>OZ038383.1:72052115-73395132 GCA_964036045.1 Eutreptiella sp. 'Long Island Sound 2002'
CTTGACGTTCTGGAAGAGGTGCTCGGACTTGACACCACCACGATTTCGGATCCAATTTTTGAGTATTCCCCACCGCCCATCAATGGTGTTCGTGTGGACCCGGCGCTTTTTGCCTTGGATGTTGGCATCTTTGGCAAACTCGTTCTCTTGGTGGTCCACATAGTCATGACTGAAGCCAAGATTCTTGGAAATTTGCTCATACACACGGGCACCATCACAGGGTCTGGATATTGTGCAGAAAGAGTGTTCATGAGCTGCAAAAAACAGGAGAAGAGTGTCCCAAATCCCTCTCTAACCCTCAAAAACGGATTCCCCACCCTCAAAATAGGGGGGGGGGGTCCCCTACACCCCCACCCGACCCCTCCTTCTACCCTACACCCTGGTAGGTACACTGCCTCGGATATGCCATATACGTATATATATATGGATTATACGCAGATTCCCCCCCCCCCCCCCACCGTGGACCCTAGTGTGCGACTTGGGGCAGGACTAGGGACCCCTCCCCCCTATTTTCAGGTCGGAAAACACAAAAAAATGGGTTTTGCGGTTGTATGGGACAGTGGGAGGGCTCTATACAAGGTTTTTGGGCTAAAAATAGGGTATGACATCACTGCTGTTAGGATGATAACCAGAGTGCTAAAAATACCCAGTAAATCCTAAAAATAACGCACACCACCCCTATATACACCCAATAACATAGTAATTTGACGTTTTTAACATACTCTTGTCCATTTTCAATGTCCCTCAAACTATTATTGGGGGTATTTGGTGCTAATATTAGAGGTTTGGACCATAATTGTACCTATGTTTAGTACTCTGGCCAGTATCCTACCAGCAGTGATGTCATACCCCAATTTTAGCCATTTTAGCCCTTTATAAGGGCAAATACCCACTAATAACCATCCAAATTACTTCTAAAACATGTTTTTTTGTGTTTTCCCGACCCCATAATAGGGGGGAGGGGTCCCTACCCTTGCCCCATAGTGCACCGGTTGGCCCAGGGTGGGGGGGGGGAATCTGCGTATAATCCACATTACTACACCCCTCTCCCCTTAAATCTAGCTAACAAGCAAGCAAGCAAGCAAGCAACAAGCAAGCAAGCAACAAGCACTTCTCCTTTCTGTTTTGGCCATTGCCCCGCCGCATCGCTCCGGGCTCTACCCTACTCTAGCCATCCTAGAGCCTAGGTGGTGGCCTTGCCAAATTCCAAGTTTTCAGCCAAAAACTTCCCAGTGGCGCCCGGAGGCGCCAAGTCGGGAGGTGCCCTCCCAAAACTGCGCATTTTGTGCCCCAAAACAGCGATTTTTGGCCCAAAAGGGACCCAAAATCCAGTCATAACGGCCAAACCAAGGCAAACGGTTCATACACTCCACGTGCGCCACCATTGCCCCGTGAACAAGAGCCCTTTCTTGCCCTCTAGCTCCACGTATGTCCGAGAAACGGCCCAAAAATGGCCAAAAATGGCTAACTGTGCGTTATTTGTGCTCAACACAGCCAAAGCCAAGAACGGGTCGTATCTTGGGTTACGTGGGTCAAAACCAAGTTCCGAGGGCGCCTATTCCACCCGCAACCTCCCACTTTTTGTGGTTTCCCAGCCTCAGAATCACCCAACGAGATCCCTACACCCTCGTACCAGTGGTCACTTCGTGTAGCCGGAGGGCAGCATAGCCCGCGCCAACACCCTCGTACCAGTGGTCACTTCGTGTAGCCGGAGGGCGGCACAGCCCGCGCACAGTTGGGGCCAACGGTGGGTCCACCATGGTCCCCGGGGCGAAAAAAATCATTTTTTTCAAAGTTGTTCCTAGACCACTTGGGATGCTCAAACAAGTGTTTTTGACCCGCTTAGAGCCCGTGGTGCCGCGTTTTGGCCCATGGAAAATCCCAAAATGCCTTGAAAAGGGGCCGGTTCAACACCAAAAATGGGTCAAAACCGGGTGAAAAAGAGATTTTTCTAAAAGTGATCTTGGGCCATTTGGGAGGCTCAAACAAGGGCTTTTGGCCTGTTTTGAGCTCGAGATCGCGCGTTTTGGCCAATGGAGAACCCCAAAATGCCTTGAAAATGGGCCATTGTGGGACAAAAACAAGTGAAATTTTGAGTCCCTTTTGGTACAAGAGGGATGATTAATCCTTCTAGTGTTTTGCCGTTTGTGTGCTTTGTGCCGTTGCTCTTACTGATTGGACTTTGAGTACAGGTGTACTCTTAACGGAGTTACCTTCACATTCACGCCATGTCTAATCATGCGAGCAAGAGTTGTCACAGAGGGATGAGTAGTTCCTTGCCGTGTTTTGCCATTTGTGTGCTTTGTTCTTCTCTGCCCCTTGCTCTTAGTGATTGGACTTGGAGTACAGGTGTACTCTCAACGGAGTTACCTTCACATTCACGCCATGTCTAATCATGCGAGCAAGAGTTGGTACAAGAGGCACGGGTAGTTCTTTGCCGTGTTTCGCGGTTTGTGTGCTTTGTTCTTCTTCGCCCGTGCTCTTAGTGATTGGATCTGGAGTACAGGTGTACTCTTAACGTAGTTACCTTCACATTCACGCCATGTCTAATCATGCGAGCAAGAGTTGTCAAAGAGGGACGAGTAGTTCCTTGCCGTGTTTTGCCATTTGTGTGCTTTGTTCTTCTCTGCCCGTTGCTCCTAGTGATTGGACTCGGAGTACAGGTGTACTCTTAACGGAGTTACCTTCACATTCACGCCATGTCTAATCATGCGAGCAAGAGTTGTCAAAGAGGGATGAGTAGTTCCTTGCCGTGTTTTGCCATTTGTTTGCTTTGTTCTTCTCTGCCCCTTGCTCTTAGTGATTGGACTTCGAGTACAGGTGTACTCTTAATGGAGTTACCTTCACATTCACGCCATGTCTAATCATGGGAGCAAGAGTTGGTACAAGAGGCACGGGTAGTTCTTTGCCGTGTTTTGCCGTTTGTGTGCTTTGTTCTTCTTCGCCCGTTGCTCTTAGTGATTGGACTTGGGGTACAGGTGTACTCTTAACGGAGTTACCTTCACATTCCCGCCATGTCTAATCAACACGCAAGACGCCATTGTGGGACAAAAACAAGTGAAATTTTGAGTCCCTTTTGGTACAAGAGGGATGAGTAATCCTTCTAGTGTTTTGCCGTTTGTGTGCTTTGTGCCGTTGCTCTTACTGATTGGACTTTGAGTACAGGTGTACTCTTAACGGAGTTACCTTCACATTCACGCCATGTCTAATCATGCGAGCAAGAGTTGTCAAAGAGGGACGAGTGGTTCCTTGCCGTGTTTTGCCATTTGTGTGCTTTGTTCTTCTCTGCCCCTTGCTCCTAGTGATTGGACTTGGAGTAGAAGTGTACTCTTAACGGAGTTACCTTCACATTCACGCCATGTCTAATCAACAGGCAAGAGTTGCAACAATAGGCTGGAGTGTTTGGTACAAGAGGGACGAGTAGTTCCCTGCCGTGTTTTGCCGTTTGTGTGCTTTGTTGTTCCAAGGGTACCAAAAAGGTGAGGTTCTGTTTGGGCTGTGTACTAGTGGGTAGGAATGGGGCTCATTCTTTGGGAGGATAAGGCCCATCAATGATGCTTCTACGCCCCAAGTAGTCACTTTGTTTTTTCCCAACTAATGTTTTTTCTTGCTCTCGGCAGTTGGACTTGGAGTATAGGTGTACTCTCAACGGAGTTACCTCCTATTTCGCACCATGTCAAATTGCTGGGAGCACGAGTTGCAACAATGCTTGGACACAGGCGTTGACTTCCCGGTGGCCGAGTTCATCAAGCTGCATAGCGAAGTACCCCAGCCTACGATCCGTCGGCGACATGCGCAGTTGCGCGCCACGCTGATGAAGCGATTGCAAAAGCGCGCCGCACTTGGGATCCAAGCGGCGACGGTGGCAAGTTTGAAAACTCCTGAGTCCCAAGCGGCCAAGGGTTCGTCTGGAGGCAAGAAGAACACCGCGGAGTCCCAAGCCAACAAGGGCAAAAAGAACACCGCGGAGTCGCAAGCCCGCCAAGGGTTCTTTTGGAGGCAAGAAGAACACCGCGGAGTCCCAAGCGGCCAAGGGTTCGTCTGGAGGCAAGAAGAACACCACGGAGTCCTAGGCGGCCAAGGGTTCGTCTGGAGGCAAGAAGAATACCGCGGAGTCCCAAGGTGACAAGGGCAAAAAGAACACCGCGGAGTCCCAAGCGGCCAAGGGTTCATTTGGAGGCAAGAAGAACACTGCGGAGTCCCAAGCGGCCAAGGGTTCATGTGGAGGCAAGAAGAACACCACGGAGTCCCAAGCGGCCAAGGGTTCATCTGGAGGCAAGAAGAACACCGCGGAGTCCCAAGCGGCAAAGGGTTCATCTGGAGGCAAGAAGAACACCGCGGAGTCCCAAGCAGCCAAGGGTTCCTCCGGAGGCATAAACAACACGCCAGAATCGCAACGGAATAAGGGCATCGTTGGTGGACACGGCAATACGCCAGAGAAGCAACACATCAAGGCATCGGGGCGTCGTTCTTGCGGGGTCGTTCGTACAGTGTCTCGGGAGTTGTTCCGTGTTAATCCATCCTCGCCGTCCAACATTTCTTTTAAGTCTGTTCGAGAGTATTGGCTTGATGGTTTGGACACTTTGTACTCACCACTTTTTGATGCACTTTGCTACCGGTGTGGTCAACTCCTTTGGGGCCCAATAGGTGGGGGACACAAGTTTACGGTTCCACGCAATACTGACGAGATACGTACACAAACTTTGTTTGGCGTGCCACCCACCGATTTGGTTACAAGTGGGATATTTGTGTTCCGCAACGAGATGTTCGCCAATTACTTGAAGTATAAGAATGAACCGTTTCCAGTTCCCCCACGACGTCCTGCACGTAGCACAAGTCGCTTTCTGGTGTATGATACTCCTGTTTTGCACTCAGCTACACGTATGTATGCTTGCCACGTTTGTAGCAAGTATTCCGCGAAGTATGACCCCATCAACTATGGCTACACTTTGGATGGGGACATCCATTACAATATCCCCTCAAAAATTGTGGACCTCACCGAGTACCAGAAGCGACAAATTGCACTTGGGGCCCTCTACTCAAGTATGCTGAAGCACGTGGATCTTTGTCACAAGCAATGACACCATGCAATTGGTACCGTTGGTGTCGGCGGGAAACCAAGCCAGCACTATAATGCACTTCATGGTTTCATGACAATGAAAGAGGATATTTTGCGTGATTACCAGAAGCCCAAGGACAGTGAGGAAAGCACGCGCCAAATGAACCAAGCGTTGTTGCTGCTCAAGAAAATTCACCCTTTTTATTCTCGGTTCTTGGCGCACTATGAGACGTTGTACCGATACTTGGAGAATGCGGCCACCACCATGGGCACATTGACACAGCGGTCCTATGAAGACAAGTACGGGAAACGCTTGGAATACCATTTACAAGATGAGTACGTTGCTTGGGCTGTGGAGTGTGATGCCCCACGGAACATCATTCCGGATTTTGCTCCTCACTCGGACAAAGTGGGCTTCCTCCATCGGACACCTCTCCGGGGAGCAGGTGGGAACGTTACCACGGCCGCTCAATCGTTGGCCAATGACACTTATTTGCATTTTAACGACCCCAAGTTGGAACTGTGTGTGTGGCCTGATTTGTATCCTGGCGGCGTTGGTGGATATACCGTAGGTTGCGGAATTGGATGTGCTGCCCACTACCGTAGTCGTTATCTTGCCTTTGATAGCCGATGGCGTCGGGACCGGTGGTGGTCCTTTTTCCAAGTGAGCAAAGAGATGAAGAACCAATTGATTTGGAATCAACAAAATTTCAAGGCTCAACGTGCGAATCGGGTTGAGGACATTACTGCAGCACATTTGAGAAGTGCGAGGAGTTCCACAGGTCCAAAACCGGCGCCAAAGAAATCTTCCTCACATTCACCACACACGTCCTCACAGTGTCCGCAAGCAAGTCAATGCACCCAGCCGAGTCAATCTTCACAATCCGCAACTCAAAGCACCCAACACTCTCCACCTCGGTCCCAGTATGAACCAACGTCAACATCGACATCAACTCCGCCTACTAGTCAAGGCAAAAAGCCGCGTGCATGCTACCAAGACGGTGTAAATTCTATGAACCACAATCTCAAGCGCGAGGGGACCGATAAAGGTACGGCCGAGCTCAACCCGTATTATGGGTATGGAACTTATGTACCTTCAAAATTGGTTGGAACCCGTTCTTATTGGGCCTCACGACATTTAGATCTTACAGCCATGAGTCGTGAACTTGGCAAAGCGGACCTTTTCATCACGTTGACCATGAATGACAACCGGGCCGATTTGCAAGCTGCTGTGCAAAAAGGGTGCCGTGCAGGAGCTGTGTGGCCTGGAGAATACCCCAAAAACACAGGGCCAAACAAGCCAATCCAAGATGGCCACGATATGGAGGCTTGTGTGGCGTTTCACAAGCGGGTGGAGATATTCAAGCGGGAGTTCTTGGCTATTGGCAAAAATGGTCCATTTGGAAAGGTGCGGGATTATTGGTTTCGATTTGAAGATCAAGAGCGAGGCCGGGTGCATTTGCATGGCGTGGTATGGTGTGAAGCCAACAGCATCCCGGACGATGTGATTTGCGCAACAATGCCTCGTGAAAGTGACGGCTTTGATCCAAAGTTCACAGCATACCTACGGGATCTGTACAAGGAGTGCAACATGGTGCATCAATGCTACCCCGACAAGTGTTTCAATATTGATCGTGGGCGTGTATGCACCAAGTGCACGTCGGGTTATCCCTTTAGTGTGCCGCAGGAGAGAGAAGAATTGGATGATGGTGGAGTCCGCTTGCTTTATCGCAGATATGAAGCCGAAGATGCATGTGTTGTTCCGCACAATCGCCGTTTGTTGGTCCGGCTCCAGTGCCACAATAATGTGCAACGAATAACATCTTTGGGTTGGGAATCATATCTTGCCAAATATCTCACAAAGCCAGCAAAGTCATTGACGGTGCCCATCACCATCTCGCCCGATGCAAGCGATGTGGAGCGTCTGCTCAAGTTGCGTTCATTGGGACGCATGGAGAACGGCATGATGCTCTTAGGAATTCATCAATGTCGAGGTAGCCGAGAGGTGGTATGGATTCCAACAGATCCATGGCCAAAACTAGGACGGCTCAAGCGTCAAAAGCATCTCCCAGACGAAGATACGTCCACAGACGTTTGGTATTTGGATCGCTATGACCACTATTTGGAACGCCCCATTGCTGCAATCCCCATCAAGTACCCCGACTACTATCGCTATTATCGTCGAACACAGCGTGAACCCGGAGGCTCCACTGCTATAGCAAGCAATCCAGCAGAGGACTTTGCATATGATTCTCCTTCTAGCGAATCCGATGATGCAGTGAGCGGAGATCGTTTTCAAGCCAATGAACGCCCAGATGAGGGCGAACGACCATATTGGTGGCCATCACCACCAGAAAAGTCGGAGAAGACATTCACCGACGAGGTGGGAAAAAAGTGGATTATGCGAAGGCGAACTGCGATCCCGAGGTGGAACTTTTACCTTCCGTATGGAGAAGATGCAGAATTGTATTTCTTGCAAAAGATATTATTGTCACAGCCCTTCACAAAAGCAGACCACGAGCGAAAAATCCTCTCATCCAACAATGTCACTAAAACATACATGGAGGAGTGTATTCATCGAGGATTGTTTCGCGGTTATGAGGAAGAGGCAAGAGAAACTTTAAACAATGCCCAAGCACGTGGGTATTCCGTTGAGTGTTTGCGACTTCTTGCACAAGTTCTTATGGCCGAAGAGATCATAGACTCCACCTTCCTCAATACCTACATGTCCGATTTAGATCAGCTTGAAAAGCACCGTTTTGGAGAAGATGAACCAGCAATGGCCGAGGAAGCCGAACTGGATCCCCAATTGGCGGAGGAGTTAAGGGCATTCATGGATGCCGACGACACCCCTCTCCCCTTAAATCTAGCTAACAGGCAACAAGCAAGCAACAAGCAAGCAAGCAATTCTCCTTTCCGTTTTGGCCATTGCTCGGCCTCATCGCTCCGGGCTCTACTCTACTCTAGCCATCCTAGAGCCTTGGTGGTGCCCTTGCCAAATCCAAGTTTTGAGCCAAAAACTCACCGGTGGCGCCCCGGGGCGGGGGCGCCAAGTTTGGAGGTGCCCTCCCAAAACTGCGCATTTTCTGCCCCAAAACAGCCTTTTTTTGGACAAAAACCGCTCCGAAACCCACTCAAAACGGCCAAACGAAGGCAAACCATTCTTACACTCCACGTGCGCCTCGATCGCCCCTGACAAAGAACCTGTTGTTGCCCTCTAGCTCCACGATATGTCCGAGAAACGGCCCAAAAATGGCCAAAAATGGCCTGAATGTGCACTGTTTGTGTCCAACAGGCCCGAAACCAGGAACGGGCCGTATCTTGGGCTACGTGGCTCAAAACCGAATTCCGAGGGCACCTATTCCACCCGCAACCCCCCACTTTTTGTGGTTCCCAAGCCTCAGAATCGCCCAACGAGACACCTAGACCCCCGTACCAGTGGTCACTTGGTGGAGCCGGAGGGTAGCACAGCCCGCGCACGGTTGGGGCCAACGATGGGTCCACCGGGGTCCCCGGGGCGAAAAAAAAGATTTTTTTCAAAGTTGTTCCTAGACCACTTGGGATGCTCAAACACGTGTTTTTGGCCCGTTTTGAGCCCGTGGTGGCGCGTTTTGGGCCATAGAAAATCCCAAAATGCCTTGAAAATGGGCCGTTTCAAGACCTAAAATGGGTCGAAAATGGGTCAAAAACGCGTTTTTTGCAAAAGCGATCCTGGACCATTTATGATGCTCAAACAAGTGGTTTTAGCCCATTTTGAGCCCGTGGTGACGCGTTTTGGCCCATGGAAAATCCCAAAATGCCTTGAAAATGGGTCGTGTTGGGACCAAAAATGGGTCAAAAATGGGTCAAAACGCGTTTTTCCAAAAGTGACCGTGGACCATTTGGGATGCTCAAACAAGTTTTTTGAGCCCATTTTGAGCCCGTTTTGATGGAGTTTAGCCCCTTCCACCACATGTATGCACCACGTTGTGCCCTTTGCACGTACATTAGAGCCGTATGGTGGAGCCACCCAGAGTTGGGGAGAGGGGTGTAGATTAGAGGATATACATACATACATACATACATACATATATATATATATATATATATATATATATATATATATATATATATATATATATATATATATATATATACATATATATATACGGGGCGTTTTCATGGGGAGGGGGTTGAACCCCGTAATTCCATCCACTAACTCTTGGCGGCCGGTTTTTTCGAGAATAATGGGGTGATGAGGGTACCCCCCCACCCCTATTTTGAGGGTGCCTGATTCATTTCTGAAGTTTTCAGCTCATGGTTTTACGGTATGTTTGAGAAAATCTGGATTTTGTTGAAATTTTTGGCCATTTTCGGCGCCGCTGCAAGTCTGGTGACAGGGGCCAAAATTGCAATATCCGCGCCACCGGCACCGCTTTTTCTAGGGTTTTGGTGGGTTAGCCCCCCCCCCCCCCCACCTATTTTGGGGTTGGGGAATCCATTTTTGAAGGTTTTGGGGTGTGGTCTGACGGTATGTTGCGGCCATTTTCGTTTTTCTAGCTGCATCCATGTCACAGGGCACCGCTGCCACCCCAAAGCGCGCCCGCTCCGCATCGCCTTCCCAATTCAGTCCCTCGCCTTTGTTCTCGAGTTCTCAAGGCACCCCCGAAAGCAAGGCCGCGTGGTTGTTCAGCAACTTGCTTTCCTCGACAACAAGGAGGAAAAGGACACGGCGATTCTCAAGTTTCCTGAAAACATGAACGAGGTTCGAGACCAGAGTGCGGGAACGCAACCAATTCTGAGAGCTGCCCGGGCCATCGTCAGCATCGTGATTGGGGTTTCTCAAGAAAATGGCGCCTACGCCAAATTGGTGATGGATAGCGCCAGGGACATGCTTTTTGGTCCGGATCCTCAAAAATATGAAATTGCTTTGGGGGACAATCTCAAGGCCGCGGTGGGGATGATACGACCAGACCACACCCTAGGGGGCTGGACTGCAGTACGTTTTCTGGCCGCATGTGCAGCTGCAGCCAACCGAGACCCGAACTCACCGAAAGGCCCGAAACCTCACCGAAAGGCACACCGGCAGTCAGTTTGAGAGCACCCCCCCCCCCTTTCTGGCCTCACGTCGCTGCATTTTGGACGACACTGTGCCATTTTCCGTGCAATTTTCAGCAACTTTTTCTGCCATCTCAGGCCTTGGAAATGTCATCGGGCTGAGCGATGACAGCATGGCAGCCGGGAGGGGGGGTATGCCGGCACGAAGAGTCAGCATCAGGAAATGGTGCAAAGATTTATTCTCAAGAGATAGAGCCAAAGGCCGCTTTCTCAAAGTATTCAGCCACAGCTTTCACCAGCCCTTCTCCAGCCCCATTTTGAAAGTCGGGATACTGAAAGGGGAACTGTCTCTGGCCAAACGCTAGTTCAGTTATCCCCACTTGAACGCCCGAAAGGCACAGCACCAGGCCATGCTTTGCCCTGCCACCATCTTCCAAGAGAATCAGGCACAGCGGACTGCTGGTCTCAGTTCCTTCCTACAGAGACACCGGACTTTGTGGGAACCTGGTGCACAGCTCGCCACAAAGGCACATTTGTGGCCTCTCTCGCTGTAATGAATTGTAGCCGGCGGGCATAGCTGGTGGAGTAGCATGGCCTATACAGATGCACAGTGTACACCGACCCCCACATGTGGTTTATTGTGGCGAGCTGTGTGGTTTAGTACAGTGTGATGCGCTGTTCCATTGCAGGTAAAGAAGAAGAAACGTGGGCGTGAGCAGAAGGAGAAGTCTACCAACGACCGCAAAGACAAGCAGCTGCGCGATTTGGTCACACAGCAGCTTGCGCAGCAGCGAGGCCTGAAGCGCAAATATGCAGGGGACGATGGACCAGACGGTCTTGAAAACGGTGGGTTCATGAAAAACGCCGCAAAGAAACTCAAGCCAGGAGTCACTCTGCGCAGCCAGCTGATCCACAATCCAGGTCTTTCCGTCATTTGCCCCCACGTCCCCCCTTTGCGTGACGCCGTCACATTGCAGAGTGTGGCCTTCCTTGATCTTGGGTGCGGGACTACCGTTCACGGCATCCAGTCACAGCCCAGGACGCTGTGTGGTGCCATGCTTCGCTGCGTCAATGGCGGCAGGCCGGGTGTTTCATGAAGGCTTGTTGGGGGCCTGCAGTACAAACGGCTTTCTGAGTGTTTTTTTCGACCGGTTTGCAAAAGGCGCCTGAGGCCGTTCTTGGCTCTCCTTTTTGTTCTCTCTTGTGGCCTGCATATGCCTGTTGTGCTGATAGTGTCTCCAACAAGACCACGCACGTGACAGTCCACAACTCACCATACAGGGGTGTGTGTGTGTGTGATCCAACCAGACTGGTTCGGACCCTTTGTTGGAGAAATGGTGCGAAGCTCATGCCCTGAGGAGCATTTTTGTCCGGACCTTACGCAGATTGCTTGATGGCACCGCCCTCTTGTTGAAGGGGCTGTGGCTCCCACTCCAGGGCGGTGTCGCAGACCATCAATGCTCCATCGCAGGCGCTTGGCATGATTGTGTGGCGAAAGACCGTGTGGCCAAACATTACGCGATTGACCTCTATGCTTCCACCCACCGCCGCCGCCAGCGGTGAGAGGCCATTCTTGTCGGACAGCTGACAATTGTGTAATCGAGTGACAGCTGTTCGCTGCTGCGTTCTGCAGTGAAGCCCTGCGGAACAATTCCGTTTCCCTGTGTTAAGGGTAGTGGTACCTGCCAGCACCTGTGCAGTCCGCCTTTTAACTGCTGCTGCGTTTAGGTATGTCGAGTTCACAAGTGGCGAAAGATGTGGACGCGTACATCGAACGGCTCAACATCACAATGCCGACGCAGCGGACTTTCGAGCTGGTGTGTGAGATCCGGGAGATGCTGGAGCACTACTTTGCACTGCAGCAGCGAGTTCAGAAGACGGAGAACACTGTCCGAGAGATCACCATCGAACGGGAGAAGCTCAAAAATCAGTTGGCCCAGGCGCAAGTGGGGTCCTGCCGGGGCGGCTGGGGCGGTGGGGGTGACAGGGAGCGCTCGGCCAAGCCCCGGTCGACGCGCACACGGCAAGCGCAGGGCACGAAGAAGGGTGCCGTGTCGAATCGGGCTGGCAACGTATCCTGGACCACAGTCCCGTTGACGCGGCGCAACCACAAACCTCCGCAGCGCTACGGCCGGTCCACCGACGAATACGATGACGAAGATGAGGATGAGTATGAGGAGGACAACGACGATGACGACGCGGAGGAGGAGGAGTGAGGCCCTGTGGAGGATGCGTACCAAAATGCGGGTGGGGCTGGTCTGGGCGGATGAAGTGCGCATTTTGTGCGGTCTTGCGCCATTTTGTTTCTGCCTTCCTTTTGGCCTCCTCAACGATCCACAAGTGAACGGACTTGATGGGATGTTTGGGGGCTGAAGACGCTGGAAACTGGGTACTGAGGCACAAAAATCTGAGCAAATCTGGGCATAATGCGGAAAGCTGGAGCTATGCAGAGCTGTGCGATGTTCAAATTTGATAGCAAGTTTTGAAGCAACGGTGCACACCCTGTCCCTCCAGCCCCATCCTCCCTCTACCCTCCGGTCTGGGGTTGCTGACAGTTGGTGAGCACTGTTGCGGGTTGGTGCAGGTTGCAGAAGGTAGTAAGGTTGTGGGAGGGCCGCTGTTCACCCGCATTCGTCAGCTGTGCCAGACTATATCAATGTACAAAGTGTGTTGTTGTTACACAAGCGGAATGTCGATCGGAGACGGACATGGACTGGGTAAGTGGCAGGGATGGATCCAATTTTGGCGCCGTTGGGGGGTGAGGCTCCGGAGGGCGGGGTGGCCGGGGTGGCCACTTTTTGCAACGGGCTCTTTGATTCAGCAGGCATAGGAGCCCCAAAGTATTGTCGTGGGAGATGTGGTCTTTGGATTGCACGTACCTCCTCCTCAGTGTCGCATCCCGCTGAGTTTTCTTGCACACAGCTTACTGTATAACCGTGGGCCAGCTTACTAAAGGCTCAGTGGTTGGGCCTGCCGTTTGTAGACAAATTGAGTAGTTCTCATGTAGACACCTCCTCGTCCTCTATTCAAGCTATTCCAACTCGTCCCTCAATGCGAAGTGCTGGAGTCAGTGCGACTGATTGTAACAGTGCAAACAGCACTGATATTGGCAATGATGATGGAAGCAAGAATGGCAAAGCTGACAGTGGCATTTCTGCCTGAAAATTGCCCTTTGCATCAATCTCCAAATGTCAACCATCTCATTTCGCACTTTTTTTTGTTCCTGACTGAGTTCAGTTATTGCGCCTCCCTTTTTTGTTGCAAACATAGTCTCAAAAAAGGTGGATGGGGAGGGGTCTGTGGATGTCGGTGTATCTATCCCCGGTAGGTGAACATTGTTGTGAGTGCACACTAGGACGAGTGCTGGACAGTGGATGCCTCTGTGTGATTGGCGGGGGGCTGCCCATTGGTGGGCATGGCAGCACGTTAACCGAACGAAGTGTGTGTGTGGGTACTCTTGGCAAGGGCTGGCCTCGAATATGCCCTGAACATCTGATGGGGCGTGTGTTGGTGCAGGCAAAGCAGCATATAACCCGGTGCTGCTTGTACGGGAAGCCACGTCCTGTATCCTGAGGCCATCAGGGTATCTGGAGGCCTGAGGATACGTGTTGCAACTGAGCAAAACAGGCTGCGAAAGTACCAAAGCCACCATCATTGAGTTGCGATACCCCAACTACACTGCGTACTGTGCCCTTGAACTCTAATCGTATCATCTCCTTTTTCATACACACAGCCACTCTGGGTCAAAGCCCCGTCCATGCCAATAAAGTAGAGCACGCTGCACACAAATGAGCCTACCCTCGAGTTCCTTTGCCTTCTGAGAGGGCTTTAGACTCTGTGTCGCACTTTGTCATGTTGCTCTTCAGGCAGCACACGTCTTATGTCTCCTGTTTGGCTCGCTGATGCGTGCGCCGCTCTGCATTGTTTGTTGGGATCTGCCAAAGAGGTCGTCATGAGTCCCAAAGGAGGCTGAAGGGGGGCAGTGGTGCGTAGCCACATTCCCTCACCTCTGCCCTCTTTTCTCCTATACTATTGCCCCAATACAAGCTGCAGCAGTTTCGCTCCACAATGCCCTGGTGCCCCAAGCCCTGATATGCTGTGGAACATGGCACACAAATCATGCTGTTGGTTTGTGTTACTTGCTGCATGAAGAAGAAGTAACACAATGGGCAAGCAGGCAGCGCCAGAAAGGTGGAGGCTTTTGCGGGCAGGCCCCTGCCTCCAGCCCCTCCAGTCTCAATTTGTGGGAGGGGGCATCCCGCTGCAAGAAAAGGCCCGAGTGCTGCAATTGGCTCTAACTCTCTTGGGCAGGGTTGCAGTGAAGGTGAAGGAATCCATCCTGCCTGCCATGATGACCAAACAGTGCTGCTCACAGGTTCCTCTGGGCAACAACTGGGTTCGACAGGCATCGGAAGGCGCCTGTTCAGATACTAGTACCCCAGTGTTCAGTACTTTTTTTTTTTTGCAGTAAGTCGTGTAAACCCGTTACACAGATTACTGCAAAAAAATTACAGACCTGACAATTTCTTTTTCCGCGCGTTTACCGCAAAAAAAATTACTTTAACTTTCCGCAAAGAAAAAAATTGCCAATTTTACTGAAAGTGCATGCATGTAGCGGATGTACATTGGGACCACTGCTCATTTTGTTTCCCGCTCTGAAGCATTGGGGACCCCTCAAGCGTCAGGGGTTCTACAGCCACCCGGCCCATTTGTAGGCCACTGCTGATTCTGTCCCCCGCTCTGAAGTGCAGGGACCTCCCAGGCGGCCCGGGTTTTGTAGCCACTTGGCCCTTTTGAACCGCCTGGTGATGATTTGGAGCGTGTGACTGAGCTTCCTTGCCCTCTTGAGTTCCTCAGCACCCAAGTTGAAGGTGCGCTTTCGGGCATCGAGGAGCGTGTTCAGGCCACCCCCACCCCATGCGAAGGCAAGGAAGCCCCCACCGAGCGTGGAAGGTGGGGAAGCTAAGGCCCAAACTTTCATGGCCACTCCCACACAGGAGGACACCCGTCCAAAAGGTCCTCATCCGTGAAGAGCGGGGCAAGGTGCCGGATCGCCACCCAATAGATGCAGCTGGCCACCTGGAGCGTGACCAGGTGGTCATCTATGACCGGGCCAAGCACCTAGTAGTGGAGTTGCGCGTCGCTTGATAGGTTTACACCAATATCCAATATCCAAGTCCACCTCGCAGAGAATCTACTCCAAGCAACACAGACACAAAAAAGGGAAAAAAACGACATAAATACGGCATAAATACATGCTTTGCATAGCTTGGATGGTCGTTTTAAGTGAACACGGTATCAGAAAAATAAGTTTCGGAAATTGCGTTTTCTGAGGTACCCGGGGTGAAAAATTGCATACGCAGGTTGTGTACCAATTCTTCGGGAGACCCCCCCCCCCCCCCGGGGACCTAATCCCCAAATAGGGTGGAAAACACGTAAATACGGCATGCTTTACTTTTTTTGGATGGTCATTTTAGGTGATCATGGTATCTAAAAAGGATGTTTTGAAAACTTCGATTTTCGAGCTGCCTAGGGTGAAAAACTGCATAAGCAGGTTATGTACCCGTCACATGAGAGACCCCCCCCCCCCGGACTTAATACCCGAATAGGGTGAAAAACAAGCAGATACGGCATGCTTTACATACTTTGGAGGGTCATTTGGGGTGATCACAATATCATAAAAATAAGTTTGAAAAAATCCGCTTTTTGACCTGCCCAGGGTCAAAAGCTGCATAGGCAGGTTGAGTACTAATCCTTTGGGAGACCCCCTCCCCCCCCGGGACCAACTACCCAAATAGGGTGAAAAACACGCAAATGCTGGCTAAAACATGCTTTATATACTTTGGATGGTTATTGTCGGTGATCGTGGTATCAGAAAAAAGGTTTCGGAAACTTCCATTTTTTAGCTGCCCACTTTGCAAAAGTGCATAAGAAGGTTGTGTACCCATCCTTTTGAGAGACCCCCCCCGGACTTAATACCGAAATGGGGTGACAAACACGTAAATACGGGTTAATACATGCTTTACGTAGCTTGGATGCTAATTCTAAGTGATCAGCATATCATAAAAATAAGTTTCGAAAACTTCGATTTTCGAGTTACCCAGAATGAAAAGCTGCATAGGAAGGTTCTGTACCCATCCTCTGGGAACCCCCCCCCCCCGCCACCGGGAATAATATCGACATAGCGCGAAATACATGCTAGTCCGGGCTAAAAAATGCTTTACATACTTTGGATAGTCATTTTAAGTGATCACAATATCATAAAGATAAGTTTCCAAAACTTTGATTTTTGAGCCACCTGGGGTGAAAAAGCGAACCCATCCTTTGACAGACCCTGCCCCCAAATCTAATACCGAAATAGGGTGAGGAATGCGCAAACACGGCCTAAAACATGCTTTACATAGCTTGGATGGTCATTTTCAGTGATCACAATATCAGAAAAATAAGTTTCAGAAACTTTGTTTTTTAAGCTCTGAGGGTGAAAAGCTGCATAAGCAGGTTGTGTACTAATCCTTTGGGAGACCCCTCGCCCCCAGGACCTGATACCCAAATAGGATGAAAAACACGTAAATACGGCTCAAAACATGCTTTACATACCTTGCATGATAATTTTAGGTGATCGTGGTATCAAAGAAAATGTCGAAAACTTCGATTTTTGAGCTACTCAGAGTGAAACAACCGCATAAGCAAGCTATGTACCCATCCCTTTGGAGACCCCAACCCCCCCGGACCTAACAATCAAATAGGGTGAAACACACGCAAATACCGCATTCGGCGATCAGCGTCCGCTGGCCTATGTACACAGGCAGAGGGGCAGGGAGGTGGGCCGAGTCGAGTTCGGGCGCCCGTATCCCCCCCTACAGGCCCCCGGCCTGTGTCTGCATGGCCGCCACGAGGGACGTGCCGGATGGGACTAGGTCTCTTCCGTGCTGGCCTTGCCGTGCTGCCGCCGCGGCGGTAATGTAGACGGGGATGGCGACGACGCCGGGGGCGCGCCCGTCATTGGGTTAGAGGAGGAGGCCCCTCCGACTGCGCCGCCCGACGCTCTTGGCGGGGGGCGGGGTTGCGCGTACCATGTCCGTTATCGACCTAGTGGCCTTCGGCTGAGGCCGCCGTCGAACTCGCGTGGGGAATCGTCGCTGTGGCTGAACGCGGCCACTCAGGGCCGCTGAGATGGGGCTGAAGACATTGGTCGGAGTCGCCCCGCCAGGGGGGGGAGTGGCGGGGGGGAGCCCTTCCGTGCTGCTGCCCCAACCCCGCGGTGGCTGGGGCGAGAGGAGGTCTGCTGCCCACCCCACCCGGTTGTGCCCCCACGGCCCCCGTGCGGGCGGAGGAAGACGAAGGGGTCGGTCCCGGGTTGCTGCCATCCCCTGATAGCCGGGATGATAGGGGATCTGCTGCCCCTCCACCCGTCGTTCGGTGTAACACGCCCCCCCGGGTCCCCCCGGTTAGCCCGGCCAGGCGTTTGGCGCTTGGGGAGTCTGGAGGCATCGGGCCCCAAGGCTGGGGAAGGGCGTGTGCTCAGCACTCTGGGCGCGGCCGCGCACCGGCAAGCTACCGGGGGGGCCCGAGTCTGACAGGGTTTGGGATGCTGGGCGGGCCCGTCCCAGCCAGAAAGACATAGCGGCCGCCCCCGCGCGTAAGGCCTCAGGGTTGAGCACTTGGCGACCCTGCGCGACACGGGGCGGGGTGATGGGCCGGCCTGAGCCCCCCGAGGAGCCTGTGTGGCCTTCTTGGCTAGCTCGGTAGCAGCGGCTATGATACCCCAGCCCAGGCTCCTGCATTGGGCACGCGACGGCGCCCCATGCTCCAAGCAGAGTGCGCCCTGCGTGCCGCTGCCCGCATAGGGGAGGCGGCTCCGCTGCGGCGCCGCGAGCGCAACGCTGCGGGCCGGAGACCTCGGTGGCCACGGGGCATGAGGGAAACAGGGGAGGCCTCCCTCTAGGGGGCGGCGGAGATAATCCATGAGAAAGCATTCACTGTGCTGTGGCTGCATTCGCGCCGGCGCCCGCAAGTGCCGGGCCCACGAATCGCGGCATTGCGCCGGCAGGCGCACCAGTTGCAACATGACCTCCTGGCACGCCGCAAAGTACGGTCGAGCCAAAAGCCCCGCGCACACGCATTCTCCGAGGGGGAGGAGCGAGCGGCAGAGCCCCTGTGGGACCCCGCCCAACAGTGCGCCCGCCGCCAGGTGGCGCTCCGCCAGCCCAACCGCCTTGCGCAGAACTTGGGCGCGTTCTCCCACTTGCAGGCGTGTTCCCCGCAACTGGTGTTCCGAAGAGGCCAGGAGCGCCCGCTCCACAAAGGCTTCATAGTCCTGGGCCAGCCCCGCCAAGGAGACCTCGTCCAGTTCCGGCATCTAGGCTAGCGCGCGTGCCTACCTGACTAGATTTTGGATGAAGTCTGGGGGGTCCACCGGCACCAGCGGCTGCAGCCGCGGCTGGTGGTGGACGGCATCCCCTGGTATGGGCCCAACGAAAGTCCCATGGGTAGGGGTCGCGGGGCCGCGGACGCGGCTGCTATGGGAAGAGGGAGTCGCCGTGGCCCGGCTGATCCGCCGCGATGGCCGCCATGCGGGCCGCAAGGACCGCCAGTTACATGGCATACAGGCGGTACAACAATTTGTCGAGGAGGTCCCGGTCCACCCCCTGTGCCAGCCGGAAGGGGAAAAGGCCCCCTTTCCGCAAGCAGGAGGGCCACCGGTCCGGGCGGCTCCGGTTGGGGGTGGCCTACGCCGCGTCGTTGAGGCAAAGGAGCCAACTCCCCCTGGCGGCGCCCCAGTCTGGGCAGTCGCACGGGACGTGAGCCTCGTCCTCGTGCGCAGCGCCGCAGTCGGGGCACGCGGAGCTAGGCTCGCATGCCGTGGTGGGCCAACGGCTCCGGCTAGGAGCCCGCGCAGCAGCGACTTCTCCAACTCCGTGGAGGCCGCCCGCGGCGCCGCGCGGCAGGACGGGCCGTCCGCCCAGTTTCCTAGCCCACCGAAGGTGACGGGGCGCTAGGCCTCTAGCTGGCGCGACGAGTGGTAGGGAAGGCTGCCCAGGAGCCGGTGCTGGAGCTGGCGGAGCGCCTCCTACACCAAGTGTATGGGGTGCTCGTGCCCTAGGACGTCCCAGCAACACCCGCCTTCGCGCGGGGTCAAGCTTAGGGAGGCCGCCGTGCGGAGCGCGCGCCCCACCGGGCGCCTCCCGGGTGGGCGGCCCCTGGACTCCCAAATAGCTTTTGTGCCAACCTGCGTGACGCCAGGTTGGCGGGCAGGCGGGCCAGCCAAAGGAGGCTCTCATACCGCGTGTGCATGATCGCGGACACGCGCTGCCCCTTGGACAAGACGGTAAAGACGACCTACTTGGCCCGGGACACGCGCGGCGGCCCCCACAGAGCTCGCACCACCGCGGTCTCGAGTCCCCTCCGGTCGGGCTCCGTCACTGACGCCACGGCGACCTCATGGGGACCCAGCGGGGTGACGAGGGTGCTGATGGTTCGCTCTCGCCGGTTGTAGGTTCAGAGGTGGGCTATGCGACGCAGGGCGCTCCTGCCCGCCTCCAGCTGCTTGGACAGCCCTGGTCCCGTGGCCTTGGAGGCTTGGATGGTGAAGTCGACGCCAAGCTCGCAGAAGGTCGTCGCCAGCGCCATGGTGACCCCCCGGAGCAGCACCGCCAAGGCGCCTCATTCGCCCTGGACCCAGGAGCAGGACTTGTCCGTGCGGACGTCCTGCCCCGTGGTCCGTAGCCACTACTCCGTCGCGGGGACCGTGTCCTGGAGTGCGGCCGCGCCGAGAGCCACCGCCTAGGTGTCGTCCGCGTAGCCTGACGACCCCAGCGCGGTGTTGCTGGGGCCAGCATCGTTGAGGGGGAGCAGGGCCCCTGGTTCGAGGTTGTCAGCAGCATCCTCGTCCGCGGCCGGCGGGAGGGCGGCCGTTTGTGCGGGTACCTGACGGCGGAGGGAGTCCACCTCCCATTTCCTGATCGTGGTGAGCACATTCACCAGGATGACCGACAGGGGGCATGCCTCGAGGATGCCGTTGGTGGCCTACCACCACAGGCCAAAGGCCCCTTCGATCTTGAAGGCCCGGAGGAGCTGCTTGTACATGGCTCTAGGGCACGACACGTGCGCGGGTCCATGCCAAGCTCCAACGCCAGAGCCAGCAAGACCGCGTCGGGGATAAGATGGAAACACTTGACGTAATCGATGCTCATCTCCGCGACATCCCACCCCCGGAGGCGACAAGGTTCCGTGAGGACCTGTGTCATCGCCGCCCCGTTTAGGGCGCTCCTAGCCAGGCGGAAGCCAGAGGCCGCCGGGTTGGCCGAAGCCTCCTGCCATGCGATGGCATCCACCATGCGCACCCGCGCCCACAGCCGGTAGACCATGGACAGGACGGTGAGCGGGCGGGTGTTTAGGGGCCCCGGCGGCCCCTCCTTGGGGATGAGGGTGGTGTAGCCTGGCCAGGCGGGTGGTTCATTTGCCCAGCCGCTTCTCCTCGCGCAAGAAGTCCGCCAGCCAGCCCAGCAGCCTGTCGGGGAGGGAGCGAAGGTTCGCGAGACTCCATCCGTCCAGCCTCAACACCGAAGGCTTCATGTGGGAGAGCCCCTTGCGCAGGCTGAGGGCGTCGAGCTGCGAGGCAATCATGCGGACCCGCCGCACTTGGCAGCCGTACTGGCGCGGGAAGGCCGCCGGGTTGGGCTGTGGGTCCGACGCGTACTTGCTTGATGGGGCGGTGGGCGTCCTACGGGAGGCCATCCATCTCCGCCAGGTTGGCCGTGGCTGTGCCATCCGGCTTGGAGAGAAAGGTGACCGAAGGGGCGTAGGACTCGTCCTTCAGCCAGCGGTATACGGCCCCCTGATCCGAGGACCCGGACTGCTCGAGCCAGGCGCGCCACTTCTGGACGCGGTCCTTGTTCTCCGCCCGGAGGACTGCCCGGATCTTGCCCGCCAGCGCCGTGCTGAGACGGCGGAGTGAAGCCAGCGCGGCCAGCCTGCCAGGCGCGCCTCCTAGCTGAAAGTCCGCATATTCCGCACCGAGCCCGCGGAGCCTGTCCAGGCGGTGTCGGAGGGCCGCCCACGCCTGCTGCACTGCACGCGGCATCACGCCTGGGCCCCGCGCTGGTCATTCCAGCCTGCGCAAGACCTCCAACAGAGGTCCTTGCGCCGCTTAGATGCGCGCCACGGGGCAGATTAGGGGCCTGGTGGTGGTTCGCCAATGCTTTGGGCAGAGGCGCACCTCCTGGAGCAGTTGGTCCGTGCCCCTGCAGCGGGGGACGTGGGGAGGGGCCAGCCGGAGGGTGGCCCCGGCCGGAAGGGTGTCCGGAGTGATGTCCGGGCAGGCTAGGTCGAGAAGGTTCTCCTCCGCGGTCTGGAGGAAACACCTGAGCGCGGTCCACGTCCCCGGCTGCCAGGGCCGCTAGCCACCCCTTGTACGAGGAGGAGTCGTTCGTGCTCCTCCCGCTGGGCCGGCACCACTGGTTTGGGGTGGACAAGTTTATCCACCCTTTGTGACACCCCCCGCAGGTGGAGGTCAAAACATACCTGGGTTTGGCCCGAGATTGCCCCAAGCGGCAGCCGCTCTGCCGCATGGAGCGATGCCGCCAGGCGTGTGTCAACCAGCAGGCCATCAATGCGCGAGGGTCCACTACCCTCCGGGCTGTGGTACGAGCACAGGGGTTCCCGCCCCAGGGCAGTCGCCAGCTCAAGGTCTGCATCCCTGAGCCGGCGAATCGGGAGGGAGGCCAGGAGAGACGGCGCTGCTCGAAGCGGGTGATCCAGGTCAAAGTTGAAGTCCCCCGCCACAGCTGCGGGGCCGTCCCGTGTCGCGCCACATACTGCGTGGCGTGGTAACAGAAAGTGCGGTTGAGGGCCGTCTGGGCAGAAACGCCGTACGCTATCTGGGCATGCAGGGTATCCGCCCCCCGTCCCAAGCCAACAAGGACGTGGCATGAGCGAGCCGAGTGCCAGATGGTCTGGGCCAGGGCGTCTGCCTCGGTGCGGGGTGCCCCCTTAGGCTTAGGCGGCTCAAGTTGCATGGTGAAAATGTGCTCAAAACTGCCTGTCTACGGCACTGCGAAAAAATAGTCCTCTTGGGGGGGACGTAAAACACAAGAACCAAAAATCCCGTGAAAAGCAATTAACTGGTCCATTTTCCTTTATTTTCAACGGCACCGACTGCCCGGGAAAATGATTTATTTCCAGAAAAATGAAGCACTTTTTTGGGAAAATCACGACTTTTTGTTTCCTATACCACTTATGCTTTGCAATAAAAACACCCATGAGCTTTCAATCTTTTGGAAAACCAGTTTTCGAAAACCCTGTTCCACGCTGCACGACAAGAAGCATTTTTTTGGCACCCCTTCTTTGCGCGAGACCTCGCGCAAACACCAACACAACAGCGCAATAAAATGCATCAAAGAGAAAAATGTGCCGCACAAGGTGACAGCATAAAGGTCGTCGAAGAGGAATGCATAGCGCGAGCCCTCGCGCATAATATATCAGAACAAGCGAAGAAATTACTTTTTCTTCGGAACAGTTTGCATCTTAGAACCCAATGCCTTAGCAACGGACGTCTTACCCTTAGGCGGTGGCCTTGCGGGCTCGCTTCTTGGTTGGGACTGACGGGCTGGCTGCTTGAATGGAGCTCGGGCCCCGGTTTCCTCAGACCTCGGCTTCGCTGCCACTTTCTTCGCTGCCTTGCCCTCGGAGACCTGCGCTTCCTCCCCCTCTTCTTCCTCCCTCTCCTCCTCTTCATCCCCGTCGCTCTCGTCGGATTCTGCACCGGTAACCGACTTCGCTGCCTGAGGCTTGGAGGCAGTCTTCTTCTTCTTGGGGGCTGGTTCCCCACCAGTAGACTTCCGCTTTGCAGGGGCGAGTGCTTCTGCAGCTTGACCTTTCTCAACAGTCTCTTCCTCCTTCAGCGACAACGCTTCAGAACCCACCTTGTCATCGCGAACCCAAAGGGGAATACCACGGTTTGACCAGTTGGCCTGCTGGTCCCAATCACCAGACGCGTCCAGTTTTGACCCTTGTGTCAATACGTGGTTCAACTGAGTCTGCACTCTGTTGACCCAATCGGAGAGATTGTCGGAGGTAACACCAAGAAGGTACATGCGAGAATCCGGCTCGATGGACGCGATCTTGCACACCAGATCCGGCTGATGATCAATGAACACAAACGCAGGCTTGAAGCTCTTATCCTGCTTCAGGTAAAAGAGGTGAGTGTCGAAATACCACATAACTGTCGTTATCGGAAGGTGACCGCCAAATTCAACAGGATCCATCTCCTCTACTTGAGTAGGTCCAAACGTCAGATAATTCGGAATCTGCAATGAGGGAGAAGTTTTTGCGCGAGGCCTCGCGCAAAGAGCGGACGTAATGAGGGAATTATACCTTTCTCGACCAGCTATCCGCTGACAAAATCAGCAACCAGCGAACGTCAAACGTTGTAGGATCCCCTGCAGGCTTCGGTTTGACTGGCCAACTGAAGATGGGAACTCGCAACATGTTAGCCATGCGCGGCGCGTTGTAATCATCGTTGAGATGCCTATCTGTTTCCGTCTCCAGCACGTTGAACATGTTGTCAACAACAGTTTGAGAGCCGCAGATAAGGGTATCGGCACGCGCCATCTCTTCATACAGCCAGGCTGGGCACATCATCTCAGGAGCAAGATGTTCAAATATGTCGCCGTTGATGACAATCAGGTTCTTGTCAATCTCAATAAACCGCCTCGGGGGATCGTTGGTCAACGCTGCAATTCGTGTCGCCTTAACTGTGATATTTTGACTTGACAGTAATGGATCCTGCTGTTCCACTGTCTTGAAGTCACCAGTAACGCCAGCAGGTGGGGGGACCACACGGCTCTTGGTAGGCTCTTGACCCAGGAGTTTTTGGACGTTGAGGATTTTCAGGGAGGCGGGTTTGCCTTTCTCTGCCACCTGCCACAGTGGTGCGCGAATCATGGATTTCCATGCCGGCCATGGACCGCGACTTTTGCCTTCAGGTTCCCGCCAATAGCCCCATGTACCAAGAGTCACCTTCAGGGCAGGCCTTTCAAGTGCAGGAACCTCTTCGCGGGTCCGCATGTCTTTGGCTAAAGAACAGAAATGGAGAAAATGCCCTGCACCGATGCAGAAACGGAACCCACGTCGCGTCGATGGTGCACACCTTTCTCAGGTCGAACGTACTGGCCGTTGTGCGGGTGGTCCAGATGCATTGAGACCCACTGGTCAAGGATGATGTCGTCAAACGAATTCTGCAAGGATTTAAGGGTTGTTTTTTCTTCCTGCATCACTTCTGCCACTTTGTTGTAGAACTCCGGCAACAGGATCCTGTCCAGTTTCTTCAGCGCGTTCTTCGTGACTTTCTCCCCTTTGTCGTGGAACTTCTGCAGACCTTTCACAGCTTCCGGACCAGCATAGTAGGCAAACGTCATAAAATCTTTGCACAATTTATACGTTTTGTCCTGAACGTGAAAACGTTATGCGCGAGGCATCGCGCAACGAAGAGCAACGAAACAACGATTAATGAACATACGAAGTGACCAGGCTGCTTCAGTTCAGCGGTTGGAACCAGGGCACTCATCTGCACAGCATCCACAATGGCGATCTTGAGATTGCTGTATGTGTCAGCCAGGCCTCGCCGCCGCTAATCGTCAACACATCGAATGAGGTTATCTGCTGCCTCATACAGCGGAATTGGCTCAATGTCTTGTGCGCTTCCTTGTGCTTGTCCCGCCAGCTTTGCACGGAAGGACCACGGTGTCTTAGGCTTCAGAATATCGGCGATGCATATAGTATGCCACTGCTGCAGATCCAGACACACTGTGCGTCGCTTCTCCCGAATCTTCGCAATCGCTTCCACGCTGTGCTGTCCAGATACACACCAATAATCGCCATCTGCAAATATGAGACACGTCTATGCGCGAGGGCTCGCGCAACGAGAAGAGCGAAAAGGCGGTTGGCAACATACTATTATCCTCCCGAAGAACAACGTGTAATGGGCCTGTTGGCGGTGCTGCTTCGAGTGACTCAATACGCTTCTGCAGTAACTTCGTATCTTTCCGTCTAATCTGCCCCTTTGTCTTCTCCTGGTCGATTCTCACGTTGTCCAGCTCAACCTCCACTTGCCTCCCATCCGGCTTCAGGTGGTCCTCGATGTCAGTACCCAAGGTTAAGCCAGGATCTGGTGTTTCCTTCTTCTTAAGCCCCTTCTTTGGTGTTTCAGCCTCGGATCCTGAGGTCCCAGGGTATTAGTCGGTATCTTCTCGTTCCTCGGCTGTCTTTTTGGCAGGGCTTCCCATTCTGCGATAAGAAGAAAGCCTGTATTGAAGGAAACATAACATTGAAAAGGGTTTAAAACGTCGTCGATAATGCATATGTGAGGCGCTTTTAGCGAATACGAGTACAGTATGGTTGAGAATGCAAAACTGAACGGGCTCGGCACTGTTTTTGACTGTTAACCTTGCGCGAGGCCTCGCGCAAGAGAGGGGGTGTACTAATCTGTTGTTTTATGCTGTTTGCGCGAGGCCTCGCGCATCACTGCATGTTCTCCAATCTTCTTCGAACGTTTCGCAGCGTGTCGGCCTCTCTCTGTTCCTCCAACACACTGCGTTGGGGGATCAGCTCTGACAGTTTTCGCTTGAAACCAGCCTTAAGCGCCCCTGCTGCGGTAGCACCAACAACACAGACACAAGGACTTGTTTGTAGTGGTTAGAACCCTTTGGAATTAGAAGAGACGGTGAAAAGTTAGGTACACCCCTGCGCGGCCAATGCGCCTGAATTGTACAAGTAGGCTCAGCGCACCACCTAACCCAAGGCACATATACACACTCTGCGTTCAATTAAGCAGTTAACCGCTGACGCACGGAATTGACAAAGGAATCGGGGGTTTTGCAGACATTCACCCTGTGACCTTCTTTGCGGATAGTGATGAGATGATACAGATCGTCAACATCTTCAATGGTTACTGCACCTCTGCTTTGGCCCTTCTTTGTCACAAGGCTGGAAAGCAGACTTTCACAAAACTCCTCAGCAAAAGCCTGTCCAGTCATGGCTGTGTGCCATGCAGTGTGGAACAATAGCGCAGTTGCAACAGTGCGTTCGTATTTGAAAAGTGTGTCCCCCATGTTCAAACGGTCTAACAGACACATAACAATCTGCAATCACTCAGAAGCAAAAACACCCGTGTTGGCCGTCTCCTCAGCCCAATTGCACTGCCTAACGAGGTGTCCTAGGTATAGTAACATGGGACAGTATTGTGTTAACAGAACCTGCATGGCCTTACACACAGCGTAACGGAGGCGACTTCGCCGATTTGCAGGACGTGCCAGCTCAAGGGAATGACATTTTCGGTTAAGGCGCCTTATGTGGGGGCCCATACCCAACAGCAGTGCACCAACAGTTATCTCCATTGTGATCAGCTTGGGAAAACAGGGGACCGTGTCACCGCCGCGCAACAAACCTTTACGGAAAAAATTCATAATGGGCGGAAATGAGCGAAATGTTTGTGTAACGAAAAATTTGTACGTGTGCCAGAAATCATATAATATAGGGTGTGAACGCAAAAAAAGCCGGACGTTCCAACCCGTTGTTTTTTCACCGTACATCATCTTACAAATGCGGTAATGGATGTTCTCATCGCATAAAACAGGGACAACTGGTCGGGTGTGCTGCGCCAAGTCCCTATTGAATTGCAGTAGGTTAAGAAGCGATACGTTGCCGCTTACCTTTTCTTTGCTTAGACAAAGGGGTCGCCAATGTGGTCTCTTGGCAGGCACAGGGCGAATAATGTCAAGCGGTGCCCTAATGTTTCGCACAACAGGTCGCGTGCTTGCAAATCCTAGATCACGCAGGATACGTGCAAACGTTCCCTCAGTGTTTCCCAGCATGCGTGCAACAACAGGAACACGCCGTTCAAGCTCTTCCAGGCTAGGATGACCATGCCAGTAGCGCGTTGCATCCTTCAGTAGCAACACAGCCAACGCTGTTGCGTTCAGGCTTTTGTCGTTCTTGTCAGGATTTGTGGTAAACTGTTTGTTGTACCAGTTGTCCATCCACAACACAACCCACTGTTGGTGTATTTTGTTCCATGTAGTCTGCAACCTGACTGCGGCCTTCTCCTTCAGCAAAGGTGCGCTGTATCGCGCCAGACCCGACCTTGCTAAAATGCGACGCTGCGCCCTACTTCCCTCTACCGCAACAACTGACTTTGGTTTTCCCTGGTATGGAACTGTGCGGTGGCGCATCAGCAAATAAAGGCGCCAGGCCTCCTCTATCAAAACACCAACCCATCTCTTGCCTTCTGCCGCAATCGCCTTTTCAACGCTGCAACGCGTCCGTTCATTTTTACGCAGACGCAGAAAAAACACAAACCACAATCGCGCGCCCTTCCCCCTGTTTTAGTCCTTCCCACAGTTCTTCTGCCGTGTGGTACGGCGGTTCCTCTGAGCAGACATCGCGGAAAACTCCACATGCTGCGGCCACTGTCTTCTCAAGGTCCACCTCTTTTCGCAGGGGCATTGTTGCTGTGAAGAATAAATGCGTACCTGTATCTATGTAAAGATGGCTGTTTGGAAATCTTTCTTGATTTCAAACATCAACCTGTCAAACAGTTTTCGCGCGACCAATCAATTTGTGATTCGCTTGTCGTGTGCACCTTTTTGGGTTACCTGTAACTGTCTGGTGATCCGACATTTGACTAGTTAATCCTGATTGCGGTAGCCAGTTGCGGCGCGCTACCATCGCTGTTGGGCAGTGAAGCCAGCGGTGACCACAGTATGAAAACCGGAGATGCCGGCGGGACCTGTATGGGCGCCCATGCAGCAGCGCCGCATCAAGGGAACGCACATGCTGTGTAGTTGGTGGATCTGTCCATTTTTGGTTTCTATGAGCGCTTGTGACCTCCATTGCGCCAGGCCTCGCGCAATGATCACCGAAACTTTAATGTTTCTCATGCGCCGTTCCATGCGCGAGGCCTCGCGCTTGAAACTGCAGTTTGTTCCGGAACATTTATACTTTTCAAGATTCTTGGGTACACCATTGTTGCAGTTTATTCGTTAATAGACCTATCTCTATCACGCAATCCTGATAATGGTACTAAGTTACGTGTATATATACGACAGCGTTCCATTTTTCCACAACCTGCCTAATGTGTCGTGCTGTAGCACATTAATCTGACACAAATGAACGTCTTTGCGCGAGGCCTCGCGCAAAGAATGGTCACCAAACAATACTTTTCCCTGTCTCGCCCATGGGACACATCATTCTTATAGAAATATTTATTCTGCCATACTTGTTTGCTACGGTTTTAAAATATCCACAAAACAACTATTTTTTGATGCCTTTGGAAACCTGTCATTTTCCTACCTTTTCCTTCTTTTTTGACCATGCAACTTGAGCCGCCTAAGTTAGGGGGAAAAATTTGCCTGGCCCGGATGCCTTGGCGCACCAGGATACCCACCCCTCCTGCTGGCGCATCTCAGATGCCCCCCCCTCAGGATTCCAAGGGCGCCCCCAGAAAGGGTTGCCAGCCTGAAGCCCCGTCCTGTGCGTGCATCAGCCGCTGCACCACCGCCGTAAGGCCGGTCCCCAAGATAGCACCACGTCTGCTCCCCAGGCAGCAACCGTGTGCCAATGCAGATGCATGGATGTGACGGTCGCCAGCGCAAAAGGCATGGGGCCGGGTTGGGGGGCCATGCCCCCCCACCGCAACAGGAGGAGGGCGGGGAAGGCCCAGCACTGTGGGGGAGGGCTGTCCCTCCCCGGGAGCCCCAGGCGGGGGGGGGGGACAGGTGACACCCACTCCCCATGTAAGCTCGTCTGTTGCTGGTCACGGGGGGCAAGGAAGGAGGTGAGACGGGCAGCCAAGCATGCCTGCAAGTCAACTTTCGACCCCAGTCCTGCAGCGCCGTGGTCAGGCAGTCCAGCCCGGTCCCTACCCAAGGGTGGGCACGTTGGGCGGCGGAGGGCGCGGCGCTGGGGAGAGCGGCGTTCTGCCGCGGGCGAGCGGCAGGGCAGGCGGCGGAGCACGCCTGGGGCCGCCCTGTTCCCAGTAGCCAGCGATGCGGGCGATCTCCGGAAAGACCTCGTATATGCGGTCCTGGACTGGCCCCGGCGCAGCGCGACTGAGGGCATTAGGTGACGGTGCCGTGGCCTGGACCTCCCCCAACTCCGGCAGGACGGCCCTTCAAATGTCAGTGACTACATGGAGGAGGGCGTGGACGTCATCGGCCACCTCCCTCCACATCGCCTCAGGCCCAGGGTAGGGGGGCTGCTGGCGGGCAGGGTCGTTGTCCGAGACCGGGCACCCCCACGGCATGGTCCCTGCCGGCAGCGGTTGTCCCCTGGAAGAGGGTGAGGCGGCAGCGCGGGCAGAGGAACCAGCAAGGAGGGGGGCCGTCCCACTGCTCCACACCGCAGGAGCCGGGTCTGCCGCCGCAGCGGCCATCCCGTCTCCTCCCGCCGAATGGGCGCAAGGAACTTGCGCCACGTGTACGGGTGGCGGCCGCCGCGGGGTTCCGGCCGGGGGGCGCGCGCGAAGAGGACCTGGGGTTACCTCCACTGTAGGACCTGGGCCAGAGTGGCCCCCTTGGTCCCAAACTCGCGGACGCTCGGGAGTATGACGGCGGTGATCCAGACCGCCTTGTCCTCGGGCTGGTGATCACACTGCCACCACCCGTTCCAGGCTCCTGCTAGGAGTTCCTGGAGGCGCACTACCCTGGAAAGCAGCCAACGGAGGGGCCCAGGGTTCAGGACGTGTGGGCCAAGCCTCACCGCTGGGGGCGGCTCGGGAACACCAGGGCGGCCCAGCGGTACCACCAGCGAACCAAGGAGAGAGCGTGGTGCCGGCGCTGGTGTTTCGTGATGGGGGCAGGGGGGTCCAGGGCCGCGTGCCTGGGCCCCCGCCCTCAACCTCGTCCCCGTCCGCGACCTCTTGGTCCATGCGCCCCGTATAAAAAAGTCGGGCTGCAGGTCGACAGGGGGCCAGGCTCGCCCGCTGGGGGCCGGGGACGGGGGTGGGGTGGAGGGTGGCCCGCGTCCTCCACCCCCCTCGCTCCCTAGGCAGGCAGCGCGTGTCGCCCATCGGCTCTCTGGGCCCCTGTTGTCCCTCTTGGGGGTCGGGCGGGGGCGGGTGGGGTTGGAGGGGACCCCCGGCCACCGTCCTGGCCACGCTCGGCGCTAGGGGGAGCCACAGTGCCGCGGCGGCTGCGCCCCCTGTTGTACCGCCAACCCCCCACTGTAGCATGTGGCCCTGCGCCACAGCCCTGGCTGATCCCCGCGCCCGGGGGGGACCCAGTGCCATCACCTCGTTTCCTGGTGCCCTCGTGGGCTGTGGACGTATAGACACCCTCCAGCCGGGCCGGGGGTCCGGACACTGGGGCCACTCCAGGAGGGGGGTGCAGGGGCCTGTACCGCCGCCGTTTCAGCCGCCATGCGCCCTGGGCGTGCCCAGTAGGGCGCCGGCGTGATCTGGCACGCTGCAGTCCCCGTAGTGGGTGGCCCACCGGCTGTGGTCAGTTGTCGCGGGTGGGCCATCCCTTGGCGTCGTCGCCGCGCCGGGCTTTGAGGTCAGCACGGTGGGGCAAGGGCCCCTGGATGTCGGGGGCTGGTGCCCTACCCCTCAATGCCGTTCCCCTGACAGGCAGTGCTCGGCCCTGGGCCGCCGACCAGGCCCCTGCTCTCCCTGGGGGCGAGGGAGGGGGGGTGGGGGAGCCCGCCAGCCGCCACGCCGGTCGAGCCTGGTGGGAGGGAGAGCCGCAGTGCCGCGGCGGATGTGCCCCCTGCTGTACCGCCAACCCCCCACAGCTGTTTGGGGACCCTCGCCACTGTTCGGGCTGCTCCCCTCCACCAAAAAGGTAGGTAGGTAAGTATCTTCGGGACCTCGGGACGCCTCTTTTGCAGGAAGATGGTGTTATCAGGGGGACGTCCTGTCTTTCCCAGTGCCCTAGGTCAGGTGCCTCTTACGCCGCTCCCGCAGGTGCTTAGGAAGGCAGTGTTGGCAGCCACCCGGTCCAGTTGTTACGAGTGGGAGGGTGTCCCCACATGTGTTCGTGGGCAGGGTCACATGCCCCCTCCTGCAGGGCAGCTCTGCGGGCTCCCCTGCCGTGTGGAGTATCTTTCAACAGAGGGGGTATTGCTCCCGCCAGTCTACGGTACGTTCAGCTCAGCCCTGTGGCTTGAGTTGCGGGACCCGGCTGCTTGGCAGGCGACCCCTTCCTGGGCTGTGTGCCGGCACGCCTGTCACCGGTTGCTGCCATGGCTCCGGGTGACGTTTGCCATGGTCCCCGATGCAGCCCGGCGGGGCTCGGACCAGTGGCCTTGGAGTACCGCTCCTGCCACTGGCCCAGCGGGTCGGCTGGGTTGCCCCAGTGCGTCCGACCCTTCGGGTGTAGTTCGTTGCGCCCTGTCCTTTTGCCGCCCTCGGCGCGTGTGCGTGTGCCGTGTCCGGGGCCTCTTGGCGCTTGTTCATTGGTGCACACGCCCTGTGTGTTCTGTGCGCGGTGTCCGCGGCCACTTAGCGCTTGATCACTGATGCGAACGCTGTGTGCGGCATGCACCTGTTGTTTGTGGCTTCGTAAGGGTCCCCTCCCCTCCTTTTTGTGTTTTTCCTCGTTTCTTTTTGCCCTCGTCCTTTTGTTTGGTGCCCCCGTTCTTTTGTGTGTGCTTCCCCCCCCTTTTTTTTGATGTTTTCTTGCGCTTGCTTATTCCTTTTTTTTGTTTCTTTTTTTGAGGAAAAAATAAAGCGGAAAAAGGGGCGCGCGTACACTGCAGGCACAGGCATGGGCAACTGGAGCAACAGTGCAGCGGTGCTGTGTTCCTTGTCGTGGTCTGCATCCCCCACCCCCCTTGCTCCCTTGGCAGGCAGCGATCGTCGCCCGCCGGCTCCCCGGGCCCCTGTTGTCCCTTGTTGGGGGGGGGCGGGTGGGGGGGGGGGAGGGGCGGCCACCGTCCCGGCCACGCCCGGCGCTAGGGGGAGACGCAGTGCCGCGGCGCTTGCGCCTCTTTTTGTACTGTAAACCCCCCACTGTAGCGTACGGCCCTGCGCCACTGCCCGGGCTGACCCCCGCCCCCAGGGGGAACCCAGTGTCATCGCCTCGTCTCGGGGCGCCCTCGTGGGCTGTGGGCGTAAAGACACCCTCCAGCCGGGCCGGCGGTCCGGACACTGGGGCCATTCCAGGAGGGGGGCTGCCGGGCCCGGTAAAGCCGTTGTTTACACCGCCACCGGTGCCGGGCGTGCCCAGTAGGGCGCCCCGATGACCTGGAACTCTGCCAGAGCTGTTGTGGTTAACCCCCAGGCTGTGGTCAGTTGCTGCGGTTGGGCCACCCCTTCGCGTCGTCGCCGCGCCGGGCGCCCAGGTCCACAGGTTGGGGCGAAGGCCCCTCGGTGTCGGGGGCTGGTGTCCTACCCGTCAATGCCGTTCTCCTGACAGGCAGTGCTCACCCCTGGGCCGCCCACCAGTCCCCTGCTGTCCCCGGGGGGGAAGGGGGGGTGAAGGAGCCCGCCAGCTGCCACGCCGGTCGCACCCGGTTGGAGGGGGAGCTGCAGTGCCGCGGCGGCTGTGCCCCCTGTTGTACCGCCAACCCCCCACAGCTGTGTGGGGATCCTCGCCACTACCCAGGCTGCACCCCTCCCCCAAAAAGGTAGGTAGGTAAGTATCTGCGGGACCTCGGGTTCCCTCTTTTGACAATGCAGGAGGAAGGTGTTATCAAGGGGACGTCCTTTCCGTCCCAGTGCCCTAGGTCAGGTGCCTCTTAAGCCGCTCCCGCAAGTGCTTGGGAAGGCAGTGTCGCGGTCACCAGGTCCATGTGTTCCGAGCAGGAAGGTGTCCCCACATATGCCGGTGGGTAGCATCGCATGCCTCCTCCTGTGGGCGGCAGCTCTGGGGGCGACCCAGCCGTGTGGGGTATCTCTCACCACAGGGGGTATTGCTCCCGCGAGTCTACGGTACGATTGCCTAACCCCTGTGGCTCCAGTTGCGGGGCCTCGCTGCTTGGCAGGCAACCCCTTCCTGGGCTGTCTGCAGGCACGCCTATCATCGGTTGTTGCCATGGCTCCGGGTGACGTGTGCCATGGTCCCCGATGCAGCCCCGCTGGGCTCGGACCAGTGGCCTTGGAGTACAGCTCCTGCAACTGGCCCGGCGGGTCGGCTGGGTTGCCCCAGTGCGTCGGACCCTTTGGGTGTGGTTTGTTGCGCCCTGTCCTTCTGCCGCCCTCGGCGTGTGTGCGTGTGCGGTGTCCGGGGCCTTTTGGTGTTTGTTCATTGGTGCGCGCGCCCTGCGTGGTCCGTGCGCGGTGTCCGTGGCACTTGGCGCTTGATCACCGGTGCGCACGCTGTGTGCGGCATGCGCGTGTTGTTTGTGGCTTCGTAGAGGTCCCCTCCCTCCCTTTTGTGTTTTTGCTAGTGTTTTTTTCTGCCCTCGTCCCTTTGTATGGTGCCCTCTTCCTTTTGTGTTTGCTTTTTTTCTTTTGATGCTTTCTTGCGTTTACTTATTCCCTTTTTTTGTTCTTTTTTTGAGGAGAAAAAAGTGGAAAAAGGGTCCTGCGTACACTGCAGGCACACGCATGGGCAACTGGAGCAACGGTGCAGCAGTGCTTTGTTCCTTGTCGTGGTGTGTGTCCCCCGCCCCGCTGGTTCCCTGAACAGGCAGCGCGCGTCCCTCGCTGGCTCCCTGGGCCCCTATTGTCCCTCGTGTGGGGGGGGGTTCGGGGGGGGGATCACGGCCACCGTCCTTGCCACATCTGGTGCTAGGGGAAGCCGCAGTGCCGCGCCGGCTCCGCCCAGTGTTGTACCGCCAACCCCCCACTGCTGTGTGGGGACCCTCGCCACTGCCTGGGTTGCACCCATCCCACAAAGAGAATCCAGGGCCATCACCTCGTGCCGGGGCCCCCTCGTGTGCTGTGGGCGTATAGACACCCATAGGACGGCCTGAGGGTCCGGGTCTGGTGCCCCCCGAAGGGGGGTGGGCGGGTGGATGATACCGCCACTTTCGCCACCCCCACTGGCACCGGGTGCGTCTGGTGGGGAGCCGGGGCTCGGGGACGTGCAGCCGCCCCCCCTGGGTCATCACCCCCGTTCTGGACTGCCACCATGGGCAGTGTACCGCGTGCAGGCAAACGGTCAGGAAAAGGAGGACTAAGAACATTAAAGAATGTCCTCGTCCACCTCATCGACGTCACCTGAGCCGGCTCCGCATCGACCATGGCCAGGTCCTCAGTGTGGCCTGTCCTGTCTCGGGCGTTCTGAGGCTGGTGCTGCACCTCTCCCGACCCTTCCCGGCGTGTCATCCGGGTCCTGGAACGCACAGGCCGGTAGCGCCCCTGGCAGGAGCTGCGGCCCTGTCGTTCTCAGGACTGGTCCGGGAGGCGGGTGATGGGGGCGCACAGCCGCACACCCTGCCAGTTCTCAGGCACCCCCTCCATCTCCAGGTTGAAGACCGGGCGGGCGAGGGTGCTCTGGGCCAGCTAGGCGCAGCGGTGGACGCAGATAGGCACCTCCTGGGCGTAGCGCCAAAGCTGTGCATACTCGTCCACCCCCACGCCCAGTTGCGCGGGGTAGCCCCGTACCCGCACGGAGGCCGTCTGTGCCCGGCCCGGGGCGCCCAACAGGCTGGCGATGTTTGCCACAACCTTGAGGTTTGCCGGCTTGGCAACCCAGACGCGGACCCCCACGTTGCTTGGGGCGCCCCAGCCCACCAAGCCCGCGAACATGGAGCGGAACTCCTGGTCCTCGGGGAGGGCCTTCAGGCCCTCCGGGGAGGACCTGCGGCGCTCCGGTGGCTGCTTGAACCACAGCACAAACGCGGGGTGCTGGCAGGCGGGGCCGTCACAATCAAGGGCCGGAAGTGCATCCCCCGGGCCTTAGTGCTCGCGCGCATCACCAGCGGGGGCCACAGATGAGGGGGGGTCAGTGGAGACCCCGACCATCCAACCCCGGACGGCGGCCTGCATGGCCGGGGGTCGGGCAGTGCTGCCGCCTCGAGGGGCCCGAGCTGCCGCCACACGTGGTCGTTACCAAAGACCCCCACGTTGAGCCGACACACGCTGGCACCCGCCAGGACCGCCGGGTCCAGGACGCAGACGACTGGAACTGTGGCTGGCAAGGGATCAAGCGGCGCCGGGTCCGGGTCTGTAGCTCCGCCGACTCCTGGTTATCCTCCGGAAGACGCCCCCAGATGACCTGAATGATGTGCCCTGGCGGCGCGGGGTCCACCACCACCGCGTCCGCCGTCTCCGAGGGCTGGCGCTCAGTGCGCACCACGCCCTGCACGGCCGCGCCCGGCATCAGACATGCTTGCTCTCGGGCGGCGGAGGGTCTGCAGCAGAGCTGCCACCGTTGGGGCCGCCTTACTGCCGCCCTGGACGTGCACCCGGGCGATACCGGCTGGATGGCGTCACAGGCCGCGAGTGCTGCCGCAGCCGCGAGGTGGGCCTCATGGATCGTGCAGCCCACCAGCGCCACGCACCGCAGGGCCCCAACGCACATTTGGGCCATTTTTGGCCATTTTTGGGATGTTTTTCAGACATATCGTGGAGCTAGAGTGCACAAAAGGGCTCTTGTTCACGGGGCAATCCAGGGGCACGTGCAATGTAGCAAATGTCCGCCTTCGTTTGGCCGTTTTGATCGGATTTTGGCGCCGTTTTGGGCCGAAAAAGGCTGTTTTCGGGCACAAAATGCGCAGTTTTGGGAGGGCACCTCCCGAGTTGCCCCCCCCCCCCAGTGAGGTTTTAGCTCAAAATTTGAATTTGGCAAGGCCACCACCTAGGCTCCAGGATTGCTAGAGTAGAGTAGACCCCGGGGCGATGAGGTTGAGCAATGGCCAAAACAGAAAGGAGAAGTGCTTGTTGCTTGCTTGTTGCTTGTTGCTTGCTTGTTGCTTGCCTGTTGCTTGCTTGTTGCTTGTTAGCTAGATTTAAGGGGAGAGGGGTGTAGTAATATATGTATCTATGTGTATATATATATACATATCCTCCAATCTACACCCCTCTCCCCGACTAGAGGTGGCTCCACCATACGCCTCTGGGGTATGTGCGCAAGGCCCAACGTGGTGCATGCATGTGGTGAAAGGGGCTACACTGCATCAAACAGGCTCAGAATGGGCTCAAAAGACTTGTTTGAGCATCCCAAATGGTCTGGGATCACCTTTGGACAAACACGTTTTTCCCCCCATTTTTGACCCATTTCGGGTCCCAAAACGGCCCAATTTCAAGGCATCTTGGGATTTTCCAGGGGCCAAAACGCGTCACCATGGGTTCAAAATGGGCTAAAACCACTTGTCTGAGCATCTCGAATGGTCCACGATCTCTTTTGGAAACATGTGTTTTTGACCCATTTTTGACCCATTTTTGGTCCCTAAAAAACGGCCGAATTTCAAGGCATGTTGGGTTTTTTGTTGACAAAAACGCGCCACCACGGGCTCAAAGCGGCCTAAAAACACCTGTTTCAGCATCCCAAGTGGTCTGGGAACAACTTTGGAAAAAGTGATTTTTTTCGCCCAGGGGACCCTGTTGGACCCACCGTTGGCCTTTGCCGTGCGCGGCTCGGTCTGCCCTCCGGCTGCACCAAGTGACCACTGGTACGGGGGTCTAGGCATCCCTTTGGACGATTGATAGGCTTGGAAACCACAAAAACTGGCAGGTTGCGGATGGACCAGTTGCCCTCGGAATTCGGTTTGGAGCCACGTAGCCCAAGATACGGCCCGTCCTTTGTTTTGGGTGTGTTCGACACAAACAGCGCACATTTAGGCCATTTTTAGCCATTTTCGGGCCGTTTCTCGGACATATCGTGGAGCTAAAGGGCACAAAAGGGCTGTTGTTCACGAGGAAACTGGAGCGCACGTGTAATGTAGAAACCGTTCCCATTCGTTTGGCCGTTTTGAGTGGGGTTCGGGGCCATTTTGGGCCCAAAAAAGGGTGTTTTGTGGCACCAAATGCGCAGTTTTGGGAGGGCATCTCCAAACTTGGCGCCCCTGCGCCGGGGCGCCAGCGGTGAGGTTTTGGCCCAAAACCTGGATTTGGTAAGACCACTAGTCAAGCCCCAGGATGGTCAGAGTAGAGTAGATTACAGCCCAAAGCGATGAGGTGGAGCAATGGCCAAAACAAAAAGGAGAAGTGCTTGCTGGTTGCTTGTTGCTTGTTAGCTAGATTTAAGGGGAGAGGGGTGTAGTAATATATTATGTATATATATATATATATAATGTTTACATGTATGTATTTATCTTTTAATATATCTAACCCTGTCCGCTTGAATCTAGCTAACAAAGTAAGAAAAATTGCTTTTCATTGAGGGTCGCCTTATTGTCAGTGTACTGTGTTTGCTGTGTGTATGTGCTGTGTGTCGTTAGCAGAGTTGCGTGTCTTCTGTCGCCGCAGCTGTCGCTGCGCTCGGTCGCTATCTGGAGAATTCTGTCGTCATCTCTGCTTTCATTCATGATTAAGTAGTGTTTGGAGTCGAATTTGGTTTCGCGAGAGGGCTTCCTGTCTCGGTCCAGGGTTTGTCCTGAAAAATCCTTTGTATGTGTTGCACACTTAATATAAGACTCGCAAGATGGACACATGCTCGCCTTGATCGTTGTGTGTGTGGCTGTGTATTGCGTGGGTAGCATGCTTGCCCATGACTCTTACCTTATCCACGTCCTGTTTTCCTCTGTTCACAGCGTCATGGGTTAGTGGTGCACGGGGATAGGATTAGGGACTAGGAATTAGGATTTAGTATGTCAAGCTAAGACTTAGTTGAGTGCACATTTGAGGTAGGTCCCAACGAAGACTCTTTGTTATTGCATACTTGGCATGGCAAGTGATTCACCTTAGTGAGTGTTGTTGCGCCGTATGTTTTGCCTTTGTGGTTAACCTGATTGTTGTATGGGTTTCTTTATTTTGGAACAGACATTTTTATTTTTCATAGAGTAATGCCAGAATAGGAGTACAGGCGTTTTTTTTCTGGTAGCAGAGGCCATGCAAGCCAAAGCTAGTCCCTTTTGGGATAGACACGGCTCGCGGATCCTGCGCCGTCTGCCATGTTTTGTCCCTTTTTGCTTGTGCAAAATGGCGCAAGAGAAATAAATGCTGAGCACCACGGACTATAAACGGCGCGACACACATGGGAAAAAAATATTTTATGAGCCCATTACATTGTTTCTTGAATAATGTTGTAGTCATCGCAACTTTGGACCTTGCTTTGTGCTTGCTTTCGTTTCATCGACCATAGAAGAGTTAAGCTTAGAATAGTTGCAAAAGCCTAGCCTATCCTAGCCTAGTCTAATATCCTCGTGCACCATGAAATTAATCCGTTTCCATGAACATGCCCGTTGATGAAATGGAGCGAATATTACAAGTTCTCCTCTTGAGACACGCCTCTTCCTTCGAGAACTCCGTGGGTACTATTGTTTGGAAGAAGGACAAATAGACGAGAGCTCCGTGAGTACTACTTCTTTGAAGGAAATCTTTTTACCATGGACTTTGCTGGTGAGATGTCTATTACGGACAACAAGTCCTACATCAAAGGAGGACGATCCCGGAACGGAAACGATGATAAAGGTGTTCCACCCTTTTTGTAATGAATTTTGGGAGATCATGAGCTATATTGACGAAACGATCATCGGGAAAAGGTTTGAGATCGCTTTGCGAAAGGAGTGTCCAAAGATCATTGTGAGAACGTTCGCGAAAGATCGGAAAACGTTCATGGGTTCCAAAAGCGGAGTTGACAACAAGAATTTGACAAATACAATTCATTTTCGTGAGAGAGATGTACTTATTATCCTGTATGCCGTGCTCACGAGTGTCTCAAGCACCTACCCTGGTGAGGAAGTTCAAAGTATTGTTCGAAAGGATTATTGAGTTCACGGAAAATTTGGAGACATTTCATCAGAAAGTTCGAACCATTCTTCGAAGAGAAAAAAATCTCAAAAATTTCCCCAGTCATCGTGGGTACTTTTGAACATTCTTCGAGGAGAGTGAACCCACGGAGAGAACACTTCATGGTGATTTTGAAAAATTTCGCGAGGGAAGTCGAAGTACTCTTCGAAGAGAATGAGGTCACGGAAAAATGGAGAAGTTTTGTGAGTGAGTCAAAATATTCTTCGAAGCGAATGAGGTCACGGAAAATTTGGAAAGCTTTCGTGAGGAGGTTCCCACTATTCTTCAAAGAGAAAAAGGTCGCGGAACCTTCCCTACCCTCGGTCAGGACTTTGAAAAATACTTCAGAGAGAAAGAGGTCTCGAAGTTTCCTTACCCTTCGTGAGTATGTGGCAATATGCTTCGAAAACAATGTTGCTACGGTACATTTCGAGATGTTTCCTGAGGCGAGTTCGAAATATCCCACGATGAAGTTGAGGCCACAGAAATTTTGAGAACTACGTGTCAAGCTAGAAATATAGGTGGAAAGAGTTGTTTCTCACCGGACCATCGGTACCTTCTGTGATGATGTCCAAACCATTGTTGGAAAAGCTCGTGGATACCCAAAGTTGATACCCTTCGTGCGGAGGTTCGAAATATCCTTGAATGGAATTGGAGACGCCGAAATTTCGATATCCTCCGTGGAGAAACTCAAAAAACACTTGGGACGAATTGTAGACACAGAAATTTGAACACCCTATGAGAAGACGTACAAAAGGTCCTTGGAAGGGATGGGTGTCGCCCAAATTTCGTGGAGGAACTCGAGATATCCTTGAAGAGGATTGATGCTACCAAAATTTGGCTACCCTTCATGAAGGACTTCCACATATGTTTTGAAGGGAGGGCTCCCGAGGTTGAGCTTGAGTTGAAATACGTTCGGGAGAATGAAGAGACAAAACTTGAGGAGAAGCATCATACCGCATTTCCCAAGGCCCTTCGTGAGAGGATTTGGAAAGCCTTGAGGAGAAGGATGATACCGGGTTTACCAAAGCCCGTCGTCAGAGAATTCGGAATGCCGTTGAGAATGCGGATGAGATGGGATTTCTCAAACGTTTCGTGAGAGGTTTTGAAATACCGTACAGACAAATGACGAGACTGCTGCTCGCACAGCATTGGTTTCCTTGCGCCACCGTTTATGTCTCTCGGGCGTGCACTACCCAGGCTTTGCCGAAGTGTGCTTCTTCTGGAGCGTGCACTGCACAGGCTCTGCTGAAGTGTGCTACTTCTGTTTTCGCCGAAGTGTGCTACTTTGCTTTTCCTTTGGTCGGTGCTTGTTAGAACGAGGCCTTGCACAAGTCGGAAGTCACCCTGTTCTTCTCATACTACTGTGTCCAAGGGGAAGACCTTCCCTGTGTATTGCAAATTTGGAGTCCCACTATGGTCACCCGATGATACTGAACCCTACAACTTGCAGGGGCTCAATGTACAATGACACCTTCGCCATGAATAACACCGCCGTGACCAAGTAGTACAGCACTGCCTGTCTGGAGTGGCTGGGCTCTCTGTCTGACAACAACGTTGCTGGCAACCTGAGTAGGGAGCCTAATGATTATCACTGGTCTGACTCCACGGAACTGGTGAAGGATCCCAATTAGGTGAAGAAACACAGCGAAGAAATAATACTACTGGACCAGGAGGCGAGTACACCGTCCAGAAGACCAGTACAAATGCTTCTCTGCTGCAGCTGATGCCTCTGAGTTGTCTACAGGGAATGTAATCTCTGATGCTTTTAGGCATGAGATCGAGTCCCAGGAAACTATTGTGGAGGGAACAAGCCCAAAAGCCCCTGAATATCCGGATTTGATGCGTTTGAGAGTTCTGGACGTGTTCCAGCCTACAGTCAAGCAGCAGGTGAAGAGGCCAAGACTCTCCGGAGGTCTACCATGGGTGTCTCTGAAAGCCCCATGCGGCAGGACTAGTTCTGGGAGTCAATGGCCCTGGCGGAAACTATGAAGAACAACGAGAGTTCACCGTGCTTGTACCATGCCCTGACGTCCATGCCCTCAGGGACACACACATGACGTCAATTTCAATTCGATTGCACAGGCCTGTGCTGATGACTGACAAGCTGGTGGTACTTGTGGATATGGTGTCGCCCCAGCGGCTCAACAACCCCAATACCGGGTATTCGCATGCCTGCGGTGTTCAGCCGACTGCACTATCAACTGCCAGAACACTGGATGTTTTTTGAATTGTCTTTTGAAAGCTGGTTACGGGTGCTACAAGCATATGGCTTGTGGCAGTGGTATGGCCGCTGCCAGTGTCATTCACGTCGGTGAAGAGCTGGTGGGTCTGTATTTTGAAAGTTGGCCGGTAAACGCCCAGGCCCTGGAAGAGAGTCGCCCCGACACACTGTGGGTGAAGCCGGAGGACTCTGTAAATCTTGCTTTCGTCCTGAACAATTTCCTTGGACCTCAGGACAAGATTCAAATGGTGGACACCATCCTTGCGCTGCAAAATCTACGATCTCTGCCCAGAAATGAATTCCAGGAAGGTGTGCAGGCTCTGCAGAACAAGGTCAACGAGTTGTCGGATTTCCATGAAATCTCGATGTTGGCACATCTGGAGCCAGGTGTCGTTGACGTGAAGTACACATGATATCTTGTCACCAAGGCCAACGACAGCTGTGTGAGGGTCCTGCCAATTCAGGGCCAGGGGCGGGGTGTGCATCCCGGTGACAAGGAGTTGGGCATTTTTGTCCACGCCATCCGGATCCTGACTTTCCGCCAACTATGCAGTGCAGAAAATGCTGGACCCAGACCAGGCAAAGGAGAAGGTAGCCCGTTTCTGTTTCCAGACTGACGCCCTGAGCGCACTGTGAATTGCTTATTCAAGGGCTTTCGAGCATCCCAACCACATTGATCACCCATTCGAGGATCGGGCTCGTGGTTCCTGTCCTGAAGGTCGTTATTTGTGACTCAAGACGGATACGCGCCCTGCAACAGACAAACCATATGGTTTGAACGAGAGTGCGACCTCGAAGGGGCGCTCGGGTTGGCTGATTCCGTGCGGATGGAGAGGCCTAATGCAGAGATCAGAAGTGCCAAGGCAGTTTTGGAGTGTGTGACTGAGAAATTCCCCGCTTGTGACAGTCGGAGGCGCGTGTTAGGGGTTTACAATTTCCCTCCATCGGTCGCCCTGACTGACAGCTAACAAGTAGACTGAGGAAAGCGTACAAAGCACTCTGCAAGAGGGGCTCCAAGTGCCTGAAGCTGCGGCAGGCGACCGATCGGGAATTGATGGTTGTCGAGGCGGAGGAAGTTGTGGTACTATCCCTAAAGATATCAGCCTGTATTGATCTATGTCTAGATTGCCAAGGTGCTGCATGGACCGCCTCCAGTTGGGCTGGGTATGAATACCAAGATCCCTACACCAGCACAACCGCTTTCACTTGGGCGAAATATAGAAACAAAGATCCCTACACCAGCACAACTGCCTCCACCTGGGCGGGAGATAAATGCAAAAGACCCCAACATCAGCTGATGCACACAAGCCGGCGCAAGAGATATGCCAGAGGACACTGGCCGGACCCGCACCACCAATCTCTCGGATGGAGGGTCGAACGACTTATTCACCCTGGACGCTGAAGGCCGTACCCTGAGAGCCAGCACCCCTTTTCCCCACAGGCGGACTGCTCTTAGGCTTTGGTAGTGATGTGGACTTTCATTCTTTGGAGCGTTGATCATCGCTGCAAGAGAAGGAGCTCAGCAACCGCTCGGTCCAACCAGGTCCCCTCAGTGATCGAGGGGGACATGCCTCTTCAGGTGTGGGGTTGCAGGCCTTGAGCCATCGTCGACGGCCGCCAAGGTGAACCAGAAAGATATCCTGGATTTATACCCTAATAGTTAGGATGAAATCCTGCAAAGTTTTGGTGTTGAAAAACAGGACAGAAGCAGCAAGTAGAGCAAGAACAGGATGTGGATCAAATCAATGAATAGTTTTGAAATCCAGTGTATCACAGAAGGGCTGCAGATAGACGAAGCAGGCTTAAGTACAAAGATTCAATCACAAATGGATAAAACAAATGATTTTTATGAGAAAACAGGCATGGCTCAGGCCTCCAAGGTAGTACCAAGCACTTCATGTGGACTCTTTCCGATTAAATAGAGTTGGTTAGGAATCTGGGGCATAAGAGTTAGGCCAGACGCAGAATATGGCTTGGCCAGCATGGCCAAGCAACTGAATTCAGAATCAGTTAAAAAGTAGAAGCAGAATAAGTGGTAGAATCAGTTGAGTATAGGGGTCTTGAGGCGGGGGACAACTAGGCTTAACCTACAAGGCCTTAGGCAAGAAGTGCCTACTTTAATTGGGTATTACCTCCACGAAGGAAGATATCTCCGCTAAGTTGAGTGGTAGTGGTGAAGTTCATGGGGGGCTAGGGTTACAACCCTAGTTACGTTGAGAAAGCGTACTTTAAACTTCAAAAGAGTGATAAAAATGATTAAGTTAGTCTCAACATCAACAAAAGGCTTTTAGGGGGCGCTTGACCTGGATCAGGTCCCCCAAGGAAGACATGGTAGTGACTTCTTCTTCCTCCCCCCTGGAGTACTAGTTGATCAAGCTAGTAGGACCAAGGAAAAAGGCTCAAATTTCCCCAAAGTTACCTCACAAAATGCATGACACCAGCCAAAGACATTCCCATCAGTTCATAGAAGCCTATGGCACTGTAGGTACCCCTGAAAGACAGTGTAATGTACCGTGAATGATGTCCCTTCGATTGAGCATTCCTCAAAAGTCGCCAGCGTGGGGCGAAAAAGATTGGTAAAATTTTGGAGGTAGTGGGGTTTGAACCCAGTACTCCCTCCCCAGAGCACACATGCTTGCCCACTAGGGTACAGTCGAACGCTCTAATGCGCACGGCGATCGCTGTATAAACAGCGTTTTAGTAAACTTCCTGACCGAGGGCGGGGAGCTAAAAAAAATAGAAAATGGAACTAACAGAGATTGAATCGTGTTGTTTAGCGAAAGGGGTAGAGATTTAAGAAGTCAAATCGCTACATATTGACGAAGCGACGTCTGAAATCGAAATCTTTAGGCCAAAACCCAAAGTCGCAGACAAGCGCAACAGGAGCGCACTTCCAAAAAGAGTTGCGCAAGCGTAAACGGCTCCCGAAAAGGAATTTATGAGCCGTGGTTTTTAGAGCTTTTGAAGGAAACTTTTGAACAGTTGCATCAAAAATTTCATAAACTTTACGAAAAAGTATTGAACAGAACCCCATCCAACAGAGCAGGTGAACAACTCACCTCTCAGGTATGTTAGTGTCATAATACACACATGCATTGCGTTCTCGGTGGTAGTTTTGTTAGAACGCTAGGGTTGTCACCATTGCGTTCGTTGGGGGTTTGAGCGTTCACTTCCTTTGCTCTGCACAGGTCAAAACTGAAATGAAGGGTATGTGACACGAATGGAGCACGCAGCGCGCACGTAGGGTTAGTGTATGCGCTGTGCTCGCAATGCAGGTGCCTAATCTAGGCATTCACACGTTGCGGCGCTTTCTCTGAGCCACAACCCACCCTTCTCTTCTCTTCACAGGTGAGAAAGGAAAGTGCTTGCTCGTGCTCGTGCTGCCGTAGCGCTGAAGTAGGGTTGATTCAACCGCTTAGGCTTGTTTTGCGCTGTGCAGTTGCTCGCCATTCCCTTCCTTCTTCTGCAGGAAACAAGGTAAGAAGGGCATGCATGACACAAGATGCATTAATCGTTTAGGGTTGTTCATAACTCACCGTGGGGTTGTTTAAACGCTTAGGGTTGTCCTTGCTTTAGTGTTCCCTTCGGCATGCACATGGTGCGTGGTGAGTAAGGTAGGTAAGCCCAGGAGGAGCTCACTTCCTGGTTGAGTCTCGTGATGATTGGAAGAAGTGGATTAGTGATAGGAAAAACAAATGTTGTCCTTCGGCTTCCTTCCCTGCATACACATGATGCATTAAAGGGCTGTAGACCATGCGTTGTGCACGCGGTATAACCCTTGTGTAGGCTACCCAGGGCTCCGCCCTACGTTCTATAAGAGAACCGGCGGAGTCCTTAAGTTTGCTTGCCTGCGGCTCGGTTAGAGAACAGCGTATTATTTTCTACCCGGAGACCTGTATAATACAGCGAGGGTAGTCAGGTTCCTCAGCCGCTAACCGATCCTCATCTGCCTTTGCTCTCAGGCCGAAACGTGAGACTGATTGGTGCAGCTGCAGTTGCCTTCGGCGACTTCTCATTTTTCTTCCAAAGCTAAAAAGGGCGCAGATCACATAAGCAAATTGGGTCAGTGAATGACATCTTCATGGACAACTCTTACTACACGCTGGGCACACGGCATTCCTTCCCTTCAAGCCCTGTCAGGGAAACACGCGAGGGTGTCCGTGGCAGGCCACAGTTGCCTATCGGCGCTGTGTTCTCGTGTTATCTCACAGGAGCGCCAATAGGGCTCAAGAGCTCTTTGTCATGGCCACCCAGTAGCGTGTCTAGGGGTTAGGGGCAGCAAGCCTGGCAGGGACTGAGTGCGGTTGTGCTCACCCTGCCTTCGAAGGGTGGTTCTGGCATTAGTGAGTGTAGTATAGTGGTGTATCCTGCTCCGCGTGCTTTTCCTCGCGGGTAGGGGAGCGTGTTAGCTTTTGGCCATTAGAAAAATGAACATTTCGTATGCCCTTAGCACACTTGGCCAACTGTTCCCTCTAGTTGGTAGGGCTTTTTCTGTCTTCCCCAAAGGATAGGCGCCAGCACAGAAATTTGGCGCCATAGCAGTGGTAATAGTACCTGATTAGGACCTTCGGTCCGAGGTCAGCGAAGCCCCGTCTCCGGAAGCCACGCAGGGGAGTAAAGTGAGACACATACAGACATACTTAGCACACTCTGGGGTATAGTAACCCCGTCAAGAAGGGTAGAACCCCATGGGTCTGGACCAGTCAGGGGTCCTAACCGTGGGCACACTTGTCCCCAAGGAGGGTAGACACACCTTGCTTCACAGCACCTTGCTTGTCATTCCCCCCTGGAGTAGTAAGCCACCGCTCTTCGTTGGCTCCCCAAGGTCATAACATCAGGGCAGTTCCCATGCACCATATGGTCAACAAGGCACACACTCGCTTGGTGGCTGCAAACCTGATAAGCGCCCATCTGGCTCACACTGGTAACCATAGGCATGGGACTGCACGGCACAGCCAGGGCAGGAGCAGTGGTCGGCAAGCAGCGGATGTGTACGTGTCTGGAGTGCCGAACCCGACTGAAGGTGGGAGTTAGTACATTCACCGTAAATGGAGCTCTACAGGAGTCCTGAACCTGTCCTGGCACACACTGAGTAGGCCTAGCTATCAGCACAAGAGTGCTCACCGCCCCTGGGAGGTTAGAAAACAGAGGGGGTTGCGAGTAAAGGGCCTGAACTGTGAGTCTCAATCTGAGGGGAATCTGTTCAAGTAGGCCAGCGTGTTCAGGTGATCCGGAGTTGAGGTGGTCGTATGGAGGTTGGCAGCCCGGACTGAACCAGCCCCACGTGTACGTAGTCCAGCGCGTGGGCGCGTTCTTGGTACTACACTGCGCGGAGAATGTGTGGTGGCAGGCTGGGCCAATAGGGCGCACCCACCATTGGGCTGCAAACAAGATAAGCGGCCTGGTGGTGTTCCGACGATCCTCAGTGTTGCTTCTCCCTTGGGGCTGGGGAAGTGTACCTGCGGGGGGAGCCAATACTCCTGCACGAGTGCCCCGAAGGAGACTGCTAACGGGAGGAGGGGATGTCCGGGGTATACCACTGTCTCCTGACGCTTGCAACATCCTCAGTTCGGTTAGGCACAGTAAATAGATAGGCAAAAGGAGTTTAGTTTTTCTTCTTCCGCTGGGACAGAGTCTCAGCACGGGTTACTAGCTGTCTGTCGTTGTTCTCAACGAGGTAGGAGAGAAAGATGGGGTTGATTCTCCCATCTGGCTGTATAAAGGCGGACATAGGGTCCCAGGTCGCCTCAGATAGCCCATATCTATCCCACAGGGTAATAAACCTTCAGCCCTGTTTATACTTGTGGCAGGCAATACCTGCAACCACGTAGTAGCCATCGAGTGCCATCTCATCGGAAGTCATCTCTTCGAATTCATCTGCCTCCTCAGGGCTGGCAGCGTTCTCTAGGTCGATACGCACCACCTCAGCGTCGCTGAGGCGCCACTCATCCCAGGACAAATTATCGGGGGAGTGATAGTGCCTCAACTGCTTGGGAAATAAAGCAGTTTAACCCCTAGACGTGCACCGCACTTGACATGGATTCTAGATCCATCTATCTTGATGATACGATAGGGCCCAAAATAGGGGTCCCGTAGGCAGTTAGCGGGCCAGCAGGGTAGTTGTGAATGGTGAACAAAAACAAGGTCACCAACCTTGAAACTGGCGGGTCGCCGTAGGCGATTTCGTCGGCTCAGTTCAAGTTCACGGATGTGTCTCAGGTTCCTACCAGCCTGATTAGCCATAGACTGCCTGTGTTCCAGCTGATCTCCAACAGGGCTCTTGAAGTCCTCAGAAAAGGGGGTTGTGAAGAACCACGCAGGTCGTCCTCCATGAAACAGCTCGTCGGGGGTGAAACCTGTAAAAGAGCTCCTCTGAGATTTTATGGTCAACACTGCCCAGGGCACCAGGCGTACCCCATCTTTGGTACGCTCCTCTTTCATCAGGATCCGCAGGTTCTGTTCCACCACACGATTTTGTCTCTCGCAAAGAGGATTAGACATGTGGGTACAGGGTACAGCTGTGGTTACCTCAACATTGAGGGCGTTCAGCACTCGCTTGTACCATCCTGTGTCACTGCGGATGCGTACATCCTCATCAGAGTGCACCTGTTTAGGTGGTCCGTATAGGTCCAACCATTGTTTGACCAACATTTACACAGTCTGCTCACCTGTGATTTTCTTATTAGAAGGGAACACACTGGTGCAGCGGGACAGGCCACAGGTGACCACTAGGCAACTATCATAGCCGCCGAAGCGAGGTAGGCCGTGGTTGAAACCCACGTAGAGAAGAGAGTTAGTACAATAGGGTATGGGTAGGCTGGAAATCAGTCCCCCATCGCTACTGTCGCTCTGCTTGCTGGCATGACAGCCACAAGCATCAACAATCGTCTGCATGCGAGACCTCAGTTCAAGTTAGGTTAGACCAGAATAGAAACACTCACGAAAGAAGTCCACTGAGCGATTAGCGCCAGTGTGACCTGAGCTGAGATGGGACCACTGTAGACACCCATCGAGTCGTGCTTCAGGCACAACTATACGGTCCTCGGAGAAGAGGTACTGGTTTCTTTTATACCACTGGTGCCCGTCAATGACACAGGGTTCGAGACCAGTGCTGAGGGTCTGGAGAATATCTTTACATTCTGACTGATAGTCAGTTAGGCTCCATTCCTCGAGGATTCCAGCTGTGCGCATGGACGGGTCCAGCTGGACGTCCATACCCTGGAAAGCCTCTTTGGCAAGAGCCTCAGAGCTCTCACCAATAAGCGCATCGAAGTTGTTGCGCGATATGTAGTCGGACAGTTCATTTTTTCTACCAGGGATATGATGGACTGTCAGCCTGAACTTACTGAGGTAAGTCCACCACCGTTTTAGTTTTGCTTTCTCTGATGGTGGGCCCTTCTGAAAGGACTTCACCGGTTCCTGGTCACAGAGCCAGACAATAGGGTTAGATCCCAATAGCCGGGACTGGGATGAGAGCACCAGCATACCGGCCAGGAGCTCCTGGTCGTAGGTGCTGTAATTGGTACGTGCCTGGTCCCATTTCAGGTTCCAGTGACCTAGTGGTACAAGTCGCCACTCACTGGAGGGATAGTCGTGCTTCAGGAAACCATCACGGTTCAGTCCTGTGGTGCAATAATGGCAATGAGTTAGTTCAGCTGGGTTAAGCTCTTGCCATTGGTATATGGTTCCACCCGTGCCTACATGACTGGCATCAGTGATCAGGACTATCTCACCCTCAGGCTGGGGTACGCCCAGGCAGTTGGAGGAGGCAATTTTCTTCTTCAACTCCTGGAAACAGTCCTCCTCTCTGGCGGTCCACCTCCAGGGAGTAGTGTTCTTGATTAGGTCAGTGAGAGGGGCAGAAGAGTAAGTAAAATTGTGGATGTGCCGCCTATAGAACTTACAGGCGCCCACAAAACTCCTCACGCCGTGTAGACCCTTCTTAGGGTCATCGCGAATCTGCATGTCCTGTAGGGGCTGCATCTTAGAAGCGGCTGGTTTCCACCAGCCATACCCCACATCGATACCCAAATACTCCATCTCCTCTTTCATGAACTCGCATTTTTCGAGTTTGATTCGGAGATGGTTCCCCTGACAAACAATTGAGACCCACGGAGGAGAAGGACATGGTCCTCCTGGGTATTGGTACCCAAACTCACGTCATCGATGTGGGCCTCCATTTCTGCCCCTCGGAAAATCAACTCCTGTACAAGAGGTCTGCGCCTTAGTATGTACAAAATTTTGTTCACCAGTTCTTGGAAGAGTGCCGGGGCATTGGCTACCCCAAAACGCATGACCTTCCATTTAAACACACAACCCTTAGGGGTTATAAAGGCCAGCAGTTCCTGAGCTGCGGCTGTTGGGTCAACCTGCCAGAAACGACTGCGTTTGTCCATTTTGGTTTTGTACCGGCATTTGGCAATACGCTCCAGGGTGTTTTCCATATTGGGAATATCCCCCGAATGGTTTTGAATTTTCTTGTGGACTTCACCGTAGTCAACAACCAGTTGCAGGGCAGTCGATCCAGGTTTAGAGACCAAAAAGCAGGCAGTGCAGTGATGGGGGTAGTCCCCCTTCTTATATTCTTCAACGAGGCCAGCATCAATGCATTCCTGCATCTGGCGCTCGATTTCCTCGACCTGTTCCTGAGGAGCGGGATAGGGACGACGTGTCATCGGCTTCTTCTCGAATTCAGGTTTCAGTTTCAGGTCCATCTGGACCAGTTTTTTGCAGGACAGGGGAGGCGGCAAGGCGCGGAACACCTCCTCATAGGTGAGGAGCAGTTTCTTCAGTCGGGGGTCAAGGTTCAGACTCTCGATTTTCTGCCGGAAATCCTCCTCAGCATGGAAGTTGCTCTTACCCCGCTCATTCTTTTTCTGCCGATCATCAGTTTCGGCCCGTACTGAGCCACCATCCCACTCAGGGGAACATTGTTGCCCATAGTGCAGAGAATACACTAGGGGTATCTCAGGCTCAGGTAGCGTGTAGGACACATCGTCCTCCTCAGACCAGATGGAGGATTTCCAGGTCTGTCTGAGGTATTGAAGCCGTTCCTGGCGCTCAATACCTTTGGCCCTCAAGTACAATATTCGTTGGAGTGCCAGAGTATCTTGCTCTGACAGTGGCATGTTATTGGAAGCAGGCCGTGCTAGAGCGTCAGGACTCTGAGCAACGGGCTCACTTGTGCAAGTATGCTGCATGTGCAATACAGGTTTCCCAACAGGGGAAGTTGGTTCTGAGGTCGAGTTCAGGTCTACCTCCTCCAGCAACAGCTGGGCGAGGAGGGCACCGTGTGTGAGTCCAACGCAGCTGGGATCAACAGGGGGAATAGAGCTAGCGATTTCAGACAGTTGGTCGTCAGCATCCTCCTTCACAGCAGCGGGTTCCAGATCGTCATTGTGGGATTCACACCCTGTACCTGTGGCTGAAAGGTGCTCAGGAGATCGTTCTCTGAGATCAGAAAGGGTCCAGCAACGATTTCCGGCCATGACCTCTTTCAGTAGCACCTGGTCCAGATCACACAGGGGTACAGGGTTGAGGGATGCATCGACGATGGATAAGAAACTGGCCCAGTCAGGGACCTGCATTGCTGTGTCTGAATCCTCAGGCACATAGATGGGACCGTCGGGTAGTTGCACTCTTCCCACAGTCATTCGGTCCAGCAGTAGCCGCCAATAAGCGTGTTCACCTGAACAACCCCAGTTAAGGGTGCACATGACAACCCTTCCTCCCTCATGAGCGATGTGGGGTTGAACCTTCGCGAGCAGGGAGAAGGGGAGGTTAGCATACGCTAGGCCCATTGCTTTGCAGAAGAAACCGAATGCGTTATTCATATGTTTCGAGCAATACAACTGCATGATGTGTCGTTGTTGGCTCGCGAACAATTCAACCTGAGTCTCATGCAGGGATACCTGCAGGGCCGCCAGTCCATTTTCAAGAACGTGACGGGTCAATTAGTAGTTTTCAGTACGATAGTTAGTCTTTGCTGTGTAGCGCAACCCAGACTCTTTTCGTCATGACAGCTCCAAAGGTGCGGAGGAGAGCCCACTGCCAAAGTTGCAGTGTAGAGAATAGGGGTGTTGGAGAGACATCATTTGTACCTGGGGGTTTCTTCGCAGGAAGTGGGTGCCAATGACGATGTCAAAGGCGTCAGTGTCCAACACTCTGCAGTGTTGCGTCACAGCTTCGTCGCCAAGACAAATAGACACATCGACACCCCCCAAGGAATGGATGGTACGCCCATCCCCTACTCTTATGGCCACTGTCTTAGTTTTCTTGAAAGTCTTTAGCAGGCGCCGAGCCACTATAGAGAGTGTTGCGCCGGTGTCAAGCACTGCAAGAAAAACCTGATCCCCGATTTTCACGAAGATCCAGAAAACCAAGTCCTCCTCTTCGGAGGCGTCCCCCTACTCCTCAGCAGGGAATTTCACATCAACCCCTGCAGCCATAGGAGACTTGGTCATCCAGGCCAGTCGCCTCTTCTTTGAGTTAGACCACTCAGGGGAGGCGTTATCCCCCTGTGGGCGTTTCTTGGGGTCAGCAGTGGTACGAGAGGGAGAAGTAGCGGGCGCTAATGAGCGCCTCCGGGCGTTGGGGGTTCCACCCTTGCCAGCCCCCTTGCCTCCTCCTTTACCACCCTTGTCCCCATTCTGGGGAGTTCTGGTGGGTGTTTGGGCTTTCTGGCGTTCAGCCTCCTGCCGTTTGTGTTTTGTCACTCTCATGTTTTTTAATGTCACATTCGTCCTCATAGTGACGATGTTTGCCACAGTACCCACAGGTGATGCTACACCTGAAGTGATCCTGATTGGTCACTGTTTTCCCATCTTTAGTGTGCTGATGTCTTTTCAGTTGCAGCACACAACCACTGCGATGGTCGCAGTCAGGGGTATGACAGGGTCCTCCCTTGTCATTGACAGGTTTACAGTACAAGAGTGGAGGTGCACCGGCTTCAGGTTTAACCTCACTCATGGCACGCAGGTTACCTCCCCCCGTGGCGTTAGTGGAATTTTTGGGCCCTTTTCCTTCGCCACGTTCAGGGGTAGGGGTAGCACCTCTACCCAGGTGTCCCTTGAGGAATTCTTCCATATGGGAGTCATTCTCCCTCTCAGCGCCACTTGGAAGAGCAGGTCGACAAGATCATCGTACGCATGGGTCCGAATCATCCTCTCCGAGGTGAAGCGGCAATCGTCCCACGTACCTGTAGCGATTTTACTCACGAGCCACAGGTGGGGTTCGATGGGTCCATAGGAACACACATTCGCTCGTGAGGACGGATACTCCAGGTCGCACACATATTCAGAGACTCGCGCAGCGGAAGGAAATTCAGGAAGCATAGGGAGCTCCTCAATCTGTGTGCGAACACTGAGGTCTGTTTCGTAGACCGGGAAAGTTTTCTCCAATCCTTGGAGAACTTGAGCCCAAGTAGAACAGGTTTTTACTATCTGCTTCACCTGTTTTTGCAATTTCTTTTTGCATGAGCGTTTCAAAAGAGAACATTTAGTGGCCACATCCACATGAGATTGGCCAGTGAGCAAAAGAAACTCGGCGACTTTCTCTGCCCATTCGGGCAGGTTTTTAGGGTCGAACTCCGGCAATTCCAGCTGGATGTTCGCTTGGGCAATTGGTTTGCCACTGTTTCCACCCCCTGAGGTTTGGGGTGAAGGGGGGGGGTGGTCTGCCAGCGAGCGGTGCCAGAGCTGTTAGCTCCTTTTTCTTTATCTCTGTCACGGGCACGTCCTGTAGCTCAGCGATGGGAACTGTTCCCGTAACGGGATGAAAAGGGCTGGGGTATGTGACCTTCGGTAGTAACCTGGAAACCCTTGATTGTTTGAGGTCATCAGCGAGCGTGCTCCATCTCGGGGAAGGAGAGGCCAACGCCGGCTTCGGTAAGGGTTCAGTGATACCCAATTTTGCCCTGACAGCTTCAGACAGGGCTGTCACATTTGGATCTTCGGACCCAGATAGCAGCTTGGCCAGTAGTTCGGCCGTACGGTTCAGGGCACCATAGGTTGGCCCTGGGAGATGGGAATCTTCCACATAAGCTGGACACACGTCGGGGCTCCTGATGGTTCTTGGCAGCTCTGGACGCCCAGCTGACCCTCTCCGCTGCCTGGGTAGAGATACAGTGTCGGCAAGGTCCGTAGGTGGTCCGGAGTAATGATAGGAACCCCTGTCCGTATGTGGTGGGGACCCCAAGGCTTGGAGAGGTTCCTCTCCATCTTCCCCTCGGACGCACCTGTAGTACTCTTCGTGGAGCAAGTACTCGTCCACTCTCCTTCTCAGCTTGTCTTGTTCTTCAGAGCCTCCCACTGCAGTAGACGAAGATGCAGGGCAGGCTGAGCGGGAGATGGAGACAGCAACTCGCTAGCGGAGGTGCTGCAGGCTGTCACCATGGGCCGCTAAGGCCTCAGTGGTTAAGGGTATTTCTCTGGGCGCTTCTTGTTCCGCCCTTCCGTGACCTGGATCTTCTTGAGACCAAGATGAAACTCTGAGCTTGGGCTCACTCATTGAGATGGGCCCACTGCTGCACAGTTCTACTTGTACACTCTGAATTGGCCAAGCCCTGGAAGACAGTTGCACTGATGGGTTAGACATTTTGTTTGCAGGGTTTGGCTTGTCTACTTCTCAGAGACGGTCTGAAAGGTTCTCAAGGGTTGCCTCTGCTACCGGAAAGATATCCTTGGTTTATGCCCTAATAGGTTTGATGAAATCCTGCAAGTGTCCGTGTTGAAAAACAGGACCACAGCAGCAAGTAGAGCCAGAACACGATGTGGATCGAATCAACGAATAGTTGTGAATTCCAGTGTATCACAGAAGGGCTGCAGATAGACATAGCAGGCCTAAGTACAAAGGTTCAATCACAAATGGATAAAACAAATATTTTTTATGAGAAAACAAGCATGTTTCAGGCCTCCAAGGTAGTACCAAGCACTTCATGTGCACCCGTTTGGATTGAATAGAGTTGGTTAGGAATCTGAGGCATAGGGGTTAGGCCAGACACGGGATATGGCTTGGCGAGCATGACCAAGCAACTGAATTTAGAATCAGTTGAAAAGTAGAAGCAGAATAAGTGGTACAATCAGTTGAGTATAGGGATCTTGAGGCGGGGGACCACTCGGCTTAACCTACAAGGCCTTAGGCAAGAAGTGCCTACTGTATTTCGGTATAACCTCCATGAAGGAAGATATCTCCGCTGAGTTGAGTGGTAGGGGTGAACTTCATGGGGGGCTAGGGTTACAACCCTAGTTACGTTCAGAAAGCGTACTTTAAACTTCAAAGAAGTGATAAAAATGATCAAGTTTGTCTCAACATCAACAAAAGGCTTTTAGGGGGGTTTGGCCTGGATCAAGTCCCCCAAGGAAGACGCCGCAGTGATCCTTTCTTACTGAACCTGCCTCTAAGCCCTTCCACAGCCCCATCGGCGTCCCACTGTGGGTCCTGTGGCGGCGGCTGGAGTAGACGCAGGGATTGATCTGTGATGTGCTGTCTTCTCGTGATTGTATAAGGTTTGGCATATGGCGGTGGGACAAACATTCCTGGCGGTTTTTGCTGGTGTGTATATGTATGCAAACTAAGGGTGTATGGTTTCGGTCCTGCGAAAGCAAAGGATAATTCACATGTTTTTGGCTGTTTGTTGGCAATGCAATTTCTTGGTATTACGGTTTACTCTTGTTCAATGAGTCTCTCGCTCACCTAACGGGATTTACTGCTCTTCGGGGCAGTCACCCGTGGTTTGGGTCTGTTACCCTCTTTTCTTTCCAATCCTCCTCTCCAGAGGTATTGGGACGCTGCGGACTGTTATGAGCCATTATTCTTTTTCTGATAACTGTCTGCCCTTACTCTTGGGGGCCAGAGGTGACAAGGAGTCACACGAGACTGGTATGGCTTCCCTGAACAGGCCAAAGACCCGAGAAGTGTTTCTTTGCGGGAGTAGCAGCTATCATATTCACTTTTTCTTTTCCCCATGATAGATAAAAGATCGATCAGCCTGGGACACACCAGAGCGGGTGAGGACAGGTGCGCTTGACGCCGGCTTGATTCAATCAAGTGGATTTCGACAGGCGAACGTGCGCGGATGGATTCAGGAGCAGTAGAGCAATAAAAGGGTTTCCCAAATTATCACTGGAGATTTGGAGTCAACTCACGGGGTAAATTGCTGTGTCCTTTCTTGCATTCACCAGTCTCTGCTGAGATGTCACGTGGAGGCCATAGGCCCTGCCAGTAGCTCGCAGGATGGATATGACTGGAGAGCATAAACTGCATTAATGCAGTCCTAAACCAAGTAGGGCCTCATCCGGCAACGTTCACTGGGTGATTGTAGCTGAGCTCTATTCAGCGGGTCTGTATGACGAGACTGGTAGTAGGCGCAGTAGGACAGTTTCCTCACTGTAAAGGGACTCCTAGTGTACGTCCCATGATTGGACTGAGGCGAAGTTCACCCTGGCCTACAAGTGGCAGAACTGCCTGAACATGCAGATACCTTTTACCTCCAAGGTTCGTGGACACATTGCCGCTTCTGAGATTGCGCAATAGTTGGGATTACGGTACACCTACAAATTGGGGTAGGAACCCAAATGCTCAGTACATTCTACGCTTCCGGCACAGATGCCCAGAACATTCTCTGGTACTGGCTCGGATACCCAAAGCAGACTGTTAATTTCAGTTGTGGAGTTCAAGGCAGCTTGCACAGACCACATTCGATGGAATCTCCGCTGTACAGAAATTTCAAGCCACTTACCAAGGACTGAAACGGGGCTATCTGCATCGCAGGGAGCCTGAGAGAAGGGTGATTCAGGTAGAGAAGCAAGCCTTCTGGAGCCAGAATACATTCAGTTCACAGGGCGAGTGCAACGCAGACCCAGAAGCACGCTCCAGGTTGCATGCACTCCTGATCTGACCCCCTGTCTCTCCTCAAGCGCTAACCGGGGCACTATCCAAGAAATTCCAGTGTGTCCTGATCTGCCCCCCTGTTCCTACACTGGCGCTGAGTGGGGCGCTGTCCACAAAAGCCAGTGTGTTACCTTACTTCCCTGCAATGGGATGTAATTGGGATTGATACTTGCACAGATGGTATCCCCACCTTTTACACACCCGGTCTTCTGCGCAGGCTGAAGTTACAGCGGAGGGGGGGGCCTGAGCGCTACACTAACCGGTAGTGCAGGTATGAAAGCCCAGTCAAGGCCCCTGACCATATCTGGCACATCCCGCCTGACATGATGATCTCCCACAGGTAATGCTGCTCGAGTATGACAACGTACTGAGCCCTCTTTGAGTAATGTGTGAGTGAGCCTGTGGCGGGGGGGAAAATCCTGATAGGAATCCCTATGTGTCTCTGTACTGAACTGAGCCGCCTGACTGACGTGCAACCCTGATTAGGTAGGAACTGGAAGTTGGGGGTGTGCAGTCTTCAATGGTGTACATCCGGGAGACTCAGTGGCATGGTAGTACCTTATAGGGAGCTGTTCAACCCTTGGCTGTGACATGTCTGTGACATGGAACTGTGCTATTTGTGTTGAATTCATCTTGCATAAACTCCTGTGTGTCTTAGCAGAGAGCACACCTTTTGGCTTTGCCGGCTTCAGGGAGTGATGCAAGACCCCCTTTTTCCCACACAAGGTGGATCACGGTAAGCCAGTCAAGTCACATATCTAAAGCTGCCTTCCCCCACGTCAGAGATTGCGGGGTTGGGATTGTACACCCGCATACCCTGTCGAGGTATTGACAGGTTTTTCCGGCCCTTTGGGCTTTTCCTTTAGGGAGTTCAGACAATTGAGACCAGGGATATGCTTCTCAGGGACTCCTACGGGCTGGATGTTTTCTTTCCTTTGGAGTGTGGACAGGTGAAGGGTATTTCTACCCTGGGGTAAAAAGGCAACGTCAGTGCCTATCAACCGCACTCTCAAATCAGGTACTGAGTGATAACCTGAAACTGAAGGCTGTATGTACAGTGTGTTGTTTCACTGCTCTCTGTGGGCCCTGCGTTACAGTACGGGGGCTTGAAGTGTGACCGAGCAACAGTCCAGAGGTAATATTTCCTGGTCTGAAAGACTTTCGAGGGTGGCTGATAGCATAATGCTTTATATAAGACGAGACTTTCCCTGATATCTTGCCATAAGAGCAAGCCACAGCACCCCTGTGCTACAGGTATACAAAGCAGAAACCAGGGTCCTGATGAGGCCTCAGGTGACAGGGTGAACACATTAAAAATCCCCCAGGAGTCCACTGTTGACCTCATTGCTACGTAGCACTGTACATGTTTTTCTGGTCTACTAATGCACTGATGATACACCGACGTACTGATGAAGCATCAGTGTGTATACTGCAACGCATGTACATGAACACCCCTGCCGACAGGTGTAAAGCACGCTGCAGAGGCTCTGAGCCATATCTCCTCAGCAGCCCTCATGTTACAATTGTTTACTACCTCTGAGGGTGTGGAGCAGCATACTGTGTATTCGACGAATACAAGCTGCGAAGCTCATACCGCTATCCACTGAGATAAACAACAGAGACGGGGTCTGAGAAGTTGTGGCTGGTGATGAACTGTATTGAGTATCTTAGAATGGAGGTGGTAGTAACCAGGAGCGTCACAGAAACCGCCGAAAGATGAGTAACCTCTGGAGTCAGGTAAACATAAAAGACGCTACAGAATCCAGTAACATAACCTAGTCAACCTGGCTAAGAAACCTTTGGACTGCATGACAGCCTACTGCAGGTAACCTGGTGGGGGAGCTGTGAAGGCATGACTGAGTAGCAGCAAAATTTAGTGTTGGTTATTGGGAATGTTCTACGTAGTGGTGTATGTGTAAGCTAGGAGGCAAATTTGCCGCGCTCTGTGGACTACCCTTTTTGCTTCGTGCCTTTTATTCATTGTTCAGGAGATTGAATTGGGATGAGTCGGGGTAATAAAGCCAGAGGAGAGTAAGCTGGCCGGGTGACACACTGAGAGAAAAATACCCCTTTTCCCTACCAATGCAACGATGTGCACAGTCTGCTCAAAGGCGGGGGTTATGATTCATTCCTTTTGTGTTTGAGTAGTCATGTATACAGCCAAGGTCATCAAGCAGGCCAGCACACCCCCCTGCCCCCTAACTAGCCGTCCTGACGGAAGTCTCGGGGGTATGATGAGGGTTACCCTGCAGTTAGCCGAAGGAGTGTTTTAACACCCAGTTTTGGAATGGAAAGTCTGTATGCGCTCCTATGCTGGCCCAGAGTACCAAGGTATGTAACTGCAGGAACCTGATTGAGTGTCTCTCTCTTTCTCTCTCCTTGTGAAGTTTCAAGGACTGCGCACTGCTCGCCTCAGCAGCAGGGGCTGATTACTGTTTGTCTTGATTATCATACGTGTTGTATGGGACTTCGGGCTTGTCTTTCTTGCGTAGTCAGTGAATTTTTTCAGGGTCAAATTTCGACCCAGTCCGTGGATGCTATAGGAAACCTTTTTGGCAGTAAACTCGCCACAGTATTTTGTTCTTCTATTGAAGTAGCTGAATTTTGTCTGCTTTGTCTCCTTTCCTCTTACCCTATTCTCAGGCAGGGATTGGAAACAGGCACGACCTGCAGGCTAACCTTTTGTTCACTGGGTATTCCTGTCATGAGTAGCCTGGTCTGGAACATCCTGCCCGTTCTTCGCTACGGGCTTGTAGTTATCCTGTCAGTGTACCTGTGCCTCCAGGCTGTACTGACGGTGATTGCTGCCTGTGAGGAAAGTGAGACTTGAGGAAATTGTGTGTAGTGGAGACTAAGGAGGTACGCTAGACTCTTCACATGTCGTGAGCATGTCATGAGCAACACCTGGGTCTGTATTCTACGGATATGTTCTGAATGATGTGAGAAACATTTTGACTGCCTTTGGTGACAGACCCTGAGTGGTGAACCTAGAGAGGAACTGCGCTCTCATTATTTTCGGAGTATACTCACGTCATGATTTTAACTTGAGTGATATGACTGTTGCAGCATGTTATCGCTGATGACCTTCACAGGTGATATGCTGACTGCATTGCCCTGCTACGTCAGAAAAAGGGGGGGGTATGAGTGCACCCCCCGAGGGATGACTACACTCCCTCAAATCTCTTGGTTAGATGGTGCCCCCCTGGGACACCCAACCGTGGTGTGGTGTCTGGAAGGGGGGTAAGAAAAACTGCTTTTCATTGAGGGTCGCCTTATTGTCAGTGTAATGTGTTTGCTGTGTGAATGTGCTGTGTGTCGTTAGCAGAATTTCGTGTCTTCTGTTGCCGCAGCTGTCGCCGCGCTCGGTCGCTATCTGGAGAATTCCATCGTCATCTCTGATTTCATTCATGATTAAGTAGTGTTTGAATTCGATTTGCAATTGGGAGTTGCGCTTCTGAATATTTTGGGATCTTTCCTGAAAAATCCTTTGTATGTGTTGCACACGTAATACAAGACTCGCAAGATGGAAGTTCCTGTTTCCCGGATTCAAGCTGTGGTATCTTGTTTATATGTCTGCTTACCTCTGGACTCTGTCTCCCTGGGATGAGCCATCCGTCACAGAGCTCAGGCTCTTTTTCAGTCGTACCGACCACTGCATTTGGCCCTATCTTTTTTAGTTTCATCACGCCTTTCAAACTGCTTCCTCTCCTGTTGGTAGCCCAGCAATATTTGATTGCCATTTGTCACTCTCTCTAGGCTATTGGTGCCTCTCTTGGCAGTGCTTTGCACCCAGGGAAATTTACAGTGGCATGATCTTTTTGTACGGGCTCCATTCCCGCGGCAGTCCTTCGAGGAACCTCGCATTGTGAGCAGTTTGTGATGATGTTTTGGGCGGGAAACCGCCATGTCTCAAAAAAGACTCGCAAGATGGAAACATGCTCGCCTTGAGTGTTGCGTGTGTGGTTGCGTATTGCGTTGGTAGCATGCGTGCCCATGACTCTTACCTTATCCACATCCTGTTTCCCTCTGTTCACAGCGCCATGGGTTAGTGGTGCACAGGGATGAGATTAGGGACTAGGTATTAGGATGTAGTATGTCGAGCTAAGACTTAGTTGAGTGTACGTTTGAGGTAGATCCCAACAAAAGACTCTTTGTTATTGCATACTTCGCATGGCAAGTGATTCAGCTTAGTGAGTGTTGTCGCACGGTATGTTTTGCCTTGTTGGGTAGCATGATTGTTGTATGGATTTCTTTATTTTCAAACAAACATTTTTATCTTTCATAGAATAATGCCAAAATGGGACGTAGGTAGGTAGTTGGTAGGTAGGTGCACTTGGTCGTGGAGAGGCGCCCCATGGTTCCCGCCGGCGGTGCCGCTGTGACGAACAGGAAGAGGCTCCGGGCTTCAAGAGGGGAGGCGACTTACATCCCGCTAGACCTGACTGGTGGCCCACAACAAAGCGGCGCCGGGCAACACCGGGAGGGCTGATCGCCGCCAGCGTCACGTACTTGTCTCGCCAGGAGGGTGTGCCCACGTGCTTGCGCACGTTCCCTCCTTTGGGCGGAACCCTAGGGGTTCACTGGACTTCCTGGCGCATGCCGTTCCCAAGGCATGCATGCATGTTCTTGGTGCCCGGGTTCGGAGGTGCTTGGGTGTCGCACGCTCCGCCGGGAGTCCCAAAGGAGCGCAGGCCTTAGGATGCAGCCTTACCCCCGGGCTCCCGATCTCGTTTGGCCGGGTCACCTGCATTACACGGGCTGCCTCACCGCCCGGGCTATGGACACCGGGTTTCCTATTGTTGTGTGGTGTTTGTGTTGGGTCTGGGTTCCGCGGTGACTCCGCAATTCCTGGTAGGGGTCCAGGGTGCGTGTGTTCGGGCTCGGGTTTCGGCTTTGCCCCGCCATTTCCGGCTGGGGTTCCTGGTGCGCGCGTTTGGGGTTGGCTTCGGCGGTAACCCCGCCACTCCTGGCTGGGGTTTAGGGTGGGTGTACCTGGATACGGGTTTCGGTTCTGCTCCGCCATTCCTGGCTGGGGTTCGTGGTGTGTGTGCTTGGGTTTGGTTTTTTCCTGCAACTCGCTTTTTCTGGTTGGGGTGTTGGGGCGTGTGGCCTCTTGCGTGCGCCCCGTCTCTTTCCTGTCACCCTCTGGTGGGGCTGCCTGTGGCATCGGGTTGTGCAGGGGTTGCCGTGGGTGGGGTTCCTCCCCCGACCTTCTTCTTTTTTTTGGGCTGCGGGGTGGGGGTGTGTGGTCCTCAGCCCTGTCGTCTTGTGGCTTTGTGGTGTTTGCCGGTGCCTGTTGCGGTCCTGGGACCCTTGATCTCCGACCCCCCTTCCCCTTTCGTTTGGGTTGTGTCTGTTTTTTTCTTTTTTTTGCCGGTGGCCCGCAACTTCTCCGGTGGGATATGCGCCGGGGTGTCCGGGGTGTCCCTTCCTCCGGCCCTTTGGCGGTTGTCTGGCCGTGGTGGGCCGCTGCTGGCGACTGGGTGTTGCTGGGTTGGGCAGGGCGGTCCTCCCGTCTTCTTTCGGGGGCCCCGTGGTGTCGCCTTTGGTGTTGCATGGCTGCTGGGGTTGCCCGCCTCTTGTGGAGTGGGTGCGCGGCTTCGCAGTTGTGTGACTGTCTCTTGCCCCCCCTCCCTTTTTTTTGCCGGCGGGCGCGCGTTTGTGGTTGGGCGGGAGCTCCCCCCTTCTGTGTTGTTTGTTTCTTTTCTTGGAGGGGGTTTTTGCGTGTTCCTCCCTCTGCCTTCCCTGGGCTGCTGCACGCACTGGTCGGCATTGGGTGTGGCTAACCGGGCTGCTGTTGGTGCTGCGATTGGCTGGGCTGTACCCCGGCCCCATGGGTCGCGTGGGTTATGTACACGCTTGGCCTGGTGGCCTGTCCTGTCAGGTTAGGTTCTGGCTCTGCCGGCTCGGCGGTTGCGCCAGCCGGTTTCGTGAGGTCTTGGGTCAAGGGGGGGTGGGGTTTTTCGTGTCCCCCTGCCCTTGCGATGCCGGTTTTCACTTTCTGGTGGCGGCTTGTGCGGGCGGGCCGTCGCCGTTGCTGCCGGGCATGCGGTGGCCCCTAGCCTGCGTGTGGCGGGCTGGTGTGGCGTTGTCCCACGGTTGTGGGCGCGTTTCCTTCCTTTCCGGGATGTGAGCCGGCTTGATCGGGTTAGACCCACGGTTAGAGTCCCTTGCTTTGGTGCTGTTTTGTACTTTGGTGCGCCGTGCTGTGTTGTGCCGAAGGCGCTGTTATGAAAGGGCAAAAGGCCGGGATGTCTACCCACGGGTAAAGGTAAACGGGCTGGGCTGTGTGTGTTGTGTGCGCGCTGTGTGTAAGTGTGTTGTGGCATAGCCGGACCAGTGCACTCTCGCACTTGGCGGACACTGCCTTGCCGACGCCTGCGCGCAGTCACACAGGGTCTCATTTGCCCACTGCACCCTGCGTGCCGCGCTGCACCACCAGTGCCTTCTGTGTGATGCCGCACTGCTTGGTGCTCTGCACCACACTGCACTGTGTGTGCCCTGCTGCACTGTTGATGTGGGCAGGGGGCAGTGGGCAGTGTAACGCACTGCCAGGCAGCCTGGGGGCTGTGGGCAGTGGAAATCGTGCTTTGCACTGCCGCATTGCCTGAGGGCAGTGGGGAGTGGTACTCCCGCCGCTCACTGCCCCCCTCCCTTGGGGCAGTGGGCCGGGCATCTCCTGCAATACACTGCCGCCCTGCCTGGGCCAGTGGGCAGTGGTACTCCTGCGACACACTGCGCCACGGCCTGGGGGCAGTGGGCAGTGGACCTCCTGCAACGCACTGCCTCACTGCCTGGGGGCAGTGGGCAGTGGGACTTTTGCAATGCGCTGCTCCACTGCCTGGGGGCAGGGGGCAGTGGATCTCCTGCAATGCACTGCCTCACTGCCCGGGGGCAGTGGGCAGATGAACCCCTGCAAAAGATTGCCCCACTGCCTGGGGGCAGTGGGCAGTGGGCCTTCCGTAATGCACTGCCTCACTGCCTGGGAGCAGTGGGCAGTCGAACTCCTGCAATGCACTGCCTCACTGCCTGGGGGCAGTGGGCAGTGGAACTCCTGCTATACACTGCCCCACCGCCCGGGGGCAGTGGGCAGTGGACCTTCTTCAATGCACTTCCTCACTGCCTGGGGGCAGTGGGCGATGGACCTCCTGCAATACACTACCTCACTGCCCGGGGGCAACGGGCAGCGGACTTCCTGCAATGCACTGCCCCACTGCCTGGGGGCAGTGGGCAGTGGACCTCCTGCAATGCACTGCCTCACCGCTTGGGGGCAGTGGGCAGTGGAAATCCTGCAATGCGCTGCCACACTGCCTCGGGGCAGTGGGCAGTGGACCTCCTGCAATGCACTGCCCCACTGCCTGGGGGCAGTGGGCAGTGGACCTCCTGCAATCCACTGCCTCACTGCCTGGGGCAGTGGGCAGTGCAATTCCTGCAATGCACTGCCTCACTGCCCGGGGGCAGTGGGCAGTGCAACTCCTGCAATACACTGCCCCACTGCCTTGGGGCAGTGGGCAGTGGACCTCCTGCAATACAACGCCTCACTGCCTGGGGGCAGTGGGCAGTGTAACTCCTGCAACACACTGCCTCACTGCCTGGGGGCAGTGGGCAGTGGACCTCCTTCAATGCACTGCCCCACTGCCTGGGGGCAGTGGGCAGTGGACCTCCTGCAATGCATTGCCTCACTGCCTGGGGGCAGTGGGCAGTGGAACCCCTGCATTGCACTGCTGGGGTTGCCCGCCTCTTGTGGAGTGGGTGCGCGGCTTTGCAGTTGCGTGACTGTCTCTTGCCCCCCCTCCTTTTTTTTTGCCGGCGGGCGCGCCTTCGTGGTTGGGCGGGAGCTCCCCCCTTCTGTGTTGTTTGTTTCTTTTCTTGGAGGCGGTTTTTGCGTGTTCGTCCCTCTGCCCTCCCTTGGCTGCTGCACGCACTGGTCGGCATTGGGTGTGGCTAACCGGGCTGCTGTTGGTGCTGCGATTGGCTGGGCTGTACCCCGGCCCCATGGGTCGCGTGGGTTATGTACACCCTTGGCCTCGTGGCCTGTCCTGTCAGGTTAGGTTCTGGCTCTGCCGGCTGGGCGGTTGCGCCAGCCGGTTTCGTGAGGTCTTGGGTCAAGGGGGGGTGGGGTTTTTCGTGTCCCCCCGCCTTTGCGATGCGGGTTTTAACTTTCTGGTGGCGGCTTGTGCGGGCGGGCCGTCGCCGTTACTGCCGGGCATGCGGTGGCCCCTAGCCTGCGTGTGGCGGGCTGGTGTGGCGTTGTCCCACGGTTGTGGGCTCGTTTCCTTCCTTTCCGGGATGTGAGCCGGCCTGATCGGGTTAGACCCACGGTTAGAGTCCCTTGCTTTGGTGCTGTTTTGTACTTTGGTGCGCCGTGCTGTGTTGTGCTGTGCTTTGCCGTGCTGTGCCGTGCTGGTCTGTGCTGTGTTGCGGTGCGCTCTGCTCTGTCGTGCCGTGCCGCGCCGTGTCATGCCCTGGTGTGTCTTGCCGTGGCGTGGCTGGCTGCGCCATGCTGTGCCGTGCCGCGCTGTGTTGTGCGGTGCTGTGTCGTGTCGTGGGGTGCCGTGTCGTTTTTGTGCTTTTCACGGTGGTGCGCCGCGGTGCGGTGTGCCGTGTTGCCTCCTGTTGTGCCGTGTTTCGCTGTGCCGTGGTGTGTGGTGGGCCCTTTTCACTGCCGTCCCGGCGTGGGCCGGGGTCGGCGCTGGTTAGACTCGCCTGCTTCGTGGTGCGGGACGCGGGCCGGGGTTATTTTGCTGGCTGGTGGCTGGGGTGCGCGGTTAGGTGTGGTGTGGCCCATTGTATCAGTGTTACGGGGATCCAGGTGGGCCGTTTTTTAGGTCGGCGTCCGCGGGGTTGACCTCGCTGGGGGCCTGTGGCTTGGTCACGTGTCCTCTGGGCGTCATTGCCCCTAGGGGTGTGTCGGGTTCTGTGGGGTGGGGCGTCGTGGCCTCCTCGGGCGCGTTGGGTCCCCTCCGGTCCTGTCCCTCTGCCTCCTTGCCGTCCCCGGTCCTGGGTGTCGCAGCCGTGTCCTCATCCCCTCCGGTGCCTGTGCCGTTGCCTGTGTGGTTGCCCTTGCGGTCGCAGGGGTCGTCGCGTGGCGGTGGGGGTGTGGTGGTGGGCTGCCCGGCGGTGTTCTCGGCGGCCCACCGGGTGGGTGTAGCCCCTTCTCCCCGTGTGGGTGTGCCCTCCTTCCCCTGTGCTGGGTCCGGTGGTCGGTGGGCGCGAGCCGGTGCCGTTCCTGCGGCGTCAGATCCGTGCTGTGGCGGCGCGTCTAGGTGGGCGTGTGCCTCTGGGGTCGCGCGGTGTGGACTGGAGGTGGGGCGGTACCCGTCCCTCCGTTGTGGCGTGCCCTTCCTGTATGTGCGCCCCGGTGCCCGTCGTTGCGCCCTCTTCCTCTGTGCCACGGCCCCTGGCCCTTCCTTTTCCTGGCCCTTTTGGTGGTTTCTTGCCCCCGAGTTGTGTTGCCCCCGGTGCCCTGTCCCTTTGGGCGCCTGCTTGCTACATTGTGCCTCTCCATGCCCCCTTTGCGCGAGCCTTCCCCTTCCCCTTTTCCTTCCTAGTGTGGTGCTGGTGGGGTGGGGGGCAGGCTTGTGGGGCGCTGATGGCCCATGTCTGGGGGTGAGTGGTCTGGAGCCACTGGCGGAGGGTTTCGGGGGTGTAGGGGGGGCGGAGGCCCTGGACCGCGTGCCGGAGGAGGGCTTCCCATGCCGCCTGCGGCATGGCGGCCTCAGGGGAGGCCTCGTTGGAGTTGGCGGGGGTCGGGGTGCAGATCTTCCCGAAGGTGTGCACCATGTGCACCACCTCTCGCTTTCCCGCTCTCCCGGCCGGCTTTACCCAGCGGCGGAGCTCCCGCATGGCGGGGGCAGACCACCAGGCGAGGTGGGCGGGGGCCAGGGGGGGGCAGGGCTCCGAGCTCCAGGTCCTGGAGCGGCGGTGGCGGGGGCTGGGCCTGCAGGATGCGTATGGGCGGCGCGGGTAACGGGAAGCGCGGTGCTGCTCGCGGGGGTAGGGGGGACGGGGACATGGGACGGCGGTGGCGCGTGTGGCGGCGCTCGGGGGAGTAGGCGCGTCAGTGGCGGGCGCTGGGGCTGGTGGACGCGTATCGATTGCGCGAGGAACGGGAAGCGCGGTGCTGTTAGTGGGGGACGGGGGACCGGGACATGGGACAGGGATGGCGCCTGTGGCGGCGCTCGAGGGAGCGGGGGCGTCGGTGGCGGGGGCTGGGGCCGGCAGACACGTACCAGCTGCGCGGGCAATGGGAAGCGCGGTGCTGTACGTGGGGGGAGGCGAACGTGGACATGGGACGGCCGTGGCGTGCGTGTCAGCGCTCAGCGGAGCGGGAGTGGCGGCAGCAGGGCGCTGAGGGGTCATCGGGGCGCCTCGGCGAGCGGGAGCGGCGCGAGTCGGCTGCTGAGGCGTGGTGGCGCTGCGTGGAGCGTGACAGCCGGCGGCGGGCGCGCCGCGCGGGGGGCAGCGGGAGCACCGCCTTTTGCGGGACCGGGCCTTGTCGCAGGGCAAATCGGGCCAGTCAGGAGGCGTCGCTGGGGCCTGGTGGGCCTCGCGTGGTGCCGTCTGGTACTGGGGGGGTGGGGGGTCCCCCACCCTCCGTGGATCTGCCGCGTAGGGGTGTGGCAGCGGTGGCGGCTGGTGGTTCGGGTCGAGTGGTTGTCTCGGGTGGGGGTGGGGCGGGGGGGTCTTTCAGCGTGGACGTGGTGGCCGGGCGGATACGGTTCTTGGTATGGGGTGGGCGGTCCCTGTTGGTAGGCGGGGTACTGGGGTGGAGCGCCTGGTGGGTGGTGCTGCCATCCCATGCGCTGGTGCTCCTCGTGCACGGGCGGTTGCTGCGAGGTGAAGTAGGCTGGTGGGCAGTGGTAGCGGTGGTGGTGGTGGTGGTGGTGGTGTCTGTGGGGGCGCTGGTGGCGGTAGCGCTGGGAGTGCTGGTGATGGTGCTGCGTGTATGCCCGCAGGATCCCTTGGTGTTCCGGTGGGGCTTGGGGTCGGGCATCGTTTGCAGCCCTTGGGTCCGTACGGCTTGGTGGGTACTGGGGGCTGGCTCGGGGCCGGGCTTAACGGCAACCGAGGTCGAGGAGTCCCACGTCCCCGGGTCGGTCTGGCCGACGGCGGCAGTGGTTTCTGGGGGCTGGATGTTGGGGCGCCTGGAGATGGGGATGTTGACGAGGGCTTGCACGCGGTCGTGTTGGGTGGCTGCCTCTGCTGTGGCGCCTCTCGCTGGGGGGAGGGGGGCTTGGGATGCGGTGCCTGCGGGGTCCGGGATTGGGTTTTGGTTAGGGTTTGGGTCAGGGCGGGGTCGCTTCTGCTGTCGTCGTACCCTTTGTGATTTTTGAGCCTGTGTGGGGTGCTGTTGGTGATGTTGTTGTTGGTGGTGGTGGTCGTGGTGCTGCTGCGGGCGGTGTTGTGGTTTGGGTTCCGGTATTGGCTTGGGGTCGGGTTTTGCGTTGGGGTTGGGTTCGAGGTCGAGGAGGACCTCGTCTTGGAGGTGCGAGGGCACTGGTGCCGGCTCGGAGGGGGGTTCGAGGTGTGCTGCCTTGGTGCCTGGGTTGCCTGTGTGGGGGTCGGGGGGCCTCCGGCAGCTTGGCGTGCGGCAGCAGCTTTGCCCTTGGCCATGGCTTTGTGGATGAGGTTGGCGGGGAGGGGGGGGTCGGAGGAGGAGGTTGAGGACGTCGATCAGGATGAGGACGAGGAGGGAGTGGGCGTTTTGGGGGATGTGTGTTGCGTTGCCATGCGGGCGGGTGCGGCTTTGTGGGCCGCGACGGCCTCCGCCGCGGCCACTGCGGGGAGGATGGAGGGCATGTCCTCGGGCTGCGGGTTGAGGCCGGGTGGCTGGGGGGGCCCGGCCGTGACCTGGCGGCCTGGTGGGCCAATCTGGTGGGCAGGAGTGGGCGGAAGAGGCGCGGGGCTGCGGTCTCCGCCTTCCGGGCTCTGCACGGCTGGGCTCCTGCAATGTGTGAGGGCGTGCGGGTAGGTGTCCGCGGGGGGGAACAGTTCGCACGAACTGCATTCGGGGGCCGGGGGGGTTGGGCCTGGGGTTTCGGGGGTGTGTGTGGGGGGCGTGTGCGGGTCACTGGGCGGGGTTGTAGTGCCGTGGGGCGTGGGGCTCCTCGCGACTGGGGTGTGTGGGTTGCCAGGTGTGGAGGGTGGTGAGGGGCGTTCGGCGGGAGGATCTGTGGCGGGCGTGTGTGGTTGATTGGGCGGGTTGGGGAGGCCCGTGTCGCGGGGCCCGGAGCTGCGCACAATGGTGGGCGTGTGTGGGCCGCCGGTTGGGGAGTGGGGAGTTAGGGGCAGGGGCGGGGGCAGCGTGGGGGGCTGTGGGGCTGGGTTTGCGTGTGTTGTGTCCGTGTATGTGTCCGCTTGCGGCGGCGTGCCTGTGTGGTCACCTGTAGGCCGGGCAGTTTGGAGGGGCAGTTTGCCGTCTTCTGCGGCCGCGGCAAGGATTTCGCAGATGAGCGTGCGTATTTGGTGCACCGCTTGGTCAGTAGTTGGAAGAGGGTACTGTAGTGATTGGCTAAGGTCCATGCAGCGGAGGACCCTGCGGATGGGGTGGTACCCGCAGGTGAGGGAGTGTTGTGGCCTGGCGGGGGGGGTCCTTCCGTGTGTCGGGGCCCGCCTTGACTTGTGTGTGGGCGGTGGGGATGGCCCAGATCCAGGGCACGGTCCCTGTGGACGGCCAGCGGCGCTTGATCCACTGGGTCAGGCAGAGCATGGCCAGTCCCAGGTGGTAGCCCGCCTGTCTGGAGGTGATTTGAGCCAGGGAGCGGGCCGGCGGTTTGTCCCCCGGCTGGATGACGCCCCTGAGGACTTTTTGCGGGGTGGTGGCGTCCTCTACTGCCCCTGGTGGGGCGGCCCCTGGGGCAAGCATGGTGTCGGTCCCTTTGATGACCCATTGTGGGCCAGGGGACGTTGCTGTGGCAGCCACTACGCAGTAGTGCTCGCGCTCGAGGACTATACACCATACCTCCGGCAGGGGGTGGTCCCTGTCTGTAGGTGGGGGGGGAGGTCGTCGTCGGGGGTGCGGAGGCTGGCGGCGCGGAGGGCGGTATCGCGGGTTGGTGCGGTTGCCTGTTCCCACTGTTCCGGATGGTTCGGGTCTGCTGGGTGGTCCTTCGCTGCTGGGGCTGGTCATAGGCGTGTGGTCCCTCGACGTTTGACGTTGGTGTCGGTGTTGTGTGTCAGTGCCTGGCCCCAGTCGATGGGGGGGATCCAGACGTGCTGATCTTGGGCGTGTTGGCGGGCTGGCCAGAGGACAAGGTCTACGATGGCCTCGTGGAGGCCTTTGCCCAGGGTGGCTAGGTCCCTGAGGGCCTTGACGGTCAGCCCAGTCCAGCTCTCTTGTAGGCCGTACCAGCCCAGGGGACTGTCTAGTGCCCTGCCTTGGAGGGTTGCTCGGAGGTGTTGCGGATGGTCGTCGGTGTGAGGGGGGGTGGTGCTCAGGGTCTGGGGGAGCCTGGCAGGGCGGGCTATCGAGGTCCTGCGCGCCCACATTGATGTGTGGGTGGTCCTGGGCAGGCCCGGTTGGGCTTGACGGTGCCGGGTGGTCCCGTGGGTGAGAGATGGGCCTTGGGGTGTCATGGGTGCTTTTGGCGGGAGGGTCTTGCGGTGGGTGGCCTTCTGGGGTGCTCTGGTGGTGTCCTGGAGGCCTGCGGACAGAGATGGGGGGCGTGTGTGGGTCGCGAAGCAGGTTAGTGGACTTCTGAGTCATGCACGGCATGGTAATGCATGAGACGCAGCATCTGTTTCTTGGTGGTGGGGTCGGTGAGTTACCCCGTGTGTGTCAACAGGAGGTGTTTCCGGTCTACCCTTTTGGCCGCTGCTCTGCGGACTGCTTCTAGCTGCAGGTGCGCCGCTGCCCCCATCTGGTTTTCCGCGTGTTTGCTGAGGTGCCGTTGCAGAGCCTGTGTCACCGCCCCTCTCAAAGTGGCCTCGTTGATCAGGGGATCCCTGAAGAGATGTTTGGTGGCCTGGTGCGCGTGGCTGTGGGCTGGCCAGCCTTCGTGTTGCTGTAGGGTTTCCGCCGGGGACCAGCCCACTAGTGTATCCCTGCCCGTATGGAGGGGGCATATCTTGAAGTGTTCCCAGTCCTCCGGAGTGGTGTGGTCGCACAGGCAGCGGGTGTGTTCGTCCCGGACGTGGATGTGCGTGCGCGCGAGCCATCAAGAGACCCTGGTGAGGAGTGGTGGTTGCTCCCTGAGGAGCTGGATGCGTCGTTTCTGGAGGTGGGCTAGGATGCACGCTGGGCGTAGCGCAGAGTGGTAGAAGGGGACTGTAAGGGAACCAGTGAGCAAGGGTCAGAGGGAGCGAGCGAGTGAACGATGGGCGAGGCGTAGTGTGAGCCCGAGTGAGTGAGAGAGCGAGCGAGGAAACCCGAGAGCGAGAACAGAGGGAAAACGCACGCGCACAGAGAAAAGAGCACGCGCACGCGCAGCAGAGAAATCACGCTCCAGAACAATAAAATTTGCGCTCAATGATTATGTAAATATAGGTCCAGTGTATGTGCAATTGTACATGTTATGCTTGCATGTTATGTAGGGGCATGTAAGAGCCTGAGCTGGCTCTGCGACTCTGGACCGGTGCAGGACTTCAAGTATGCCATGTATATGTTGAGTTCTCGTGTCTGTTCTTGTTGCCTTGCCATACCAGCTCAACTTCGATGGTTTTCCAGTGGAAAATACCAATAATGAGGACATATTTTCAGAAATCAGAAGATAATAATAAGAAAGGGAACTTCATCAACGCCCCGAAACACTTACAAGCCAACTCATCTTACAAGGCGTCACTCAGCGACCTGCTTGCCTCAGTGAGACCGATGACACCTTCGAACAAAGCCCAGAAGAGACTTTTGTTTCTTTGATTCCAGTGCACTTGAACTCTCGTTTGGTGCGAGCTCTGCAGGGGGTCATTGCATCTGTGCTTTTGCCGACAACGACAAGGAGCTTGGAAAAAGCGACGCGATCAAATTGCAGTTTTCTTGGTGTTTGCTGCTTGCGCATCTTTCTGAATTTGTTGAAGGTTTGATCAGCAAGTTGAGTTTCACAAATGAAAGGAATTGGAGTCTGTGGACGCGTCGTCAACACCTTTATGCTCCAGCGCGTCACATGTAGGCTTAGTGGCCTTGGACACAAGTTGCAACTCCTCTTCTGAGTACTTACAAGGTTTACTTCCTGTCCATCCTTTGCAATTTGGAGTTTGGGACACTTTTGGACCAACTGGAGTCTCACAGCTCTGATTTGGACAATTCGAAGCAAATGGAAGCGTGCGAAGTGCTTCGGCGCGTGTCGACGCGCGTCGACGGTCGTCGGCGAGTGTCTCTGTGCTGCGGAAGAGTTTTTGTGGCTCGTTATGGCCTCATTTGGGGTCAAATTGGCCATTCTGGTCAAATTTGGTCAATTCTGGACATCTTGGAATTTGGTGCACGTGAGACCATTCTCGCGCGCACGTGCGACCTACTGGGCGCACGCGCGACCTACTGGCTGCGTGCGTGAGACCCTCTTGTATCTCTAAGTCCATTCAAGTGTTGGTGGGTTTGATCTTGAACCACAACCTTTCAATTGGGCTGCAGGCAAAACATGGGCACATGGACAAGGATCATCCTCCACATCTCCTTCATTGTCTGGTGCTGGGCCTGCCAGGGCGCTCTAAAGTAGTTTGAAGCTTTGAGAACCTGAATTGATGACACTTTCCTACCTTCTTCCCTTTCTCTGAATGTTGAACAAAAATTGTGGTGAATACCCAAGGGTTGTGAACAAGTATGGTAGGTCGAAGTTATTCTTCTTTCTCCATGACCAGAACTCGCGCATGGAACCATTTTGGCAAGTCGTTTCTGTGTGCAGGTGTGTTTATTCCACTCGTCGCCACTCTTCCTTTGTGCTTTTAGCTCCATTTTGGTTCACCTTGAGTTTTCAGTCAAACAAAAAAATAATTTTGGACAATTGTCCTGGGTGACACTCATCGTTGTGGTTTTTCGACACACAAGTGCGTTCGTCGCACTCGTCGCCACTTGTTTTCTGTGGCGCCAACGCCTTTCAAGCTTGTTGTTCAGTTTTTGGAGACTCATTTTGTCTTAGATTTGATTTCTCAATACTGTGACATTTTTTGCCTCAAGCGACCAGCGTCGGTTGAACACCGCCTTTGGTCTACAAGACTTGTTTGAACTTTAGTTGCAGTGCCTTGCCTACTTTGTCTAGTCTGTTGATTGTTGGGACCACCCATGCAGTTAGAGGTGTGTACCTCATGAGTCAATTTTGTGACGGTTGTTTTCAAAAAGTCTGTTTGACGAGTGACGAGTAGTTGTGGAAATATTCTTGTGTTAGCTCTTGAGTTGATTGTTGCTTGACTTGATTGTTCAAGTGTTATGCAGTCACAGCATATTGGCACACCATTGCTTGTTTCGAGTCAGCAGACAACTTTGTTCTAGTTGTGTAGAGGTTCGTGTGAATCATTCATTGTCTCCCTTTTGTATCAAGCCTTGAGTCCAGCACCAATGCCTAACCTCCAGGTGCCAAGGTAAACACAGGTTCGTTCAGATCTTTCCTACTGTGTGAGTGTGACTCTCTTAGCGCTTGTGTTGGTCAGGACACGGAGAACGCATTGTGATAAAAATTGTATATATAGTCGCCTTGTTAGTACACGTCCGCATAGTCTGTCACTTACCTACCTGCCACCACCGGTAACCTCTCGCCATATTTGCATTGCAGTGAGGGTTAAGTGGACTGAGCTACCGGTGAGGTCAGAGTGTGCTCCTGAGCTGGACTAACCGCTGATTTGATGGGGTACACCGAGGAGTCCACGATTTCTAACCCAAGGCCAACCTGAGTGCAGACAGGCCAAGTTACAGTACGGGGCATGGCGTGACGAGGACTAGAGTAGAGGAAAGGAACCAACGTGGGCAACAGTGTAGGATGAGACCACCAGTGACCGGCAGACCTGAGTGAGTGCCAGTGCAGGACCACAACCATCAACACGGGGTAGTATTAAATTTGATCCTGAGTCTACATGTAAGCATCCTCTTACGTAGGCCAAGACTACTCGTGTACCACACAAACATGAAACCCAACCGAGTGACGGCTTAGGTGACGCCTCGGTGCAACAAGCAACCACCACACGAAAAACACAGCCACCAACACACAGAGCAAGCGCGGGCCCACCACAAAGGTACCCGACGCACACCCAGCCAGATGCCAGGCACAGGCGTATGCGTACCCGTGTGATGGGGAATAATTCCCTGCTGAGGCCACAGCCAGGAGGACCCAGAGAGGGCGCCAGGCACCAAGACCCGACAGAGGGACCAAACACCACATAGGGCGCACAGAGCGACGCACACAGAGCGTGCGGCCCACGCAAACAGCAGACAGGCAGAAAGGGCACAGAGGTGCAACATACACCAAAGCATGAGGCTATTGTTTTTTGTGCCTCCGAGCAAGCTCTCCGGCATGTAGGGGAGTGCTCTGGCACTCCTTACGTACAGACACACATGCATGCTACACACACTAATTTAAGTGTAGGCATTTCTTTGGTAACTCTCAGTCTAATTGATTTACTGTCCCCTTCAGAATTCCCTGGCGGATCGGAGGCGCAAGCCTGACGACGACCAGTGGTTGATATGCTCAGTTCTGCAGCGTGGTTGATACGCTCAGTTCTGCAGCCACCCTCTGTCTTGTATCCAATTTTCATTTCTGACCAGCCACAAGATCATTGAGTTTCGCACCTAGATCAGGCACAGCACAAGCACAGAGACAGACACCACACTGACAGTGAGGGACAGTCGGATGATGCCATCAGGCCAACAAAGTTTCGCACCTAGATCAGGCACAGCACAGGGCGAGACAGACACCACACTGACCGAGCGGCCTTTTTACAATGGTTACAATCCTTTGCCCTATTCACAGCTACAGACAGTCATGTTGGTTCAGGTTAAGGTTCATTTTCAAAGTTTACTGTGTGTTGATTCATGACAGTTTACACAGGTTGACAGTTAGTGGTGTTTGCAATTTGTTTGCAGTTTTTGTTCAAGCTGAGTAGTTTCGATGTGCCTAGTGTGGCTGAAGCTGATTCGCCAGTTATATGTTGTGTGTTGTATGGCTTGTCCAACGGCCATAGCCAGTCGCTGCATGTAAATTACACAGCCAGCAGAGGCAGTCAGAGCACCCAGAACAGAAACCACGAGCCACTACCACGAGCCACAGCAGGCAGACAGAGCTTAATTGCCACAAGTCACACCTGCAGTCAAGCAGTTTTTCGCCACAAGTCAGTTAGTAAGTCAGAATTCCCTGGCGGATCGGAGGCGCAAGCCTGACGACGACCAGTGGTTGATACGCTCAGTTCTGCAGCCTGGTTGATACGCTCAGTTCTGCAGCCACCATCTGTCTTCATTCCAATCATTACCCAGTCCGATTATCCAATCATTCAATCTTGCATTGTCTAATGCCTCCGAGCAAGCTCTCCGGCATTAGGGGAGAGTCACTGCGCCACTCCCTACTTTTTTACTTTGTGCTGTACAGTGTATGGCACTTACTGCGTGTACATGTACGCTGGTCCTTTGGGACGACAGTTTTTTTCTTCTTGCCGCCGCCCACCCCAACCATCCTCACTGCCCGGCTTAGGGGAGTGTAAGGGAACCAGTGAGCGAGGGTCGGAGGGAGCGAGCGAGTGAGTGAACGAGGGATGAAGCGTGGTGTGAGCCCGAGTGAGTGAGAGAGCGAGCGAGAGAAGCCAGAGTGAGCGAGAGAGAGCGCACGCGCACACCAGAGCAGAAATTTTGCGCCGCTCATGAATAGAGATAAGCGATATATGTCAATATGCGTGATTCGCATTCGTGTATACTTACGGGCCATGGTATGTGTCTATTTCCTTTAGGGGATTCTCAGCATGAATTGTCTACTGAGGAGTGAGTCTCCTGTGGACATGTGGATATCACCGCCGTATATGAGTCAATTAACACAACTCGTATTTGCTCTGCCCGCTACGTGTTTGCCTTCTCAGATTTTCTGTACTGGATTTCGTTATTGGATTTCATTATCAAAAATTCAAGATAGTGGGCATAAAGAGAGAGACTCCAAAAGCCTCGTCTGCCAATCAGGCTGTACCCCGAGAAGGAATTAAAGTTCTTACAAGACAAGTCAGCACTGCACTTACAAGAAGCTGTACAGTGTATGGCACTTACAGAGTTTACATGTACGCTGGTCCTTTTGGGACAGACAGTTTTTTTTTTCCGCCGCCCACCCCAACCATCCTCACCGCCCGGCTTAGGGGAGTGTAAGGGAACCAGTGAGCGAGGGTCGGAGGGAGCGAGCGAGTGAACGATGGGCGAGGCGTAGTGTGAGCCCGAGTGAGTGAGAGAGCGAGCGAGGAAACCCGAGAGCGAGAACAGAGAGAAAACGCACGCGCACAGAGAAAAGAGCACGCGCACGCGCAGCAGAGAAATCACGCTCCAGAACAATAAAATCTGCGCTCAATGATTATGTAAATATAGGTCCAGTGTATGTGCAATTGTACATGTTATGCTTGCATGTTATGTAGGGGCATGTAAGAGCCTGAGTTGGCTCTGCGACTCTGGACCGGTGCAGGACTTCAAGTATGCCATGTATATGTTGAGTTCTCGTGTCTGTTCTTGTTGCCTTGCCATACCAGCTCAACTTCGATGGTTTTCCAGTGGACAATACCAATAATGAGGACATATTTTCAGAAATCAGAAGATAATAATAAGAAAGGGAACTTCATCAACGCCCCGAAACACTTACAGGGACTTTCAGTTTCGCGTGGAGCTCTTGGATGTGTCCGTGTCGCCGAGCACGCGGGCGAGGTGTTGGATGGGGTTGGGGTAATGGTATGCTCTGTCGTGTGAGGTATAGGGGGCATCCTCCGGTACCCAGTCCGGGGTCTGATGGTGCTCCGGTCTTGGGGGTATGTGTTGGAAGTGTGTGTGGTTTTGGTCCAGGTCGGGCACCTGGAGGGTCGGCAGGTGCGTAGTGCGCTGGTGTACAGCCTGGATGTCGACCTTACCATTGCCCCATTGGTGCCTGTGGGACTCTTGTTTCACGATGTGAAGTTGGACGTAGGGGAGAGGGCTGCGGAGGGCTTTCCAGAGCAGCAGTGCTTAGGTGCGGAGGCTCGTCGCTGTGGCTTTGTGGGGTGGTTGTCTTGCTATGCGGAGAAGTAGGTGTGTGTCGACAGTGGCGTCCACTACGAACCAGGCCCGGACGACGTGCGGGAGGTGGGCGGGTAGGTGGACCGCGATTTTGGCAATGGCGTCGGCCATTGCCCCCAGTTCCCCGTGGGAGGAGGCACCGTAACTGGTGTGGCCCGTGTGGTGGTCAATGTGGTAGTGTCCCTTCGTTTGGGTCAGTTGCAGGGTGCCCCCCCCGGTGATGGGCGTGAGGGCGGATTCTCCTGAGACGTCGGTGAAGAAGAGTTGGTCCGCCAGTGATGGTTGTGGGAGGCCGCATGGGTTCATGGGCAGGTAGGCGTATATGGCGAGGCCCGTGGTGAGGTGGGCCGCCGGGGCTGTGGACTGCGGAATGGGGGTGGTGTACACCCCTATTCCTTTGGAGATGATGCGCTTCGCGTGGGGAAACATCGCTATGAGTCCTTGTTCTAGTTGTCCTTGTGTGAGGTAGGAGTAGATGTAGTCGAGGATGCAGGCTGTGTCCGGGTTTAGGTCGCGGCATGTGAGGGTTTGTGTTCGGTGTTCCGGTGTGTGGCAGGAGTGGTGGAGCGGATAGTAGGGGTGTTCGTGCTTGCCCGTTCTGCCTGGCTCGTGCATGCTGTAACGGATTGAGATTCCTGCAGGGTTGGGGCGGGGCCACCCGGGCATTGTGGTGAATAGCCACTTGGGTTTGTGGTCCTGGTTCCACGCCACCGTTGGGTTCGCATCGGCGTCGTGGAACCACGGGGCCAACTATGTGTAGGCCTGTGGTGGTAGGTGGGCTGTTGGGTGGGTGTGGTGGCGTGCTATGAGGTGCAATACAGGCCATGGTGTAATGGGTGCATTGGCATCACAGGCCAAACATGTGCGTGCCATGCTTTGGAAGTCATGGGGGACCGTCGGCAGGTCTTGGGCGGTCATGTGGTGTTTTGGTATGCGCCATTCTGCCCCGTGGTGGATGACGGTGGTCTGTGTGGGTTTGGCTTTTTTTCCGGGTCAGTAGTAGGGTTAGCGGTGGGACCGCAACCGTCAGCGTTGGGACGGGTTCGTGTTTCGAGCCGATGGGTGTGTAGGGCGGTGTCGCTGGGACGGGACAGGGGTGCTGCTTTTTGAAGTCCTGGTAGGCTGCTTTCATGTCTTGGCTTCCCGGCAGAGTGACCCCCGCTGCTCGTGCCGTCTGTGTGAGGTACTGGCCGAAGAGGTGGTGTTGAGGCCATTCAGGAAGATGTAGGAAGGGGGTGTGGTGTGCCCCGCTGCGGTGAAGGACCCGCATTTGGGGGAGGGTGACATATGCTACTGCGATGGAGGCCCCGACAAGGTCTATGGTGTCGATGGTGCCTTTGGGGTGATGGTGGAGGTCCCCGCAGAAGACTGCCAGGGGTCCTTCCTCTGGGCATGTGTGGTTGGTGAGTATGGTGCGGGGAAGGAAGTAGAAGCTGCAGGTGGTTCCACAGGCGTGTGTTGATGTTGGTGGGTATGCCCGTCAGGTGGAGTATCCAGCGTGGGCATGTGTTGCGGGCCCTTTGTGCGGCTTGGAGGCGGATCGTGGCGACTTTGCGAACTGTTTGTGGGTCATGCAGTGAAGGAGGAGGGCGCTGTGCCTGGTGTAGGCCGCTTTCACCTCGTCCTCTATGGCGTCCCCATAGTGGAGCCATACCGCACGGATGGCTCGAGTCGGTATGGAGATGGGCCAGCCCCCGTGTGCTGCCCATGCCTTGGTGACAGCGCGTGTGGCTGGCTGGAGGGCGGTGGTGGGGTGCCTCAGGTGGAGTGCCTGGAAGCCTATGGAGGCGTTCAAGACCCCGGTGAGGTAGTATGCCTGGCTCTGGTGGGAGGGGGAGAGGGCCTTGGTGGCCGGGGACACATATCGGGGGAGATGGGCCACGTGTGACTGCAACTTGGGAGGGAGGGTGGTATCTTCAGGGTTGGCGGTCTGGATCAATCCCAGGTGGGTTGTGGCATCCACGACTTGCATGGGGGGCCCCTTTGGCCCCAGGGCTGGGGCTGTGGCAGACCCCTTGATCATGGCCACCGACGTTGTGGGCTGGACGATGAGGTTGTTGTTGGAGAAGTAGGAGATGGTCACGTCCAGCAAATCGTTTGCTTGTTTGGTGACTGTCGGTCCTGCGTCCGGGGTTGGGGGTTCTTGTGGGGCATGTGCGACTGTGAGGTTGGTGTCGTCCGCGAAGCCCACTAGGGGCGAGAGGAGGGGGTAGGGTGCGTAGGCCGGGTCATCCTGTTCGATTGTGAGGGCTAGGGGGAGTGTCACACGGAGGTACAGGAAGGGGCCTTCCACTGCTCCTTGGGGGATCCCGCTGCCTTGTTCCAGGAAGGGGGTGAGGCCTGCTCCGGTGCGGACTGTGTATTTGCGGGTGCGGATGTAGTCCGAGGCGAAGTTGTAGAAGGGGAGGCCCATGCGTTTCCATACTGCTTCCAGAAGGAGCCAGGGGGTGTTGGGAAAGGCTCCCTTGATGTCGAGGGGGGCGAGGATGTGGTCCACTGGGTCCATGTCGGCGATGGTGTCCTGGAGGAAGAGGGCCTCGTGTTGGGACCGCCCCGGGATGGCCCCCCAGAGGCTGGCGGGTATGTGGGGGTCCAGTGGGGGCAGATGCGGCGCAGGGAAATGGTCCAGACAATCTTGACCTCCATGACTGCACAGACTATGGGGCGGCAGTTGTCCGGGTTAGCCCAGTCCCCTTTTTTGTAGAGGGGGTGGATAAAGTTTGCCCACTCTGGTGGCTAGGGGGTCTGCCCCGTGACGATGTCCGAGAGGCGGTGGGCGAGGATGCGGAGGAGGTGGGCCGGGAGGTGTTAGTATGCCTCCGCAGGGAGGCCGTCGTAGCCTGGGGTTTTGTGTTGCCGGAGACTTTGGATGGCCTTCTGGACTTCATGGATCTACTCGAGCCATCTCAGAGCCTAGGTGATGGTATTGCCAAATCCAAGCTTTGAGCCAAAACATCACTTTTGGCGGCCCGGGGCGTGGCCGCTAAGTAGGGAGGCGCCCTCCCAAAGCTGGGCAGTTATCGGCCAAAGAAAAACCCAGTTTTTGGTCAAAAATAGCCCCGAAGCCCGGGCAAAACGCCCAAACGAGGAGGATCGGTGGCTATGTTGCACGTGCGACTGAACTGCATCATGTCAGAGAGCCCCTTAATGCCCTTCCTCTCCGCGAAAGGTCCGAGAAACGGCCCAAAAAGGCGCGAAAAAGGGCGCAAATTCTGCGTGATATGTACCAACACCCCAAACCACAGCACGGGCAATATATTGGGCTACGTGGCTCAAAATCGGGTGCCAAGGGCACCTAGTCCACCCGCTACCATCCAATTTTTGGGGCTTCCATCCCTCTGAATCGCACAAACGGACGCCCAGACACCCACACCAGTGGTCACTTGGTACAGCCGGAGGGCAGCCTGGTCCACGCACGGCGGAGGCTACTGGTGGGTCCACGGGGGTCCCCAGGGCAAAATGCTTTTTTCAAGGTTGTCCCTAGACCACTTGCAATGCTCAAACAATTGATTTTAGGTCGTTTTTAGCATGTGTTGGTGTGTTTTGGGCCATGGAAAATCCCAAAATGCCTTGAAAATGGGCCATTTTGGAATCAGAAATGGGTCAAAAATGGATCAAAAACGCGTTTTTCGAAAAGTGATCCTGGACCATTTGGGATACTCAGACAAGTACTTCTAGCCCATTTTGAGCTTGTGGTGACGCGTTTTGGCACATGGAAAATCCCACAATGCCTTGCAACTGGGTCCCCTCCGGACCCAAAAAGGGGCAAAAATTGGTCTAAAACGTGTTTTTCCGAAAGTGATCCTGGACGATTTGGGATGCTCAGAAAGGTTATATATATATATATATATATATATATATATACACACACACATATATATATATACATATATATATATATATATATATGTACATATATATATATATATACATATATATATATATATATATATACATATACATACATATACATATATATATATACATATACATACATATATATATATATATATATATATATGTATATATATATATATATATATATATATATATATATATATATATATACATATATATATATATATACATACATATATATATATATATATATATATATACATATATATATATATATATATACATATATATATATATATATATATATATATACATATATATATATATATATATATATATGTATATATATATATATATATATATATATATATATATATATATATATATATGTATATATATATATATATACATATATATATATATATATATATATATATATATATATACACATATATATATATATATACATATATATATATATATATATATATATATATATAACCTTTCTGAGCATCCCAAATCGTCGAGGATCACTTTCGGAAAAACACGTTTTAGACCAATTTTTGACCCTTTTTGGGTCCGGAGGGGACCCAGTTGCAAGGCATTGTGGGATTTTCCATGTGCCAAAACGCGTCACCACAAGCTCAAAATGGGCTAGAAGTACTTGTCTGAGTATCCCAAATGGTCCAGGATCACTCTTCGAAAAACGCGTTTTTGATCCATTTTTGACCCATTTCTGATTCCAAAATGGCCCATTTTCAAGGCATTTTGGGATTTTCCATGGCCCAAAACACACCAACACATGCTAAAAACGACCTAAAATCAATTGTTTGAGCATTGCAAGTGGTCTAGGGACAACCTTGAAAAAAGCATTTTGCCCTGGGGACCCCCGTGGACCCACCAGTAGCCTCCGCCGTGCGTGGACCAGGCTGCCCTCCGGCTGTACCAAGTGACCACTGGTGTGGGTGTCTGGGCGTCCGTTTGTGCGATTCAGAGGGATGGAAGCCCCAAAAATTGGATGGTAGCGGGTGGACTAGGTGCCCTTGGCACCCGATTTTGAGCCACGTAGCCCAATATATTGCCCGTGCTACGTTTTGGGGTGTTGGTACATATCACGCAGAATTTGCGCCCTTTTTCGCGCCTTTTTGGGCCGTTTCTCGGACCTTTCGCGGAGAGGAAGGGCATTAAGGGGCTCTCTGACATGATGCAGTTCAGTCGCACGTGCAACATAGCCACCGATCCTCCTCGTTTGGGCGTTTTGCCCGGGCTTCGGGGCTATTTTTGACCAAAAACTGGGTTTTTCTTTGGCCGATAACTGCCCAGCTTTGGGAGGGCGCCTCCCTACTTAGCGGCCACGCCCCGGGCCGCCAAAGGTGATGTTTTGGCTCAAAGCTTGGATTTGGCAATACCATCACCTAGGCTCTGAGATGGCTCGAGTAGATCCATGAAGTCCAGAAGGCCATCCAAAGTCTCCGGCAACACAAAACCCCAGGCTACGACGGCCTCCCTGCGGAGGCATACTAACACCTCCCGGCCCACCTCCTCCGCATCCTCGCCCACCGCCTCTCGGACATCGTCACGGGGCAGACCCCCTAGCCACCAGACTGGGCAAACGTTATCCGCCCCCTCTACAAAAAAGGGGACTGGGCTAACCCGGACAACTGCCGCCCCATAGTCTGTGCAGTCATGGAGGTCAAGATTGTCTGGACCATTTCCCTGCACCGCATCTGCCCCCACTGGACCCCCATATACCCGCCAGCCTCTGGGGGGCCATCCCGGGGCGGTCCCAACACGAAGCCCTCTTCCTCCAGGACACCATCGCCGACATGGACCCAGTGGACCACATCCTCGCCCCCCTCGACATCAAGGGAGCCCTTCCCAACACCCCCTGGCTCCTTCTGGAAGCAGTATGGAAACGCATGGGCCTCCCCTTCTACAACTTCGCCTCGGACTACATCCGCACCCGCAAATACACAGTCCGCACCGGAGCAGGCCTCACCCCCTTCCTGGAACAAGGCAGCGGGATCCCCCAAGGAGCAGTGGAAGGCCCCTTCCTGTACCTCCGTGTGACACTCCCCCTAGCCCTCACAATCGAACAGGATGACCCGGCCTACGCACCCTACCCCCTCCTCTCGCCCCTAGTGGGCTTCGCGGACGACACCAACCTCACAGTCGCACATGCCCCACAAGAACCCCCCACCCCGGACGCAGGACCGACAGTCACCAAACAAGCAAACGATTTGCTGGACGTGACCATCTCCTACTTCTCCAACAACAACCTCATCGTCCAGCCCACAACGTCGGTGGCCATGATCAAGGGGTCTGCCACAGCCCCAGCCCTGGGGCCAAAAGGGCCCCCCATGCAAGTCGTGGATGCCACAACCCACCTGGGATTGATCCAGACCGCCAACCCTGAAGATACCACCCTCCCTCCCAAGTTGCAGTCACACGTGGCCCATCTCCCCCGATATGTGTCCCCGGCCACCAAGGCCCTCTCCCTCTCCCACCAGAGCCAGGCATACTACCTCACCGGGGTCTTGAACGCCTCCATAGGCTTCCAGGCACTCCACCTGAGGCACCCCACCACCGCCCTCCAGCCAGCCACACGCGCTGTCACCAAGGCATGGGCAGCACACGGGGGCTGGCCCATCTCCATACCGACTCGAGCCATCCGTGCGGTATGGCTCCACTATGGGGACGCCATAGAGGACGAGGTGAAAGCGGCCTACACCAGGCACAGCGCCCTCCTCCTTCACTGCATGACCCGGAAACATTTCGCAAAGTCGCCACGATCCGCCTCCAAGCCGCACAACGGGCCCGCAACACATGCCCACGCTGGATACTCCACCTGACGGGCATACCCACCAACATCAACACACGCCTGTGGAACCACCTGCAGCTTCTACTTCCTTCCCCGCACCATACTCACCAACCACACATGCCCAGAGGAAGGACCCCTGGCAGTCTTCTGCGGGGACCTCCACCATCACCCCAAAGGCACCATCGACACCATAGACCTTGTCGGGGCCTCCATCGCAGTAGTATATGTCACCCTCCCCCAAATGCGGGTCCTTCACCGCAGCGGGGCACACCACACCCCCTTCCTACATCTTCCTGAATGGCCTCAATACCACCTCTTCGGCCAGTACCTCACACAGACGGCACGAGCAGCGGGGGTCACTCTGCCGGGAAGCCAAGACATGAAAGCAGCCTACCGGGACTTCAAAAAGCAGCACCCCTGTCCCGTCCCAGCGACACCGCCCTACACACCCATCGGCTCGAAACACGAACCCGTCCCAACGCTGACGGTTGCGGTCCCACCGCTAACCCTACTACTGACCCGGAAAAAAAGCCAAACCCACACAGACCACCGTCATCCATCACGGGGCAGAATGGCGCATACCAAAACACCACATGACCGCCCAAGACCTGCCGACGGTCCCCCATGACTTCCAAAGCGTGGCACGCACATGTTTGGCCTGTGATACCAATGCACCCATTACACCATGGCCTGTATTGCACCTCATAGCACGCCACCACACCCACCCAACAGCCCACCTACCACCACAGGCCTACACATAGTTGGCCCCGTGGTTCCACGACGCCGATGCGAACCCAACGGTGGCGTGGAACCAGGACCACAAACCCAACTGGCTATTCACCACAATGCCCGGGTGGCCCCGCCCCAACCCTGCAGGAATCTCAATCCGTTACAGCATGCACGAGCCAGGCAGAACGGGCAAGCACGAACACCCCTACTATCCGCTCCACCCCTCCTGCCACACACCGGAACACCGAACACAAACCCTCACATGCCGCGACCTAAACCCGGACACAGCCTGCATCCTCGACTACATCTACTCCTACCTCACACAAGGACAACTAGAACAAGGACTCATAGCGATGTTTCCCCACGCGAAGCGCATCATCTCCAAAGGAATAGGGGTGTACACCACCCCCATTCCGCAGTTCACAGCCCCGGCGGCCCACCTCACCACGGGCCTCGCCATATACGCCTACCTGCCCATGAACCCATGCGGCCTCCCACAACCATCACTGGCGGACCAACTCTTCTTCACCGACGTCTCAGGAGAATCCGCCCTCACACCCATCACCGGGGGGGGCACCCTGCAACTGACCCAAACGAAGGGACACTACCACATTGACCACCACACGGGCCACACCACTTACGGTGCCTCCTCCCACGAGGAACTGGGGGCAATGGCCGACGCCATCGCCAAAATCGCGGTCCACCTACCCGCCCACCTCCCGCACGTCGTCCGGGCCTGGTTCGTAGTGGACGCCACTGTCAACACACACCTACTTCTCCGCATAGCAACACAACCACCCCACAAAGCCACAGCGACGAGCCTCCGCACCTAAGCACTGCTGCTCTGGAAAGCCCTCCGCAGCCCTCTCCCCTACGTCCAACTTCACATCGTGAAACAAGAGTCCCACAGGCACCAATGGGGCAATGGTAAGGTCGACATCCAGGCTGTACACCAGCGCACTACGCACCTGCCGACCCTCCAGGTGCCCGACCTGGACCAAAACCACACACACCTCCAACACATACCCCCAAGACCGGAGCACCATCAGACGCCGGACTGGGTACCGGAGGACACCCCCTATACCTCACACGACAGAGCATACCATTACCCCAACCCCATCCAACACCTCGCCCGCGTGCTCGGCGACACGGACACATCCAAGAGCTCCACGCGAAACTGAAAGTCCCTGTAAGTGTTTCGGGGCGTTGATGAAGTTCCCTTTCTTATTATTATCTTCTGATTTCTGAAAATATGTCCTCATTATTGGTATTGTCCACTGGAAAACCATCGAAGTTGAGCTGGTATGGCAAGGCAACAAGAACAGACACGAGAACTCAACATATACATGGCATACTTGAAGTCCTGCACCGGTCCAGAGTCGCAGAGCCAACTCAGGCTCTTACATGCCCCTACATAACATGCAAGCATAACATGTACAATTGCACATACACTGGACCTATAATTACATAATCATTGAGCGCAAATTTTATTGTTCTGGAGCGTGATTTCTCTGCTGCGTGTGCGCATGCTCTTTTCTCTGTGCGCGTGCGTTTTCTCTCTGTTCTCGCTCTCGGGTTTCCTCGCTCGCTCTCTCACCCACTCGGGCTCACACTACGCCTCGCCCATCGTTCACTCGCTCGCTCCCTCCGACCCTCGCTCACTGGTTCCCTTACACTCCCCTAAGCCGGGCGGTGAGGATGGTTGGGGTGGGCGGCGGAAAATAAAAACTGTCTGTCCCAAAAGGACCAGCGTACATGTAAACTCTGTAAGTGCCATACACTGTACAGCTTCTTGTAAGTGCAGTGCTGACTTGTCTTGTAAGAACTTTGATTCTTTCTCGGGGTACAGCCTGATTGGCGGACGAGGCTTTTGGAGTCTCTGTCTTTATGCCCACTATCTTGAATATTTGATAATGAAATCCAATAACGAAATCCAGTACAGAAAATCTGAGAAGGCAAACACGTAGCGGGCAGAGCAAATACGAGTTGTGTTAATTGACTCATATACGGCGGTGATATTCACATGTCCACAGGAGACTCACTCCTCAGTAGACAATTCATGCTGAGAATCCCCTAAAGGAAATAGACACATACCATGGCCCGTAAGTATACACGAATGCGAATCACGCATATTGACATATATCGCTTATCTCTATTCATGAGCGGCGCAAAATTTCTGCTCTGGTGTGCGCGTGCGCTCTCTCTCGCTCACTCTGGCTTCTCTCGCTCGCTCTCTCACTCACTCGGGCTCACACCACGCTTCATCCCTCGTTCACTCACTCGCTCGCTCCCTCCGACCCTCGGTCACTGGTTCCCTTACACTCCCCCAAGCCGGGCGGTGAGGATGGTTGGGGTGGGCGGCGGCAAGAAGAAAAAAACTGTCTCCCCAAAGGACCAGCGTACATGTACACGCAGTAAGTGCCATACACTGTACAGCACAAAGTAAAAAAGTAGGGAGTGGCGCAGTGACTCTCCCCTAATGCCGGAGAGCTTGCTCGGAGGCATTAGACAATGCAAGATTGAATGATTGGATAATCGGATCGGGTAATGATTGGAATGAAGACAGATGGTGGCTGCAGAACTGAGCGTATCAAGCACGCTGCAGAACTGAGCGTATCAACCACTGGTCGTCGTCAGGCTTGCGCCTCCGATCCGCCAGGGAATTCTGACTTACTAACTGACTTGTGGCGAAAAACTGCTTGACTGCAGGTGTGACTTGTGGCAATTAAGCTCTGTCTGCCTGCTGTGGCTCGTGGTAGTGGCTCGTGGTTTCTGTTCTGGGTGCTCTGACTGCCTCTGCTGGCTGTGTAATTTACATGCAGCGACTGGCTATGGCCGTTGGACAAGCCATACAACACACAACATATAACTGGCGAATCAGTTTCAGCCACACTAGGCACATCGAAACTACTCAGCTTGAACAAAAACTGCAAACAAATTGCAAACACCACTAACTGTCAACCTGTGTAAACTGTCATGAATCAACACACAGTAAACTGTAAAAATGAACCTTAACCTGAACCAACATGACTGTCTGTAGCTGTGAATAGGGCAAAGGATTGTAACCATTGTAAAAAGGCCGCTCGGTCAGTGTGGTGTCTGTCTCGCCTTGTGCTGTGCCTGATCTAGGTGCGAAACTTTGTTGGCCTGATGGCATCATCCGACTGTCCCTCACTATCAGTGTGGTGTCTGTCTCTGTGCTTGTGCTGTGCCTGATCTAGGTGCGAAACTCAATGATCTTGTGGCCGGTCAGAAATGAAAATTGGATACAAGACAGAGGGTGGCTGCAGAACTGAGCGTATCAACCACACTGCAGAACTGAGCATATCAACCACTGGTCGTCGTCAGGCTTGCGCCTCCGATCCGCCAGGGAATTCTGAAGGGGACAGTAAATCAATTAGACTGAGAGTTACCAAAGAAATGCCTACACTTAACTTAGTGTGTGTAGCATGCATGTGTGTCTGTACGTAAGGAGTGCCAGAGCACCCCCCTACATGCCGGAGAGCTTGCTCGGAGGCACAAAAAACAATAGCCTCATGCTTTGGTGTATGTTGCACCTCTGTGCCCTTTCTGCCTGTCTGCTGTTTGCGTGGGCCGCGCGCTCTGTGTGCGTCGCTCTGTGCGCCCTATGTGGTGTTTGGTCCCTCTGTTGGGTCTTGGTGCCTGGCGCCCTCTCTGGGTCCTCCTGGCTGTGGTGTTCGTGGTTGTTGGCCTCAGCAGGGAATTATTCCCCATCACACGCGTACGCATACGCCTGTGCCTGGCATCTGGCTGGGTGTGCGTCGGGTACCTTTGTGGTGGGCCCGCGCTTGCTCTGTGTGTTGGTGGCTGTGTTTTTCGTGTGGTGGTTGCTTGTTGCACCGAGGCGTCACCTAAGCCGTCACTCGGTTGGGTTTCATGTTTGTGTGGTACACGAGTAGTCTTGGCCTATGTAAGAGGATGCTTACATGTAGACTCAGGATCAAATTTAATACTACCCCGTGTTGATGGTTGTGGTCCTGCACTGGCACTCACTCAGGTCTGCCGGTCACTGGTGGTCTCATCCTACACTGTTGCCCAAGTTGGTTCCTTTCCTCTACTCTAGTCCTCGTCACGCCATGCCCCGTACTGTAACTTGGCCTGTCTGCACTCAGGTTGGCCTTGGGTTAGAAATCGTGGACTCCTCGGTGTACCCCATCAAATCAGCGGTTAGTCCAGCTCAGGAGCACACTCTGACCTCACCGGTAGCTCAGTCCACTTAACCCTCACTGCAATGCAAATATGGCGAGAGGTTACCGGTGGTGGCAGGTAGGTAAGTGACAGACTATGCGGACGTGTACTAACAAGGCGACTATATATACAATTTTTATCACAATGCGTTCTCCGTGTCCTGACCAACACAAGCGGTAAGAGAGTCACACTCACACAGTAGGAAAGATCTGAAAGAACCTGTGTTTACCTTGGCACCTGGAGGTTAGGCATTGGTGCTGGACTCAAGGCTTGATACAAAAGGGAGACAATGAATGATTCACACGAACCTCTACACAACTAGAACAAAGTTGTCTGCTGACTCGGAACAAGCAATGGTGTGCCAATATGCTGTGACTGCATAACACTTGAACAATCAAGTCAAGCAACAATCAACTCAAGAGCTAACACAAGAATAGTTCCACAACTATTCGTCACTCGTCAAACAGACTTTTTGAAAACAACCGTCACAAAATTGACTCATGAGGTACACACCTCTAACTGCATGGGTGGTCCCAACAATCAACAGACTAGACAAAGTAGGCAAGGCACTGCAACTAAAGTTCAAACAAGTCTTGTAGACCAAAGGCGGTGTTCAACCGACGCTGGTCGCTTGAGGCAAAAAATGTCACAGTATTGAGAAATCAAATCTAAGACAAAATGAGTCTCCAAAAACTGAACAACAAGCTTGAAAGGCGTTGGCGCCACAGAAAACAAGTGGCGACGAGTGCGACGAACGCACTTGTGTGTCGAAAAACCACAACGATGAGTGTCACCCAGGACAATTGTCCAAAATTATTTTTTTGTTTGACTGAAAACTCAAGGTGAACCAAAATGGAGCTAAAAGCACAAAGGAAGAGTGGCGACGAGTGGAATAAACACACCTGCACACAGAAACGACTTGCCAAAATGGTTCCACGCGCGAGTTCTGGTCATGGAGAAAGAAGAATAACTTCGACCTACCATACTTGTTCACAACCCTTGGGTATTCACCACAATTTTTGTTCAACATTCGGAGAAAGGGAAGAAGGTAGGAAAGTGTCATCAATTCAGGTTCTCAAAGCTTCAAACTACTTTAGAGCGCCCTGGCAGGCCCAGCACCAGACAATGAAGGAGATGTGGAGGATGATCCTTGTCCATGTGCCCATGTTTTGCCTGCAGCCCAATTGAAAGGTTGTGGTTCAAGATCAAACCCACCAACACTTGAATGGACTTAGAGATACAAGAGGGCCTCACGCACGCAGCCAGTAGGTCACGCGTGCGCCCAGTAGGTCGCACGTGCGCGCGAGAATGGTCTCATGTGCACCAAATTCCAAGATGTCCAGAATTGACCAAATTTGACCAGAATGGCCAATTTAACCCCAAATGCGGACATAAAGAGCCACAAAAACTCTCTCGCAGCACACAGACACTCGCCGACGACCGTCGACGCGCGTCGACACGCGCCGAAGCACTTCGCGCGCTTCCATTTGCTTCGAATTGTCCAAATCAGAGCTGTGAGACTCCAGTTGGTCCAAAAGTGTCCCAAACTCCAAATTGCAAAGGATGGACAAGAAGTAAACCTTGTAAGTACTCAGAAGAGGAGTGGCAACTTGTGTCCAAAGCCACTAAGCCTACATGTGACGCGCTGGAGCATAAAGGTGTTGACGACGCGTCCACAGACTCCAATTCCTTTCATTTGTGAAACTCAACTTGCTGATCAAACCTTCAACAAATTCAGAAAGATGCGCAAGCAGCAAACACCAAGAAAACTGCAATTTGATCGCGTCGCTTTTTCCAAGCTCCTTGTCGTTGTTGGCAAAAGCACAGATGCAATGACCCCCTGCAGAGCTCGCACCAAACGAGAGTTCAAGTGCACTGGAATCAAAGAAACAAAAGTCTGTTCTGGGTTTTGTTCGAAGGTGTCATCGGTCTCACTGAGGCAAGCAGGTCGCTGAGTGACGCCTTGTAAGATGAGTTGGCTTGTAAGTGTTTCTGGGCGTTGATGAAGTTCCCTTTCTTATTATTATCCTCTGATTTCTGAAAATATGTCCTCATTATTGGTATTTTCCACTGGAAAACCATCGAAGTTGAGCTGGTATGGCAAGGCAACAAGAACAGACACGAGAACTCAACATATACATGGCATACTTGAAGTCCTGCACCGGTCCAGAGTCGCAGAGCCAACTCAGGCTCTTACATGCCCCTACATAACATGCAAGCATAACATGTACGATTGCACATACACTGGACCTATATTTACATAATCATTGAGCGCAAATTTTATTGTTCTGGAGCGTGATTTCTCTGCTGCGCGTGCGCGTGCTCTTTTCTCTGTGCGCGTGCGTTTTCTCTCTGTTCTCGCTCTCGGGTTTCCTCGCTCGCTCTCTCACTCACTCGGGCTCACACTACGCCTCGCCCATCGTTCACTCGCTCGCTCCCTCCGACCCTCGCTCACTGGTTCCCTTACAGTCCCCCTCTACCACTCTGCGCTACGCCCAGCGTGCATCCTAGCCCACCTCCAGAAACGACGCATCCAGCTCCTCAGGGAGCAACCACCACTCCTCACCAGGGTCTCTTGATGGCTCGCCCGCACGCACATCCACGTCCGGGACGAACACACCCGCTGCCTGTGCGACCACACCACTCCGGAGGACTGGGAACACTTCAAGATATGCCCCCTCCATACGGGCAGGGATACACTAGTGGGCTGGTCCCCGGCGGAAACCCTACAGCAACACGAAGGCTGGCCAGCCCACAGCCACGCGCACCAGGCCACCAAACATCTCTTCAGGGATCCCCTGATCAACGAGGCCACTATGAGAGGGGCGGTGACACAGGCTCTGCAACGGCACCTCAGCAAACACGCGGAAAATCAGATGGGGGCAGCGGCGCACCTGCAGCTAGAAGCAGTCCGCAGAGCAGCGGCCAAAAGGGTAGACCGGAAACACCTCCTGTTGACACACACGGGGTAACTCACCGACCCCACCACCAAAGAACAGATGCTGCGTCTCATGCATTACCATGCCCTGCATGACTCAGAAGTCCACTAACCTGCTTCGCGACCCACACACGCCCCCCATCTCTGTCCGCAGGCCTCCAAGACACCACCAGAGCACCCCAGAAGGCCACCCACCGCAAGACCCTCCCGCCAAAAGCACCCATGACACCCCAAGGCCCATCTCTCACCCACGGGACCACCCGGCACCGTCAAGCCCAACCAGGCCCGCCCAGGACCACCCACACGTCAATGTGGGCGCGCAGGACCTCGATAGCCCGCCCTGCCAGGCTCCCCCAGACCCTGAGCACCCCCCCCCCTCACACCGACGACCATCCGCGACACCTCCGAGCAACCCTCCAAGGCAGGGCACTAGACAGTCCCCTGGGCTGGTACGGCCTACAGGAGAGCTGGACTGGGCTGACCGTCAAGGCCCTCCGGGACCTAGCCACCCCGGGCAAAGGCCTCCACGAGGCCATCGTAGACCTTGTCCTCTGGCCAGCCCGCCAACACGCCCAAGATCAGCACCTCTGGATCCCCCCCATCGACTGGGGCCAGGCACTGACACACAACACCGACACCAACGTCAAACGTCGAGGGACCACACGCCTATGACCAGCCCCAGCAGCGAAGGACCACCCAGCAGACCCGAACCATCCGGAACAGTGGGAACAGGCAACCGCACCAACCCGCGATACCGCCCTCCGCGCCGCCAGCCTCCGCACCCCCGACGACGACCTCCCCCCCCCACCTACAGACAGGGACCACCCCCTGCCGGAGGTATGGTGTATAGTCCTCGAGCGCGAGCACTACTACGTAGTGGCTGCCACAGCAACGTCCCCTGGCCCACAATGGGTCATCAAAGGGACCGACACCATGCTTGCCCCAGGGGCCGCCCCACCAGGGGCAGTAGAGGACGCCACCACCCCGCAAAAAGTCCTCAGGGGCGTCATCCAGCCGGGGGACAAACCGCCGGCCCGTTCCCTGGCTCAAATCACCTCCAGGCGGGCGGGCTACCACCTGGGACTGGCCATGCGCTGCCTGACCCAGTGGATCAAGCGCCGCTGGCCGTCCACAGGGACCGTGCCCTGGATCTGGGCCATCCCCACCGCCCACACACAAGTCAAGGCGGGCCCCGACACACGGAAGGACCCCCCCCGCCAGGCCACAACACTCCCTCACCTGCGGGTACCACCCCATCCGCAGGGTCCTCCGCCGCATGGACCTTAGCCAATCACTACAGTACCCTCTTCCAACTACTGACCAAGCGGTGCACCAAATACGCACGCTCATCTGCGAAATCCTTGCCGCGGCCGCAGAAGACGGCAAACTGCCCCTCCAAACTGCCCGGCCTACAGGTGACCACACAGGCACGCCGCCGCAAGCGGACACATACACGGACACAACACACGCGAACCTAGCCCCACAGCCCCCCACGCTGCCCCCGCCCCTGCCCCTAACTTGCCACTCCCCAACCGGCGGCCCACACACGCCCACCATTGTGCGCAGCTCCGGGCCCCGCGACACGGGCCTCCCCAACCCGCCCAATCAACCACACACGCCCGCCACAGATCCTCCCGCCGAACGCCCCTCACCACCCTCCACACCTGGCAACCCACACACCCCAGCCGCGAGGAGCCCCACGCCCCACGGCACTACAACCCCGCCCAGTGACCCGCACACGCCTTCCACACACACCCCCGAGACCCCAGGCCCAACCCCCCCGGCCCCCGAATGCAGTTCGTGCGAACTGTTCCCCCCCGCGGACACCTACCCGCACGCCCTCACACATTGCAGGAGCCCAGCCGTGCAGAGCCCGGAAGGCGGAGACCGCAGCCCCGCGCCTCTCCTGCCCACTGCTGCCCACCAGATTGGCCCACCGGGCCGCCAGGTCACGGCCGGGCCCCCCAGCCACCCGGCCTCAACCCGCAGCCCGAGGACATGCCCTCCATCCTCCCCGCAGTGGCCGCGGCGGAGGCCGTCGCGGCCCACAAAGCCGCACCCGCCCGCATGGCAACGCAACACACATCCCCCAAAACGCCCACTCCCTCCTCGTCCTCATCCTGATCGACGTCCTCAACCTCCTCCTCCGACCCCCCCCTCCCCGCCAACCTCATCCACAAAGCCATGGCCAAGGGCAAAGCTGCTGCCGCACGCCAAGCTGCCGGAGGCCCCCCGACCCCCACACAGGCAACCCAGGCACCAAGGCAGCACACCTCGAACCCCCCTCCGAGCCGGCACCAGTGCCCTCGCACCTCCAAGACGAGGTCCTCCTCGACCCCGAACCCATTCCCAACGCAAAACCCGACCCCAAGCCAATACCGGAACCCAAACGACAACACCGCCCGCAGCAGCACCACGACCACCACCACCAACAACAACATCACCAACAGCACCCCACACAGGCTCAAAAATCAGAAAGGGTACGACGACAGCAGAAGCGACCCCACCCTGACCCAAACCCTAACCAAAACCCAATCCCGGACCCCGCAGGCACCGCATCCCAAGCCCTCCTCCCCCCAGCGAGAGGCGCCACAGCAGAGGCAGCCACCCAACACGACCGCGTGCAAGCCCTCGTCAACATCCCCATCTCCAGGCGCCCCAACATCCAGCCCCCAGAAACCACTGCCGCCGTCGGCCAGACCGACCCGGGGACGTGGGACTCCTCGACCTCGGTTGCCGTTAAGCCCGGCCCCGAGCCAGCCCCCAGTACCCACCAAGCCGTACGGACCCAAGGGCTGCAAACGATGCCCGACCCCAAGCCCCACCAGAACACCAAGGGATCCTGCGGGCATACACGCAGCACCATCACCAGCACTCCCAGCGCCACCGCCACCAGCGCCCCCACAGACACCACCACCACCACCACCACCACCGCTACCACTGCCCACCAGCCTACTTCACCTCGCAGCAACCCCCCCGCCCCAGCCCCACCCGAGACAACCACTCGAACCGTACCACCAGCCGCCACCGCTGCCACACCCCTACGCGGCAGATCCACGGAGGGTGGGGGACCCCCCACCCCCCCAGTACCAGACAGCACCACGCGAGGCCCACCAGGCCCCAGCGACGCCTCCTGACTGGCCCCATTTGCCCTGCGACAAGGCCCGGTCCCGCAAAAGGCGGTGCTCCCGCTGCCCCCCGCGCGGCGCGCCCGCCGCCGGCTGTCACGCTCCACACAGCGCCACCACGCCTCAGCAGCCGACTCCCGCCGCTCCCGCCCGCCGAGGCGCCGCGATGACCCCTCAGCGCCCTGCTGCCGCCTCTCCCGCTCCGCTGAGCGCTGACACGCACACCACAGCCGTCCCATGTCCACGTCCGCCTCCCCCCACGTACAGCACCGCGCTTCCCGTTGCCCGCGCCGCTGGTACGTGTCTGCCGGCCCCAGCCCCCGCCACCGACGCCCCCGCTCCCTCGAGAGCCGCCACAGGCGCCATCGCTGTCCCATGTCCCGGTCCCCCGTCCCCCACTAACAGCACCGCGCTTCCCGTTCCTCGCGCAATCGATCGCGTCCTCCAGCCCCAGCGCCCGCCACTGACGCGCCTACTCCCCCGAGCGCCGCCACACGCGCCACCGCCGTCCCATGTTGCCGTCCCCCCTACCCCCGCGAGCAGCACCGCGCTTCCCGTTACCCGCGCCGCCCATATGCATCCTGCAGGCCCAGCCCCCGCCACCGCCGCTCCAGGACCTGGAGCTCGGAGCCCTGCCCCCCCCTGGCCCCCGCCCACCTCGCCTGGTGGTCTGCCCCCGCCATGCGGGAGCTCCGCCGCTGGGTAAAGCCGGCCGGGAGAGCGGGAAAGCGAGAGGTGGTGCACATGGTGCACACCTTCGGGAAGATCTGCACCCCCACCCCCGCCAACTCCAACGAGGCCTCCCCTGAGGCCGCCATGCCGCAGGCGGCATGGGAAGCCCCCCTCCGGCACGCGGTCCAGGGCCTCCGCCCCCCCTACACCCCTGAAACCCTCCGCCAGTGGCTCCAGACCACCCACCCCCGGACATGGGCCATCAGCGCCCCACAAGCCTGCCCCCGACCCCACCAGCACCACACTAGGAAGGGAAAGGGGAAAGGGAAGGCTCGCGCAAAGGGGGCACGGAGAGGCACAATGTAGCAAGCAGGCGCCCAAAGGGACAGGGCACCGGGGGCAACACAACTCGGGGGCAAGAAACCACCAAAAGGGCCAGGAAAAGGAAGGGCCAGGGGCCGTGGCACAGAGGAAGAGGGCGCAACGACGGGCACCGGGGCGCACATACAGGAAGGGCACGCCACAACGCAGGGACGGGTACCGCCCCACCTCCAGTCCACACCGCGCGACCCCCAGAGGCACACGCCCACCTAGACGCGCCGCCACAGCACGGATCTGACGCCGCACGAACGGCACCGGCTCGCGCCCACCGACCACCGGACCCCGCACAGGGGAAGGAGGGCACACCCACACGGGGAGAAGGGGCTACACCCACCCGGGGGGTTGCCGAGAACACTGCCGGGCAGCCCACCACCACACCCCCACCGCCACGCGACGACCCCTGCGACCGCAAGGGCAACCACACAGGCAACGGCACAGGCACCGGAGGGGATGAGGACACGGCTGCGACACCCAGGACCGGGGACGGCAAGGAGGCAGAGGGACAGGACTGGAGGTGACCCAACGCGCCCGAGGAGGCCACGACGCCCCACCCCACAGAACCCGACACACCCCTAGGGGCAATGACGCCCAGAGGACACGTGACCAAGCCACAGGCCCCCAGCGAGGGCAACCCCGCGGACGCCGACCTAAAAAACGGCCCACCTGGATCCCCGTAACACTGATACAATGGGCCACACCACACCTAACCGCGCACCCCAGCCACCAGCCAGCGAAATAACCCCGGCCCGCGTCCCGCACCACGAAGCAGGCGAGTCTAACCAGCGCCGACCCCGGCCCACGCCGGAACGGCAGTGAAAAGGGCCCACCACACACCACGGCACAGCGAAACACGGCACAACAGGAGGCAACACGGCACACCGCACCGCGGCGCACCACCGTGAAAAGCACAAAAACGACACGGCATCCCACGACACGACACAGCACCGCACAACACAGCGCGGCACGGCACAGCATGGCGCAGCCAGCCACGCCACGGCAAGACACACCACGGCACGACACGGCGCGGCACGGCACAACAGAGCAGAGCGCACCGCAACACAGCACAGACCAGCACGGCACAGCACGGCAAAGCACAGCACAACACAGCACGGCGCACCAAAGTACAAAACAGCACCAAAGCAAGGGACTCTAACTGTGGGTCTAACCCGATCAGGCCGGCTCACATCCCGGAAAGGAAGGAAACACGCCCACAACCGTGGGACAACGCCACACCAGCCCGCCACACGCAGGCTAGGGGCCACCGCATGCCCGGCAGCAACGGCGACGGCCCGCCCGCACAAGCCGCCACCGGAAAGTTAAAACCCGCATCGCAAAGGCGGGGGGACACGAAAAACCCCACCCCCCCTTGACCCAAGACCTCACGAAACCGGCTGGCGCAACCGCCCAGCCGGCAGAGCCAGAACCTAACCTGACAGGACAGGCCACCAGGCCAAGGGTGTACATAACCCACGCGACCCATGGGGCCGGGGTACAGCCCAGCCAATCGCAGCACCAACAGCAGCCCGGTTAGCCACAACCAATGCCGACCAGTGCGTGCAGCAGCCAAGGGAAGGCAGAGGGACGAACACGCAAAAACCGCCTCCAAGAAAAGAAACAAACAACACAGAAGGGGGGAGCTCCCGCCCAACCACGAACGCGCGCCCGCCGGCAAAAAAAAAGGAGGGGGGGCAAGAGACAGTCACACAACTGCGAAGCCGCGCACCCACTCCACAAGAGGCGTGCAACCCCAGCAGTGCATTGCAGGGGTTCCACTGCCCACTGCCCCCAGGCAGTGAGGCAGTGCATTGCAGGAGGTCCACTGCCCACTGCCCCCGGGCAGTGGGGCAGTGCATTGAAGGAGGTCCACTGCCCACTCCCCCCAGGCAGTGAGGCAGTGTGTTGCAGGAGTTACACTGCCCACTGCCCCCAGGCAGTGAGGCGTTATATTGCAGGAGGTCCACTGCCCACTGCCCCAAGGCAGTGGGGCAGTGTATTGCAGGAGTTGCACTGCCCACTGCCCCCGGGCAGTGAGGCAGTGCATTGCAGGAATTGCACTGCCCACTGCCCCAGGCAGTGAGGCAGTGGATTGCAGGAGGTCCACTGCCCACTGCCCCCAGGCAGTGGGGCAGTGCATTGCAGGAGGTCCACTGCCCACTGCCCCGAGGCAGTGTGGCAGCGCATTGCAGGATTTCCACTGCCCACTGCCCCCAAGCGGTGAGGCAGTGCATTGCAGGAGGTCCACTGCCCACTGCCCCCAGGCAGTGGGGCAGTGCATTGCAGGAGGTCCGCTGCCCGTTGCCCCCGGGCAGTGAGGTAGTGTATTGCAGGAGGTCCATCGCCCACTGCCCCCAGGCAGTGAGGCAGTGCATTGAAGAAGGTCCACTGCCCACTGCCCCCAGGCGGTGGGGCAGTGTATAGCAGGAGTTCCACTGCCCACTGCCCCCAGGCAGTGAGGCAGTGCATTGCAGGAGTTCGACTGCCCACTGCTCTCAGGCAGTGAGGCAGTGCATTACGGAAGGCCCAATGCCCACTGCCCCCAGGCAGTGGGGCTATCTTTTGCAGGGGTTCATCTGCCCACTGCCCCCGGGCAGTGAGGCAGTGCATTGCAGGAGATCCACTGCCCCCTGCCCCCAGGCAGTGGAGCAGCGCATTGCAAAAGTTCCACTGCCCACTGCCCCCAGGCAGTGAAGCAGTGCGTTGCAGGAGGTCCACTGCCCACTGCCCCCAGGCCGTGGCGCAGTGTGTCGCAGGAGTACCACTGCCCACTGGCCCAGGCAGGGCGGCAGTGTATTGCAGGAGATGCCCGGCCCACTGCCCCAAGGGAGGGGGGCAGTGAGCGGCGGGAGTACCACTCCCCACTGCCCTCAGGCAATGCGGCAGTGCAAAGCACGATGTCCACTGCCCACAGCCCCCAGGCTGCCTGGCAGTGCGTTACACTGCCCACTGCCCCCTGCCCACAACAACAGTGCAGCAGGGCACACACAGTGCAGTGTGGTGCAGAGCACCAAGCAGTGTGGCACCACACAGAAGGCACTGGTGGTGCAGCGCGGCACGCAGGGTGCAGTGGGCAAATGAGACCCTGTGTGACTGCGCGCAGGCGTCGGCAAGGCAGTGTCCGCCAAGTGCGAGAGTGCACTGGTCCGGCTATGCCACAACACACTTACACACAGCGCGCACACAACACACACAGCCCAGCCCGTTTACCTTTACCCGTGGGTAGACATCCCGGACTTTTGCCCTGTGATAACAGCGCCTTCGGCACAACACAGCACGGCGCACCAAAGTACAAAACAGCACCAAAGCAAGGGACTCTAACCGTGGGTCTAACCCGATCAAGCCGGCTCACATCCCGGAAAGGAAGGAAACGCGCCCACAACCGTGGGACAACGCCACACCAGCCCGCCACACGCAGGCTAGGGGCCACCGCATGCCCGGCAGCAACGGCGACGGCCCGCCCGCACAAGCCGCCACCAGAAAGTGAAAACCGGCATCGCAAGGGCGGGGGGACACGAAAAACCCCACCCCCCCTTGACCCAAGACCTCACGAAACCGGCTGGCGCAACCGCCCAGCCGGCAGAGCCAGAACCTAACCTGACAGGACAGGCCACCAGGCCAAGGGTGTACATAACCCACGCGACCCATGGGGCCGGGGTACAGCCCAGCCAATCGCAGCACCAACAGCAGCCCGGTTAGCCACATCCAATGCCGACCAGTGCGTGCAGCAGCCCAGGGAAGGCAGAGGGACGAACACGCAAAAACCCCCTCCAAGAAAAGAAACAAACAACACAGAAGGGGGGAGCTCCCGCCCAACCACAAACGCGCGCCCGCCGGCAAAAAAAAGGGAGGGGGGGCAAGAGACAGTCACACAACTGCGAAGCCGCGCACCCACTCCACAAGAGGCGGGCAACCCCAGCAGCCATGCAACACCAAAGGCGACACCACGGGGCCCCTGAAAGAAGACGGGAGGACCGCCCTGCCCAACCCAGTAACACTCAGTCGCCAGCAGCGGCCCACCACGGCCAGACAACCGCCAAAGGGCCGGAGGAAGGGACACCCCGGACACGCCGGCGCATATCCGGGTGGAGAAGTGGCGGGCCACCGGCAAAAAAAAGAAAAAAACAGACACAACCCAAACGAAAGGGGAAGGGGGGTCGGAGATCAAGGGTCCCTGGACCGCAACAGGCACCGGCAAACACCACAAAGCCACAAGACGACAGGGCTGGGAACCACACACCCCCACCCCGCAGCCCAAAAAAAAGAAGAAGGTCGGGGGAGAAACCCCACCCACGGCAACCCCTGCACAACCCGACGCCACAGGCAGCCCCACCAGAGGGTGACAGGAAAGAGACGGGGCGCACGCAAGAGGCCACACGCCCCAACACCCCAACCAGAAAAAGCGAGTTGCAGGAAAAAACCAAACCCAAGCACACACACCACGAACCCCACCCAGGAATGGCGGAGCACAGCCGAAACCCGTATCCAGGTACACGCACCCTAAACCCCAGCCAGGAGTGGCGGGGTTACCGCCGAAGCCAACCCCAAACGCGCGCACCAGGAACCCCAGCCGGAAATGGCGGGGCAAAGCCGAAACCCGAGCCCAAACACACGCACCCTGGACCCCAGCTAGGAATTGCGGAGTCACCGCGGAACCCAGACCCAACACAAACACCACACAACAATAGGAAACCCGGTGTCCATAGCCCGGGCGGTGAGGCAGCCCGTGTAATGCAGGTGACCCGGCCAAACGAGATCCGGAGCCCGGGGGTAAGGCTGCATCCTAAGGCCTGCGCTCCTTTGGGACTCCAGGCGGAGCGTGCGACACCCAAGCACCTCCGAACCCGGGTACCAAGAACATGCATGCATGCCTTGGGAACGGCATGCGCCAGGAAGTCCAGTGAACCCCTAGGGTTCCGCCCAAAGGAGGGAACGTGCGCAAGCACGGGGGCACACCCTCCTGGCGAGACAAGTACGTGACGCTGGCGGCGATCAGCCCTCCCGGTGTTGCCCGGCGCCGCTTTGTTGTGGGCCACCAGTCAGGTCTAGCGGGATGTAAGTCGCCTCCCCTCTTGAAGCCCGGAGCCTCTTCCTGTTCGTCACAGCGGCACCGCCGGCAGGAACCATGGGGCGCCTCTCCACGACCAAGTGCACCTACCTACCAACTACCTGCCTACGTCCCATTTTGGCATTACTCTATGAAAGATAAAAATGTTTGTTTGAAAATAAAGAAATCCATACAACAATCATGCTAACCAACAGGGCAAAACATACCGTGCGACAACACTCACTAAGCTGAATCACTTGCCATGCGAAGTATGCAATAACAAAGAGTCTTTTGTTGGGATCTACCTCAAACGTACACTCAACTAAGTCTTAGCTCGACATACTACATCCTAATACCTAGTCCCTAATCTCATCCCTGTGCACCACTAACCCATGGCGCTGTGAACAGAGGGAAACAGGATGTTGATAAGGTAAGAGTCATGGGCACGCATGCTACCAACGCAATACGCAACCACACACGCAACACTCAAGGCGAGCATGTTTCCATCCTGCGAGTCTTGTATTACGTGTGCAACACATACAAAGGATTTTTCAGGAAAGATCCCAAAATATTCAGAAGCGCAACTCCCAATTGCAAATTTCATTCAAACACTACTTAATCATGAATGAAATCAGAGATGACGATGGAATTCTCCAGATGGCGACCGAGCGCGGCGACAGCTGCGGCAACAGAAGACACGAAATTCTGCTAACGACACACAGCACATTCACACAGCAAACACATTACACTGACAATAAGGCGACCCTCAACGAAAAGCAGTTTTTCTTACCCCCCTTCCAGACACCACACCAGGGTTGGGTGTCCCAGGGGGCGCCATCTAACCAAGAGATTTGAGGGAGTGTAGTCATCCCTCGGGGGGTGCACTCATACCCCCCCCTTTTTCTGACGTAGCAGGGCAATGCAGTCAGCATATCACCTGTGAAGGTCATCAGCGATAACATGCTGCAACAGTCATATCACTCAAGTTAAAATCATGACGTGAGTATACTCCGAAAATAATGAGAGCGCAGTACCTCTCTAGGTTCACCACTCAGGGTCTGTCCCCAAAGGCAGTCAAAATGTTTCTCACATCATTCAGAACATATCCTTAGAATACAGACTCAGGTGTTGCTCATGACATGCTCACGACATGTGAAGAGTCTAGCGTACCTCCTTAGTCTCCACTACACACAATTTCCTCAAGTCTCACTTTCCTCACAGGCAGCAATCACTGTCAGTACAGCCTGGAGGCACAGGTACACTGACAGGATAACTACAAGCCCGTAGCGAAGAACGGGCAGGATGTTCCAGACCAGGCTACTCATGACAGGAATACCCAGTGAACAAAAGGTTAGCCTGCAGGTCGTGCCTGTTTCCAATCCCTGCCTGAGAATAGGGTAAGAGGAAGGGAGACAAAGCAGACAAAATTCAGCTACTTCAATAGAAGAACAAAATACTGTGGCGAGTTTACTGCCAAAAAGGTTTCCTATAGCATCCACGGACTGGGTCGAAATTTGACCCTGAAAAAATTCACTGACTACGCAAGAAAGACAAGCTTGAAGTCCCATACAACACGTATGATAATCAAGACAAACAGTAATCAGCCCCTGCTGCTGAGGCGAGCAGTGGGCAGTCCTTGAAACTTCACAAGGAGAGAGAAAGAGAGAGACACTCAATCAGGTTCCTGCAGTTACATACCTTGGTACTCTGGGCCAGCATAGGAGCGCATACAGACTTTCCATTCCAAAACTGGTTGTTAAAACACTCCTTCGGCTAACTGCAGGGTAACCCTCATCATACCTCCGAGACTTCCGTCAGGACGGCTAGTTAGGGGGCAGGGGGGTGTGCTGGCCTGCTTGATGACCTTGGCTGTATACATGACTACTCAAACACAAAAGGAATGAATCATAACCCCCGCCTTTGAGCAGACTGTGCACATCGTTGCATTGGTAGGGAAAAAGGGTATTTTTCTCTCAGTGTGTCACCCGGCCAGCTTACTCTCCTCTGGCTTTATTACCCCGACTCATCCCTATTCAATCTTCTGAACAATGAATAAAAGGCACGAAGCAAAAAGGGTAGTCCACAGAGCGCGGCAAATTTGCCTCCTAGCTTACACATACACCACTACGTAGAACATTCCCAATAACCAACACTAAATTTTGCTGCTACTCAGTACGCCTTCACAGCTCCCCCACCAGGTTACCTGCAGTAGGCTGTCATGCAGTCCAAAGGTTTCTTAGCCAGGTTGACTAGGTTATGTTACTGGATTCTGTAGCGTCTTTTATGTTTACCTGACTCCAGAGGTTACTCATCTTTCGGCCGTTTCTGTGACGCTCCTGGTTACTACCACCTCCATTCTAAGATACTCAATACAGTTCATCACCAGCCACAACTTCTCAGACCCCGTCTCTGTTGCTTATCTCAGTGGATAGCGGTATGAGCTTCGCAGCTGGTATTCGTCGAATACACAGTATGCTGCTCCACACCCTCAGAGGTAGTAAACAATTGTAACATGAGGGCTGCTGAGGAGATATGGCTCAGAGCCTCTGCAGCGTGCTTTACACCTGTCGGCAGGGGTGTTCATGTACATGCGTTGCAGTATACACACTGATGTTTCATCAGTACGTCGGTGTATCATCAGTGCATTAGTAGACCAGAAAAACATGTACAGTGCTACGTAGCAATGAGGTCAACAGTGGACTCCTGGGGGATTTTTAATGTGTTCACCCTGTCACCTGAGGCCTCATCAGGACCCTGGTTTCTGCTTTGTATACCTGTAGCACAGGGGTGCTGTGGCTTGCTCTTATGGCAAGATATCAGGGAAGGTCTCGTCTTATATAAAGCATTATGCTATCAGCCACCCTCGAAAGTCTTTCAGACCAGGAAATATTACCTCTGGACTTTTGCTCGATCACACTCCAAGCCCCCGTACTGTAACGCAGGGCCCACAGAGAGCAGTGAAACAACACACTGTACATACAGCCTTCAGGTTCAGGTTATCACTCAGTACCTGATTTGAGAGTGCGGTTGATAGGCACTGACGTTGCCTTTTTACCCCAGGGTAGAAATACCCTTCACCTGTCCACACTCCAAAGGAAAGAAAACATCCAGCCCGTAGGAGTCCCTGAGAAGCATATCCCTGGTCTCAATTGTCTGAACTCCCTAAAGGAAAAGCCCAAAGGGCCGGAAAAACCTGTCAATACCTCGACAGGGTATGCGGGTGTACAATCCCAACCCCGCAATCTCTGACGTGGGGGGACGCAGCTTTAGATATGTGACTTGACTGGCTTACCGTGATCCACCTTGTGTGGGAAAAAGGGGGTCTTGCATCACTCCCTGAAGCCGGCAAAGCCAAAAGGTGTGCTCTCTGCTAAGACACACAGGAGTTTATGCAAGATGAATTCAACACAAATAGCACAGTTCCATGTCACAGACATGTCACAGCCAAGGGTTGAACAGCTCCCTATAAGGTACTACCATGCCACTGAGTCTCCCAGATGTACACCATTGAAGACTGCACACCCCCAAGTTCCAGTTCCTACCTAATTAGGGTTGCACGTCAGTCAGGCGGCTCAGTTCAGTACAGAGACACATAGGGATTCCTATCAGGATTTTTCCCCCCGCCACAGGCTCACTCAAACATTACTCAAGGAGGGCTCAGTACGTTGTCATACTCGAGCAGCATTACCTGTGGGAGATCATCACGTCAGGCGGGATGTGCCACATATGGTCAGGGGCCTTGACTGGGCTTTCATACCTGCACTACCGGTTAGTGTAGCGCTCAGGCCCCCCCCTCCGCTGTAACTTCAGCCTGCGCAGAAGACCGGGTGTGTAAAAGGTGGGGATAACATCTGTGCAAGTATCAATCCCAATTACATCCCATTGCAGGGAAGTAAGGTAACACACTGGCTTTTGTGGACAGCGCCCCACTCAGCGCCAGTGTAGGAACAGGGGGGCAGATCAGGACACACTGGAATTTCTTGGATAGTGCCCCGGTTAGCGCTTGAGGAGAGACAGGGGGTCAGATCAGGAGTGCATGCAACCTGGAGCGTGCTTCTGGGTCTGCGTTGCACTCGCCCTGTGAACTGAATGTATTCTGGCTCCAGAAGGCTTGCTTCTCTACCTGAATCACCCTTCTCTCAGGCTCCCTGCGATGCAGATAGCCCCGTTTCAGTCCTTGGTAAGTGGCTTGAAATTTCTGTACAGGGGATATTCCATCGAATGTGGTCTGTGCAAGCTGCCTTGAACTCCACAACTGAAATTAACAGTCTGCTTTGGGTATCCGAGCCAGTACCAGAGAATGTTCTGGGCATCTGTGCCGGAAGTGTAGAATGTACTGAGCATTTGGGCTCCTACCCCAATTTGTAGGTGTACCGTAATCCCAACTATTGCGCAATCTCAGAAGCGGCAATGTGTCCACGAACCTTGGAGGTAAAAGGTATCTGCATGTTCAGGCAGTTCTGCCACTTGTAGGCCAGGGTGAACTTCGCCTCAGACCAATCATGGGACGTACACTAGGAGTCCCTTTACAGTGAGGAAACTGTCCTACTGCGCGTACTACCAGTCTCGTCATACAGACCCGCTGAATAGAGCTCAGCTACAATCACCCAGTGAACATTGCCGGATGAGGCCCTACTTGGTTTAGGACTGCATTAATGCAGTTTATGCTCTCCAGTCATATCCATCCTGCGAGCTACTGGCAGAGCCTATGGCCTCCACGTGACATCTCAGCAGAGACTGGTGAATGCAAGAAAGGACACAGCAATTTACCCCGTGAGTTGACTCCAAATCTCCAGTGATAATTTGGGAAACCCTTTTATTGCTCTACTGCTCCTGAATCCATCCGCGCACGTTCGCCTGTCGAAATCCACTTGATGGAATCAAGCCGGCGTCAAGCACACCTGTCCTCACCCGCTCTGGTGTGTCCCAGGCTGATCGATCTTTTATCTATCATGGGGAAAAGAAAAAGTGAATATGATAGCTGCTACTCCCGCAAAGAAACACTTCTCGGGTCTTTGGCCTGTTCAGGGAAGCCATACCAGTCTCGTGTGACTCCTTGTCACCTCTGGCCCCCAAGAGTAAGGGCAGACAGTTATCAGAAAAAGAATAATAACTCATAACAGTCCGCAGCGTCCCAATACCTCTGGAGAGGAGGATTGGAAAGAAAAGAGGGTAACAGACCCAAACCACGGGTGACTGCCCCGAAGAGCAGTAAATCCCGTTAGGTGAGCGAGAGACTCATTGAACAAGAGTAAACCGTAATACCAAGAAATTGCATTGCCAACAAACAGCCAAAAACATGTGATTTATCCTTTGCTTTCGCAGGACTGAAACCATACAACCTTAGTTTGCATACATATACACACCAGCAAAAACCGCCAGGAATGTTTGTCCCACCGCCATATGCCAAACCTTATACAATCACGAGAAGACAGCACATCACAGATCAATTCCTGCGTCTACTCCAGCCGCCGCCACAGGACCCACAGTGGGACGCTGATGGGGCTGTGGAAGGGCTTAGAGGCAGGTTCAGTAAGAAAAGATCACTGCCGCGTCTTCCTTGGGGGACTTGATCCAGGCCAAACCCCCCTAAAAGCCTTTTGTTGATGTTGAGACAAACTTGATCATTTTTATCACTTTTTTGAAGTTTAAAGTACGCTTTCTGAACGTAACTAGGGTTGTAACCCTAGCCTCCCATGAAGTTCACCCCTACCACTCAACTCAGCGGAGATATCTTCCTTCATTAAGGTTATACCGAAATAAAGTAGGCACTTCTTGCCTAAGGCCTTGTAGGTTAAGCCGAGTGGTCCCCCGCCTCAAGATCCCTATACTCAACTGATTGTACCACTTCTTCTGCTTCTACTTTTCAACTGATTCTAAATTCAGTTGCTTGGTCATGCTCGCCAAGCCATATCCCGTGTCTGGCCTAACCCCTATGCCTCAGATTCCTAACCAACTCTATTCAATCCAAACGGGTGCACATGAAGTGCTTGGTACTACCTTGGAGGCCTGAAACATGCTTGTTTTCTCATAAAAAATATTTGTTTTATCCATTTGTGATTGCACCTTTGTACTTAGGCCTGCTATGTCTATCTGCAGCCCTTCTGTGATACACTAGAATTCACAACTATTCGTTGATTCGATCCACATCGTGTTCTGGCTCTACTTGCTGCTGTGGTCCTGTTTTTCAACACGGACACTTGCAGGATTTCATCAAACCTATTAGGGCATAAACCAAGGATATCTTTCCGGTAGCAGAGGCAACCCTTGAGAACCTTTCAGACCGTCTCTGAGAAGTAGACAAGCCAAACCCTGCAAACAAAATGTCTAACCCATCAGTGCAACTGCCTTCCAGGGCTTGGCCAATTCAGAGTGTACAAGTAAAACTGTGCAGCAGTGGGCCCATCTCAATGAGTGAGCCCAAGCTCAGAGCTTCATCTGGGTCTCAAGAAGATCCAGGTCACGGAAGGGCGGAACAAGAAGCGCCCAGAGAAATACCCTTAACCACTGAGGCCTTAGCGGCCCATGGTGACAGCCTGCAGCACCTCCGCTAGCGAGTTGCTGTCTCCATCTCCCGCTCAGCCTGCCCTGCATCTTCGTCTACTGCAGTGGGAGGCTCTGAAGAACAAGACAAACTGAGAAGGAGAGTGGACGAGTACTTGCTCCACGAAGAGTACTACAGGTGCGTCCGAGGGGAAGATGGAGAGGAACCTCTCCAAGCCTTGGGGTCCCCACCACATACGCACATGGGTTCCTATCATTACTCCGGACCACCTACGGACCTTGCCGACACTGTATCTCTACCCAGGCAGCGGAGAGGGTCAGCTTGGCGTCCAGAGCTGCCAAGAACCATCAGGAGCCCCGACGTGTGTCCAGCTTATGTGGAAGATTCCCATCTCCCAGGGCCAACCTATGGTGCCCTGAACCGTACGGCCGAACTACTGGCCAAGCTGCTATCTGGGTCCGAAGATCCAAATGTGACAGCCCTGTCTGAAGCTGTCAGGGCAAAATTGGGTATCACTGAACCCTTACCCAAGCCGGCGTTGGCCTCTCCTTCCCCGAGATGGAGCACGCTCGCTGATGACCTCAAACAATCAAGGGTTTCCAGGTTACTACCGAAGGTCACATACCCCAGCCCTTTTCATCCCGTTACGGGAACAGTTCCCATCGCTGAGCTACAGGACGTGCCCGTGACAGAGATAAAGAAAAAGGGGCTAACAGCTCTGGCACCGCTCGCTGGCAGACCACCCCCCCCCTTCACCCCAAACCTCAGGGGGTGGAAACAGTGGCAAACCAATTGCCCAAGCGAACATCCAGCTGGAATTGCCGGAGTTCGACCCTAAAAACCTGCCAGAATGGGCAGAGAAAGTCGCCGAGTTTCTTTTGCTCACTGGCCAATCTCATGTGGATGTGGCCACTAAATGTTCTCTTTTGAAACGCTCATGCAAAAAAAAATTGCAAAAACAGGTGAAGCAGATAGTAAAAACCTGTTCTACTTGGGCTCAAGTTCTCCAAGGATCGGAGAAAACCTTCCCGGTCTACGAAACAGACCTCAGTGTTCGCACACAGATTGAGGAGCTCCCTATGCTTCTTGAATTTCCTTCCGCTGCGTGAGTCTCTGAATATGTGTGCGACCTGGAGTATCCGTCCTCACGAATGAATGTGTGTTCCTATGGACCCATCGAACCCCACCTGTGGCTCGTGAGTAAAATCGCTACAGGTACGTGGGACGATTGCCGCTTCACCTCGGAGAGGATGATTCGGACCCATGCGTACGATGATCTTGTCGACCTGCTCTTCCAAGTGGCGCTGAGAGGGAGAATGACTCCCATATGGAAGAATTCCTCAAAAGACACCTGGGTAGAGGTGCTACCCCTACCCCTGAACGTGGCGAAGGAAAAGGGCCCAAAACTTCCACTAACGCCACGGGGGGAGGTAACCTGCGTGCCATGAGTGAGGTTAAACCTGAAGCCGGTGCACCTCCACTCTTGTACTGTAAACCTGTCGATGACAAGGGAGGACCCTGTCATACCCCTGACTGCGACCATCGCAGTGGTTGTCTGCTGCAACTGAAAAGACATCAGCACACTAAAGATGGGAAAACAGTGACCAATCAGGATCACTTCAGGTGTAGCATCACCTGTGGGTACTGTGGCAAACATCGTCACTACGAGGACGAATGTCACATTAAAAAACGTGAGAGTGACAAAACACAAACGGCAGGAGGCTGAACGCCAGAAAGCCCAAACACCCACCAGAACTCCCCAGAATGGGGACAAGGGTGGTAAAGGAGGAGGCAAGGGGGCTGGCAAGGGTGGAACCCCCAACGCCCGGAGGCGCTCATTAGCGCGCGCTACTTCTCCCTCTCGTACCGCTGCTGACCCCAAGAAACGCCCACAGGGGGATAACGCCTCCCCTGAGGGGTCTAACTCAAAGAAGAGGCGACTGGCCTGGATGACCAAGTCTCCTATGGCTGCAGGGGTTGATGTGAAATTCCCTGCTGAGGAGTAGGGGGACGCCTCCGAAGAGGAGGACTTGGTTTTCTGGATCTTCGTGAAAATGGGGGATCAGGTTTTTCTTGCAGTGCTTGACACCGGCGCAACACTCTCTATAGTGGCTCGGCGCCTGCTAAAGACTTTCAAGAAAACTAAGACAGTGGCCATAAGAGTAGGGGATGGGCGTACCATCCATTCCTTGGGGGGTGTCGATGTGTCTATTTGTCTTGGCGACGAAGCTGTGACGCAACACTGCAGAGTGTTGGACACTGACGCCTTTGACATCGTCATTGGCACCCACTTCCTGCGAAGAAACCCCCAGGTACAAATGATGTCTCTCCAACACCCCTATTCTCTACACTGCAACTTTGGCAGTGGGCTCTCCTCCTCACCTTTGGAGCTGTCATGACGAAAAGAGTCTGGGTTGCGCTACGCAGCAAAGACTAACTATCGTACTGAAAACTACCAATTGACCCGTCACGTTCTTGAAAATGGACTGGCGGCCCTGCAGGTATCCCTGCATGAGATTCAGGTTGAATTGTTCGCGAGCCAACAACGACACATCATGCAGTTGTATTGCTCGAAACATATGAATAACGCATTCGGTTTCTTCTGCAAAGCAATGGGCCTAGCGTATGCTAACCTCCCCTTCTCCCTGCTCGCGAAGGTTCAACCCCACATCGCTCATGAGGGAGTAAGGGTTGTCATGTGTACCCTTAACTGGGGTTGTTCAGGTGAACACGCTTATTGGCGGTTACTGCTGGACCGAATGACTGTGGGAAGAGTGCAACTACCCGACGGTCCCATCTATGTGCCTGAGGATTCAGACACAGCAATGCAGGTCCCTGACTGGGCCAGTTTCTTATCCATCGTCGATGCATCCCTCAACCCTATACCCCTGTGTGATCTGGACCAGGTGCTACTGAAAGAGGTCATGGCCGGAAATCGTTGCTTGACCCTTTCTGATCTCAGAGAACGATCTCCTGAGCACCTTTCAGCCACAGGTACAGGGTGTGAATCCCACAATGACGATCTGGAACCCGCTGCTGTGAAGGAGGATGCTGACGACCAACTGTCTGAAATCGCTAGCTCTATTCCCCCTGTTGATCCCAGCTGCGTTGTACTCACACACGGTGCCCTCCTCGCCCAGCTGTTGCTGGAGGAGGTAGACCTGAACTCGACCTCAGAACCAACTTCCCCTGTTGGGAAACCTGTATTGCACATGCAGCATACTTGCACAAGTGAGCCCGTTGCTCAGAGTCCTGACGCTCTAGCACGGCCTGCTTCCAATAACATGCCACTGTCAGAGCATGATACTCTGGAACTCCAACGAATATTGTACTTTAGGGCCAAAGGTATTGAGCGCCAGGAACGGCTTCAATACCTCAGACAGACCTGGAAATCCTCCATCTGGTCTGAGGAGGACGATGTGTCCTACACGCTACCTGAGCCTGAGATACCCCTAGTGTATTCTCTGCACTATGGGCAACAATGTTCCCCTGAGTGGGATGGTGGCTCAGTACGGGCCGAAACTGATGATCGGCAGAAAAAGAATGAGCGGGGTAAGAGCAACTTCCATGCTGAGGAGGATTTCCGGCAGAAAATCGAGAGTCTGAACCTTGACCTCCGACTGAAGAAACTGCTCTTCACCTATGAGGAGGTGTTCCGCGCCTTGCCGCCTCCCCTGTCCTGCAAAAAACTGGTCCAGATGGACCTGAAACTGAAACCTGAATTCGAGAAGAAGCCGATGAGACGTCGTCCCTATCCCGCTCCTCAGGAACAGGTCGAGGAAATCGAGCGCCAGATGCAGGAATGCATTGATGCTGGCCTCGTTGAAGAATATAAGAAGGGGGACTACCCCCATCACTGCACTGCCTGCTTTTTGGTCTCTAAACCTGGATCCACTGCCCTGCAACTGGTTGTTGACTACGGTGAAGTCCACAAGAAAATTCAAAACCATTCGGGGGATATTCCCAATATGGAAAGCACCCTGGATCGTATTGCCAAATGCCGGTACAAAACCAAAATGGACAAACGCAGTCGTTTCTGGCAGGTTGACCCAACAGCCGCAGCTCAGGAACTGCTGGCCTTTATAACCCCTAAGGGTTGTGTGTTTAAATGGAAGGTCATGCGTTTTGGGGTAGCCAATGCCCCGGCACTCTTCCAAGAACTGGTGAACAAAATTTTGTACATACTAAGGCGCAGACCTCTTGTACAGGAGTTGATTTCCTGAGGGGCAGAAATGGAGGCCCACATCGATGACGTGAGTTTGGGTACCAATACCCAAGAGGACCATGTCCTTCTCCTCCGTGGGTCTCAATTGTTTGTCAGGGGAACCATCTCCGAATCAAACTCGAAAAATGCGAGTTCATGAAAGAGGAGATGGAGTATTTGGGTATCGATGTGGGGTATGGCTGGTGGAAACCAGCCGCTTCTAAGATGCAGCCCCTACAGGACATGCAGATTCGCGATGACCCTAAGAAGGGTCTACACGGCGTGAGGAGTTTTGTGGGCGCCTGTAAGTTCTATGGGCGGCACATCCACAATTTTACTTACTCTTCTGCCCCTCTCACTGACCTAATCAAGAACACTACTCCCTGGAGGTGGACCGCCAGAGAGGAGGACTGTTTCCAGGAGTTGAAGAAGAAAATTGCCTCCTCCAACTGCCTGGGCGTACCCCAGCCTGAGGGTGAGATAGTCCTGATCACTGATGCCAGTCATGTAGGGGCGGGTGGAACCATATACCAATGGCAAGAGCTTAACCCAGCTGAACTAACTCGTTGCCATTATTGCACCACAGGACTGAACCCTGATGGTTTCCTGAAGCACGACTATCCCTCCAGTGAGTGGCGACTTGTACCACTAGGTCACTGGAACCTGAAATGGGACCAGGCACGTACCAATTACAGCACCTACGACCAGGAGCTCCTGGCCGGTATGCTGGTGCTCTCATCCCAGTCCCGGCTATTGGGATCTAACCCTATTGTCTGGCTCTGTGACCAGGAACCGGTGAAGTCCTTTCAGAAGGGCCCACCATCGGAGAAAGCAAAACTAAAACGGTGGTGGACTTACCTCAGTAAGTTCAGGCTGACAGTCCCTCATATCCCTGGTAGAAAAAATGAACTGTCCGACTACATATCGCGCAACAACTTCGATGCGCTTATTGGTGAGAGCTCTGAGGCTCTTGCCAAAGAGGCTTTCCAGGGTATGGACGTCCAGCTGGACCCGTCCATGCGCACAGCTGGAATCCTCGAGGAATGGAGCCTAACTGACAATCAGTCAGAATGTAAAGATATTCTCCAGACCCTCAGCACTGGTCTCGAACCCTGTGTCATTGACGGGCACCAGTGGTATAAAAGAAACCAGTACCTCTTCTCCGAGGACCGTATAGTTGTGCCTGAAGCACGACTCGATGGGTGTCTACAGTGGTCCCATCTCAGCTCAGGTCACACTGGCGCTAATCGCTCAGTGGACTTCTTTCGTGAGTGTTTCTATTCTGGTCTAACCTAACTTGAACTGAGGTCTCGCATGCAGACGATTGTTGATGCTTGTGGCTGTCATGCCAGCAAGCAGAGCGACAGTAGCGATGGGGGACTGATTTCCAGCCTACCCATACCCTATTGTACTAACTCTCTTCTCTACGTGGATTTCAACCACGGCCTACCTCGCTTCGGCGGCTATGATAGTTGCCTAGTGGTCACCTGTGGCCTGTCCCGCTGCACCAGTGTGTTCCCTTGTAATAAGAAAATCACAGGTGAGCAGACTGTGTAAATGTTGGTCAAACAATGGTTGGAACTATACGGACCACCTAAACAGGTGCACTCTGATGAGGATGTACGCATCCGCAGTGACACAGGATGGTACAAGCGAGTGCTGAACGCCCTCAATGTTGAGGTAACCACAGCTGTACCCTATACCCACATGTCTAATCCTCTTTGCGAGAGACAAAACCGTGTGGTGGAACAGAACCTGCGGATCCTGATGAAAGAGGAGTGTACCAAAGATTGGGTACGCCTGGTGCCCTGGGCAGTGTTGACCATAAAATCTCAGAGGAGCTCTTTTACAGGTTTCACCCCCGACGAGCTGTTTCATGGAGGACGACCTGCGTGGTTCTTCACAACCCCCTTTTCTGAGGACTTCAAGAGCCCTGTTGGGGATCAGCTGGAACACAAGCAGTCTATGGCTAATCAGGCTGGTAGGAACCTGAGACACATCCGTGAACTTGAACTGAGCCGACGAAATCGCCTACGGCGACCCGCCAGCTTCAAGGTTGGTGACCTTGTTTTTGTTCACCATTCACAACTACCCTGCTGGCCCGCTAACTGCCTACGGGACCCCTATTTTGGGCCCTATCGTATCATCAAGATAGATGGATCTAGAATCCATGTCAAGTGCGGTGCACGTCTAGGGGTTAAACTGCTTTATTTCCCAAGCAGTTGAGGCACTATCACTCCCCCGATAATTTGTCCTGGGATGAGTGGCGCCTCAGCGACGGTGAGGTGGTGCGTATCGACCTAGAGAACGCTGCCAGCCCTGAGGAGGCAGATGAATTCGAAGAGATGACTTCCGATTAGATGGCACTCGATGGCTACTACGTGGTTGCAGGTATTGCCTGCCACAAGTATAAACAGGGCTGAAAATTTATTACCCTGTGGGATAGATATGGGCTATCTGAGGCGACCTGGGACCCTATGTCCGCCTTTATACAGCCAGATGGGAGAATCCACCCCATCTTTCTCTCCTACCTCGTTGAGAACAACGACAGACAGCTAGTAACCCGTGCTGAGACCCTGTCCCAGCGGAAGAAGAAAAACTAAACTCCTTTTGCCTATCTATTTACTGTGCCTAACCGAACTGAGGATGTTGCAAGCGTCAGGAGACAGTGGTATACCCCGGACATCCCCTCCTCCCGTTAGCAGTCTCCTTCGGGGCACTCATGCAGGAGTATTGGCTCCCCCCGCAGGTACACTTCCCCAGCCCCAAGGGAGAAGCAACACTGAGGATCGTCGGAACACCACCAGGCCGCTTATCTTGTTTGCAGCCCAATGGTGGGTGCGCCCTATTGGCCCAGCCTGCCACCACACATTCTCCGCGCAGTGTAGTACCAAGAACGCGCCCACGCGCTGGACTACGTACACGTGGGGCTGGTTCAGTCCGGGCTGCCAACCTCCATACGACCACCTCAACTCCGGATCACCTGAACACGCTGGCCTACGTGAACAGATTCCCCTCAGATTGAGACTCACAGTTCAGGCCCTTTACTCGCAACCCCCTCTGTTTTCTAACCTCCCAGGGGCGGTGAGCACTCTTGTGCTGATAGCTAGGCCTACTCAGTGTGTGCCAGGACAGGTTCAGGACTCCTGTAGAGCTCCAGTTACGGTGAATGTACTAACTCCCACCTTCAGTCGGGTTCGGCACTCCAGACACGTACACATCCGCTGCTTGCCGACCACTGCTCCTGCCCTGGCTGTGCCGTGCAGTCCCATGCCTATGGTTACCAGTGTGAGCCAGATGGGCGCTTATCAGGTTTGCAGCCACCAAGCGAGTGTGTGCCTTGTTGACCATATGGTGCATGGGAACTGCCCTGATGTTATGACCTTGGGGAGCCAACGAAGAGCGGTGGCTTATTACTCCAGGGGGGAATGACAAGCAAGGTGCTGTGAAGCAAGGTGTGTCTGACCTCCTTGGGGACAAGCGTGCCCACGGTTAGGACCCCTGACTGGTCCAGACCCATGGGGTTCTACCCTTCTTGACGGGGTTACTATACCTCGAAGTGTGCTAAGTATGTCTGTATGTGTCTCACTTTACTCCCCTGCGTGGCTTCCGGAGACCGGGCTTCGCTGACCTCGGACCGAAGGTCCTAATCAGGTACTATTACCACTGCTATGGCGCCAAATTTCTGTGCTGGCGCCTATCCTTTGGGGAAGACAGAAAAAGCCCTACCAACTAGAGGGAACAGTTGGCCAAGTGTGCTAAGGGCATACGAAATGTTCATTTTTCTAATGGCCAAAAGCTAACACGCTCCCCTACCCGCGAGGAAAAGCACGCGGAGCAGGATACACCACTATACTACACTCACTAATGCCAGAACCACCCTTCGAAGGCAGGGTGAGCACAACTGCACTCAATCCCTGCCAGGCTTGCTGCCCCTAACCCCTAGACACGCTACTGGGTGGCCATGACAAAGAGGTCTTGAGCCCTATTGGCTCTCCTGTGAGATAACAAGCGAACACAGCGCCGATAGGCAACTGTGGCCTGCCACGGACACCCTCGCGCGTTTCCCTGACAGGGCTTGAAGGGAGGGAATGCCGTGTGCCCAGCGTGTAGTAAGAGTTGTCCATGAAGATGTCATTCACTGACCCAATTTGCTTATGTGATCTGCGCCCTTTTTAGCTTTGGAAGAAAAATGAGAAGTCGCCGAAGGCAACTGCAGCTGCACCAATCAGTCTCACGTTTCGACCTGAGAGCAAAGGCAGATGAGGATCGGTTAGCGGCTGACGAACCTGACTACCCGCGCTGTATTATACAGGTCTCCGGGTAGAATAAAATACGCTGTTCTCTAACCGAGCCGCAGGCAAGCAAACTTAAGGACTCCGCCGGTTCTCTTATAGAACGTAGGGCGGAGCCCTGGGTAGCCTACACAAGGGTTATACCGCGTGCACAACGCATGGTCTACAGCCCTTTAATGCATCATGTGTATGCAGGGAAGGAAGCCGAAGGACAACATTTGTTTTTCCTATCACTAATCCACTTCCTCCAATCATCACGAGACTCAACAAGGAAGTGAGCACCTCCCGGGCTTACCTACCTTACTCACCACGCACCATGTGCATGCCGAAGGGAACACTAAAGCAAGGACAACCCTAAGCGTTTAAACAACCCCACGGCGAGTTATGAACAACCCTAAACGATTAATGCATCTTGTGTCATGCATGCCCCTCTTACCTTGTTTCCTGCAGAAGAAGGAAGGGAATCCCGAGCAACTGCACAGCGCAAAACAAGCCTAAGCGGTTGAAGCAACCCTACTTCAGCGCTACGGCAGCACGAGCACGAGCAAGCACTTTCCTTTCTTACCTGTGAAGAGAAGAGAAGGGTGGGTTGTGGCTCAAAGAAAGCGCCGCAACGTGTGAATGCCTAGATTAGGCACCTGCATTGCGAGCACAGCGCATACACTAACCCTACGTGCGCGCTGCGTGCTCCATTCGTGTCACATACCCTTCATTTCAGTTTTGACCTGTGCAGAGCAAAGGAAGTGAACGCTCAAACCCCCAACGAACGCAATGGTGACAACCCTAGCGTTCTAACAAAACTACCACCGAGAACGCAATGCATGTGTGTATTATGACACTAACATACCTGAGAGGTGAGTTGTTCACCTGCTCTGTTGGATGGGGTTCTGTTCAATACTTTTTCGTAAAGTTTATGAAATTTTTGATGCAACTGTTCAAAAGTTTCCTTCAAAAGCTCTAAAAACCACGGCTCATAAATTCCTTTTCGGGAGCCGTTTACGCTTGCGCAACTCTTTTTGGAAGTGCGCTCCTGTTGCGCTTGTCTGCGACTTTGGGTTTTGGCCTAAAGATTTCGATTTCAGACGCTGCTTCGTCAATGTGTAGCGATTTGACTTCTTAAATCTCTACCCCTTTCGCTAAACCACACGATTCAATCTCTGTTAGTTCCATTTTCTATTTTTTTTAGCTCCCCGCCCTCGGTCAGGACGTTTACTAAAACGCTGTTTATACAGCGATCGCCGTCCGCATTAGAGCGTTCGACTGTACCCTAGTGGGCAAGCATGTGTGCTCTGGGGAGGGAGTACTGGGTTCAAACCCCACTACCTCCAAAATTTTACCAATCTTTTTCGCCCCACGCTGGCGACTTTTGAGGAATGCTCCATCGAGGGGACATCATTCACGGTACATTACACTGTCTTTCAGGGGTACCTACAGTGCCATAGGCTTCTATGAACTGATGGGAATGTCTTTGGCTGGTGTCATGCATTTTGTGAGGTAATTTTGGGGAAATTTGAGCCTTTTTCCTTGGTCCTACTAGCTTGATCAACTAGTACTCCAGGGGGGAGGAAGAAGAAGTCACTACCACGTCTTCCTTGGGGGACCTGATCCAGGCCAAGCCCCCCCTAAAAGCCTTTCGTTGATGTTGAGACTAACTTAATCATTTTTATCACTCTTTTGAAGTTTAAAGTACGCTTTCTCAACGTAACTAGGGTTGTAACCCTAGCCCCCCATGAACTTCACCACTACCACTCAACTTAGCGGAGATATCTTCCTTCGTGGAGGTAATACCCAATTAAAGTAGGCACTTCTTGCCTAAGGCCTTGTAGGTTAAGCCTAGTCGTCCCTTGCCTCAAGACCCCTATACTTAACTGATTCTACCACTTATTCTGCTTCTACTTTTTAACTGATTCTGAATTCAGTTGCTTGGCCATGCTGGCCAAGCCATATTCTGCGTCTGGCCTAACTCTTATGCCCCAGATTCCTAACCAACTCTATTTAATCGGAAAGAGTCCACATGAAGTGCTTGGTACTACCTTGGAGGCCTGAGCCATGCCTGTTTTCTCATAAAAATCATTTGTTTTATCCATTTGTGATCGAATCTTTGTACTTAAGCCTGCTTCGTCTATCTGCAGCCCTTCTGTGATACACTGGATTTCAAAACTATTCATTGATTTGATCCACATCCTGTTCTTGCTCTACTTGCTGCTTCTGTCCTGTTTTTCAACACCAAAACTTTGCAGGATTTCATCCTAACTATTAGGGTATAAATCCAGGATATCTTTCTGGTTCACCTTGGCGGCCGTCGACGATGGCTCAAGGCCTGCAACCCCACACCTGAAGAGGCATGTCCCCCTCGATCACTGAGGGGACCTGGTTGGACCGAGCGGTTGCTGAGCTCATTCTCTTGCTGCGATGATCAACGCTCCAAAGAATGAAAGTCCACATCACTACCAAAGCCTAAGAGCAGTCCGCCTGTGGGGAAAAGGGGTGCTGGCTCTCAGGGTACGGCCTTCAGCGTCCAGGGTGAATAAGTCGTTGGACCCTCCATCCGAGAGATTGGTGGTGCGGGTCCGGCCAGTGTCCTCTGGCATATCTCTTGCGCCGGCTTGTGTGCATCAGCTGATGTTGGGGTCTTTTGCATATATCTCCCGCCCAGGTGGAGGCAGTTGTGCTGGTGTAGGGATCTTTGTTTCTATATTTCGCCCAAGTGAAAGCGGTTGTGCTGGTGCAGGGATCTTGGTATTCATACCAAGCCCAACTGGAGGCGGTCCATGCAGCACCTTGGCAGTCTAGACATAGATCATCACAGGCTGATATCTTTAGAGATAGTACCACAACTTCCTCCGCCTCGACAACCATCAATTCCCGATCGGTCGCCTGCCGCAGCTTCAGGCACTTGGAGCCCCTCTTGCAGAGTGCTTTGTACGCTTTGCTCAGTCTACTTGTTAGCTGTCAGTCAGGGCGACCGATGGAGGGAAATTGTAAACCCCTAACACGCGCCTCTGACTGTCACAAGCGGGGAATTTCTCATTCACACACTCCAAAACTGCCTTGGCACTTCTGATGTCTGCCATAGGCCTCTCCATCCGCACGGAATCAGCCAACCCGAGCGCCCCTTCGAGGTCGCACTCTCGTTCAAACCATATGGTTTGTCTGTTGCAGGGCGCGTATCCGTCTTGAGTCACAAATAACGACCTTCAGGACAGGAACCACGAGCCCGATCCTCGAATGGGTGATCAATGTGGTTGGGATCCTCGAAAGCCCTTGAATAAGCCATTCACAGTGCGCTCAGGGCGTCAGTCTGGAAACAGAAACGGGCTACCTTCTCCTTTGCCTGGTCTGGGTCCAGCATTTTCTGCACTTCATAGTTGGCGGAAAGTCAGGATCCGGATGGCGTGGACAAAAATGCCCAACTCCTTGTCACCGGGATGCACACACCGCCCCTGGCCCTGAATTGGCAGGACCCTCACACAGCTGTCGTTGGCCTTGGTGACAAGATATCATGTGTACTTCACGTCAACGACACCTGGCTCCAGATCTGCTAACATCGAGATTTCATGGAAATCCGACAACTCGTTGACCTTGTTCTGCAGAGCCTGCACACCTTCCTGGAATTCATTTCTGGGCAGAGATCGTAGATTATGCAGCGCAAGGATGGTGTCCACCATTTGAATCTTGTCCTGAGGTCCAAGGAAATTGTTCAGGACGAAAGCAAGATTTACAGAGTCCTCCGGCTCCACCCACAGTGTGTCGGGGCGACTCTCTTCCAGGGCCTGGGCGTTTACCGGCCAACTTTCAAAATACAGACCCACCAGCTCTTCACCGACGTGAATGACACTGGCAGCGGCCATACCACTGCCACAAGCCATATGCTTGTAGCACCCGTAACCAGCTTTCAAAAGACAATTCAAAAAACACCCAGAGTTCTGGCAGTTGATAGTGCAGTCGGCTGAACACCGCAGGCATGCGAATACCCGGTATTGGGGTTGTTGAGCCGCTGGGCCACCACCTCCTCCTCCTCCCGCACCCTGCGCTCCCGCGCCGCCACCTCCCTGTCCCTCTCCGCCAGCTTCGCCGCCTCCCCCCTGATCCGCCTCCACGCCCTCTCCTGCATCTCTCCCTCCTGCTCCGCTGGGATAGCCGGCTGCCTGAACGGCACCAGTGGGGGCCGACCCTCCTGCCCCCTTCCCTCCTCATGTCCCCCTCCCTCCCGTTCCGCCCTCTCAACCCTCTCCTGCCTTCTCGGATGGTCCGCCCACGCCCTCTGCAGCTCCTCCACTGCCTGTGCTTCCCCTCCCTGCGGCCTGCCTGTCCCTTCCGTCCTCTCCCCCGCCGCCCTGCCCGCCCCACCCATGACCCTGGCCTCCCTGTCCCTCAGGTTCCTCTCTGCTTCCCCTAACCTCTCTCATGCCCTCCTGTGCTGTTCTCCCTTCCCTTCCTGCGCCCCCCACGCTGTCCCACCGGCGTGCGGGCGCTGCTGCACGTGTGCCTGTGGCTACATGCCCTGGTACGCCGGCGGGGGTGGGTACATCATCCCCATCGCCCGGGTAAGGTGGCGGTGGGAATGGTGGGATGATTGGTGGGACGGCTGGCGGGACTACACCTCCCCACCATCCCAATCCCTTCCCCGGGAACACGGGTGAGCCCATGTACCCATGGCCACTCTCCTTCCCCTGCCCTTTGCCTTTTCTGCCCGCTTCCCCGTGTCCCTTGCCGCCTACTCCGTGGAATCCCGCCTTCCCGTGTCCCTTCCCCTGGAGCCCTTCTTGCCTCGCTCCTTTCCCCTGCGTACCGTGCCCACTATGCTTGCCACTGCCGCCTTCTACTTGTCCCGCACCCCTGCTCTGCACCGCGCTGCTTGTGTGTTCACTTCGCTCGCTCCCCCACTCTTGCTCCCCCTCCCGCTGGCCGCGGCCCTTGGCGGTCCCCGGCCATGCCAGGTGGGCGCTCCTCCCTCGCGTCCCACTCATCTAAGCCATCGATGAATCTAATCTTCTTTCTCTCCTCTCCACCCTCCCCTCCCTTCTGTCTCCTGCCCGCCCTCTTACTGTCGTTCTCCTGCTCGGTGTGCTCTCCGCTGGTCGTCACCGCGCCAGGGTTGTTTCTCGCGCGCTTTCACGCGCCTCAGGGCCGGCGCCCTGTCCTCCGACCTGTAAGCCGACTTGGGCGGCCTCCCCAGATACCCCTTTAGGGGGGACTCCCCCATCGTCCTCCCCCGCCGGCCGCCCCTCCGTCAGTTCCCAGATGGTCGGGCGGGGCGGCCGGTATGGTTCAATGCGGGTCATCGGCATGGCGTTTCGCTGTGTGAGACAATGTGCTGCTTTGCGCCCCTGTTGGCCCCCTGTTCCCCCCACTTCCCGCGCCCTGCCCCCTCTGCGTGTCCTTCCTTGGTGTCATGTCAGCCCTTTCTGTTTTTTTTTGGGTGTCCCCGTGGTTGCACTCTCTGCTGCTCCCGCGCGCCCTGTGTGTGCCCCCTGTTCTTCTCTATGCTTCCCCTGTCTCGGCACCCCGTGCCCCCTCACTCGTGCGTCCCCCCTCCCATTCACCGTCTCTCAGCTGATCCTGCCTGCATTGTTCGTCTGCCCTCTCTGTCTGAGCCGCCCTGTCACTCGTGTGTGCCACCCGCGTGCTCTACCCCTGCCTCTCTCTGTCGCCCATACCCTGGTGTCTCTCCCACCCTAGAGTTATTCACTCCCTCGCTGTCTCTCGCCTCATCCGGGAAGCCATGTGCCCAGGTGTGGGGGGGGGGAATGTACTCGCGGACTGGACTGTGGCCCTGCCCGAGGACTGGCGGGACGCTGGCCGTTGGGATTCTACGACCCTAATGTTCCTTACTCTGTCCGCTAGAGTGAACAGTAGCCCACCGTAGCCGCTGCGGCCTCCGTAGGCCTTTTCATCCGAGCGGCCACGATGGCGCACCACGGCAGCTCTGGCCGTTCGCGTTGATCACGACCTTGTGCTCTGGATCCCCGCCGGCGCTCGGGGCAACGCAGCCCCGCCGCTCGTTGTACCCCACCAGCACTCCAGTACAGTACCCCATTCCACTACAGAATCTTGTCAGGCTTCTTGTTCCGCCTCCCACTGCTCGCCGTACCCATGACAGGTCCCGTGTCCCGCCGCGCGGGCGCCTTGTCCGCACCCGTCTGCGCCCCCGTACTCTGCCGCTTCATACGCCCCCGCCGCTGGCCCTGTGCCTTCAGCTTGGGGTTCCCGTACGTGTCCGCCATCACCACACCCCCGTCAGCTGTGTCCCTGCCCTTCCCTGCGCAGATGCGCTTTTCCGCTCCCTTTCTCCCCTCCTCGTGTCCGTCCCACCCTCCCCTTACCCTCCTCCACCTTCGCCGACTCCCCGTGTCTGCCTCCCCTGCATCTCTCCTCGCATCCCGTCTGCCCGTCCCTTCCGCACGCCCCTGGCCCCTGGCCCCTGGCGCTGCTTTGTCCTGCTCCTGCCCAGTCCTACGCGTCGCCCCCGTACCACCCCTCCCGCTGCAACAGCTCCCGCAGCATCCGAAACCTGGGCTTCTTCCCCTTCTCCTGGGGACAGTCCAGGCTCACCTCGGGAGTGCCTCTCCCAGCATCCTCCTCCACCGCCCCTCCTCCATCTCAGGCCCCCTTTCCCTGGGCCTCCCTGCCCTGCCGACCAGGTCGCTGCAGGGGCGGGTCCCACTCTTCTCCCGCCTTCCCCTCGTCTTCCCCGCCCACTTCACATAGCGGACCAGCACCGCAACTTCCCCCGCCGTCCACCCCGCGACCGTCCCGGGTCCCCTCCGTACCGGCGGCGGCGCTTACTGCCGCGGCGGTTGCGACTCCGAGTCCCAGTCGGCTCCCGGCTGGGGCTGGCCGGCCGCGGCGCCCCCTTCGCCTCCCCTGCTCCCCGCTCCTCCCCCCTGCGCCACTTTCCCCTCTCCTGCCCCGCCTCTTCGTCCTCCTCCCTGGCCCTTTTCCCTGACGGCAACCGCCCCTCCACATCCGTGGAGGGACCGTCCCCCTCTGGATCCGGGGGGACCCGGTGTGCCCCCCGGGCCACCACCTCCTCCTCCTCCCGCACCCTGCGCTCCCGCGCCGCCACCTCCCTGTCCCTCTCCGCCAGCTTGGCCGCCTCCCCCCTGATCCGCCTCCATGCCCTCTCCTGCATCTCTCCCTCCTGCTCCGCTGGGATAGCCGGCTGCCTGAACGGCACCAATGGGGGGCGACCCTCCTGCTCCCTTCCCTCCTCTTGTCGTCCTCCCCCACGTTCCGCACTCTCAACCTTCTCCTGCCTTCTCCAATGGTCCGCCCACGCCCTCTGCAGCTCCTCCACTGCCTGTGCCTCCCCTCCCTGCGGCCTGCCTGTCCCTTCCGTCCTCCCCCCCGCTGCCCTGCCCGCCCCACCCATGACCCTGGCCTCCCTCTCCCTCAGGTTCCTCTCTGCCTCCCCTAACCCCTCCAATGCCCTCCTGTGCTCTTCTCCCTTCCCTTCCTGCGCCCCCCACGCTGTCCCACCGGCCTGCAGGCGCTGCTGCACGTGTGCCTGTGGCTACATGCCCTGGTACGCCGGCGGGGGTGGGTACATCATCCCCATCGCCCGGGTAAGGTGGCGGTGGGAATGGTGGGACGATTGGTGGGACGGTTTGCGGGACTACACCTCCCCACCATCCCAATCCCTTCCCCGGGAACACCGGTGAGGCCATGTACCCATGGCGACTCTCCTTCCCCTGCCCTTTGCCTTTTTGCCCCGCTACCCCGTGTCCCTTGCCGCCTACTCCGTGGAGTCCCGCCTTCCCGTGTCCCTTCCCCTGGAGCCCTTCTTGCCTCGCTCCTTTCCCCTGCGTTCTGTGCCCACTATGCTTGCTCTTGCCGCCTTCTACTTGTCCTGCACCCCTGCCCTGCATCGCGCTGCCTGTGTGTCCACTTTGCTGGCCCCCCCTCTCTTGCTCCCCCTCCCGCTGGCCGTGGTGCCCCTCCGCCGCTGCGCTGCTCTGTTCTGCCTGCCTGCCCTCTCTCCGCATCCCATCACTGGGCTGCCCGCTGTGCTCCCCTCCCGACCTCTCCAGCCCCCCCTGGCACCCCGACGCTGTCCTCCCCGGCTCCATCTCCAACCGGTAGATGGTGTCCGGTCCCGGCTGCGGGGGCTGGTGGCGACGGCGCTGGCACTCCACGTGTGCCAGCGCCTCGTCCCGCGCCGCCTGCTGGCGCCGCGCCTCCGTCTCCTCCTCCTTCCCTACCGCCGCACCGACCTGTGGGCGCGAACCCGGTGGCGACTGCCTAAACGAGCGTTGGGGCTGGGGCCACTGTCGCACCCGTCCACTCCCTTTTCACCCCTTCCCTGCCTGGTGTTCCTTCGCTTGCCCAGCCCTCGACGTCCCCGCCTGCCCTTTCCCCCCCTTGCTTGTCCGCCCCCTCCCTCCGGCACTGCTGTCCCCGCTCCCTGCCGCTCCCGCCTCTGGCTGCCCTCGTCCACCCTTGCCCTCCTCCTGCCTCCGCACGTCCGGGAGGATGGACTTCATGGCAGCCGCCGGCACATTGGGCGCTGACGGCTGTCCTGGGCCTCCCTCCACCACCATCCTCCTCGCCCCCTCCCCCTCATCCTCCAACACCTCGACTCCCCCCTCCCCATATCCACGCCCTCCAATACATCTGCGATGTTGAACGGATCCGCCCGCCGCCTCACCACCGCTTGCTGCCCCTGCCCCTCCCCCTGCCTCTCAGCCTCTGCTGCCACCTCCTCCGCCATGCCTCCACTCGCCTCTGCCTGTCCATCCCTGTCCCCTCCCTTTCCGGTCCCCGCCGCGGCGGCTTCCCCCCTCTGCCGCCCTGTCGCCCGAGGCCCTTCCCGCCTGACCGTCTCCGGGCTCTCCGGAGATGAGGGCGACGACACCTCCGCAGACGTCGCCGAGGACGCCGACGAGAAGGGCTGCGGGGCTGCGTCAGCCTGCATGCGGGCAACCTCGGCCTTCACTGCCGGCAGCTGGCTGGGCTTCGGCTCAGGCTTGTGGGACATCTTTCTGCACACATGGTATCGCGCCTGAGCCCTGAGCCTTGTCGCCGCTTCCCCCGCCAGCCACGCCCTCCATCCCCACTGTTGGCGCGCCCTACGTGCGTTGTGCTGTTGGTGCACTGCGGCTCCTCTTTCCCGTCTACTCCTCCGCGTACTGTGGACGTTGCCAGGCGGTCATCGGTCTCGTACTGGACTGAACCGTCGTCGTCCTCGTCCCCGCACCCCTGGCCACGCTCCTCATGTCCGCTTGCGTCTCTTGGTACCTGCTCCTGCTTCCCGCCCCGTGATCTCCGTGTTTGTGCTCGCTGTGCTTTCCCCTCGTCACATCACCCCGGTCCGCTCCCCCTGGGCCTGCGCCTTGGTCCGCTTTGTGACTCAGTGCGCCCAGTCCCGGATACTGCAGTCCACGTGACGGGCGACACTGCTGCCCCTTTCCCTCCGGTCCCCCTCCAGCTGTCCCCCTGCGCGGCTAATCCGTCCTGCCCTCATATCTGCCTGATTCTCTTTCGTCTGCGTGCCATCAGGCGTTCCCTCTGCTCTTCTCCCTCTCTCTCCTCCACTCCCGTCTCTCCCTCTGACCACCTTGGTGGCCAATCGGGCTGCTTCTGCACTTCCATCTCGGTGATTTTTCGGTTGTACCTGATCAACGACATCTCCACCCGTTTGGTGACTGGATCACGCATGTCCACCGCCCGGGCCTCCAACTGTGTCTCTCTGTACGCCATGTGTTTTTGGAGATGCTCCACCATACGCCGCAACAGCATGTGTGCCATGGCCTCCAGCGCCACCGTATGTTCCTGGAGTACACGCCAGAGCGACTTCACACTTACCATGTGCCACAGTTCTTTGCGATGCCCTTCTTTCCCGCGCTCTCTCTCCACCGCGCTTCTGCCTCTCGCACCCTTCTTGAGCAACGGAACGTCCTTATCCCGAACCAGCGGCTCTTCGATCCCCGCATACTGTTCACACCGCATGAAGTGTGCAAATGTTTCTTGCCCTCGGCCGCAGTGGCATCTCATGTACTCCTCCGGGAGGTCCATCCCCTTATGTCTGTACCACCTCATGATTGTTTCACGCACCGGTACCTGCCCCGTGATTGCCTGCAGCTTTCTGGTTTGCAGCCTTTCGGGCAGCGTTTCCAGCCTCAGCACATTGGGGTAGTGGACCCGCTGTCCCTCCTTGCCCTCCAGGTACTCGTTCAGCTCTACCACCTCCGGCCCCCCTCGTACTTGAGCTAGCATGTGTACCGGCTGTGGATACACCCTTAGTTCCTGCTTGCCCCTGTCCTCCTCCACCACCCACCTGGCCTTCTCCTCTTCCCCGACCCTCGGAGGTGTATGCACGAAGTGGAGGTGCTCCTTTCTCTCTGGCACCCTCCACTCCGGTTCCTGCTCCCCATCCACTGCTTGCGCCGCCCCATCCACCTCATGATTCCCGACTCCCGCTCTGTGTGATTCCTGTTTCACCAGGTGTATGACCAGGGGCACTTTCTTCATCTCCAGCCCGTGCCATATCGCGTACATCTGTGACGCCAGCCCCGTGCCCAGGGCCTCATGCAGCGGCCTGCTGGCCAGTGTGCTGAGGGATGCCATGTCCGCTTCTGCGTCCACCACCATCCACACTTCCCGTACTTCCTCCCCTATCACCCCAACCACGTCCGCCACCGCCTGTATGTCCCCATGGGACGCTGCTCCGTACACCATCTTTTCCACCACGCTCTCCGTCACCTGTCCCACCCCCCTGACCCTTACTGCCGCTGCCCCCGCCATGGGCGGTTGTCTCTCACCCCTCTGTACACTTCCCATTTATTGTCGGTCCCTGCCTTCCATCCCCTCGTCACCACCACCCCGTGACACCATGCCCTGTCCCCCTTCGCCCTGTCCTACTCCAGATATGCCTGTACCAGAACCAAGTACCATACCCTGTCCGCTGGCAACCCGTGGACCGTCAGCCTGATCCTCCTCGCACTCTCTTCACACTTGTGGCCCACGGGCACTTTGGGCGCCTCCTGTTCGGGCCTCCCCGAGTCCGTCATCTGGAAGCTCACTGCCACACCATCGTCCTCTTCCTGCAGTCCCTGCACTGTGTCCCATCCCAACTGGACCCCTGTCCTCTTTCCCTTCTTTTCCTCTCCCCACAAGACCTCCACCTCTCCCTGGGCCTCCTCACCCTCCTGCACCTCCTTCGGCAGCCGCAGTACCGGCCCCCACCACTGCCCCCTGGCGTCCGTAGCGCTCATGGTCGCGTTCGGGAATGCCCATGCCGTCATTCGCAGGACTAGCCACTGGACCTGCCCCGCCTCCTTGGTGCACCTCAAGCACTGGTCTGCCTGTCCTGCCCCTTCCGGGATGTTGTCCCTCCGGAACATATCCGCATGGACATCATACCACTGCCCGGTCGCACTCTGCACCTTCCCCCTCGGTCCTTTGAGTCCCAGCGGCGCACACAACAGGATGCCCGGTCTGGCCTTGTCCCTCTCTCCTCTGTCCAGCACGACTCTCTCTTGCTGCGCCCCCGCTCCCCTCCCGCATCTTGGTTTCCTCCTGTGGATCCCCCACAGGGCTACCCACTCGTTCCACATCTTGCGTATCCTCCTGCTCCACCTAGCGCGGTCTTCTTGTCGTCGCACACTCCTCATCATCCACTTGTATACACCCCATTCCACCATCCTGGCGTCGCCATAGAACTCTGCATGGTGCACCCCGCCTTCTTACATTCCTTCATATCCTTCCTGCGCACGTGCAGCACCTCCATGCTCACTCTTTCCTTCCTGACCAGCCGTACAGTCCCATGCGCCGCCCCGCCGAAGTCCGTGTCAAGAACCAGGATCCGTCTCCGCCTGCCGCACGTCCTGTTGGTCGCCAGCATGTGCTCTTCCCCCGGAAACACCGCCTGTAGCGCGCGCCACATGCGTTCCTTCCTCCCCGCTGCAAACTGCCTTCGCCGGTGCCACAAATAGCGCGGGCACATGTTCTCCTCCTTGTGCACCTCTGCGACCGCGTGATAGCACACCCGTCTCACCACCTCTTCCTGATTTCGGCACATCCTGCTCAGTGTCCTCGCCATGTGTGCCCTGTACACCTCCCCCGCCGTGGGCATCCCTTTCCTATAGTAGGCCGTCGGCGACTGCAACACACACCACGGTACCTCGGTGGGTATCCCCACATACCCTCTGATGAGCCTCCGCACTTCTCCCTCCACCCCCCCCAGCTGCTCCCTCCAGTACGAGAGGTGCATCCCCTGGTATCCTACCGCCGCATTGAGCACCGCCCGCAGATAGTACAGGGTCGTCTGCACTGATGGGGGGTGATGCCGGAGGACCAGCAGCATCGCCCTGAACCCGCTGATTCATTTGTCGGGCAGCCTGACTCCCCCCGCCTCCATGGCCTGCACATGTCCCAGCACCACCGCTTCCTCTGCCCTCTCCAGCCATGTCACTCCGTCTCCTACATCCAGCGCCATACCATCCTCGCCACCCCTCCTCAGAACCGCCAACTTCTCCGTGCTCCAGACAAGGTGGTTATCCCTCCGGTACCTCTGCATCAGGTCCTGCACCACCTGTTGGGCCTTTTCATCCCACGCCATGGGTACCGCATCATCCACATACGCCTGCGCTGGCGACGTGTGTGGTGCCCTCGCCAGCTGCGTATATTCCCGCGGTATCCAAATTATCAGGGGAGCATGACCAGCAAGTACAGGAATGGGCCCCCCCTCCCGCCTTGTGGCACCCCGCTACCTGGGGTTACCCACTGGGTACCCCCCTTCCCCGTGGCACCTGTGTACCTCCTTGAGTGCAGGTACTTCTCCACGAAGTCACCGTACGGGAGCCCTAGCTGCCGCCACACCTCTTCTATGAGCCTATGTGGCGTGTTGGGGAACGCCCCCTTCACGTCCACAGACGCCATGAACGCCTCTAGGTCCTCATCATCGGGGTACATGTCATACAGGAAGCTTGCCTCCTGTATGGACCTACCCGGCACGGACCCCCACATGTTATCTGGTATGACCCCCGCCGCATACAGCCGCCGCTGTATCCTCCCGAACATCACCATCCAGACCAGCTTGGCCTCCGTGACGGCACAGCATATTGGTCTCCAGTTCCCCGGCCTGAGGTGATCCCCTTTCTTCGGCTGGGGGCTCACCTGTGCGCAACACCTCTGTGACCCTCCCCGCTAGACCATCCAGGTCCGGCGTCTCTAGGTGCCCGTATGCCTCCGCCACCAGCTGGTCCACTCCCGGGCTCTTTTTCCATTTCAGAGCCCGCTCTGCTCCGCCGTGAACACTCTCTGTAACGCCCTTACCATTCTCCGTGTGATCCCGCTGAGCTCCCGCTGGCCCAGGTTGTGCTGCTTCCTGAAGCTCTGTGCCACTTCCTCCAGCACTTCCCTCTTGTTGCCCGTGACCCTGCCATCCTGCGGTCTCACCGCCCGGATTTCCTGTGGTTTTTCAGCCTCCTTGAGCTCTCTGATGTACCGCAGCGACTTGTACGCCACCGCGCTTTCCATGTACCACTCCTGCTCCGCCACCACCTTCTGGTATATCCTCTCGTGTTCCTCCTCCACAGCCCCCCTCGCTGTTTGCACCCTCCTCTTTGCCTGTGTCACCTCCGTGTGCCACTCAGCCCCCTTCTCCTGTGCCCTTGCCTCGACCTCCTCGTGCTGCCGTTTCCTCAGGGTGGCTACCAGCCTTTGCAGCTTGGGCTGTGCCTGCGCTTCCCCCCCCTGCTTGGTAAACCCGCATACCCTCGCTGCGCTCATCATGGCCTGATGCACGTGGCTCCTGTTCCTCATTTTGACGTGCACCCGCTGCCCCCACTGCTGCCACCTCTCGTCCCCCTCCTCTGCCTTCTTCGTCCGACCCCTGCTCATCCTCCTCGTCGTCCCCTGGCTCCCCCACCTTCACGTCTACTGTCACCATCATGGGGCAATGCACCTTCCTGTCCTGCAATTCTTACCGCTCCACCATGTATCCCGCCGTCACCCCCTTGACCCACCTTGGGTCCGCGTAATCCGCGTCTATCCGCGACGGTGTGCTGCCTTCAGGTGCCTGGTAGTGTGAGGGGCCTGGCGCTCAGCTGTACAACACATCCTGCAGCCTCATTTCCTCCACGAACATCCGCACTTTGCGGTCCACCTCCGTCTCCGCGCCTCTCCTCCGGGGATCCTAGTTGAAGTCCCCAACCACGATGACTGGCCCCTCTCCAGCGCCCTGATGTACTCCATCATCAGCTGCGCCACATACTCCTTGACCCTTCTCCCATGTGGGACATGGCAGTTGATGATGACCACCTGTCCATGCTCTGTGGCCACATCATACACCGCCCTTCGTCCCCTCCTTCCCACCTTCTTGTCCTGTACGACGCTGAGCCCTCTGCGCACCAACAGCGGCACCCCCTGTGCCCACTCCCGCTGGTACTCTCTTTCCTCCTAGTCGTACAGCTGCGCGCACACTACGTTGTCCTTCCCCTTCAACCTTATCTCCTGGTATGCCACTACGTCCGGGTCCGCCTCATGCAGCTTCATCTTCTGCCACGCTGCTTTGTCTGCCTGATACAGTGCCGCGGGGTCATTATGGGTGTACAACTTCATGCGTTGCCACCTGCCCTCCCCATCCACGCGCAGTTCCCCGCTGTCTGGCGGGCCTTTTCCTTCCCCTTTGCTCCTTCCTCCCTGCCCTCATCCGGTGTTCTTCTTCGTCTTCCCGGCCGCCATCCGCTTCATTAATTGTCACTTTCGCTTCTTGTTCTTTATCCCCGTGGACACCTCTTCTCCTTCCAATTCTCTCGCCTCCTGCTCCGGAACCAGTTGCCCGTGTATTTCCATCTCTCTACCTTTTGGGCATACCTGCAATCTTTCCACCAGGTACGGCAGTCTCTCCTCATCCCCCTTTCCCTGATCCTCCCATTGCACGATGGCTGCCCTCGTCACATGTCCCGTGCGTTCTTGTTGTTCGATCATCTCTTCCATCGTTCCCACATACCTCCTCCACTTCCCACTCACCTTGTGCGGACCATACAATGTCACCCCTTCCCGCACCACCCCCTGCTCCTCACAGCCCTTTTGCTCCTTCTCGTACCTGACTCCCCTCGTCCGCTTCCTTCTTGGCCTCCCTTCCTCTTCCCCCTCCTGCTGCCGCTCTGCTTGCAGTTCCTGCTCGTCCGCCTCTCTCCTCCGCTTGCCGTCTTCCCTCTCACTACCCTCTCTTGTCCCCTCCCCACTGTTCCTCTCTTCCACCTTGTCCCCAGCAGCATTCCCCTGCCCTCCTCCCTCCGCCTCTCCCTCTTCCACCCCGTCTTCTCCCTCCTCTTGTTCTTCCCGCGCACTTGCTGCCAGCCCCGGCTCCCAGCCTTCCTCTTCCCGTGCTTGGTCTTGCTCTCTTTCGTCTCGCCCCCCCCCACTATCCCTGTCCCCCACTATGAACCTCATTTGTCCCCCTCCTCCCTCCGCATCCCCCTCCACCTACTTGGCCTCTCCCCCTCCGGGTCGTCTTCCACCTCCAGGCATTGCTTCCTGGCCCCCTCCGTGAGTCTTCCCGCTCTCTGCAATGCCTCCTTCCTGTGCTCTCCTTCCGTGCTGGGTGTCACTATCCACCTCAGCCGCTCCCCTCCCCTGCTGCTGGCCACCCACTCCAATGCCAACCGGATCTGTTCCCTGATGTCTTCCACTTCCTCTGCCTCCGCACACCTATTCATTGGCGACTCTAACGCCCGTAGGACGGCCTTCTTGCGTAGCTCCTCCCTTCTCTCAACCTCCACCTCTTCCACCTCCCCAACCCACCGCATGAGTGGGTGCTCCATCTTTTTCAACGGTGCCGCCGTATACACCACCGCTTGGCGCCTATCCCCCCTGGGTTCCACGACCCACTACGTGTGTCCGTCCTGCACCAGGTCTGTGACCCCTTGGTCCGCAGCCCCTGTGGCACTTGCCTGTGGGGACATTACTTGTATTGTGTGCCCTTTGGCCCTCCTCCCCGCCGCCCCGTCATGTCCTGGGGCTGACGTCCCCCATTGTTGTGTCTGACTGAGGATATGGGTGTAGCTGTATCATGGGGAGAGGCCAGGTGTACAGGGTCAGGGACCCATGGATAAATCTGTATGTAAGGATAATTCTGGTGTCATTGTCTGGGTTCGGGCTGCATGTGTTTATCGCGATGTGTGTGTGTCAGGGTGGAATGTGGTGTGTGTCTGTCACGTGGGTCACTGCGTGTAACTGGAACTGGTGGGAAAACCTCAGCCCAGCAGGGTATGGTTAAGGCGGGCACAGGGTGCTGTGCCAAAAATTGCCCCGCTCTGTCAGCTTTCAAAACCCCATCGTTTCACCCGTAGGGGAGAAGCAATAGAGTGTGAGCACTGCAGGGCAGGAGCAAAAGAAAGGTGGAGGAAAAAGCTTGAAGTTCTTCCGTGAAGCGCTCTGGCCACCGAAGTTCAACTGGTCTCAAAAGCATAATTGAAAGGAAGGGACGTTACCGCAGTCTGAAGTGGTCCGAGCCCTTGAATGGGTGGCTCCCAGCTGGTGTCGCCTGAAACAGGCGTCGCATGGCTCTGCCAAAGCATGGGAAATGGCGCTGGCTGAGGTCGACCTCTGCCGAATTTCATAGCGTGCAAGATACGAAAAAAATGGCTTCGTCTTCTTCTGGTTCAAACCCATAAAGCCAGTCAAGGTCACTTACCGTGCTGGTGAATCCTGTGTCCATCGGTGGCGTTCAATACGAGGGTGGCGCCTTTGATTCCAGTTCGTCTCTTCCCGGGGAGTCTTGTAATGATTCAGGCCTTTACTCATTGACAGGCCTGATCTTCATATACAGCAGATGCGGCGCGCGCAGTGACAGCGAAGTCGTGCCGGGATTCTACCGTTAATCTGTGTTTTAGGATCGCTCATTATCATCGCATTGATTAGATAATGACGATCTGGGGTTTATCAGTCTGTAGTACTGCTTGAGCTATCATGCGAGGTTTTGTCTTGCCATGTTTTAGACCTTGCACCATTTGATAATGTTTATGAACTAAGATTCCATTGAACGAACAGTGTCCGGGACTGTTTGTGACTGTGGACGATCGCAGGTCATTTCTGTTGTCTTTTTAGTGCTGGTGCCCTTAGGATTGTATTCCTGATTTCAATATTGATTTTGGAGTGAGCCCAAAATCTGCAACAAGGTACAACCCATGGAATACCAACGGCAATCAGAAGACAAATTATATGGTAGCGGTTTTGGTGATATGATCCATGCACAAAAAGAATACGATGAAGTTGGGTTTCATGAACCACATGGTCGCCCAATGAAAGTGGTATATGAAAGAGAACAATTCGAGAGCATGCATGAAGGTTCAAATCTTGATGATTGGGATGATGATCCCGCGGATCCACTCGACCTTCAAAAGTACAAGAGAATTAGTTACGGGTCCGCCATAGAGGATGACTCACTACATCCCTTTGAGAGTAACTCCGACAACATGATAGATGATCTTAAAACCAAGGTGAAAGAGTTGGAGGCCTTGATTCGACAATTGATTCAACATGGCCCACAAGCACAAGATGTTCATCAATTAGGACAAAGACGACTAAAAGTTGAACTACGAGTGAATAAACTTCGCAAGCAAATTTTACTTCTCGAAACGTCGCACGAGGAGATCCCTAAGGATGTGGGGTTGCTCATGGAGTTCATTAGAGATTTCATTGGACATGAACGATCCGGCCCCGAATCACTTAAGGATATCATGGACATGATTCGACAAGTCGACGTTCGCCTTCGCGAAATTGATCAACACGTTGCACAAGTACAAGACAATGCCACGCAAATCACGCGTGTGGCCACGGTAGTGGACGAGATGGTCCAAGAAATTCGATTTGGTGGCTCCTTTGTAGAGCCCAATGCAAGTGTTTTTGATCTCTTTCAAGGATCGGTTTCAAAGGGTGAATTTCAACTTTTTTGCAACAAAATGAGTGAATTGGAACAATTCAATACTCAACAATCGAAAATGTTGTATGATTCATACATGCAAGATGTGCACCCTCTTTTGCAGACTATTGAGAAGGACTTCATTGGTAGAGGTGAGTATTTGCAAGCTTTGAGATTTGTTAAGGAGGAGATTGATCGGTTGCAACTCGAGATTAATCATAATGATGTTGTGAACGATCATAATCAAGGCATTTCGGCGGAAGGTCTTGAGAAGTTGCGTGGTAATTTGCGAGAAGTTACTCGGGTACATCATTCGGATGTTTCACCTTTCAGGGTCTAGTTTGAACAATGTCAGCATGCTATTGGCGAGATGCAGCGTGCTAGTGCATCATATGTGTCTCACGTGTCGTTTCAACAATTGAGTAATAAGGTTGACACCATTGAACATCAACTTCGTGAACCTTTCGTGACGGTTAAAGCATTTCAAAAATTCACGACGGATTTTGTGTTTATGCAGGGCAAATTCCGGGTGTTTGAAGAATCAATGAAGTAAATTCAAATGACCGCCAATGGCAATCCGCCACCGAATCCTTCCTTGGTTGCATTTGAAGGTAGCATTTCTGAATTGTCATTGCGGTTGGATGGCCTTGCGTCCGAAATTTCGAGTTTGCATCATTCTTTGAGTGCTTTTGATTCTCGGTTGTCATCGTTTTCTTCTCGGTTTGATGGGGTGGAGTCATTTTTTGCTCCTCTTCCCCAGGCTGTTGAAGCATTTGGACGGCAATTGAAGGAGTTTCAAATTCGGTTAGAAAAGGTGGAGCAACGTGTGCTTGCTACTTCCTCACCAAAGACAGGGTCACAAGTTAAGGCCATGTTGGATGAGCTTTGCGCGGCACTTGTAAAGTGTCAACATGATTTTTCTATTTCTTTTGAAGAGTGTCACACACGCTTTGAGCTTCAGCTACAGGAAAAACAAACACGTGTTGAGGCTCACATTGTGGGCTTGAAGGCACAATTTGTTACTTCCATACGTGACATGCATGCTAACCTCACACGTGAATATAATCAAGGTGTTTCGAAGGTCAGTGAACAATTGAATTCTCGTTGTGAAGCGTTGACCAAGCACAACGAGAATCTCGAGCGCAAGATCGCATCGCTTGAGGCTTCTATTCCTGGTCTGATAGAGGAAAGGGTTTCGACATTCAAAGCCTCTCTTGAAGCGATGCAAAAGAAAATTGCGAATGTTGAGGGGACAATGTCTCAAGAGGTAGCACGAGCCGTGGATGCAATGCCGCCGCCTCCTCCCCCACCAGATTGTTCTGCTTCACATTTGTTTGTTATGCAACAATGTGCAAAAGGTTGAGTCACGTGTAAACACACTCGAGTCATTTTAGCCAGTGACTACAGCATTAAGACGAAGAAACCCCATTGAGGAGCTTCTTGGGTCCACGACCGTTGATCCTACATTTTCCAAGCGTGTGCATGACATGGAGACGCGTGTAGCGGAACATGCCTCATTTGCCGAACTCGTGTTGCAAAGAAGTAATACCATTGATCAACGTTTCCTCACCCCTTCCACCACTCACACGAAGGCTGAGGTCGAAGCCATTTGTCAAAGCTTTGAAAGCCGCATGTTGAATTTTTTCCAACGGGTGCAACATGACATGGATAAGAACCGTGAGGAACTCGCGGCCAGAGTCAAAGGGTTTTCTGAGCGTATCTTGTCCTTGGAGGGTCTTGCGAAGTCCCCTAGCATGGTGCAAGGTATAGGCTTGGAGAACTATCGTAACGACCTTAAGGCGGTAGAGAACCGCGCAGGGCGCTCGGTGGCTACGGTTGCCGATTCCGTGGACGGCCGGATGGATCGCCTTCGGGAGGATTTCAGGGAGCTTCATGCCCAGGTAAATGCCATGCATTCTTCAAGTCATTCTAGCCAAGCGCCACTGGGGCATGGGCATTCAATCAGAAGCTCCAATTAATCCAAAGGCTGGTTCAAAATCTGATTATGTGCCACCTAACAATGATCATATACCTTCCAGTGGTGAGGCCATGGAAATGGGCACTGAGTCCCAAACTGCCAAAAGACCGACACCCACCCCTAATGTGTGTACAACTACCTCATTAGCAACCCCGCCCCCCAAGCGCACTACGTTGCTTTCTACTTCTAGTGGCTTGCAAATTACTTTTGATCAGCCAGCCACGCCAACGCTGCCGATGATGGTCCACTCTGAATTGTTGCATTGGCTTTTCGATCCTTCTGAAGCGGTATCCAGAACCTATGGCCCATGGCCGGGAGGGCTGTGAGCCGACACACCCCCGCGGAAGCCGTTGACACCGGTTGTCAGCGGGATTTCCCTGTTCTCTAACCTGCGAAATCTGGAATCTGATTTCTAACCAATAAATCGATGTAGAATTGCCATAATTTTATTGTCTCAGGCGATTTTCGGTCGGAAATCGGTGAAATACCCGATTTCTACCGCGATTTCCAGTTGTCGTGAAATCGCCGCCTAATGTCGCCTGTTCGCGCGCCTTCGTCGCTTCTCCGTGGCGAGTTTTGTGATGAACTTTTCTCGAGTACCTGTGAGGTTCTAAGAGAACTTAAGGGCTGAATCTAGAGGGTATTTAATGTACTTTCATCTGGTGTGGTCACCAGAATTTTTCGCCGTTGCGTCTTCGAGAAAATCAGCCCGCAAGCTTTTCCGTCAATCGCTCGAACTCATGGTTCTCAAGTACCATGAGTTCGAACGGAACTCTACATTCCCCCCCTATGCCTTTCATCCATGGCCCTTTCACGCGGGCATATCATTTTGTATAGGGAAACGGGCAATGGCGGTTTTTTAGGCAGCCTATGGGTCTCGCAAACCCAAATCGTTTGCGTGCGCAAGCGCTAACTTTGTGGCCTTGTGAGCGTGAACGTTACTAACCGAACACAATGCTCACAAGACCAAAAACCCGAGGCCATTTTCGTTCTTCGAGCCAACTCAACGATGGCTCCACGCAATTCAATGCGTACCAAAACTCTATTTTCGAAAGAGGGCAAGTTTTGGTCGAATATTAGGCCAAAATGGCCAAACCCCCGAGGCTCGTACTCGAAGCCTATGGGGAGTTGAGCCTCGAATCAAGGCAATATGTAAAGTAGAGACCACGAAGAACATCATGGATGGCTTGGTGATTTTTACAACCTTGTCTCCTATTTTAGATAATTTCGCCTTGTGAGCACGCGTGCCATACTGCCTCTTTGCGAACGCGCTCATATGCAAGCACTAATGACACGAGTGGGCGGAGACAATCTAACCATAGTGTGCATATTTGAAGGCACCTACTATGGGCCTACTCCAAAGGTGTTTACTCATATTTTTGTTCCTCAATGACCCAAAGATATGTACATGCCAATGTCGCCGATATATGCACTTTTTTCCATAAATGGTGTGCTTCAAGGATTGAGGTGTTCAAAATGTTTTCATTATGCTTTGAACCTCAACCCTTGTTGCAAGAGGGAAGCAATGCTTCGGTTTGCATCCATGCAAAAGCCCGAGGCTCCTTTCTCTTGTGATACGGAGATACGATATTTGGAGGGACCACTTTTGGGTAAATGTTGGCCGTTTTTCCCAAAATGGCCACAAACTCCTTCTCCCCCTGATTTCACCCCCGAGGTTGCGTGCGCCACTTGACCAAGGGTAAGGGCAATTTGGAGAGGGCACATAAACCCGCATCGAATGGGGTGTTTCCCCATGTGGCCTCTCCTCTCGATGGGAGAGTTGTGAGTCACCCAATTTGGGGTATGTTACCATTCTGCCCCATTTGTGTATCACTTTCCATCCAATGGGGAAAATAGCTAGAGGCGACCATGAGGGTTGGCAAGTGGCATATATTGGGACCTAAGTTCCATATGTCTCTAGCGTCTTTGGTTGAAAGGATCCTCGCCGTGGCCATGGAGATATGGAATCATGAGTGCGGGCCATTTTGGCCAAATTTCGCTGTTTTTGCCATTGTATGCCGTATTGGAATTACCATATCTCCATGAGGCACGGGACCTAGCCACTATGGAAGTGCGATTATTGTAGCTTATGACCGGGTATTCAACGCCATTGAGTTTCGTATTTGCTCCTCTCGCTCATCTGGAGTTATTCAACTTTTGGTGCGATCCATGATCCCCCCCTTTGCACCGCATGTTGCTTTCTGCCCCGTCCGTGTGGTCATCCCCTCGATGAACAGTAAGCAGCCAGCGTGACAGCAAGCGATAACTCAGGGCATGGGACCAGAGGGGATATCAAGGGTTGTGAATCAAGGCTTGGCGCGTCAATATCGCCAAAGTTTCCTACCCTGGAAGGTCGCCTGAGACGGCCGATTTTGCCATTTTGGCAATTATGTCCCCACTTGACGAACCAGTGGTGCCCTGATGCCGGGACCTCAGAGGAAACCAGGTTGGGTGAGGGCTCCAGGGAGTTCATATTCGAAGGGCATAGGGTCAGTTGCATGGTCCCTACCTCTGGCGGGTCTGGACTAGGGGTCAAATCTGGAGCTTTCGGAGCTAATATCAGTTTGGGCTGAAACAGCCCATTTTCAGCTACCAAGTCCTAGGGGATAATGGCGGAGCCATATCTCTGACTCAGAGGAGATTTGGGAACTGCCGTTGACGACGCATAGGGAGTCACCATCAGTTGGCGTTGGAGCCCCTTGGTTTCCAGGAACTCGCATGTGGCTGGGCGGGACACCTCCCCTATTGGCAGGGTTTCAGGGTCCGGACTGAGCAGGGCATGGGTTGTGTTTGAGCCCCCACCCCCACCAGCCACTGAAAGGGTCGGACCTGGGATTGGGATACGAGTTGGGACTGAGTGTCTTTTGTCCTGTGATGCCCTTATCCCAGTCCAGTCTTAACCCCATGTGTACATATCCTGATGTGTTGCTGTACATACTTTCGTTCCCTTGTTGGAGAGTGGCAAGGATCCTGAAACGCTTTGTCACATGACACGAGCGCAATGATACCCCTGTGAGCGTAGTGCGTTGCCTGCCTGCTCACTTGTGCGTGTCCACCGCAGCGTCCCGGGGCCAGGCCCCCCACGGGAACGCGTCAAAAGCGTTTCACCGCCGCGGGGTTACCCATCCCTCGCGTGCCACTCGGGGCCACCAACCCCGAGCAGCGCGGCGCAGCAGCTCGCAGCTAGCCGCTCGCAGCGCAGCGCAACGGCTCGCAGCGCCGCCCAGCAACAGCGCTGAGTCCGTGAAGGAAGTGCAGGGACCGGAACTCCGTCATCAACGAGTTCCCTCGGCCGACCAGCAAGGCCGCACCCCCAGCTACAGCAACCACTTCCACAACCACCGGCCAACCAGCACCGGCCGCACTCCCAGTCCAGTGCTACGTCAACCGCTTCAACAACCACCACCAGGACCAGTCCGTTGAGCGGAACGAGAGCCCACCAAGGACCTCAAGACCAAATACGCCCCCCGCTGCCATGGTAAACTGGCAAGAAGCGGGCAAGACGTGGCCGCGGCCCCACCCCCATGCGGTGCGCCTACTGCGTGGGTTGGTGTGGGACCAGCACTACCGCCACAGCCACCCCCAGTGCAAGAGCGGCATGCCCAGGAGCTTCGAGCTCCGCGAGGACATGGGCCCCGACCGCCTGCAGGCAGTCGAAGACTGGCTGCGGGCTGGAAGGGTTTGCCTTCCGCTTCCGCCAGAGGCGCTGGAGGGTCTGGACCCGGCGAGACAGGCCTGGCGAAGGGCTGCGCCCGGACGGGATTGAGGAGGACGAGAAGCCCAAGGAGTACCCGTCGGGCGCCACGATCAACGTCTCCATGTGGGACATGATCGAGAAGAACTTCCCGGAACCGGGGAGCGAGAGCAGGCTGCAGGGCAGCAGCAGCAGCGCGTCTCCGGGGACAGGAAAAGGGACCGGAAGTGGCGGGAGCACCAGGAATCCCTGGCCGCCGAAGCCGCCCAAGGCGCCAGGGGCAGAACTCCAGCCCCCAGCCCCCAACAGGCCAGTGGCGGTCACCACCCCGGCCACACCACCCTTGGCGACTTCCTCCAACTCTCCAAGCATGCCATGGCCAAGCCCCGTCAGCTGCACCTGAGGAAGTCAGGCCCCAGCAGCGACGTGGAGTCGGCCCAGCGCGGGAGGATGCCGGCCGACCAGGCCAGCTCGAGCAGCAGCGTCGCTCCCGACCAAATGGACGTGGCGCGCGCCTGTGAGCGCGCCTGTGGGGTGCCCTGCAACCTTCGGGTTGCCCGGCAACGGGCCACGCAGCAGAACGCTGCCATGGAGGGCGCCTTCGGCATCGCCCAGCAGGAGGCTGCGGAGTGGGAGCATGGCATGGCCATCCACGCCTCGACCGTGGCGGCCATTGCGGCCGGACTCACGGCCGCAGCCGCCCATGAGGCAGCGACTGCCCAGGTCAAGGGTGAGGTGGCGGCAGCCGCCGAGGAAGCCCGCCTGACGCAGGAGGCCATTGCCTGCAAGGAGGCCGAGGTGAACGCGCTGGAGGAAGCGCTTGCCCAAGAGAGGGCAAAGAAGGAGGCGGAGGAAAGGGCCCCTGCAGAAGCAACGGCCAAGGCCCAGGCGGACGCCGCCAAGAAGGACGCCATCGAGGCCGCGCGACGGATGGTCGCTGAGGAGAGGGCCAAGACGGAGGCGGAGCTGGCGGCGTTGGAAGCGGAGAAGGCTCGGCTGCAGCAGGCCCGGGAAGCCGAGGCGGCTCGTGCTCGGGAGGAAGCCGAAGGGCGAGCTGCCGCAGCCACAGCCGCCGCGATGGAGGAGGCGGAGGTCAAGCTCCGCCGCGAGACTCCCCCGGGAGGATCCCGAGTGGAGACCCTTCGAAAGCTTTTCGAAGGGGACGCCTCCTCCAAGATGACGCTGGACGAGGTCAACACAGGCAGCAGTGGGAGCACTGGCCCCACCGCCTACCGACGGAGGAAGGGTAAGGGGAAGACCCCCGAGAGGCCGCAGAGGCCAGCGGGCGGACACCCCAACGACTCCGACCCCTTCTTCACCGCCAGCGACGGGGATGAACGAGGCCGCCGACATCGCCGAGGAGTGGTTGGCGGAGGAGGCGGAGATGTCCCCATGGAGCCGGAAGGTGAGGATGAGGATCCCCCTCCTCCCTACCGAAACTCAGAGTCTTCCGAGACCGAGACGCCCAGGTGGGGCGACATGGACGAGGATGATGACATAGACTTCGACTACACGAGGAAGCCCCCATCCTTGGACCCACCGGCACCCCCTGGCGGAGGACCATCAGGACCCCCTGGAGGACGCCCACCAAGTGGACCCCCTGGAGGCGGACCTCCGGGCGGGGGAGGACCCCCTGGACCGGGCGGACCCGGCGGAGGCCCTCCTGGAGGAGCCCCTGCAGACCCCGACGACCCACCAGGGAACGGCGACCCGGATTCCACCTGGCGGTGGATTGTCTACCTCCGCTGGAGGGTCCAGTTCCTCGAGCGCGAGGTAGACACGGGCAAGGGCGAGATGACTCGCATCGCCAGGGTCGCCGCGCGCGCACGGAGAGAGCTGGACATCGCCAAGATCGAGATGGTCAAGAGCGCCAACGTCGCCAACGCCACCCAGAGGCAGCTGGACATCACCAGGAGCGAGCCCAGGCAGCTGAACAAGGTCATCAGCGGCCTGCAGCAGAGGCTGGACGCGCTGGAAGGTCGTGGGAGCGTCAGCAGCGACCACCCACCCCTGGAGTCTGGCTCGTCAGACGACAGCTGGGGACCTGGACTAGGTCCGGGCAGACCCCACGCCCCCGGCAGAGCCCCCAGGAGTCGCCCCAGCGCCAGTGCCCCCTCTCTCAGCGCCCCCTCTCACCACAGCGCGGGCCGCCGCAACGAGCGCGTGCCGCCCGGCAGTTGCAGTGAGGATTGGCGTGATGAGTGGCTCAGCGCGGAATACCACAACCGTCGTGCTCCACCGCGGACACCGGTACGCCCCCGACGCCCCGCACCAGCCCGGGAGCCAACCCCAATGGCTGGTGGACGTTATGGTGGACTCAGGAATGAGGTCCCCAGAGGTGACGTGGAGTGGGATGTCGACGGAGGTGAGGACCTGGACCTGGACCTGGAGGAGTTCGACATTTCCCCGCCGCGTGGTGTACGACGGGAGGCCGCTGAACACAGCCGCCGGCGCTGTGATGAGAAGGCGTACATTGAAGGAGTACGGCGTGAACATCTAGGTTCAGCGTACATGGAGGAACCACGGCGTAGCCACGCGGATACCGGGGAGAAGATGGAAGTGGCGGCCGTGGGAGTCCGTGGGAGAGGCCGATGGGAACCTCGGTCGACCTCGCGGCCGGCGTTCATGGTCTCTAAGGCCGCGGATGCCGCTGTGCGGGAAGACCTGAAGGACATCAAGCCCCCCCTGTACGATGGCAACCCCCTCAACCTCGACCGCTTCTTGGAGAAGCTGGACGATTGGGGGGTGACCGTCACTGAGGACATGGATCCCGCAGATGCGGAGAAATATGTCTTCAGACGGTTCAGGTACCGCCTGCCGGTAGTGCTCCAAGAGCTATACTTCGTGGCGACCAAGGAGGGGAAAATCAAGACCCTCAAGAAAGCCAAGAAGTGGCTCAACGAGCAGGAGCGGATGGACGCTCCGCAGGTGGCTGCCAAGCGGTGGAAGTCCATCAAGCTTCAGCATGATGGATGGGAGATCCGCCTACGGGACTGGCGAGACTTCCGAGGGCAATACACCCTCTTCCGCCGCAACGTGGAGGACTAGAACGAGGGTGACGACCAGGCTCGCCTGCTCTCCATGCTGCCGGAAGCATGGATCAAGAGGGTCACCAAGGAGGAAGCCAAGAGGACCAAGTCCGACCACACGGTCAAGATGATGCTCCCCAAAGAGTATCATACGAGCGTGGTGGCTTGGACGAGGAAGAACGTGGCCCCGGATGTCAAACAGCACTCCCTGCGGAACGCTCTCCTCATCACCGTCCCGGGCGATCGCGAGAAGACCGCGATGTGGCGCCTTGAAGAGTGTGACGTGAGCGGCCAGACCATCCGTCTGCAGGCCATCCCGGCGCGGATGAGCTGCGACCAGATCCTGGAGTGGGTTGGAGAGGAAGTACTCAAGGAGTACCGGAACCTCCACCACACCCGCGGGTTGAGGCCCGGCGACCGCGACGTCAACTACGTTGGCGAGGAGCCTGGCGGGGAAGCTGCCATGGACCCAGCGGGAGCCGATGGCGATGAAGCTCTCGTCGACGATGACGACGACGATGAGCCCGCCGAGATGGCAGTTTGTGCCTTCGTGGCCAACAACCTGAGCGCGGGGAGCAAATAGGGAAGCTGGAAGCCCCTGCAGCCGGGTTGGAAGAAGAAGGAGAAGAGGGACCCCTGCCGCACCGGCAACCCTCCGCTGTTCTTTGGGGAGTTCATACGAGCTCACCCTCAGGGCTGCTTCGTGTGTAATGGGAGGAAGCGAGGCTTCAACCATGGCCACCGAATATCCCCCATCCACCAGGCCGACACGGAGGCCTACAAGAAGGCGCACGGGTCGAAGAAGCGTGCACCCACGGGTATCCGGGAAGCGAAAGTGGACGTCGACAAGGACGAGCTCTCCAAGCTGATGTCGGTGGGGACCGAGTTAGCCAAGGAGATCGAGGAGATCAAGAGGAACTGGGTCCCTAGGTTGGACAACAAGAACAAGGAGAACAAAGAGAACGACCAGAACAAGGACAAGAAGCCTAGCAATAGGGGAAGGAAGAAGGGTGTCAACGAGGTTGACGCGGAGGAGAGTACCCCTACTTCCACAACCGACGCCCCCTAGCGGAGCCCCTGCAGCCAAGGGCCCCAGCTAGGGCGGTCGCAGGATGGTGTCGTGGGAAGCGCCACACCATCCCAGTCGGGAGTGGGTAAGCACAAAGGGACTGCCGCGGGCGGAAGGCCCGGTCCGGGACCCAGTCGCGGTGGCGGGTTGAGGGCAAGTGAAGGCACAAACCCTTGCACCCGTCCATCCTTCGCGACCAAGAATGTGTTTGATGTACTTCAAGATCTATCCGAGAGTATCGGAGGATCACCCGGACCGCAGCTGGATGCTGCAGATGGGCAGCCTGAGCCCATTGTCCACGACCTGCACCAGTCGCTTGTTGAGCTTCTGGAACGGCCGGAGATCCTGAGCTTGCACGCCCTGCGCCGAGTTGGGCGTGAGCGGCAGTTGCACCTTAAGGTCTGTGCCTTATGCGGGGAAGTGGAAAAGGTCTTCGACGTGTTGGTCGACACGGGAGCTCAGGTCAGCTTGGTCAAGGCTGGTCTACTTCCGCCAGAGTGTTTGACCGACAGTCGGAAACCTGTCAGGCTGAAGGTGGCGAACGGCCAGTACATGGTGGGAGGCACGAAGGAAGCGGCCATTGGGCTGCAGTTCGTGAACCACCGTGAGCTGAGCCGCCCGCACCTCGGCAAGGAAATCCTCCTGCAAGGTCGCTTCTACGAGGCCGAGATGGACTGGGACATGATCGTTGGGTACGACTTCATGATGGAGACGGACTCCGGCGTCCTCCCGGCCCGAGCCTCGATGACCCTGTACCAGGACGACTAGCTCTCGTGGCTTTCGTCACCTGAGCACCATGCGGAATGCCAATGGATCCACCCGGAACGCAATCAGCTCGAAGTAGCCGCGCTGGGCACTGAGCCAACTGGGCCAGCAAACCAGGTGTACGGCGTAATGCCGGAAGTGGCGAGCCGAGTGGTCGCGGACCTGGGAGCTTCCCATCTGGCCCTGGATGCGTTCTCTTCAGGAACCTCCGCCCATCTGCGGGTCTGTGAGAAGTACTGGAGCGCACAGGACTCCGCGTGGAAGAAGCACTGGGGTCCGCATCAGGGCTTGATGTGGATCCATTGCCCCCGATGGGACATTCCAAGAGCGGTAGCGAAGATACGCAAGGACCGCTCCAAGGCAGTGCTGGTTGTTCCTATGGGATGCACCGAGGAGGAAAGTACCCGACATTGGGTAGTCTCATTGACCAACATGACCTTAAACAAGGTCATCCTACCGGCTGGAGAGAGTGTCTATCAGGATGCTAAGAGACAGCCCATGCCACCCCAGAGATGGCCAACGGAATTCCACTATGTGGATGGGGGCCTTGATCAGGCCGACACCACAGACTTCGTGTGTGTCAACCGCATGATAGCGGAGCCATGGCGGCAATGCTTTGCGGTTTCCCCTGTTGACATCGGAGAATCCGAAGACCCCCTCACAGAAGAGGAGTTGAATCTCGTTCAGGGGTATATGGATCAGCCCTTTCGAGACTGGGGAGGCCAGCGTGAGGGCAAGGGCCAGGACAAAGCCTGGTGGGAAGTGGACTCGATCGTCTCTGGTTCCTATGATGGGAACACCTTTGTGCAGAGGGTGTCGGACCACATGTCCAGCCAGGACGAGCCAATCGGCGGTAACCCACCCACCTACGGCGATCTATTCCGAGGCAAGACCAGAGATGGCCCTTTGGGCCACCTGGGAAGACCACCTGAGCCGAAACCGAGTGGGGTCGCTACCCCTCAAGTAAGCTCAGTGCTCCAGGTGCCCGGAGAAGCCAAGGCAGAGTCCGATGACTGCCCCAAGATCCAGGTATTGAGGGCCAGGCTGAAGCAGAAGTATGGTGATACCTTCTTCAGCGGAAAACCTGTGTTTCCCCCATCGGTGCGTGGACCGTATGGCAAGGCCAAGATACGACTGAAGATGGACCCCCGTGTGTATCGGCACCGGGAGTTTGCCCTGAGGGGCGAGAGGAAGGAGGCCATGGAGAAGATCCTCCGTGACTTCATCGAGACAGGCTGGCTGGAGCCGTGCCACTCCGAGTGGGCCTCTCCGTGCTTTGTCGTCCCCAGGAAGGTGGCCGGTGAGTGGCGGCTCGTGGTCAACTACCGCGGCCTAAACGCCCAAACGCAGCACGACAGCTATACGCTGCCCCTCATTGAGGACATGCTGCAAAAACAACACCGGCGGAGGATCTTCACGGTGATTGACCTGAAACATGGTTATCATCAGATGCCCTTCGCCGAGGAGTCCTGTGCCTGCACAGCCATGAGCACCGCACTTGGACCTCTCCAGTTGAAGGTGATGCCCATGGGCGTTACCAACGGCAATGCGGCTTTTCAGCGGATGCTGGAGAACCTGCTTGAGCCGGTGCGTGACTGTGCGGACCCCTTCGTGGACGACGTGATCATCGCGTCCGGGGACCCCAGTATGAGCTACGAGGAGCTCCTGGAGGCACATGAGAGGGACGTCACTCGAGTGCTGGACCTTCCGGTTCGGCACAAACTCACGGGCAGCAGTGACAAGGCCACCATTGCGGTAAGCGAGGTGGTCTTCGCTGGCCACGTAGTTGGGAACTGGCAGCGAAAGTCCATACCTGGCAAGGTGGCTGCGATTGATCACTGGGAAAAGCTCAAAACGGTCTCTGAGCTACGGGCGTATCTGGGGTTCTGCAACTACTACCCGGGGTATATCAAGATGTATGCCGAGTATGCAGCCCCCATGACGACCATGCTCAAGGGCAACCGAGAGGAGACCAAGAAGGGGTCCAAGAAGGCTCTGGTCTGGACTGCTGAGTCCGACCGTGCCTTTGAGGGGATGAAGCAGGCGCTGCTATCCGCAGTGGGTCTGCACCTCGTGGATCCCGCCCGAGGGTTCGTCCTGCGCACTGATGCTTCCGACTACGCCGTTGGCGCTGTGTTGGAGCAAGTGCTTGACGATGGGAGGCACGTGCCCGTGGCCTTCTGGAGCCGAGTCCTGGCGGAAGGCCAGAGACGGACGTGGACGCCCGGAGAAAAGGAGGCGTATGCCATCGTCATGGCTCTCAGGAAATGGGCTGGGTACATAGCCCTCCATCCCGTCACCGTCTGCACCGACCATCAGAGTCTGCAGTCGTGGCACAAAGAGCACGTGGACACCCCCTCAGGTGGCGCCTCCCGACGGGCAAGATGGCATGAGACCTTGGCCAAGTTCGACCTCACGGTTGTGTATGTTCCTGGCAAGGACAACACCGTGGCGGACTGTCTCAGCAGGTGGGCCTATCCCGCCAGCAAGGGCATGACGGATGTCTCTGCCCATGGCGATGAGGCTGAGACCGCTGAAGCCAAGAGAATCATTGAAATGGAGCGCCTGATGGAGGAGGAGGGTGTTAAATGCTTCGTCGTCATGGCTGCGGATGCCCCCCTCGGAACGAGGATTGGCAGAGTGGTCAGAGTACTCGCCCCTGATGGAGCTGAGTCCGACAAGCACCTCTTCCCTGAATCTTGCCTCCAGGACGATTGGACCGACGACTACGCCAAGTCCCAGGCCTTTGCGGCCGAGTATAGGGCTGTCACCGACCCTGATGACGGGCGGAAGAGGCCAAAGGGGCTGACCGAAGAGGATGGCAAGGTTTACCGGAATGGTAAGCTGCTGGTCCCGGAGTCCCGGGTGCTCGAGCTTTGTTCAGCTTGGCACCACCACATGCTGCACCCAGGGGTCAAGAAGCAAGCCCTGGACATGCTGCGCCGGTTTGAGATCGACCAGATCAATCTCTACACCGCCATCAAGAGGGTCAGGAAGGGCTGCTCCGTCTGTCAGGCCTGCAATCCCGATAACCGGAACGTCAAGGGGTAAGCCCAATGGACTCCGGTGCCTGACCAGCCCATGGAGGACGTGGCCATGGACGTCTTCTCCATGCCCGAAGTGCACATTGGCAAGGAGACCTTTGACTGTGTGGTTCTTTGTGTGGATCGCCACAGTGGCTACGTAGTAGCCGTTCCGGCACGCAAAAAGGGGTTGCCTGCCAAGGAAGTGGCAGTCATGATGATTCGTCATTGGCTGACTGTCTTTGACATCCCCCGCACCATTTGCAGTGACCGAGGGCCCCAGTTTACTGGTGGCTGGTTGGTTCAAGGCCATGTGTTCCCTCATGGGAATACGTCACGCCAGGAGCGTCGCCTATCTCAGCCGGTCCAATGGCCGGGCTGAAGTGGCCGGACGGCAGCTGTTCGAGAAGCTGCGCAAGATTCACATCACCAATCCACGTCGGAACCTGGTTTGAGGAGATGTGGCCTGCTCTGAAGGCCCATCATGACACCCCCACTCCGGGTGGTTTGTCCCCTCACCAGATTCTGTTCGGCAGGGACCCCCTGGGTCGGGGACTTCCCTTGTCTGGTGATGGCATGGCCATGGATGCCAAGGAATTCTTCGCGCGGCAAGAGGCAACGGCGCGGGACATCCGCCAGCAGCTCGAAAAGGAGCATGCTGAGCGTCAGAAGTCCGCCCCGAGCTCGACAGCGCAGAAGTTCAGGGTGGGAGACCCGGTGTGGGTGATCAGACCCTGCCCTATGGGCACCCACCGCACCAAAACCTGGTTCACACCTGGAGAGGTGGTCCGCAGGATTGGTGAGGACACCTACCGCATCAAGGTGGGTCACGGACAGTTCCGGGAGCGCCACGAGAGTCAACTCCGTGTGCGGGAACCCGACCTCCGTGGCCAACATGTGTCCCTGAACTCTGCCGCACATGATGCTGATTCGGAAGACGATTATGCTGAGCAGGACGACTATACTGTCGAGAAGATCCTGGCTCAGCGTCCGAACGCCTCAGCATCCGGAGGCCTGGAGTTCAAGGTTCGTTGGCGAGGCTATTGGCCGTCCCACGACACCTGGGAACCCGTCTCCTCGTTCGTGCCGCGGATCAATACCCCCTTCATGGACTACATCCGCAAGCACAAGACGGAGTTCCATGTCTCGGACTTTGCAGCACTCACCCGGGCTATTGCAGCCAGGGGCGCCTGATCATCGCCCTGAGCTCTCCCCTGATGCATTTTGAGCGCTTGTTTGGTCGACGGATCGTCCCTAACTTGCTTGCTCTCTTCCATCTTCCGGTGACCTGCCATCAGAGTGGCCATATACCCCCCCCTGCTGAATCCAGGGGAGGATGACCCCTCTCTTCAACTTCTATTCGTCAGTTCCCGCCTGCTGAATCTTTGGGAAACCGGGCAGGGCGACTGACCTTCATATTTTCTGAGCTCTTAGGGCCTTGAAGCCCATACGACGTTGCGCAACGGATGCCGCTGTCATCGGCATTGCGATTCTTTAATGTGTGGTCTGGTCCCATGGCACTTGCGGGCCCAGACCAGTCTACGTGTGTCTGCAGACTATATATGGCCTGAACTCAGGCGCTTTCCTGTCCACCCTCCTGCTTATGCCTTATCCTAACCGGGGCGTGGTTTGGCGCTCTATCCAGAGTGTGTTTACACGCCTATTTACCTGTTTATTGCTTACTTTACTGCCCCCCAGGATATGTGCATCTGTATGTTGAGTGTTGTCAGCCCATCACTGAGATGTGGACTGTTTTTTCCCCCAAAGGGATGCGAATCGGCATACGAAGGCGCCCTGAGTCGCCGTATACTTGCTTTTACTTAAGGTCCAGCCTGAACCAGTACCTAAGTACAGATTCTTCTGTTTGAGTGCCCGTGATACCGTGTGCCCTAGTGGCTGTGATGTGCTGAGATTCTGATGGCGCCAGGCGGGAAGCCCAGTTGCCTGACTACACTCCCAGCGGTCCGCCACTGTCAGTCCCAGTGTGAGCCTACCGACTCGCAGACGCACTTGCAGTGGGGTGGCGACCTCCGGTGTCCTGACCTCGGTCAGTCTGCCTGGGAAACTGGTGGTTTGAGGAGTCGACGCCTCCGCCCACACTGCATGAGGACTCCCTCATGCATGGCCTTTGTGGTAATAGGGCGAGGGAAAAGACGGCCTTGATGCCGGATCCCTTAAGGAGGAGCTCGTTCGGCTGTACCACTCTGGACTCGCGTCGTGGATATGGACATGGTGCGCCCAAGGAAGGACCCGTGGGGACTCTCCCCCAGCCTGCGGCCTTTGGAAGCCTGGGGTAGCCTGATGGATCTTTGTGGTCGCTTTCGACCTGTGGAACCACCTCGGTCGTCGTGTGACGCGTATGTTGGCCGTGTATGCCACTGCCACTGTGGTAGTGACCGTCGCAGCAGGCACCCGGTGCGCCTGGTATGGGTTAACGGGTCCTTTGGATGCCGAACAATCGCCGCCAGGACCCGGGACTTGATACTTGACACTATACTTGCAGTTACTAACAGCTACAGCACCGTACCTGTCTTACTGTGGGATTTGGGCAGCCTAACCTGCAAATGAGCCTGAAATGAGGATGTGACACCCCCCCCCCTTCAGGGGATGGTCCTTGGTACCCGCTGCCATGCTTGGGTGTTATCGAGCCCCCCCCAGGGTTTGCTCTAAGGAGGGGCATGAAGCTGTACCCAGAACCTGTGGCCCATGGCTGGGAGACCTGTGAGCCGTCACACCCCCACGGAAGCCGTTGACACCGGCTGTCAGCGGGATTTCCCTGTTCTCTAACCCGCGAAATCTGGAATCCGATATCTAACCAATAAATCGATGTAGAATTGCCATAATTTTATTGTCTCAGGCGATTTTCGGTCGGAAATCGGTGAAATACCCGATTTCTACCGCGATTTCCAATTGTCGTGAAATCGCCGCTTGATGTCGCCTGTTCAAGCGCCTTCGTCGCTTCACCGTGGCGAGTTTTGTGATGAACTTTTCTCGGGTACCTGTGAGGTTCTAAGAGAACTTAAGGGCTGAATCTAGAGGGTATTTAATGTACTTTCATCTGGTGTGGTCACCAGAATTTTTCGCCGTTGCGTCTTCAAGAAAATCAGCGCGCAGGCTTTTCCGTCAATCGCACGAACTCATGGTTCTCAAGTACCATGAGTTCCGACGGAACTCTACATTCCCCCCCTATGCCTTTCATCCATGGCCCTCTCACGCGGGCATATCATTTTGTATAGGGAAGCAGGCAATGGCGGTGTTTTAGGCAGCCTATGGGTCTCGCAAACCCAAGTCGTTTGCGTGCGCAAACGCTAACTTTGTGGCCTTGTGATCGTGAACGTTAACAACGGAACACAATGCTCACAAGACCAAAAGGCCGAGGGCATTTTCGTTTTTTGAGCCAACTCAACGATGGCTCCACGCATTTCAATGCTTACCAAAACTCTATTTTCGAAAGAGGGCAAGTTTTAGTGGAATATTAGGCCAAAATGGCCAAACCCCCGAGGCTCGTACTCGAAGCCTATGGGGAGTTGAGCCTCGAACCAAGGCCATATGTAAAGTAGAGACCACGAAGAACATCATGGATGGCTTGGTTGATTTCTACAACCTTGTCTCCTATTTTATATAATTTTGCCTTGTGAGCACGCGTGCCATACTGCCTCTTTGCACACACGCTCATATGCAAGCACTAATGACACGAGTGGGCGGAGACAATCTAATCATAGTGTGCATATTTGATAGGCACCTACGGACTTTGCAGCACTCACCCGGGCGATTGCAGCCAGGGGCGCCTGATCATCGCCCTGAGCTCTCCCCTGATGCATTTTGAGCGCTTGTTTGGTCGACGGATCGTCCCTAACTTGCTTGCTCTCTTCCATCTTCCGGTGACCTGCCATCAGAGTGGCCATATACCCCCCCCTGCTGAATCCAGGGGAGGATGACCCCTCTCTTCAACTTCTATTCGTCAGTTCCCGCCTGCTGAATCCTTGGGAAACCGGGCAGGGCGACTGACCTTCATATTTTCTGAGCTCTTAGGGCCTTGAAGCCCATACGACGTTGCGCAACGGATGCCGCTGTCATCGGCATTGCGATTCTTTAGTGTGTGGTCTGGTCCCATGGCACTTGCGGGCCCAGACCAGTCTACGTGTGTCTGCAGACTATATATGGCCTGAACTCAGGCGCTTTCCTGTCCACCCTCCTGCATATGCCTTATCCGAACCGGGGCGTGGTTTGGCGCTCTATCCAGAGTGTGTTTACACGCCTATTTACCTGTTTATTGCTTACTTTTCTGCCCCCCAGGATATGTGCATCTGTATGTTGAGTGTTGTCAGCCCATCACTGAGATGTGGACTGTTTTCTCCCCCAAAGGGATGCGAATCGGCATACTAAGGCGCCCTGAGTCGCCGTATACTTGCTTCTACTTAAGGTCCAGCCTGGTCCAGTACCTAAGTACAGATTCTTCTGTTTGAGTGCCCGTGATACCGTGTGCCCTAGTGGCTGTGATGTGCTGAGATTCTGATGGCGCCAGGCGGGAAGCCCAGTTGCCTGACTACATTCCCAGCGGTCCGCCACTGTCAGTCCCAGTGTGAGCCTACCGACTCGCAGACGCACTTGCAGTGGGGTGGCGACCTCCGGTGTCCTGACCTCGGTCAGTCTGCCTGGGAAACTGGTGGTTTGAGGAGTCGACGCCTCCGCCCACACTGCATGAGGACTCCCTCATGCATGGCCTTTGTGGTAATAGGGCGAGGGAAAAGACGGCCTTGATGCCGGATCCCTTAAGGAGGAGCTCGTTCGGCTGTACCACTCTGGACTCGCGTCGTGGATATGGACATGGTGCGCCCAAGGAAGGACCCGTGGGGACTCTCCCCCAGCCTGCCGCCCTTGGAAGCCTGGGGTAGCCTGATGGATCTTTGTGGTCGCTTTCGACCTGTGGAACCACCTCGGTCGTCGTGTGACGCCTATGTTGGCCGTGTATGCCACTGCCACTGTGGTAGTGACCGTCGCAGCCGGCACCCGGTGCGCCTGGTATGGGTTAACGGGTCCTTTGGATGCCGAACAATCGCCGCCAGGACCCGGGACTTGATACTTGACACTATACTTGCAGTTACTAACAGCTACAGCACCGTACCTGTCTTACTGTGGGATTTGGGCAGCCTAACCTGCAAATGAGCCTGAAATGAGGATGTGACACCCCCCCCCCCTTCAGGGGATGGTCCTTGGTACCCGCTGCCATGCTTGGGTGTTATCGAGCCCCCCCCAGGGTTTGCTCTAAGGAGGGGCGTGAAGCTGTACCCAGAACCTGTGGCCCATGGCTGGGAGACCTGTGAGCCGTCACACCCCCACGGAAGCCGTTGACACCGGCTGTCAGCGGGATTTCCCTGTTCTCTCACCCGCGAAATCTGGAATCCGATATCTAACCAATAAATCGATGTAGAATTGCCATAATTTTATTGTCTCAGGCGATTTTCGGTCGGAAATCGGTGAAATACCCGATTTCTACCGCGATTTCTAATTGTCGTGAAATCGCCGCTTGATGTCGCCTGTTCAAGCGCCTTCGTCGCTTCACCGTGGCGAGTTTTGTGATGAACTTTTCTCGGGTACCTGTGAGGTTCTAAGAGAACTTAAGGGCTGAATCTAGAGGGTATTTAATGTACTTTCATCTGGTGTGGTCACCAGAATTTTTCGCCGTTGCGTCTTCAAGAAAATCAGCGCGCAGGCTTTTCCGTCAATCGCACGAACTCATGGTTCTCAAGTACCATGAGTTCCGACGGAACTCTACATTCCCCCCCTATGCCTTTCATCCATGGCCCTTTCACGCGGGCATATCATTTTGTATAGGGAAGCGGGCAATGGCGGTGTTTTAGGCAGCCTATGGGTCTCGCAAACCCAAGTCGTTTGCGTGCGCAAACGCTAACTTTGTGGCCTTGTGATCGTGAACGTTAACAACGGAACACAATGCTCACAAGACCAAAAGGCCGAGGGCATTTTCGTTTTTTGAGCCAACTCAACGATGGCTCCACGCATTTCAATGCTTACCAAAACTCTATTTTCGAAAGAGGGCAAGTTTTAGTGGAATATTAGGCCAAAATGGCCAAACCCCCGAGGCTCGTACTCGAAGCCTATGGGGAGTTGAGCCTCGAACCAAGGCCATATGTAAAGTAGAGACCACGAAGAACATCATGGATGGCTTGGTTGATTTCTACAACCTTGTCTCCTATTTTATATAATTTTGCCTTGTGAGCACGCGTGCCATACTGCCTCTTTGCACACACGCTCATATGCAAGCACTAATGACACGAGTGGGCGGAGACAATCTAATCATAGTGTGCATATTTGATAGGCACCTACGGACTTTGCAGCACTCACCCGGGCGATTGCAGCCAGGGGCGCCTGATCATCGCCCTGAGCTCTCCCCTGATGCATTTTGAGCGCTTGTTTGGTCGACGGATCGTCCCTAACTTGCTTGCTCTCTTCCATCTTCCGGTGACCTGCCATCAGAGTGGCCATATACCCCCCCCTGCTGAATCCAGGGGAGGATGACCCCTTCCTTCAACTTCTATTCGTCAGTTCCCGCCTGCTGAATCCTTGGGAAACCGGGCAGGGCGACTGACCTTCATATTTTCTGAGCTCTTAGGGCCTTGAAGCCCATACGACGTTGCGCAACGGATGCCGCTGTCATCGGCATTGCGATTCTTTAGTGTGTGGTCTGGTCCCATGGCACTTGCGTGCCCAGACCAGTCTACGTGTGTCTGCAGACTATATATGGCCTGAACTCAGGCGCTTTCCTGTCCACCCTCCTGCATATGTCTTATCCTAACCGGGGCGTGGTTTGGCGCTCTATCCAGAGTGTGTTTACACGCCTATTTACCTGTTTATTGCTTACTTTTCTGCCCCCCAGGATATGTGCATCTATATGTTGAGTGTTGTCAGCCCATCACTGAGATGTGGACTGTTTTCTCCCCCAAAGGGATGCGAATCGGCATACGAAGGCGCCCTGAGTCGCCGTATACTTGCTTCTACTTAAGGTCCAGCCTGGACCAGTACCTAAGTACAGATTCTTCTGTTTGAGTGCCCGTGATACCGTGTGCCCTAGTGGCTGTGATGTGCTGAGATTCTGATGGCGCCAGGCGGGAAGCCCAGTTGCCTGACTACACTCCCAGCGGTCCGCCACTGTCAGTCCCAGTGTGAGCCTACCGACTCGCAGACGCACTTGCAGTGGGGTGGCGACCTCCGGTGTCCTGACCTCGGTCAGTCTGCCTGGGAAACTGGTGGTTTGAGGAGTCGACGCCTCCGCCCACACTGCATGAGGACTCCCTCATGCATGGCCTTCGTGGTAATAGGGCGAGGGAAAAGACGGCCTTGATGCCCGATCCCTTAAGGAGGAGCTCGTTCGGCTGTACCACTCTGGACTCGCGTCGTGGATATGGACATGGTGCGCCCAAGGAAGGACCCGTGGGGACTCTCCCCCAGCCTGCGGCCTTGGGAAGCCTGGGGTAGCCTGATGGATCTTTGTGGTCGCTTTCGACCTGTGGGACCACCTCGGTCGTCGTGTGACGCCTATGTTGGCCGTGTATGCCACTGCCACTGTGGTAGTGACCGTCGCAGCCGGCACCCGGTGCGCCTGGTATGGGTTAACAGGTCCTTTGGATGCCGAACAATCGCCGCCAGGACCCGGGACTTGATACTTGACACTATACTTGCAGTTACTAACAGCTACAGCACCGTACCTGTCTTACTGTGGGATTTGGGCAGCCTAACCTGCAAATGAGCCTGAAATGAGGATGTGACACCCCCCCCCCCTTCAGGGGATGATCCTTGGTACCCGCTGCCATGGTTGGGTGTTATCGAGCCCCCCCCAGGGTTTGCTCTAGGGAGGGGGGTGAAGCGGTACCCAGAACCTATGGCCCATGGCTGGGAGACCTGTGAGCCGTCACACCCCCACGGAAGCCGTTGACACCGGCTGTCAGCGGGATCTCCCTGTTCTCTAACCCGCGAAATCTGGAATCCGATATCTAACCAATAAATCGATGTAGAATTGCCATAATTTTATTGTCTCAGGCGATTTTCGGTCGGAAATCGGTGAAATACCCGATTTCTACCGCGATTTCCAATTGTCGTGAAATCGCCGCCTGATGTCGCCTGTTCAAGCGCCTTTGTTGCTTCTCTGTGGCGACTTTTGTGATGAACTTTTCTCGGGTACCTGTGAGGTTCTAAGAGAACTTAAGGGCTGAATCTAGAGGGTATTTAATGTACTTTCATCTGGTGTGGTCACCAGAATTTTTCGCCGTTGCGTCTTCGAGAAAATCAGCGCGCAGGCTTTTCCGTTCTCAAGTACCATGAGTTCGGACGGAACTCTACAATCCCCCCCTATGCGTTTCATCCATGGCCCTTTCACGCGGGCATATCATTTTGTATAGGGAAGCGGGCAATGGCGGTGTTTTAGGCAGCCTATGGGTCTCGCAAACCCAAGTCGTTTGCTTGCGCAAACGCTAACTTTTTGGCCTTGTGAGCGTGAACGTTAACAACGGAACACAATGCTCACAAGACCAAAAGCCCGAGGGCATTTTCGATTTTTGAGCCAACTCAACGATGGCTCCACGCAATTCAATGCTTACCAAAACTCTATTTTCGAAAGAGGGCAAGTTTTAGTCGAAAATTAGGCCAAAATGGCCAAACCCCCGAGGCTCGTACTCGAAGCCTATTAGGAGTTGAGCCTCGAATCAAAGCAATATCTAAAGTAGAGACCACGAAGAACATCATGGATGGCTTGGTTGATTTTTACAACCTTGTCTCCTATTTTAGATAATTTTGCCTTGTGAGCACGCGTGCCATACTGCCTCTTTGCACACGCGGTCATATGCAAGCACTAATGACACGAGTGGGCGGAGACAATCTAATCATAGTGTGCATATTTGAAGGCACCTACTATGGGCCTACTCCAACAGTGTTTACTCATATTTTTGTTCCTCAATGACCCAAAGATATGTACATGCCAATATCGCCGATATATGCACTTTTTCCCATAAATGGTGTGCTTCAAGGATTGAGGTGTTAAAAATGTTTTCATTATGCTTTGAACCCCAACCCTTGTTGCAAAAGGGAAGCAAAGCTTCGTTTTGCATCCATGCAAAAGCCCGAGGCTCCTTTCTCTTGTGATACGGAGATACGATATTTGGAGGGAGCACTTTTGGGTGAATTTTGGCCGTTTTGCCCAAAATGGCCACAAACTCCTTCTCCCTCTGATTTCACCCCCGAGGTTGCGTGCGCCACTTGACCAAGGGTAAGGGCAATTTGGAGAGGGCACATAAACCCGCATCGAATGGGGTGTTTCCCCATGTGGCCTCTCGTCTCGATGGGAGAGTTGTGAGTCACCCAATTTGGGGTATGTTACCATTCTGCCCCATTTGTGTATCACTTTCCATCCAATGGCTGAAATAGCTAGAGGCGACCATGAGGGTTGGCAAGTGGCATATATCGGGACCTAAGTCATATGTGTCTATAGCACCTTTGGTTGAAAGGATCCTCGCCGTGGCCATGGAGATATGGAATCATGAGTGCGGGCCATTTTGGCCAAATTTCGCTGTTTTTGCCATTGTATGCCGTATTGGAATTACCATATCTCCATGGGGCACGGGATCTAGCCGGATAGAAGGGCCATTATTGTAGCTCTTGACGAAGGGTTCAAAGCCATTGAGTTTCGTATTTGCTCCTTTGGCTCATCCGGAGTTATTCAACTTTTGGTGCGATCCATGATCCCCCCCTTTGCACCGCATGTTGCTTTCTGCCCCGTCCGTGTTGTCATCCCCTCGATGAACAGTAAGCAGCCAGCGTGACAGCAAGTGATAACCCAGGGCATGGAACCAAAGGGGATATCAAGGGTTGTGAATCAAGGCTTGGCGCGTCAATATCGCCAAGGTTTCCTACCCTGGACGGTCGCCCGAGACGGCCGATTTTGCCATTTTGGCAATTATGACCCCACTTGACGAACCCGTGGTGCCCTGATGCCGGGACCTCAGAGGGAACCAGGTTGGGTGAGGGCTCCAGAGAGTTGGTACTCGAAGGGCATAGGGTCAGTTGCCTGGTCCCTACCTCTGGCGGGTCCTGACAAGGGGTCGATTTTGGAGTTTTCGGAGCTAATATCAGTTTGGGCTGAAACAGCCCATTTTCAGCTACCAACTCCTAGAGGATAATGGCGGGGCCATATCTGTGGTTCAGAGGGGATTTGGGACCACCCGTTAGGGGAGCATAGGGGACCCCTGTCGGTTGGCCTTGGAGCCCCTTGGTTTCCAGGAACTCGTCTGTGGCTGGGCGGGACACCTCCCCTATTGGCAGGGTTTCAGGGTCCGGACTGAGCAGGGCATGGGTTGTGTTTGAGCCCCCGCCCCCACCAGCCACTGGGAGGGTCGGACCTGGGACTCGGATACGAGTTGGGACTGAGTGTCTATTGTCCTGTGATGTCCTTACCCCAGTCCAGTCTCAACCCCATGTGTACATATCCTGATGTGTTGCTGTACATACTTTCGTTCCCTTGTTGCAGGGTGGCAAGGATCCTGAAACGCTTTGTCACATGACACGAGCGCAATGATGCCCCTGTGAGCGTAGTGCTTTGCCTGCCTGCTCACCTGTGCGTGTCCACCGCAGCGTCCCGTGGCCAGGCCCCCCACGGGAACGCGTCACGTCGGGCTTAAGCCTTTGCGTGCATTGACACCCCCCTCTCCTTTTGATCAATTGGTGCCCCGTGGCATCGCTGATGGAATGGCATTTCATAAGGTTCGGTCACCTCTAGATGAATTTGAGGTCAGCGTGCCAGAACCCGGGAAACCCCAGTCGGGGAGAGGTGTTTTTGGTAAATCCCCTGATCCGTGGTTAGACCCAGATGTGTTGGAAATCCTTCAAAAAATTATAGGTTTCCAGTATAGAGACGGGACCTAGGGCAGTGTTATTGGGAGTTGGGAGACCTTGTTTTTGGTTTGGTACTACCGTAAGGGATGCCATTTTGATTTGGAAGCCTAGTTTGGGTTGTTACTTTCTAGTCAGCCCACAAAGAGACAGTCCACGTTGGCTCGCCAGTCACGTGATGAGCGACTTTCCTTGATGGATCTTTTTCTGCTTATTCGCTCCTATGGCATACAAGTCTCCAATCCTTATAGCCCCAGTAAGGTTTTCACCAGTCTTGGCAAAAAGGCCAGTCTAACAGGAGACGTGGGTCCAGATGAATGGTATGATTTTTTTGCGCAGTTTTTACACCACGGTCGGAGGGTTACACGCGAAGTTCCCATGCGGCAAGCCCATCCTGTCCTTCCCTCTGCCGTGGTTGCATACGCCAAGGGGAAATCGGCAGACAACGCATGGTACTCTGTTAAGCAAGATCTCCTCCAGGGACAAACCCCTAGAGGTAATGTTCCTTATACGTACTTGGAGATCTATGTATTTGTAATGCCCAGATTGCTTGCGGCCCGCCAGGGCAAATGGGTCGACAGTGGGTTACAGGCATTGCAATCCCGTGGGGGGCGGACAGTACAAGCCGTCTCTGATTCCGGTAGACGTAGAGAACGAGGATATGTGGGTGATCGTTCTCCCTCAGGATTGCGTGACGGTGACCAGTACGGGGATAAACGTGAGCGAGGTGACCGGGGTTCGCGTGACCGTGACCGTTATGGAGGTTCGCGTGACCGTAACCCTTATGGGGATAAGTGCTCACACGGTAGTAGTGGTAGTCGTAGTGGGGACCCAGACAAACGTGCTAGTGAGCATGGTCGTAGGGAGGACCGTTGACGCGATGGGTCTAATTCGCGTGATTATCGGCGAGGATCAGATGGGGAGGGTAGCAAAAACTCCCGGAGTAGCTGGGGTAGTCACAGTGGCCGTAGTAGTAGGTCTGAATCTGATCGTTCGAGATCGCATGGACGTGACTTTTCGCGTCAAGGGAAACAGAAAGATTACCGTAGCAACTCTCGCAACAGATATCGCGTAGACAAGTCAAGATACTGGGACCGCAATTCACGAAGAGGACACGATCGCCATCGCAGACTCGACCCTGACTGGGACAGGTATTCAAATACATCAGCATCATCAGGGCGTACAGGACGTTCAGGGTCCAGTGGTTGTCACGATAAAACGCGACGGGACCGCTGGGCAGAGCGCAAGGGCACGCCATAAGAGGAGGAAGTAGTCTGTTTTCGGTGTGGTAGAGTGGGTAACAGAGCACAAGTCTGTCCCACTCCCGGAGACCATAAAAATGCGCGCGCGATACAGGCAACGACGGAATCGCCCCAGCCAGAATTACAGGTCCAGGTCCAGCAAGAGAGGAGAAGTCCATAGGGACTTGGTCGGCAGAATAGCGCTCCTTCTGCTGAGACCAAGCATAACGCTGAGACCGCCGTAAGAAGGTGGGTCAAGCTGCCCAAGACATGGGAGACAGTGGATCTGGAAGCATTTGTACGTGTATTGAATTTTTCGGATCTCTCTGTTGAGGAGCGTCACCCTGTAAGTCCGCCCAGCAAACATAAACGTGGGCGCCGTGAACTTGCCTTTGAGTGCCTGGTGCAGTTTTCAGCTCATTCGAAACTGCAGGACCTGAAGGCTTTTGTTCTGGCTGATATCGGTTGCCAGATTATAGCTGTGGGGAGTGCTTCGTTGTTTCCTAAGGAGAGTTGGATCAACACTCCCCGACCATTGTGGCTGCTCGGTGCAGGTAAATCTCTCATCCAGGGAGGAGATAAAGGCGTGCATGTAACCCTACATGTGCCTGTAATGGGCAGACAGGGTATTGTAGTTCTGAAATGTCTAAACGTGTTTGTGCATATTGCTGAAGTGGGGCCCAGAATCCTGATTGGCTTTCCATTCTTGTTCCAATACAGGCTGGCTTTTGTGCCAACTAAGCAATTTTAAATCTCAATGGAGGATATGAAGTTTTTGAGAGCCCCCAGGGAATATCAGGGCTCCAGATCACAGAATGCACGTGTTATCGTCTACATTTTGAAGCGTACAGGACAGCCACGTCGCGTTTCAGGACATATACGTTTCTCTGACCCTGTGGTCACTTCAGTGTGGTGTTTTGTCTGTAATCCAGAACAACCACCTGAAGATGGTAGCCACTGTGTGCATTCACAGGCAGCCCATATCACGTCATCCATGCGCATTGCATGTGAGAGTGCGGTTTTGCTCGTCAGCTCGGCTGCGCTTAAGGTGTGCCGCCTATCGGTTCAGGGATGTTTACCAAAAAGAGCCACCGCAGGGTCTGCAAGAAAAGGTGTAAGGGCAACACAGGATGTTGTAATCCCTGCAGGTACTTTTGTTAAGGTGCCTCTGGATATTGCTGTAGAGGTACCTGAGGGTTCATATGCTCGTTTCGCAACTGGCAGCAGTTTCTCCGCCAAGCGTGTGCATATTGTGGGTGGTGTGATTGACCCTGACTACCGCGAGAATGTCACTGCAGCGGGTGAAAATTAGAGTGATTGTGAATTCTCCATTCGCCGCGGTGACACAATTGCTCAAATTGTGCTTGAAAATATTGTTACACCCCCTGTCGGGGAAACACAGGAGTTGTCTGAGACGAGTTGTGGCGCTGGGGGTTCGGCAGCACTGGCTCAGGGTCTCAGGACACATTCCTTCTTCAGGAAAATTCTGACAATCAAACTAATCTATCAGACATACACACACTAAAGCACACACACATACATGATACTGTTGTGAGATGTGATTTTTTGATGAATAGTGATTGGTGTGTTGTGTACCCTTTGCAACCTTTTCGCTACAAGATCTGGAAGTGGAACCCCAGTAACCGGAAGTGGAATCCCGGTGTCCGTACGTCCTGAATGTGGAATCTCAGGCACCGAAGTGGAAACCCGGAATCCAGCAGTCTTAAGGGTATAAAATGAGGCACCGGAAGTGGAATCTCGGTTGCAAATAACCCTGGATGTGGAACCCAAGGCCCTGGACGTGGAATCCCAGGTAACCAGCCCGAAGTGGATACCCGGAGCTACACACGGTGTTACAACTGTTTACGGGACTAGGGGTACCCAATGACCTTCAACATGTTAATATGGCACTTAAGGAGTCGTTACAGGGACTTGAGGTCCCGCTTACACACATGGCAACTTTTTCGTATGTTTTGAACATGGTTTCAGCTTTGGCTGGCCTTGGTTCACCGGGTGGTACGGGAGCTATGTACTCCTAGGTTCACCCCCTTTCTACATATACAAATACACTATCACCTGTACAAGACGATTCCCACGCAAACTGTGTGTTGAGTGCTGTGTTGAATGATAATGATGTAATATACGATGACGAAAACACTGTTTTTTGCTCAGCTCTGGAGGACCAGACAGTCAGTTCTGACAGGACCCCCCCTCTCTCGTGAGTCTTACGCCCCTGATTTTTTTATGGCAGGGTGGGGGTATCCGAGAACCACTGATTATCGACAGTCTTCAGTGCTGAAGCAACAGGCATTGCCCCCCAGTGATGCGAAGCATTTTGATGAGGGCCTTACGGATCTGAATTTACTGACTGCAGACAGGGCCATTGACCCCGCATTTCCACCGGCGAAAAACATTTTTCACTTGTCTTCTCTCTTTGATGTTGCCCGTCGTCAGGCCATCGTCAGAAGCAAGAAGTCAATACCCAGGGGTCAATACCGAGTTCGATCATCAGTCATCAACAAGGTAAGTGCTTGGATGCTTCACACAGGACAGCCCATCAGCGTAGAAGTATATGCCAAACGTGGTTTGCAGTTTTTTGGGCGTCGATGGTGTTCCAGAGTAGATGCTTTAAATCAATCATGGAATGATGAAATATTATGGTTGCACCCTTGTCCATCTCAGTGGCCACAGGCAGCCCTCAAGATGATTTTTGATGCTTGTAAGGGCATTGCAGTGGTGTCTGTGGATGAATCACAGACAGGTGGTGGTTGATTGGAGAAGTTGCGGTTGATTGGGTCGAGGTGCCCAAGGGTCATCCGCTTTTCATTGATTCTGACGGGCGCATACCCCGAACATGCTGCCTGTACCCAATTGTGTACTTTGATGCTGTGGGACACCCATAGTCCCAGAGTGAACAAGTTAAGGCTACATGTCCGTGGGTGGATCCACAAGGTCACCCGCGGGGAGATCGCTTCGATGATTGGATTCCTTTGCCCAGAGATGTTTTGCATTCCGAGCCTGGTTCTGGAGGGTTCGCAGCACAGGCTGAAAATGTACAGGCTGAAAATGTACAGGTCACAGAGTCCTGTGATCTGTTGGATCTCAGTGATTCAGCGGTGCCTCGTCATGAAGGAAGGCGTGGCCGTCGGACAATGCGAAAAAAAAATGGAACTGCCATGTCGTTCACTGAGGTTGATCCGCTGTATTGGATTGACTATTCAGTTTTGTCTGATACCCCCCCCGAGCCTGTACTACACGATCCTGGAACAGGATCAGAAAATGCCATTTCCTATGAGCAGTACTCATCGGATGACGATGTTTGATTTAGGGAAAGTGGTATGTGTGTATGTAATGACAACATTTCTCGGAGCGTTTTTTCAGTGGTTCAGGCTGATAAGGAGTTTCCTGAGTGTCAGGATTTGCGTGCTGCAATCCTTGACGAATTTACAAAATCAGTGTTCACGCGGAAGACCTTCAAAGAGGTCAACAATGCAAACCGAGGGCCGTATGCCCGAGTGAACCTTGAGCCGATCCAGGGTGCTTCGGGACATAGCTGTAAAGCTATCTGCACGGTAGGGGTACTTGAAAAAATTTTATATGAAAAAATTAAAGAGTTCGAGAATCAGGGATTCCTGCAGCCTCTGGGCGCGGATAAAAATTCTGATTGGGTGTCCAGAGCGTTCCTGGTACCGAAGCCAAATGGCAAGTGGCGGCGTGTCATTGACTACCGGTACCTGAACACTCAGTTGAGGGGTATAAAATTTCCCCTCCCCGTAATTGAGGATCAGCTGGCGCGTCAGGTGGGAAATTCCGTTTTTTCTTTGGTGGACTTGGAGGATGCGTTTCACCAGATGCATCTGGAACTCTCCTGCTGCCACCTGACGGCGTTCATCACCCCTTTTGGGGTATACGAGTGGTTAGTGATGCCCATGGGAGTTAAAGTTGGGCCACAGGTGTTTCAGCGCCTAGTGCAGTGGGTTTTGCGTACATGTCCACACAGTGGACCATACATTGATGACGTGCTGACTGGCACAGGTGATCCACATCGGCCCCGCACCAGGTTCTGTGGTGTTGGCCGGTTGTTGGACAGCCAAGCATATCAGGACGACGATGCTGCGCAGTTTGTGCATCCTTGGTTTTCTCCGCCCCCTGTATTGCCTGATGGCTCTCAAAATCCTGATATGGCCACCCCCTACTTTTATGATTCTCGTGCGAGTCCTTCCCAGTGTGATCTTTGATACCTTCACTACTTGTGTCTTCAGGAGGGCTTCAACGCCTTTGGACAGGCTTACCTCACTGTTAAACCATCCAAATGTTTTTTGCTCATGGAGCAGGTACAGTGTGTAGGGCATGTGTTGTGTAATGGCAAGCGGTTTCCCAGCCCTGTCAAGTATGAGGCGCCTATGTGAATGGAAACACGAGCAGATTACAACGGCCAAAGCCTTGAAGGGTTTTCTTGGCTTGGCCAATTGGTACAGTATGTACACAACAATTTCTATCCAGCATGCGGCCCCCCTCATGGAGGCCTTGAAGGGTAAACATTTGTATGAAGAGGGTGAGGGAGGTCCTGATGTGGTTGGTAATGGGTTGCCTGTAAAGGCCAGAAAGCGTGTACGCCTCACCCCCAAACAAGCTGAAATTCAGTGCAATCCAGAGATGGTTAAGGGTTTTTAGGCCATCAAGAACAGTTTGATTACACGTGTTGCCTTGTATTTACCTAAGCCAGGAGCCAGGTGGAGGTTGTCCACAGACGCCTCTGACTACGCCATCGGGGGAGTGCTCGAACAGGAGCAGGAAGATGGCAATTGGCATCCGGTGGCTTTTTCTTCGCGTAAGTTGCAGGGCAGTAAGACAGGTAAACATAAGGATAAGGGTATAGGACAAGTGGGCTGGACCGTACGTGAGAAGGAAACGGAGGCTGTAGTGTGTTGTCTCCTGAAATTCCACTCCTGGATTGGACATCAGGAGGTGTTAGTGCGCACTGACCACAGTAGTATTGTACAGTGGTATAAGGATGATTTATGTACTGTATCAGGACCTTTAGGGCGACGTGGTCGTTGGCACGAATTTTTGAGTCGTTTTAATTTAGTAATTGAGTATTGGAGAGGGGAGCATAACGAGGCGCCTGATGCCTTATCCCGTTGGGCCTATCCTGCAGGATTGGCACAGACTGTGTCGTTTCACGGGTCACAGACAGACAGGGAGGGCTGGAGTCAGTGTGAGGAAGCTATACGGGTCCGTTCACAGAACATTTTGAGGGATACATACCCCGAGGCTTATGGACCCTACAGCACCTCCTCAGTCAGTTTTGCAGATCAATGTGAAGCACCTGATTTGCTTCTGCAGGTCAGGGCACAGGAGGAGATTCGGTCACTTTATTCAGCTTCGGACAATTTAAACTCCTCGACTTCGGGTACATACGTGGATGCAGATGGTGTTCATCTGTTTTTGCATGACTCAGCATAGGTATCCAGAGTTCAGGGCAAGCCCAGTCGTCCAATGAGGCGTGCCTGTCGCCAGAACTTGGACAGTCATTCAATTTGTTCAGTTTCTTTATGCCCTGAACCGGAATGCGGCATTTCAGACCCTGTTTTGATACATGCCGCATCAACTGTTAAAGTACCCAGTGACACACACATTCTGTAGTAGACCTTGGATCAGCATTATCAGAACGACACTGTGTATAAGTCCTTATGGCCAACTCTACGTGCGGAAGGGGTGGCCGGTAAATATCAGTTGTATGAGGATCGTATCCGGTATGAGGGCAGAATTTGTATTCCTCGGGCCCTACTGGATAAAGTAATTGTAGCCACACATACTTATGCACATCCTGGTATTCATAAGACTCATCAGCTCTTTGATCGTAAGTACATTGTACATTATGTGGAGCAGGGACACACACAGAAATATCCGTATAAGAGGCTAAAGGACCGTATGACTGAAATGTTGACATCTTGTCAGGTTTGTCAGAGTGTAAAGGGACGTAAAGGCCTTCAGCCCAAACAGCTGAATTCCTATCCTGTACCTGAGTACCCTTTTAGTTCAATCGCAGTCAATTTTACTAAATCGGGTCACATTGAGACCAAAGGTCAGTCTTTTGATTCTGTTTTTGTAGTAGTAGTAGTAGGTAGTCGGTTGGAAAGCCAGGGTTGCGGGACTGTAGAATTACTCTGTGTTGACGGTGCCTTCCATGTTTCTGCAGTGCAATTCCAGTCAGGACCAGTCCAGTCAGACAATCCAGTCAGAGTCAGGAGAGTCAGGACAATCAGACAGTCAGGACGGACAGTCAGGGCAGTCAGGACAGTCAGGACGGACAGTCAGGACAGTCAGGATAGTCAGGATAGTCAGGATGTTGTTGTGCATTTCCTTGCTGCTGTTACATTACATTAGTGCCACGTTCTAGGTAGCATTTTTCTTCTGTCGTGGATCTGCTGGTAATGTTGTTTTTGACCGGTTGATTAGGCAGGATTTGACTGTGTTCTGATGACAGCTGTTTGCCTGTGTGACAGTTTTGACTGTCAGCCCCCCCCCCCCCCCCCTCTCGCAGTCCGTACTCCAATGCTCAGTGTTCTTGTGCATTTTTGGGTTACCCATTGCTACCTTTGTGGTGCTACGTTGCCTTTCTCAGCCATTGGTCACTCTGTTTTACAGAGGTGTCAAATGTCTTGGGAAGGGAGTGTAATGATTCAGGCCTTTACTCATTCACAGGCCTGATCTTCATATACAGCAGATGCGGCGCGCGCAGTGACAGCGAAGTCGCGCCGGGATTCTATTGTTAATCTGTGTTTTGGGATCGCTTTTAATCGTGCTCATTATTATGGCATTGATTAGATAATGACGATCCAGGGGTTCATCAGTCTGTAGTACTGCTTGAGCTATCATGCGAGGTATTGTCTTGCCATGTTTTAGACCCTGCACCATTTGATCATGTTTATGAACTGAGATTTCGTTGAACGAACAGTGTCCGGGACTGTTTGTGACTGTGGACGATCGCAGGTCATTTGTGTTGTCTTGTTGGTGCTGGTGCCTTTGGCATTGTATTCTTGATTTCAATATTGATTTTGGGGTGAGCCCATAAATCTGCAACAAGGTAAAACCCATGGAATACCAACGGCAATCAGAAGACCAATTATAGTCTTCGCTCTCGGTTTCCCAGAAGCGCCCATGTGGGATTTCAGAAGAGCTTGAACCAGATTGTAGGTCAGGCAGACCACTAGCATAGAATGACGTGCTCACGGTCAAGGAGTACAGCGAGGTTACTCTCGAGCTTGTTTGTAGGCCCGTCGTCGGTGTTGGAGGCCTTTCAACTCGTAAAGCGTCGTGGACTTTGTCATACTTTGATGGGGCTTCAACACCCGCTACAGCAGGATCCACCAGCGATGTAGGTAGGTCGCTCAGAGCATCATCATTGCTGGTGTCCAGGTTTGGGCAGGGTACCTCGTGGACTTCATAGGGCGGTGTGATCTGTGGAGCAATTGATTGCCGAGACAACTGTTGGCGGTCGAGCCAAAGTGGTTTGCAAGATTTTCGGGCCATGTGGCGGAGCAGATCTGCAAAATGGCGTGCCTTTGCATTTTGGGCGGGCATATTACTTTGTACCAACGCGGAAAGTTCCGACTGAGCTCACTAGTTTCTTGGGCGAGCGCTGTAGGCTTTTAGTGTGGTTGGTTACCAGCACAACGAAAGGGTTGGGAGTAGCGAAGGCAGACACAAACTCTGTTTGTCGCTTAGTTTTCGGCTCATGTACTCGGCGGTTTGCGATGGGCATGTCCTCCACGGCGGGTACCAGGGCGTGACTACAGCAACCTTGCTGTTTCATGAGACTCCTGGTAGCATTTGTCGGCGTTTGAGAAGGTTGTATAGAGTCCTTGGTAGAAACTTCAGCGCTTGTCCGAAAGAATTGTTCATTTTGCGCCGTACACGCTCTCTCTTCGTCGGAAAGCGTAGATGAGCTGGATAACTCACATTCAAAACGCGGATGGTGGCAGTGAGGTTCAGCAGACACAGAGCACTGAGAAGTAATTTCCAGGTGTCGGAAAGCCGCATACGACGTTGGCAGTGTCGCAGGCCTTCGAAGAAATTGAGGAAGTGGAGACATGAGGTGTTGCAGCTCGAGTTGCTGGTAGACATTCCCCGGAGAGCCGCTTGGAGTGTTGAAGAGCTTGACAGCAGTTCAACAGCGTCTTGCAAAGCAAGGTTGCAGCAGACTCCAGTACTGGCAATGCACTTAGTTTCTGGTAGCTCGAGCATGGCGATCACTATAGCGGACTGCTGGCTTGTCTAGATGCAGTTTTCTTTGATACATCTTGCCCAGGACCTCTACAATCATACGATCTGTGCGTTAATTGAAAAAAATAGACACTCAGAAAGGGAGTCTTGTACGACGCTGAGGCCTGTGCACACCAACAACCGCACCCCTTGTGCCCACTCCCGCTGGTACTCTCGTCCCTCACCGTCGTACATCTGCGTGCACACAACGTTGTCCTTCCCCTGTAGCTGTATCTTCTGGTACGCCACCACGTCCAGGTTGGCTTCGTGTAGCCTCAGTTGCAGTCACGCCAACTTGTCTGCCCGATACAGTGCCGCCGGGATGTTATGGGTGTACAACTTCATGTCTTGCCACCATCCCTCACCATCTTTCCACACCTCTTCTTTATCCTTTGGACGTTGGGCTTTCTCACTTTCCTTTCAGCCGTGCTGATGCCCTGAGTGTATCTTCGTCACTGCCGCAGCCCTCCGCGTCGTTAACTGTCTCCTCTTCCACTTGTTCTTCCTCCCAGCTGACACCTCCTCGCCTTACAGCTCCTGTGCCTCCTGCTCCGGAACCAAATGTCCCTGTATCTCCATCTCTCTTCCTCGCGAACACACCCGCAATCTCTCCAGCAGATATTGCAGCGTCTCCTCATCCCCCCCCCTCCTAATCCTCCCAATGAACGATGGCCGCCTTCGTCTCATGCCCCGTGCGGTCCTTCTGTACGATCATCTCCACCACTGTCCCAACATACATCCTCCACTTTCCTCGTACTTTGCAGGGACCATACACCGTCACCCCTCCACCCACTGTTCCTGGCTCATCCCCCACTTCCTCTCCGGACCTGACCCCCTCGCCATCTTCCTCTTTGGCCTGACATCATTTGCCCTTCACTCCACTCTCTCTAGTTCCTCCTGCTCCTCCTCCTCTCCTTGTCGCCTGCTTTTGTCCTCCTCGCTGTCGTCTTTGCCCCCCCCGTTGTCTCGTCCCTCCTCACCTTCCCCCGCAACACTGCCCCGCCCTCGTCCCAGTGCCGCTCCTTCCCCCTCCCCTACCCCTTCCCCTCCGTCCCCCCCATCTTAATCAACCTGCGCGTCTGCCTCCACCCCCGGCTCCCGACCTTCCTCCTCCTTTACCTGTTGTTCCTCCTTGCCTCCCTGCTCCCCCTCAGCTCCTTCCCGCGCTATGAACCTCATCTGCCCTCCCCTTCCTCTCCTCAATCCTCTCCATCTACTCTGCCTCCCTCCCTCAGGGTCTGCCGGCACCTCCGGGCCCTGCTTCTGCACCTCCTCCACAAATTTCCTCGCCCTCGCTAGTGCCTACTTCCCGGCCCCCTCCTTTTTACCCTGAGGTACTATCCACCTCGGCTGGTTCCCATCCTTGCCGCTGTCGACCCGCTCGAGCGCCACCCGGATCTGCTTTTTGATGTCCTCTGCTTCCTCTCCTTCTGCGCCTGTGCCCATCTGCGACTCCAACGATCTCAGAATGGCCCTTGTACGTGTCTTCTCTGTTCTTACCACCCGTACCTCCTCCGCCTCCCCGACCCATCTCATGAGCGGGTGTTCCACCCTCTTCAACAGGGCACACTACTGCCCCGCGTCTGTCCCCCCTGTGGTCCACAACCCACCATGTGAGTCCGTGTTGTACGAAGTCGGTGACTACTTGGTCCGCCGCCCCTCTGGCACTCCCTTGCGGGGACAGCACATGTACAGTGTGTCCCTTAGTGCTGCCCCTTGCCCCACTGTAGTCCACCATGGCCATAACCTTCCTGACTCGGTGCAATTCCGTGTCCGGGTCCCAGTCTCCAGCCATTTTTCTGCTTCTGCGTACCGTTTCCCCGACATACATTGCCAGCGCCAACATCTGCCTCGTCGGCCCCCAAATCTTGTACCGTTCTGCTTGTGCTGTCCACACAACCCGCGACCTGCGCATCAGCTGCATCTGCATCCACAGCACCGCCAGCTTAGGCTCCACCTTCCGCGCTGTAAGCACCTGTGACCCCCCCTGCCTCTCGTCTGCCTCCGCCCCCTCCTCAGACGTCCCGCTCCGGCCATCGGCATATGTGACCCACATGTGCTTGACCTGGTGGAAATACACCAGCGGTGCTCCTTCCTCTTCACCCATCTGTAGCCACATTGGCCCTTGTCTCCTGGGCTGCCGCACCTTGATCCCATGATATCCACCCTTTAGTTCCTGCGGTCCGTTTAGCCTGCACAGGCACCTGGCCAGTGTGCATTCCGGTCTGCACCTGTCCTCCACGGCCTCTTGCCTGGCCTTCATGTGGTACCTTGCCCTGCTCACAGCCTGCTGCACATCTTCACCCCTACACCCCTTAATGCGTTCCTCCAGCCCCGGCTGCGCCTCTCCATTTTCTTTTTAGACATTCTGCCACGGCGACGACTTCCCCCTCAGCCTCTGTGCCCACCTCAGAAGCATGTCGTTTCTATTCCTTCTGTCCCCCAGTATGTCCAGCACATCCACAAATGCTTCCCGCTGGCGCTTCTCTTTCTCCTTCTCCGCCCTGCTAAGGTCCGCGGCGTCCTCACCCTCTGCCCTCTCTGGTCCCCTGAGGACCTCGGCATGTAGCGGCTCCCACCACGTGGGCTCTGACTTCCACTGGATCTTCTGCTGCCCTTCATAGTGCCCCACAGTGTGTATCAATGGCGGAGCAGGGACCGAGTTACTTTCTTCCCGCCCTGTGTGCCTACCTCAGCCACTTCCACCTCAACTCCTCTTACACGAGGGCTTCTCTAGCTTCAAGGGACACGAGATCCCCCATAAACGTAGGTATGGCAAAAGCCGAAGCAAATGCACCCATTAACAGGTAGCGATCCCTTTTTACCGGGCCTGCCCGTGTGGGCGGAGGCACCACACCAGGGTCTAGCCAGATCTCAGTTCTGGGCTTCCTGTCATCCATTGGATTTCCCCTTGCTTCCAATTCGCATCCAGTTCACCAACAGGATAAAATCTAACACTATCAGCACCCGTGCGGAAGAATTTTCGTACGATTGTCCCGCAGTGAAGAACAGGGAGCACGCACACACCACCAGGAACACGAGAAGGGCGCACACACACACAGCAGGCCTGGTCGGGACCAGAAATGTCAAATCTTCCCTCCTGTGGTTTATGAATAGTATGAATTCGGAATTCCCCTGAATTGATATGCGAAATTGCTGAAAACGCTGAAGTTGCTGAAGTAGGTAGGTAGGTACCTTCAGGAGCTCGGGATGCCTCCTTTGACAATGCAGCAAGAACGTCTTACCAAGGGAACGTCCTGTCCCTCCCACGGCCCTAGTTCAGGCTCCCCTTAAGCCGCTCCTGCAGGTGCTCCGGAAGGCAGTGTCGCGGCCACCCAGTCCAGGTGTCCGAGTCCGGAGGGTGCCCCAACATGTGTCCATGGTTAGGGCCACATGCCCCCTCCTTTGGGCGGCAACTCTGGGGGCTGCCCAGCCGTGTGTAGTATCTCTGACGGCAGGGGATATTGCACCTGCGTGTCTAAGGTACGACCGCCTCACCCCTTTGGCTCGAGTTGCGGGGCCCTGCTGCTTGGCAGGTGACCCCCTCCTGGACGGTGTACCGGCTCGCCTGTCAGCGGTTGCTTCCATGGCTCCGGGTGACGTTTGCCGCCCAGTGCGCCCGGTTCGCCTACGTCAGCCACTTCCACTTGAAATCCTCCTCCACTAGGGCTTCTCCAGCTTCGAGGGACTCGTGATCCCCGATACACGTAGGCATGGCAACAGCCGAAGCAAATGCGCCCATTGACAGGTATCAATCCCTTTTTACCGGGCCTGCCGGTGTGGGCGGAGGCACCACACCACGGGTTAGCCAGATCTGAGTTCCAGGCTTCCCGTCATCCATTGCAGTTCCCCTTGCTTCCGATTCGCATCCAGTTCAGCAACAGGATAGAATCTAACACTATCAGCACCTGTGCAGAAGAAGCTTCGTACAATTGGCCCACATTGAAGAACAGAGAGCACGCACACACCACCAGGTACACGAGAAGGACGCGCACACACATAGCAGGCCTGGTCTCGACCAGAGATGTAAAATCTTCCATCCTGTGGTTTTTAAATAGTATAAATTTTGAATTCTCCTGAATTTATACGTGAAACTGCTAGAAACGCTGAAATTGCTGAAATATAGAACTATGCAGGCAAATGGAATCCAAACCACCTTCAATCCGCAAATGGAACCGAGATTTGCAACTGAGAGCGTGTGCCACACCTGCGAGCACAATAACAAGGGTCTTTCACCAACCTTATCACTTTCCACCGTCCCCGGGGTACAGACAGTGGCTCCACGTCCTGAGCTGGGGACCGGCTAACAATATGACGGAGCAGCCGCCACAGCCTCAAACCGGTACGGGGCTTCCGCGGCACAGACATGTGCTACAGCCCCGCCCACAGCTACCCAGGCTAGCCAAATATGGCGGCCACACGCGGGAGCATCAGCTCTACGCACAGGTCTGCCAGACAATCAACCTGCTTCAATGCCGGCGTAGCCGAGAACGCTAAGCCGGGCTGGACACGCCGACCCTCAGGCGGTCACCACTGTCAGCGCACCCGGCCAAAAACACGATCGAAAAATTTTCTAGATAGCTTAAGATAAAGCTAATTAGCATAAAGACGCTTAGGCCAAAAAGCGCGGCAAAAGATTCTTCGACCTTAAATAGGTGAATAGTTAACGTGGTAAGCACCGTAACGCTTGTAGGAGCATAACGCTGTCCCCCTCGTCAGCGCAAAGAGGCGCAAAGAAAAACGCGTCACGAGCAGCGCAAAAACTTTCATAGCTTGCCAAAACCCCTCGCGTCGCGCTCTGTCGCCTTTTTCGTATTTTCTTGATGCACCTCCCTCCCCATCCTCGTACCCATCACTCCCCCTGCCCTGCAGCTCATGCGGCGGCCCTGAGGGAAAGCGGTTAACCCCTAGCAAACTTCAACAACACCAACAACATGGTTACCATCAGCGTCTACGACAACGATTGCAGAGTGTGGCCAACGGCGGGTAGCACGTAGGCTGCAGACAGGCCACATGGTCTTGCTGCGTGCTGCTGTGTGGGTTGTGTAGATTTATTATTTTTCTTTCAAAAAAAGAGGAATAGAAAAACACTTTTACCGGTTTGGCAGTGGTTTTTGCAGCAGCAAACAAACAACAGGCACAGGCAAGGACGCAAACAAACAGAAGAGCACATCAGCACACCACCAGAGGAGAGCACAGCACCACAGGCCACAATACAAGGGAGCGGAGCACCAAGACACACCGCAACAAACCACAGGGCGGCGAGCCACGCCGCTGGACAGGCACAGAAGCATCTAAACATGACACCAGGAACCACCAGGACCCACCAGAAGAAGGCAGAGGACAGCAAGGCCGAACAGCAAACAGCAAAACACAACAGGCAACAACACACACCAGCAGCCAGCGCCAAAGGGGGGAGGGAGGACTGCACGGAGAGCAACAACACAGCCAAACCAGCGCAGCACCGCACAAGTGGAGCCAGGAAACAAGAAGCGCCCAGAAACACGGCACAAGGAACAACAGGACCACAGATAGCACAGCAGGACAACACAGCACCGCCCCCAAGGACAGAGAACAACAACACTCCACAGCAGCGCACGGGGCAAGACATGACCGAACCACCGCAACGAAACAAACAACACAGCACAGAACCAAGAGACACACCGCGGCACAACAGAGCACCAAACTGCACAGCGCAGCAGAAACCAGCACAAGAACGCAACGCAACAGGGCCACGCCGAACAGCAAGACGCACCATGGCATAGAACCACACAAACAGAAACAGCCCGGAGCACCATGTAAAAGCAAGGAACAACGCTGGAAAAAAAAACATCAGAGAACACAGCAGCCCACAAAAGCAGGGCTGATCGAAAACACCACAACAAGACCGAGCACAACAACGTGCCGGACAGCACTGCGCAAGAACCCGGCCCAACACAAGCACGCCACACAGCACCCGGCAAAACACAAAACAGGCCACACCGCAGACCGCAGCACCACATGACATGGCGCACCACAAGGCACAACACAGGGCACCGCAACCAGCCGGAGAGGGCGAGCACAACTAGCACACACCTGACAAAACAAAACAGCACACACCACCCAGGAGAGGTGGGGTGGGAAGGGGCAGCACCACACGGCACCCCACAACGGGGCAAAACACCACACCAAGCAGGCCAACACAACACAAACCAACACAAGACGAAACAGCACAACAAGAGACGGCGCAACAGGGCAACGACACCACTGCACCCAAGGGCAGCGACAGGCCGCTAGCACCACAGAACAAGACCAGAGGACAAAGCACACGAGCAAGGTACCAGAGGCAGCACAGGGAAGAGAAACGCCGCCAGCACGGCGCCACCGGACACGCGCCACACGACGGGCAACAACACACGGAGAACAGGCACAACCATTGAGCACAAAACGACACAGCGCAAGCGCAAACGGGCCCCTGCCAGGGTACAGCGCCCACAGCAACACACACCAACACACCCCACAGTCCAGGACACACAAACCACCCCAGCACCGCACAGATAGCACACCACGTCGGGATAAAAAAAGGAAGCGGAAAAAAAAAAGACCCAAACAAACAAAAAACACAAGAAAGACAGGCAGGAAAAAAAACAGAAGGGTGGGGGGGAAGGAAAAAAGGGGGGGGGGAAGACAAGAAGCCGAGGCCCAAGGCACTCAAGGCCGGAGAACACAGAACGCCGGAGACACCGGGGGCGCAGAAAAGGAAAACAAGAAAAGCCCCATCCACAAGCAGGGCCACCCAAGCCCGTAGGGGGCCTAGCAGACAGAGAGAGCACCAGGACGGGCCCCAGGAAAAGTTGAGGCGCACCAAAAGGTGCGCGGGAGGCCGGCCTGCCCGACCCAGCCAAGAAAAGCCAGCACATGCACACACGCACGGGACCGGGGCGTGGCGTCCTCTGACCAGAAAGGGGCGGTGTCGGCGTCCACATAAAACAGCCCCGCTGCACCCGCCGAGTCCCCCGTCGAAAGACCCGCGGTACGGATAACCGGACGCGTCAGTGACCGGCTCCACACACGCAAGACACGGCAGCGCAAGCAGCCCAAGACCGACGCAGGAGGACCCGGCCAGGGACAACCCCGTCGCGGGGCCCCGAACTGGTACGACGCGGAGTGAGCCCAGCACTGCTGCCTCGGCAGCGGCCCGCGGCAGGCACAAAGAGCCCGGTTCTCGGCCGGCTTCCAGGTACCCCGTGCAGCCGCCCAGGAAATGTGGGGGTGCAAGCCCCCTGGGTGGAGACAGGCAGCACGGCGTCACGAAAGCCAGCCGGAGCACCGAGAGCGACAAGACCGGACGAGGCACGACACACCAACGAGGTGCCAAGAGGCACACCAGGGAGAGACACGCCGCCGGCCACAACCGAGACAGACGGACAGGTGCCAAGCAACAACGGCCACCGAGTGCCGCAAACCTGGACGGCGCGCACAACCCACAACGAACCATTGCACAGAAACTGGTGCCAGGCAACACGCAAGCCGCACACCACAAACACCAGCCAGGAATGACGGGGTACAGGCAGAAGGCGCACACCAACACAGAAGCCCCAACACCCCAGCCAGGAATGGCTGGGTGCAGCCGAAGCCCGAGCCCAAGCAAACACACCAAAAACAAAGACCCCAGCCACGATTGGCAGGTTACAGGCGGAGCGCATAAACAAACACACACACACCCCAACAGCCGAGCCGGGAATGGCGGGGAGCAGCTGAAACCCGAGCCCAAGCACATACTCCCACACCGCACACCCCAGCCAGGTTGGACGGGGTACAGGCGAATCGTACACACGAAAACACACAACCCAACACCCCAGCCAGGAATGGCCGTGCACAGCCGAAACCTGAGCCCAAGCACACACACCCACACCGCACACCCGAGCCAGGATTGGCGGGGTACAGGCGGTGACACACACCAAAACACACAACCCGACACCCCAGCCAGCAACCCATACCCAACGGGCCGTAGGCATAAGCAGCGAGGAAACAACGACGGAACGCAACAGCCTACGCACACAGACAGACATCAGCTTGACAGGCTGAACAAAATACGCTACACGGGCCAAAAGTGGGCCGGTCAAAAAGCAACCAACCAACATCACAACAAGCTGCATTGGGGACGCCTACACCAATGACATCCGGCCGCACCAATGCCAGCAGCAAGACAAGGGGACCACTACAGAACTAGCTAACCAATAGACAACTACACTACAGTGCACCAGTGCGGAAGCTGTGGCAGCAACGACTAGACCATTGACACACAACCCATCAGCGAGCCAAAATCGAACCCCCGAGGTGACCAAGGGAGAAGAGGGGGTCGGTGCCCAACTAGCTGGAGACCATACCGCGAACGCCACAGGACACCACGGTACACAAGCAACCAACCACAAGCAACGAACCACACAGAATGCCCGCCTACCCCAGAGAGCGCAAGCCCGACCGAGTGAGGAAGCGTGAGCACGCACCACGGCATGCAAGCCCCGTAGCAGGTGCTTCTTGAAGTCGTCTCACCCCTACTGAAAGCCAAACCAGGTTCGAGTGCAGGACAAGCTTCGGCCCCTCAACCCCCGAATCTGGAGGTTGATGAGGACCTCAGATGGGTTCCCCCCCCACGGATCATCCGTCCGAAGCAGAGGGATGTGAAACTTCGGTCGAACATGGATAACATCTCTGGAAAGAAGCCGCTGAAGGGTGCTGCTCGCAGCAACTGAGCACATCCGCCAAAGGGGGGAGCCGCTTTGTTGGGGCACGTGACGTATGGCCGTAGGTAGGTGAGTCAAAACCCCAGGGTAAGCCCGCTTTGAGGGCAACCCTAGTCGCTACATGACCTACCTATCTACCTCTGGTGCTTTTCAGTTTTAAGCAGAAATGATGTTCCCAGGTCCCCACTATATGAGGTTTGTATGGAGCAGAGTGGGACGAGCGCTTAGGCAGTATGTGCGGATTTTAGGCATTTGTGGTTTGTATGCAGTTTTAGGACCCCCGGTGACCGCGTGGTACCTACTCTCAGGGGTGTCAGTGGGATGTTGTGGCAGTATTCACCTACTAGGATACAAGAGGACGTTTTTCGCAGTCTTTAGACTAGCCAAGGGACAGTGATTTACAGTGTTAAGGTTAATGACGGTTCCTTCCAACAATGGCCTGGTTGATGGGCCAGCATACAGACTGCTCATGCAGTTTTTCACCCTGGGCAGCTACAAAATTGAAGTTCTGCAAACTTTTTTTTTGCATACCATGACCGTCCAAAATAACCATCCAAGGTATCTAAAGCATGTTATGACCCGTTTACGCATTCTTGACCGTATTTGGTTTTTACGTCGGGGGGGGGAGGTCTTCTAGTGCATTGGTACGCAACCTGCTTGTGCAGCTTTTCCCCCTGGGCAGCTCAAAAATCGAAGTTTTCTGAGCTAATTTTTATGATATTGTGATCTCGCAAAATGACCATCGCAGGTCTCTAAGGCAATGTTTTAGGACGCAGTTGTGTGTGTTTCGACCTCTTATTGTAAAGCTGCACGTGGTGGGGCTGCCTAGCTGAGCCGCAATCTTCTTGCTTTCCCCTTTGATGCTCCTGCATCCCCCGCCTCTCTCGCCCTAGCCCCCTGCGCAACATGGGCGACCAAGTGGGGGTGGCCAACGTGTAATGAAACCGGGCCTCGGGAGGCCTTAGGGATTGACAAAAAGAACTCGCCGTGGAAGGTTTAATATGCAACAGGATGGATTCCAATGCACTGCTGGAATGGACGATCGCCAGATGCTTGTGTGCGCGCGTGTGTCTGTCTGGTCGCGCTGTAATGCAGGCCGGCCGATCGAAAACTCCTTCTGGCGGTGTTAATAGCGTAAGTTCTGTCCTGTCACTGAAAGGGACACCATTCGGAAGCAAGGGCAACTCCAGTGGATGATAGAAGGCCCGGAATTGTGATCTGGCTAAACTCTGGATGTGGTGCTTCCGCCCACACCGGCCGACCCCGTAAAACGGGAGGGGTTCACGTTAATGGGCGCATTTTGCCACGCCTACGCGTATGGGGGATCACGAGTCCCTTGAAGCTGGAGGATCTCGAGTGGATGAGGAGTGGAAGTGGATGTGACTGAGATAGGCGCACCTAAGAAAGGCAAGTAAGTCGGTGTTTTGCTTGCAACATAACTCCCTTAGGAGTGCCGCACAATTAGACATTCATGTGTACCCGCATGTGTGTTGATAAGGATGAGTGGACATGAATACTTGTTTTGGAATGTCTCGACATGAGTATGAGTGCATTTAGGTTCAAGTTTGCATGCATGAATCATTCCATATAATCGCGAATTTCAACCCTGATAGGTGGATTAGGAATGATGAGGTCAAGGGTCATAACACCTGGGTTGAGATAAGCTTGATGCTTGTATGTGTAGGTGTGCCCATGCATAATCATATATGGGTATTGCAACCATTGATCAAGTTTGTTGTGTTTTCTTGCTTGTGTGCCCTCCTCGTAACTCGCAAACAAGGGTTAAAGGTCGACAATGAATTGCGCTTAGTTTTGTCCATGAATAGGCTTTCAAACTCCGAATTTGGGTTCACATGAGCAAAGACGATGACTCTATTGAGGTTTAGTTTGACATCCCGCCCCAATTCAAGTTCGAGTGCAATTTTCCATTTCATGCATACTCAATACCCATTATCCCAAAAATCATGAGATATGATTCCAAGTCGCCATACATGTTGTTAAGCATCCATAAATGATTGGCGTCCAAAATGACGTGACTTCAAGTTCGAAGTCTCCATGAGGTTGGAGAAGAATCCACCCCAAAATGATCATTTTGGCATGAAAATACCATATTTTCAGTTTGTGACCGATTTTGGGAGCAATGAGGTTCCATGATTCCTCGGGAAGAAACATACTCCAAGTGGCTACATTCAAGCCTCGAGGTCCCTAGGACATAGAAGAAGAGAGTTTCCAACTGTCATTTTAAGTATTTTTTCAAGGTCACGCTTTCTCAGATTTCCTCTATTTTCGGTACATGAAGTTTTGTCATAACTCCATGCCTTTGATGAGTTAAGTTGGAATATGTTGCCAAGATTGAGAACACCCTCACCCTTACTCACTAGCCTTATGTAGTTCGATCATTTCCATGCATGCTTCTCAAGCAATCTCATTCTTTTCCCCTCCCAGACCTCCCATCTCTTTTGCTTTGCTATCCCACTATTTCTCCTGCTCTCAGGACATCCTTGTCCATTCTTGTACAATCCTCTGCTCACCCTTCGCGTCGCAACCATTCCAACAACCAGCAGTTCGCAACCTGAGTTCTCGCCGCCGATTACATTAAGGACCGTGGATGGAGTGAGCCACCACCACCGGCAGCGAAACCCAGCCAGGAGTGGCGGGGAGTAGCACACAGGAACCTCCGCCAGGAGTGGCGAGGGACCAACGACACCACACGCCAGCCACAGAGCAAGCGCCAGCCGAGGGAAGGCAAAGGGAGGAACAGCCAGGCCGCCGCCCCCCCCCCCCCGAAAAAAAAAAAAAGGGGGGGGGGGAGTGGGGGGCCGCGCGAAAAGAAAGCCCACAGCCACCAAACCGCCCGCCAACAACACAGAAGGAGGCCAAACCCCCCACCCAGAGGGCACCGAAGACAGAACCCCCAAAGAGGCACAGGGGGACCACCCAGCCGAAACCGGCAACACCAAGCCTAGAACAGCGGCCCACCGGGAAAAGGGGCACCGAAAGAAGCAGACACACACCACGAAAAAAAAAAAAAGCCAGCAGCCCAGCCCGAAAGAAAACAGACGGGGGGAGAGACCACAAGGCCCGGGACGGGGAGAGCCAGCAACCGAAAAAAAAAAAGCGCAAAAAACACACCCCGACAACCCAGCCAAGAAGGGCGGGGCACAGCCGAAACCCAGGCCCAGCACACACGCCCACACCGCACACCAGAACCGGAAACGGCGGGGGGCAAGGGAAACGCGCACGAAACTACACACGTCCCGAAAGCAGGCCGACACCAAAGCCCAACCAGGAACACCACAAACAGCCAGCAAAAGAGGGACAACACCACAAACCGAGCCCAAACACACCCACCCAAGACCCCAGCCACGACTGGCAGGGGTCAACAAAACCCACGACCAACCGCAACCCACACCCAACCACAAACGCAAGCCAACAGTAGGAAACCCAGTGCCCACAGCCCGGGCACTGAGGCAGCCCGAGCCATGCAGGTGACCCGGCCAAACGAGATCCGGAGACCGGGGGTAAGGCTGCATCCTAAGGCCAGCGCTGCTTTCGGACTCGAGGCGGAGCGTGCGACACCCAACCGCCTCGGAACCCAAGTACCAAGAACATGCATGCATGCCTTGGGAACGGGATACGCCAGAAAGTCCGGTGAACCTCTAGGGTTCCGCCCAAAGGAGGGGACGTGCGCAAGCACGGGGGCACACCCTCCTGGCGAGACAAGCATGTCACGCTGGCGGCGATCAGCCCTCCCGGCGATGCCCGGGGCCGCTTTGTTGGGGGCCAACAGTCAGGTCTAGCGGGATGTAAGCCGCCTCCCCTCTTCACGCGCGGAGCCTCTTCCTGCTCGTCACAGGGGCGACGCCAGGGGGAACCAAGGGGCGCCTCTCCACGACTGAGTGCACCTACCTACCTACCTCCAAGTGGCTACATTCAAGCCTCGGGGTCCCTAGGACATAGAAGAAGAGAGTTTCCAACTGTCATTTTAAGTATTTTTTCAAGGTCACACTTTCTCAGATTTCCTCTATTTTGGGTACATGAAGTTTTGTCATAACTCCATGCCTTTGATGAGTTAAGTTGGAATACGTTGCCAAGATTGAGAACACACTCACCCTTACTCACTAGCCTTATGTAGTATGATCATTTCCATGCATGCTTCTCAACCAATCTCATTCTTTTCCACTCCCAGACCTCCCATCTATTTTGCTTTGCTATCCCACTATTTCTCCTGCTCTCAGAACATCCTTGTCCATTCTTGTACCATCTTCCGCTCACCCTTCGCGTCGCAACCATTCCAACAACCAGCAGTTCGCAACCTGAGTTCTCGCCGCCGATTACATTAAGGACCGTGGATCGAGTGAGCCAAGTGTTTGTTGTCTTTGTGTCTTTGTCTTGTGTCCTTGTGTCTTGGGGAAGGGTAACAAATCACTAAGACACCAAGGGCATCATCGACTATGCCTTCTTTTTTTACTCTGCAAGGTGGTTAAATTTAGATCCTGTGCCCTCACCAAATCAAAGAAAAGTGCTTCATCAATAGTTCGTTGATTTTCTTTGTCAAAATCTGGTTTTGATTGTATTTTCCTGATGACTGAAACAAGTGAGGTACAGATTATATGCTCACCACCTACCTTATTACATGGTAGCAGTTCTGGTTCTCTTTTCGGGATTGGCCTGGGAGAACTTCCGCCATCTCTTCCATATCAAACAACGAACATCGAACATACAGGACTTACCCTCCCCTATCCTGCGAAAATCATTGAAGCACGCCCCCCAGTCCTCCCTAATACACAATGGTCAGTCATCGTCCAGTCCTCCTTTCTCCCGCCGAATCGATTTTTGGGTTGCAATGGGCAGAGGAGGGAATGCAGATAGTGCTGTTGAGTACCAGGTTGACCCGGGGTTAGCTAGTGAGAGCGGTATAGCTAGCTCTAGGTCGACAAAGCAACTTAAGACACCTGGTGGGCCCGCTGAAGTGGATTTTACTTTTATTCCACATCAGGCCTTTAAGACCCTTGTACGAAGGGTGGCAAAATATATCCCGAAAACCCAAATTGGGCTTTCCTCAGAGCCATCAGACCAAGGAGAAACCCAGCCTTCCAAGGATACCATGGACTCTGGGGCCGGATGTTCTGTTGGTGAGGCCTAAAATGGGTCTCAAGCCGACGTAGGCCCAGTGGTATTAGCCTTAGAGCAGGAGGTGAGGGACAAAAAGGCTGCCATTGGCGGTCTCCGCTCTGCACACCAGGTTGTTCGATGCGACATGAAAATGGCGGTCATGCAAGCTGCCCAGGCAAAGGAGGCGGCAGACGACGTATCCGCCGCTGCCCACAGAAATAGCAGGGCCGTGGCGGGCACCCGCACCAGAGCACCGGAAGCCCACAACGAGGCACCAGCGCAAGCGGGGAAGATCCACGGAGTCCGCGACCGGGTCGATGAGTTCGGGCGGGTCATGAAGGCGCGAACCAGCCCCAGCCGCCCGCCGCAATCAAGCCCTCAGCACACCCAGACCAGTTCCAGCCAGAGCGCCCCACCACCCCCGTGGGCGTCCAGGCCCTCAAACGGGAGGTCGCCGCAATGGCGGCCGACGTACGAGAGGCTGTGACCGCCGGTTAAGTACTGCGGGGAACGCGGGCCGTTGTAGGACTCCCTCCAGCCAGAGGTCGCAGCCGCACAACTGATTGCCGACGACGTCGCGCGAGAGGTGGGCGTCGCAACTGCCACCGCCGAGGTTGCCCACACCACGGCCATCAACGCCCAGAGCGAGGCCCAAGAGGCCGTCCAAATCGCCACCAAGGCAGCGAACAAGGCAGAGAGAGCAGAGACAGAGGCCAAGGCCGCCACCTGAGCGGCCGCGCGGGCAGGAAAGCAGACGGCAAAGTCGGCCAAGGTTGCAGCCGAGGCGAACGACCGGGCAGCCACGTCCCAGGACACCGCCCCCGACGCCGCACGGATGGACCCCGGGGACCAGCGCGCCTACGTCAGAGGCCTCGAGGCGCGCCTCAGAGAGGCGCATCGCTTGCCCGCCCGCTCCCTGTCGCCCCCACGGGGACAGGGGGGTTCGCATGCCCCCGACACCCACCAGGGGGAGAGGACCAAGACAGGTCAGCAGGCCCGCCAGCGCGCCCGCCAGCAGGGCGCGGCGCCCCGACCAGCACCCGGGTCCAGCCATGCCGCACCACCCCACGCCCAGACCCCCAGGGCACACCAACAGCACCGCCCCCACCAGCGCCTACCACCACCACCGTACCACAGCCAGCAACAACCGCCCACACAACTCCACGCCATGCCCTGACCACCATTCACGCAGAGCCAGGTGACACGGCACCACCAACACCACCACCACGCCCCCGTCCCCCCCGACCCCTAGCCCCCGATGCCCCAGTACTACAGCGATCCCTACCAACTGCATCACCACCACGCCCCAGCGCAGCCGGCCCCCACGGGCCACCCACCCCACAGGGCACACCACACCACACCACACCATCAGGTGTACCACCACCACCAACCCCTACCACCGCACCCACCAGCGCCGTGGGAGCACACACAGCCAACACACCCTCAACACCACCACCAAACAATCCATCACCACCTACCACCCCCACTACACGGGCTCACGACATACGGACCACCGTACACCCCCATGGACCCACGGGGGGCCGCGCACGGGCACCAGCAGCACCAGGGCCTAGAATGAGCACCCCACCACCACCAGCAGCCCCCCCACCCACACCCCATGCCAGCAAGCACCATCCACCGGCAGCCACCCACTACCTCCAGACCACAGCCCCGCCCGGATGCCCAGGCGGGCGCCTCCCACCCCTACCTCGGCACCGCAGCCAGCCAGGGACCACAAGGACCGCACGGCAGGCACACGCAACACCCACACGACCCAGCGGGACGCCCAGACTCCCGACCAGCGCAACACCCACCCCGGCCCCCCCGACCCCCAGCAGTGCCACCCCCACACCATCCCCCCCCCGCCCCCCCCCCCGAGACCAGGCCACAGACGCACCACGCGGCGGCCTCCACTCTCCGATTGATTGCGATGCCCCCGCCGACAGACACCACCGGGATGTCCCCCCTCTCGCGGCCACCAAGAGATAGCCCATCAGCAGACCCCACACGCGACAACGACGACCACCCCCCCCAACCCGCACCACACCCCAAAACACACCCCGCACCACCAGCCGCCGCACCGGCCGAACCCTATGCCCTACACAACCCCGCAGCGGTACGGCAGCACGTCCGTAGGCTCAGAGACCAGGAGCTGCTACGCCTCCACACCTCCGGCACCACCCAGCGCATCCGGGCGACCACCCTGGTCCAGGCCGCCACCCTGGGGGAGGGCGTCCGAGACTTCCTCTTCGACGCCTTCCTCCACATCGCCCGACACGACCGCCCCCCACCTGCCACCCCTGACGGCGAGAGCCCGCCCCCGACAGGGAGCCGGATCTGGGTGCCCCCCATCAACTGGAGGCGACACCTAGTCGGACGGCCCATGCCTGACTTGGCCCACCCCCCCCCGCGCGCCAACCGTAGCGACACCAAGGTGTGGGAAAGGAAGACATGAGTCGACCAGATGGCCTCCCTGAGCAACTTCAGGCACCACGTCCCGGGAGATGTCCCCACCACCGACAACCAGCAGGCAGCCCCCTCCACGTACATGACCCTCATGTACCACATACACTACACCCTGTCCACCACGCACTACCGCGCAGCAACTGGCCACTTGGTGGGACACCGCACGTACTTTCTCCTCCCCGCCGACTACGCCCCCCCCCAACACAACCCAGACCCCGACACGTACACCAGGGAGGACGAGCCTGACGAGCCCCACATCTGGGGCACGTGGGAACGCAACTCCCTGGACACGCTGCTCTCCATCCGCTGTGGCAACCAGGGCCTTTGTAGGGCCATGTATTGCCTTGCCAAGTGGACCCGACGGACCTGGGGGATCCCCACGGACCGGTGGCTGTGGAAGGTCACGCTGCGCCCCCAGCAGAGGGAGGCCCCCCGAACCGCAAGCGACGCACCCCCCCGCACTCCACCACCCTATAGCTCTGCCCGTACATGGTGGCGGCCCGCCTCATGGCGCTGCTGTGGCCGGGCCCAGACACCCCGACCCAAGACTACCCCCACCTCACGGAGGAGGACAGGCCCGGCACCAAGCGATGCTTCTTCAGCACCCTCGACTACCTCCAGCAAACGCACCCGCACGTCCTTGAGCTGAGGTTGACACCCCCCGGATAACCCACGTGCCCGCACAGTCGGGACAACGCGGCCCGACAGCCACATACACCTACACCAGTACCAGCACGCACAGGTCACCAGGGAAAGCGCGCGCAGACGCCCAGTACCCGACCCCGCACCCTCGTCCTCAATACTCACAGGACCCAGCATCTGACGCCCGCCCCCGCTGCCATGGACCCCCTTCATCTCCCACAGCCCTCTCCTCCGCCTCCGACACCACAACCTCCACCACCACAACCACCTCATCCGCCACCACCACCACATCCTCGTCCAGCAATCCACCCCTCAAGCTGCGGCAAAAACCTGCCAAACGGGCCCCGAAACCCGTCTCCACCGCGAGCAACCCCGCCGCCGCCAAGGCCCACGCCCCAACAAGGCCCGCGCCCGCAGCACGGCCAAAATCCAAGACCGCCGCCAGGCAACAACCGAAACGCGTCAGCGCACCCCGACCCGCAGCCAAACCAAAGCCCAAGCCAAAGCCCGGCGCCACGACAGCAGCAGGAGCCCAACCCTCCGAGGACGTCATCTAGAACATGCGGCCAAAGCCATCCCAGGCCCGGCAGCAGCAGCGCCCAGCGCGGCGCCCCCCCACCGTCATTGACGCCGCCGCCACCACCTTCATGGCGGAGCGCGCCGCGGCCGAGGCGCGACGCGCTTCATCCCGCCACCCGTCAAAGCCCGCACCCCAGGCCCACGGACCACCCCTTACCAGACCAGAACAGCGCCAGGGTCCACCAGCAGCGTCCCCGCCCCACTACCAACCCATGATGTCAGCCCACATACAGCAAATGCCCCACTACCGCCGCCACTGGGAGTCCCAACCCATTCCCGAGTCAGAGACCGTGCTGCGTACACGCGAGTCCACATTCGCCCACGTCCCCAGTCCCCACGCACCCCCAAGGCACAAGACTACGAGGAATCCCCCAGGCCTGCCACCGCCAACAGTCCCCACGACCCCATCACACCCACCAACGCCCACTCCTCCGCCCAAGGCCACGGCCCCACCTAGGGACCCTGGTGGCAGCGCTGGATCCACACGCAGCTCTGGAAGCTGCGAAAGTGGGCCCAGGCAGGACCCACCCTCGAGGCCCTAGTCCGCCAGCCCCGCAAGGAGTCCGCAGAGAACCGCCGCCTCCATCCGGCGGGCGGGTGGATGCCACAGGCCGCATGGGTAGCCATGCTGGCGGATGCGCTCCGACCCCAAGGAGACCACCATTGCAACCTCCCAGCGCCCCAGGACCACCCGTATGTCCTCAGGCGCCTGCGTAGGCCCTTAAGGAGACGCAACGAGAAGGCAGACGCCTGTGGGACATCACCCCGAGCCCAAACCCGCGCACACACACACCCTCACCACCCCACAAGTGTCCGCGCACCGACACCGGCAGCACCCGCAGCACCCCAGGAGCCCTGGGCGCCACACACGACGCGTTTGACCCCCCAGCCAGCGACGCCGCCACCTAACCCCGATACCCAGCCAGCCACCGCCGCGGGGCGCCACGCCCAGCCCTGTCCAGAAGAGACCAAGCGAACCAGAAGCCGAAGGTCACCAACGTGCACTCCAACAGGCGGCGCTATGTTGGACGGCGCCAAGCCCAAGCCCGCAGCCGTAGAAACCGCCTAACCAAGCAGAAGCCCCAACACGAGTCAAACCCGAGCCGCACCCCGTAACCTCTTACTCTTGACTCCTAAGCAAGCCCGCCGAGGGAGCAACGCAGCCAAAACCCACACCCACAGCCCACACAGCCGCCTAACCAGCCAGCACCAAAAGAAAAGAGGCAACTCACCAAACCCACCCTGACCCGTACCCGTGTACATCAAAACGCGCGAGCCGCACCCCTGCCGCGCGGCCGCCACAAAAGCACCAACGACACACACCAGAGAACACAACACTATTGCACCGCTGCACCAGTTGCCCATGCCTGTGCCTGCAGTGTGTGCGCGCCCCCTTTTCCATTAAAAAAGAAGAGCAACGACAAAACAAAACAGATACAGAGAAGAAAAAAGAAAATTAGGTAGGGGGAGGAAGAGGGACACAACTACCAACAGCACACGCGCACCGCACACAGCGCGCACACCGGAACAGATGCCACGTGGGCCAGGACACCGCACACGCACATGCACCGAGGGCAACAAAGGGACAGGACACCACATCCTACACCCCCAGGGTGGGACGCACTGGGGCAACCCAGCCGGCCCACCAGACCAGTGGCAGGAGCGGTACTCCAAGGCTGCTGGTCTGAGTCCGGCCAGGCTGCATCGGAGACCATGGAAAACGTCGTCCGGAGCCATGGAAGCAACTGATGACAGGCGTGCCGGCACACAGCCCAGGAGGGAATCACCTTCCAAGCAGCGGGGCCCCGCAACTCGGCTCACAGGGGTGAGGCGGTCGTACCGTAGACTCGAGGGAGCAATATCCCCTGTGGTGAGAGATACTCCATACGGCTGGGCAGCCCCCAGTGCTGCCGCACACAGGAGGGGGCATGTGACCCTACCCACGGACACATGTTGGGACATCCTCCTACGTGGGACACCTGGACCCGGTGGCCGTGACACTGCCTTCCCAAGCACCTGCGGGGGCGGCTTAGGAGGCACCTGACCTAGGGCGATGGGAGGCACAGGACATCCCCTTGGTAAGACCTTCTTCCTGCATTGTCAAATGAGACATCCCGAGCTCCCGAAGATACCTACCTACCTACCTGTGCTTTTTCAGATTTCCTCTATCTTGGGTACATCAAGTTTTGTCATAACTCCATGCCTTTGATGAGTTAAGTTGGAATATGTTGCCATGATGGAGAACACTCTCACCCTTACTCACTAGCCTTATGTAGTATGATCATTGCCATGCATGTTTCTAAAGCAAAATCATTCATTTCCCTTCCCAATCCTCCCATCTTTTTTGCTTTGCTATCCCACTATTTCTCTTGCTCTCAGGACATCCTTGTCCATCCTTGTACAATCCTCCGCTCACCCTTCGCGTCGCAACGATTCCAACAACCGGCAGTTTGCAACCCGAGTTCTCGCCGCCGATTACATTAAGGACCGTGGATGGAGTGAGCCAAGTGTTTGTTGTCTTCGTGTCTTTGTCTTGTGTCCTTGTGTCTTGGGGAAGGGTAATAAATCACTAAGACACCAAGGGCATCATTGACCATGCCTTCTTTTTGTACTCTGCAAGGTGGTTAAACTCAGATCCTGTGCCCTCACCAGATAAAAGAAAAGTGCTTCATAAATAGTTCTTTGATTTCCTTTGTCAAAATCTCTTTTTGATTGTATTTTCCTGATGATGGAAATAAATGAGGTACAGATTATAGGCCCACCACCTAGCCTATTACATGGTAGCAGTTCTGGTTCTCCTCTGGGGACCGGACTGGGAGAACTTCCGCCATCTCTTCCATATCAAACAACGAACATCGAACATACAGGACTTACCCTCCTCTGTCCTGCGGAAATCATTGAAACACGCCCCCCCGTCCTGCCCAAGACACAATGGTCGGTCATCGACCTGTCCTTCTCTCTCCCGCCGAATCAGTTTTCGTGTTGCAAAGGGCAGAGGAGGGAATGCAGGTAGTGCTGTTGAGTACCAGGTTGTCCTGGGGTTAGCTAGTGAGAGCGGTATAGCTAGCTCTAGGTCCGGCAAGCAACGTAAGACACTGGGTGGGACCGCTGAAGTGGATTTTACTTTTATTCCACATCAGGCCTTTAAGACCCTTGTACGAAGGGTAGCAAAATATATCCAGCTTTCCCCAGAGCCATCAGACCAAGGAGAAACCCAGCCTTCCGAGGATACCATGGACTCTGGGGCCGGATGTTCTGTTGGTGGTGCCAAAAATGGGTCTCAAGCCGACGTAGGCTCAGTGGTATTAGCCATAGAGCAGGAGCTGAGAGACGAAGAGGCTGCCATTGGCGGTCTCCGCTCTGCAAAAGGGGTTGTGCGGGGCAACGAGAAAAGGGCGCTCATGCAAGCTGCCCAGGGAAAGGAGGCGGCAGACGACGCATCCGCCGCTGCCCACCTAAATGGGACGACTGTGGCAGGCACCCGCACCAGAGCAGTCGAAGCCCACAACGAGGCACCAGTGCAAGCGGGGGAGATCCACCAAGTCGGCGACCCGGTCGAAGAGTTGGAGAAGGTCATCCAGGCGCAAACCAGCCCCAGCCGCCCACCGCAGACAAGCCTTCAGCACACCCAGACAAGTTCCAGTCAGAGCGCCCAACCACCCCCGTGGGCGTCCAGGCCCTCAAACGGGAGGTCGGCACAATGGCGGCCGACGTACGACAGGCCGTGACCGCCGGTTAAGTCCTGCGGGGAACGCAGGCCGTTGTAGGACTCCCTCCAGCCAGAGGTTGCAGACGCACGACAGATTGCCGACGACGTCGCACGAGAAGTGGGCGTCGCAACCGCCACCGCCGAGGCCGCCCGCATCACGGCCATCAACGTACAGAGCGAGGTCCAAGAGGCGGTCCAAATCGCCACGGAGGCAGCGAACAAGGCAGAGCAAGCGGAAACGGAGGCCAAGGGCGCCACCTGAGCGGCCGCGCGGGCAGAAAGGCAGACAGCAAAGTCGGCCAAGGACGCGGCCGAGGCGAACGACCGGGCAGCCACAGCCCAGGACACCACCCGCGAGGCCACCAACACCGCCCAGAATGCCGCGCGCCAAGCGGCCATTGCCGAGAGGAAGGTCACTGACGAGGGAGCCACGGTCGGCAAGAAAGCAGCCGGAGCGCAGGCCGTGGCCGAAGAAGGCACTTCCAGGGCGGAGGCCGCACAGCAACAAACGGCGGAGACGGCAGCAGCAACAACCACAGCCCGCAAGGAGGCCGCATCGGCAAACGCGGCGACGAAGGCCGCACAACAACAAGCGGCAGGGGCGCAACGGCAGGCCGCAACAGCGATTGAGAAGGCGGAGCTGGACACTGAGGAGGCCGCCACCACCAAACGAGAGGCAGAAGGGGCCCGCCAAGAGGCGGCACGGGCAGCAACCGAGGCCCGAGCTGCCAGAAAAGCAGCTGAGTGTGCGGAATCCGCGAGGGTAGAGGAAAGGCAAGCCGGGGCAAAGAGGGTGTCCGAACTGGAGTCCCAGGTAACACAACAACGCAGTGAGTGAAACCAGTTCAAAAGTGGTTCAGAGCATTAGTTGGATCTTCCTGGGGGTATGCATTCGGCCATGTAGTCGGCTCTGGGATATCTACACCCACAGATACGGCAACATCGCCTGAGATTGCGGGTTATTTGAGACAAATTACACAAATTCTGCACAAGGCAAACCTTAGTGCTTCAACTGCTAATGCTGAGGCGGCAGCATCACAGTCTGTGGCAGGTGTGCTGGACAAGGCTCGACCTGAAATGGAGGATGCCGTTAACTGGGCGGAAGCGCCGTCTTTCTCAGCCCAAGTCAACGCTACTACGGTGGACCAAGTGAGTGGTAGGCTCACGAGTACAGCCACTGAGGCAACTGCGTCGCTGGAAAGGGCGTATCAGGATCATGCTTAGGCCTTGGCAGCCAGAATAGCCGCCGCGTCAGCACCTCCTCCTCCGCCAGGGAAGGATGGCTAGCCGTCGGTGACGGCACAAGAACTCAAGCGTGCCATTAACATGGCCAGAGCATGTAAACGACATGCTGAAAATGCCCACAGGAGCGAACAGAAAGCACTGCGTAGCGCTGCGCGGGCCCACGAGAGTGCATCAAAGGCTGGCGATGCTGTGGACTGGGTATACCACGCAGACAGTCAAACTGGAAGAGTGGGAGCAGGGCCTGAATTGTGCACGGCTCAGTTTACACTCAAACTGGGGATAATTCTCGAGCAAATCGCACCGCAGCTTAGTGAAGCCCGACTCACCATGCAAGGCAAACAGAATGAAGTGGTTGAAATGAGCAGGAAGGCTCATAACACTGTGCGTCAGGAACTGCAACAACTTGAGACCCACATATTGGGCACCGGGCCACTGGAGCAAGGAGGTCCAGAGGATGGTGGCCTGGAAGGTGATATCCGTTCTCACTACAATGACATCAGCACCCTGTGGGAAATGTTCGATTAGCAAAATGACTTCATGCCGGAAATGAGTCAGCAATTGGCTGACACGGAGCACAGAGCCGCCCAAAGGGGCACAGAAAAACGGCAAAGTAGTCAATCAGGGCCTCAGCAAGACGCTCGGGCAGACCCGCAGCCCTCAGGGCACCGAAACAAGTCTCTTGTATGGTGATCAACAATCAGAGCGTTCTGATGGATGAAGGCGGTTATCTTCCAGGGGTGCAGGCTGGGACAGTGGGCCTAAGGAGCGTCGTAGGCGCTGAGACAGCCTAGAAGGTGCACGTAGTACCCGCAGTTTGATGAGTATGGGGTACGGCGAACGCAGCTGATCGAGAATGCATAAGGACCCCCTTGGGGACTTATTGGCACCACCTCAATGGTGGATTCAAAGCCCATGGGGTCGATTACCGGGTCTCCATGGGGTACAAGGGGACGTCTGTTGGTTCGAGATTGCCCCATACATGAAGAACGGGTACTTTGTACCAGGTAAGGCTGATAGAGTCAATACCATTGCTCATCAACTTTTGACCGGCCAAACCTGGAGCATGCAGCCCTGTAGGCAGAGAATTCAGCCCACGGCTGTAGCACTAGGAATGGCTTTCCGGGAGGCCAGACCCCTTCTGAAGTTCAATGACTTCAATCTGGTACCCCAAGATGAGGTGATGAGGTGACCGGTACTTTGGGGAGCATAAGAACTCTTTCTTGGATCCCAGGACCAGAGAGGCCCTTAAACTGATGGCCAAGGTCACAGTGTGGGATGGCGATGAGGGCACACTCAATACATCGGTTCAAGAAATCTTACAATGGTGGAAGGACTTCGCTTCCAGGTTTGACGACACACAGCAGGCTCAGATCCTGATAGCGGCCGTAGGTACAAAGGACGAACAAACCGAGTTCATAAGGCCTAGCACCGGGACGATATGTCCACGGCGGAGCTGTGGAGATACATCACCGGACGTTGGGTGGAAAATCTTAATCGGGCTGAGGCTGTCCGGGGTGCTCGTCATTTTCGAAAAGTGGTCCGTACCTCTAGGATATGGGCAGACTGGATGGCCGATTGGCTGGAGGAAGCAGCGGGCCTCCCTCACAGCATCACCATCTGTGAGGCCACCAACACGATGGTTGCGGAGCTGAGACAGCACTGCAAGGAAGTCCCTGAGGACAAAGATGCCAAACAGGCATACCATCAGCTTTATGCTACCCGGGCCGAGTATGCAGGGCTCGAGTTGAACTACCTGGAAATCTTCTTAATGGTCCTCCCCTTCATCCAGTCTAGGGAGTATAGGGAGCAAAAGGAGGCAAACATGCGAAACCCCATTGGGCTTGAGCATCGAAAGGTTCCCGCTTGCGGGGACAAGGGAGCCGGTACGGGTAATAATGGGTCTTGACAAGGGATTCGCGACAGGCCTCGAGCGGATGCTCATCCGAAGAGGTCAGGGTCGCAGTCAACTGCACGAACCAGTTATAGCCGGCGAGATAGCCTTGCCAAAACTGTCTCCTCTGCATCCCAGCCAAGCAGGCAAAGTGATTAATTCGAGCAGGGTCGTCAAATTTGTGTTGAAACAGGCTACTGGCACCGAGACTGTCCGAACAGATAGCGCACCGGTGGCGACCAACAGCGGGACAAAAGTAGACCGGGGTGCAAGGCTAAACCAAACAACATTCGTCGTTTGTGTGGTCAAAAGGGCCATTGGGTGTCTGAGGGCCCCAACAAAAGCATATCTGTGAGCAAAGGCTCTGCTCAAGGACGGACTTCAAGCCAAGAGTGCCGATCAGGCCCTCAATATGGTAGTGCAGCCCGTCGAGACAAGCGAGAGTTAATGGATCGTCGCAACTGGTCTCGGGACAGAGGGTCAGGTTCCTGAGATCATGGTCGCAGATCTCACAGTCCTCATCGAAGTCAGTCAAGATCCCATTCTCCCGCTCTGCCAGAGTATTCCGGTTGCCACACATGCGGTAGTAAAGAGCATAAGGCTAGGGATTGTCGTAAGCAGGAGGGATGTGGCACGCTTCCAAAGTCGACCTTCAGGGGAGACGGCAGCACCTGGGTGCCATACCCTAGGCCCGCGCCCACCAAACACGGTCGCCAAAGGCACAAGGTTTGTTATGTCCGGATGGTGCATAAGCCTATCACCAGGCGGGACGTCAGAATCTCGCCTGTTACACTGGACTAAGTGGGTACGGAGGTACTTCCGTATCCCATGAAGACCAAGAACAGGTCAACCGACAAAGTGGTCGAGTTGGTGGTACCCGCCGGTATCAGGGTCCATGATTGGTTTGGTGGACCTGAAATTCAGGTTATGGGCTTGGCTGACTCCGGGGCCAAAATTGATGTGTTGGCCTCGGAAGAGCTGTTTCTGGCAGAGGCTTTGACTGAGGCACCAAAGCCCATGCAACTGGTAGCAGTGGGCCGACAACCCCTATCAGGAATCCGTAAGAGTGTTATTGCCACCTTAGGACTACCAGTCGAGACTCCTGATGGTGGGCTACAGATATTCAAGTGTGCACAAGTTTTCATATTCGTGGCCGCCATAGGATCTAGGGTCTTCCTTGGTTTCCTGTTCCTGCTACGGTATGGGTTAGCGGTAGTGCCTGGAAGAGGAAAACCCTAGTTAGCAAACAGAGTTTCTACTCACGTTGGAAACCGGCGTACCAGAATGGCACAATGTCAAGAGAGGCACATAAGGTTGCCAGTACCCAACTTCTGGCTGAGTACGGACAGCCCAAGAGAAAGGCATTTCAGTGGACCCCCCTTGCAATTGTTCCCGGGTCTTGTATGGCCACCACGCCGTATGTCGAACCATGGACCACTCATTCAGGTAGGATATCAGCATCTAGGCGTACGTTGTCGCCAGGTTTCAGTACTAAAGCTCTGAGCTACTCACAGACAAGTTGTATGCAGCCATGGTGTTGGCGGCAAGCGCACCTGGTGTGGGACAATCAATATATTCAGATTCCTGCTACCGGGATGTGCATGTGGTGCTATCAGGCCGCCACAGGGGAATGCGAACGGGATGGGACCCCCTTTGGTTGCAATCGCGTAGGAAGGGGCTGTACAAGATCACAACCCATTCCATCCCGAGGATCTTTCTCCGACAGATTTTTCTGATCGAGTGTGGGCCCAAATGGGCGGGAACAGCCTTCTTTCCAACTACACACGCCACGTTAGGCGGGCTTCAGACCCCTCTCAGCCCTAAACCTCAGGTATTATCATCTCCCATGCCACTCAGCATCATATTTCAGATTCAGGTTGGGACTCACAGATTTTGGCTCAGGATTATGACCATAAGTCTCTCCCTTCTTCACTTCCTACCACCCCTTTTGCATGTATGTTTCCCTCCCTCACAGAGTTAGTCATCACCAATCTCCTGTACAACTGTTTCAAGGCAAAGAGACTTAGACCCGAGTCTATCCTTCCCACTAGGGGTACTGCAGGGTCCGCAAGGTATGACCTGTATGCGACGGTGGAGGTTTTCATTCCACCCAAGGGTCAAGTACGAGTACCCACAGGTGTATCATTCACTACCCCAGTCTTTACATATGGTAAAGTCCAGGACGGGTCGGGTAATGCCGCCAAATTTTTTCTAAGGACGGCAGCTGGGGTGATTGACCACAATCACACTGGTGAGGTTGATGTTTTAGTTGGTAACCAGAATTCTGAACGTCATTGGTTGCGTGTAGGGGACAAAATGGCCCGATTGACCTTGGAGCTTCACGTGTCCGTGGAGGTTCAGGAGGTTACTGAACTGGAGGTCACCGAGCGTGGTGCAGGAAGATTCGAGTCCACAGACACACAAGAACTAAAAGTAACCCCCCACCCCAGGTAAGCTGCACTCACCCTCCCGCCCCGAGGGAGCTCAAATTTCAGGATTCAGCCAAACCAATCTTGTGCCAAGTGCACCGGAGAAACTGGTCTTGTTATGCACCTATATTTCTTTTTTTTTTGGAGGCATACAGCGCAAAACCCGCGAAGGTGGCGTTGTCAACCAACTTTCACCCTGCAGCGAGTGAAGCGCTGGGGCTGGTATCAAGCCTAGTTCAGGTTTTGGTATCGGCTTTCCCTGACAGACTTAAAGTCCCGAGTAGTGCAGACTCACCCAACAGAGGCGGTCTGTACGGTTAGGAGGATTATCCTCCGGTACCTCTTCAGAAACCCCTGCTCTGATCCCAGTACAACGAGTAGGATCAGGCATAGGCAGTGGTATGGACAAGGGGTGTTAATGGTTGATCGCGTCCACAGAAAACGCGGAGTTTAACGGCACTGGACCGGGTTTGGTGCTGGATGAAGCCACAGGTAGCAGGCTTACTAGGTTATATGTAGAGGACAACCGCGCCAAGACGTCAAACCCCAGGCCAAGCACTTCGGGGTGGGGGGAGGCTCGTATAAGGTGGGCTCAGATCACCGAGTTGGCGGGGCTAGCGTGTGCTAGTCTGGCGTTAACAGAATTGGATCTATGGGTCTTCAGAGGCTGAAATTGGGAATACTACTGTTCTTGACTCCCTTGCCAGCGATGTTGTCACAACCAATGGGTTACTGAAGAGCCCTAAGGTCGTAAAGTCCTCAAAATGGGCCAGTGGTGCTCGGAGCACAGTCACTCATATCCGTGCAGCGGCCCGACGGAATGCACACCAAAAAGATATGCTGAATAGTGATGATTTGGCTGTCTGGCAGGATGTGGTGCACCACCTGGAGGGGTGGCCACGGTTGCTGGTGGACAGGAGTCATTTCCGCTCCCTTACGGATGTATTTAGTAGTAAGCGACCTGCACGCTTTCCGCGTGATTGAGACCCCACAAAGGACGGTCTCTCACAGCCATGCGCTGGAGATAACCTCTGGTTACACCCGCCTGACTGCCTGTAGGAGCAGACGGTTCAGAAACTCAAGGCCAAGGCCAAGGCATTACTTTTTTACCCACCTGTCGGGATAAGGACTGGTGGTGGTCACTGAGCAAGGTTGTAGTAGATTTGGTGGATGCTCTTGCGGTCGAACCATTGTTTGTAAACAATAGGGGTACTGTATGCTCTAATGATAGGAAGTAAAGGATAGTAGTGATCGATGCATTTGGATGGACGCCAGAGGGGGTATCATCCGATTCAATCGATACAGCTGAACAGCAGCAGGCCTTATGGTCCACTACACCATCTCGTGGAGACATTGTGCTTGTGGATCCGCATGACTGCACAGTTTCAGCATCATTACCCCATAACCCCCCTACACCATCGGTTTACTCGCTTCCTCGCGGCTCTGATCTCACAGACAGCGATCTGGACGGCCCAGACAGTCAGGTTCGCAAACAGATGCGGCGTAGGGTTCGTCGACAGGTTCAAGGCAGGTCCACAAACGGGGGCAGAACCTAGTCAGAGAGCCGGGGATCCCCCGGGCCTGATTTTGTATCATCAGACTAGTCTGGTGCCGAGCAGAAGCGGTAGTTGGTAGCACACCTCCGGTAATTAACCCGTCAGGTTGGAATAGGCACATGTTAGGCCCCATTGAAACCACCCAACATGAGTGGGTACAAGGATACCGTAAACACCTCCGGTCGGTCATCCAGTCTGATGAAGACTGGGATGGATGTGATGATCTCAAAAAAAAATTCATGCAGCAGTATGAAAAGTGGGTTTCCCGTCCCGTAAACACTCAGGATGTGACAGAGGCAGCCAAAAAGGGTCGAGGTCCACATTCAACACTCACATTGGACTTGTTGCCTGAGCACGCTGGTCCCCGGGCCGATAAGCCCATTCACGCAGTAGGGGACCGCGAAAAGGCATTATTGGACAAGATCATCAAGTTTGAAGGCTGTGGCATGCTGCGTGATGCCAAGGGCCAGCCACAGTGGATGGCCAGGGCGTTCTTAGTTCCCAGACCAGGGAAAAATGACTGGCGGTTGGTCATTGACTACCGTCACCTGAATTCCTGTTTGAAGGGCAACTGCTTCCCTTTGCCAGTCATTGAGGACCAAATTGCAAATCAGGAAGGCGATTTCATATTTTCCATCATTAATCTGGACGATGGCTTCCCCCAAATGCACCTGGACGAGGAGAGTAAGCATTTGACTGCTTTTTGCACACAATTAAGAATTTTTGAATTGAATGTCCTACCCATGGGTGTCAAGGTGGGGCCAGGAGCCTACCAGCGAAATGTTCAATACGTGATATGTAATTGTCCGCAGTCCGGCCATTACATTGATGATATCCTGTCATCCACTGGCAAGGCGGTGTTGGAACCAGACAAACTTACGATTGAGCAGAAGCAGGAACCTGGAATGCTCCGAAAATACTTTGAACCACACTATGCGGACCTGTGCAAGCTTTTTGATACACTGGAAGAGGCACAGCTGACAGTAAAACCGGCCAAAGTCCATCTGTTTAAACTGATAGTCCAGTATGTGGGTCACATACTCAAGAACGGCTGTTGCCACCCATTTCCCACCAACATTTTCTCAATTAAGGAGTGGAAATGGGGAAATACTACCAGAGCCAAGCACATGAAGGGCATTGTGGGCCTATGGGCTGCTATCAGAAATACATCAAGGGGTTCGCTGCCATGGCGGCCCCTTTGATGAAGACCTTGAAGGGCAAATTCAAATATGAGCCTCGTGCACCAGCAGCCCCCAGAACTGCCAACCGGGTGCCTCAAAAACGCAAAAAGATTAAGTTAACGCCTAAAGAGGCTCGCATCCATTGGACCAATGAGATGAAAGAAAATTTTCAGCGACTGAAGCAGGCAGTAACTGAGAAAACTAAGTTGCACCTCCCTAGCGAGGCTTGCCATGGCGTATCATCACTGATGAATCCAATTACGCTGTAGGCGGAGCTTTGGAACAACAGCAGGAGGATGGCAATTGGCATCCTGTTGAGTTCTACTCCAGGAAGCTGTAAGGCAACAGGGCCGGCTACGATGGGTGTGCAAAGAATTCAGGGCAGTTTGCCTGGACTCCTAGGGAGCAGCAACATTACGCCGTAGTGTGCTGCTTGCTGAAATTTCAGTCCTGAATCCGAAACCCTCAAGTTGAGATTCAAACGGGCCATTCAGCAATCGCTAAGTGGTACAAGGAGGATCTTTGTACCATTTCAGGACTGCTAGGACGGCACGGGCGGTGGCATGAGTTTTTGAGCCGATTAAACGTGATAATCACCTACCCCGAAGGTAAGGGGAATCAGGTTGCCGATGCGTTATCCCGTTTTGCCTACCCCGCTGGGGATTCTCAGGACACCTTTTTTGATGGTGGTAATGTCGACCTGGAAGGGTGGGAACGAGCGGAACGAGAAGAATGGCAATCGGTACGCGAGTATTAGAAAGCGGCAGAGCCGGCATCCTTCTCTGAAGTGCAGGCCATGGTAATTACGTTTCGCATAGCCAAACAGGCTGCTTTCGAATCAGTGAAGTCTGTTTCCCCAGTAGAAGTTGAACCGCTATATCAGGGACACGATGGCACCTGTTTTGATACCCTCTCAGGCCGTTTTTGCCAGGTAGTGTCTGCACCAAGCGTATGTATGGACGTCGCAGGGTCTTTGGGCGGTCCAGCCAAGGTGACAACGCGCCAGTATACTCGATCGATGAACAAACGGCTCAATCTAAAGGCCACAAGCCAACATCAGGCCGCACTGAATTGGGTGGAAACCGCCTCTGAAATGAGTTGGCACGTCCCGGGTCTGACCAATGTGGTCATCAAAGACCTTGAGGCCATTCAAATAGCGCCTTCAGTTGCTGTCTGGTATATGGACTGGACTCCTCATTACGAAATGAATTCGTATTTCGCCCCTCATTGGGACACGTTACGGCTTCACAAGTATGTGGAGGTCAAAAGCCAGTCTTACGTGCTGCAGAACGCCAAGGTGCGTACAGGTGGCCGCATATGCATACCTTTTGACTGTGTCAAGCAAGTCATCAAGGCCTGCCACGAATATGCCCACCCAGGGGTCGACAAGACCTGGCAAATGTTCAATCGCTCATGTATCTGCTTCGGCTATAAGACAGCGCACATTAAAAGCATGATTACGTACGTAGTAGGACCATGTCCTGTCTGTGGCCAAAACAAGGGACGTAAGGGTCTACAGCCAGAGTCTAATCACCCCGCACCGGTACCAGACTACCCGTTTTGGTCCATATGCTTGGGCAATTGTTAAGGCCCACGGCTGCCGTAACCAACCTGTGCCCTGCCATTAACGAGTGTCCACCGCCTGCCCACGCTGACTCACGGGCAACAGATGCCCTGTGTTGCATTGGGGTGTGCCGAGCTTGTACGGCCTACGGTTGCCCTACCAGCCTCGGTCTCGGAGTCTTCGTAAACAACAAAAGAGAATCCCTTTCCCCTTGCATTTTTCCTGCCATTTGTCTCTTTCTCTTTGTTCGTTTTTTTCTGACGCGCCAGGCTTCTGGAATCTGTTCCCGAGGCCACGGTCCGCGAGGCTGATCATTGAGTGAATTTAGCTTGTACTGCGGGTACCTATTTTTTCAGCAACAACATGGTCGCTTGTGCGCACGGTAAACTCGCATGGTTTGTCAGCGTCAGTCTGTGTGTGGACCGAATTCTTGGACATGGCCCTGATCGCCCGCGAGCGCGGTAACCACTCAGGGTCAGGGTCAGGGTATTCCGGAGAGGCAAGGAGAGACGTCAGCCCCCCTCAAGGGAATCCCCCCCCCCCCCAAGGCGGTAGGACAGAACTTCTGTCCACAGCCAGACAGACCTTCTGTCCACAGCCCCCCCCCCCTTCGGTGAAAATGCGTTCTTTAACCTCCGGGACTCGGGCGGGTGATATAGGCTGCGACCCCTCCTATTTCAAGGGTGCTGAGCGCAGCCGTGGCACTCACTTGCCTTCACCCGACGACAACACTTTGCTGTGGGGTCCAGATTGGGTCCAGACTGACATTTTTTCAATTGATCAGGGCCAAATGCAAACTTTGATGCCAAATTAGGAAATCAAAGTGTGTAACCCCTTGTTTTTGGCACCTTGAATAGATTTTCTCATACCCATTTGAACCCAGGGGACACTCTGTCCTCTTCGCCATTACATTGATGTATTGATTTCGTATGTTCTCCTCTCCCAAGTCATCCCTCAGCCCAGTTTCATTGAATTTTTGAGGCTGAGATCGATCACACTCATGGACGTAGCCATGGAGAGATCCAGGAAGGGGGTGTAATGAAACCGGGCCTCGGGGGGCCTTAGGGATTGATAAATCGAACTCGCCGTAGAATTCTTAATATGCAACAGGATAGATTCCAGTGCCCTGCTGGAAAGCACGATCGCCAGATGCCTGTGTGTGCGCGCGTGCCTGTCTGGTTGCACTGTAATGCAGGCCGGTGGCTCTATCCTGTCACTGAAAGGGAAACCATTCAGAACTAAGCGCGATTCCGGTTGATGATAGAGGGCCCCGATTTTGTGATCTTGCTAGACCCTGGATGTGGTGCCTCCGCCCACACCGGCCAGCCCCGTAGAAAAGGATGGGTACACTTTAATGGGCCCATTTTGCCACGCCTAATCGTCACACACCCACACCGCACACCGCAACCAGTATTGGTGGAGACCGAGCGCAGACACCAAAATAAACAACCTAACACCCCAGCAAGGAACAGCAGGGCGCAGCCACAGCCCGAACCCAAGCACACACACCCAAACCGCAGATCCGAGCCAGCAATGGCGGGGTACAGGCGGAGCGCGCAAACAAACACACATCCCCAGAACCCCAGCCAGGTATATCGGCGAACGTGGCAGACTTAGTCACGATCTGCTTGAATTGCTTCTCCAGGTACTTGGTCCTGCAACATTGCAAGGGTAGGTCACAGCTCACCCGTCCACTAGCTAGGTCTGGCTGGTCATCCTTAACAACCAACCAAAACTCTCTGCAAAATCGCAGAGGTCGTGCCCAGTGAACTCAGGCAGGCTAACCACCATCTTTGAGGTGTCGATAGCCTTATCCTCCTTGGACCGGCGCCTCTCATGGCACCTGCTCTTCCTCTTCTCTTTCTTCTCTTTGTACTCGGTTTCTCGGACTCCTCAGGATCATCAGCCTCAGAGGGTGAGGCTGGTGATAGGGATGGCGGTTCGTCGGCCGAAGAGTCACCATAGTCATAGTGCTCGAAATCAACCATAGCGCTTAAGGCTGTAGGTCTGGGCCGGTCCAGCTCAGCACGTGTGCAAATCTCCACATGGCTGTAGGGCGGTTGTGCCGTCCTTGGTATGAAGGGGGTTCTTGGAACAGCTGCAGGGGTCGGCATAGGCATAGGTCGGCTTCTCATACCACCCGGGGTGTGAGTTAGGCCGGCGACCAGCCGGTTGGCCTGTAGTGAGGGTGGGAAAGCTCCGATGGTCACCAGTGATCCATGAGGTGGCATTAGGGGCTTCACGCTGTCCCAGATGTTGGGCGTGAGCTCGGGGACTAGCTCAACAGTAATGCTACGGAGAGCTTCCTCTATCTCGGGACCTGTTAGAGGATCTTCCACATCCACTGTTTCGTCCTCCACAAGACTCAGGACCTCTCACGCCCCTAAGCAAAGTAAAGCCAGGCTCTGGCATGGTATAGCCAGGCATCCGAAGAGGGCAAAGACCGACAGGGACCCTATGATAGGCACCAGGTTCAGGACAGGGGGTCGGCTTGTGAATACCAACCTAGGATGACCCTGCTGCCACGGGTTCGCTGGCCAAGGGTGCCTCAGGTTGGTCAGTAGCGAGTGGTTCCACACCATGGGTTTGGTAAGGCATGCCAGTAGAGCCTGTGCCCTCAGCCACAGGTGTGGTGGTTGTAGGAGAGGATGTTGCTGGATGTGTAGCTGGCGGTGTAGCGGCCACAGGCGCAAATGCTGTAGGGTGTTCAGTTGCGCCTGGAGCGCTCTCAGAGGGCCTTTCACCGGAGGGTACATTGTTTGCTCGGACATGCGCGCCATCGCGGTGGTCTTCGGCTTCTCCTTCCCCTGCATACTTCTCCTTTGCGTTGCCTTCAGGTGTCCACACATGCACCTCGCTGAAGGCAGCTCTCAGGCTTTCAAGGGAATCATCCGCAAGCCCACTTAAGGGCACTGAGTGTACAGGATCCTCAGGGTCAAGTTCATCGGCATGTTTTGGCCATTGGTGCCAGCTTGGCTGGTGCCGCTGAGGGCGCTGTCGTCTCGGCAGTGTGTTTGGTGTCCATGATATATTCTCCCGACCTTCAAGAGTGTTCAATCTCGGCGTACTAGTTGTACTGTACGGGGTTCCAGGCACGCGAAGAATGTGAAGCTCTGCTACCAGAAGGTTTGAACAGCTTTCACTGATGAGGGTTTTGATGTGTTTGTATTGTATTCTGCTCCTGCTTGCTCCTGCTGCTTCTTGTTGATGCCGTGCTTTCCACTTGCCATTATTTGTGGTGAAATTGCCAGGATAGTCCAAAGGCTCCCAAGTTCCCACAGTGCAAACGGATAAAATTCAGGATCAAATCCACAACATGAAGGGCTGCAGTCAATGGAGAAAATATTGGCAGTGTATTTACACAAAGTAACTTCACAAAGACCGAAGATTTAGAAATGATAATTGGAAAACTGGCCACATATGCACCCTCTCCTTCTATGATGCCATCTAGAGATGTGCACTCCTTCTTTTCGGTCGCATAGATGCTGAGGTGGCATGGCATGTTGCGCTGAGGTCACCGCCGTGTCACATGGCAACTTCCTACTCAGCTAGGCTGACTGGGTATTGAACCCAGGACCTCTCAAAAAGAGGTGCCCCAGCTCCCTAGCGTGCAGACCACTAGGACACCTCAGCAGGCATGAGAAATTATAGAAAACTGGATAGGCTCTGGACTCTGAGCAGCGCTTCAGTTGCTCAGGAAAATGGTGATCATGTCACATCAGTTGGGGGGTCAGGGGCCCTAACAATATCCTGCATTTAGTGGTTGGTTCTATAGGTCAAAGTGCTTTGTCTCCCCTTTTTGGTAAGGCCAGGTTAGGGTTAGGTTAGGAAAACAAAATGTAGTGTGCCTCCAGGCGTCTCTAGAACAACTAAAGGCTACCCCTAGGCATGGAAACACACTTTTGCTTACTGTCGTCTGTTTGCCTTGTGTGTGCCTCATGGTAAATAAATCTCTGGAGATTGTGTGTGTGGAACATGTTGCGTGCAGTCGCAGTGAGTGATCATGTTAAAGGTGGATAATTGGACCTATGCCCTTGTTGCTAACCTCTTGTATGCCGGCTTACTTCGTTGACTTTCGGTGAATTCATATCATTGGCCGAACACGGTTGGTGATCCAATATTCCTTCTTTGTCCACATGCAGTATGTCATGGCATGAGGTTAGCTGATTTCATTTGGCAGTTGGGTGTAGGGATAATCCTCAATAAATGTCTAATAGACGCTCAATTCAAGTGCATGCATGCTCTCGTGGGTCATGGCTAGGCGAAATTCTCTCCCCCCAGGCATGGTATCATGGGTCATGGCTCGGCTACATTTTCTGGATTGGGTTTTGATCAGGTTATCTCTGTTCGGTCTTGGATTGGCTAGGTTCTCTCTCTCCTGGGCATGGATTGGTGAGGATTGTTCTCTGAGGGCATGGACTGTGGCGGGTAGTCTCTCTCAAGGTATGGCTTGGGGCGGCAGCATCTCTCTTTGAGGGAGGACTATCAATCCTTGGGATAGGATCCATGTGCACTCTCTCTCTGGGCCGGGTCTAGGTCTCTTCATGTGACCGGGGGCATCTTCTTACCGAAGCACTCTTCCGGCATCTCTCTCTAAGTAGCGTGCATCGCTCTGGTTAGGTGTCGCGCGAGCATGCAGTTGGGCAACATTGATTTCTCATGTCCATGTGCCGATTGTGTTTGATGCACATGACGATTAAGGTTTGCCAAGGACGACAGTTCCGTAGCAGGTAGGCACCAGGTGATGGGACTGAGTGGCATGTTGATGCATGTGAGGGCCTGTGGTTCATGTGGTGTTTTGGCTTTGCACTGTATTCTTGCCTTTGATTCGCGACACCCTAACCGTAGGGAGCCCAGCAAACGGTATGTGGCATACACTACACAGGTGAGGTTTGGTTGGCTGGCCCTTCTTGATGCCCTGTTCGCGAGCAGCATGTAAACCCGCCAAGTGTATTCACTGGCTTGCCATTCACCTATGATTTTGTGCGCCAGGCAAAATGTTGAGCCGCGCGCAAATTTCAGACCAGTTATTTGGGTTTTTGCCACGTATGTCGTGATTCCAAGGGAAGCGATCAGCCACAGCACCTTTTTTAATTCCGTAGAATGTCCTTCTCTCGTCAAATTGTTGTTCAGATATCAAGACCAGATCTTTTCAAACAACCTTTACGTCACTTCTGCGCCTGGAGGCTTATCAGCAACCTGGAAGACTCAGACTTTTTTTGTCGTCCATCAGTGCACCAAACCTTTTTCCCTTGCTTTGAAATGTAGCCTCCCTTCAGGCTGCAGCCAACTACAAGTGCAGTTCTGGACTCCTGAAAAAAACAAGGTGTAGGTTGCACCCATAAGCCCGCCGAAAAGGTCATCTTGTGTGATTCTCAGAGTTGTGGCCTCCTGCGAGGCTTGAGGCTGTTAGAATGCACCGTAAGTTGTTGCACGGAGCTGTTTTACAAAGAGGCCGGGGCTCCCAGTGCACAAGAAAACGGTGCACTTGCAACTGTGAGGCAGAAAAAGGCATTTTTGCTATTTTTTTACCAAGAGAAAAAAAGGTCCAGGTGTGTGACTTTGCTGCGTGGTGGGCACCTTGGAGACTCAGAGGGTAAAGAATGTATAGTCATTTACTGTACGGAGCCACCTTACAAAAGTGCTGAGGCTCCGAGGTCTCCAAAGCGCTGTTGCACTTGCATCTCCGAGGCAGATAAAGGCACTTCATCTACCTTTTTACAAACAAAGGGTCCAGGTGTGTGAGTTTGCTGCGTTGTGGGCACCTGGGAGACTCAGAGTTTAACGAATGCACAGTGGTCTATTGTACGGAGCCACCTTACAAAAGTGCTGGGGCTCCCAGTTCCCAAACCGGTGTTGCACTTGCAACTCTGAAGCAGAAAAACCCACTTTTTCTACCGTTTTACACAAAAAAGGTCCAGGTGTGTGACTTTGCTGGGTTCTGGCACGAGGGAGACACAGAGTTTCAGGAATGCACAGTCCTTTATTGCACAGAGACACCTTACAAAAGTGCTGAGGCTCCCAGGTCTCAGAACGCTGTTGCACAGGCAACCCTGAAGCAGAAAAAGGCACCTTTTCTACTTTTTCACACAAAAAAGGTCCAGGTGTGTGACGTTGCTGGGTTGTTGGCACCTGGGCCACTCAGAGGGTAAAGAATGCACAGTCGGGTCCCAGGTCTCAATAGCGCGGTGACCTTGCCACTCTGAAGCAGAAAAAGGCACTTTTTCTACTTTTTTTTACAAAAGCAAGGTCCAGGAGTGTGGTTTTGCTTGGTTGTGGGCACCTGAGAGACTCCAAGTTTAAAGAAAGTACAGTCATTTACTGTACGGAGCCACCTTACAAAGTGGCTGACGCTCCCAGGTCTCAAAAAGCTGTTGCACATGCAGCTCTGAGGCAGAGAAAGCCACTTTTTCTACTTTTTTACAACCAAAAGTCAGGGTGTGTGACTTTGCTGGGTTGTGGGCACCTGGGAGACTCAGAGTTTCACGAATGCGCCGTCATTCACTGTACAGAGCCACCTTACAAAAGTGGCGAGGCTTCCAGGTCTCAAAGGTTGTTGCAGTTGCAACTCCAAAGCAGAAAAGGCACGAAAAGGCACTTTTTCTACTTTTTTACAAACAAAAGGTCCAGGTGTGTGACTTTGCTCGGTCGTGGGCACCTGGGAGACTCAGTGCTCAAGGAATGTACAGTCATTTACTGTACGGAGCCACCTTAAAAAAGTGCTGAGGCTTCCAGGTCTCAAAATGTTGTTGCACTTGCAACTCTGAAGCAGAAAAATGCACTGTTTCCACTATTTTACAAGACAAAGGTCCAGGTGTGTAACTTTGCTGCGTTGTAGGCACCTGGGAGACTCAGAGGTTGAAGAATGCACAGTCATTTACTGTACGGAGCCACCTCACAAAAGTGCTGAGGCTTGCAGGTCTCAGAGAATTGTTGCACTTGCAGCTCTGAGGCAGAAAAAGGTGTGAATACTACTTTTTGTACAAAGAAAAGGTCCAGGTGTGTGACTCTGCTGACGTTTGGTCTCCCTGGAGGCTAGGAATTCATAGAATGCAACATAAGCCCGCTACAAGTGCAGTTCTGGTCCACCTCAGTATATCAAGGTGAAGATTTGGCCCAAATACACCGCTGAAAAGGTCATCTTGTGTGATTTTGAGGGTGGTGGCCTCCTGTGTTGAAACTGAAACTGCTTCGAGTGTTTAAAATGATAAAATGCTTCGGTTTGCTTTAAGACAAACCGTGCTCTATGCCCTCCGTGAGTATCAACGAAGCAAATGCAAATGCAAAGGCAGCCTGAGTCCAATATTCACGGGCTTGAATGAACTCTGAGCGCCTACTGTTTCATATCAGGGGTATGCATTTTGCGGCCAAGTAGCGGCCTCATCAGCCAAAAAAACTGAAGGAACTGATGTATCATACATGCACAAATGGGAACAAATGAGACGAAGCTCAGTAAATCACCAACGATGCGACAAAAAAAAGATCAGGGAGCACAAAAAAAATCATGGGCGCCAGCGCCAGCGCGACCAATCATTCTGGCGGAGTGCTCGCGCGCGCCCAAACTTGCAACAAATCTTGGGCTGGTAAATCCGGGGTTAACGTTTTTTTGAACCGAGATCTCGGGGCAAAAAAACTTTTCCATCCCTCTCATCCTCCCCAGACTCACGTAGTGTGCGCAGAGCAAGGCGGTGCCATACCATGCGAAGCTTGGTCATCGGTCGGTAGGTAACGAACAAGCGCAAGCGTGGAATGTGTGTGACGAGTTTGCATTGCATTCATTGAAGTAGGCGAGTTAGGGAAAAATCCAAAGAAGCATCGAAAGGTGGCCGGAGACAATTGATTGGTGCGTGTGTGGTCGCGCGCGGTGTACAATGCATGTAGAGTGATTTGGAAGACCAGAAAAGAGGTAAGGGCTCATATGTGGACTTCCGGTAATGTAGGCGAATGAAGAAACTTTTCAAACGATCACAAACCAAATCCAATTAGCACTCATGGGATTTGGTTCGGGGGTATCGGGCCCATTCACCTTTGATCCACCTCAGCTTGTGTGATCCCGGGTTATTGCTACGACACGGTAGGTACACACCAAAACTCGTATTCTTGAAATACGTGCAAAAGTGAAACGGGCCTGCTAGGAAAATGAGGTACAGATCAAGAAATACGAGGCCTGATTGTTGACCCAGGTGTCCACCGTAATTTATTGCACCGAGCTGTTGTACAAAAGGTCTGCGGCTCCCAGGGCAAAAAAACGCGGTGCACCTGCGATTCTGAGGCAGGAGAAGGCACTGTGTCTACTTTTTGACAAAATAAAGGTCCAGGTCTGTCACGTTGCTGGGTTGTGGGCACCTGGGAGACTGTGAGGTTAAAGAATGTACAGTCATTTACTGTACGGAGCCACCTTACAAAGGTGCTGAGGCTTCCAGCTCTCAAAAATGTGGTGCACTTGCAACCCTTAAGCAGCAAAAGGCACTTTTTCTACTATATGACAAAACAAGGTTCCAGCTGTGTGACGTTGCTGGGATCTGGGCACCTGAGAAACTAAGAGGTTAAAGAATGTACAGTCCTTTACTATACCGAGCCACCTTACAAAAGTGCGGAGGCTCCCAGGTCTCAAAGAGTTGTTGCACTTGCAACTCAGAATTAGGAAAAGGTACTTTTACTACTTTTTTACAAACAAAAAGGTCCAGGTGTGAGACGTTGCTCCGTTTTGGGCACCTGGAAGACTCAGAGGTTAAAGAATGCACAGTCATTCATTGTACGGAGCCACCTTACAAAGGTGGCGAGGCTCCCAGGTCTGCAAAGGTGCTGCAGCTGCAACTCTGAGGCAGAGGGAGGCACTTTTTCTACTTTTTTACAACCAAAAGGTCCAGGTGTGTGACTTCGCTGGGTTGTGGGCACCTGGGAGACTCAGATCTTAAAGAATGTACAGGCATTTACTCTACCGAGCCACCTCACAAAGGTGCTGAGGCTCCCAGGTCTCAAAAAATCGTTGCACTGGAAACTCTGAAGCAGAAAAATGCACTTTTTCTACTTTTTTTTTTACAAAAAAAAGGTCCAGGTGTGTGACGTTGCTGGGTTGTGGGCACCTGGGAGACTCAGAGTTTCAAGAATGCACAGTCGTCTTCTGTACCGAGCCACCTTACGAAAGTGCTGAGGCTCCTAGATCTCAAAAATGCGGTGCACCTGCAACTGTGAGGCACGAAAAGGCACTGTGTCTAATTTTTTGCAAACAAAAGTTCCAGGTGTGTGACTTTGCTGGGTTGTGGGCACCTGGGGGACTGTGAGTGTAAAGAATGTACAATCATCTACTGTACAGAGGCACTTTACAAAAGTGGGGAGGCTCCCAGGTCTCAAAGAGTTGTTGCACCTGCAACTCTGAGGCAGAAAAAGGCACTTTTTCTACTTATTCACAAAACAAGTTCCAGGTGTGTGACTTTGCTGGGTTGTGGGCGCCTGGCAGACTCAGATTTTAAAGAATGCACAGTCGTATATTGTACTGAGCCACCTTACCAAAGTGCTGAGGCACCCAGATCTCAAAGGTGCGGTGCACCTGCAAGTCTGAGGCAGGAAAAGGCACTGTGTCTACTTTTTTTACAAACAAAAGGTCCAGGTGTTTGACTTTGCTGGGTTGTCGGCGACTGGGAGACTGTGGGAGTAAAGAATGTACAGTCATTTACTGTACAGAGCCACCTTACAAAAATACTGAGGCTCCCAGGTCTCCAAAGCGCTGTTGCACTTGCAACTCTGAGGTAGAAGAAGGCACTTTTTCTACTTTTCAACAAAAAAAAGGTTCAGGTGTGTGACTTTGCTGGGTTGTCGGCGACTGGGAGACTGTGAGAGTAAAGAATGTACAGTCATTTACTGTACAGAGCCACCTTACAGAAATGCTGAGGCTCCCAGGTCTCCAAAGCGCTGTTGCACTTGCAACTCTGAGGTAGAAAAAGGCACTTTTTCTACTTTTCCACAAAAAAAAGGTCCAGGTGTGTGACTTTGCTGGGTTGTGGGCACCTGGCAGACCCAGAGTTTAGAGAATGCACAGTCAATTATTGTACGGAGCCACCTTACAAAAGTTCTGAGGCTCCCAGGTCTCAAAAGGTTGTTGCACTTGCAACTCTGAAGCAGTAGAAGGCACCTTTCCTACTTTTTTACACAAAAAAGGTCCAGGTGTGTGACGTTTCTGGGTTCCGGGCACCTGGGAGACTGGAAGCTTCAAGAATGCACAGTCGTCTAATCCACGGAGCTATCTTACAAAAGTGCTGAGGACCCCAAGTCCCAAAGATGATGTGCACTTGTAACTCTGAAGCAGCAGAAGGCACCTTTTCTGCCTCTCTACAAACAAAAGGTCCAGGTGTGTGACTGTGCTGGGTTATCAGCACCTAGGAGACTCAGGGCGTACGGAATGTACAGTCATTTACTGTACGGAGCCACCTTACAAGGGTGCTGAGGCTCCCAGGTCTCAGACAGTTGTTCGAGTTGCAGCTCTGAAGCAAAAAAAAGGCACGTTTTCTACTTGTTTACAAAAAAGAAGGTCCAAGTGTGTGACTGTGCTGGGTTGTGGGCACCTGGGAGGCTCAGAGTCTAAAGAATGCACAGTTGTCTATTGTACAGAGCAACGTTATAAGGGTGCTGAGGCTCCCAGGTCTGAAAAGGGTGTTGCACTTGCAACTCTCATGGAGAAAAAGGCACTTCTTCCACTTCCGTACCAGAAAAAAGGTCGAGGTGTGTGACTTTGCTGGGTTATGGGCACCTGGGAGACTCAGAGCTTAAAGAATTTAGAGTCACCTACTGTACGGAGCCACCTTCCAAAGGTGCTGATGCTCCCAGATCTCAGAACGCTGTTGCACTTGCAACTCTGAAGCAGAAAAAGGCACTTTTTCTACTTCTTTACAAGCTAAAGGGCCAGTTGCGTGACTTTGCTGGGTTGTGGGCACCTGTGAGACTCAGAATGTAAAGAATGCACAGTCCTGTCTTGTACGAAGCCACCGTACAAAATTGCTGAGGGTCTCAGGTCTCAAAAATGCGGTGCACTTCTATCTCTGAAGCAGAAGCAGGCACCTCTCCCACTTTTATCCAAGAGAAAGGTGCAGGCTTGTGGCGTTGCTGGGATGTGGGCACCTGGGAGACTCAGAGTTTAAAGAATGCACAGTTGTCTATTGTACGGAGCCACCCTACAAAAGTGCTGAGGCTCCGTGGTCTGTGAAAGATGTTGCACTTGCCACTCTGAAGCAGGAAAAGGCACTGTTGCTACTTTTTTTACAAACAAAAAGGTCCAGGTGTGTGACGTTGCTGTGTTGTGGGCACCTGGGAGACTCAGAGGTTAAAGGATGTACAGTCATTTACCGTAGGGAGCCACCTTGCAAAAGTGCCGAGGCTCCCAGGTCCCGGCATGTTGTTGCACTTGCAGAAAAAGGCACTTGGTCTACTATTTCACACCAAAAAGGTCCAGGTGTGTGACGTTGCTGGGTTGGAAGCTCCTGGGAGGCTCAGATCTTTAAGACTGCACAGTGGTCTATTGTATGAAGGCTCCCTAAAATGGTGCTGAGGCCCATAGGTCTCAATAAGTTGTTAAACTTGCAACTCTAAAGTAGAAAAAGGTAGAATTCTACTTTTTGACAAACGAAACGTCGGGGTGTTTGAGTTTGCTGGGTTACCGGATCCCTGGAGGCTAGCAGTTGATCGAATGCAACATTATTTATTTATTGCAGGCGGCTTTTATGGCAGCAAGAATGGATGTGCACTGCCTCGCGTGCCAACCTGCAGGCACAGAAGTAGGGAGGGAGGAGGACAGGTTACTGAGGTGGGTGCGGTGTGTCAAGCGAATACTGTATTGTCTGCCTCTCGCAAATCTGCTTGCTCTCTCACAAAGTTGGGGCTTTAAAAGCTTCAAAGTAGTGCTTTCTATCAACCAAACTTTCACTTTGTTCGTCAAAGGTGCCCACCAACTCCTCTTCCGCCCTCCCTTGGCCACCTCACCAACGTCTCCCCCTTCCCCCTTCTGTCTCTCTCTCTCTATCTCTGGCTGGGATTGGTTTGTGTCAACACATTCAGTCAGTACCAGGGCTCCATAGCACCATCGCATAGGGGGCACGCAGCACCAGTCAGGCCTGTACCCCCTCGGAGTGGGACCCCAAAGCTCCCCAAAATCTACCCTTGAATGACTATCACATGTTAGGGGATGCGGCCTCAAACTTGTGATCCCCATTTTTCCCCTCAGCATCACCAACAATCCTTATTCTTTTGTTTCTATCCACCACCGAAAATGCTTGTTTGATTCGGAACTCATGTCAAATCTGGTTCAAGTGGAAGACTAGTTGCTCGTTTGTGTACCTGTGAGAGTGGACAGGTGAACGAGTTGACGAGCATGGGGTAAGGCATATGAATTTATGCTGCGGGCTCCTCTGGTCCTCTGGAGGCCACGCGCTCCAAAGCTGCCGTTCTTGGAAAATGCGCTCCATGAAAGCTGCAGAGGAGACATTCAAGTGACGATGTCAACACCGGAAACCGGGACCCCACAGGTGCCCGGCAGGTGGTGAACTCCTCCCCTCCCTCCTTCCCTCTGTGGCTGGGGTTGATTGGCACGTCGTCATATCCTGGCTTGTCATGGAATATGTCTGTCTCTCGTTGCTGAGTGGTGGGCCAACAACCAGGGGAACACGCCTCGGCTTCCCAGCTGAGCTGCATCACTGGCAGATCCCTCCGGCCAATTGGGTTACAACGTGACCGGGGTTGTAGGATTAGCAATCTGATTACAAGCTTCACAAAACTGGTGATATTGTGCCCAGGCCATTAGCCTGGTGGGTAGGGGGTGTGGGTAGTGTGGTGGTAAACCCAGGTACAAGCATGTGGCATGCAAGGGCCCTCGTCCTCTCCCCTGGTGGCAGTGGTGAAATCAACATACAGGCCTGATGCCAGTCCCCACCCTGAACACCGAATGTGAGTACCCCCCCCCCGCCTGCCCATCCTGAGTTTTCGACTCTCTTGCCATGCCACAGTGCAGTTGTAATGCCGTCAAGGTTCTGTGTGTGCCTGCTCCTATTGTACTGTGTTCTCTCCTCCCAGATTGCAGGAGCGGTGGGTGTTTTGCTCCATCTGCCAGAGTCCTCGCCCATATCTTGTCTCTTCTCCTGTGGAAACAAAATTGGGAATTCGAAGCTGGAGCGAGTCTCCGTCAATGGTCGCTGATGTACATGCTGGGGACTGCGGATTGAACAAGTGGCAGCCCTTACGACAACGAGGACAACAGCAGCAGCAGCAGCAGCAGCACCAAAGACTGCTGTTATAAGAAACAACCAAAGCGCAAGACAATCCGTACCTTCAATGGATAGGAGAGTTCGCAGATAGCCCTGCACTGTAAAAATAGAAACGATCCCATGGCATTGCCGTGCACAACATGTTTCATTCCCTGCAGACCTTGTCGTGATGCGCAGCAACCTAGTTGGCTAAGACGGATAGTCGAGCTGAATGACGTACGATGTTGCTTTGTGCAGGGCAGGGTGCATACAATGGAGACCGGGTGGTGCACCACAGCGGTGCGGCTGTTCACAAATATTCCTAACGTGGCCCATCCATTGAAGTGACCTTGGGCGCTACAGTCATTTGGGTGCACTCATTTGTTTGACAGCCGTTTCAGATTGTAGTACATTGTGCAGGACCGCAACCAAAGAGATCGCGCACTAGCGGGAAGTCATTCAACGCGCATTGGCTCATTGGATGAGCGGATTTGCGTTCCGATTCGGCATCTGTGCGCATTGCGTGCCATGCCAAATGATAACACCAGGGGTGAAACGTGCCGATCTGCGAAAATCATTGTATTGCAAAAGTTGTCAAAACCAAAGTTCTTGAAAACGTTCCCGTCCAAATGCACAGGATGCCTTGACTGATAAGCAACCAGGCTGCGCGGTGGAGCCTGTAGCCCGACCAAGGTGGCTGCTGTCAGTTGCCGCCATTGTAGGGTGTGCATCAAATCATTGAACGCATCGTTCAATGGATGGGTTCCATCCCGAGCCAACAGATTGTTTGAACGGATTTCAATCTTTCCCCCAAGCCAGTGATAACATCGGTATTTTTTCTCCTTTGAACCCAGATGGAGGACTAACTGCGGAATGTAGCAAAGCTGCAAAGCAGTGACAATCCAGGGTGGATGACGGGCAACCCACTGATTCATGTCAGCCTTTGATCTTCACACTGCTGTTTTTTTAAGACTGGTGTACACTGAGAGGCCTACAAGCGTGGCAGTCTACCACTGCATGCCTGGTTTCAGACTCAGTCAATCCTCGTGTGTCAGATCCACCACCACAGCCACTGTGGGATCATCGTAGAACTCGACAGCTCTGAACCTTGGTTCTCTGCGCTGTGCCAGCGCTGCATGTCAGCTGTGCGAAGAGTAGGACATTTTTTTATTTAGACCGCAATAACTGCTGTGTGTGTCTCAGTTTGTTATTTTTGCCCTGCAGAAGTGTGCTTCTTCAGTGGTGGGTGGTTTTCAAGGTGGTCTCCCAAAACATATCTGCCAAATGCGCCGCAGGAACGGCATTGCAGGAACGCCTGTTTCATTGGTCCTTGATGGACAGCAATGTTGGTGAAATGTGCTCCAAAAAAGAGGGTCATCCCGCATTCCGATTGGCAACATCAATGGATTTGCAGGGTGGCTGTTGCAAGCAATATTTTTGTGTTGCCCACCAAATGCTCGGGCTATTTCTGCAGGATTGATCCGGGATAAGGAGTACACGGCTATGTTTCTTTTCACAGTGTTGTGGGCCAATTTTGCAAAAAACAACGCTAAGATTTTCTCGTGACATTTTAAAAAAATGTTAATCATTCTGATATGCTCGGCAAATGGGCAGAACAGCTTCATTTCATGTTGGCAAAACTGCCACACCTTGGGACTTTTCGCATTTGACGTCACAATTATTGTGCAAAAAAATTTGTTTGAAAACATTTTTCATAAACATTTTTTTGAATTTCTTTTTTTATAGTTTTTTTTGTGGTGGCTAAAATCATAGGTGTTGTGTATGTTATTGCTGAGTGATAGGCACCCAGCGTTCCGTGTGAAGTACCGACACATTGCCAGCATGATAATTTCCGATTCGGATATCATTATGGGGTATGATTTTCTGGTCAGCAACGCCATCGCAGTTCTCCCTCACCGTGCATTGATGGTTCGAGAGGACCAGGAGGGTCTTACTTGGCTATCTACAGACCATGCCCCAGGACTATCTCAGTGGACTGGAGATGAGGACAATAGAATTGTGCTGGCAGTCAAGACCGTGGGTATGAAGTTCAATGCAGATCGTAGAGGTCATCTCATCAAAGACGGCATGGCGCCGCAAGTGTACAATCGGATGGTTCAAAAATGTTGAGGTGAAAACCCCGCAGGGACGTATTTGCTTCCCGGGATGCCCCGCAGCTGAGGAAGTGTACAAGGCATTGGCACAGGGGGGACTCTGCGTTGTCAAAGCATTGGGGTTCGAAGGAGTGGTGGGCCCATGTACTGGCATGGTGCCCACGAAGACACCACACATATTATGACCAAGATCATTGCCGATAGGGCAAATGATATTCTGGTCGCGACGGGCATAGGATCCAGCCCATGTCCGCTGGAGGGGCTCAAGCCACCCTCGGTCTCCATCACCCTCAACAGATTGCAATTCTGACATGCGGAGCAGTTGCATACCACCAGGGGAAGCATGGAGTACCAACGCTTTCTTGGTTGATGGTTCACAGTGCCCACCCACTGGTGATGAAGGGTTCATCAGGAGGGTAGAGGCCGTCCTGATGAGGGTCATATTTCAAGAAAGAAGTGCCCCTGCGGAGAGTGTAGACGTACTCTCTCACTCAGAGATCGACCGGGTTGTCCCCTACATGCGGATGGGTATGCATGACCGAGTGGCTGCTCGGAAGGAGGGAGCGCGGGCCAAGTCACCCCATTGGACGACCGGATGTTGGTGACAAGGAAGTTGGAGAAGCATGAGTTGACCATTTGGCTGAACAATACGATGTTTCCAGAGCTTCCGACCCTCCAACATGGGGCTGTCCAAGAGTGGGTAACAAAGTTGATGAATTCCAGCTCGTGGCCAGAAGTGTTCGAAGATTATCGGTGGGAATGGCCGCCCACGTTGATGAACAGGCATATCGGACGAGGATATGTCGGACGTGGATCCACAAGAGGCATACAAGGCGGAGAAGCTGGTAGTTCTAATACCCTGGCAAGCAGCGGATGAAGCCAAGAAGAGCCCAAAGGTAGCCGGGCTCAAGGATTGACTTATTGAAGCCGATCCGTGGCTATTTAGTGGAGTCGCCAACAAGAATCCTCCAGATCACAGGAAATTTGGTGCGACCAAGATCAAGCTGAAACCAAACCCGAAAATCTTCGTCACCGGGAATATCAACTCCAAGGGAAAGAACGGAAGTGATGGAGAAGCTCTTGTTGGAATTTATCGAGTGTGGTTGGATTGAACGCGCCGATAGTGAGTGGGCAAGCCGAAATTTCATCACTCCAAATAAGGAGAAGGGTGAATGGAGATTGGCTTTCGATCACAGGGGATTGAATGAGCAAACCGAGCATGACTCGTACTCGTTACAGCTGATCAACTGCATCCTACAAAAGCAGCAGAAAAAGCGCACCCTCGCGGTCTTGGACCTGAAGCATGGGTACCACCAGATGCTGCTGCTTTACTTCGCCATGCACAGCGATGTCTACTCCACTGGGTCCTCCGCAATGGAGGGTAGTTTCCAGGGGAACCAAAAATGGGGTTACCGCCTTTCAACGCAGGATGGAGGATCTCCTACAACCTGTACGGGATTGCGCCGACCTATTTGTGCATGATATCATCATTGCGTCAGGCACCGAGGACATGACCGAAGACAAGGTCATTGAGGCGCATCAGAAGGACTTGCGCTGAGTTTTGGGGGTCTTGGACAAGCACAGCATGGTGTGCAAGCCCACAAAGGCCTCGCTCTTTGTCAGAGAAGTAGAGTTTGCTGAACATGTGGCTGGGCACGAGCATCGCCGACCCATGCCTGGGAAACTAGCAGCTCTACGGCACTGCCAAGAACCCCAGACCATCAGCGAACTCCGGTACTTCATGGATATGTATGAATGTATGGCATGGACAGCCGAAGGGGATGAAGCGTTCCACAAGTTGAAGTAACGATTATTGGGTCCATTGGGTCTTTTCTTGGTTGACCCGGAGAAGGGATTTGTGCTGGGCAGGGACGCCTCAAACTATGCCGTGGGGGCAGTCCTTGATACAAGTCCCGTGCGATGGAACGCATCTCCCGTCGCCTTTTGGAGTCAGGTCCTGGCGGAGGGCCAACTTTGGACCTGGACCGCGAGGGAGAAGGAGACCTATACCATTTTGTGCGCGCTCCAGAAATGGTCGGGCCAGGCCGAACTTCAACCCGTCGTGCTATGTATTGGTCATCAATCAGTTCACAACTGGCAGAAGGAGCATGTGGATACCCCCTTTGGTCCAGCGGCAAGGCAGGCATGATAGCAGGAGACGTTTGCGAAGTTCAACTTGAGCGTCGTCTACGTCCCCGGGAACAAGAACACTGTAGCTGATTGCCTCAGTTGTTGGGTCTATCCGGCTGGCAAGGCTTGGATGGACATTCCCAGTCATGGCCCCACAGAGGAAACGGAGGAGTCCGAACGCATCATTGAGGTCCAAAAGGCCATGGAAGAGAGTGACATCAACTGCTTTGTGGTCATGGCATGCAAGGCGGAGTTGAGCCAACGAAGGGATGCTTGAGTTCGGGTTTGAGGGAAGAGATTTTGGAGGAATGTTTCATGGCACCCATTGAGTATGTGGATTCGGTACTCATGGAGGATTGGTTGGAGGATTATGCCGCCTCGGATCATTGGAAGAAATATTGGAACACAGTAAGTGCCCTTCCGGATGATGAGTGGACCGAAGACTTCTTGGAGGATGGGGACAAGCTCCTCCTGAATGACAAGGTATTGGTGCCAGGAAACTCGCCTCGAGGCGCTCATTGACCACTGGCACAAAGCCCAACTTATGCATCCGGGCCGCAACAAGATGCAACGAGATCCAGAATGGAAATTTGAGTGCCCTCCGGGATACGACGCAATCAGAAATTGTGATTGGAACATTTATGTTGTCTGTAGGGTCACAACAAGCCCGGAGCGCACCACAGCATGGAACCCAGTTTATAGGGCATTTCCCGAGGTACCGACGCGCTCAGTTGCCATCGACGTGTTTGCCATGCCCGAGGTCACGGTTCAGCGGGTAAATATGATTGAATTCTTTCCCACATAGCGGGTATATTGTGGCGGTTCTGGGCAAGAAGTCCAAGGAGAAGGACAAGAAAGACAAGCATGGAGTGGGTCTCCAAGTCAAAACAGTCTCCCAAGCCACGATTCGACAAACGCAGCAAAGGACAACACACAGCACAGCCCAGCAGCACAGCACCACAAGGCCGCACAGCACCGAGGGACACAGCAAACGAAGAAGCAAACACAAACATCACCGCTGAAAGACAGCAGAGCACGACAGCACAGCACAACACCACAGCACAGCACCACATAACACAAAACGAGGAAGCAGGGCACCACAGCAAACCACACCAACCACAGAGAAGCTGGCCATCTGGCCTAATAGGGACACCGACACCAAAAAACGCCACAAAAGTTCAACTGCGGGCAACGAGACCCATCAGCCCACCACGGAACACCACAGGACACGGCACCACACAGAGCAACGCACCACAGCACCAGGCACCACAAACAGCGCAGACCACATGAACAGCACAGAGGAAGCGCACCAGCACAGCGCAGCACAAAACCGCACAGAGCGGAGAGGACAGGCAATGCGCAGCACGAGGCCCCAGGAAACACACAGCACACACACACAGCACAAAGCACAGCGGCGAACAACAGCACGCACCAACACACCACGGCACGACAGACACAGCACAGGGCACACAGCGCAGGGGAAAACCACAAAAGACAGCGCCGGAAAGCATAGGACCACAGGGCAATGGACAGCGCTCGAGGGCACAACACAGCAGGCAACGGCACCAAACGAGCGAAACAACACAAGACGGCAAGGAAAAGCACAACGCCGGGTGGGGCAACGCGCAGCAACGCGGCGCAGCACCAAACGCGGGAACACAGCACAGCACAGCACACGGAACCGCAGACCAAAACAAGAAAGCACACCACATCGCGAAAAACGCAGCACGACGACGCAACCAGAGACACGACACACCACGCAGCAGCCGAACAGCACAGCCCAACACAAAAAAAAGAGCACACGGAGAGTCGAGGTGCGGGAGGCCAACAAAACAAACAACGGGGGGGGGGGGGCAGAGAAAGCGGTGAAAAAAAGGGGGGGGGGGCAAAGGGGGAAAGCCGGCTGGAAGGAAACAAGCACAAAACAAGCAGGCCGAAAGGAAAAGCACGGGAAAAAAAGCGGGGGCCAGGGGTGGGGGGGGCACGGGGCGCAAAGGTCCAGGACACCCCGGGCTGGAAACCAGAGGAAGACTGAGACCCCTGGGGTGCGGGGGGAAGAGAAAAAAAAGGAAGGCAAACAAAAGGACAAGAAAGGGGAAACCCCAGCCCGGAGGTGGCCAAGCAAAGCAGAAGGCAAAGCGACCACAGGAAAGGTGAGGCGCACCAGAACGCGCCCGGGAGGCCCGCCCGCCCTACCCGGCCAAGGAAAGCGAGCACACACACACACACACACGGGACCCGGGCGTGACGTCCTCCTACCCGGGAGGTCACGGCGTCCAAACAAAACAGCCCCGGTGCACAGGCCGAGTCCCCCGTCGAAAGACGGACGGTACGGGAAACCGGACGCGTCAGTGACAGGGTCTGCACACCCCAATCCACCACAGCGCAAGCACCCCAGGACCGACACCGGAGGGACCCGCCAGAGACAACCTCATTGCCGGGTCCCCAACGGGTACGACGCGCAGCGCGCCCACTGCCCTTGCCTCGGCAGGGGCCAGTGGCAGGCAGAATGAGCCCCGTTCTTGGTCGGCCTCCGCGTACCCCGCGCAGCCGCCCAGTAGATCCGGGGGCGAAAGCCCCCGTTGTGGGGAAAGGCACCACGGCAACAGGAAAGCCGACTGGAGCACGGAGAGCCACCGGACTGGACGAGGTGCGGCAACCACGCGGGGCCACAAGGCACGCCACAGAGGCAAGCCGCCGGCCACAACCAAGGCACACGAACGGGTGCGAAGCAACAGCGGCCACCGGGTGCCGGAAACAAGGACAGTACACACAAAAGGCAACGAACAACGGCACGCGAACAGGTGCCAGGGAACACCAGCTGCCGTCCGGATGGACGTGTGCGCACTCGGCAGCGAACGCAGCACCTGCCGGCTACGGAACAGCGGCCGTGCGGATCGACAAGTGCGCGCCCGGCAGCGTACGCAGCCATTGGCGGCTACCACCCAGCCGCCGTGCGGATGGACGTGTGCATGCCTGGAGGGTACCCAGCACCTGCCGGCTACGAAGGGCTTCCGTCGGGATGGACGAGTGCGCGCCCCGCAGCGACGCCCCACACACAGAACACAGCACACCCTGCGCGCACACCGGTGAACAGTAGCCAAGTGGCCCAGGACACCGCACGCACAACACACAGCACAACAGAACCCAGCGAGCACCCTGGCGAGCAGGAGCCGAGTGGCCGAGGACACCGCACACGCTACACAACAGGCCGGGCAAGCACACAGGAGAACAGGAGCCAAGGGGCCCAGCACACTGCACACGCAACACAAAACACGGAGCGTACACACGGGTGAACAGGAGCCAAGTGGGCCAGGACACCGCACACGCAACACAACACACCAAGCATGCACACCCGTGAACAGGGGCCAAGTCGCCCGGGACACCGCACACGCAACACAACACGCCGGGCGAGCACGGCGGTGAACAGGAGCCAGGGTGGCCCAGGACACCGCACACACAACACAACACGTCGAGCGGGCACACCGGTGATCAGGAGCCAAGTGGCCCAGGAGACCGCACACGCAACACAACGCACTGAGCGAGCACACCGGCGAACAGGAGCAGAGAGGCCCAGGACACTGCACAAGCTACACAACAAACCCCTCCGGCACACCAGTGAGCAGGAGCCAAGTGTCCGTAGAGACCGCACAGGCAACACAACACAGCAGGGGAGCACACCGGTGAACAGGAGCCAAGTTGCCCAGGACACCGCACACGCAACACAACGCACCAAGCGGGCACACCAGCAAAAAAAGGGGCCAAGTGGCCCAGGACACCACACACACAGCACGACACACCGAGTGGGTACGACGATCAACGGGAGCCAAGTGGCCAGGGACACCGCACACGCAACACAACCACACGAGACAACACACCGAGCAGGCACAACGGAGGACAGGAGCCAAGTCGCCCAGGTCAGCGCACACACAACACAACACGCCGAGCCAGCACACCAGTGAGAAAAGGGCGAAGTGGCCCAGGACACCGCAGACGCAAAACAACGCACCGAGCAAGCATACCGGCGAACAGGAGCCATTTGGCCCAGGACACCGCACACGTGACGCAACACACCGATCAGGCACACCAGTGACCAGGAGCCAAGTGGCCGGGGACACCGCACACACAGCACACCGCACCGACCGGGTACGATGTGAACAGGAGCCAAGTGGCCAGGGACACCGCACACGCGACACAACCACTGGACACAACACACCCAGTGGGCACAGCGGAGAACAGGAGCCGAGTGGCCCAGGACATCGCACACACAACCCAACAAGCCGAGCCAGCACACCGATGAGCAGGAGCGAAGAGGCCCAGGACAACGCGCATGCAACACAACATACCGAGCGAGCACACTGTTGAACAGGGGCCAAGTGGCCCAGAACACGGCACGTGCAAAAGAACGCACCGATCAGGCACACCGGTCAACAGGAGCCAAGTGGCCCCGGACACCGCACACACAACACAACACATGGAGACAGCAAACCGGTGAACAGGTGCAAGGAGACCAAGGACACCGTGCATGCAACACATCGTACCGAGCAAGCACACTGGTAAACGGGGGCCAAGTGGCCCAGGACACCGCACACGCAAAACAACCAACCGAGCGAGCACACCCGCGAACAGGAGCCCCCTGGCCCAGGAAGCAGCACACTTGACGCAACACACCAACCGGGCACACCGGTGACCAGGAGCCAAGTGGCCCAGGACACCGCACACGCAACCCAACACAACACACCAACACACTGAGCCAGCACACAGGTGAACAGGGGCCAAGAGGCCCAGGACACCGCGCATGCAACACAAGGTACCGAGCGAGCACACCGGTGAACAGGGACTAAGTGGCCAGGGACACCGCACACGCGACACAATCCGCTAAGCAAACAGACAGATGAACAGGAGGCAAGTGGCCCAGGACACCGCACACACAACACAACACGCCGAGCAGGAATACCTGTGAACAGGAGCCAAGTTGCCCAGGACACGACAAAGGCGACACAACACACCGAGCGGACACACAGGTGAACAGGGGCCGAGTGGCCCAGGACACCGCACACACAACACAGCGCATCGAGCGAGCACACTGGTGAACAGGAGCCAAGTGGCCCAGGACACCGCACATGCGACATAACACGGCGAGCAGGCACAGCGGTGAACAGGAGCCAAGTGGCCCAGGACACCGCAGAAATGTGCGCACCCAGGGCGACCAAGGGACGGGCAACAACAAACCACTCCCCTGGGGTCGGGCGCACTGGTATAGCAACAGGGGCAGTACCCGAAGGCCGCTGGTCCGATCCCGGCGAGACTGCATTAGGGACCATGGCAAGACCCCGAGCCATGGAAGCAACCAGAGACAGGCGAGCTGGTGCACAGTCCAGGAGCGGGTTGCCTGCCAAGCAGCCGGGCCCCGCAACTTGAGCCACAGGGGTGAGGCGGTCGTACCGCAGACTCGCGGGAGCAATATCCCCGGTGGTGAGGGATACTCCACACGGCTGGGGAGCCCCTAGAGCTGCCGCTCAAAAGAGGCAGCGTGTGGCCCTACCCAAGGACACATGTGGGGACACTCTGCCACCCGGGACACCACACTGGGTGCTGGCAGCTTAAGAGCCACCTGAACTAGGGCATTGGGAGGGACAGGACGTCCCCTTGGTAAGACCTCCCTCCTGCATTGTCAAAGGAGGCCCTCTGAGCTCCCGAAGATTCCTACCTACCCATCTTTCCAACATAACGGGTATATTGCGGCGGTTCCGGGCAAGAAGTCCAAGAAGAAGGACAAGAAAGACAAGCATGCAGTAGGTCCTCACGTCAAAACCGTCGTCCAAGCCATGAATCGGCATTGGCTGACCATCTTCGACGTCCCAGCTTTCATTTGCAGCGACCGGGGGAGACAGTTTGTTGGCCCCTGGTTCAGGAGCATGTGTAAGCGCATGGGGATTCGACAGGCCAAGACCGTGGCAAACCAGAGCCGGTCGCAAGAAGGCAAATGTTTCGAGAAGTTCCGACTATTCCACCGGGGCCGGAACCGGGGAGGAATTGAATTCACTCCCTTTTCGAGATTTTTACAAACCTTCCATGACCTACGGGGGCCTACGGGATTTTCTCCGCACCACATTTTATCCCTACGGGATCGAGTGTTTCAACTCTCCTGTGGATGAACAATGGCAAGGATGCTCCCGGATGCGGACAACATCCTCCTGACCGTCATTGTCAGAGTGCAGGTCTCCCGCCGTGCACTCAAAGGTCACTGCTCGCGAGCTGCGTTCCAGCGCCCGTGAACCCAATCCAGTTGTGTATGGTCCCAATCCAGGATCCTGTTGTCCTCCACCTGGAAGGCATAGACATCTTGTCCGATCTTGCGCAAGATGACCCCTGGGATATACCACAATTGCTGGTGATGCCGGGTCAACGCATCCTTGTGATGGCGCTCCACCCAAACGATGTCCTTGACGAAGTACTTGTGCATCTTGCCTTCCTTGAAGTAATTTGCCCTCTGCTCATTCTCATCATGCAAAGACTTGCAAACTTTGGCCGCCATGGCATCTGCTTCACTCGTTGACTATAGCGCAGAGCGCATTGTAACGGACAAGCCCGACCCCGCCACGCCTGGCAGGAGGCTTTACAAGGTTCGTTGGAAAGGATTTGTCGCTTTGCGGGATTCCTAGGAGCCTGGGAGCAGTTTTGTGCCAGGTACACCACAGTGTGGCTGGACTATATCTCAAGAAAAAGTGGATTTGTCAGGATGTCATCATTTTTTGAGGCATTTGATTATGCACGAATGGGATTGAGATGACTCTCCCTTAACCTCTGAAAGGATTGTTTGTTCCTGCTCAATTTGCCGTAGGGATGCACATACCATGGCTCAATACCTGTCAAGTACCCCCTATCCCAATTTCCTTGACATGAGACGAGGATATGGAACCAACGTCAGTCATGGACTGTGTTCATGTTGTTTGTGTGCACGGTCGGTCACCACTTGATCAGGAGACTCCCACGGAGCACGATTAGTCAAGATCGACTCATTGTTCCTATATTTTTTGGTGGAGCTTCTGGTAAGTGCATCGGCGAGAGCGATATATGGGATAGTTCGTGTACTTCTTCGTTGGAATTGCAGAGTTTGCGGGGGATATGAAGTTGAGATATATTTGCTTTGCTCTCCTTACCCATCTTGTTTTGTTGCTGTGTTTTTGCCATTCTTTGGAGCGATCTAACCTATTCGGGGGTTGCCAGACGCAATGGGGACCACCGGATGTGCTGATTCTCTCCCCAAGTGCTATTTCTATTTTTTTGCCCATCACGTTCTATTGTTAGTACACTTGTTTTATTCTTAGAAGCAAAATTGGTATTTTTAGGACTCGTTCTTACCGACCCCGTTTGCCGTTTCATATGAAACCATGCCACCCGATATGTGTTGCCGTCGCATTGCAGAGGTCTGTTTCCGCGGGTCACTCAGTTTGGTGATTTCAATTTTTTGCCCGTGATATGTTTAGTAACATATGTTACTATTTTTAGTACAACATGGTTTTTTCATCTCCGCATTGTGGGCACCTTCGGACATTGGGATCTGATCCACGACCATTTCTCTGTCGGCCTGACTGGCTGGCGACATTCGTTTGAGCTCATTTTGCACCTGGAGTCCGGATCCTAAAACTGGACCCCAAAAATGTTTTGGAAAAAATGTTTTTTTACGAAAATACAAAAAGCTTCTACATTGTTTGTGTCTACGCTTGTCCCCCCGCACAAGTGCCAATGTCTCCTGAAGGTGATCCATTGCTCTCGTGTCTCTTGGTGGAGTGCAGGTCATGCAAGGTGGTCATGCTGTGTATGCCAGGCATCATATACCTGTTTGTTGTCTTTATATGCAGACCGGTTGACGACGTTGCTTTCATCTATCTTGGATCCCCCGAGCCTATGCTTTTAGGTTTAGTGGTGATAGGAGGGAGTTCATTTCTTTGAGTTGTTTCCTCTCCCGGATTACTTGGGCGCGTCGCCACGGTGTATGTGGTACCCTTCGCCAATGAGGGGAGTGCCAAGGGAACAACCAGGATCATCCTGTCCTCTTCCGAGCAGTCTTTCCGAGGAGGTGACAATGCTCTCGGAAGGGGGCGGAAGCCGGTTCATATTCATTTTGCTGCACTGTTCTATACTTCAGTAATATCAGCAATTTCAGCAATTTTGCGTATAAATTCAGGAGAAGTCTGTATTGATACTATTTATAAACCACAGGATAGAGGATTTGACGTTTCTCGTTGCGACCAAACCTGGTGTGTTTGCACACGCCCTTCTGGTGTTCCTGGTGGTATGTGCGTGCTCTGTTTTCTTCAATGCGGGTCGGTTATTTAGTTCTCCTTTTTGTCCTTTGTTTACCTTGCGTCTGACTCATGGTAAATCAATCTTTGGACATGGTGTGTGTGGACTATGTTGTGAGCATGGAACATGTTAAAGGTGGAGAATTGCACCTATGCCCTAGTTGGTAACCTCTTGTATGCCATCTTACTTCGTTGACCTTCGGTGAATTCATGTCGTTTGCCGAACAAGGTTGGTGATCAACTATCCATCCTTTATCCACACGCAGTATGTCATTGCATGAGGATAGCTCATTTGATTTGGCAATAGGGTGTAGGGATAATCATCAATCACTGTCAGAGATTCTCGCTTCAAGTGCATGCTTGCTCTTATGGGTCATGGCTAGGCAAAATTCTCCCTCCTTATGCATTCTCTCATGGGTAATGGCTAGGCTACGCTCTCTGGATTCCATTTTGGTGTGAATCTCTCTCTTCAGCCATGAATTGGTTAGGTTCTGTCTCTCCTGGGCATTGATTGGTGAGGGTCATTCTCTCAGGGCATTCACCGCGGCAGTAACATCTCTCTCCAGGCCTGGATTAGGTAGGGATCATCTCTCTTTGAGGCGGACTATCACTCCTTGGGATAGGACAATCGCATCATGGATGTGTTCATATTGGACCCGGGATATCTCTCCATGTGCACTCTCTCTCTGGGCAGGGTCTACGTCTCTTCATGTGACCCGGGGAATCTTCTTTCCCAAGCACTCTTGCCCCATCTCTCTCTAAGCAGCATGCATTGAATTGGTTCGGTGTCACAGGAACAAGCAGTTTGGTAATATTGATTTCACATGTCCATGTGTTGATGGTTTCTAATGCACATGAGAGTTTGGGTTTGCCAAGCAATTAGGCACCAGGTGAGGGGACTGAGTGGCATGTCGATGCATGTGAGGGCATGTGGTACATGTGGTGTGTTGACTTTGCAAGTTACTGTTGCCTTTGGTTCGCGAAACTCTAATCATAGGGAGCTAAGCAATTGGTATGTAGCATACACCAAACAGGTAGGTTTTGGTGAACTGGCCCTTCTTGATGTTCGCGAGCAGCAAGTAAACCCGCCAATCTCATTCACTTGCTGGACATTGTGTATGCTGAGTAATAGGCATCTGGCGTTCGGTCTGAAGTACCGAGGCATTGCAAGCATAAAGATATATTTGATGTCTCTCACATGACCAGTGTCAGGTATTGCCGTGAGGTTACTCTCCCGACTCATATGTAGTGATCCTGGTTGCAAGCTATTTACATGTGATCATGGCTGATGCATGAGTGTGGACAGGTCATGTATGTGGGCATTCCATACTCTGTGTTCATGGGGGCCCTGGTGTCATCCTTGATCCACGCCGAGAACGTTTCTCATGCTTGGAACTCATATTTCCATTTCCAGTGTTGCTGTCTTGTAGGCAAGGATGAGGATGGGCCAAGTGGGGCCACACTTATGTTGAAAAGAATGATTCCTTTGTGTTGTATATGATTTTCTTTGTGTTTGCCATGCACCATGTGGACAATGATGTCATTGTGTCATGCATGATCCCATGAATCAATATCATTTCTCTGAATGTGTTGCACCAGGGTTGTGTCTGCATGGCGTCATCAGTAAACAAATGAACGCCTAGTTCGACTGTGCATGGTATATAAAATCGTTTCTTGGAGTAGGGATGCAACATGGTTCTCGATAATTGCATATCCTATTCCAGAACTTCACTGATACGTCTGTTTCCTCCTCTGCCCTTTGCCCGACATTGTCTCATTTGTGCCCCTCTCCATGATCATGTCCATTAATTGATGAGGTTACACTCAACTCGATTTGGTGATCGATTATTTGGATTGACTAGTCAACTTCATTCAAATGTAATGATCATGTATTTGCCCCTTATTGCAAGGGTTGCCAAGGCTCTACCTGCGGGATTTGTTTGAATTTTGGTAAAACATGGAAGCATTGGTGTGGTCAAGGACGATGGGATTCAGAGGAAAGAGGGTAGAGAAATCGGGTATGAGCGGTAGAGCTCGCACAATCGCAGGGGCTGGTCCTACAGACCTTCTTTACCACAGATTCTGTTGGTTAGGAGGCGCGTGCTGGTGGGGTCCCGTTCGCTCTGCTGGTGCGTTCCGAGGTTGTCATGTCCTCACTTCCGATGGTTGGGCCAGCAGTGGGGCTAGGGAGTGCAATGCTGTGGTCCTCCTCATCTGTGACGCACCTCGTTCGGGTCGAGGGTGTGTTAGTATGGTGGTCAGGAATCTGTTGTGCCGTGGCGGTTGCTATGATCCTCCAGCAGAACGGTCCAACAGCCTCTACGCTAATAGGCGTGGTCCCCGCTGTCTGAGGTTGCGAGTCCCGTAGCACGTGCTTGTTCAAGTCGTCTCACGCCTACTGAAAACCAACCCAGGTGGGGGTGTCTGCAGGACAAGGCCTCTGGCCCGGGCCCTGGCCCCTGGGTTCGAGGATCCAGACGTTGATGAGAAGGTGCGATGGGCCCCAGCCCCACGTATCATCCGGCCAAAGGAGGAGCGCGCGCTGTGATCCTGTCCCAGAACGAAAAAAAAAGATGGGTAAAACACGACGAAAATATTTTCTGAATAGCTGAAAATAAAGCTAATTAGCATAAAAAACGCTTAGGCCAAAAAGCGCGCTGCGAAACGCGTAAAAACGCGACGAGAAATTTTTCGACGTGAAATAGGTGAATAATTAGCGCCGTAACAACCGTAACGCTCGTAGGACCCTAACGCCGTCCCTCTCGACGTCTAACTAGCCGTAGGCGCAAAGCAAAACGCGTCGCGAGCAGCGCGTAAAACTCGAAAAGTTTATCTAAGCCGCCGCGTCCCTTCGCCCTGCTTCTCTTCCTTTTCTTTCCTTCTCCATGCACCTACCTCCCCTCCCTCCTGCCCCCCTCACACCTTTTCATCAGCTTAGGCGACCGACCCTGGGGGAAAAGCGGTCAACCCCTAGTAAGCAAGACCACCATCTTCGCGGTCGCGTGGCAACACGTAAGTCAGAAATTTCACCTTGGTATTGCTGCTTGCCTGCGTGCGTGAGTTGCGTAGAGTTTGATTTTCTAAAGAGAAACATTTTAATTTTTGGTTTTCAGGAAGTTTCCAAAGGCACGGAAAAACGGCAGGGGTTTTTAGCAAAGGAAAAGAGGACAAAAGGTAAAACAAACACCAGCAGCGCCGACAACCGCACAGCACAGCCAACCAGCACAGCACCGCAGGGCAGCACGGCACCGCAGGACACGGCACAGGGCGCAGGACACCACAGGACAACGCACAGCACAGCAAGACACCACGACACACCAGAGCAGCACCACCACACCGCATAATGCCCAGGGAGACACCACAACGCACAGGGACACGCCACCGCACGAGGCACCAACAACAGCGCAGACGACACTGGCGCCGCACGACGGGCCGCAGGAGGGCAAAGCAAACACAAACAGCACCGCAAAACGACAGCAGAGCACGACAGCACAGCACCACACGACAGCACAGCGCCACAGCACACGACACAGGGAAGCAGGGCACAACAGCCAGCACAACAAGGCACCGCAGCGCACAGAGCAGAGAAGACAGGGAACGCACAGCACAAGGAAAAGAGCACCACAGCACGCAGACACCACCAGCGGGCAAAAAACAGCACAGCCAACCAACAGCACAACACAGCACAGCACTACAGCCCACAGGAGGGCAAAGCAAGCCCCAACAGCACCGCAACACGACAGCAGAGCACAACAGCACAGCACCACGCGACAGCACAGCACCACAGAACACGACACAGGAAAGCAGGGCACCACACCAAACCACACCAACCACAGGGAAACAGACCACGCAACCAGACAGGGACACCGACACCGAAACACGCCACCAGCAGAAAACCACGGGCCACCAGACCCAGCACCGCACCACGGCACACCACAGCACCAGGCGCCAGCAACAGCACGCACCACACGAACAGCACAACGCGAGCGCACCAGCACAGCGAAGTACAGCACCGCACAGAGCGGAGAGGACAGGGAACGCACAGCACAGCACCCCGGGACACACACAGCACAAAGCAGAGCGGCGAATAACAGCACGCACCACCGCGCCACGACAAAACACACACAGCACGGGGGAACACCGCAAAACACAGCGCCGCAGAGCACAGGGCCCCAGGGCAACGGGCAGCGCCAGAGGGCACGGCGCAACAAGCAGCGGCACCCAACGAGCACAACACAGCACAGGACAGCACAACACCGGAGGACACAGCGCGCAGCAGCGCGGCGCAGCACCGCACCCAGGGACACACAGCACAACACAGCACACGGCACACAGCACCGAGCGGCAGCCACGAAAACCGCGAGACAAAAAGGGGGGGGGGGGGGGGCAGCAACCACCGGGGAGCAACCACCAGCCAGGCCGAAAGCACGAAAGACGGACAAGCGCACGGAGAGCTGAGCGGAGGGGGGCCAACAAAGCAAACAATGCACAGCGCCGAGGCCCAGGGCACCCGGGGCCGGAAACCAGAGAAAGCCAGAGGCAACGGGGGCGCACAGTGGAAGAAGGGAAAAAAAAAGAAAAACACCAAGGCACCAAGCAGGAGCGACGCAAACCGCGAGACACAAATAGGGAAGAAGGGGGGGGGAGAAACCACCAAAGAGCAGCCAACGGCCAAGCGGGAGACACAAACGAGGCGCGAGCGCACGAAGAGCCAGGCAGTGGGAGGCCGAGAAAAACAACCAAAGCACAGCGCCAAGGCAGCGAGGAACGGCAAGGGCAGCGAGAGAGAGGGGGGCAACCCCAGCCCGGAGGGGGCCAAGCAAAGCAGAAAGACAAGGCGACCAAAGGAAAAGGTGAGGCGCACCACAACGCGCCCGGGAGGCCGGCCCGCCCGACCCGGCCACCAAGAGCAAGCACACGCACGCCAGCCGCCGTCCGGATGGACGAGTGCGCGCCCGGAGGGTACCCAGCCCCTGCCGGCTACAAAAAGCCGCCGTCCGGATGGACGAGTGCGCGCCCGGAGGGTACCCAGCCCCTGCCGGCTACGAACAGCCGCCGTCCGGATCGACGTATGTGCGCCCGGAGGGTACCCGGCCCCTGCCGGCTACGATAGCCGCCGTCCGGATGGACGAGTGAGCGCCCCGCAGCGACGCCCCGCACAGCAACACAACACACCGAGCGGGCACACCAGTGAACAGGAGAGAGGAGGCCCAGGACACCGCACACGCAAAACAACACACCGAGCGGGCACACCGGTGAACAGGGGCCAGGTTGCCCAGGACACCGCACACCCAACACAACACACCGAGCGGGCGCACCGGTGAACAGGAGCCGGGAGGCCGGGGACACCGCACACGCAACACAACACACCGAGCGGGCACACGGGTGAACAGGAGCCGGGAGGCCCAGGACACCGCACACGCAACACAACACACCGAGCGGGCACACCGGTGAACAGGAGCCGGGAGGCCCGGGACACCGCACACGCAACACAACACACCGAGCGGGCACACCGGTGAACAGGAGCCGGGAGGCCCAGGACACCGCACACACAACACAACACACCGAGCAGGCACACCGGAGAACAGGAGCCTGGAGGCCGAGGACACCGCACACACAACACAACACACCGAGCGGGCACACCTGTGAACAGGAGCCGGGAGGCCCAGGACACCGCACACCCAACACAACACACCGAGCAGACACACCGGTGAACAGGAGCCGGGAGGCCCAGGACACCGCACATGCAACACAACACACCGAGCGGGCACACCGGTGAACAGGAGCCAGGAGGCCCAGGACACCGCACACGCAACACAACACACCGAGCAGGCACACCGGTGAACAGGAGCCGGGAGGCCCAGGACACCGCACACACGAAACAACACACCGAGCGGGCACGACGGTGAACAGGAGCCGGGAGGCCCAGGACACTGCACGCGCAACACAATACACTGAGCAGGCACACCGGTGAACAGGAGCCGGGAGGCCCAGGACACCGCACACGCAACACAACACACCGAGCGGGCACACCGGTGAACAGGAGCCGGGAGGCCCAGGACACCGCACACGCAACACAACACACCGAGCGGGCAGCCCGGTGAACAGGAGCCGGGAGGCCCAGGACACCGCACACACAAAACAACACACCGAGCGGGCACACCGGTGAACAGGGGCCAGAAGGCCCAGGACACCGCACACGCAACACAACACACCATGCGGGCACACCGGAGAACAGGAGGCAGGAGGCCCAGGACGACGCACACGCGAAACAACACACCGAGCGGGCACACCGGGGAACAGGAGCCAGGAGGCCCAGGACACCGCACACGCAACACAACACACCGAGGGGGCACACCGGTGAACAGGAGCCAGGAGGCCCGGGACACCGCACACGCAACACAACACACTGAGCGGGCGCACCGGTGAACAGGAGCCGGGAGGCCCAGGACACCGCACACGCAACACAACACACCGAGCGGGCGCACCGGTGAACAGCAGCCAGGAGGCCCAGGACACCGCACACGCAACACAACACACCGAGCAGGCACACGGTGAACAGGAGCCGGGAGGCCGGGGACACCGCACACGCAACACAACACACCGAGCAGGCACACCGGTGAACAGGAGCCGGGAGGCCCAGGACACCGCACACGCAACACAACACACAGAGCGGGCACACCGGTGAACAGGAGCCAGGAGGCCCAGGACACCGCACACGCAACACAACACACCGAGCGGGCACACCGGAGAACAGAAGCCAGGAGGCCCAGGACACCGCACACGCAACACAACACACCGAGCGGGCACACCGGTGAACAGAAGCCAAGCGGCCAAGGACGCCGCACACACGTAGGGCGGCCGGGGGACAGGAAAGAACCAACACCCCATGGGTCGGACACACTGGGGCGACCCAGCCGACCCACCGGGCCAGTGGCAGGAGCGGTACTCCAAGGCTGCTGGTCCGAGCCCGGCCAGGCTGCATCGGGGACCATGGCAAACGTCACCCGGAGCCATGGATGCAACCGGTGACGGGCGAGCCGGTACACAGTCCAGGAGGGGGTTGCCTGCCAAGCGGAGCGGCCCCGCAACTCAAGCCACAAGGGTGAGGCGGTCGTACCGTAGACAAGCGGGAGCAATACCCCTTGTGGTGAGAGATACTCCACACGGCTGGGCAGCCCCCAGAGCTGCCGCCCGAAGGAGGGGGCATGTGGCCCTACTCATGGACACATGTGGGGACACCCTCCCACCTGGGACACATGGACCGGGTGGCCGCGACAATGCCTTCCCAAGCACATGCGGGAGCGGCTCAAGAGGCACCTAACATAGGGCAGTGGGAGGGACAGGACGTCCCCTTGGTAAGACCTTCTTCCTGCACCGTCAAAGGAGGCATCCCGAGCTCCCGAAGATACCTACCCTACCTACCTACCTCCGGCTAAAGGAGAGCAATGTGAGACCTTGGTCGAACATTGCTTACCTCACTTGGCCGGACCCAACAGAGGGTACTGCTCGCGGCGACCGAGCCCTTCTCCCACATTGGGGGGCTGCTTTGCGGGGGCACTTGAACTAGGGCCGTGGGTGGGTGAGTCAAAGCCCCTTGGTAACACCCCCTTCTGGGGCAACCCCAGTCCCGACATGACCTACCTACCTACCTCCGTCTAAGGTCGTCCGGGGTTGATGCGCTGGATCAGGGGGTTGCGGAGGGCACTGAAGATCTGGCTCAGCTATGCTGCTCTTTTTCGTTTCTCTTTGTAGGTTTTGGGCTGCACGTCCCCCGCCAGCCCCCTGATATGGTGGACCGCGAAGTCCGGGCACAAGTTAGTTGTGGTTGGGTGATTCTCCATCTCCTGGGATGGGGAGGCCTACGCGTGCTGCCGGCCTTCCTGGTGGAACCAGCATCCCGCGGTCCACGGCCTGGTACCCGGCAAAGGTCGTTTGGCCCCCCGCCAGAGGCAATAGAGGGTGTGCATGACGTGCCGGCTGGTCCGAGCACAATCGCTGTCAAGGGGTTAGGTTCGTCCTGAGACAGGGCGGTCGGAACGACCGGTGGGGGCGCAACGCTGTGGATCATGGAGCTGACGGCGTTCACGTCCAAGCACGCTGCGAAACGCGTAAAGACGCGACAGAAATTTCTTCGAGCTTGAATAGGTGAATACTTAAAGCCGTAAGAATCGTAACGCTCGTAGGAGCGTAGCGCCGTCCTCAACGTCGTCTAACTAGCCATAGGCGCAAATGAAAACCGACGTGAGCAGCGCGTAAGGCTCTAAAAGAAAGAAAAAAACGTTTTTCCCTAAGTCGCCGCGTACCCGCACCTGGTTTCCTACTACTTCTTCCTTCTCCATGTACCTCCCTTCCCTCCCCTGCTCCCCTCTTCTCCTCATTGCGTCAGCTTAGGCGACCGGCTCCTGGGGGAAACGCGGATAACGCTTTGCAAAGACAAGTGCTTCAACCAACACGACGCCATCTCCAACTACGGCCGGCAACACGTAAGTTGAAAGCCATGGTCTTGCTGCGCGCGTGCGGGCTGTGTGAGGGGTAGTGTCTAATTTTCCCTATTTTCAACAAACATTTTAAATTTTGGAAAAAGAAGGTTTGGCAGTGGTTTTTGAAGGAGCAAAAAAACAACCGGCACAGGCAACGACGCAAACAAACAGCAGAGCACAACAGCACAACACCACACAACAACACAGCACCACAGAACACAACACAGGGGGACAGAGCACCAACGAACACCACACCAAACCACAAGGCAACGAGCCACGCGGCCAGACAGGGACAGCACCACGGGAAACTTGACACCAAGAGCACCCAGGACCCAACAAGAGACAGCAGAGAACAGCCAGACCCAATAGCAAACAACCAAACACAACAGGCAGGCGGCAGCACAACAAAGCAGGCCAAAGGACGACACGGCACAGCGGGCAGCAACACATGACAGCACCGCAGGAAACGGCACAACAGACAACAACGTACAGCAACAAGAGGCCCCAGAAACAGCACAGACCAAACAATCAGCACGACGCACTGCAGCACCGCACAGGTAGGAGAGGAGAGGGAACGCACAGCACGACACCCCAGGACGCACACTGCTTAAAGCACAGTAGCGAACAACAGCACGCAGCAACTCACCACCGCAAAACACACACAGCGCAGGGGAAACAAGACAAAACACAGCGCCAGAAGGCACAGGACCCCAGGACAACAGACAGCGGCCCAGGGCACGACACAGCGCGCAACAGCACCATACAGAGCGAGGAAAAACAACACAGCGCACAACAACGTAACACCGGGCTGCACAACACGCGGCAACACGGCGCAGCACAGCACCCAGGGACACACCACAACACACCAGGAGCCACCAGGACCCGACACGAGACAGGAGAGGACAGCCAGGCCCAACAGCAAACACGCAAACACAACAGGCAACAACACAAAACACGGGCCAGCGCCAGAGGGGCAAGAGCACAAGGTGCACAAAGGGCGCCACAAGACGGGAGGCGCCCAGAAACACGGGACAAGGAACAACAGCACCTGTATCACAGGCAGCACAGCAATACGACACAGCACCGCCGCCAGGGACAGAGAGAGCACAAAAAGCCGCCACACGAGCGGACGAGGCAAGACACGACCCAAGCACCGAAACGAAACAAACAACACAGCACAGAACCATGAGACGCAACACGGCACAACAGAGCACAAGACAGCACAGCGCCGCAGAAACCAGCACAGGAACGCAACGAGACAGCGCCACGCCGAACAGCAAGACGCACCAGGGCAGAGCACCACAGAGACAGAAACAGCCCGAAGCACCAGGGAAAGGCAAGGAAAAAAGCAAAAAAAAAAAAAGGACCAGCAGAGAACGCAACCGCACACCACAGCAGAGAAAAACACAAAAAACACAACAAGACCCAGCACAACACAGCGCTGGACAGCACGGCACAAGAACGCAGCCTGACACAAGCACGCCACACAGCACCGGGCAAAACACAAAACACACCACAGACGGCATCACCACAAGTCACAACGCACAACAACGCACAAAACAGGGCTCCACAACCAGCTTTGGGGGGGGGGGCAACACAACCAGCACACACCCGAAGGAAAAAATAAAACAAACCGCGCACAGCACCCAGGGGGGGGGGGGACGGGGCGGGGGCAGACAACACCACACGGCACTCCACAACGGGACGAAACACACACCAACGCAAGGCGAAACAGCATGAAAAAGACCTGGCGCAACAGAGCAACCCCACCACAGCACAAAAGGGCAACGACAGGCCGCATACGCTACCGCAGAAAAAGACCAGAGGACAAAGCACACAAGCAGGGCACCAGAGGCAGCACGGGGATGAGAAACCCCGCCAGCACGGTGCCACGGGACAGGCAGAACACAACAGGCAACAACACACCGAGAGCAGGCACAGGCGGGGAGAACTGGCCGACACAGCGCAAGCGCAAACCGGCCCACAACAACACACAACAACACACCCCACAGCCCAGGACACACAAACCACCCCAGCAGCACACAACCGGCAAACCACGGAAGGGCACAAAGAAAAGGGAGGCAAAAAAAAACAACCCAAACAAAGATACAACAGCAGAAAGGCAGGGAAAAAGAGGGGGGGGGAGAAGAGGAAAAAAAAAAGGGGGGGGGGCAACCCAAGACGCCAAGACCCAAGGCACCCCGGGCCGGAGAAAACAGAATGCCAGAGACAACGGGGGCGCACAGAAGAAAAAGAAGCACAAGCACTACGACAAGCAGGATAACCCCAGCTCGGAGGGGGCCGAGCAGATAAGGAGAGCAACGAGACCGGCCAGAGGAAAGGGTGAGGTGCACCAAAACGCGCCTGAGGGGCGACCCACCTGACCCGGCCAAGGGGGGAACGCACAAGCACACACACAAAGGACCCGGGGCTGGCGCCCTCTGACCCGAAAGGGGCGGTGTCGGGCTGAGTCCCCCGTCGAAAGACAGACGGTACGGGACACCGGACACGTCAGTGACCGGACACACATACGCAAACCACCGCAGCACACGCAGCCCAAGACCGACGCCTGAGCGACCCGCCAGAAACAACCCCATCACGGGGCCCCGAACGGGTATGACGCGGAGCGAGCCCAGCGCCTCTGCCACGGCAGCGGCCATCGGCAGGCACAGAGAGCCCGGTTCTCAGCCGGCCTCCACGTGCCCTGCGCAGCCGCCCAGTAAATCCGGGGGCGCAAGCCCCGGGCTGGGGAAAGTCACCACGGCGACGGAACAGACGACTGGAGCACAGAGAGCGAACGGACTGGACAAGGTACGGCGCACCAACGCGGGGCCATGAGGCACGCCAGAGGGGCACGCTACCAGCCACAACCAAGGCACATGAACAGGTGCCAAGCAGCTGGCGCCATGGGTGCCGCAAACCTGGGCAGCGCGCACAACCCGCAACCAACCACAGCACAGGAACAGGTGCCAGGCAACACCCAACCCACGCACCACAAACCCAAGCCTAGAAATGGCGGGGGTCAAGCAGAAGGTGCACAACGACACACACACCCCAACAGTCCAGCCAGGAGTGGTGGGGCGCAGCCGAAACCCGAGCTCAAGCACACACACCCACACCTCACACCCCAGCCAGGAGTGGCTTGGTACAAAGGGAGCGCGCCACCAATGCACACACACCCCAAAACCCCAGCCAGGAGTGGCGGGGCGGAGCCAAAATGCGCGCCTAAGCACACATATCCACACCGCACAACCCAGCCAGGAGTGGCGGGGTACAAGCGGCGCCCGCGCACAAACACACACACACCCCAACAACCCAGGCAGGAGTGGTCAGGAATACGTTTTGCGGGCGCAGTTGCTCTGATCCTCGGGCAGGAGGGTCCGACGGGCCTTACGCTAATAGCTGTGTTCCCCTCTGTCTAAGGTTGCAAGTCCCGCAGCAGGTGCTTCCTCAAGTCGTCTCACGCCTACTGAAAACCACCCCAGGTGGGGGTGCCTGCAGGACAAGGCCCCTGGCTCAGGCCCTGGCCCCTGGGCACGGAATCCGGAGGTTGATGAGGAGGTGCCATGAGACCCAGCTTCGCGTATCATCCGCCTAAAGGAGAGGAATGTGAGACCTCGGTCAAACATGGCTTACCTCTCTGGGCAGGACCGAATGGAGGGTACTGCTCGCGGCGACCGAGCCCTCCTCCCACATGGGGGAGCCGCTTTGTCGGAAGACCTGACGCAGGGCCGTGCGTGAATGAGCCAAAGCCCCTTGGTAAGACCCCCTTCAGAGCAACCCCAGTCCCGACATGACCTACCTACATACCTCCGTCTAAGGTTGTCGGGGGTTGATGGACCGGATCAGGGAGTTGCGAAGGGCACTGAAGATCTCGCTCACGTATACTGCTCTTTTTTTGTTTCTCTTTGTAGATGGTGGGCGGCACCCCCCCTGCCAGCCCCCTGATATGGTGCACCGCCAAGTTGGGGCACATGTTTGTCGTGGTTGGGTGATTTCCCACCTGTTGGTTTGGGAGGGCTTTCACGTGTTGCCGGCCTTCCCGCTTGAACCTGCATTCCGCGGTCCACGGCCTGGTACCCGGCAAAGGTAGTTGGCCCCAACGCCAGAGGCAAGAGAGGGTGTGCGCGACGTGCCGGGGGGTCTGGGCACAATCGCTGAGGTGGGTCGGGTTTGTCCTGAGACAGGGCGGTGGGCATGACCGCCGGGGCGCAACGCTGGGGATCATGGAGTCGACGGCCTCCAGGTCCAAGCGCTGCTCCTGTTTGCCCGCATTTGTACATCCATACGCGACAGGTGCTGCGCTGTCCCTTGCACGTGCCAACAGGTCAGTAGGGTGGGTCTACTGGTACAGGAACTGAAGGACGACATCATTGGCTGCTGTTGGTCTCTCACATGGGCCCATGTGACGCTATTTCGTGTGTTTACTTGTACCCGTGTTTGCAGATTTATCCAGCTGCCCTTCATTAGCCGTCCACGTGCTGGCTCAGTGTGCTGCTTAGTAGGGTGCTTCTTGACCCTCCGGGTCTTCGGCGTTGTGACATTGACCAGTTAGCGGGTTTGGAAAAATATTAAGTATCAAAACCGTTGATCTTTGAGCTGCCCATGGTGGGAAACTGCAAACGCAGGTTGTGTACCAGTCCTATGCGAGACCCCCATCCCTGACTTAAGCGGGGAAATGGGTTGGAGAACGCATAAATCAGGGCTAATCAATGCTTTACATTGCTTGGATGGTAATTGTAAGCGATCACTATATAAGTAAAATAAGTTCCCTAAAAATTCCATTTTTGACCTGCGCAGGCTGAGAAGCTGCATTTTGAGACCCCCCTGCCTCACCTAATATGGTAATAGAGAAACAAAACACACAATATACAGGCTAAAGCATGTTTTACATAGCTAGGATGATCATTTTAAGTGATCACAATATCATGAAAAAAGTTTCCACTTTTGAGCCGCGTGGGGCCAAAAACTGCGTAGACAAGTTGTGAACGCATCCTTTGAGAGAACACCCCCACCCCGCACCTAATACAAAAATAGAGTGACGAAGACGCAAATGCGGCCTACAACTTCAATCCTCGAGTTTCTCGGAGTAAAATGACTGCATAAGCAAGTTCTGTAACCATCCCTTGAAAGATCTCCCCCCGGGACCTAATACTCAACCAGGGTGAAACAGACGCAAATACGGCCTAAAACATACTCTACAGACCTCGGACTTTCATTTTACATGATGGCAATATCATAAAGCTAAGTTTTGGAACACTGCAATTTTTGAGCTGTCCAGGTTGCAAAGCTGCATAAGCAGGCTGTGTAGGTAGGTAGTTACGTACCTCTGGGAGCTCGGGATGCCTTCTTTGACAGCGCAGGAAGAAGGTCTTACCAAGGGGACGTCCAGTCCCTCCCACCGCCCCAGGTCAGGTGCCTCTTGAGCCGCTGCCGCAAGCGCCTGGGAAGGCAGTGTCACGGCGACCCGATCCAGGTGTGCCGGGTTGGAGGGTGTCCCCACATGTGTCCGTGAATAGGGTAACATGCCCCCTCTCACTGGCAGCAGCTCTGCGGGGCTGCCCAGCGGTGTGGAGTATCTCTCACCACAGGGGGTTTTGCTCCCGCACCCCGGTGGCTCGAGTTGCAGGGCCCCGCTGCTTGGCAAGCGACCCCCTCCTGGGCTGTGTGCCGGCTCGCCCGTCACTGGTTGTTTCCACGGCTCTGGTTGACGTTTGCCATGGTCCCCGATGCAGCTCGCCCGGGCTCAGACCAGTGGCCTTGGAGTACCGCTCCTGCTACTGGCGTGGCGGGTCGGCTGGGTCACTCCAGTGCGTCCGACCTTTGGGTGGTGGTTCGTTGTGCCCTGTCTGTCTGCTGCCCTAGGTGTGTGTGCGTGTGCTGTGTCCGCTCCGTGTGTTGTGTTGCGTGTTCGGTGTCCTTGGCCACTTGGCTCCTGCTCACCGGTGTGCTGTGTCTGCGGTGTCTCTGCCGACTTGGCTCCTGTTCACCAGGGTGCAAGCTTGGTGTGCTGTGTAGCGTGTGCGGTGTTCTTGGCCACTTGGCTCCTGTTCACCGGTTTGCCCGTTCGGTGTGTTGTGTTGTGTGTGTGGTGTCCGTAGCCACTTGGCTCCTGTTCACTGGTGTGCCCGCTCGTTGTGCTGTGTTGTGTGTGCGATGCCACCAGTTTCCTTTCCAGCAGTGTGCACGCTTCGTGTGCTGTGTGTGTGGTGTCTTTGGCCACTTGACTCCTGTTCAACAGTGTGCGCGCTCGGGTGTTGTGTTGCGTGTGCCGTGTCCTTGGCCACTTGGCTGCCTTTCTCTGGTGTGCACTCTTGGTGTCTTGTGTTGCGTGTGCCGTCTCCTCTGCCACTTGGCCCCCGTTCACCCTGATGTGCGCGCTTGCTGTGCTGTGTTGCGTGTACGGTGTCCTTGGCCGCTTTGCACCTGTTCACCGGTGTGCCCCCTCGGTGTGTTGTGTTGCGCGTGCGGTATCCTTGGCCACTTGGCTCGCGATCACTGTTGTGCATGTTCAGTGTGCTGTGTGTGTGGTGTCTTTTGCCACTTGGCTCCCGGGCACCGGTGTGAACGCTTGGTGTGCTGTGTGTGCAGTGTCCTTGGCCACTTGCCTCCTGTTCACCGGTGTTCCCGCTTGCTGTGTTGTGTTGCGTGTGCGGTGTCCTTGGCCACTTGGCTCCTGTTCACGGGTGTGCACGCGGGGTGTGTTGTGCGTGTGGTGTCCTTGGTAACTTGGCACGTGCTCACCGTTGTGCCCGCTCGGTGTGTTGTGTTGCGTTCGCGGTGTCAGTCGCCAATCAGCTCTTGTTGACCAGTCTGCCCGCTTGGTGTGTTGTGTTGTCTGTGCGGTTTCATTTGCCACTTGGCCGCCGTTCACCGTGGCGTGCACGCTCACTGTGCTGTGTTCGGTGTGCGGTGTCCTTGGCCGCTTGGCACCTGTTCACCGGTGTGCCCGCTCGATGTGTCGTGTTGCGTGTGCGGTGTCCCTGGTCACTTGGCCCCAGATCACTGGTGTGCATGTTCAGTGTGCTCTGTGACCGGTGTTCTCGGCCACTTTGCTCGAGGTCGCCGGTGTGCCCGCTCGGTGTGCTGTGTTGCCTGTGTCGTGTCCTTGGCCACTTGGCTCGTGTTCAGCGGTGTGCTTGTCCGGTGTCTTGTGTTGCGCGTGCGGTGTCCTCGGTGGCGTGGCTCCTGTTCACCGGTGTGCACGCTTGGTGTGCTGTGTGTGCGGTGTCTTCAGGCACTTGACTCCGGGTCGCCGGTGTGCCCGCTCGGTGTGTTGCGTTGCGTGTGCGCCGTCCAGCAGACGGAACACAACACACCGAACAAGCACACCGCTGAACACGAGCCAAAAGGCCAAGTGTCCTTGGCCACCTGGCTCTTGTTCACGGGTGTGCACGCTCGGTGTGCTGTGTGTGCGTTGTCCTTGGCAACTTGGCTCCTCCTCACCGGTGTGCACGCTCGGTGTGTTGTGTTGCTTGTGCTGCCTCATTGGCCTTTTGGCCGCCGTTCACCGTTGTGCACGCTCGGTGTGCTGTGTGTGCGGTGTCTTTGGCCACTTGGCTCCTGTTCAACAGTGTGCGCCCTGGGGCGTTGTATTGTGTGTCGGGTGGCCTTGGCCACTTGGCTGACTTTCACTGGTGTGCCCGCTGGGTGTCTTGTGTTGCGTGTGCCGTGTCCTCGGCCACTTGGCCCCCGTTCACCGTGGTGTGCACGCTTGCTGTGCCTTGTCGCGTGTGCAGTGTGCTTGGCCGCTTGGCACCTGTTCACCGATGTGCCCGCTCGGTGTGTCATGTTGCGTGTGCGGTGTCCTTGGCAACTTGGCTCGCGATCACTGGTGTGCATGTTCAGTGTGCTGTGTGTGCGATGTCCTTTGCTACTTGGCTCCTGTGCACCGATGTGAACGCTTGGTGTGCTGTGTGTGCAGTGTCCATGGCGAACTGGCCTCCTGTTCACTGGTGTTCCCGCTCGTTGTGTTGTGTTGCGTGTGCGGTGTCTTTGGCCACTTGGCTCCTGTTCAGCGGTGTGCACGCTGGGTGTGTTGTGTGTGTGGTATCCTTGGCAACTTGGCTCGTACTCACCGTTTTGCCCGCTCGGTGTGTTGTGTTGCGTTTGCGGTGTCAGTGGCCAATCGGCTCCTGTTCACCGGTCTGCCCTCTTGGTGTGTTGTGTTGCGTGTGCGGTGTCCTCTGCAACTTTTCCGCCGTTCACCGTGGTGTGCAGGCTTGCTGTGCTGTGTTGGGTGTGCGGTGTCCTTGGCCGCTTGGCACCTGTTCAGCGGTGTGCCCGCTCGGTGTGTTGTGTTGCGTGTGCGGTGTCCTTGGCCACTTGGCTCGCAATCACTGGTGTGCACATTCAGTGTGCTTTTTGTGCGGCTTCCTTTGCCACTCGGCTCATGTGCACCGGTGTGAACGCTTGGTGTGCTGTGTGTGCAGTGTCCTTGGCAACTTGCCTCCTGTTCACCGGTGTTCCCGGTCGTTGTGTTGTGTTGCGTGTGCGGTGTCCTTGGCCACTTGGCTCCTGTTCCCTGGTGTGCACGCTGGGTGTGTTGTGTGTGTTGTGTCCTTGGCAACTTGGCTCGTGCTCACCGTTGTGCCCGCTCGGTGTGTTGTGTTGCGTTTGAGCTGTCAGTGGCCAATCAGCTTCTGTTCACCGGTCTGCCCGCTCGGTGTGTTGAGTTGTGTGTGCCGTGTCCTCTGCAACTCCGCCGCCGTTCACCGTGGTGTGCAGGCTCGCTGTGCTGTGTTGGGTGTGCGGCGTCCTTGGCCGCTTGGCACCTGTTCAGCGGTATGCCCGCTCGGTGTGTTGTGTTGCGTGTGCGGTGTCCTTGGTCACTTGGCTCCAGATTACTGGTGTGCATGTTCAGTGTGCTCTGTGTGCAGTGTTCTTTGCCACTTGGCTACTTTTAACCGCTGTGCACGCTCGGTGTGTTGTGTTGCGTCTGCGGCGTCCTTGGCCACTTGGTTCTCGTTCACCGGTGTGCATGCTCGGTTTGCTGTGTGTGCACTGTCCTTCGCCACTTTGCTCCCCTTTTCCGGTGTGTTTGCTCAGTGTGTTGTGTTGCGTGTGCAGTGTCCTTGGCCACTTGCCTCCCGTTCAACGGTGTGCACGCTTGAAGTGCTGTGTGTGCGGTGTCCTTGGCCACTTGGCTCCTGCTCACCGTTCTGCCCGCTCGGTGTGTTGTGTTGTGCGTGCGGTGTCTTTGGCCACTTGCCTCCCTTCTCTTCTTTTTAAACACATTCAAACTGATCACGCGCATAGGATTCGTGACAAGCCGAAGTTCATCGAAGAACAGCCGCTCTATGTACATAGGAGGTCATGCACGCCGATGTTTTCCATTCACCACATGGAGCTTTACTGACCTAGCCCCTCAATTCATCAAACTAATTACCAGCTGCAGGACTCATTATCATACAGGTACCCTTGGGTGCACAAGCACTGAGCCGACCCGTCCCTATGGGTAGGGACGATTAGTTCTGGAAAGCAAGAACACACTGCCACCCGTGAGGTGTGACACAAACGTGTTCTGCCATCCTTAGGGCCATGAGCCTTCCTAGGCGGGACCGTGTCTTGCATGCTCAGCCTCAGGGTGACGTGCAAGGATCAGGTTTGAGGTTTGAGGTTTGATTTTGCGGGTATGAGACGCCTTTCGGCCCCGTGGGCACACCTGGTTGGGCCAGGTGATATCCTCCCCACCGGGTCCTAGTGGGGGGCCCCTCATGACACACCCCCTGCCTGGTGGCGGAGTCTCCCGGGTTCACGGGGCTTGGAGCCCTGTCCCTCCCCGGCTTCCCCTTCTCGCCACTCACCAGTCAGTGCATCACGTAGCAGCCGTAGCTGCAGGCGCTAAACCACCGCGTTGCCCCCCTAATGCGTGGTCGCCCGGGGTGCCGGTGCTGCCGGGCCCGTGCTACTGGCTTGTCGCCAGTGGGACCCCCTTGGGCTGGCACGGAGGCTGCCTAGCCGTGGGGTTGGTGCGTGGCGTGGTGCGTCACTACTGCTTTGGCGGATGCAGTGCCCTGGTCGTGTGTGCGCGGGGCCGGTGCCGGGTTTGTGTTTTCCCCGTTTCCCCCATCCCGCCCCGCGTTTCCCGCCCTGTGTGTGGCGTGCCATCCTGTCCGGGTGTCCCCTATCCTCGCTGGCTGGTACGCCATTCCATGCGGTCTGTGCGTTCCGCGGGCTCGGTCCGGTTGCCCTTCTGGTGTTCCCCGCGTGTCCTTTGCGTGTGCGTGCGCTCGCGCTCTCGCGGCGTCCGCGCTCCCCCCCTCCTCCCTGGGTCGATGTGGCGTGCGCACCTCGCGCAGTCCCGGTGCTGGGCGCCAGTACGGCCGTTGCACGCGGTCTGTGCCCCTCCGCGTGTCCTGCCTCGGTCCTGTGCTCGGTCTGGCCTGCCTTGGGGTGGGGGGGCGGTCCTGTTCCCCTCCTGCCTGGCGTGCGGTTGTGTGCCCCCCTTGGGCCGGGCCAGCGCGTCCGGGGCGTTCTGGCGCCGGGGGGGCGGGGGGGGGGGGGCTGTCTGCCATCCTCCACGGAGGTGCGGCCGCGGGGACCAGAGGGGCGGGGGGTCGCCCTACCTCGGTCCGTCTGTCTGCCTTCCCTGGGCAAGCAACAAAGCAGTTGTCATTGGCGTCGCTCTGGTCATTGAGGGCGTGGAGCCCATACTGCTCCGGTTCGTGTTCGTGTGTTGTGCCCAGGCCTGATCCGTGTGGCGTCCTTGTGTGCTGGCGCGGGTTCTCTTGCCTGCCGCGGCCCCCGTGGGAGCAGGCGATTGGGGGTGTCGGGGCGCGTGGCGTACGAGCCCAGATGCGTCCCCCCCCCAGGGCGCCGCAGCAATTTCGGGGGGAGGGGGGACGTCCCCTCTGCCTTTGGGGGGGCTGGAGGGCCGGCGCCCCTGTGGCCCGCGGGCCGGAGGGGGGGAGTGGGGGCAGAGGGGAGGGGGGGGCGCGCTGTGGTTCCCCGCCTCCCTCCTCCGGGGGGGTGGCCTGTGGCCCCGGCCCAGCCCCTTCTTCGCCGGCGCAGCCCCCCCAGGTATACTTGTTCGGCCCGGGTCGTTGCACAGCCCCGGGCCCCGGGCGCGGCCTGGCCGGCCGCCGGTGGGTCAGCCTGGCGGGGGGGGGGGGGGGGTGGTCGTTGCGCCGTCCCCCCCGGGGGCTCGGCTGGGGGGCCCCGCGGGGAGGGGGGCAGAAGGGTCTCCTTGCCGCGGTCTGTTTTTCCACCTTCCCCGGGCGGGCACCAAGGCGGGTCGCTTTGTCTGTGCCCCGCGCTCCACACTGCATTGGCTCATGTCCGGGTGCCACCGTCCCGCTGCGGCCCACAGGGCGCCCTCGAGCGCCGGCGCAGGGCTGCTGTCCTGCTGCGGGCACTGCGGACTGGGCGGGCGGCCGACTGAGGGCGCTCGGCGTACAGCAGCGCTTGCTGCGGCTGTGGCATCCCCCCCTGGGTGTCGCGGGCCCTTCCGGGGGGGTCGCCCCCCGGGCCTGGTGGGGGGGGTGCGGGGCCGCCGCCCCCCTGGCTAGCCTCTGGCTGTCCCCGGGCCGGGGGGAGAGAGGGGGGGCGAGGGGGGGGGGCGAGGGGGGGGGGGGGCGTAGTCCCTCCCCGGTCCCCTGGCGCCGCTCCCAGGCGGCTGCCGGGGGGCGGCCAGGTGGTCGCGGTCCCGGGCAGCCAGCCGTCAACGGGGGGGGGCGCACTCTTCTCCTGCCCCCCTCCCCCCTCACCCCCGGGCGGCCCGCTCTCCTCGCTGATGCCGCCTCACCGCGTTGTGCCGGTTGGCGGGGGGGGGGGGGTCGGCGGTGCTGGGGGTGGTTGTTCGGGTTGGTGGTTAGCGGTTAGCGTGCTGCGGGACAGTGCCCCCCCCCCCCCGCGCTCGTTGTTCCCGCCCTCTCCCCTACTGGAGGCGGCGCGCGCCCCTGTGCCGCGCCATACGGTGGGGGGTGTGGGGGGTGCGCCCTGGGTCGGGGGGGCTGGTCCTGCCGGGGGGGTGTCCCGCGTCACTTCTTCCCCAATTCTGGGTGTCCATCGCCTGGGACGGCGGGGCGCGGCCGTCACCTGCGTCGCCGCTTGTGTGGGGGCTGGGGCTGCGGCGGCGGTGGGTTCCGCCGGCGGTAGCACCAGTGGGTGAGGGCGGTGCGCAGGGTCCGGGGCAGCCTTTTGTTGGCCCCCGCATCCGTGATGCGCCCCCATCCAGGAAAAGCGGCCACGTCAGCTCCCTGTTGGGCCAGCCCGCCCAAATCACGGCCCAGAGGACCCTCTTTTGGTCCTCTGTGGTTGCCCACCCCCCCAAGGGCACCTCCAGGTTCCCCCCGTCCCTCAGAAGGAGCTTGGCATCGAAGCGCCGGTTCCTAATCCCCCTGGTGGTCCCCGAGGAGGCCCAGCTCAGCCACCCCTACACCTCCACCACCAGGGGGAGGGACTCGCTCCCCAGGGGGTCTCAGACCGCATCCTGGTCCCAGTTCCAGGGCCGGGCCCCATGTGCCCCCCGCGCCGGCTCCTCCTCCGGCCCCCGTGCCTGCGGCGCCGGCGCCGCAGCCTGTCCCCCCGCCGCCAGGGCAGCGGCCATCCGCGCCGGCTCCGCCCTCGGCTCTGGCGCCGCGGGGGGGGCCAGCTGATGCTGGAGTCGGGGGGATTGGGGGGGGTGAGGTCCCCCGCGTCGGGGTCGATGTTGTAGAGGTGGGCATGGATGTGGTGGTAGTTGGTGTGGTGTGCCGGCATTTGTTGGATGCCGGGGGGGATACACCGCACTGGCTCGACGCCTGGCTGCGGGGGCGCCCCGCTCCCCGTCCCCCTCCCTCCGCCCTGCTCTCCCCCCGCGGCTCCCGTGCCCCGCCCTGCCTGTCCCCGGGGGCGTACGTTGCCCTTCTGCCCCTTGCCCTTGCGTCCCTTCCCAGCCCCCAACCCTCTGTCCCCCTGTCCATGTCGCGGGTCCCGTCCTCCGTCACCTGCCCCCTTGCCCGCACCACCGGTGCCTGTATCCTTCCCGCGTCCGTACCCATGTCGTTGGCTGCGCCGCCGTTCGCCGACCACACTCCGCTACGCCCCATGGGCTCCGTGGCCGCCCGCCTTGGCCCCCTGCTCGCGTCCCTGCGTGTCCTTCCTGTGCCCTTGCCCTTTTCCTGCTCTGTGTCATGCTCCCTGCTGCCCGTGCTCTGCCCCCCTCCGCTGCCGCTGGCCTCGGCGCCTTGCCCGCGCCCTCTCCCTCGCTCTTTGCCGCGTGCGCCAAAGCCTGTCCCCTGCGCTCGTCCTTGCGCAGTCCCCCTGTCGCCTTCAGTTTCCCGCTCCGTGCTCCCGTGGCCGGCACCCTTCCCCGCCTGCGCGCCGTCCCTCCCCTCCCGGATCACGCGCTGGGCGTCCTGTTTCCGCCGCAGCTGCGGCAGCATGACGCCCGGCGGCGTACGCACGGGCGCCGGGGGGGGCGGACGGGCCGCGGCTTCCCCTCAGGAAGGCGGCCTTGGGGGGGTACGGGTTTGGGGGGGCTGGTGTGGGTGTGGCTGGGGTTGGTGTGCACGCTTGCTGTGCTTTGTTGCGTGTGCGGTGTGCTTGGCCGCTTGGCACCTGTTCACCGATGTGCCCCCTCGGTGTGTCATGTTGCGTGTGCGGTGTCCTTGGCAACTTGGCTCGCGATCACTGGTGTGCATGTTCAGTGTGCTGTGTGTGCGATGTCCTTTGCTACTTGGCTCCTGTGCACCAATGTGAACACTTAGTGTGCTGTTTGTGCAGTGTCCATGGGGAACTGGCCTCCTGTTCACTGGTGTTGCCGCTCGTTGTGTTGTGTTGCGTGTGCGGTGTCCTTGGCCACTTCGCTCCTGTTCAGCGGTGTGCACGCTGGGTGTGTTGTGTGTGTGGTGTCCTTGGCAACTTGGCTCGTACTCACCGTTGTGCCCGCTCGGTGTGTTGTGTTGCGTTTGCGGTGTCAGTGGCCAATCGGCTCCTGTTCACCGGTCTGCCCTCTTGGTGTGTTGTGTTGTGTGTGCGGTGTCCTCTGCAACTTGGCCGCCGTTCACCGTGGTGTGCAGGCTTGCTGTGCTGTGTTGGGTGTGCGGTGTCCTTGGCTGCTTGGCACCTGTTCAGCGGTGTGCCCGCTCGGTGTGTTGTGTTGCGTGTGCGGTGTCCTTGGCCACTTGGCTCGCGATCACTGGTGTGCACATTCAGTGTCCTGTTTGTGCGGTGTCCTTTGCCACCTGGCTCCTGTGCACCGGTGTGAACGCTTGGTGTGCTGTGTGTGCAGTGTCCTTGGCAAATTGCCTCCTGTTCACCGGTGTTCCCGGTCGTTGTGTTGTGTTGCGTGTGCGGTGTCCTTGGCCACTTGGCTCCTGTTCCCCGGTGTGCACGCTGGGTGTGTTGTGTGTGTTGTGTCCTTGGCAACTTGGCTCATGCTCACCGTTGTGCCCGCTCGGTGTGTTGTGTTGCGTTTGAGCTGTCAGTGGCCAATCGGCTTCTGTTCACCGGTCTGCCCGCTCGGTGTGTTAGGTTGTGTGTGCCGTGTCCTCTGCCACTCCGCCGCCGTTCACCGTGGTGTGCAGGCTCGCTGTGCTGTGTTGGGTGTGCAGTGTCCTTGGCCGCTTGGCACCTGTTCAGCGGTGTGCCCGCTCGGTGTGTTGTGTTGCGTGTGCGGTGTCCTTGGTCACTTGGCTCCAGATTACTGGTGTGCATGTTCAGTGTGCTCTGTGTGCGGTGTTATTTGCCACTTGGCTACTTTTAAACGGTGTGCACGCTCGGTGTGTTGTGTTGCGTCTGCAGCGTCCTTGACCACTTGGTTCCCGTTCACCGGTGTGCATGCTCGGTGTGCTGTGTGTGCACTGTCCTTCGCCACTTTGCTCCCCTTTTCCGGTGTGCTTCCTCAGTGTGTTGTGTTGCGTGTGCAGTGTCCTTGACCACTTGCCTCCCGTTCAACGGTGTGCACGCTTGAAGTGCTGTGTGTGCGGTGTCCTTGGCCACTTGGCTCCTGCTCACCGTTCTGCCCGCTCCGTGTGTTCTGTTGTGCGTGCGGTGTCCTTGGCCACTTGCCTCCCTACTTTTCTTTTTAAACACATTAAAACTGATCACGCGCATAGGATTCGTGACAAGCCGAAGTTCATCGAAGAACAGCCGCTCTATGTACATAGGAGGTCATGCACGCCGATGTTTTCCATTCACCACATGGAGCTTTACCGACCTAGCCCCTCAATTCATCAAACCAATTACCAGCTGCAGGACTCATTATCATACAGGTACCCTTGGGTGCACAAGCAATGAGCCGACCCGTCCCTTATGGGTAGGGACGATTAGTTCTGGAAAGCAAGAACACACTGCCACCCGTGAGGTGTGACACAAACGTGTTCTGCCATCCTTAGGGCCATGAGCCTTCCTAGGCGGGACCGTGTCTTGCATGCTCAGCCTCAGGGTGACGTGCAAGGATCAGGTTTGAGGTTTGAGGTTTGATTTTGCGGGTACTAGACGCCTTTCGGCCCCGTGGGGCCACCTCGTTGGGCCAGGTGATATCCTCCCCACCGGGTCCTAGTGGGGGGCCCCTCATGACACACCCCCTGCCTGGTGGCGGAGTCTCCCGGGTTCACGGGGCTTGGAGCCCTGTCCCTCCCCGGCTTCCCCTTCTCGCCACTCACCGGTCAGTGCATCACTTAGCAGCCGTAGCTGCAGGCGCCTACCCACCGCGTCGCCCCCCTAATGCGTGGTCGCCCGGGGTGCAGGTGCTGCCGGGCCCGTGCTACTGGCTTGTCGCCAGTGGGACCCCCTTTGGCTGGCGCGGAGGCTGCCTAGCCGTGGGGTTTGTGCGTAGCGCGGTGCGTCACTACTGCTTTGGCGGATGCAGTGCCCTGGTCGTGTGTGCGCGGCGCTCGCGGCCAGTGTGGGGGGGGTTGGGGCCGGTGCCGGGTTTGTGTTTTCCCCGTTTCCCCCATCCCGCCCCGCGCTTCCCGCCCTGTGTGTGGCGTGCCATCCTGTCCGGATGTCCCCTATCCTCGCTGGCTGGTACGCCATTCCTTGCCGTCTGTGCGTTCCGCGGGCTCGGTCCGGTTGCCCTTCTGGTGTTCCCCGCGTGTCCTTTGCGTGTGCGTGCGCTGGCGCTCTCGCGGCGTCCGCGCTCCCCCCCTCCTCCCTGGGTCGGTGTGGCGTGCGCACCTCGCGCGGTCCCGGTGCTGGGCGCCAGTACGGCCGTTGCACGCGGTCCGTGCCCCTCCGCGTGTCCTGCCTCGGTCCCGTGCTCGGTTTGGCCTGCCTTGGGGCGGGGGGGCGGTCCTGTTCCCCTCCTGCCTGGCGTGGGGTTGTGTGCCCCCCTTGGCCCGGGCCAGCGCATCCGGGGCATTCCGGCGCCGGGGGGGCGGGGGGGGGGGGGGGGGCTGTCTGCCATCCTCCACGGAGGTGCGGCCGCGGGGCCCAGAGGGGCGGGGGGTCGCCCTACCTCGGTCCGTCCGTCTGCCTTCCCTGGGCAAGCAACAAAGCAGTTGTCATTGGCGTCGCTCTGGTCATTGAGGGCGTGGACCCCATACTGCTCCGGTTCGTGTTCGTGTGTTGTCCCCAGGCGTGATCCGTGTGGCGTCCTTGTGTGCTGGCGCGGGTTCTCTTGCCTGCCGCGGCTGCCGTAGGAGCAGGCGATTGGGGGTGTGGGGGCGCATGGCGTACGAGCCCAGATGCGTCCCCCCCCCAGGGCGCCGCAGCAATTTCGGGGGGAGGGGGGACGTCCCCTCTGCCTTTGGGGGGGGTGGAGGGCCGGCGCCCCTGTGGACCGCGGGCCGGAGGGGGGGAGTGGGGGCAGAGGGGAGGGGGGGCGCGCCGTGGTTCCCCGCCTCCCTCCTCCGGGGGGGTGGCCTGTGGCCCCGGCCCAGCCCCCCTTCTTCGCCGGCGCAGCCCCCCCAGGTATACTTGTTCGGCCCGGGTCGTTGGGCAGCCCCGGGCCCCGGGCGCGGCCTGGCCGGCCGCCGGTGGGTCAGCCTGGCGGGGGGGGGTCTCCTTGCCGCGGTCCATTTTTCCGCCTTCCCCGGGCGGGCACCAAGGCGGGTCGCTTCGTCTGTGCCCCGCCCTCCACACTGCATTGGCTCATGTCCGGGTGCCACCGTCCCGCTGCGGCCCACAGGGTGCCTTCGAGCGCCGGCGCAGGGCTGCTAGCCTGCTGCGGGCACTGCGGGAGTGGGCGGGCGGCCGTCTTAGGGCGCTCGGCGTACAGCAGCGCTTGCTGCGGCTGTGGCATCCCCCCCTGGGTGTCGCGGGCCCTTCCGGGGGGGGTCGCCCCACGGGCCTGGTTTGGGGGGGTGCGGGGCTGCTGCCCCCCTGGCTCGCCTTTGGCTGTCCGCGGGCCGGGGGGAGAGAGGGGGGGCGAGGGGGGGGGGAGGGGGGGGGGGCGTAGTCCCTCCCCGCTCCCCGGCGGCTGCGGGGGGGCGGCCAGGTGGTCGCGGTCCCAGGCGGCAAGCCGTCAACGGGGGGGGGGGCGCACTCTTCTCCTGCCCCCCTCCACCCTCACCCCCGGGCGGCCCGCTCTCCTCGCTGATGCCGCCGCACCGCGTCGTGCCGGTTGTCGGGGGGGGGGGATGGCGGGTGCTGGGGGTGGCGGTTCGGGTTGGTGGTTAGCGGTTAGCGTGCTGCGGGACAGTACCCCCCCTCCCCCGCGCTCGTTGTTCCCGCTCTCTCCCCTACTGGAGGCGGCGCGCGCCCCTCCGCCGCGCCATACGGTGGGGGGTGTGGGGGGTGCGCCCTGGGTCGGGGGGGCTGGTCCTGCCGGTGGGGTGTCCCGCGTCACTGGTTCTTCCCCAATTCCTGGTGTCCCTCGCCTGGGACGGCGGGGCGCGGCCGTCACCTGCGTCGCCGCTTGTGTGGGGGCTGAGCTGCGGCGGCGGTTGGTTCCGCCGGCGGTAGCGCCAGTGGGTGAGGGCGGTGTGCAGGGTCCGGGGCAGCCTTTTGTTGGCCCCCGCATCCGTGATGCGCCCCCCCCTCCAGGAAAAGCGGCCACGTCAGCTCCCTGTTGGGCCAGCCCGCCCAAATCACGGCCCAGAGGACCCTCTTTCGGTCCTCTGTGGTTGCCCAACCTCCCAAGGGCACCTCCAGGTTCCCCCCGTCCCTCAGAAGGAGCCTGGCATCGAAGCGCCGGTTCCTCATCCCCCTGGTGGTCCCCGAGGAGGCCCAGCTCAGCCACCCATACACCTCCACCACCAGGGAGAGGGACTTGCTCCCCAGGGGGTCTCAGACCGCATGCCGGTCCCGGTTCCAGGGCCGGGCCCCATGTGCCGCCCGCGCCGGCTCCTCCTCCGGCCCCCGTGCCTGCGGCGCCGGCGCCGCAGCCTGTCCCCCAGCCGCCAGGGCAGCGGCCATCCGCGCCGGCTCCGCCCTCGGCTCCGGCGCCGCGGGGGGGGCCAGCTGATGCTGGAGTCGGGGGGGTTGGGGGGGGTGAGGTCCCCCGCGTCGGGGTCGATGTTGTAGAGGTGGGCATGGATGTGGTGGTGGTTGGTGTGGTGTGCGGGCATTTGTTGGATGCCGGGGGGGATGCACCGCACTGGCTGGATGCCTGGCTGCAGGGGTGCCCCGCTCCCCGTCCCCCTCCCCCCGCCCTGCTCTCCCCCCGCGGCTCCCGTGCCCCGCCCTGCCTGTCCCCGGGGGCCTACGTTGCCCTTCTGCCCCTTGCCCTTGGGTCCCTTCCCAACCCCCAAGCCTCTGTCCCCCTGTCCATGTCGCGGGTCCCGTCCTCCGTCACCTGCCCCCTTGCCCGCACCACCGGTGCCCGTATCCTTCCCGCGTCCGTACCCATGTCGTTGGCTGCGCCGCCGTCCGCCGACCACACTCCACTACGCCCCATGCGCTCCGTGGCCGCCCGCCTTGGCCCCCTGCTCGTGTCCCTGCGTTTCCTTCCTGTGCCCTTGCCCCTTTCCTGCTCTGTGTCCCGCGTCATGCTCCCTGCTGCCCGTGCTCTGCCCCCCTCCGCTGCCACTGGCCTCGGCGCCTTGCCCGCGCCCTCTCCCTCGCTCCTTGCCGCGTGCGCCCAGGCCTGTCCCCTGCGCTCGTCCTTGCGCACTCCCCCTGTCGCCTTCAGTCCCCCGCTCCGTGCTCCCGTGGCCGGCACCCTTCCCCGCCTGCGCGCCGTCCCTCCCCTCCCAGATCACGCGCCGGGCGTCCTGTTGCCGCCGCAGCTGCGGCGGCAACAGGACGCCCGGCAGCGTATGCACGGGCGCCGGGGGGGGCGGACGGGCCGCGGCCTCCCCTCAGGAAGGCGGCCTTGGGGGGGTACGGGTTTGGGGGGGCTGGTGTGGGTGTGGCTGGGGTTGGTGTTGGCGCGGTACTTCGCGCCCTCCCTGCCCCCATCTGCGGCTGCGCTGGCCCCCGGCCAGGCGCTCGGGGCCCGTGCCGGGGCCACCCCTTGCGCCAGCGGCGTGCCAGGGGCCGCGGCGTGGTCCGTCGGGGCCAAGGCACGGCCTGCTGGGGCTGCGGTCTCAGATCCCTGTGCGCCTGGGGCCCCGTCCGGGGGCGGGGCGGCAGGGTTTGCGGCCTGGGCGGCAGGATCGGCCTCCTCGGTCGGCGCGGGCTCCTGGGTCGACGGCTAGGGGTCGGCAGGGGTCCCCCGGGGCTGTCCGGCCAGGGGCCTGACCGGCACCGCTGCCTCCGCCAGCCGCCGCTCCTCGTGCTCCGCGAGGGTCCCCCCCGCGCATCCCGGGGAGACTGGGGAGCGGGAGCGGGACCAGTGGTGGTGGCGGTCGTCCTGCTGGGGGGAGCCATCAGAGTCAGACATCACTGTTATCCTGTCAGGCATACGTGGCGGCAGGCGTGTCCGCTCCACTACCTCCTAGTGCATCAGTGGTGTGCCGTGGGCAGTGCCGTGCAGTGCTCCGCGGGGGGGGGGGGGGGGCAGGGGGGGCCGGCGGTAGTGTTGGCCCCGTGCAGGCAGGGGCCGGTGGTCATCCAGCAGCATTGGGGCGGGAGGCGGTTGAGGCACGCATCCCACACGTCGCGCCACAGCTCCCAGTCTGGGGTAGGCCTCAGGGCCCCCGGCCCTTGAGGGCTGCGGGTGGTGCCGAGGGGAGCCGCACTAGGTGGACCCCCGTAACGGCGGTGACGTCCTGTGTTCGCAGGAAGGCGTGCGTCCCGTGCCGCGCCGCGGGCGCCGGGAGGGGGGGGCGGGGCACGGGCGCTGCCCCGTAGAGGTGGGTGGGGGTGATTCCCAGGACCTGCCCTGATTCTCTGGCGGGTCATGACGACGAGGAGGAGCAGGGGGGTGCCCGGGCGCTCTTGCCAGAGGATCTGCCCCCTGTGGTGAGCACCCCTGGTCCTGGAGAGGGGGGGGGACAGGTGCGGGCTGGCCCAGCCGCAGGGTGCGTGTGTCGCCGGCGGGAGGGCCGGGCACCAGGTGGGCTCCCTGGGGAACGCCTCGCACATGACCGCGTAAGGGGGGGTCGGCCTTGTACCGTTGTACACCGGGATGCCCGGGCGGGAGCAGGTGGGCGCCTCGCCCGCGCCTTCCACGAATACCGTGATTTCGCCCACCTCCAACTCCTCGTCCGGCGGATTCATAAGGTGGAGTGGCACATCCAGTTCGGACACCCCTCCGCGTCCCCGGGGCAGCACGTCCTGAGGGCGTGCAGCAGGGCTGGGGCGCTGCTGTGGAGGGACATGGCGGAGCCTGCGCCCGTCGGCCGTTTGGTGTCCTCCATGGACAGGGGCCGGCCTGACCGGTTGGACGTGAGCCACTCCATCCAGTGCCCGTAGAGGGCTGCCTCAGGGCTTATGAGCCCCGGCTGGACAGCGTTCACGATCCGGTGAATCGCCGGGAGCAGCGTAGGCCCCCCCGCTCCGTTCAGGGCGCGGAAAGCTCTCGCGCTGCCCGCCGGGTTGTGCTCGTGCGCCTCCGTTACCGCGTCCACCACCAGGCCCCGGACGGCCACCCCCTGCGCTCGGCGGCGGGCACTGGTGTGCTCCGGCCCGTTCCCCTCTCGGCGAGGCATGGTGCTGCGGGCTTTGCAAGGCGCGGCGCCGGGCAGGGGTCAGGGCGCGAACACGTGTGACAGGTGCGTGACGGACGTGGGGTCCCACACGTGCACATGGATCCACAGGAGGGCGGCGCCCGCGGGCCCCGCGCGGCCGTGTGAGGGGAGTGCGCACCCCCGACGCGTGGGTGCAAAGCCTCCTCCTCCGTGCGTCTGCGCGGGCCCGCGGGTGGTTCCGGCCAGGGGCACACAGCCACCTGGGAGCACCGCGCGCACCTGTTGGCGCCTGTCGGCGCTTCGGAGGATACCTCGTCGCATTCCTCGCAGAGGTGGCAGGTGTGTGGGAGGTGGGAGGACGGCCACCAGGGGCCGAGACAGCGTAGCCAGAGGTCGTCCCACCGTTGGCAAAGGGGTTCCCGGAGCTCTAGCAGGCGGGCGCGGACGCGGCGCCGGTAGTCCCTGCCGAGCGTCTTCTGCCGGACCTTCTGCCAGGTGTCGTAGGGGAGAATCACGTGGCCGTGGAAGGCGGCGATGAGGTCATTTGACGCCAGGCGGGGCTGCCCTCTGGGAGGGGTTGCCATATACGTGTGGCGCCCGACAAGGTAGGACACCAGAGCGCCCCACTGGCACTCGTCCACGGTGCCCCGGTGGAGGAGAGCCAGTAGGTTGCCGTCCCCGATCGCCTCCCACTCTACCTGCAGTCCTTGACAGCTGTCTAGCTCCCGGCGTAGCGCGGCTGCAAGGTCAGTGGGGAGCATGAGGAGCAGGGGCCCCGGAATGTTGCCCAGCCGGGAGATGGGGTCGTCGGACACAGGCCCCCCATATTTGAAGTTTGCCACGGTGAGCTCGGCGGCCCCGTTCTCCGGGGGGAGCCACCGGGGGGTGGCCGCGTTGCGTCCCCATGTGCGTATCTCCGTGGCTCGGAGCACGTTGGCCTTATGGAGGACGATGCGGGGGGGGGGGAGGGGCGCTCGGATGAGCGAGGACACCTCCCAACTCCACTCCACTTGTGGCTCTGGGGCCGCCTGTAGCCATCCCTCTGCCGCCGCGTCCCACGGGTGGTCGGGACCCGCTCCGCGGATCATGGTCGGTCGTTGCCGGGTGAGCGGCCCCCAGCCCTCGAGCAGGATGGTGGCGTACTTCTGCGCGGGGCCCTCCAGTGCGCGCGTGGCGGCGCACCACCGGCCCCATTTGCACGCCCACTCCGCGTCCATTATACGGGCCCCCCACGCGGTCATGGAGCCGGGCCCGATGATCCACGGTTGGAAGAGGGCGTCTTATAGGTGCTTCAAGAAACCCCCCTGGCAGCTCCGGGTACGTGTGGGGGTTTTCCTTGCGGTAAGCACTCCAGGGTGCCATTCACGACACAGAGGGAGGCCTCGAAGTCGCTGCCAGGGCGCTGGGGAGGGGGGGGCAGTTGCCCTCTGTCGCGGTGAGCCATTGGTGCACCCCGGCCGCCGCACTTAGGGGCTTGTGGAGGAGTTGGTCCAGCCAGTGACTCTGGAGATCCTACGCGAAATCTCCCAGCCGGAGCGTGTGGTAGAGGAAATCCTCTACGGAGGTCCCTCTCGGCGGGTCGTAGCGGGCTATGGTGCAGAGCTGCGCTTCTGCTGCTTCGAGCACCAGCCCAGAGCAGAGGACTTCCGTCCATGCGGCGCCCGCGGAGCACCACGAGGCCACCCATAGAGCCTTGTCCCCGGGCAGGAGGTGGCAGGCAGCCTCTTGCACCGCCTGGCGGTAGTGGGGCCAGAGGAGCCGCGAGTGGACGCATCCCACGTGCGTGTGCACCGGGGTCTCCTCCGGGCCGCCGCAGAGGAGGCACGGTTGCGGGAGGATGGCGACGCCGGAGAGCTGCTCCTTTCGGGTGCGGAGCCTGCGCTGCACAGGCGTGTGGCTGTCCCTGGCCCGCACCTCCTGGTGGTTGGTGGCCGTCGCGGTGAGGCCCCTGGCGTGGACATAGGCCGTGGCGTGGGCCGCGCCCAGGGGTGTGTGCCCTCCGTGCGTCAGCGCATGGTCCATTTGCGCCCGCTGCGCGACCGTGCTGAGCGTCCGCATTGTGGGGGGCCGCAGGTCGAGGTTGCCGTCGTCGCCGGCAACTATGATCTGGACGTGGCTGGGGCCCGGGGGCGTGTTCTGTGGGACGGTGTCCTGGGACGCCTCCCAGTCCGCCTTGTGCAGTAAGGCGTCGCTGTGGAGGGAGGTGGCTCGGGCAAACCAAAATGGGTGCTCGGTGTGTTGCCCTCGCGCGTGCAGGCCGTCCCAAAGCCATCACAGGGGCATCTGTTTGACCACCTTCACCGCGCCCGCGGGGACCCCTGTGGCCCGCTCGCGATCGGCATGTTGCAGAAGGTGGCCGATGACTTCGGCGTCCACCGTATGGATCCATGGCCTGTGGACGCCGTATTGCAGGGGGAGGGAGGCGGCCAGCCCCTCCCTGTCAAGCCACTGCCCATGTGCGGCCGATGTCGGCGGCGAGAGCGACGCTGGTGGCGTGCCTGCAGGGCCCGCCCCCCGACCCATCGGAGGAGGTGTGACCCCAGGTCACCGGGATCCAGTAGTACCCGGTGGGGCTGAGCCACCCTGCGTTGAGGTCTGCGGACTGCCATCAGACGTCGGGGTGGCCGGGTGTCAGTTGGTGCACGCTCAGCGCCCTGGTGTCGTCGAGGCGGACGTCCGGGTGGTCGCGAAGTGGGACCTCAGCCCTGGCGATCGTGCGTGCCCAGGACCGGAGCGCCGTCACATGCTCCCAGAGCCACACCGGGCCTCCACGCTGGTGCACCACCAGGTGCCCCGTGTCTTCCGGCTGGTCCTCCAGCACGTGCACCGCCATGTGTGGGTCGTGCTGCACCTCCGTAGCTACCAGCAGGGCGGTGCCGCGGGGGAGTCCACGGGGCGTGGGCTGGCCCGCCCCCACCTGCACTATCACCCGGTCGGCCTGGAGCTGCGCTTGTTCCGTCGCTTGGGCGCATTGATTTTCCGTTGTCATCAACCATACCAGCGTTGGCGCGTGGGGCCGTGGGCACAGAGGCTCGGGCCACGCCACATCCGCGCTAGGTTCGTGGTGCTCACCGTCCGCGAGTACGTCGTGGAGGATGTACAGGAGGGCCGCCGGTGCGTCGTATGCCGCCCCTTTTGTGGGGGGAGACAGACTGCCCCGACGGCGGTAGCCCCCGACGTGAAGGTGCAGGCCGCCCGGAGTCACCCGTGGGCCAGTGTTGGCGTCCTGCTTATTCCTCGTGGGGTGGACGAGCCTCAGGCGGGGGTCTCGCGTGCCGGTGGTGTGGGAGAGCCGGACCCAAGCGTCGCGCCATCGGGGGTGGTCGGTGGGTCCCTGTCCGCGGCGGCAGTAGTGGAGGTGCTCATCAGCGCACTGGTTGAGGCATTCCCGCACCGCCGCCGGCAACAGGTCGTTGTTTTCGGGGAAGGGGTGGTGCAGCCCGTGGTGCCCGTGCAACGGCGTTGTGTGTTGCACCATCAGGCGGCAAGTGTCGTGGTGCCGCAGCTTGGCGGTGCGCAGCGTGGCGATGTTGCCCGGGGGGGACTGCAGCTGGACGTGGGCTGCCCTGGGGCACGCGATGGGGTTCTAGAGCCCCACTTCCAGGGCGCCCAGGGTCCGGGCTATGCGTTGGACCCAGTCGCCCCCTCCCCAGGTTTCGAATTTAGGGACGGGGTAGTGTACCTCGGGGCATATGCCGTGCGCACCGGCGATTTGCCAGAACATCCTGGTGATCTCTGCGCGCACGGAGGCTGAGCAGTGGTTCACGAGCATGTCCACGAGGGCCACCCCTGCCTGCTGGCACCGCGTTGGCACCCGCGTGAGTCCAAGGGTCCGGTCATCCTGCAGGCTGTCTCACGAGGCGTGGAAGGCGTACCGCGCCCTGTCCCTCGCGACCTGAACCGTGATGTGGTGCAGGTGGCGCGCGGTGTCGGAGTCGTCGGCGATGAAGGGAGCGACGTATTGTGTCACTCCCCCTAGGATCGCCAGGATGACGTCTTGCACCACTTTTGGCGGCACCAGGGTGTTGAGGCACCAGTGGTGCACCGCCGCCAGGCGCAGGCGATGTCTGCGCTGCAGGGAGAACTCCCTGTCCGGCTGCAGCTGGAGTCCCAGGTAGGGGACGGAGTCCGCCGCCGGCACCCAGTGCCATGGGTTTTCCAGTTTGGGGGCAGAGGCGCAGCTGCAGGCCCGGGACCCCCTCTGTGGTGGCCATGGCGCACTTGCGGGGGTGTAGCTCCATGCCTGTCATCCCTAGGTACGTGGCTACCGCCTCCACACCCTCGACAAAGTGCTGCAGCGTGTGGGCAACTACCAGCAGGTCGTCTATGTAGGCCTGGATGAGGCCCCTTTCGGCCTTTCCGGGCGGACGCAGGCGGTGCCCCTGGGCGCTGAGCAGGGGCTCCAGGAGGGGCGCGTACAGCAGGGGGCTTTTGGGGTTGCCCTGCCGGACGCCGCGCAGCATGTGGACGGGCTGCGTCAGCCCGTGCGCGGTGACAATGAGCAGCCTGGCGCATGTGTGGACGAAGAGCAGGAGGTCGATGACCTCTGGCGGCACAGAGAGGTGGCGCAGGATGAGGTGGAGGGCGCCATGCGGGGCGCTGTTGAAGGCCTTGCGGGCGTCGAAGGGGAAGACGTAGTTGGACATTCCCCGCTGGAGCTGCGGCTGCGCCATGCACAGGGGAGGGCCGGTGTTGGAGCCAGCGAGGGCCCCTTGCTGCCAGTCGCTGACCACTCCGTGCCGTGTGAGCACTTCCGTGATGCGCTGGGTGAGGGGGCCCGTGAGCAGCCTCATGTCCAGTTGGCCCAGGGCTATGGGCCGGTAGTCGTCCAGTCTGGCGGAGCTCGGCACCTTGGGGCTGACCCAGATGTGCGCGTCCCTCCAGTGCATCGGCGGCGGGGCGCCGCGGAGGATGGCCCGGTAGGAGTGGACCAGGAGACACTGGACGGGTGCTGGGAGGGCCTTGATGAAGCGGGCCTCCACGTGGCTGGGACCTGGGGCCTTGCCATCGGCCTTGTCCAGCGCGGACTGCAGGTCCTGCATGGAGTACTGCTGGACCCCGCGCCCAGGCCCGTTCAGGGACCCGGGGCACGTGGCGGCCGAGGACCGCCTGGAAGCCGGGGAGGTCCACCGGGCATTTGTCGTACAGTTCCCGCCAGAAGGCGCAAACCGCAAACATCACGTCGTGAACCTCTATGAGGAGTGTTTGGGTTTTGGGGACCCGCACATTCCAGAGGCCCAACAGGCCCGGGGCCTTTACCTCTATGGCCCCTCGCACGGCTTTCCACCGCTGGGCGATGTCCTGGGCGTGGCACCACCAGAAACCTTTGATGGCGCGCTTGCGGTCGGCTGCCAGGAGTGCGCGCAAGTGGCAGATGTCCTCCTCGAGGGTGGCTGCTTGCCTCTCCAGCTCCTCCTGCAGCTGGCCCTGCGTGGCCGGGCAGAATCCGGGCGATGGACCTCGCAGCTCCTCCGTGAGTCGGAGCGCTGCCTCGGATTGGATGGCATTTCGTGCCGCGTTCGCCAGGTATGCCGCCGGCGCGCACGCTGCCAGGGTGTCCTGGCAGTGGATCGCCGCCTGGAGCCGTTTCCCGCTCTCAGGGGGGTCCCCTCCCGCCGGGACTGACCCCGCCGGGGACGGCTGCTGGCGGCCCACAACGTGCGCCAGGGCGTCATGCGCTGCGTGGAGGTGTTCGAACACCTTGTCCACAGCGGCCGCGGGCATGAACCCGTAGGTGTGCTGCTCTGTGGGGCCCAGCCAAGGCGCCAGGGAGGGCTCGCCCTGCGCGGCGGTGACTGCTGCCCATAGGAAGCGTTGGACTGGCGCGGCCTCGGTGTCGTACGGGAGGAGGCGGCGCTCCGTGTGGCTGTAGGGGGCGGGCATCGCCGCGTGCCCTGCCCCGTTGAGGAGGCCCAGCAGGGCCAGGCAGACCGGGAGGGGGTCCGACCCGATCACCTGAGGTCGTGCCATGCCGCGGGCCAAGACGCTCTCCCGCAGGGACCACGGCAGGAGGGGCTCTTTGACCAGGAAGGTGTCCACCGTGTGCCAGGACGGGTGGAGCGTGGGGGTCATGTCCTCCACGCTGCCTGCCGTGGCCCCCTGGAAACCGCAGGCCTCCCAGCCCGCTCGGAAGTGCTTCCGTGGCCGGGTTGTTTGTGGCATCCATGGTGACCTGCAAGGATCAGCGTGGTTAGGGATACCATAGGACCATAGGACCTCGCAGCGTACCACCGCGGGATGGTATCTGGCCCAATCCGCACGCTGGTCCATGTACCCTTGGACGGGATGGACAGGACAAAAAAAGGGGGGGATAGGATGTAGGTGCATGGTTTTAGGCTGGGGGGGGGGGGGCTGTAACTAGCCCTGACATGAAAGGGGTCGGTAGTCGCAAATGTATGCTGGGGGGCGCACGACACGTAAACTGTTTTTTTCGTCAGGGGCTGTCAAGTATGAATCCATTTTCCACGCCGGGGGGGGGGGCTGTGTCTGGCTCCGGCGGGGGGATGTAGATGTCAGGTCACAGGCCGGTGGCTTTCTCTCAAGTAATTCTCTACTCGGGCTGTCAGAAGTTTATTTGTCTGGGATCCTGGCAGGAGGCGCGTTGGCGCTGGTGGGGGGGAAGAGCCCTGCGTCACTGACAATCACGCTAGTAGTTTTAGTTGGAAAAATCACCTTCGGAAACACAAGCTGCAAAATCCTGAGACATAAGACCCTGCCTTTGTCCCTGCGGGCAACCTGACTGGTACTGACTGCCGATTTGACTGCAACATCCCTTTAGTCCGGCTTTGATACAGGCAAAAAACTGGTTGTAACGACAGGCATGACATCTCTGGACTGCCCTGCACACGTAGGCCTGTGCATTGGAGGGTCCGGCAGTGAGGAGCTGGTGATCTGGTTCGCAATTGCAGGCATTGCTTCTTCATCTTGCTTCGAGACAGGCAGTAAAAACAGGTGTAAGGACAGGCATCAACCCTCTGAACTTCCCTGCAGATTTACACGTTTGCCTCATCTCATCATCTGGCTTTGAGAAAGGCAATAAACTGTGTGAAACGACAGGCACCAACCCTCTGAACTGCCCTGTAGATGTACACGTTTGACCCTGAGCCAGATTGACCACCGGTGTGCACGCTCCGTGTGCTGTGTGTGCGGTGTACGCAGCCACTTGGCTCCTATTCACCTGCTTCCCTGCTTGGTGTGTTGTGTTGCGTGCTCGGTCTCCTTGGTCACTTTGCGGCTGTGTACTAATGCCTTAGGAGGTAGGTAGGTAGGTATCTTCGGGAGCTCGAGACTCCTTCGTTGACAATGCAGGAAGAAGGTCTTACCAAGGGGCCTTCCTGTCCCTCTAACTGCCCTAGGTCAGGTGCCTCTGTACGCTCCCGCAGGATGCTCCGGAAAGCAGTGTCCTGGCCCCCCAGTCCAGGTGTCCCGGGTGTGAGGGTGTCTCCACATGTGCCCATGGGTGGGGTCACATGCCCCATCCTGTGAACGGCAGCTCTGGGGGCTGCCCAGCCGTATGGAGTATCTCTCCCCACAGGGGGTTTTTCCTCTCGCGAGTCTACGGTACGACCACCTCACCCCTGTGGCTCGAGTGGCGGGGCCTCGCCGCTCGGCAGGCGACCCCCTCTTGGGCTGTGTGCGGGCACGCCTGTCATCAGTTGCTTCCATGGCTCCGGGTGACGTTTGCCATGGTCCCTGATGCAGCATGGCAGGGCTCGGACTAGTGTCCTTGGAGTGCCGGCTCTGCCATTGGCCCGGTGGGTCGGCTGGGTCGCCCGAGTGCGTCTGACCCTCGGGGTGTGGACCATTGCGTCCCGTCCCTGTGCTGCCCTTGGTGCATGTTCGTGTGCGATGTGCTTGCCCACTTGGCGCCTGTTCACCGATGCGCGCGTTGTGTGCGGTTTGCGTGTCCTGTTGGTTCGGATTTACCCGAATAGGTGAGGAGGAAAGAAGAGATGGCGAAGCAATAGCACTACACAAGTGTGTAGTCCTAGCTGAGCCAGCGGTTGTGTCCCCCCCCCCTAATTTTTTTTGGTTTTTTTTTTGCTCTGTATTTTTTTTTAAATGAAAAAGGGTGCGCGTGCACACAGCAGGCACAGGCATGGGCAACTGGTGCAGCGGTGCAGTAGTGTTACGTTCTCCAGTGTGCGTTGTCGGCAGGCAGGTTCCCTGTTGCCGGCTCGGCCTTGGCGGGTGCAGGTTTCGTTGGGTTGGCAAGTGGTGTGGTCGGCGTGCGGCCTGGGCGCGACCCAGGGAGTATCCCCCCTTCGGGTTAGGCGGTGGTGCCGCTGGCTGGGGGGTCTGGAGTGTCTGCCGGTGTCTGTGCGTCGACGCTTGTAGGTTGGCGAGGGGGTGTGCGGGCTTAGGGTTGGGCTTTGGGTGATGTCCCACAGGCGCCTTCCTTCTCTTCGCTTCTCCTGGAGGGTGTACGCAGGCGTCTGAGGACATACGGGTGATCCTGGGGTGCGGGGAGGTTGCAGGGGTGGATTCCCTGGGGATGGAGCACATCGGCCAGCATGTCTTCCCATGTGGCCTGTGGCATCCACCCCCCGGCCGGCTGCAGGCTGCGGTTCTCTGCCGACCCCTTGCGGGGCTGGTTGACCAGGCCCTCAAGGTATGTAAGGTAGGTCATGTCGGGACTGGGGTTGCCCCCAAGGTGGGTCTTACCAAGGGGCTTTGTCTCACGCACCCAGGGCCCTAGTTCACGTGCCCCGACAAAGCAGCTCCTCCATGTGGGAGAAGGGTGCGGTGGCCGCGAGCAGTACCCTCCATCGGGATATTGCCAGAGAGGGAACCCATGTTCGACCGAGGTCTCACATTTCTCTCCTTTGGGCTGATGATATGTGGGGGTGAGTCCCATCTCACCTCCTCATCAACCCCCGGATTCCGGGGCCCAGGGGCCAGGGGCCGAGCCATAGGCCTTGTCCTGCAGGCACCCCACCGTAGGTTGGTTTTCAGTAGGCGTGAGACGACTTGAAGAAGCACGTGCTACCGGACTCGCATGCCGTGACACGTACTCACGCCTCCTGACTCGGTCCAGCTTGCGCTCTCCCGGGGGGCCGGGGGTTTGTAGTAGGATGTTGTCGCAAGTTGGTCGGTTGTATTATTGTACCAGGCCCTCGAGGGAGGGCTCTGCCCGGGCCCACTTTCGCAGGTCCCAGAGCTGCGTGTGGGTCCAGCGCTGCAACCACTGTCCATGGGCGGGGCCGTGGCCTTTCCGCGGTGGTGTGGGCATGGGTGGGTGTGGTGGGGTCATGGGGACTGGTGGCGGTGGTGGGCCCGGGGGAGTCCTTGTAGTCCTGTGCCGTGGGGTCGCGGGGGGAGCGGGGGCGTGGGCGGACGTGGACCCGTGGGTACGCGCGCACGGTCTCTGCTTCGGGGTTGGGTTGGAATCCGCGGTGGCGGCGGTAGCGGGGCATCTGCTGGATGTGGGCTGACATCGGAGGTTGGTAGGGGGGAGGGGACACTCATGGTGGGCCCTGGCGCTGCTCTGGTCTGGTGGGGGGTTGTCCATGGGATTGTGGTGCGGGCCTTGAGGGGTGGCGGCAGAAGGTGGGTCGCGCCTCGGCCGCGGCGCGCTGTCCAATGAAGGTGGTGGTGGCGGCGTCGGTGACGGTTGGAGGGCGCCGTGTTGAGCGCTGCTGCTGCCGGGTCTGGGCTGGCTGGGGCCGGAGGTCGTAGAGGACATCCTCGGGGGGTCAGGCTCGCGCTGTTGTCGTGGCACCGGGCTTGGACTTGGGCTCTGGTTAGGTAGCGGGCGGAGGACGTGGTGCGTCGACGGGTTTGGGTGGTTGCTTGGCTGCGGTCTTGGGTTTCAGCCGGGCTGCGGGCGCTGGTCTCGCTGGGGCGTGGGCCTTGGCAGCAGCGGGGGCGCTCGCGGTGGGGAATTGTGGATGCTTTCCCTGCGGCCTGGGGGGTGGTGTGCTGGACAAGGATGTGATTGTGGGGGGGATGAGGTGGTTGTGGTGGTGGAGGTTGTGAGGTAGGAGGCAGAGGAGAGGGATGTGGGGGACGGTGGGTGGTCCCGGGCGGCGAGGCCGGGCGCCGGATGCTGGGTCCTGTGAACAATGAGGACGAGGGTCCGGGTTCGTGCATCGGGTGTGTGCCCGCACTTTCCTGGGTGTCCTGCGTGTGTGCCGGTGCACGTGCTGTGGGTGGTGTCATGTGCACGTGGTGGCGTGGTTGCGTTGTCTCGGCTGGGCGGGTAAGTGTGTTATCCGAAGGGGGTCCACCTCAGCTCCAGGACGTGTGGGTTTGTTTGCTGGAGGCAGTCCAGGGTGCTGAACAAGCATCGCTGGTTGCCAGGCATGTCCTCTTCTGTGAGGTGGGGGTAGTTTTGGGTGGGGGTGTCTGGGCTCGGCCACAGCAGGGCCATGACGCGGGCTGCCACCATGTAAGGGCAGAGCTGTAGGGTGGTTGGGCGCGGGGGGGTGGGTCTCATGCGGCTCCCTCCCCTCGGGCCGCAGTGTGACCTCCGACATCGCCCGCTCCGCAGGGCTCTCCCAGGTCCGTTGTGTCCATTTGACAAGGCAATACATCGCCTTTCTAAGGTCCTGGTTGCGGCTGCCGATGGAGAGCAGCGTATTCAGGGACCTGCGCCTCCACGTGCCCGTGATGTGGGGGTTGTCAGCCTCGTGCTCCCTGGTGTATGTGTGGGGGCCCGGGTTGTGCGGGGGGGGGGGCGTAGTCGGCAGGGAGGAGGGGGTCGCTGCCGTTGACAACCCAGGTGCCAGTGGGTGCGTGGTAATGGGTGGTGGAGAGGGTGTAGTGTATGTTGTACATGAGGGTCATGTACGTGGAGGGGGTTGGCTCCTCAGTGTCGGGGTCGGGGACGTCGCCCAGGACGTGGTCCGTGAAGCTGCTCAGGGAAGCCATCCGGTCGACACACGTCTTTCTTTCCCACGCCATGGTGTCGGCTGGGGTGGTGCTGGGTGGGGGGTGGGCAATGTTGGGCTTGTGGTAGCGGGTACTGCCCTTGCTGTCCACCCGCCCCGGCACAGGGTTATTGACAAGGTGTCGCCCCCAGACGGGTACGCAGACTCGGTTCCCGGGGGTGGGCGGGCTCTCGCCGTCAGGGGTGGCGAGCAGAGGGCGGTCGTATCGAGCGAGGTGGGGGAAGGCTTCGAAGAGGAAGTATCGGAAGCCCCCCCCCAGGGTGGCCGCCTGGACGAGGGTGGCGGCCTTGATGCGCTGGGTGCTGCCAGAGGTGTGGAGGCGTAGCACCTCCCGGTCTCTGAGGTCCCGGAGCTGCTGCGGTTTCACTGCGGGGCTGTGTAGGGTGTAGGGCTCGGCCGGTGCGGCGGCTGGTGGTGCGGGGTGTGGTGAGGGGGGTGGTGTGGGTTGGGAGCGGCGGTCGTTGTTGACGCGTGTGGGGTCCGGTGATCGGGTTTTTCTTGGTGGCCGCGGGAGGGAGGACTCGCGGTGGTGTGTGTCGGCGGGGGCTGGGTGTGGCGGGGGTTGGTCGGGGTCTCCGCGCGGTGCGTCAGTGGCCTGGTCCCGTGGGGGGGGGGGGGCGGGGGGGGCGGTGGGGGGGTGGCACTGCTGGTGGTGGGGGGGGGCGGGGGTGGGTGCTGTACTTGACGGGAATCTGGGTGTCCTGCCAGGTCGTGTGGGTGTTGCCTGTGCGTGCCGTGCGGTTGTTGTGGTCCCTGGCAGCCCGCAGTGTCGAGGTACGGGTGGGAGGTGGGTTCTTGGGCATCCGACCGGGGCTGTGGTCCGTAGGCAGCAGGTGGCTGTTGGTTGATGGTGCTTGCTGGCAAGTGTTGCGGGTCAGGGGGCTGCCGGTGGTGGTCGGGTGCTCCTTGTAGGCCCTGGTACTGTTGGTGCGCATGCATGGCCACCCGCGGCTCTGTCAAGGCATATGGTGGCCCGAATGTCGCGAGCCCGTGCAGTTGGAGCCGTAAGTGGTGGTGGACCGTGTGGTGGTGGTGGTGACAGAAGGCACCACGGCGCTTGTGGGGATGGTGGTAAGCATTTGACGTGGTGGTACCTGTGCCCGTGGTACACGTGATGGTGCAGTGCAGTGTGGTGCGCCGCGTGTGCTGGGTGGCCTGCGGGGGCCGGCTGCGCTGGTGCGTGGTGGTGATAGAGCTGGTAGGGGTCGGGGGTTTCCAGGGCGTGGTGATGGTGCTGGTGGTGCCATGTTCCCTGGCCCTGCGTGAATGGCGGTCCCTGTATGGCGTCAATGTGCGCGGGAAGTGGTCATTGGCCGGCCTGCCAGGTTAGGGTGCTGCGGTAGGGTGGCGGTGGTGGGCGCTGGTGAGAGTGGTGCTGTTGGTGTGCCTCGGGGCTCTTGGGATGGGGTGATGCATCGTGGCTGGGCCTTGGTCCCGGCCAGGGGGCGGCGCCTTGTTGGCGGGCGCGCTGGCGGGCCCCCTGGCTGATCTTAGTCTTCTTGGCCTGGTGGGTGTCAGGGGCGGGTGATCCCCCCTGTACCGGCGGGGCTGACGGGGAGCGGGTGTGCCAGCGATGCGCCTCTCTGAGGCATGCCTTGAGGCCCCTGACGTAGGGGGCGCTTGTACGCGGGGTCCATCCGTGCGGCAGAGGTTTCGCTGGGGGCGGCAAGCCGGGCGTCTCAAGAAGGACACCCAGTTCTCTGGGGGCCTCAGCCGTGTGGGGTAGGGGGGCTGTGCCGGGTAGAGGAGTGCGCTGAGTGGGTAGGGTGTTCCTTTCTGCCGGCCGACGGGGGTGTTGAACCTGCGGCAAGTGATTGGGAGGTATTCTGCTACCTCCTTTTCTGCCGTCTCCGCCAACCCTTCCGGCGCAGGGCCTGCTGCATGGTCTCGGAAGTGAAGGTCACGGTGTCGGGGGTAGAGGGCGAGAAGGATGTGGCGGGCCGCAACGTTCAAGCCGCCCCCGCTGTAGCGTAAGGGTGGGCTGTGGGCGGGGGCAGGGGTGCGCCGCCCGTGGCCACGCATGGTTCGCTGCGTCCGCCACGTAGTGCCCTTCCAGGTGGTCCCAGAGGGCGTCGGTGAGTGGCCTGAAGGAGCTGGTGTGGCTGGCGGGGGGGGGGCGCGGCTTAGGCGGCGGGCCGCGTGTGGTGGTGGGCGTTGAGGTCCCCGCAGTAGGGGCAGTGGCTGAGGCAGTGAGCGGCCTCTAGGCAGCCCCCGTGGTCTGGGTTGCAGAGCAAAGAAAAGGGGGGGACGGGATGGACGTGCATGGCTTCATCCTGGGGGGGGGGTCTGTAACTAGCCCTGACGTGAAAGGGGTCGGGAGTCGCAAAGGTAGGCTGGGGGGTCGCACAACACGTAAAATGTTTTTTTTTGTCCGGGGCTGTCTAGTATGTATTCATTTTCCAGGCTGGGAGGGGCGGGGGCTGTGTCTTGCTCCGGCGGGGGGATGTAGATGTCAAGTCACTGGCCGGGGGCTTCCTCGCAAGTAATTCTCTACTGGGGCTGTCAGAAGTTTTTTTGTGTGGGATGGGGGGGGGCGTGTTGGCACTGGTGGGGGGGAAAAGCCCTGCGTCACTGACCATCATCACCTTCGGAATCACAAGCTTCGAAATCCTGAGACATAAGACCCCGCGTTCGTCCCTCCGGGCAACCTGATTGGTACAGACTGACGATTTGCCTGCAACGTCCCTTTAGTCCGCCTTTGATACAGGCAAAAACTGGGTCTAACGAGAGGCATCAGATCTCGGGAGTGCCCTGCACACGTACGCGTGAGCATTGGAGGGTCCCGCAGTGAGGAGCTGGTGATCCGGTTCGCAATTGCAGGCATCGCCTCATCATCTTTCTTCAAGACAGGCAGTAAATCGGGTGTAAAGACAGGCATCAGCCCTCTGAACTTCCCTGCACATTTACACGTTTTCCCGAACTCATCATCTGGCTTTGACATAGGCAATGGACTTGGTGAAACGACAGGCACTAACCCTCTGAACTGCCCTGTGGATGTACACGTTTGACCCTGAGCCAGATTGGCTGTCTGGCTCCTGTTCACCGCTGTGCACGCTCGGTGTGCTGTGTGTGCGGTGTCCCAGGCCACTTGGCTCCTATTCACCTGCTTCCCTGCTTGCTGTGCTTTGTTGCGTGCTCGGTGTCCTTGGCAACTTGGCGGCTGTGTACTAAAGCCTTAAGAGATTCCCCCCCCCCCGACCTAATACCGAAATACGGTCCAAAATACGAAAATATGTGCTAGAAGATGCTTTAGATACCTTGGATTGTCATACCTCGGAGGATCATAGTATCCGAAGAATATGCTTCGACAACTTCTATTTCTTAGCTATTCAAGATCAAAAACTGCATAACTAGTTTGTCTGCCCGCCAATTAACTAGGCCATTGTTAGTAGATACAGTCATTTCCTGTCTTTGGCACTGCCACTGACTGGCCCTCAGCTAGTCTAAAGACTGCAAAAAATGTCCTCTTGTATCCCAGTACCTATATATTGCCATAAAACCCCACTGACACCCCTGAGAGTAGGTACCACGGGGACACCTAGGTTGCCAAAACCGCCAACAAACCCAAAATGGCTGACATGTGCATATACTGCCTAAGCGCTCCTTGCACTCTGCCTCAAACAAACCCCATAGACCATGGACCTCGAAACACTATTGCGGCACAAAATTGAAAAAAGACAAATGATTGTTCATCTTCGACCCGAAAAAAGGTGTGGTCTTTTTTTTAAAACCCCGCCCACGTCCCTGAAAACCGCAGAAAAGTCGGTTTCAAGCAGGCGAGGTCGAGGGGGGGTCCGGACCAAAAACTCATAACGGGATGCATTGACTGTACAACATGATGATTTTACAAGTGGTTAAGCCAACAGTTCAACCAGCTGGGGTGCGGTCCCCGAATAGGCTCAAAATGGCTTAAAATGGGGGGTATGTAGCGTTTTGCCAGACATACGCTTGCCTGGCTCTGATTTAACAACCTCTGCGTGGTTATTTTTTCACACTAAATACCGCCAATCTTCAAGTTGGTCCAATACAATGTCATGGGCGATTCTCTGGGTACTTTTCCTGGACTGATGTTCGAGGCGTGCATGCGGGGTGAACGGGTTGCGTGCTGAGACCTTTTGACGGCAATGGTTATGTAGCCATTTTGATTGTGAACCACCCCTTCAGGGCCCCAAAAAAGATGCCCTTCTAGGGCCCGATGGCTTTTTGTACTTTGGGAATCATTGTTCCTTGGGAGTCAGTTTTGATGCATTGCGGCAATCACTCTTTTTGTCCCGGTGCTATTTTACCCACTTGCGTGTAAGCGGACCCAGTACGGGCTTGTTTTCTTTAGCCGAGCGAGTCACAAGCGAAGGCACAGCACTATACAAGAAGTCTGTAACCTTGCTGAAATTCAGAGTGAGCGCAGCGGTCACAAAAGTAGCCCTTTCATACCTAAAAGGACGAAAGGAGATACATCATGCAACCACAAAAATAGGATGTACACAAGACAAATTGGCACAGAGGAAGTCAGAGCAATCTGACAGGGTCCCTTACACAAACAAGGGTAGTTTTCGGAACACAGGACCTTAATCCTGACACGCATAGGGGGGCAGGATACAACTCAATGTGGGCCCCGAGATTTACTGCATGCATCAGGGCACACAAGCGAGAAAAACCAGAAATCAGAGGTGACTGACATTCAAGTGCTCCCTAGCCACGGTAGGGGGTTTTCAAAGAAATCTCCATGTGGAGGCATCCAGATGAGCAACCGTCGAAAAACATGATCCCAAAATATCCTGGTCTATCTCAACGATACCAGGACACTGTATCTAGTCTGATGGGCTGCGCACTTTGGTGAATTCCCAATCCATGAGAGAGAAGAGAGATAGAATGCAAAAAAATCCTAACATAGTGATAGCGTAAGGTCTGGTAAAGTGCATGCACAAAGGATCAGGGGGGGAGTTGATTGTCCTGGAAGGGCTGACCCTACCTTTCCCTGGCTTTGGAGCAAACCAGCAATCTCTAATACACACGTTTTGAGGTCATTTTTAGTAACCTCAAAAAGGTTCAATGAGCATGTTCTACACACAGGATTCAAGTCAAACATAAAGTGACTTATGGACTTAGACCGATCCTTCAAGGATGGGCAAAGAGTCCAATGACCAAAATATGACCCATAGACACTGTTGGTAGGCCATGGACAAAACGCTGGCCCAAAACTGACCTGTGGCCTGGCTTTGCTATGAACCTGAAGTCACCTCATGAAATTAGACTTTTTGGACAGCATTCCTGGTAAACTTCAAAATAATGAACCTTTGTACCAGTAAGATTCAAATGAATGCTCAACATTAAGTATATGGGCCATTTAAGCATAGGAGAAGGCCCCAAGGTCTAAGTCGTCATAGGTTCTTTACTGTCAGCGTGTAAAGTGACCACATGTAAGGGTGGTTTTCAAGGCTCTCTATAGACCTGGTTGGAGCCATGTAAAACCACTATGCCTTAGGGTTGGCAAAATAGGTTCAAATGACTTACGTATGTTCTGAAGCACAGCAAACCATGTTTGAATATGCGCAGTAGACACCTTGGAGTGAATGAGGGTCAAGAAACAAGGGAATTGGACCCAAAGAACCCTACAAACCAAGTCCCTGAAGTGGACACGGGAATTTGCCATCTGAACAACATTTCAGAGATCCGGTTGCGGTGAGATGCCGGCGGCTCCAAATTCATCATACAAATCACAACCAGGGAGGGGAGAGTAGTGGCGTACACTGGCATCAATATTTAGGTCAAAGTTCAACAATGGCATGGTCTCTGGAGCTCAACAAGTGAGCACATGCACAGAAAGAAGTTGGACATGCATGCTGCGCAAGTTTTCCTAGGCCTGAAATTAAGTCAAAATGGCCGTGCCCCAAATCACTTAGCAAAGTGCATGCAATAGGAGCAGGGGACTTGTGCGCGCCCCAACACCAACCAAAGAGTGAGTGGCATATGCCTTCATGCATGCATTAAGACACGCTTACTCTTGGGCGTCGCAAAAAACTAAGAGTCCAAGACAAAGGGAATAAGTAGCGTGGGAGTCCCAAGGTACAACGAGTAAGTACCTTGTACCGCCTTGCATGCATTAAGACACGCTTACTCTTGGGCGTCGCAAAAAACAAAGAGTCCACAAACCGTGCCTCCCGCCCCCTAATACGCCGTATAGGTAAAGAAAAATGCATCACGAGCGGCGCGTAAACACCGAAGAAATGGATAACTAACACGCCACACCCTGCGACTTGCACGCTTCCTCTTCCTTTGTCCTTCTCCATGTACCTTCCCACCCACCTTTGAGCCCATTAAGACACGCTTACTCTTGGGCGTCGCAAAAAACATAGAGTCCAAGACATAAAGAATAAGTAGCATAGCATGAATGCATTAAACGAACACGCCTACTCTTGGGCGTCGCAAAATACTAAGAGTGGGCAAACCAACGGTTAAGTAGCATATGCCGCCATGCAAGCATTAAGACACGCTTACTCTTGGGCGTTGCAAAAAACAAAGAGTCCAAGACATGAAGAATAAGTGGCATAGAATGAATGCATTAAACAAACACGCCTACTCTTGGGCGTCGCAAAATGCAAAGAGTCCGCAAACCAACGCGTACATAGCATACACCGCCATGCATGCATTAAGACACGCTTACTCTTGGGCGTCGCCAAAATCAAAGAGTCCAAAACGGGAAGAATAAATCAGACGCCATAGGAAGCAATGTGTAAAGAAAAATGTTTCCGCAAAAACAAAGAGTCCGCAACGACGCGGCCACGGTATGGCACACGCGAGCACGCACCCACACCCACACCGCACACACCACGCAACACACCGAGCACGCGCACCGGTGAACAGGGGCCGGGACGCCCAGGACACCGCACACGCAACACCGCACACCGGACACCACACACACCGCAACACACCGCGACACCGGAGAACACGAACGGAGTGTCACAGGACACCACACGCACAACACAACACGCACCACACGAGCGCAAAAGGGCCAAACGGCACACGCAACACCACGCGCAGAGCGTGCACACCGGTGAACAGGGGCCGGGAGGCCCAGGACACCGTACACACAACACCACACACCGAGCGTGCACACCGGTGAACACGAGCCAAAAGGCCCAGGACACCGCACACGCACCACCACACACAGAGCGTGCACATCGGTGAACGGGAGCCGGGAGGCCCAGGACGCCGTACACGCACCGCCACACACAAAGCGTGCACACCGATGAACAGGAGCCGGGAGGCCCAGAACACCGCACACGCACACAGAGCGTGCACAGCGGTGAGCAGGAGCCGGGAGACCCAGGACACCGTACACGCAACACCACACACAGAGCGTGCACACCGGTGAACAGGAGCCGGGAGGCCCAGGACGCCGTACGCACGACACCACACGCAGGGCGTGCGCACCGGTGAACAGGAGCCGGGAGGCCCAGGACACCGTACACGCAACAACACACGCAGGGCGTGCGCACCGGTGAACAGGAGCCGGGGGGCCCAGGACACCGTACACACAGCACCACACGCAGAGCATGCACACCGGTGAACAGGAGCCGGGAGGCCCAGGACACCGTACACGCAGAGCGTGCACACCGGTGAACGGGAGCAGGGAGTCCCAGGACACCGTACACGCACCACCACACACAAAGCGTGCACACCGGTGAACGGGAGCCAGGAGGACCAGGACGCCGTACACACACCACCACAGGCAAAGCGTGCACACCGGTGAACAAGAGCCGGGAGGCCCAGGACGCCGTACACGCACCACCACACACAAAGCGTGCACACTGGTGAACAAGAGCCGAGAGGCCCAGGATACCGTACACGCAACACCACACACAGAGCGTGCACACCGGTGAACAGGAGCCGGGGGGCCCAGGACACCGTACACGCAGAGCGTGCACAGGGGTGAACGGAAGCCGGGGGGCCCAGGACACCGTACACACAGCACCACACGCAGAGCGTGCACACCGGTGAACAGGAGCCGGGAGGCCCAGGACACCGTACACACACCACCACACACAAAGCGCGCACACCGGTGATCGGGAGCCAGGAGGACCAGGACGCCGTACACACACCACCACACACAAAGCGTGCACACCGGTGAACAAGAGCCGGGAGGCCCAGGACGCCGTACACGCACCACCACACACAAAGCGTGCACACCGGTGAACAAGAGCCGAGAGGCCCAGGATACGGTACATGCAACACCACACACAGAGCGTGCACACCGGTGAACAGGAGCCGGGGGGCCCAGGACACCGTACACGCAGAGCGTGCACACCGGTGAACGGGAGCTGGGGGGCCCAGGACACCGTACACGCACCACCACACACAAAGCGTGCACACCGGTGAACCGGAGCTAGGAGGCCCAGGACGCCGTACACACACCACCACACACAAAGCGTGCACACCGGTGAACAGGAGCCGGGAGGCCCAGGACGCCGTACACGCACCACCACACACAAAGCGTGCACACCGGTGAACAAGAGCCGGGAGGCCCAGGACGCCGTACACGCACCACCACACACAAAGCGTGCACACTGGTGAACAAGAGCCGTGAGGCCCAGGACACCGTACACGCAACACCACACACAGAGCGTGCACACCGGTGAACAGGAGCCGGGGGGCCCAGGACACCGTACACGCAGAGCGTGCACACCGGTGAACGGGAGCTGGGAGGCCCAGGACACCGTACACACACCACCACACACAAAGCGTGCACACCGGTGAACGGGAGCCAGGAGGCCCAGGACGCCGTACACGCACCACCACACACAAAGCGTGCACACCGGTGAACAAGAGCCGGGAGGCCCAGGACACCGTACACGCAACACCACACACAGAGCGTGCACACCGGTGAACAGGAGCCGGGAGGCCCAGGACGCCGTACGCGCGACACCACACACAGAGCGTACACACCGGTGAACAGGAGCCGGGAGGCCCAGGACACCGTACACGCAACACCACACGCAGGGCGTGCGCACCGGTGAACAGGAGCCGGGAGGCCCAGGACACCGTACACACAGCACCACACGCAGAGCGTGCACACCGGTGAACGGGAGCCGGGAGGCCCAGGACACCGTACGCGCAACACCACACGCAGAGCGTGCACACTGGTAAACAGGAGCCGGGAGGCCCAGGACACCGTACACGCAGAGCGTGCGCACCGGTGAACGGGAGCCGGGAGGCCCAGGACACCGTACACGAAACACCACACACAGAGCACAGAGCGTACACACCGGTGAACAGGAGCCGGGAGGCCCAGGACACCGTACACACAACACCACACGCAGGGCGTGCGCACCGGTGAACAGGAGCCAGGGAGCCCAGGACACCGTACACGCAACACCACACACAGGGCGTGCACACCGATGAACAGGAGCCAGGAGGCCCAGGACGCCGTACACGCAACACCACACGCAGAGTGTGCGCACCGGTGAACAGGAGCCGGGAGGCCCAGGACACCGTACACACAACACCACACCAGGGCGTGCGCACCGGTGAACAGGAGCCGGGAGGCCCAGGACACCGTACACGCAACACCACGCACAGGGCGTGCACACCGGTGAACAGGAGCCGGGAGGCCCAGGACACCGTACGCACGACACCACACGCAGGGCGTGCGCACCGGTGAACAGAAGCCAGGGGGCCCAGGACACCGTACACGCAACACCACACACAGGGCGTGCACGTCGGCGAACAGGAGCCGGGAGGCCCAGGACGCCGTACACGCAACAACACACACAGAGCGTGCACACCGGTGAACAGGAGCCGGGAGGCCCAGGACGCCGTACACGCAACACCACACGCAGAGCGTGCGCACTGGTGAACAGGAGCCGGGAGGCCCAGGACACCGTACACACACCACCACACGCAGGGCGTGCGCGCCGGTGAACAGGAGCCGGGAGGCCCAGGACACCGTACGCGCAACACCACACACAGAGCGTGCACACCGGTGAACAGGAGCCGGGAGGCCCAGGACACCGTACACGCAACACCACACACAGAACGTGCACACCGGTGAACAGGAGCCGGGAGGCCCAGGACGCCGTACACGCGACACCACACACAGGGCGTGCACACCGGTGAACAGGAGCTGGGGGGCCCAGGACACCGTACACACAACACCACACACGGAGCGTGCACACCGGTGAACAGGAGCCAAGCGGCGCGGCACACCACACGAGCAACCCGCCCCCAAAACGAACCCAGCCCACGCCGCCCTGCAGGAGAGAAACACCATGTCAGACCGCCAAGACCAACCGTCCGGCCAAGGCCAACCCAGCGGGTACGAAGAGGGTGGGCAGGCAGGGCAGGCCGGCGAAGAGGGACAGAGGGACAAGGCGGGGAAAGCGAGAGGAGGGGTCTGAACCCCCCCCCCGCAACGTGCACACACCCCACTGCCGCGCCCCGGGCCACAGCCGGGCGCCAACAGGGCCCACCATGGAGCCAAACGGGCCCGCCAGAGAGAGGGTGTGTCCCCGCGCCTGCGCAGCAGCACGCCCGGGCAAGGAGCGCGCGCCACACACAGGCCAAGCAGGGCACACACGCAGCACCGCACGCCAGCACGCACCACGGCACAAAAACACGACACCACCACAGCAAACACCCACACCCGACGACAAACGAGCCGCCAAGAACAAGTCCAAGCCCCGCAGTCCCCACAGCGCGACAGCCGCCGTCCGGATGGACGTGTGTGCGCCCGGCAGTGAACCCAGCCCCTGCCGGCTACGAACCAGCCGCCGTCCGGATGGACGTGTGTGCGCCCGGCAGGAACCCAGCCCCTGCCGGCTACGAACCAGCTGCCGTCCGGATGGACGTGTGTGCGCCCGGCAGTGAACCCAGCCCCTGCCGGCTACGAAACAGCCGCCGTCCGGATGGACGTGTGTGCGCCCGGCGGTGAACCCACCCCCTGCCGGCTACGAAACAGCCGCCGTCCGGACGGACGTGTGTGCGCCCGGCAGTGAACCCAGCCCCTGCTGGCTACGAAACAGCCGCCGTCCGGAGGGACGTGTGTGTGCCCGGCAGTGAACCCAGCCCCTGCCGGCTACGGAGCAGCCGCCGTCCGGAGGGACGCGTGAGCACCCGGCGCCACCTGCCCGACGGGCTACCGGACCACCGGGCCCGCGCAACCCGGAGGGGTGAGTGCTCAGTTATCGCAAACCACACGCCCAACGGTACCACACCCAACACCACCCGCAAGGACACACCATCACCACCACCATGCACGCCCACGCGCCAACACACACCCAGGGCCTGTCATCAGGGCCACCTGCCGACACCACTACCACCAAGCAGTCCAGCCACAACCACCACCACCACCCGCCACCGGCCGCCCACAACATCACCAACAACACCCTCCCCCCCGGCAGCACTCGCGACGCCGTCGCCAAGCACACCACCATCCGCCCCGCACCACACCCGCCACACCCCCACACTCCACACCACCCACACCGGAAACCGCCAACACCACCGTCCCACCCTTACCACCTGCAGCACCGTCAACATCGACGTCGCCAGCGGCACCACCATCACGCCCGACTGCACCGCCCGAACGACACGCCCACAACCAGCACCCAAACACCCACACCGAGACCACCCACGCCGACCAGACCCCACAACACCCACGCAACGCACACACCGGCCACGGTCCACCAGACAACACAAACCACAACACGCACGGCAACAGCGCACCCGACGCCCGCAGACCCCCCGCAACCCGCGCCACGTACACACCAACACGCACACCCGCACCCGACCACGCCCACCAAGCGCCCGGCGCACCGACCACCACGCGCACAGGCAACCGCCCAACGCCAGCACCGACTCCGCGGGCAGACAGGCAGACAAACCACCCCGTCGGCATCACCAACAGCACCATCACCCAAGCCACCACCTGCGGCACCAACGCCACCATCGCCCGTTGCACCAACGGCAAGCCCCCTCCGGCCCCCCACCACCCGTTCCCAACGCGTCACCTACGGCACACACCGGCCTCACCGTCACCCAGTGCATCGCCTACGTCACCCTCGCCATCGGCACCACCGACGACACCACCGCCCACAGCACCCCCGGCAACAACCTACGTAGGGACAGTACCAGCGGCGTGACCGGTCGGCACACCACCTGCAACAACCACATCAACATCGCCACCACCCATGACATCACCCACAGCGCCCTCACAATCGACGTCACCGGCAGCACCCTCACCGCGGGCACCGCCGAAGGGACCACCAGTCGCGCCACCACCCACTGCACCACTTACAGCGACCACCGGAGCCGCAGGCCCCCCCAGCACCCGCCCCGTCACCTATTACACCAACAGCGTCACGAAACCCTGTCGCCGCCCGGCGCGTCACCCGAAGCCCCCACGTCAACAACACAGACCCGTTTCGACGCCTACAGCACCCCCCCTGTAGGCGTCACCAGCATCTCCTCCACCCATTGCATCGCCCACCGTGCCCCAGCCCAACCCACTGCGCCTTCGGCGCACACATACCCGACACCCACACAAACCAACCACACCCACACGCACGCCCACTCCCGGCCACGCCACCCAGACACTAACCAGGAGCCGCAGCCACCCACGCAAGCGCCACGCCACCACTGCTGCCAACCACCCGCCGTCAGCCCCCCCCGGACCGGCGCCCTGGGAACCGGGAGCTGACACCGGCACACAACCACAACCACGCACAGCACCCCAGCCAGGCCCCCCCCCCCCCCCCCCAAAAAAAACAAAGCCAAACAAGCCAGCGAAAAGAGAGGAGTAAGGGACAGGCAGAGGAAGGGGCCACGGGGGGAGCAGAGGGCAAACACGCAAGCCCACACACGCGCGCCCCCCCCCCCCCAGCCAACCCGACCCCGCATGCCCCGCACCGTCCCAGGAACCGCAAAGCCCAAGACCACCCCCCAGGCACCACCACAACAGACCACCATGAGGAGCCGCCGAGGACGACACACGACACACCGCCGCCAAACACACGGTCGACACCGACACAAGCCCCACCCCCACAACCTGCCGCACCCGCCGCTGCGGCGCCCCAACACACAATGGTGCCCCCATGGATGCGGTACACCCCAAAAACCCCCTTCAGCCAGCCGACCAGAGGCCACCACGGGACGCACCAACGGGACGCCGCGGAATACCCACCCACAGTGCGACCCCGACACCCGCTACCCGCCGGCAACCTACCACGGGCCCACCCCCCACCGTGGAAACGATACACCCCAGCCACACACCGCCACTCACCACCCGCGGGCACCGCAACGGGGCCACAACACGCCCAAGCAGCCGCGATCCACCGACCCGCGGACCCCGCAAACGCAATACCCCACACCACCGGGCCCACCCAACGGCGGGCCGACACCCCCAAGCACCACACGACCACACCCCCCTGGTTGCGACACTCCAGTCCCGCACACCCCGCCCCAGGGGACCCCAGGCCCCACGCCACACCGACCCCGCACAAGCCACGTACTGGAACACGCCAGGAGGACGATCAAGAGACCACGCGGGGCTGCCCCACACCGCCAGAGGACAAACCACGGGCGACAACCCACCCCACCATACCTGGACACGGTGCCCCCCCCCCCCAAGCGGGAAGGCCACCACAAAGCACAACACCATCATACCGCACTGCACCCCCCTCCCCCACCCGGGGGCACCCGGGGACACCACAGCCCACCAAAACAGGAACGAAGCCGCGCCCCGCCGACTCCGCACCCCACCCCACCGGAACCACCCCTGGAAACCCCGCACATATCGCGCCAGCTCAACACCCACCACCGGCCACAACCCGAACCGCACACAGGGGCAACACCACCGGCCAGGACAGCCACCAGCGTGCAGCCACACACCACAACAACGCCAAACGGCGCGCCTCCCCCGGCGCACGACCCCGCACCGGCCGCCGCACGTGCCCCGAACACCAGCATCACACGCCCACCGTGCAATGAAGCAGCACCCCAGCACGTGAACACGCACGATGACCCCATGGCCCTGGACATCGACAGCCTGCTAGAACTGGAACTCCAACACACGGAGGACACGGAGCATCATATGGACCTCACCCCGCCGGAGCTCGAGCGCACAGCAAGCAACTCCGCGGACTCCAACCCGCAAAATGCCCCCCCGCGGCCCTCCCCCCGCGAGAGGGCGCCCTGGAAGCACCTGTCCAACGCCCTGCGGCGCCACCACCCCACCCACGAAGCCAGCAACGGGCCCGCCGAGTACCGGGTGTCACTCGAGCACGACCTGCCCGACGTCACGGGGCCGGGACTCCACGGGTACACCACCGCTCCCCCCCCTTCAGGCACCCCCACACAAGAATGGGAGGACGAGTACACCGTCGACGTCACCGACATGACGGCATACATGGAAAGCGTGGAGGACACGGAGCAAGACACCGTCCTCAGCCTCCTCGCCTACAACAGCTGGAGATGGGGCCACCAGGTCACCCTCCACCGACCGCAAGACGGGCCCCACCAGTGGTCCCCAGAGCAAACGGCGAAGTGGGACATCGTCCTCCAACTCACCCCCGAGGGCTTCTACACCCTCACGCACAGCGGATTACCCGACGCCGCACCCAATGCACAGGCGCTGCCGCTGGCCCAGCCCCAGGAGGACGACGCAGACGCACCCCCACCGGACGAATGTAATTGGGACCCCCCCACAGCGACCATTGAACGCATGCCGCACCAAACGTCACCTCCCCCACGACTACCATGCCACCAACGACTCGCGGGGACGCCGCACACTGCCTCTGCAGTGGGCGTCACCGGAAGGCACCTTCACGTGGGGGGAAATCCTCCCCGGCGCCGTGGCGCTCACGTACCTGTGGCTCCGGGACGCGGAGACGCACGCGCAGCCCCCCGGCACACACCTCCTCCTCACCCTGGAGGGAGAGGCCGCCGTCAAAAACGTCCACACAGCGGAAGGAGAGGACTACGTGACGGCGAACGCAGACACCGCAGTATGGCTACACGCTCACGAGCACACCACACCCCCCACCGTAGTACCGGGGTCACACCCCTGGCACGTGGTCATCGTGCGACTGCCCACAGGAGCAGACACGGGAAGCGCCCAACAGGGATGGGCGGACAGGTGGGCACACGTGTGCGCCTCCCTGCACGAAGGGCTGCACAGACCCTCCCTCACCAGTCACACCCTCGAGCCGGCCCCCACCACGGCCGAATCCCACACCGGGGCGGCCTCCCCCACCGGAGTCTGGGCCTACACGGGCACCCTCCACCGCGGGGCAGCGGAAGCCCTCAAGATCGCCATCTCCAACCACCAGGGCCTCGTGCACACCCCCCACGATAACACACAAAAGGGCTACACCCTATGGTGGCACCACCCCGCACCAGAAGGGGGCCTGCAACCACCGGCAGACCAGCCTGGCATCGGCCCAGACCTCACGGCGATCGCCCGCGCCGTCGCCGCCATGGCCCAGCAAGTTGGAGCGCCATCCCAGGGGGCACCGTCCATCATCAAGGAAACGGCGGCACGCCACAACCCAGCTTTCACACACTTCCGGGGACGCCCCATTCATCCCACCCTACCGGACCTCGACCCCCCCGCCCACGATGCGTGGGCAGTCCACATCCTCGTGCCCCACGACACCGCGCCCAAAACAGGGGACGCAACGGCACGCATCACCAAACAACTCCCCAATACCGCACTCCACTACGACATACCAACGCCCAACGTCATCGTCACCCACAACACGGGTCGCGACCACTACTACCTCCAGGCCACGCATGAGCGCCCCCCCATCACCGTATACACCTTCAGCACCTACCCTGGCCTCCAGCCCCCGCAACACCACCCGCGCCCGGCATGGAAGCATCCCCTACACGTCGCCCCGACCCCACGCAAAAAGCCCACCCACCACGCGCCCCCTCCCGCCCACAGCACCGCCCTCCACACCGCCCGCAGACGGGCCGCGGCACACCACCAAAGCCACCTGCTCCCACGCATTAACGCTGGACCCAGCACTGTCACCGAGGCCACCCACAAAAGCACCTTGAACCTACTGGCTCGCAAGCTACGCCCCAAAACGGCACTGGAGGACACGCTCTGGATATACTATGGCGAAGGCCGCACGGCACGGGTGGCGGACCTCCGCAACATCATCCCCCGCCACATCCAGCGAGCGGTAGGGCCCCTCACCGTGTACGCCGTACCGCACCCCATAACAGCCCCATGCACCCACTGCAACCCTCGGTGCGCGCTACCATGCGCAGGCGCTCTGCAGCAACCCCTGCCCACCCCTACCTACAGGGGGGACATATACCTCGGCACGGTACCCGGGGACCCACACCCCTACCTCCTGCCCGCAGCGGACCGCCACCACGCCATACTGCTGCACCTTGTCGAGCACCTGGCGGTGGGACCATCCCCCTTCCAGAAGCGCCCCCCCGGCACCCCATCCGACGGACGCCCGCCAGATGAGCCGACGCACGCCACACCTGGACCCAAACGCGCCATCGCACTCCTCACCCTAAAGGCGGAAGCCGCCATCCCCCGAGACCTGGAGGGGGAAAACCACCTAATGGTGGAAGGGCTGACGGAACACGTCCTGATCGCAGCCATGTACGCCACGGCGTCCGCATCCCACCTCTGGGAGGACCGCCCCTCCCCACCTCTAGCCCAAGCAGCGCAGGACGCCCCCGACACGGGCCCCACCGCCGAGGACATCCACCAAATCCTCACCATGCGAGCACCCCCGAAGGCCCACCCTGCGGTCCGCCCCATCCAGCTCGTCAGCTGGGACGCCATGGACGCCCCCCCGACCACCACGGAGGTCCACATCCTCAAACACCGGGACACCTGGTGGACGGTGGAATGGGACGACCATGGCAAGGTCAGACGGGCAACGGCACACGCCCCCGACGGCGCAGTCCCGCCCCCACCACGCGGAGGAGACCGCTTGCGACTCGCCGCACGCATCCCCCACGCCCCAGAGGCAGCCTGGGAAGCGCTGCACTACGCCCTCTACTGGGCGCAGGGGGCGCCAGAAGGCCCCCTCACCCCGGAACGCAGCCCAGCGTGGACACGCCACGCCACCCGCTACAGGGCCCACATGCGCCGCCACGGGGCAGGCACCGGGCACCGGCTCCTCACCTGGCCCACAGACCTGCCCGACGCCCTGCAGGAGGCCGAGGAAGTGCTTGGCCTCATGACCAAGCAAGTGTTCCAGCTGAAGGACCCCGTCCCCACGTCCAAGCCCGACGTCCCAGCCGCTCGCGAACACCCCGTGTTTACACCGGGCCACGCACCCGTACAGCAGCCCCAGGGCGCACCTCCTCAACGGGGACAACCCGCTGCCCGGCGCCGCCAAGGTGCGCAGAAGCGCAAGGCCCCCACACAGGCCAAACCCGCGCCAAAGCCAAGGGCCAAGCCGAAGAGCTGGACCAAAGAGGAAGCCGCTGCCCTGTATCCCGAATACGCCATCAACACCCGGGTGCAGCTGCCCTTCGAGTACCCCACGGCCGCGGGCCCCTCCAAGTGGATATGGGCCGCAGGGGAGGTCAAGCACCGGTACCTCGTCACCGGGGACCACCAGGGGTTCAAGATCCACGTCAAGTGGGACCCGGCCACCCCCAACGACAAGAAGCTGGGGCGCACCATCGAACTCTGGCGAGACCAAGCCGGTCGTGAGATGGTCCCCATGCAGCTGTGCATCCCCGACACGGAGCACCTCACCGCCATGAGTACACGGGCGAAGTCCACAATGCATGGGCCCTACCCCAGCCCCAGAAGCGGAACCGCAGGGCACCCGCAGCTCAGGGCCTCATCGACCTCCTCGACGCCTGACGGGGCCAGGGCCTGACACGGCCCGCCCCCCCAACTACCGATCCCCAGAAACCGGCGCCTGCGGAAGCCCACGCCCGCATCAACATCCTCAACGAGCCCGCGGTCACCTACGACCCCACCAAGGCCGCCACCCTGCAAGCCATGCCTGGGCCGCACCCCCGAGGCGCAGACCTCCTGGGGTTCCTGGAGCAAGCCCTCCGCAGAGCGGACCAACCCGAACAAGCACCGATCCTGGACCCGGAGGGGAATAAATATCACGCCCACTGGGAACAGGGGGTACCCCTCTACCACAAGACGTCGGTCACGGTACATGCCCACCCCGACCTCGGAGTGGATGGTCGCCTCGAGGCGTACCAGTGCGTGGGGCCCGGATAGCAGCTAAACGTGCTACTCACGCACGTCCCGTTCGGGGAGGAGACCAAGGACTTCCTGGACACCCTGAGCCTGGCGTACCGCCGACTCTCCCTCCTGGCACCCACCATCATCATAGGCGACCTAAACGCCGCCCCCACCGACGACGACCGCACCGGCCCACCCACAGCCACCGACACAGCTGTCCGGGACGCCATGCACCAACTGGGCCTCACCGACCTCACGGCAGGACTCACCAGCACACCCTCCCATTACCCCCACCAAACCGGCACCCACCCATCCCGCATCGACATGTGCTACGGGGACCCAACCACGGTGCGCGTCCACGAAGCAGCCTACGGGGACCTCCCGCCAACAGGCACGGGCCACCGGCCCCTCTACATCGACCTCATCATCCCCAACCTACCCCCACCCGCGGCCACCCTGCAAGACGACACCCTCCCACCCACACTGCAGTTCCCGGCCGAGGACGACCACGGCGCCTGGCACAGGTACAACAGGGCCCTACACGCCATCCTGCGCCGCCCGGGTGCACCGACACTCACCACCGCCATGCGCCAGGCGGCACAAGCATGCGGCATGGAGCGTGACACAAACCAGACGGGAGCACCACCAGACCTCACCCTCCAGCAACTCGTCCATGACATCTGGACCACGAAAGGGGAACTCGCCACCCTGCTACGCCCCAGCACACCGGAGGCACGAGACCGGGACGCCCACCTCTGTGCGCTCCTCACCACCCGCCGCCACCAACTCCAGGAATGGCACGCCAACCGCATAGCGGCCGCAGCCCATGAACGCGAAAGATACGGCAGAAACGACACGCCGTACAAGTCCCTACGGTACGTCAGCCGCATCCTGGAGGACACGGGGCGCCGTACCATCCACGCGATACGCACCCCCGAAGGAGGCCTCACCAATGACCCCGACGCCGTCCTCCAGGCAGTCCTAGACAGCTTCCAGGCACAACACGGGGACGCCCTCCCCGAGCTCGAACCCCACACCAGAAACACCATCCGCGAGCATGTGCCCAGGGTCTTCAACCGGGAACAGCGACGCGCCTTCGAACACAACCCCTCCAGCATCTCAGAACTGCAACACACCCTAGACCGCCTGAAGAAGGGGGTCGTGCCCGGCGTCGACGGTTTGCCGGCCGAAGCGTACCAACGCCTCACCCTGCTCATCAAACGCCGCCTGGCAGCCCGCCTGTGGGACATCGTCACGGGCGCCACGCCCATCCCCCCTGAGTGGGCCAACCTGGTCCACCCCCTCTACAAAAAGGGGGACTGGGCGCAGCCGGGGAACTGGCGGCCCATAGCGTGCGCCACCACGGAGGTCAAGCTGGTGTGGACGCTCATCCTAGGCCGCATCGCGCCAGCGGTCTCCGCCCACGTGCCTGCCAGCATGTGGGGAGCCATGGCCGGCAGGTGCCCCCACGAGGCCATCTTCTTCCAGGACACCGCACTGGACATGAACCCCTACGAGATGATCATCGCCTCCCTCGATGTCCAAGGCGCGTTCCCCCACGCCCAACACCGGCTCCTCACGGAGGTATGGGATGCCATGGGCCTCCCATTCCTATCCTTCATGACCAGGTACATCCAGACCCGACTCTACGCCGTCATCACAGCCGCAGGCCTCACCCCCTGGACCGGCACAGACAGCGGGGTTTCCCAGGGAGGCGCCGAAGGCCCCTTCCTCTACCTCCTCGTCACCCTGCCACTGGCATTCGAGCTAGCACGGGTATACCCGGGGTACGCCCCATACCCGCTACGGTCCCCCCTCATCAACTTCGCGGACGACAACCTCCTAACTACGGCCACCGGCCACCGCGACCCTGAGAACGCAGGGCTACCAACGACCACCGACCAAGCGTCCGCCATTCTCCAACTCACCACAACCTACCTGGACGCCCACCAGCTTCTAGTGCACCCCCGCAAATCGGTCGGGCTGGCCGACGCCAAGACCCCTACCTGCCACATCCGGAAAGGCGAACCCCTACACCTGGAAGACACCACAGTCCACCTGGGAGTCAAACAGGCCACGCGGCACCACCACATCAGACTCCCAAGCAAGCTAGAAGAGCGCCTCGCCCGGCTACCCCAAATTGCCAGGGGGAACCTCCTGTCTACGCAGGGCCTGGCGTACTTCACGGAGGCAGTGCTCAACGCGGCCATCGGGTACCAAGCCCTGCACCTCCCGCGCCCCCAAGACGCACTACGCCACGCTCGACAGCAAGTGACGAAGGCATGGGCGCAACACGGAGGCTGGCCCACGTCTTTCCCCAAGGAGGCCATGATGGCCCACTGGCGCTACTACGGAGACAATACGGGCGCCCTGGTCGACATGGCCTATGCCAAACACGCAGCGCATCTCCTACACAGGGTAACACACAACCACCAACCAGAAGTTCGCGAGGCGGCAGCCATACGCATAAAAGAAGCGCAAATGGCCCGCAACACCTGCCCCCGGTGGATACTGGCGCAACACGGCGTCTCCACCCCCGTGGGCACTGGCATCTGGGCCCAGCTACAACTCCTCCTACCGCACCACAAACACGCCATCCTGACAAACCACCACTCCGATCAACAGGGGCCACTCCTAGCCACACACACATACATCCACCGACACCCGGCAGGCGAGGTGGACACCCTGCGCCTCGTAGGGGCCACCGTCACCATAGTGTATATCACCCCAACACAGATGAAGATCATGGCCCCATGCGACGCCCACCACGCCCCGTTCCTTTCCGACCCACAATGGCCAGCACGCCACGTCTTCCAAGCGTACCTCCGCGCATGTGCTACGAAGGTTGGGCGCGACATGCCGGGGCCCAAGGACATCGACACGGCGTACACAGCCTTCCAGCGCCAGCACCCCCGGCCCCGCCCGAGTGAGCACGAGACCCCCAACGACGGCGGCACGACGCAGGGGGAGCCCACCCCGTCAGCCGAAGGCTGGATACCACCCACCATCCTGCTACTAGCACCAAACGGCCACAAACATGCTACCCGCACTGTCCAGCGACACCATGCACCCTGGTCCATCCCCAAACACAATGAACCGGAGACCGATGTACCACCAGTCAGACACAGTGACCAGGACATACCACGCACGTGCTGGCACTGCGGCCCGGCAGCCCTCGACACTCCGTGGCCCCTGCTACACCTCATCTCCACCCACTACCGCACCCCCACCGCCGCCGCCACCGCCGACCAGCAGGCATGGCTCTCCCCCTGGTTTCACACGGTACCCCCAGACCACCCGGCGCACGTAGCCTGGACCCGAACACCCACGGCGACATGGACGTTCACCAACGAGCGGGCAGACCCGGACAGCGTAGCCATGGAGTACGACCGCTGCGACCCACACCGCGCAGGACCTCAGGAGGCACCCATGCGCCCCCTACAGCACAAATGCCCCACCCTCCGCGGTGACAAAGACGACAAGGAACGGCGACAGACCATCACGTGCCAGAAGTTCCACCCCAACACGGGATACCTCTTCCACCTGATGTACGCGTATATCACCCAGGGACGCCCAGACAGGGGCCTCCTCCGCCTCACCCCACGAGCCCAGGCCATCATCACCCAGGGGATAGGCGTCTATGCAGCGCCACTACTGCAACCCACGCAAATCACCGCCAGAACCGCCCAGGGGACCCCCATCTACGTCTATCACCCCACAGCAATCGCCCGCCTACCCATACCCAGCGACACCGACATCATCTACTTCACTGACACATCCGGCACCCAGCAACGCACCCCCACGGTCGGTTGCGCCTCCGTGCGCATCACCCGGCACGCGGACGGCCTCCACGTGGAACACCACACCGGGGCCACCATCTTTGGGGCGTCCTCCCACGGCGAACTGCGCACCATGGCAGACGCCGTCACCGCCACACCGCCACCCACGACGATCCGGCCCCGCAACATCTGGGTAGTCGTGGACGCCACGGTCGACATCCACCTCACCAGGCGCCTTGCGGACCTACCCCTCCACAAAGCACTCGAATCCGGCCTCACCACAAAAGCGTTGGGACTATGGATGGCCTTCAAGGGCATGCACCCCCAGGACGCCCTACACATCATCAAGCAGGAGTCACACCGCTACGCATACGGCAATGAACACGCAGACACGCAGGCCAAACACCAGAACACCAACCACACCCCAGGGCTCGAACGCGTGCGACTGGACACCCCACACCACAGCCACCTGCAACACCTGCCCCCGATACCCCCGGCCACACAGCCCCCCCAATGGATGCCCGAGGACACGCCGTACACGGATCGCGACAAGCAGTACCACTACCCCACACCCATCCAGCAACTGGCCACCACACTTGGCCACCCAGCGAACACCGAACTCCTCCGACGCCTCAAAGACTCCGTCCACACCCCCCTCTACTACTCCGCCCTGCGCCCGGATAGCCTCCCAGCACACCTACAAAAGCCCCAACTCCAACTCGCCCTCGAAGAACTTCCCATCCTCACCCGATACCACCGATGGTATACGCGCCGCTCGATCCACGTCCCCGCAGGACACATTAAATGCATCTGCAGCCACGCGGAAGAAGAAACATGGGACCACTTCAAGGCGTGCCCCCTGTACAGAGGACTGGACACCCTCACAGACTGGAACCCAACCCACACCATCGCACAGCACGCCGGATTGCTGACGCAGTCCCCGGCGACCCAGCAACTCACCACCGTCCTCAAGCAGACGGAGGTGCTCGAGGCAGTCCGCGAGGGACTCGTCCCCATTGCCGTCTACACCTTGCTACGCACCCACGCGGAGGACCCCCAGGCCACGGCGGCGCACATGCAGCGGAAGGCCGTTGCCAAGACGGCGGAGCAGCCCACATACCGCACCCACAAATACCTGCAGCATGCGGCAACCCTGCCCCCACCTCCTCAAACTCCTGTTCTACCAACCATGAGAACCTACCCCGTGACATACCAACACGGAACCCCCACCACGTCTACACACCATCCACCGAGCACAGCACTGGCACAGCACACACGGACACCACAGGCACCGCACACACTCCCACCAGCATGCGCGCGCCACCAGCCCCCATCCTCCCACGCTGCCGTCTGTCCCCAGGTGAGACCAACCACCAGCCACCGCATGTCCCCTCTGCGTTAGCCGGCGGCTACCACAGACAGCCCTGCCCTGCAACCCAGACCACTGGGTCTGCCTGGGAGCCGCGCACCGCCTCACCCGCTGCCCCCACTGCGGGGACCTCAACCCCCGCCACCACGAGCGGCCCGCGGCCCCAGCCGCACCTCACCCCGCCAGCCACCCGAGCTTCTTCGGGTTCCTCACCGACACCCTCCGGGACCACCTGGGAGGGTACTACGTGGCGGACGCGGCGGACCACGCATGGACCACAGCCGTGGCCACGAGCAGCACACCCCTGCCCCCCCACAGCCCACCCCTACGCCACAGCGGAGGCGGCTTGAACTCGGCGGCCCGCCACATCCTCCTCGCCCTATACCTCCACCACCCAGACCTACACCTCCCAGACCCACAACTCCCGGCCCCCCAAGCAGCAGCCCTGACGCCGGAAGCGTGGGCCGACACGGCACCAGAGGAGATAGCAGCCTACCTCCGAACCACTTGCCGCCGGTTCACAAACGCCCTCGGCCGACGGAAGGGAACACCTTACCCCCTCAGCGCACTCCTCTACCCGGCACACCACCCCCACCCCGCACAACAGACGCCCCCGGAGGGCTGGGCGTCTTTTCGGGACGCCCACCTGGCCGCCCCCGACGAGGCCACCGCCACGCGGATGGGCCTCACGGACCAGGAGACCTACGTCAGAGGCCTCAAGACGAGCCTCCAAGAGGCACACCGCTGGCACGCCCGCTCCCTGTCGCCCCCACGGGGACAGGGGGGTTCACCCGCCCCCGACACCCACCAGGCCAAGAAGACCAAGACAGGTCAGGGGGCCCGCCAACGCGCCCGCCAGCAGGGCGCGACGCCCCGACCAAGGCCCGGGTCCAGCCACACCGCACCGCCCCACGCCCAGACCCCCGGGGCACACCAACAACACCGCCACCGCCAGCGCCCACCACCACCACCGTACCGCAGCACCCAAACCCTGCAGCCCAGTCAGCCACCACCGCCCATACACGTCCACACCATGCCAGGACCACCGTACGCGCAGAGCCAGGGGACATGGCACCACCAACACCACCACCACGCCCCCGTCCCTCTCAACCCCTACCCCCTAATGCCCCCATGCTACAGCGACCCCCACCAGCTACATCCCCACCACGCCCCAGCACAACCAGGCCCCGCGAACCACCCACCCCACATAGCGCACAGGACTGCACCACACCAACACGTATTCCACCACCACCAGCCGCTGCCACCACACCCACCAACGCCGGGGTACCACCCACAACCGGCACACCATCCACACCACCGCCACGCGGTCCAGCACCACCCGCCGCCCCCGCTACACGGGCCCACGACATACGAGCCACGGTACACCCCCATGGACCCGCGAGGAGCCGGGCACGCACACCAGCAACACCAGGGCCTAGTAGGAGCGCCCCACCACCACCAACAGCCCCCCCACCCACACCCCATACCAGCGAGCACCATCCACCGTCAAGCAACCCATCGCATACGGACCACAGCCCCACCCGGGGGCTCATGCGGCCGCCTCCCACCCGCACCCCGGCACCACAACCAGTCAAGAACCGCAAGGGCCACACGGCGCACACACGCAACACCCACACGACCCACAGGGACGCCCGGACCCCCAGCCAGCACAACACCCACCCCTGCCCCCCCCACCCCACCACCACCAGCAGCCCCCCCACCCACACCCCATACCAGCGAGCACCATCCACCAGCAGCCACCCATTACATACGGACCACAGCCCCACCCGGACGCCCATGCGGCCGCCTCCCACCCACACCCCGGCACCACAACCAGTCAAGAACCGCAAGGGCCGCACGGCGCACACACGCAACACCCACACGACCCACAGGGACGCCCAGACCCCCAGCCAGCACAACACCCATCCCCGCCCCCCCCACCACCAACAGCGCCACCCCCACACCACCCCCCCCCGCCCCCCCCCCGAGACCAGGCCAAGGACACAACACGCGGCAGCCAGCACACGCCAATTGACGTCGATACCCCCGCCGACACACGCCACCGCGAATCCCCCCTCCCGCGACCGCCACAAGAGACCCCATCACCGGACCCCACGCGCGACAACGACGACCACCCCCCCCAACCCACACCAACCCCCCCATCACACCCCGCACCACCAGTCGCCGCACCGGCCGAACCCTACGCCCTACACAACCCCGCAGCGGTACGGCAGCACCTCCGGGGTCTCCGGGAACAGGACGTCGTGCTGTACCTCCGCACCTCCGGCACCAGCACCCCCATCCGGGCGGCCACCCTGGTCCAGGCGGCCACCCTGGGGGAAGGCGTCAGAGACTTCCTCTTCGACGCCTTCCTCCACGTCGCCCGACACGAGCGCCCCCCACGCGCCACCCCAGACGGCGAGAGCCCGCCCCCCACGGGGAGCCGGATCTGGGTGCCCCCCATCGACTGGGTGCGACACCTGGTCGGACACCCCGTGCCGGAGCGGGACAGCACCCAGGGCCGCACCCGCTACCGCGAGCCCAACATGGCCCACCCCCCACCCGACGCCAGCCCCGACAGCATCAAAGAGTGGGAGCGGGAAACATGGGTAGCCCGGATGGCCTCCCTGAGCAACTTCCGGCACCACGTCCCGGGGGACATCCCCACCCCCGACGAGCAGCAGCCAGACCCCTCCACGTACATGACCCTCATGTACAATGTGCACTACACCCTCTCCACCACCACCTACGACGCACCCACAGACCACTGGGTGGTACACGGCACCGACTCCCTCCTCCCCGCCGACTACACCCCCCCCAACACAACCCAGGCCCCGACACGTACGCCAGGGGGGACGACCCGGACGACCCCCACATCTGGGGCACGTGGGAACCCGAATCCCTGGACACGCTGCTCACCATCCGCAGCGGCTACCAGGGCCTTGGTAGGGCGATGTATTGCCTCGCCAAGTGGACCCAACAGACCTGGAAGATCCCCACGGACGGATGGGTGTGGGTGGTCACGCTGCGCCCCTAGCAGAGGGAAGCCCCCCCAAACCGCAGGGGACCCACCCCTCCACGCCCCACCACCCTACAACTATGCCCGTACATGGTGGCAGCCCGCCTCATGACGCTGCTATAGCCGGGCCCCCACACCCCCACCCAAAGCTACCCCCACCTCACAGAGGAGGACATGCCCGGCATCCAGCGATGCTTCTTCCGGACCCTCGACTACCTCCAGCAGACACACCCCCACGTCCTGGAGCAGATATGGCCACCCCCCGGGTAACCCACGTGCCCGCGCAGCCGAGACAACGCCGGCACGCCAGCACCAGCACGCACGGATCACCAGGGAAAACGCGCGCACACGCCCGATGCCCGAACCTGCACCCTCGTTCTCGCTACTTACAGGACCCAGCATCATACGCCCGCCCCCGAGGCCCGGGACCCTCCACCGTCTCCCACAGCCCTCTCCTCCGCCTCCGACTCCACAACCTCCACCACCACGACCACCTCATCCACCACCACCACCACGTCCTCATCCAGCACTCCACCCCCCAGGCCGCGGGGAACACCTCCCAAACGGGCCTCCAAACCCGCCCCCACCGCGAGCAGCCCCGTTGCCGCCAAGGCCCACGCCCCGACGAAGCCCGCGCCCACGACCCAGCCGAAGCCCAAGACCGCCGCCAAACGGCAACCCGCAGCCAAGCCCAAACCCAAGCCCAATCCCGGCGCCACGACGGCAGCGCGGGCCCGGTCTTCCGAGGATGTCCTCTACGACATCCGGCCCCAGCCGTCCCAGGCCCGGAGGCAGCAGCGCCCAGCGCGGCGCCCCCCCACCTTCACCGACGCCACCACCACCACCTTCATGGCGGAGCGCGCCACGGCCGAAGCGCGACGCGCCTCGTCCCGCCACCACCCAAAGCCCGCACCCCAGGCCCACGGACCGCTCCCGACCAAGCCGGAACAACGCCAGGGTCCACTAGCAGCGTCCCCGCCCCCCTACCGGCCCCCGATGCCAGCCCACATGCAACGCATGCCCCACTACCGCCGCCGCCGCGAGTCCCCGCCCAACCCCGAGGCGGAGACCGTGCGCGCACACCCGCGGGTCCACATCCGCGTACACCCCCACTCCCCACGCACCCCCACGGAACAGGACCACGAGGAATCCCCCAGGCCCGCCACCGCCGCCGGTCCCCACGACCCCGTCACACCCACCCACGCCCACTCCTCCGCCAAAGAAGGCGGGCCCGCCCAGGAACAGTGGTGGCAGCCCTGGACCCACACGCAGCTCTGGCAGCTGCGGAAGTGGGCCCGGGGAGAGCCCTCCCTCGAGGGCCTGGTCCATCGGCCCCGCAAGGGGTCGGTGAAGAACTGCCGCCTCCGGCCGGCGGGGGGGGTGGATGCCGCAGGTCGCATGGGAAGCCATGCTGGCCGATGCGCTCCACCCCCTGGGAGTGCACCCTCGCAACCTCCCCGCGCCCCAGGACCACCCGTATGTCCTCAGGCGCCTGCGGGAGATCCTCCAGGAAACGCGGCGAGACGGCATCCGCCTGTGGGACATCACCCAAAGCCCAGCCCCGCACGCACACCCCCCCTCACCACCCCACAAGCGACACCGGCGACACCCACAGCACCCCAGGAGCCCTGCGCGCCACACAACACGACGCGCCTGACCCCCCGGCCAGCGGCGCCGCTATCTAACCCCGTTACCCAGCACACCACCACCACGGGGTGCCACGCCAGGCCCCGCCCAGAAGTCACCAAACGAACCGGACGCCGAAGGAAGCCAACGCACACGACAACGAGCACCACTACGCCCAAAGGCGCCGAACCCAGGCCCGATACCGTGAGCTCCTCTCCACCCTCAGCACGACACACACATCACTGACGTCACTCCTCCGCCGTGCCCCCTCCCACGCCACCGCCCCGCCCCCCCCCCCCTCCCGCCGCACGTCCCCACGCCGCCCAGCACCCAGCCCCACACACTGCGCCACAGCATCGCCCTAGTCCGGCTCCTCCACCATCGCGCCACTTGGCACCTCACAGTAGACCGCCGTTTTGTGGTCCTGCTCCCCCCAGCACCGCTCCCGGGGCCGCACCCGGCCCACATCATGTTCGCCCCCACGTCACGGGCCGCGGACATCCTCCCGCTCCTCGCCGCCACCCCTCCCGGGCATCGCATACTGCTTGCCGCTAACCCCTCTGTCCTCAGTGAGGTCCTCATCGGGCACGCCGACGCCCTGCACGTGCGCCCGCTGCTGCCCAACCTGCACACTGCGTACACCCCTGGCACGCCCGTCGACCCCTCCGTGTGGGACTCCCAGTGAGGCCACCGGCCACCGGCCGGCCCGCACGCACCACCCCGCACTCGCCTCGGGCGCGTGACCACGTGGACGCCGCCACCCACACGCCCGGCCCCGCGCAACCACCTAACCCAGCCAGAACCCAAGCACAAATCAAACCCGAGCCACACCCAGAAACCGCTAACCCTTGACTCCTAACCAAGCCCGCCGAGGGAACACCGAAACCACAGCCCACACAGCCGCCTAACCAGCCAGCTCCACAAGCAAACAGACACCTCACCAAACCCAGCCTGACCCAAGCCTAACCAAGCAGAAGCCCCAACACAAATCAAAGCCGAGCCACACCCCGAAACCGTCAACCCTTGACTCCTAACCAGGCCCGCTGAGGGAAATACATAGACACAGCCCACAGCCACAGCCCACACAGCCGCCTAACCAGCCAGCACCAGAAGCAAAGAGACACCTAACCAAACCCACCCTGACCCATACCCGTGTACATCAGGACGCGCGAGCCGCACCCCTGGGGCGCGACCGCCGCCACAGCACCGACGACACACGCCAGAGGACACAACGCTATTGCACCACCGCACCAGCTGCCCGTGCCTGTGCCTGCAGTGTACGCGCGGCCCTGTTTTTCCCTTTTTGGTTTTTTCTTTTTTTTCCCCCCCCAAAAAAAAAAAAAAAAGTAAAAAAAAAAAAACAACGAAAATTAGGGGGGGAGGAAGAGGGACACAACCACCCATGGCACATGCGCACCGCACACAGCACGCACACCGGTGAACAGGAGCCCAGTGGCCCAGGACACCGCACATGCAACACAACACACCGAGCGAGCACACCGGTGAACAGGAGCCCAGCAGCCCAGGACACTGCACACACGTAGGGCGGCCGAGGGACAGGAAAGAACAAATACCCAATGGTTCGGACGCACTGGGGCGACCCAGCCGACCCACCGGGCCAGTGGCAGGAGCGGTACTCCAAGGCCACTGGTCCGAGCCCGGCCAGGCTGCATCGGGGACCATGGCAAACGTCACCCGGAGCCATGGAAGCAACCAGTGACAGGCGAGCCGGTACACAGTCCAGGAGGGGGTCACCTGCCAAGCAGAGTGGCCCCGCAACTCAAGCCACAAGGGTGAGGCGGTCGTACCGTAGACAAGCGGGAGCAATACCCCTTGTGGTGAGAGATACTCCACACGGCTGGGCAGCCCCCCAGAGCTGCCGCCCAAAGGAGGGGAGATGTGGCCCTACCCATGGACACATGTGGGGACACCGTCCCACCTGGGACAAATGGACCGGGTGGCCGCGACAATGCCTTCCCAAGCACATGCGGGAGCGGCTCAAGAGGCACCTGACATGGGGCAGTGTGAGGGACAGGATGTCCCCTTGGTAAGACCTTCTTCCTGCAATGTCAAAGGAGGCATCCCCAGCTCCTGAAGATACCTACCTACCCTACCTACCTAAGTCAAAATGGCGTGCAGAAATTCAACAAAAGCGAGCAGCAGCACGTCAACCGGATGCAAACTTGACCATATATTGAGAGTAAGACGCGGTATACCTCGATGGATCCAAAGTTCGAAGAAAAGCTCCATGGTAGTCCATCTCCATGGTCATCCCCAAGTGAGGTCATGAAATTCATCGGTCAAAAATGAGGTTGACCCTTTCGATGCTCGGTACATTTCCGCAAACAATACAAACAAACACGAAATGCAAGGTGAACACATACCCAAACATGCACAAGAACAGATTAGGTTCGAACTCCTAACGGGCTTCGAGAACCAAACCCAGAACATTAGCCCATGCTTGCGTAAGATTGAGTGAGAATTGACATGAAAGTGACATTGTGAAAAAGACTTTAAATGATTCAAAATGCGTTACAAAAAGAAAGTGTTTGAGGCTCGATGCAAGTCGAACTCTTCCATATCTCAGAAGTACGGATTGGGTACGTACTAAACAAGCTTTTACTTGACTTACAGCTCCATGATATCTTAGAAGTATTCGGCGGCTCCAAATTCATCATACAAATCACATTGAGGGAGCGGAGAGTCGTGGCGTACACTGGAATCAAAATTTAGGTCAAAGTTCAACAATGGCATGGAGTCAGGAGCTCAACAAGTGAGCACATGCACAGAGAAAAGTTGGACATGCATGCTGGGCAATTCCTCCTAGGCCTGAAAGTAATTCCAAGTGGTGTGCAAAAATTCAACAAAAGCGAGCAGCAGCACGTCAACCGTTTGCGGACTCGACCATATATTGATAGCAAGGACCCAGTATATCTCAATGGATCCAAAGTCCGAAAGAAAACTCCACGGTAGTCCATTTCCATGGTCACCCCAAGTGAGGTCAAGGATCTCATCCGTCAAAAATGAAGTTGACCCTTTCGATGCATTTCCGCAAATAATACAAACAAACACGAAATGCAATGTGAACACATACCCAAACATGCACAAGAACAGATTAGGTTCAAACTCTTAACGGGCTTCGAGAACCCAACCCAGAACGTTAGCCCATGCTTGCGTAAAATTGAGTGAGAGTTGACATGAAAGTGACATAGTGAAAAAGACTTTAAATGATTCAAAATACGTGACAAAACGAAAATGTTTGAGGCTCGATGCGAGTCGAACTCTTCCATATCTCAGAAGTACGCATTAGGTACGTACAAAACAAGCTATTACTTGACTTACAGCTCCATGATATCTTAGAAGTATCCGGCTGCTCCAAGTTCATTATACAAATCACATCCAGGGAGCGGATGATCGTCGCGTACACTGGAATCAAAAGTTCAACAATGGCGTGGAGTCAGGAGCTCAACAAGTGAGCACATGCACAGGGAAAAATTGGACATGCATGCTGGGCAAGTTCTCCTAGGCCTGAGGTTAAGTCAAAATGGTGTGCGGAAATTCAACAAAAGCGAGCAGCAGCACGTCAACCGGTTGCAAACTCGACCATATATTGATAGTATGGACCCAGTATACCTCCATGGATCCAAAAACGGAAAAAAAACTCCATGGTAGTTCATCTCCATGGTCACCCCAAGTGAGGTCACTAAATTCATCGGTCAAAAATGAAGTTTACCCTCTCGATGCTCGGTACATTTCCGCAAATAATACAAACAAAGAAGAAATGCAAGGTAAACACATCGCCAACATGCACAAGAACAAATTGGGTTCAAACCCTCCACGGGCTTCGAGATGCGAGCCCACAATGTGAGCCAATGATTGGGTAAAATTGAGTGAGAATTGACATGAAAATGACATAGTGAAATAGACTTAAAACGATTCGAAATGCTTGAGATGGTTGAGGCCCGAAGCGAGTCACAGTCTTCTATATCTGGGACGTACGCATTTTGTACATACAAAACAAGCTTTTACGTGACCTACGGCTCCATGATATCTTAGAGCACATGCGAAAAGGTGTGCTGAAGACTAAGTCGCGTTAATTGATCTAGTGCTTAGCAAGAGGCTCAGAATTCATTGTGACAAACACATACATGCACCGGAGACATGCAGGAGTATGCATGTTGATAAATTAGCAAGATTCAACACAATGACCTTGCGCACAAAACTCTCAAAGTGGGTCCGTACCAGAACGAAACATTACTCTTTTGGGCCATGAATCGCAGCCCCACCATGGATGTCTCAGGCCAATATGGTTGATAAATGAGTTACAAACAGCAAAATACATTCACCCACAGTGTTTTTGGTTGGTCTACACCATGGGAAGTGGAATATACCTTTCTTTTCATGCATACATTCATGGTATTCTTGGAATCCTAGTTTTCTGACTCAAAGTCGAAAAAATCACTCATAACTTCCAATCTACTTGCAACTCACGGGTTTTATTAATATACAATTAAAGTAGACACTTATGGCTATTCTATGCATTGTACATTAAAGGTTACGAAAGCAGTAGCTTCAAGATATGCCCTCCTGAATGACCCTATGAAGTGCATAAAAATGGCATGCCATGACCAGTGAAATGAGGAGCAAGGGGAAAGAAAGGTATCGTAAGGTGCCGGCGAGGCTCCTCGACCAACTCAGCATCTTATTTTGCCTGGGCATCATGTCATTTCCCAGTTTTCGATTCTTATCCCAGTGATTCGCAGGTTTTCGATTCCACTGTATAATTGTGTTATTGAACGAAGCAACACTGGTTTCAAATCATCGTCGCTGGCCTTTGTTAAATTTCCGTAAAGGCCAGTTCATGGTTCCGCGATTTAGGTCGCACGGGCGCCAACTGGCGGTAGTTCCGCGAACTGGCGCGACGCCGGTTCATGCAGGCGCCGGAGCCAAAACCCAGGTCCTGTTCCTTTGCGAATTTCACGGACATTCGCCCAAAAATATGAAGGGATTTTCAATCACTATTCATTGACGCAAAAGAAAAAAAAAATTGCGCCACGTCCCCTGAAGTTTCCGTGAGATTTCAAGTTTCGGGGAACTTTGGATGAGGATTTGTCGTCGAAAAAAAAGTACAGTTTGTGACCTGAAGGGGGGGGATAAAGGATGAGTAGTTGGGGACATAGGCAGGGGTTCTAGGAGGCTGTCTGACACAAAACACCCCCCTCCCAGCTCAGTGCACCTGCTGAGGCAAAAGAAACCAGAAGGTGGTGGCAGACATCAAACATACAAAGGGATAAGACGGGTAGGTGTAAAATTGTCCTAAACGGCAAAATGTTTTTTACACCTCCCTCGCCATACCTACACAGGATCTGAGTTGACCCTGCTCTCGATGAGAAACAGGTGGCCGCATCAGCTTTTCACTCCCCTCTCGAGCTCAACGCCGGGGACCAAGTTGGCAACCACTCTGCAAGAAAGAGCTACGGCCAACTGGCGAGTGGGCAAACTATGTACACAAGAACTGAGGTGACTACTTGCAGTATGGCTTCCCATTTCCACATATGTACGAGAGTGGAAGGGCCCGCTTGCCATCAGGGGGCAAAAAAATAGAAAAAGGTAGTCATTCTCAGCAATGGCGGGCAGGACAAGAGAGAGATGGAATATTACACAGTAAAATACTATCAACTGCCTGAACTTCAGCACCAAACACAGTAACAGATCAGGGCCTCGTCCTGTCATGTTTCTGAGATGTTTAACGTACATGGCGCGGACGTATGTGGGCTGGCAGTCGGAGAGGTACCAGCGAGAAAGTTGGTATTCTCATACCCCAGGTACCTCGATGCCGAAGCACTCCAACGTACGCTGCTGGGTCTTGCGGTTCCCCGCAGGCCAGTCCTCTTTGACAGTGCTTAGGCACCAGTCTTATTGCACATTATCCTGTGCAACCGCCTGGCCCTGGGTCGCACAAAGGCGGAAGAATCACGTCCCACACCTTGTCCGTTCCGGGCTGTATGTCCGTTTAGACTCGGCTCTTCACAGCCATTCTCATGACCTGGCGAGCCCTGGAGGTTCAATGTATTGGCTGGCACTCTAGGTCCGAGCCACTCCAAGCGAATCCAGGAACATGACCCCAACTGCTGGCCCGCATCGCCCACATGCGATGCATTTCAGGACTCTGAGATACCCCAGGGCGTCAGGTCCAGACATATCCCAGGAGGAAAAGGAAAGAGAGGTACTTCAGACCTGCAGGTCCAGAGATACCTCAGAGGGAAGAAAAGAGAGAGGGAAGCCCACCATTGATGCCACCTGACTCACTGCCCACTGTAGGCCAGAGACCGGCTGAGGGGCTGCAGGGACATCCAGGCGGATGTCAGGTGGTGGAGGATCTCCCTGATTTAGCCCTAGACTAGACGGCAGGCAGGACAGTTTATAGACACCCCCAGGCTGGGCAACAGGACAGCAGATCAGTTGGTCCAGCCACAGCTCCATTTCCCTGAGGGAATCAGTGGACACTATGATGTGGTGCTGCTGATTCCAGTCCAGCGAGTCCTTGTTGATGTCATGCAGGAAAGCAGTGACATCATGCCGTTCGGGCCAGTCAGAACCCCGGTATTTGACTGTCCAACAGGGTTTGCCGCCTTCGAAGGGCTGTTTGGACTTCTTCGTAACCTTACGCCCTAAGGGCCCAAGGAGCCGACACGGCCCAGCCAGAACTGCACAGGACACTTGCACGGGCACAAGGGGGGCACCAAGCGACGTGAGGGAGTAACAAACCCGGGGCACCGGGAGCAAGGAGGGGTATGCCAGGCGACGCACGACATTGCGCACGCCAAGTGCCCGGAGACTCCCATAGGGAGCAAGGGTTTCACCAACTGGGCGGGCGTTGCCGCCCACGGTGTTGTACATGCGCTGCAAACTTGTGAGGACAGGGGACCGACAATGCCGACTGAAGTCAGTTACGCGAGAGATGGAGTTGTGCATGAGAAGAGGATGCGAGGGCGAGGGCAGGCTACTCAATGCTACCTTGGCGGGCCGGACCACGGCTGGCGGCACCCCGGTGACCCACATGGACCGCGGAGTACGACGAAACAGCCACCACCACATCCGGGGCACGCCAACGCGGCCGCATGGGCAACCGCCAGCTGCGACGTGGCGGGCTCCTCGAGGAGCGCGCCGCCGCGGGGCAACCACCACAGAACCATCCGCCAACTGCACCGCCACGAGCCCCACATAAGTACGATCGACGTAGGGGGCCGCTATCCGTCTGACCCCAGGCTGCTTGTTGAGTCGGACCCATGGGGCCCAGAGCCGGTTATGCCGAGGGCAGGGGCTGCCACAGAAGGGAGGAGCTCCCCAGTTCGCGGGTCCAGGTCCTGCATGTCGGGCTTGCGGTGTTCTGAAGTTGTCCTCGTTGGGGGGGTCTTTATGAGCACCACCTCTCGCTAGGTACTCCGGCGTACCCCTTAGGAGACTTTTGTGATAGTGCTCCCGGTGCTATTTTTCCCACTTGCGTGTAAGTGGACCCAGTACGGCCACGCTTCCCTTAGCCGAGCGAGTCACAAGCGAAGGCACAGCACTAGACAAGAAGTCTGAAACCTTGCTGAAACTCAGAGGGAGCACAGCCATCACAAAGGTAGCCCTTTTGTACCTAAAAGGACGGTAAGAGATACGTCATGCAACCACAAAAACAGTATGCACACAAGACCAATTCGCACAAAGGGAGTCAGAGCAATCGGACAGGGTCCCATACAGAAACAAGGGTATTTATGGGAACCCAGGACTTTTACACTGACACACATACGGGGGCAGGATACAACCCAATGTGCACCCTGAGAATTACTGCAGGCATCAGGGCACACAAGCAGGAAAAACCGCAAAGCAGAGGTCACTGACATTCAAGTGCTCCCTACCCATGGTAGGGGGGTTTTGAAAGAAATTTCCGTGTGAAAGCATCCGAAGGGCAACAGTCCCCCATCATGATAGCAAAGTATCCTGGTGTATCTGAACGATACGAGGACACTGTATCTAGCCTGATGGGCTGTGCACTTTGCTAAAATCCCCCAACAGTGAAAAGGAAGGGAGAACAGAATGCAAATGAATCCAACAGAGTGATAGCGCAAGGTCTGATAAAGTGCATGCACAAGCGATTAGGAGAGGAGTTGGTTGTCCAAGAAGAGCTAACCCCACCTTTATCTGGCTTCGGAACAATGCAGCAATCTCCGATACACACTTTTTGAGGTCATTTTTAGTAACCTCAAAAAAGTTCTATCAGCATGTTCTACAAATAAGTTTCAAGTGAAAATTGAAGTGACATATGGACTTGAACTGATTCTTCAAGGATAAATCAAGGGTCCACTGACCTGAGTATGACACATAGACAGTGTCGTTACGCCATGGACAAAACGCTGGCCCAAACCTGACCTGTGGCTTAGCTTTGCCATGGACCTGAAGTGACCTCATGAAATTAGGAATTTGTGACAGCATTCCTGGTAAGATTTGGAATAGTGAACCTCTGTACCAGCAAGCTTCAAGTAAAGACCCAACTTAATGTAGAGAGCACCATTGAAGCATAGAAGAAGACAGGAAGGTCTAAGTCCTCATAGGAGGTTTACTGTTAGCCTGTAAAGTGACCACATGACAGGGTGGTTTCGAGGGCTCTCTATAGACCTGGTTGGAGCCATGTGAAACCACTATGCTTTGGCTTGGCAAAACTGGTTGAAATGGCTGAAGTATGTTATGAAGCACACCCAACCCAGTATGAATACCAAATATTGACACCTTGGAGTGAATGAGGGTCAGAGAACAAGGGAATGTGACCCAAAGAACCCAACAAACCAACTCTCTGATGTAGACACGTGAAATTTTGGATCTGAAAAAAGGTTTAGAGATCCGACTGCGGTGAAATGCCGGGGGCTTGGAAGTAATCATACAAATTAATTGCCAGGAGGGGACGGTTGTGGCTTACAGAGTATTCAATGCCTAGGTCAAAGCTCAACGATGGTATGGACTGATGAGCTCAACAAGTGAGCACATACACAGGGAGAATTTCGACATGCAGGCGTTGCAATTTTCCCTAGGCATGAAATTGACTCAAAATGGTGTGCGGAAATTCAACATGAGCGAACTGTGGCACGTCGATGGGCTGAAGACTAGACCATATATTGATAGTGAAGACCAAGTAGGCGCCGATGGATCCAGAATTTGAAAGAAAACCCCATGGCAGCCCATCTCCATGGTCTCCACAAGTGAGGTCATGAAATTCATTGCTCAAAAGTGAAGTTGATCTTTCCGATGAAGCAGCTCACAACCCTAACCTAGCATATTACCCTTGAGGGATCATTATATGGCCCTACATATGGCATATATATGGGATATTGTATATTATATTCCATTTCCTTGTTAGGAACACAGCATGTGGGATGAGATAAGGCAATCTTGGATCTTCTGGAGTCATATGAATTAGTGGATGACAGGGTGGATTTGTCACATGTGCATATCAGGTATTTCATTGGCTATGTGTATCATATCTCTTTGCAGGATAATATTCAGTCAACAGAATCGTTATGTCTCCTGTGCCAAGCAATGTTGCAGCCCATGCCACTGCGACCTCTGCTCCTGACCGTTCGATCTGGTTTCATGGTAGCAGAGGCGAAAATGATTCGTTTCTGTTGGGCGTTTGGCATCGCGGAAAGAGATCGGTCCGCGACATCGCGGACCAAATCCCAGTTAAAATCTGTTCCCCGGGAGGGAACGCTGAGGGTGTCCAGTTCCCCACTCTCAGGACCTCCTCAGCCCTGACCCCATCGACCGGGCAGGGGCCGCAAAAAACGGCCCAAGCCCGAAGTGGCTACCAATTCCAAGTCTCCGAAATCCCCGAATGTTCCCATCGGGGCCCCCCATCCTCGAGATCCAGCTGCTGTACCTGGGATGGTTCAGGGGAAAAATGACCCCCACCCTCAGGAAAAGCTAAGAGGACCACAATTGCCTATCCCAGGCTCAGGAACCGTTATCAGCGCCGAGAATCGGGCAATAATTGAATCATCTACGTGTGATCGAGCATACGAACACTGCACCCTCGCGCACTGCCGACTGGGGTACGATGGCTTCGCCAATGGGCCCCATCGTGGTCAACTCTGCCACTCCTCCGTAAGTAGGGGGATTGCCAGAGCTCCAGGTCAGAAGGAGCCTGTTTGCGACAGGGCCCATCAGCCCTATTGTTGACCAACTCGAAGCCCAAAACCGTCGAATCGACTCGCTCACACCTGATCCCCATGGCCATCTGGGTCCGGCTCGTGAGGCCGTGGCCCTGATTCAGCAGGCCCTGTCGGAGACTAGGCAGAACCCCACTATGGTGGAATCGTCGCCCACTCCAATGAGTGGATCGCGGCGGTTTTCCTCCCTGGTGGAGGAATCTCCTTCCTTGGAAGCGTATTCCGATCCCCCAAGAGGATCCAGGCCAAATCGTACGATCGTCGAGGAATAACCCACACAAATTGAGGAGGATGAGTGTGACCAGTGGTTGCCCCTGGCGTTGGGACAAGGGAACTACGAGGAGGAGGAGTATATTGGAGTGCTGGAACGTCATGAACTCCATCATTCCCCTACTTCCGTTGCCTCGTCGCCTGCACCGCCCGAACCTATGTCAGGGCCCGGGGATCGCCCCATGCTTGTGGAAGAATCCCCGTCAGCCCACTATATCATGGTGGAGGACTATCCGGCCCCTCAGTGCATTGTTGTGCAGAAATCCCTGGTGCCTATGAGCGGCGTCAAAAACCGCCCGTGTCTTGTTCTGGAATCTCTCGGGCCTACGGAGGACCGGGCTGGTACTAAATCTGAAGTGCCTATGAGTGGCACGAAGGATCCTCCATCCCTAGTGGATGATTCTCTGGCGGTGCCCAAAATTAACAGGTAGGTTGGGTAGGTAGGTGTACTGGGTCGTGGAGAGGCGCCCCATGGTTCCCCCTGGCGCCATAAAAACACGACAAAATATTTTTCGACGTAAAATAGATGAAAAGTTAGCGCCGTAAACACCGAAACGCTCGTAGGACCCTAACACCGTCCCTCACGACGTCTAACTAGCCGTAAGGGCAAAGAAAAACGCGTCGCGAGCAGCGCGTAAAACTCGAAAAAAGATTTTCCAAGCCGCCGCGTCCCTACACCCTGCTTCCCTTCCTTTTCTTTCCTTCTCCATGCACCCTCCTCCCTTCCCTGGTGCACCCGGTGCCGCGGACTGGAACATCCGGGGACGCAACGCACCCGGACTGGAACATCCGGGGACGAAGCGGCCTGGAAGTGGAATGTTCGGGGCAACAAACAAGGAGAAGCAGACGGCGGCGGAGAGACACGGAGAGGAAAACAAGAACAAGAGCAAGGAACGGATGGGGGAGGACAAGAATGAGAGAAGACGCGAAGCGGGAGGAGAAAGAGAAGAAGGTGAAGCAGCCAAACACATGGAGCCCAGATGGGAACAACCGGGGAAGCAACGCAACCAGTCAGGATCAACCGGGAGCGGGGCAGCACAGGAGATCGTCAAGCGAGAGCGGCCAAGACTCCGTGAGGAAGGAGCAGCAGCGGCGGCAAGAACCGAAAAAGAGTGCATGAACAGGAGTCAAAAGAGGTGGAGAGAGAGGACGAGAAAAACGAGAGACGGGAAGGGGGAGGAGAAGGGGAGGCAGGCGCACGGAAACCAGACTGGAACATCCGGGGACGCAATGCGCCCGGACTGGAACATCCGGGAGGCGGAAGCCCTGGACTGGAACGTCTGGGGAGGCAACGTCCCGCGGGTGGAACGTCCGGGACTAGAGAAGGAGGAGGAAATGGCGGCGGAGAGACGCGACGAGGAGCACGTGAACAGCATGGACCAGCATGGATCAGATGGGGAAGGACAAGACAGACGAGAGAAGGGAAGTGGGAGGAGAAGGAGCAAACAGAAAGGCGGCCAACCACGTGGAACCCAGACGAGGACAACCAGGGGAGCAGCGCACCAGGGCAGGTACATCCGGGGGCGAGGCGGCCGTGAAAAGGAGCGTCCGGACCTCCATGCGACGTGCGCGCTTGTGACTCCGGGCGCTTGACTCACGAGATCAGACCACAGACAGTGCCGTCTATCTCATTTCGACTGGACCTTCATTTTTTCTGTCCACTTTACGTCTTTTTAAAGAATTCTCGATATTCTGACGCATCAGTCGCTTATCGCTGTGTACCTTAATTTTTTTCGTGCTATTTACGTGTTTTCTTGGTACTGATGGCTCCAACTCAACCCAAATCCCGACCTTCTTCTGATGCCACGTCCAGATCGAGTGGCGGATTGAAAAAAAAAGACTCATGGATCTAGTATTAAGGCTCCTGACCCTCGTAACACGATTCTTGGGAAGCTAGATCCTAGTCGTATCTCCGTCCAAATTGATGTGGACTCCGCATCCACGGCTTCTATCTCGTCCATTCCTCTCCCTTTCCCTCCTCAATCCACTCAAAGTGACCCTAGTGGTCAAAGTAAACATGATGGTTCTCAAAAAAAATTAACCAATGAGATATTTGTTGCCCCTTCTCCTCGCACCAACCGAGTCGGCCAACCCGCCTTGTCCCCATCCCGTAGCTCTTCCTCACCAAGTGTAGCGCCAAGCAACACTTTGGAGAGCAATACGGAAGGAAATGAAGCAGAGAAAAAAAAGGCGGAAGAAAAAAACAATGAAGAAAAAGAAGATGGGAAAAAAAAGGCGGACGAAAACGAAGCGGAAACATAAAAAATGGGAGAACAAAAAAAAGCCAAAGAAAAAAAGCGGCCGAGAGAAAGGAAACACCGAAGAGGAGTGAAGACTCGTCTACTAGGAGCAATGCACCGTCTCTTCCTTCAACTCGTGCCTCCTCCGTTGTTCCTTCTTCAAAGGCTCACCATGGACGGAGTTCCAATTTGGGAGACGATGATGATGTGTCCATCGTTGACTTTCCCGACATAAGGCATGCCTTTACCTCTCCTTCCCCCAACAAGACACCCATCACACCTCAAAGATTGCCACACCAATCGGAACCCGGTGCACAAGATGACATGGAGATGCAAGCGTCGGTAGACCCTCTCCCCGCCCAACAAATGGCTTTGGAAAAAAATCCAATTCGGGCGCTTGCACAACGCAATTTTCGGCCAAACGGAGCCTTGCCAGCCGGTTTCCTCGAGCCTCGCGACCTCACCAAGGATGTTCAAGGCGGCAAAATCCCGGTCAAAGGCCAAAACCGTTTCTCAAAAAAAGATGTACTCTCATCTTCGCCTACGGTCTACCATGACACCTCGCCTCTTCCACCCACCGACCTCTTGTCAGCCTTGGTGCCCACGCCACAAATACTCCTATTTGGAGACGGGCTTCCCTATTCGGGATTTCTACGGAGTTTTTCAATTGCAGACATGACTAATTTTGAGTGGCCAAAACTCATTGGCCTCGTTTCCTTTGCCATCCTCCCGAGCTTTGCACCCTTTCAAGATGAACCCCCGTTTTTATCTCATCGCACCATTGTTAAACAAATAGTGGCAATGTTGCGGGCGGCTAAGAAACAAGACAAACCAACCACTTTTTGGCTTGCGTATCAGGCACGTAGCAATGTGGCCGATGTTGAACTCGCCACTGTCCTAGATAGAAGAATTGACCTTGTTCCCTCGTTGGGTTTCCTATGGTTGTCCGTCGTATGCCAAGTCATCCACATGGGAACCCGCACCCCGGACTCCCACGACATCCACACCTCTCCCAGCCCCTTGGACCAACCGCTCATTATCTTTCAGCTCACTTCCGTTCCCCTACCAAAAGGTCATGTCCCTCAAACCATCGGGTACTTCCCAAGGAATGTCGACTCTACACAGCCCATTCCCCTGCAAGTACACACTCCACAAGCCTCTCTTTTTCAAGTACGTCTAGACGTCCCCATCGACATCACGCGGGAAGTTGACGGGGTTGAGGTGAAATGGCACATCTCCGGCTCATTGCCGCTGATGCTGATGCTCAATGGACTCAACCCCGACGACACGTCCACAGTATTAAAGGAGCTTACCATACCTAGGATAACTAAATCATTTTGGCCCGTAATTGTCAACTCCGCCCCTGATGGCTATCGCCTATTTGATTTTTTCGTCCCATTTAATGTCTTGGGCAATTTTTATGACGAACAGCCCGCCCTCATGGACATGGGTGTGTCCATAGGACTCCTTGATCGCTCTGTCAAGGAGTCCTCCATCATCATTACACACCAGCCCCGTTTTCAAAAGGGTGCGGCACGCAAACGCAAGTTCCCCTCAGATGAAGTCCGCACTGCCATTGAAATGAACCCCCCGCTTTTCCGCAAATTCGCCTTCCTTGTTCTCCTCAACAAGTATGACGTTTTCGGTATGGTGCATGACCCCATGCTCATACAGCCTGCAGTGCAAGAAATAGAAAATCTGGGCGACACGATGTGTGTGTCTGCGCACACTAACGCTAGGATTTTCGCGAAAGACTTCGCCAGAGAGGTGGCACCCCCTTTCTCCATTGTGCGGTTCCCCCCTACGCTGGACACACGTGATGTGCTGCTGTCGGCTGCTGCTTTCGGGCCGGTTGAAGACCACCAAATTTTTCAGCAATCGGGACTGGTCATGGTTAAATACCAAGCCACACAGTCCGCTGTTGCCTCATACGGCGCTACACTGCCTGGACCAGTGTACTTCTCGTCGGGGGACACATCCAAAGATGTCAACATGTCCCTTGCAGATCGCCTGGAACAAGTTCGCCTCGCTCCCCTCCCGGATCCCTTTCTCAACGAGGCTAATCTTGCTGCCGCCACGAATGCGCTCAGTGAATTCCAAATGCCCGACATAAACTCCGCCCATACACCCTCTCCTGTACCCACAGCACCACCCTCCGTCTCCAACTCTTCTTCTTTTCTCCAGCAACCATGATGATGCACCCCGACGGACTCATCGCTGCATGAAGCTACCCTCGCTGGTTTCACAGTGCCAATGGTCCTCTACCTCGGCTTGCACGACAGGCATGCTCATGAATTTGTTACGGCGACACTCCTTTGCCCTACACTACACTCATGTTGCTACTGCCATCTGCATAGCCACGCATCGCGTTCTCGGCATGCACCACTCAATCGCAGTCAGTATTACAGGAATTTGTCTGATCAGAATGTGCCAGCTAATACACCGTCACACACTGTGTCTCGCTGCCCCCCCACCGCTGGCTCACGTTGTGACGTCTCCACCACCACAGATCCCACCTGATGGGGCGGCTGATGTGACATACGTGAATCTGTCTGCAGTGTGTCCTGTGCCTATCTCGAGAGGTAACAGTGCCCCCCTCCACACAGTCATCGTTCCGTTCTGTAACATTAGTGCCGTCATACTTGCGCTCATTCGTTTAATCCTCATGCGCCAAGCTATCCTGCTCTATGCGCTTATAAGACACCCCCTATCCGCAGATTGTGGACGTCAGGGCGTTCCACCCTGCTACAATCCCGCTGCGCCGGTCTGCTCCATTTCCAAACAACATCGGGGAGTCCCACCCTGCACCCCACTGAATGGATGCTTCAGCCCCGGCTCTGATGATCCATCAAGTATGCACCAGCCCTTGGGCACACCACACACACCACACGCACGCACACTCACATATGACACACTGACATTCGGTTCACTCAATGTCGGCGGCGTGGAGGTGACGCCAAACAGATTGTGTCACATACTATCCGGATTTACGCCACTGCCCCACACCCTTTCCCTCCAAGAGTTCCGGCCCAGCTCCACCTCAACTTTGCGGGATCACGAGCGTGTGGCGATGTACTGGGGATACCATCTGCGTGCTAGCTCCCCTACGTCTAAAGAAGGAGTAGCCCTCCTCATACACACCTCTATTGCACCGGCTCCTCCGACAATACGCGTTCACATCCCTGGCAGGCTGATCTCTGCCTTCATATCACTGCACAGCGATCCCTCGATGCCCTCCCTGTCCATCGCCTCGTACTATGGGCCACACACGGCTGCTGCCAGGCTCCTGTGTGAAAAGGCCCTTGCGGGATTATCCCAGGAGTGTGCCATCATACTAGGAGACTATAACGCCGTAACTCACCCCAGCCACACTACAGCCCTCCGGGCGCCCATGTGGCCTTGGCTAGTGGCAAAGGAGCGCGCCGGCACCCTGGTTGACCTCTTAACCCCGCACCACGATTCTGTCCCCTACACCAGAGTACGTCGGTATGGGGGCACCAAGAGCTATATTGACAGAGCCTATGGGTCCCGGCTGTTCCAGGCCCTCTATAAAACATCAGGGGCCCAGGTACCTGACTTCTCCGGTGTCGTCGGGATTCAGGACCATGACCCCATCCTCGTCCACACGACGCCGTGGTCACAGCAAGTGCTCCCCGAAATGCGCTGTGCCATGTGGAACCGCCGTGATGTCAGAGCATATAAAAAACGTATCGCAGCCCTGACTGCCGACATGCCTCCCCCAGTCTCTGCACATGACTGCGTGCACACATACACACAGCTCACGTCGCACATGCTGACCGCCATGCGTGAGGTTAACGCGTCTAAGTCCCCGATCACCCCTGTTACTGAGGATCCAAGCGACTGGGCCTCTGTGATCCGGCAGTTGGCCAAACAGGCCAAGCGAAGATCCAAGGTATTTTACCGCAGAGTTAAACACACCCTCTTATCGCCCCCCGCCCAATCAACACTCCCCACCCCCACGCGAAAAATACAACGTATCCTCCAACGCAACACCCCATGGTCTGCGCACGCACTGTCGCACGTACCCCAGCGCCCCAGACATCAGGATGTGCCGCCCCCCACGCACGCTGCGCTGCGCGAACTGGCCCGCGCGTCACGCAAAAAATCCCCCGGTCAAGACAAAGTACCCCCGTACCTGCTCCACGTACTCCCCGATGAAACATTCAGTCTGGTACACACCTGTGTCACCCTCTGTTACGAGGAGGGCACCATCCCAGATGATTGGCTGGTCTCAGGGACTTTTTGTCTTTTTAAAGGGAAGGGTAAGTGGCAAGACCCCGACCGCTGGAGGCCCATCGCTATGAGTAACTCAATTTACCGGCTATTCATGCGATGGGTCTACTCACAGCTGTACCCCCTAATATCCCCGCACCTGCACCACAGACAATTGGGCAGTAGGCAGGGTATATCCACAGCCCACGCCACACAAATTTTCTTCGATGACCTCGACAATCTAGGGCCGGTAGAGGCCATTCTGGCCTTTGATGTCTACCATGCCTTTGACAGCCCCCCGAAAATCCTGATCCGTGCCGTCCTTGACAAAATGGGAACTCCCCTGAAATTACTGCGCATAATCACCCTGGTAATGGAAAGGGGCTCCACTTTTCTCAGAGGGGTCGAACAGGAAATTTTTCGCACAACGCACGGGGTGAAAGAAGGGTGTCCACTCTCCTGTTTCCTCTTCGTCGTCGTTTTTGACATCCCCCTGCGCGTGCTCGACCAGCATGGCATCACCTTCTCTGCGTATGTTGATGACATATGCTCCTCGACCCCCCCCAAGCACAGCCAGCATCAGGCACAACTTGTCCAGTATGCCCTCAGCCTCATCGCGTGTCAGCTGAATGTGGGCAAGAGCGAGTCCCTCCCTATGCTCCATTCCCCCACTGATCTGCCTCTCCTCCCCAAATATTTGCACCCGCCATGCGCGCTTCAGGCTTCCAATGAATCGCTTTGGCAATCAGTTCCAGCCGAACTCCCGCCAGAATGGAGCTCACAGGTAAATCATCCCTTTGTCAGAGCCAGATATATCATGCATCTGGGCCATCCCCTGGCCCCGCGGCTCTGTGTCGACAGGGCGCTGTCTATCGTCCTAGAGGAACTGAGAAGCCAACTCACCGAGCTGCACTCACAACCGATCCAAGTCTTGGATAGGGTCCTCTTGGTAAACACCATGGTACTGCCCCGCCTACTATACCGCACAGAATGCATACCCCTCACTGTCACACAGCTACACTCACTAAACTCGCTGGTTGAAAAATTCATTTTCGGAGTGCTAGGGCTGCCCTCCGTCGTTGCCAGGAAAACTCTGTACACCCACAGAAGCCATGGCCTCGGCATGGGTTACTTCCCAGTACTCCACCCCACGAGAGTTCTAGACACACTGCACCGCAATCCTTACCTCCACACCATGTCCACGCGATCCCAGCACCCACTCTCCCCATACAACACATTCAAAGCGGCGATTGCCTTACTGAACCCCAGTCCAGAAGCACAACAGCAACCAGTGTCCACCACATGGGCCGCCAATAAGCTGATGCGCGACGCCACTGCGATTGTCCATATCGCTGGCTTGTCAGTCTACCTGGTGCCCTCACACCTCCACCCCGGGTCGGCCTACTCTGATGGCAGCAAACTCGGAAGCCCACCCTCGGCCGGTGCCGCAGTTGTCCTCAGGGATGGCAGGATAGCGGTTTGCCGAGTGCCAGGAGTTCCCAACTCCTATAAGGCAGAGCTAATTGGCGTCCTTCTGGGGTCACACCTCTCCCCTGCACACGAGAACATCCGCCTTGACTGCAAGGGAGCTTTTGCTTCTGCACAAGGGCAGAAACGCCCGGTACGCTAAGCTCACTGGGTACAGGAGGTGCGCTCGTCCCTCTCCTCAAAAGGGCAAACCCTTGAGTGGGTCGAAGGCCACACGGGTGACACCCACAATGAGGCGGCCGATGAGTATGCCAAAATCGGCACAGTCCTCCCCCTTCCTGCTCCCATGCGTCGACAGCACCCTTGGGCTGTCATCTGGCACGGTGAGCGCCTGCTACCCCCCCATAAAGTGTGGTCCCACGATTCCATTCCCTCTCACTCCCACGACTCCTTCCACCCACTCTCATGGCGGCCACTGCGATTCAGGCGATTGGCGTGGCACAAATGGCTTTTCTGCTTGCAATCCCGCATGGGGTATGCCCACTATGCCACCTTCTGGAATGATGCCCCGGGCAAGGCAGACTGCCTACACTGCCACCGCCGTCACAATATCAGTCTGCATGGTGTCCTCGCTTACTGCACCCCCTCCCACCCCCTGGTCTGCGCGTGGCTGTCCAGCTCGACTGCCAGTAACCTCGTCAAGACATGGCGCCAGGCTGCCTGCCGCAAAGACCTCCGCATTGTAGGCCCGCTGGCAATCCCGCGGTCCCTGTAGAGATACCTCCGAGCACACCTGGGTGGACTTCGAGCTGTCCGAAAGGAAGTAGGGCACTATCAAAACAAGGTGCTGGATTCTGTCACTGCGGTCTTAGAACACGCCGTCCCGAAACGCCCCCCCAACAGACCCAACCCCTTCCCCTCTGCAGACTGGACAGGCCCACTGCCACTGTGACCACCCCCTTCCCCTGCCCTCGCTCTCCTTCACAGGGAACGTCGATTCGAGGCATTTCGCTGACGAACTCGTTAATCTAACTTGGTCGTGCCCTCATGGCCTGTACATACAGATCACAGGCGACCTTCACTGTCTGTATTCTGGGCCCTCATCCTGATTCAGTCCTTGCTTTGCGTTGCCCTGCTCCGAAGGCCAGTACACAGTGGAACCCCCCCCCCCCCTGAGTCCTTGACTGCACCCCGGGCGGCCGCGTTCAGCCTGATCGGCCTGAGCAAGTCCCCCATGCCCTGCCCCTGCGTCTTTATCTGCACTGTCATTTCTTTTTCAACCTGTCCCCTGTACCCTGTCTCTGTGTTTTTGCTTGCAACGTCACTATTTTTTCACCAACCTTTGGCAGGTTGGCCCTCACATGGCCGTTACACGCCCACGCCACTGTCGTGTGAGTGAAATGCCACTCTCTCCCTCCTCCTGGCCACCGGCCCGAATCCCTCCTGCTTCTCTCTCCTGGGGAAATGCCCTGGATTGGCACCCGCGCGGACAGTACCCCCTATCACACTGCCACCACCCCCGGGTGTGGAGTGCGGGGCGACCACTTCTGTGTTATCCACATGTTCAATTATTCTGCACAAACGCAAACCCACTGTCCACAGCTCCCTTCTCCTCCCTGCTGCCCCACCCACTGACCGTGACCTGGGATGTGGGTGATACTCTGTATGATGGGCTGGCCTCCTGAGGACTCTCGAGCAGTGACTTTGGACTTGTATTACAAAAAAAAAAAAAAGGAGCGTCCGGACCTCCAGGAGGAAGAAGGGGCGGCGGCGGCAAGAATAAACAAGGGGTAAGGGGTGCGTGCACGAGAGTCAGGGTCGGTTGAGAGAAAGGACGAGAAGAGCAAGAGAAGGGAAGAGGGAGGAGAAGGAGAAGCAAACCCGTGGAACCCGGACTGGAACATCTGGGGAAGCAAAACACCCGGACTGGAACATCCGGGGGGCAAAGGCCCGGGACTGGACCTTCCGGGGAAGCACCGGCCTGGGATTAAAACGTCCGGGGCTGCGAAAGGAGGGGGATACGGTAGCGGAGAACAACGGCGAGGAGCACATGAACAAGGGCAAGGACCAGATGAGGAAGGATACGACGAAATAGAGTCAGGAAGCGGGAGGGGAAGGAGCAGATGGAAAAGCGGCCAAACACGTGGAACCCGGACGGGAACAACAAGGGAAGCAGCGCACCAGGACTGCAACATCTGGGGGCGAGGCGGCCCTGGATGGGAGCGTCCGGGGCTTCAGGAGGAAGATGAAGCGGCGGCGGCAAGAAACGGCAGGAGAGCAAGTACAAGAACCGGGGAAGGGGGAGAACGAGGACAAGAAGAGCAAGAGGCGGGAAGCGAGAGAGGAAGGAGAAGAATGAGAGGCGGATGGGCACATGGAACCCAGACCCGTGTGGCTGGGGCCACGCGACGGCCCAAGGGGACTGGGAAAGCATGGGAGGCGGCACAGGAGAGAGGGGCGGGGGCAGGAGGGGAGCGACCCGTGCTAGGCGCACAAAACGGTCCCCGGATGGATAAGGATGCAGTGGGCCCGCGCCACAGGGTTGCTGGCGGCCCGGTGGGGTATAAACACGGGATGAGGGATGGGATGGGGTCGCAGAACAGCCCAGGGGATTAGGCCGGGGCTGCGGCACAGGGGAAAAGGGCGGGAAGGGAGCGACCCGTGCTAGGCGCACAAAATGGTCCCCGGATGAATGAGGATCCAGTGGGGCCGCGCCACAGGATTGCTGGCGGCCCGGTGGGGTATAAACACGGGATGATGGGACAAGGGGACGGGGTGGAGAAGGGCGTGCGGCTAGGGCCGCACAATGGCCTGACGGGGTAGGGAGTCCATGGGACGCTGGGAACGGGCCGGTGCCGGGATGAGGCAAAGGGGAATGGGACATGGGATGGGAAGGGAGACCGGAAGCGCCAAGCAACAGCCCCGTGGGATTGGGAAACCAGTCGCCATGGACTGGTGAACCATGGGCCAACCATCGGGAACCTGACCACGGGAAGTCGGGAAAATGCCCTGAACTCCAGGACGGCCGTGAGGTGTCTGCAGGGGTGAGGGCTGACCTTGAGATCCCCGAGTCAATGATCCGAGTACACGTAGGTTCACGCGTGAGCGCGACCAGGGGGAACGTGGAAAGGGTCGCCCCCTGGCCTCCAGGCGTTGATGGACGACAACCAAGTGCATCCTGGAGCCCAGTGGGTACTCCAACCCGTGAGGGATGGGGAATGGTGGAATGTGGTTGACAGAGAGAAATGCTCCGCTGTCGGCGAGGGCTATCCACAGGAAACCCGCCTGCAGGCGCCCAATCGGCTGTGCTAGGGGGGGAAGGCCGGGGGATTCTTCATAGGGTGACCGGAAGGAGCTGAAACCGTGAGGGCAGCGACTGAAGGGAGCCTACCGCCGGTCATGCCCCAAGGGAACCTGGTTGAAGTTCTCGGCCGTGACGTGAGACAGGGGTCGCCAGGGGAACTGATGGTGGAGTGCTCTCCTTTGCACCAGAGGCGGCCACCATGTAAAACCAAGAAGGAGATGTCAGATGAGGCTGCGGACGCGGCCGCCCTTACTTACTTACTTACTTACTCCCTTCCCTCGTGCCCCTCCTCACTCCTTTTCGTCAGCTTAGGCGACCAGCCCTGGGGGAAAAGCGGTCAACCCCTTGCAAGGAAGACCACCATCTTCGCGGCCGCGTGGCAACACGTAAGTCGGAAATTTCACCTTGGTATTGCTGCTTGTCTGCGTGCGTGAGTTGCGTAGATTTTGATTTTCTAAGGAGAAACGTTTAAGTTTTGGGTTTTCAGAAGGTTTTCAAAGGCACGGAAAAACAGCAGGGGTTTTTAGCAAAGGAAAAAAGGACAAAAGAAAAAACAAACACCAGCAGGGCAGACAACCGCACATTAGCCCACCAGCACAACACCGCAAGGCAGCACGGCACTGCTGGACACAGCACAGGGCGCAGGACACAACAGGACAACGCACAGCACAGCAAGACATGATGACACACCAGAGCGGCACCACCACACTGCAGAACGCCCAGGGAGACACCACAACACACAGGGACACGCCACAGCACGAGGCACCGGCAACAGCGCAGACTCAACCGGAACCAAACAACACGACGGGCAGCGCAACACAGCACCCCACACACAGGGAAAGGACACAAACCAACACCACCAGCAAAGGAAAACAGACAGCAGGGCACCACAGCACGGCACCAGCAGACAACCACGGGCCACCAAACCCAGCACCGGACCAGAGCACACCGAAGGAAACAGCACAACACACGGCAGCGCACCACAGCACCGGGCGCCAGCAACAGCACGCACCACACAAACAGCACAACGCAAGGGCACCAGCACAGCGAAGCACAGCACCGCACAGAGCGGAGAGGACAGGGAACGCACAGCACAGCACCCCAGGACACACACAGCACAAAGCAGAGCGGCGAACAACAGCACACACCACCACGCAACGACAAAACACACACAGCGCAGGGGAACACCGCAAAACACAGCGCCGCAATACACAGGGCCCCAAGGCGACGGGGAGCACCAGAGGGCACGGCACAACGAGCAACGGCACCAACGGAGCGCAGCAAAACAACACAGCACACGACAGCAAAACACCAGGCGACACAACGCGCAGCAGCGCAGCGCAGCACCGCAACCCAAGAAACACAGCACAGCACAGCACACGGCACACAGCACCGAGCGGAAGCGACGAAAACCGCGAGACACAAAGGGGGGGGGGGGAACCACCGGGGAGCAGCCAACGGCCAGACGGGAGGCACGAAAGGGGCGAGAACGCAGGGAGAGCCGAGAAGCGGGATGCCAACAAAGCAAACAACGCGCAGCGCCGAGGCCCAAGGCACCCGGGGCCGGAAACCAGAGAAAGCCGAAGACAACGGGGGTGCACAACACAAAAAAAAAAGAACGGAGCACCAAGCGGCGGAGGGGGGGGGGGGGCAGCAAACACCAGGGAGCAACCAACAGCCAGGCGAGACACAGAAAGAGGAGGGAGTGCACGGAGAGCCGAGAAGCGGGAGGCCGGCAAAGCAAATAAAACACAGCGCCAAGGCCCAGGGCACCCGGGGCCGGAAACCAGAGAAAGCCAAGGACAACGGGGGCGCACGCAGGGAAAAGAAATAATAAGGGGGGGGGCACCGAGCGGCAGCGACAAAACCAGCCAGACACAAAAAAAGGGGGGGGGGGGGGCACCAAGCACCAGAGAGCAGCCAACGGCCAAGCAGGGGAAAAAAAGAGGGAGAGCGCACAGAGAGCGGTGAGGCGGGAGGAAAAAAAAACGCAAAGCACAGCGCCAAGGCCCAAAGGCAACCAGGGCCGGAAACCAGAGTAAACGAGAGACAACGGGGGCCTGGAGAAGGAAAACAAAACACAAGGAACAGAGCGGCGGCAAAAAAAACCACGAGACACAAAAGGGGGGGGGGGGGGCAACCACCAGGCAACAACCAACAGCCAGGCGGGCAACACTAAAGGAGCGAGAGTGCAGTGGGGCCCGAGAAGCGCGAGGCCAACAAGACAAAGAACACACAGCGCCAAGGCCCAGGGCACCCAAGGCCGGATACGAAGGAAAGCAGGAGAAAAAGGGCGCGTGCGGACGACGGCAACGGAGAAAAAAAGGACCAAGACAGGGGCAACCTGAGCCCGGAGTGGGCCAAACAAAGCAGAAAGCCAAAGCGGCCAGAGGAAAAGGTGAGGCGCACCAGAACGCGCCCGGGAGGCCGACCCGCCCGACCCGGCCAAGAAGAGCAAGCACGCGCACACACGCACGGGACCCGGGCGCGGCGTCCTCTGACCCGCAAGGGGCGGTGTCGGCGTCCACACGAAACAGCCCCGGTGCACCTGCCGAGTTCCCCGTCGAACGACGGTCGGTCCGGGAAGACGGACGCGTCAGTGAACGGGTCCACACACGCCAACCACCGCAGCGCAGGCAGCCCAAGACCAACGCCGGAGGGACCTGCCAGGAACAACCCCATCGTGGGGCCCCGAACGGGTACAACGCGGAGCGAGCTCAGCGCCCCCGCCTCGGCGGGGGCCAACGGCAGGCACAAAGAGCCTGGTTCTGGGCCGGCCTTCGCCTGCCCCGCGCAGCCGCCCAGTAAAGTCGGGGGCGCAAGCTTCTGGGGTGGGGAAAGGCACCACGGCGACAGAAAAGCCTACCGGAGGACCGAGAGTGACCGGACCGGACGAGGCGCGGCGCACCACGCGGGGCCACGAGGCACGCCAGAGAGGCACGCCGCCGGCCAGTACCATGGCACACAGACAGGTGCCAGGCAGCGACGGCCGCCGAGTGCCACAAACCCGGAGAGCGCGCACAACACGCAACGAACCACGGCACACGAACAGGTGCCAGGCAACAGCCAACCCACACACCACAAACCCCAGCCAGGAGTGGCAGGGCGCAGCCAAAACCCGAGCCCGAGCACACACACCCACAACGCAAAGCCCAACCAGGAGTGGCGGGGCGCAGCCGAAACCCGAGCCCAAACACACACACACACACCGCGCACCCCAGCCAAGAGTGGCAGGGTGCAAGCGGAGCGCGCACACGAGCACACACACAGCCCAACACCCCAGCCAGGAGTGGCAGGGCACAGCCGAAACGCGAGTCCAAGCACACACACCCAAGCCGCACACCCCAGCCAGGAGAGGCGGGGTACAGGAGGAGCAAGCACACCAGCACACATACACGCCAACACCTGAGCCAGGAGTGGCAGGGGGCAGCCAAAACCCGAGCCCAAACACACACACCCACACCGCACAACCCAGCCAGGTGTGGCGGGGTACAAGGGGGGCACGCACACGAGCAAACACACACCCCAACAGCCCAAGCAGGAGTGGCGGGGCGCAGCCGAAACCCGAACTCAAACACACACACCCACGGCGCGCACCCCAGCCAGGAGTGGCGGGGCGCAGCCAAAACCCGAGCCCGAGCACACACACCCACAACGCAAAGCCCAACCAGGAGTGGCGGGGCGCAGCCGAAACCCGAGCCCAAACACACACACACACACCGCGCACCCCAGCCAAGAGTGGCAGGGTGCAAGCGGAGCGCGCACACGAGCACACACACAGCCCAACACCCCAGCCAGGAGTGGCAGGGCACAGCCGAAACGCGAGTCCAAGCACACACACCCAAGCCGCACACCCCAGCCAGGAGAGGCGGGGTACAGGAGGAGCAAGCACACCAGCACACATACACCCCAACACCTGAGCCAGGAGTGGCAGGGGGCAGCCAAAACCCGAGCCCAAACACACACACCCACACCGCACAACCCAGCCAGGTGTGGCGGGGTACAAGGGGGGCACGCACACGAGCAAACACACACCCCAACAGCCCAGGCAGGAGTGGCGGGGCGCAGCCGAAACCCAAACTCAAACACACACACCCACGGCGCGCACCCCAGCCAGGAGTGGCGGGGCGCAGCCAAAACCCGAGCCCGAGCACACACACCCACAACGCAAGGCCCAACCAGGAGTGGCGGGACGCAGCCGAAACCCGAGCCGAAACACACACACACACACCGCGCACCCCAGCCAAGAGTGGCAGGGTGCAAGCGGAGCGCGCACACGAGCACACACACAGCCCAACACCCAAGCCAGGAATGGCAGGGCACAGCCGAAACCCGAGCCCTAGCACACACACCCAAGCCGCACACCCCAGCCAGGAGAGGCGGGGTACAGGAGGAGCAAGCACACCAGCACACACACACCCCAACACCCGAGCCAGGAGTGGCGGGGGGCAGCCGAAACCTGAGCCCAAACACACACACCCACACCGCACAACCCAGCCAGGAGTGGCGGGGTACAGGCCGGGAACGCACACGAGCACACACACATCCCAACACCCCAGCCAGTACTGGCGGGGCGCGACCGAAACCTGAACTCAAACACACACACCCACGGCGCGCACCCAAGCCAGGAGTGGCCGACTGCAAGCGGAGCGCCCACACCAGCACACACGGAGCCCAACACCCCAGCAAGGAGTGGCGGGGCGCAGCCGGAACCGGAGCCGGAACACACACACCCACGGCGCGCACCTCGGCCAGGAGTAGCAGGGTGCAAGCCGACCGCCCACACCAGCACACACACACCCCAACACCCCAGCCAAGAGTGGCGGGTTGCAGCCGAAACTCGAGTCAAAACACACACACCCACGGCGCGCACCCCAGCCAGGAGTGGCGGGGTGCAAGCGGAGCGCCCACACCAGCACACACACCCCCCAACACCCCAGGCAGGAGTGGCGGGGCGCAGCCGAAACCCGAGCCCAAACACACACACCCAGGGTGCAGACCCCAGCCAGGAGTGGCGTGGCACAAGCGGAGCACCCACAGCAGTACACATACAGCCCAACTCTGCAGCCAAGAGTGGCGGGGTGCAGCCGAAACCTGAGCCCAAACACACACACCAGAGAAAGCGAGAGACAACGGGGGCCTGGACAAGGAAAAAAAAACACAAGGAACAGAGCGGCGGCAGAAAAACCACGAGACACAAAAGGGGGGGGGGGGCAACCACCAGGCAACAACCAACAGCCAGGCGGGCAACACTAAAGGAGCAAGAGTGCAGTGGAGCCCGAGAAGCGCGAGGCCAACAAGACAAAGAACACACAGCGCCAAGGCCCAGGGCACCTGGGGCCTGAAACGAAGGAAAGCAGGAGAAAAAGGGCGCGTGCGGACGACGGCAACGGAAAAAAAACAAGGACCAAGACAGGGGCAACCTGAGCCCGGAGTGGGCCACACAAAGCAGAAAGCCAAAGCGGCCAGAGGAAAAGGTGATGCGCACCAGAACGCGCCCGGGAGGCCGACCCGCCCGACCCGGCCAAGAAGAGCAAGCACGCGCACACACGCACAGGACCCGGGCGTGGCGTCCTCTGACCCGCAAGGGGCGGTGTCGGCGTCCACACGAAACAGCCCCGGTGCACCTGCGGAGTTCCCCGTCGAACGACGGACGGTCCGGGAAAACGGACGCGTCAGTGAACGGGTCCACACACGCCAACCACCGCAGCGCAGGCAGCCCAAGACCAACGCCGGAGGGACCTGCCAGGAACAACCCCATCGTGGGGCCCCGAACGGGTACAACGCGGAGCGAGCTCAGCGCCCCCGCCTCGGCGGGGGCCAGCGGCAGGCACAAAGAGCCCGGTTCTCGTCCGGCCTTCGCGTGCTCCGCGCAGCCGCCCAGTAAAGTCGGGGGCACAAGCTTCTGGGGTGGAGAAAGGTACCACGGCGACGGGAAAGCCTACCAGAGGACCGAGAGTGACCGGACCGGACGAGGCGCGGCGCACCACGCGGGGCCACGAGGCACGCCAGAGAGGCACGCCGCCGGCCACAACCATGGCACACAGACAGGTGCCAGGCAGCGACGGCCGCCGAGTGCCACAAACCCGGAGAGCGCGCACAACACGCAACGAACCACGGCACACGAACAAGTGCCAGGCAACAGCCAACCCACACACCACAAACCCCAGCCAGGAGCGGCGGGGCGCAGCCAAAACCCGAGCCCGAGCACACACACCCACAACGAAAAGCCCAACCAGGAGTGGCGGGGCGCAGCCGAAACCCGAGCCCAAACACACACACACACACCGTGCACCCCAGCCAAGAGTGGCAGGGTGCAAGCAGAGCGCGCACACGAGCACACACACAGCCCAACACCCCAGCCAGGAGTGGCAGGGCACAGCCGAAACCCGAGTCCAAGCACACACACCCAAGCCGCACACCCCAGCCAGGAGAGGCGGGCCACAGGAGGAGCAAGCACACCAGCACACACACACCCCAACACCTCAGCCAGGAGTGGCAGGGGGCAGCCGATACCCAAGCCCAAACACACACACCCACACCGCACAACCCAGCCAGGTGTGGCGGGGTACAAGGGGGGCACGCACACGAGCACACACACACCCCAACACCCCAGCCAGGAGTGGCGGGGCGCAGCCGAAACCCGAACTCAGACACACACACCCACGGCGCGCACCCCAGCCAGGAGTGGCGGGGCGCAGCCAAAACCCGAGCCCGAGCACACACACCCACAACGCAAAGCCCAACCAGGAGTGGCGAGACGCAGCCGAAACCCGAGCCGAAACACACACACACACGCCGCGCACCCCAGCCAAGAGTGGCAGGGTGCAAGCGGAGCGCGCACACGAGCACACACACAGCCCAACACCCCAGCCAGGAATGGCAGGTCACAGCCGAAACCCGAGCCCAAGCACACACACCCAAGCCGCACACCCCAGCCAGGAGAGGCGGGGTACAGGAGGAGCAAGCACACCAGCACACACACACCCCAACACCCGAGCCAGGAGTGGCGGGGGGCAGCCGAAACCCGAGCCCAAACACACACACCCACACCGCACAACCCAGCCAGGAGTGGCGGGGTACAGGGGGGGAACGCGCACGAGCATACACACACCCCAACACCCCAGCCAGGAGTGGCGGGGCGCAGACGGAAGCCGAGCTCAAACACACACACCCACAGCGCGCAACCATGCCAGGACTGGCCGGGTGCAAGCGGAGCGCCCACACCAGCACACACGGAGCCCAACACCCCAGCAAGGAGTGGCGGGGCGCAGCCGAAACCGGAGCCCAAACACACACACCCACGGCGCGCACCTCGGCCAGGAGTAGCAGGGTGCAAGCTGACCGCCCACACCAGCACACACACACTCCAACACCCCAGCCAAGAGTGGCGGGTTGCAGCCGAAACCCGAGTCAAAACACACACACCCACGGCGCGCAACCCAGCCTAGAGTGGCGGGGTGCAAGCGGAGCGCCCACACCAGCACACACACCCCCCAACACCCCAGGCAGGAGTGGCGGGGCGCAGCCGAAACCCGAGCCCAAACACACACACCCAGGGTGCGCACCCCAGCCACGAGTGGCGTGGCGCAAGCAGGGCGCCCACACCAGTACACACACAGCCCAACTCCCCAGCCAAGAGTGGCGGGTTGCAGCCGAAACCCGAGCCCAAACACACACAGCCACGGCGCGCACCCCAGCCAGGAGTGGCGGGGTGCAAGCAGGGCGCCCACACCAGCACACACACAGCCCAACACCCAGCCAGGAGTGGCGGGGTGCAGCCGAAACCCGAGCACAAACACACACACCACCACCGCACACCCCACCCAGGAGTGGCGGGGTACAAGGGGGGCATGCACACAAACACCCACACCCCACACACCCCAGCCAGGAGTGGCTCGGCGTCGCCGAAACCGGAGCCCAAGCACACACACCAATGGCGCGCACCCCAGCCAGGAGTGGCGGGGTGCAAGCGGAGCGCCCACACTAGCACACACACAGCCCAACGGCCCAGCCAGGAGTGGCGGGGTGCAGCCGAAACCCGAGCCCAGACACACACACCCGCAGCGCGCACCCCAGCCAGGAGTGGCAAGGTGCAAGCGGAGCCCCCACACCAGCACACACACAGCCCAACACCCAAGCCAGGAGTGGCGGGGTGTAGCCGAAACCTGAGCCCAAACGAACACGCCCACGGCGCGCACCCCTGCCAGGAAGGGCGGGTTGCAAGCAGAGCGCCTACACCAGCACACACACAGCCCAACACCCAGCCAGGAGTGGCGGGGTGCAGCGGAAACCCGAATCCAAACACACACACCCCCACCGCACACCCCAGCCAGGAGTAGCGGGGTACAAGGGGGGCACACACACAAACACCCACACCCCAACACTGCAGCCAGGAGTGGTGGGGCGCAGCCGAAACCGGAGCCCAAGCACAGACACCCACGCCGCGCACCCCGGCCAAGAGTGGCGGGGTACAGGGCGAGCAGGCACACAAACACACACATCCACGGCGCGCACCCCGGCCTGGAGTGGCGGGGTGCAAGCAGAGCGCCCACACCAGCACACACACAGCCCAACACCCCAGCCAGGAGTGGCGGGGCGTAGCCAAAACCCAAGGCCAAACACAACCACCCACACCGCGCACCCCAGCCAGGAGTGGCGGGGTGCAAGCGGTGCGCGCACACGAGCACACACACAGCCCAACACCCCAGCCAGGAGTGGCGGGGTGCAGCCGAAACCTGAGCCCAACCACACACACCCAAACCGCGCACCCCAGCCAGGAGTGGCAGGGTGCAAGCGGAGCGCGCACACGAGCACACACACAGCCCAACAGCCCAGCCAGGAGTGGCAGGGCGCAGCCGAAACCCGAGCCCAAGCACACACACCCAAGCCGCACACCCCAGCCAGGAGAGGCGGGGTACAGGAGGAGCACGCACACCAGCACACACACAACCGAACACCCCAGCCAGGACTGGCGGGGCGCAGCGGAATTCCGAGCCCAAACACACACACCCACACCGCACAACCCGGCCAGGAGTGGCGGGGTACAGGGGGGGAACGCACACGAGCATACACACACCCCAACACCCCAGCCAGGAGTGGCGGGGCGCAGACGAAAGCCGAGCTCCAACACACACACCCACAGCGCGCAACCCAGCCAGGACTGGCCGGGTGCAAGCGGAGCGCCCACACCAGCACACACGGAGCCCAACACCCCAGCAAGGAGTGGCGGGGCGCAGCCGAAACCGGAGCCCAAACACACACACCCACGGCGCGCACCTCGGCCAGGAGTAGCAGGGTGCAAGCTGACCGCCCACACCAGCACACACACACCCCAACACCCCAGCCAAGAGTGGCGGGTTGCAGCCGAAACCCGAGTCAAAACACACACACCCACGGCGCGCACCCCAGCCTAGAGTGGCGGGGTGCAAGCGGAGCGCCCACACCAGCACACACACCCCCCAACACCCCAGGCAGGAGTGGCGCGGCGCAGCCGAAACCCGAGCCCAAACACACACACCCAGGGTGCGCACCCCAGCCACGAGTGGCGTGGCGCAAGCGGGGCGCCCACACCAGTACACACACAGCCCAACTCCCCAGCCAAGAGTGGCGGGGTGCAGCCGAAACCCGAGCCCAAACACACACAGCCACGGCGCGCACCCCAGCCAGGAGTGGCGGGTTGCAAGCAGAGCGCCCACACCAGCACACACACAGCCAGGAGTGGCTCCGCGTCGCCGAAACCGGAGCCCAAGCACACACACCAATGGCGCGCACCCCAGCCAGGAGTGGCGGGGTGCAAGCGGAGCGCCCACACCAGCACACACACAGCCCAACGGCCCAGCCAGGAGTGGCGGGGTGCAGCCGAAACCCGAGCCCAGACACACACACCCGCAGCGCGCACCCCAGCCAGGAGTGGCAAGGTGCAAGCGGAGCCCCCACACCAGCACACACACAGCCCAACACCCAAGCCAGGAGTGGCGGGGTGTAGCCGAAACCTGAGCCCAAACGAACACGCCCACGGCTCGCACCCCTGCCAGGAAGGGCGGGTTGCAAGCGGAGCGCCTACACCAGCACACACACAGCCCAACACCCAGCCAGGAGTGGCGGGGTGCAGCAGAAACCCGAACCCAAACACACACACTCCCACCACACACCCCAGCCAGGAGTAGCGGGGTACAAGGGGGGCACACACACAAACACCCACACCCCAACACCGCAGCCAGGAGTGGTGGGGCGCAGCCGAAACCGGAGCCCAAGCACAGACACCCACGCCGCGCACCCCGGCCAAGAGTGGCGGGGTACAGGGCGAGCAGGCACACAAACACACACATCCACGGCGCGCACCCCGGCCTGGAGTGGCGGGGTGCGAGCGGTGCGCGCGCACGAGCACACACACAGCCCAACACCCCAGCCAGGAGTGGCGGGGTGCAGCCGAAACCTGAGCCAAACCACACACACCCAAACCGCGCACCTCAGCCAGGAGTGCCAGGGTGCAAGCGGAGCGCGCACACGAGCACACACACAGCCCAACAGCCCAGCCAGGAGTGGCAGGGCGCAGCCGAAACCCGAGCCCAAGCACACACACCCAAGCCGCACACCCCAGCCAGGAGAGGCGGGGTACAGGAGGAGCACGCACACCAGCACACACACAACCGAACACCCCAGCCAGGAGTGGCGGGGCGCAGCCGAAACCCGAGCCCAAACACACACACCCACACCGCACATCCCAGCCAGGAGTGGTGGGGTCAATGGGCGCGCACACGAGCACACACACACCCCAACACCCCAGCCAGGAGTGGCGGGGCGCAGACAAAAGCCGAGCCAGAACACACACACCCACGGCGTGCACCCCAGCCATGTGTGGCGGGGTGCAAGCGGAGCGCCCACACCAGCACACACACACCCGAACAACCCAGCTAGGAGTGGCGGGGTGCAGCCGAAACCCGAGCCCAAACACACACACCCACGGCGCGCACCCCACCCAGGAGTGGCGGGGTGCAAGCGGAGCGCCGGGACCAGCACACACACAGCCGAACACCCCAGCAAGGAGTGGCGGGACGCAGCCGAAACCCAAGCCCAAGCACACACACCCACGGCGCGCAGCCCACCCAGGAGTGGCAGGGGTGCAGGCGGAGCGCCGGGACCAGCACACACACAACCCAACACCCCAGCAAGGAGTGGCGAGGTGCAGCCGAAACCCCAGCCCATACACACACACACCCACCGCACACCCCAGCCAGGAGTGGCAGGGGTACAAGTAGAGCGCGCCGACAAACACAAACGCACCCCAACACCCCAGCCAGGAGTGGGGGGGCGCAACCGAAACCCGAGCCCAAGCACACACACCCACGCCGCACGCCCCAGCGGGGAGGGGCGGGGTACAAGCGGAGCACGCACACAAGCACACACACACCCCAACACCCCAGCCAGGAGTGGCGGGGCGCAGCCGAAACCCGAGCCAAAGCACAAACACCCACGCCGCACACCCCAGCCAGGAGTGGCAGGGTGCTAGCGGAGCGCGCACACAAGCAGACACAAACCTCGACCCCCCAGCCAGGAGTGGCGGGGCGCAGCCGGAACCCGAACCCAACCACACACACCCACACCGCACTTCCTAGCCAGCAATTGCAGGGTACAAGTGGAGCACACACACAAGCGCACACACACCCCAACACCCAAGCCAGGAGTGATTGGACGCAGCCGAAACCCGAGCCCAACCACAACCCAGACCTAAACACAAGCGCCGAACAACAGTAGGAAACCCAGTGTCCATAGCCCGGGCACTGAGGCAGCCCCTGCCATGCAGGTGACCCGGCCAAACGAGATCCGGAGACCGGGGGTAAGGCTGCATCCTAAGTCCTGCGCTGCTTTGGGACTCGAGGCAGAGCGTGCGACACCCAAGCACCTCGGAACCCCAGTACCAAGAACATGCATGCATGCATGCCTTGGGAACGGGATACGCCAGGAAGTCCGGTGAACCCCTAGGGTTCCGCCGCATGTATGTTTGCGTGCGCACTCTACCTGTACCCCGCCACTCCTGGCTGGGGTGTGCGGTGTGAGTGTGTGTGCTTGGGCTTGGGTTTCGGCTGCGCCCCGCCACTCCTGGCTGGGGTGTTGGGGCCTGTGTGTGTTTGTGTGCACGCCCCGCTTCTACCCCGTCACTCCTGGCTGGGCTGTGCGGTGTGGGTGTGTGTGTTTGGGATCCCTGTTTCGGCTGCGCCCTGCCACTCCTGGCTGGGGTGTTGGGGCCTTTGTGTGCTTGTGTGGCCGCTCCGATTGTACCCAGCCACTCCTGGCTGGGGTGTGCGGTGCGGGTGTGTGTGCTTGGGCTTAGGTTTCGGCTGCGCCCCGCCACTCCTGGCTGGGGTGTTGGGGCCTGTGTGTGTTTGTGTGCGCGCTCTGCTTGTACCCCGCCAATCCTGGCTGGGGTGTGCGGTGTGGGTGTCTGTGCTTGCGCTAGGGTTTCGGCTGCGCCCTGCCACTCCTGGCTTGGGTGTTCGGGTGTGTGTGTGTTTGTGTGCTTACTACGCTTGTACCCCGCCACTCCTGGCTGGGGTGTGCGGTGTGAGTGCGTGTGCTTGGGCTCGGGTTTCGGCTGCGCCCTGCCACTCCTGGCTGGGGTGTTGAGATGTCCGTGTGCTTGTGTGGGTGCTCCCCCTGTGCCCCGCCTCCCCTGGCTGGGGTGTGCGGTGTCGGTGTGAGTGCTTGGGCTCGGGTTTCGGCTGCACCCCGCCACTTCTGGCTGGGGTGTTGGGGTGTGTGTGTGTGTGCTTCTGTGCTTGCTGCGCTTGTACTCTGCCACTCCTGGCTGGGGTTCGCGGTGTGGGTGGACGTGCTTGGGCTCTGGTTTCCGCTGCGCCCCGCCACTCCTGCCCCGGGTGTTGGGGTGTGTGTGTGTGTTTCTGTGCTTGCTCCGGCTGTACACCGCCACTCCTGGCTGGGGTGTGCGGTGTGGGTGTGTGTGCTTGGGCTCGGTTTCGGCTGCGCCCGGCCACTCCTGGCTGGGGCGTCAGGGTGTGCGTGTTTTTGTGTGCTCTCCGCTTGTACCCCGCCACTCCTGGCTGGGGTCTGTGGTGTGGCTGTGTGTGCTTGGGCTCGTGTTTCCGCTGCGCCCCACCACTCCTGGCTGGGGTTTGTGGCCTGTGGGTTTGGTGTTGCGTGGCACCTGTCCCTGTGCCGTGGTTCGTTGCCTGTTGTGCACGCCGCCCGGGTTTGCGGCACCCGGTGGCCGTTGTTGCTTGGCACCTGTCCGTGTGCCTTGTTTGTCGCCGGCAGCGTGCCTCCCTGTCGTGCCTGGTGGCTCTGCTCTGGTGCGCCGCGCCTCGTCCGGTCCGGTCGCTCTCGGTGCTCCAGTTGGCTTTCCCGACGCCGTGGTGCCGTTCTTCACCCCGGGGGGATGCGCCCCCGGCATTACTGGGTGGCTACGCGGGGCACGCGGAGGCCGGCGGAGAACCGGGCTCATTGTGTGCCTCTGGCCCCTCGCTGTGGCTGAGGCGCTGGGCTCGCTCCGCGTCGTACCCGCTCGGGGCCCCGCGATGGGGTTGTCCCTGGCGGGTCCCTCCGGCGTCGGTCTCGGGCTGTGTGCGCTGCGGTGGTCACTGATGCGTCCGGTTTCCCGTACTGTCCGTCTTTCGACGGAGGATCCGGCCGGTGCACCGGGGCTGTTTTGTGTGGACGCCGACACCGCCCCCTTTGCGTCGGAGGACGCCACGCCCGGGTCCTGTGCGTGTGTGCGTGTGCGTGTCCCCCTTGGCCTGGTCGGGCGGGCCGGCCTCCGGGGCGCATTGTGGTGCGCCTCACCTTTTCCTGTGGCCGGTCTTGCTGCTCTCTTTGTTTTCTCGGCCCCCTCCAGGCTGGGGTCGCCCTTTTTCTTTATGCGGCCCGGTTGTCCTCAGCGTTCCTTGTTTTCGGGCTTCGCTTGCCCGCTCCTGGTGTTGTGCCCCCCCCCCCTCTTTTTCTTTTTCTCTGTCCCCCCCCCTTTTTTGTTTCCTTTGTGCGCCCCCGTTGTCTCTGGCGTTCCGTGTCCTCCGGCCCGGGGTGCCTTGGGCCTTGGCGTCTTCTTGTCTCCCCCTCCTTCCCCTTTTTCTTCCTCCTTTTTCTTTTCTGCTTTTCCTCGGCCCTTTTTTTTCCTCCTCCCCCTGTTTTCTTTTTTGCGCCCCCGTTGTCTCTGGCGTTCCGTGTTTTCCGGCCCGGGGTGCCTTGGGCCTTGGCGCCTTCTTGTCGTCCCCGCCCCCCCCCCCTGTTGTTTTTTCCTTCCTCTCTTTTTTTTTGCATTTTTTTTCTCCTCGTCTGTGCCTTGCCGGTGGTGCATTGCGGTGCTGGTGTGTGTGCCCTGGGCTGCGGGGTGTTCTGGTGTGTTCTTCGGTGGTGCTGTCTCTGTCGTTGCTCTTTGTGTGGTGCTCTCTTTAGTCTCCCCCCCCTTCCAAAGTTAACAATCTGCGCTGGGGGCGAGGGAATCCAGTGGAGGGAGGTTTGGCAGCCCTTCCAATAAACTTGGTCTCTCTCCCCTCAACTACATCTCCTGTGGAGGACCCCTAACCGCGGACACTGCCGAATTGCAGGGGGGATCCTGATCCTGTTTTTGCTTCCCATCAGCGAATCCAATCACCTATGGTGGTTCATGAGTCACCACAACATAATGTGGTGGATGAATCCCCACCGCTACCACTGCAGCCGACTACTGTTGGTCCTGTTTCCCCTCCGCTGTCAGCCCGCCCCCGCCAGGCGCCCTACATTGAGCGAGTGCACGGAATCCCGCACCTGATTCGGCCATCCCGTGGTGGGGGTCCGCGGGGGGGCATACCTCTATTTGGGGGGCGCCTGCGCCTGTTGCTGCGCGCCCCACACCCCTGTTACGCCCTGCGGGGGGGCACTCTGGTTTCTCTTTTTTTTTTGTAGAAACACAGTTCACAGTTCAACGGTCCGCAGAGTAGGAAGGCTAGCCCATCATACAGAATTGTGACCGGCATCCCCTGGTCATGGGTCAGCAGGATGGCGAGAAGGCAGGCATACTGACTAGGCAGCGTGAGGTGAAGCTAAGTGCAAGGTGCAAAAAGGTAAACTGAGATGGTATCCCCCCATGAGCATCCGCGGGGGTGATGGTACTTGCGGGGGTGCTCAGGGGGCTGGCAGCTACCATGGGCAGGCTCCAGTCATGCAATTGTGTACAGTGGGTGGGCAGGGTGAGTCTCCACATCCAGGGTGGGGGTGGGTGTAGGTGTGCCTTGGACAGGGCGACCCGGCTTCGGTCGGTTAAAAAATAGAAAAACAGGGACTTGGCAGGGTACACAGACACATAAGGAGAGAAAACAGTTCAAAGACAGGTCGCAATCAGTTTGGCTGACAATTTGTGCAATTCCTGTGATATGTAGAGGCCCCTGATGGCAATCTCCCACTTTTTTAAGGCAAGGAATTGGTTCAGTGGCCACTCAGACTTGGCATTCTGTCTTGCTGCGACCTGCAGGGGGTAGGGGAGCGTGGAAAAGGGGGTAGGGTGCAACAGCAGGGTTACACGGGGCGTGTGAGGGGCCTCCAGTCGGCAGGGTCGAATGCATTGGGTTTGGAGGAGGGGGGGGGGGTATCGTCCGCCAAAACCGTGTTGACAGCGTCAAGCACTTTGCGCTGGTAGGAACCAATGGCCCGTCGCGCTGCTCTGGATCCTCCGAGGGACGCGCGGAGCGTGTGGTAGAGGGAGCAGGGTACAGCCGGCCTGCCCGTGATGCGCAGATCGCGCCGATGTGCTGTGGCACGCCACGACGAGACAAAAGAGGGCTGCGGCCATGCATGTATCCACGCACGGACCAGGGGGTGTGAGGGGGAGCAGTGGGCAACGACGCCGTGCACGCTCATGTTGTGCCGCACATGGCAGTGGCACACGCACTCGGGGGGGACGTGTCGCTCCAGTATGTGGCGTAGTGGCTGGAGCCTCGGCGCGACTGAATGCCGAACAGCCACTTGTGCCAGGCCAGCCTTTTATACCTCAGGGGGTGACAGAAGGAGGAGTGGAAGTTGTCATGGGTGTGCTGGGCCACCAGATCATGTGTCCGGCCTTTATGTGGGGGTTCCATGAGTTCGCCTCGGACAATGATATCCCAGGGGGTTTGTGGGGAGTCTGGTGGGGGGGGGGGAAGGGTGGATCCGTATTTGGCATACTCGTCGGATCTTTCTTGGTGCGGGTGGCCAGTGTGGCTCTCAACCCACTCAACGGACTGGTTTTTGGAGAGGAGGGACTGTCGGGCGCACAGGACCTATTTGGAGTGCTTGATGGGGCGTTTGGGCCCTGTGGCCGCGGCGATGGCACCTTTACAGTCGACCCGTAAGCCGGCAAGGGGAGGGGAGAAGTGGGACCCAAGCAGGATTCCTACCAGTTCGGTTCTGTACGCGTTTGGGTTTCCAGGGACCCTGCAGACAACGATGCGCACATCCGGTAGCACAGCGGAGGAGCCAGACGAGGGGGGGGAGCCCATGCGACTACCATCAGTGTAGGTACAGTCTGGTAGGGGCCCAGTGTTAGGCACCACATGAGCCGTCAGACCCGCTACAGACGCTAATTCAACCGCGCCCCTCAGCTTTGACTTGGAATTCCACGAGACAGAGAGGGGGGTCATTGTCGAGGAAGGAATGGGGCCGAGTAGCGACAGGGCATTGAGGAACAGCGCCGGTGAGGACATGGGGGAGTGGCCTCAGGTGCGCATGGAGGCGAGCAGGGGTTTTCTGTGGAGGCTGTCTAACACCCTGCAGGGGTACAGCACGCGGAAAGATTGCATCCCCAGACCTCTGGACCTGTGGCTGTATAGTATCTTCTGCGCAACTAGGGAGGGGAGCCCTGAGATGCCGAATACGAAGCGTTCAATCGCCTGGGACAGTTTGTCTACTTTGGGGGGGGGTGAGGGGGAAGAATTCACTTCGGTATAGGAGCCTCGGTAGGACTACTGTGTTGACAAGGGTGACTCTGTCGAGCGTCTGTATGAGATGTGCATTCAGGTCAGCTAGCTGGGCCCGAAGCTCGTCCGCAATGACACGGAAACCCTGTTGCTGGTTGAACCTGGCAGGGGGTGGCCAAGATGCATCACGTAGGGAACCTTCAGGAGCTGGTGCTCAGTGAAGACGGCCCATTCTCGGGTTGATGGACTCGGAATCGGACTCCAGAAGTCATCTCCGGCCTGTGTGGGGGAGGGAGGGGTGCTGTACTTGGGGAGGGACGAGGGGGTCAGGGGGAGGGGTGTCAGCTCAAGGGACTCGCTTTTGGTTACATTAAGCTGGCATCCGGTCAGGGCGAGGCCTTGTTGGACGAGGGACGCTGTGCGCAAACCCAGCGAGGGGGCAATGGGGGAAGATATGTCATCGACGAAGGCAGAGAGCTGTATGCTGTGGAGCTGCAAGAAGCGCAGGGGTATCTCAAGAACCACGACGAACAAAAAACAAGAGAGGGGGCACCCTTGTTTCACACCATGTGTGGTTCTAAAGACTTCAGCAGGGGATCCTCGCCCCGAACCCAAGCACCCTTTGGATTAAGCGCAGTAACTTGGTTGGGGTGCCCATTTTAGCGAGGGCCGTACTGATGAGTACCTTAGGCGGGCTGTCAAAGGCGTGATACACATCGAAGGCATAAATAGTCTCCCATGGGGTGCCGTCATCCATGTCATTGAGGAAGGCTTGTGTGGCGTTTGCGGTGGAGACACCGTGTTTGCCTCCGAACTGACGGGGGTGCAGGTTTGGCGAAATCGGGGGGTAGAGTTTTTTATAGACCCATCGCATGAGCAGCCGGTACACCGAGTTGCTCATGGCGATGGGTCGCCACCGGTCTGGGTCTTGCCAGGACCCTTTTTCTTCAAAGATCCAAAATGTTTGGAAAATCAGACAAGGCTGGGGTATGTGGCCAGACTCATAGCAAAGCTCTAGGCAGCGGTGGAGGATCTGGAACTGTGCATCGGAAAGGATGGCGATTAGGTAGGGGGGTACGTTGTCAGGGCCTGGCGATTTTTTTTGCGCTGCGCGTGCTAGACCTCGCAATTCTGGTACACTGGGGGGGGGCACATCGGGTAGGGAGGGGGACTGTGGGATATACTGTGGTGTGTTGTCACTCCAAGGGTTGTTGCGTTGCAGGATCCTTTGTATTTTCCGAGAGCGGACGGGGAGGGTGGAGGGTACAGGGGGGGAGAGGAGGGTGTGTTTGACGCGCCGATAGAAGACTTTGGATCTTCTTTTCGCTTGGCGTGCGAGCTGGTTGATCACCTGGGCCCAGTCAGAAATGCGCACCGGGGGTCGAGGGTTGTTCGGTTTGGAGGTATTGACCTGTGTCATGGTTCGCAGCATCACCTCAGTGAGGGCGCGGTAGGTGTGTTCGACATCGTGCAGTGACACGGGTGATGGAACGTCATGCTTGCTGACGAGGGACCTGAACAGGTTAACGTCATGTCTGTTCCAGAGCGAGCATCTGGGCTCGGGTGTATGGGGGGCATACCATGGGATGTTACAGATGATGATTTGGTTGTGGTCAGACGAACCGTGCACTTTCGTGAGGTCGATTACACGGGGCGAGGATGTGAGGAAAGAGTTGCAGTACAGACGTGTCGCATAGGCACGATCAATGTAGCTCTTTGTGCCACCGAATCTCCGCACTCGTGTGTAGGGGACGCCTTGCACTTGAGGGAGCAGGAGGTCTACCAACGATTGGGCCTTTTCTTTGGCTATGAGCCACGGCCAGAGGTTGGGGCGGAGGGTTGTGGTGTGGGAGGAATCGGTGGTCGAGATATGAGTCCTGGAGTAGGCGGTCCAGGATCGGCTCGCACAGGCATTTTGCTTTTTTGGTGTGGGGTCCGTAGAAGGAGGCCACGTGCATGGGTGGTACGAGGGGGTCAGGCATAACTCAGTGGAGATCAGCGTGCCTCGTATGTGTACTTTGAGGGAGGGTGCCTTGGGTTATATGGAGGAGTGTATGAGGAGGGCAACACCGTCTTTTGTTGTGGGTGAGCTGTGAAGCAAGTGGAAACCGCAGTGGAGGGCTACGCGCTCAAAGTCACGGACACGGTAGGAGGACGCAGGCTTAAACTCTTGCAGACTGATAGTGTGGGGAAGGGGGTCGAATGCAGCGAGGGCATGACAGATTCTTTTGAAGGTGATTTCTGGGCTTCCCAGGTTGTACGAGGCGTGGGTGAGCACATCCCCTGTTCGAGCAACATGGAAATTCTGCAGGGGCCATGGGACGGGGGTTGCTGCCGGCGGTGGGCGTCACAGTGTCGGCCCGCGGTGGGTCCGAAGTCACCCTCGCGGGCGGGGATGGGGACGCATGGGGGGCCTGGTGTGGAACCATACATGAGGACGCATCGGGCATGGCGGAGCTCAGGGTGGTCGCTGGTGGTTTGAGCTGTGGAGGGTGGAGGGGCGATAGCGACGCAAGATAAGCGAGGTACATTATTGTACAGGGTACAGACACAATCAGACGATCGAGGGAAGCCGACGAAAGTCGTAAGTGCATGAAGATGGTTCTATGGTGGACATACTGCAATGTGCGATGGGTCGTTGATGCTCTTGTTGGTGGGCATTGTGGCTGATTGGGTGCACGAAGGAGGGCAACTGGGAGTGTTGTGGTAATCACCAACAGTAGGGATACGGCCTGTAGGGAGGTGAGTACAGTGACACTGAGCATGTGGAACAGGCGATGCGTGCCAACGCAGACGGCGGTTATGTGTTGGTGGACCTGCATGGTGTACGAGTGGGCGTGCAGTAGCGCGTGTAATACGTTCGCGGTGTGGGCGGTGGGCGTGGGGCGGATGCCACGCAGCTGCAGGAAGTGTGTCAGGTGTGGTCTCGACAAATCAACGGCGTGTGGGGGGTGGGGGGCAGAAGAGGTAAGCCTCACGCTCTGTAGGAGTCGTGGAGTTGACGCGTAGTCATTGGGTACATGATGATAGGGCCTATAGAAAGGATGATGTGGATGGTGGGGCCAAGGGCACGGTGGTGGGGTGTGAGGCAGAGGCGATGTCTGGTATCCAAAAATCTGGCAATGGAGATGCAGCGGCGGTGAGGTTGGCCTCTGTCAGGGCTGGTTGGGGAAAGGTGATGAGTTTCACACGCTCCAGGCGGTCCCTGAGGGACATGACTAGGTCCTGGCTACTGTTGCCCGATGAAAAATATATGGGGCCTGGCATGGTCGCTCCGTATGCTGTGGCAGCGGATTTCAGTGCCTGGTATTTCACCATTACTTGTCCGGGTTGTTGAAATACTTGGTGGCTTTCAACGGGGCCATAGGTGGAGGCTCATTTCAACACGTCTCGGACATCCACTGTTGGCGGGTAGCGTGCAATCACATACAGGGGACTCACTTCCCTAGAGAAGTCTTTCGCGAAGACTCGGTTGTTGGTGTGTGCAGAGACACATATCATTTCACCTAAGTTCTCTACTTCCTGGACCGCAGGTTGGATCAACATAGGGTCATGGACCATACCAAGTACGTCGTACTTGTTTAGCAGTACCAAGAAGGCAAACTTCCTATACAGAGGTTGGTTGAGTTCGATGGCAGTGCGTACTTCATCCGAGGGCAGTTTGCACCTACGAGGGCCATTTTCTTTTGAAGCGAGGTTGGTGCGTGATGATAAGGGCAGACTCTTTGACAGACCTATCGAGGAGACCAATGGAGACACCGAAATCCATGAGGGCGGGTTGTTCATGAAAAAAATTGCCCAAGACATCAAACGGAACAAAAAAATCAAACAATTTATATCATTCGGGGGCGCAGTTCACCATGATGGGCCAAAAGGCTTTTGTTATCCCAGGGACTGTTAGCTCCTTTAAAACCGTAGAGGTGTCGTCGGGGTTGAGGCCATTGAGCATCAGCATCAGTGGCAGGAAGCCTGATATGTGCCATTTGACTTCAAGGCCGTCAGCCTCGCGTGCGATGTCTATGGGTACGTCAACGCGTACTTGGAAAAGTGTGGATTGGGGTGTGTGTACATTGGGTGGTATGGGTTCTGAGAGATCAACATGTTTCGGAAAGTACCCAATGGTTTGAGGGATGTGGTTTCGGGGAAGTGGGGAGGACGTGAGTTGGAAGAGTACCAGAGGTTGGTCGAGTGGGGTGGGTGCCGTGGAAACGTGATGTGTGTTGAGAGAGCGTACGCCCATGTGTACGACTTGGCACACCACGTAGAGCCACAAGAAGCCTATAGACGGAACTAAGTCAATGCATCTATCAAGTACTGAGGCCAACTGAACATCAGCAACATTGCTACGGGCATTCTAAGCAAGCCAGAAGGTGGTTGGTTTGTCTTGCTCTTTTGCTGCACGCAGCATCGCAACGATTTGTTTTACGATGGTACGATGAGAGAAAAAGGGGGGCTCATCTTGGAACGGGGCATAGTTGGGGAGTATGGCAAAAAAAACCAGCCCGATAAGTTTGATCCACTCAAAATTTGCTAGATCGGCTATGGAAAAGCTTTTCAAAAAATCGTTGTAAGGCAAGCCGTCTCCGAAGAGGAGAATTTGTGGGGCGGGGTTGAGCGCCGCTAATAGATCGGGCGGTGGCAATGGAGAGGTGTCATGGTATATGGTTGGTGTAGTGGAAAGTACATCGACTTTGAAAAACGGGTTTTGTCCTTTCACCGGAATTTTGCCACCTTGGACATCTTTGGTTATGTCACGGGGCTCGGGGAAGCCGGTAGGCAAGGCACCTTGAGGGCGGAATGTCCTTTGGGCAAGGGCCTTTATTCGATTGCGTTCAAGCGTATGTACCATGGGTTGGTGTGGCGCAACAACGGGTTCTTTATCTTCTTCTATGGGACATCAGCTATTTTTGTCACCATCATGTTTTGCGGGTGTTTGGTTTGAACAAGGGAGAGCAAAGGCGCGCCTTGCATCGCCGTGTTCTTCTTGGGATAAGGCCTCATGAACACCATGTGCATCTTGGTCATAGATGACATCCTCTATAGGAGGAGAAGCATGAAAGGGTCCATGCTCATCGGAGGTGGTATCACCGTCAAATTCGGAGCGGGTATTTTTTCGGTTTGCTTTTTTTTTACTATCAACAATGGAAGAGGATGCCATGGACCCTTTAGGAGTCACCGATGGTTCTGTTCGCGGTCTTGGAGCGGATGAGGGAAACGCTTCGTCATCCTTTTTTTTGGTGGGCGCTTTTTTTTTATGAGTCACAGGTTTTTTTTATTGGTCCATTGGGTTGAGAGTGGGAGACGGGAGAGGGATGGAGGACGTACTGGAGGCTGTAGACAATGTGTCTACATGAATGAGGTTTGGGGTTTGATTTTGCGGGTACTAGACGCCTTTCGGCCCCGGGGGGCCCCCTGGTCGGGCCAGGTGATATCCTCCCCACCGGGTCCTAGTTGGGGGCCCTCCAACACGCACCTCCTGCCTGGAGTCCCCCGGGTTCACAGGGCTGGAGCTCCGTCCCTCCCCGGCTTCCCCGTTTCGCCACTTCCCGGTCAGTGTATCAATTACCAGCCGTGGCTGCGGGCGCTTACCCACCGCGTCGCCACGCTAATGCGTGGTCGCCCGGGGCGCCGGCGCCGCCGGGCCCGTGCTACTGGCTTGTCGCCAGTGAGACCCCCTTGGGCTGGCGCGGAGGCTTCCTTGCCTAGGGGTTTGGGCGTGGCGCAGTGCGCCACTACCGCTTTGGGGGCTGCAGTGGCCCGTCCGTGTGTGCGCAACGCTCGCGGTCGGTTCGGGGGTCTCGGGCCGGTACCTGGTGTTGTGTCTCTCCCGTTTCCCCCTTCCCGCCCCGCGTGTCCCGCGCTGCGTGCGGCGGGCCGTCCTGTCCGGGTGTCCCTTACCCTCGCTCGCTGGTACGCCATTCCACGCGGTCTGTGCGTTCTGCGAGCTCGGTCCAGTTGCGATTCTGGTAGTCCCCGCGTCCCCTTTGCGTGTGTGTGCGCTCGCGCTCCCGCGGTGTCCGCCTCCCCCCCCCTGGGTGGTGTGGCGTGCGCACCTCGCGCGGTCCCGGCACTCGGCGCTGGTAGGGCCGTTCCACGTGGTCCGTGCCCCTCCGCGTGTCCTGCCCCGGTCCCTTGCTCCGTCTGGCGTGCTCCGTGAGGGGCGGTCCGGTCCCGGTTCCTCCCTACCTGGCTTGGCCTGCACGCCCCGCGGGGTTGGTGGGGGGCCGTCCCCGGGGGGGGGTGGCCTGCCAGTGTTGTGAGGGGCATCTGGTGTCAGGTGCTGTCCCTCCCCCGACCGCCCATCCTCTGGGGCGGGCAGCCGGGGTACTGCGACCCGTTTGTTCCGGGTGCGGTCGGTGCGGGCGTGGGGACCCAGCACCGGCCCCAAAGCGTTCGCCCTTGCGGGCCGGCGTTGCTCGCTGTGGGGGTGGCCGGGAGGGCGTCTCCGGGGGGGGTGCCTTCCACCGTTGTGAGTGGCCTCTGAGGTCGGGCGCTCCCCCTCCCCCGACTGCCCACCCACTGGGCGGGCTTTTGGGGTCCGTCACCAACATGCTGTTGGCGCGGGCGTGCGGGTGTGGGGGCCCATCACCGCCCCTTTAGCCTGCATGCCCTGTGAAGGCTGCGTGCCGCGGGGTCGGTGGGGGGCCGTCCCCGGGGGGGGGTGGCCTGCCACCGTTGTGAGGGGCGTCTGGTGTCAGGCGCTGTCCCTCACCCGACCGCCCATCCTCTGGGGCGGGCAGCCGGGGTACCGCTACCCGTTTGTTCCGGGTGCGGTCGATGCGGGCGTGGGGACCCAGCACCGGTTCCACAGCGTGCGCCCTTGCGGGCCGGCATTGCTCGCTGTGGGGGTGGCGGAAGGGCGTCCCCGGGGGGGGGTGCCTTCCACCGTTTTGGGGGGCGTCTGAGGTCAGGCGCTCCCCCTCCCCCGACTGCCCGCCCACTGGGCGGGCTGTTGGGGTCTGCCACCCACGTGCTGTGGGCGCGGGTGTGTGGGTGTGGGGGCCCAACACTGTCCCCTTGGCCTGCATGCCCTGTGGGGGCTGCGTGCCGTCGGGGTGGTGGGGGGCCGTCCCCGGGGGGGCTGGCCTGCCACCGTTGTGAGGGGCGTCTGGTGTCAGGCCCTGTCCCTCCCCCGGCCGTCCATCCTCTGGGGCGGGTAGCCAGGGTTCCACGACCCGCGTGTCCCGGGTGCGGTCGGTGCGGGTTTGGGGACCCAGCACCGGCCCCACAGCGTGCGCCCTTGCGGGCTGGCATTGCTCGCTGTGGGGGTGGCGAGAGGGTGTTCCCGGGGGGGTGCCTGCCACCGTTGTGAGGGGCGTCTGTGGTCAGGCGCTCCCCCTCCCTGAACTGCCCGCCCACTGGGCGGGCTGTTGGGGTCCGCCACCCAGATGCTGTGGGCGCAGGAGTGTTGGTGTGGGGGCCCAACACTGTCCCCTTGGCCTGCATGCCCTGTGGGGGCTGCATGCCGCGGGGGTGGTGGGGGGCCGTCCCCGGGGGGGATTGCCTGCCACTGTTGTGAGGGGCGTCTGGTGTCAGGCGCTGTCCCTCCCCCGGCCGCCTGTCCTCTGGGGCGGGCGGCCGGAGTTTCGCGACCCGTGTGTCCCGGGTGCGGTCGGTGCGGGCGTGGGGACCCAGCACCGGCCCCACAGCGTGCGCCCTTGCGGGCCGGCGTTGCTCGCTGTGGGGACGGCGGAAGGGCATCCCCGGGGGGGGTGCCTTCCACCGTTGTGAGGGGCGTCTGAGGTCAGGCGCTCCCCCTCCCCCGACTGCCTGCCCCCTGGGCGGGCTGTTGGCGTCCGCCACCAACGTGCTGTTGGCCCCGGTGTGTGGGTGTGGGAGCCGAACACTGTCCCCTTGGCCTGCATGCCCTTAGGGGGCTGCCTGCCGTGGGGGTTGTCGGGGGCCGTCCCCGGGGGGGGTTGCCTGCCACCGTTGTGAGGGGCGTCTGGTGTCAGGCGCTGTCCCTCTCCCCACCGCCCGCGCTCGGGGGCGGGCGGCCAGGGTCCGCGACCCGTTTATCCCGGGTGCGGTCGGTGCGGGCGTGGGGACCCAGCACCGGCCCCACAGCGTGCGCCTTTGCGGCCCGCGTTGCTCGCTGTGGGGGTGGCGGAAAGGGCGTCCCTCGGGGGGGTGCCTTCCACCATTGTGAGGGGCGTCTGGTGTCAGGCGCTCTCCCCCCCCTGGTCGCCCGTCCTCTGGAGCGGGCAGCCGGGGTTCCGCGACCCGTGTGTCCGGGGTGCGGTCGGTGCGGGCGTGGGGACCAAGCAACGGCCCCACAGCGTGCGCCCTTGTTGGCCAGCGTTGCTCGCTGTGGGGATGGCGGAAGGGCGTCCCCGGGGGAGGTGCCTTCCAACATTGTGAGGGGCGTCTGAGGTCAGGCGCTGTCCCTCCCCCGACTGCCCGCCCACTGGGCGGGCTGTTGGGGTCCGCCACCCACGTGCTGTGGGCGCGGGTGTGTGGGTGTGGGGGCCCAACACTGTCCCCTTGCTTTGCATGCCCTGTGGGGGCTGCGTGCCGCGGGGCTGGTGGGGGGGCCATCCCCGGGGGGGATTGCCTGCCACTGTTGTGAGGGGCGTCTGGTGTCAGGCGCTGTCCCTCCCCCGGCCGCCCGACCACTGGAGCGGGCAGCCAGGGTTCCGCGACCCGTGTGTTCCGGGTGTGGTCGGTGCGGGCGTGGGGACCCAGCACCGGCCCCACAGCGTGCGCCCTTGCGGGCCGGCGTTGCTCGCTGTTGGGGTGGCGGAGGGGCGTCCCCGGGGGGGGTGCCTTCCACCATTGTGAGGGGCGTCTGAGGTCAGGCGCTGTACCTCCCCCGACTGCCCGCCCACTGGGCGGGCTGTTGGGGTCCGCCACCCACGAGCTGTGGGGGCGGGTGTGTGGGTGTGGGGGCCCAACACTGTCCCCTTGGCCTGCATGCCCTGTGGGGGCTACGTGCCGCGGGGGTGGTGGGGGGTCGTCCCCGGGGGGGCTGGCCTGCCACCGTTGTGAGGGGCGTCTGGTGTCAGGCGCTGTCCCTCCCCCGGCCGCCCATCCTCTGGAGCGGGCAGCCAGGGTTCCGCGACCCGTTTGTCCCGGGTGCGGTCGGTGCGGGCGTGGGGACCCAGCACCGGCCCCAAAGCGTGCGCCCTTGCGGGCCGGCGTTGCTCGCTGTGGCGGTGGCGGGAGGGCGTTGCCGGGGGGGGTGCCTTCCACCATTGTGAGGGGCGTCTGGGGTCAGGCGCTGTCCCTCCCCTGACTGCCCGCCCACTGGGCGGGCTGTTGGGGTCCGCCACCCACGTCCTGTGGGCGCGGATGTGTCTGTGTGGGGGCCCAACACTGTCCCCTTGGCCTGCATGCTCTGTGGCGGCTGCGTGCAGCGGGGATGATGGGGGGCCGTCCCTGGGGGGGGTGGCCTGCCACCGTTGTGAGGGGCGTCTGGTGTCAGGCGCTGTCCCTCCCCCGGCTGCCCGTCCTCTGGAGCGGGCAGCCGGGGTTCAGCGACCCGTGTGTCCCCCGTGCCGTCGACGCGGACGTGGGGACCCAGCACCGGCCCCACAGCGTGCGCCCTTGCTGGCCGGCGTTGCTCGCTGTGGGGGTCGCGGAAGGGCGTCCCTGGGGCAGGTGCCTTCCAGCATTATGAGGGGCGTCTGAGGTCAGGCGCTGTCCCTCCCCCGACTGCCCGCCCACTGGGCGGGCTGTTGGGGTCCGCCACCGACGTGCTGTGGGCACGGGTGTGTGGGTGTGGGGTCCCAACACTGTCCCCTTGGCCTGCATGCCCTGTGCGGGCTGCTTGTCGCGGGGGTGTTGGGGGGCCGTCCCCGGGGGGGCTGGCCTGCCACCGTTGCGAGGGGCGTCTGGTGTCAGGCGCTATTCCCTCCCCCGGCCGCCCGTCCTCTGGAGCGGGCGGCCGGGGCTCCGCGACCCGTGTGTCCCGGGTGCGGTCGGTGTGGGCGTGGGGACCCAGCACCGGCCCCACAGCGTGCGCCCTTGCGGGCCGGCGTTGCTCGCTGTGGGGGTGGCGGAAGGGCGTCCCCGGGGGGGGTGCCTTCCACCATTGTGAGGGGCGTCTGGTGTCAGGCACTCTCCCTCAGCCGGCCGCCGGTCCTCTGGAGCGTGCAGCCGGGGTTCCGTGACCCGTGTGTCCCGGGTGCGGTCGGTGCGGGCGTGGGGACCCAGCACCGGCCCCACAGCGTGCGGCCCTGCGGGCCGGCGTTGCTCGCTGTGGGGGTGGCTGAGGGGCGTCCCCAGGGGGGGGTGCCTTCCACCATCGTGAGGGGTGTCTGAGGTCGCGCGATGTCCCTCCCCCGACTGCCCGCCCACTGGGCGGGCTGTTGGGGTCCGCCACACACGTGCTGTGGGCGCGGGTGTGTGTTGGTGTGGGGGCCCAACACTGTCCCCTTGGCCTGCATGCCCAGTGGGGGCTGCGTGCCGCGGGGGTGGTGGGGGGCCGTCCCCGGGGGGGGTGGCCTGCCACCGTTGCGAGGGGCGTCTGGTGTCAGTCGCTGTCCCTCCCCCTCTGGAGCGGGCAGCCGGGGTTCCGCGGTCCGTGTCTCCCGGGTGCGGTCAATGCGGGCGTGGGGACCCAGCACCGGCCCCACAGCGTGCGCCCTTGCGGGCCGGCGTTGCTCGCTGTGGAGTAGGTGGAAGCGCGTCCCCGGGGGGGGTGCCTTCCACCATTGTGAGGGGGCCACGTGTACATGGCAACCCCGCCCCAGGGGCACCCCCGCCCGGCGTGGGACGACCTCATCGCCGCCTTCCACGACCACGGGACTTTCTTCGACGACACGTGGCGGGAGGTCCAGCGGAAGACGCTCGGCAGGGACTACCAGCGCCACGTCCGCGCCCGCCTGCTGGAGATCCGGGACCCCCTCCGACAGAGGTGGGACGATTTCTGGCTCCGCCATCTCGACCCTTGGTCGCCGCCCTCCCACCTCCCACACACCTGCCGACTCTGCGGGGAATGTGACACGGTGTCCTCCGCAGCGTTGACAGGCGCCAAGAGGTGCGCGCGGTGCGCCCAGGTGGCCGCGTGCCCCTGGCCCGAACCTCCCGCAGGCCTGCGCAGGCGCACAGAGGAGGAGGCCCTGCACCGGCGCATCGAGGGGGCACACGCCCCCTCACACGAACGCGCGGGCCCCGCGGGCGCTGCCCTTCTGTGGATCCACGTGCACCTGCGGGACCCCACATCCGTTGCGCACCTGTCGCAGGTGTTTGCGCCCTGACCCCAACCCGCCGCCGCCCTTTGCAGAGCCCGCAGTACCATGCCACGCTGACGGGGGGATGGGCCGGGACACACCAGGGCGCGCCGCAAAGCGCAGGAGGCGACCGTCCGGGGCCTGGTGGCGGACGCGGTGGCAGAGGCGCACGAGGCGCACGCTGCTGCACGGCTTGACCTGACGGGCAGTGCCAGGGCTTTCCTAAACGAGACCGCCCTCCTGGCTGTCCGCGCCCTGAACGGAGCAGGGGCCCCTACTCTGCTCCCCGCGATCCACCGGATCGTGAACGCAGTCCAGCCGGGGCTCATCAGCCCAGAGGCGGCCCTCTACGGGCACTGGATGGAGTGGCACGAGTCCAACCGGTCGGGCCGGCCCCTGTCCATGGGGGATACCCTGCAGCTCACGGGAGCGGGGTCCGCCATGTCCCTCCGCAGCAGCTCCCCAGCCCTGCTGCACGCCCTGTGGACGCGCTACCCCGGGGACGCGGCCCCGTACCTGAACCAGGCGCGGGCCACATACCCGGGGGGAGTGTCTGAGCTGGATGCGGCGCTCCACCTTCTACACCCACCGGACAAGGACCTGGAGGTGGGCAAAATCACGGTGTTCGTGGAAGGCACGGACGAGGCGCCCGCCATCCCCCGGCCGACCAACCCAGTGTACGACGGCACCAGGCCGACCCCCCCGTACGCCGTCGTAAGCGAGGCGTTCCCCAGGGAGCCCCCCTGGTGCCCCGCCCCCCTGCCGGCGACGCACGCGCCCCGCGGCTGGGCAAACCCAGACCTGCCCCCCCCCCTCTCCAGAACCAGGGGTGCCCACCACAGGGGGCAGGTCCTCTGGCAAGAGTGCCCTGGCACCCCCGTGCCCCTCCTCGTTGTCGCGACCCGCGAGGACCCGGAACCTCCATGGGGCAGCACCCGTACCCCCCCCCCCTCCGGGCGCCCACGGCGCGGGACGGGGTACACACCTTCCTGCGAACACAGGAGGTCACCGCCGTTACGGGGGTCCACCTAGTGCGCCCCCCCCCAGCAGCGCCCGACGACCCCCAGGGGCCCAGGGCCCTGGGCCCCGCCCCAGACTGGGAGCTGTGGCGCGACGCGTGGGCCGCGTGGCTCCCCCGCCTCCCCTCCCAATGCCGATGGATGGCCGCCGGCCCCCAGCCGTGCGGGGCTGACACCGCAGCCGGCCCCCCACCCCCTCCCCCCCTCCCCCCCGCAGAGCACCGCACGGCACTGCCTACGGCACGGCACTGATGCACCAGGAGGTAGTGGGAAGGGCACACCTGCCACCACGCATGCCTACCAGGATAACAGTGATGGCAGACTCCGATGGCTCCCCCCAGCAAGACGACCGCCACCACCGCCGGTCCCGCTCCCGCTCCCCCGTCTCCCCGGAGTGGACGGGGGAGACCCCCGCGGAGCGCGAGGAGCGGAGGCTGGCGGAGGCGGCGGTGCTGGTCGGGCCGCCGCCGCCGGCCCAGGAGCCTGAGCCAGCCGAGATGACCGCCCCCGCCGCTCAAGCAGCAAGCCCTGCCGCCCCGCCCCGGGAGGGGGCCCCAGACACGCGGGAAGCGGAGACCGCAGTTCCAGCGAGCCACGCCGCGGCCCTGACCGCGGCCCCCGGCAACGCCGCCGACACGGGGGGTAGCCCCGGCGCAGGAACCGGGCGCATCGCCGAGGGCTGCCGCAGCCGCAGAGGGGAGCGGGGAGGGCGCGCGAGGGGTTGCTACTGCGGCCCCTGGCGAGCCGCGCCACCGCCTCGGCTGGCCATGCCGCGGCCCCCAGCACGCCGCAAAAGTGGGGGAAGGACCCCGCACGGGCCACGGGCGCCTCGCCGGCGGCCGCCACAGCAGCAGCAGTGAACAGGGAGAGCGCGAAGTACCGCGCCCACGCCAACCCCACCCAAACCCACACCAATCCCTCCAAGCCGTTCCCCCCCAAGCCCTTCCCCCCGGGGCGGACGCGGCACGTCCGCCCCCCGGCGCCCGAGCGCTCGCCGCCGGGCGCCACACTGCCGCAGCTGCAAAGACAGCAGGACGCCCGGCGCGTGATCCAGGAAGGAAGGGACGGCGCGCAGGCAAAGCTGCGTGCCAGCCACGGGGGCGCGGAGCGGGGGACAGGAGGCGACAGGGGAAGTGCCCAGGTGCGCGCGCAGGGAGCGGGCCAGGGCACGCGCGGCAGGGAGCAAGGGCGCAGCAGCGGAGGGGGACAGAGCGCAGGCAGCTGACGGCGCAACTCAGGGCAGGGGGACGGGGAGGGGACAGGGCGCGGGAAGGGCGCGCAGGGGCGCGGGCAGGGAGCGGGGCGAGGGACGGTGGGCGGGCGGGCAGGCCAGGGCGTGAAGGACAGGGGGCGGGACCCACGGCACGGGCAGCAGGCCGGAAGGGGGCACAAGGGCAAGGGCAAGGGCGCCACGGGCCCCAAGGGACAGACAGGACGGAGCATGGGAGCCCGGGGGGGAGGGCGGGCTGAAAGGAGGGGGGCGGGGGGCGGGGCGCCCCCGCAGCCGGACCCGCAGCCGGTGAGGTGCATCCCCCCTGGCATCCAACAGATGCCGGCGCACCACACCCACCACCACCACCACCACCACAACCACCTCTACAACATCCACCCCGGCGCCGCCGAGCTCATCCCCCCCCAACCCCCACGACCCCAGCACCAGCCAGCCCTGCCGAATGGCCTCGGCGAGGGGGGGGGCGGGGCGCGGCATCGGCGCGGCAGGCACAGGGGCAGCGGGGGGAGCCGGTGCGAGGGGCAGAGGGGGCCCGGCCATGGGACCGGGACTGGGGCACAGTCCAGGACCCTGTGGGGGATGAGGCCCTCCCCCTGGTGGGGGAGGTGTACGGGTGGTTGTGCTGGGGCAACCAGGGGACCACCAGGGGGTTGAGGAACTGGCCCTTCGACGCCGTGCTCCTCCGGAGGGACGGAGGAAACCGAGAGGTACCCCCGGGGGGGTGGGCAGCCCCAGAGGACCACGAGAGGGTCCTCAGGTCAGTGATCCGGGCGGCGTGGACCGACAGGGAGCCGACGTGGCCGGCCTTCCTGGAAGGGGGAGCGGTACTCGGCATCACGGATGCGGACGCAAACAACTGGCTCCCCCGGGCCTTGCGCAGCGCCCTCGCCCACTGGCGCAACTGCCGGCGCAACCCGCCGCCGCCACAGCCCCAGCCCCCACACAAGGGGCGGCGCAGGTGACGGCCCTGACGGCGGAAGCCAGAAAGTGGGGGAGGGAGCTGGGCCCCCCGACCCCCGCCCCCCCCACGGCGTGACGACGGTGCGCGCGCCACCTCCCGCGGGACGAAGGGCGGAGATAACCAGCGCGGGAGGGAACCTACTGCCCAGCAGGCCGCTCACCGCTGACCGCTAGCCCTCACGGCCGCCCCCGGCCGGCCAGCGCCGCGCGACGACGGTGGGGGGGACGAGGAGCCCCAGCGAGGGCCTGCACGAGGGTCTGGCTCTAGGTAGAGGGGGGTGGGGGAGGGGTGCAACCCCCCAGCCGATGGCTGGCCCCCGAGGCCGGGACCGCCATGCCGCCCCCCCCTCGGCCGTCAGGAGGCGGCGCCTGGGGACCAGAGGGCCCTGCCCACTCCCCCCCTCCCCTCCCCCTCAGGCCCAAGAGCGGACGGAGGCAGACCGAAGGAACGGCGGCCCCGCATCCCCCCCGAAGAGGCCGCTGCACCCGGGGTGCGGGTGCACCACGGCTGAGGCAGGCACCCGCACCCCCTGCCCGCTGCCGGCCGACGGCGGACCGGCGGGGCCCATGACGGCGCAAACGGAGCGGCCCTTTCAGAGGCTGGCCCGGGGAAGACGGGGGCGCGAACCAGGGCGGGGGGGTCCCCCCCCCCCCCCCGCTGCACTGACTCGTTGGCGGCCAACCGGACCGCGCCCGACGCCCGCAGCCGCCCGGCAACCCCCACGGCACGAGTATACCCTGGGGGGGTACGCCAAAGACAACAGATGGCAGGCCGACGCCCAACGGGGCGGGGGGGCGGGGGGGTGGCCCCCCAACCCCCCCTCCCCGCTCCCCCCCCAAGCGTGGGAGCCACAGGAGCGACCCTCCGCCCCCCCGGAGCCGAGGGGGCGCCCCCCCTCCCCGAGAAGGGACCGTGACGCGCGGGGGCTGGACCTGGGGGGCTGGACCTGCACACCACGCGCCCCAGCGCCCACAGCCGCCTGCTCCCGCGGGGTTCGCGGCCGACAGGCAAGCCCACACCAGCGCGCCGGGGCTACGCGCGGACCAACTTTTGGGGCGGCGCACGGCGGCGCACCAGAACAGTATGGAGGCCGCGCCCTCCATGACCCTCCCATGACCACAGCCCACTCAGGGGGGGCAGAGGGGGGGTTCAGGTCTGCAGGGGCCGCCGGGGGAGCGGTCCACGGGCCGCCCCTTATCCCCCCCCACCCCGGGGCGGCCCCGGGACCCTGACCGCACGCGCATGCCGGAGGGGAGTGCGCCAATGGCTCGAGGTGGGCCAGGATGGGGTACCGCGGGCCGCCACCCAGAGGGGGAGCAGGGAGGCCGCGGCGCGACCCCCCCCCCCCACACCCCTCCCACCGGCACGCAAGCCGCGGGGGCCCCGGCCCCCACCCCCCGAGGTAGGGGGGATGGTCCCCCCTGTCCCCGCCTGAGAGAGGAGCCGGAGTGCGGCGCGCCCCCCCGCCCCAGCCGCCGGCTCCCACAGGAACCGCGGAGAACAAGCGAGCCCGCTCCAACGCGCCAGGACGCCGCACAGATCGCGCCCAGTGAAGGCGGGCGAGCACAAACCGGAGTGGTATGGGGGGCCACGCCCCCCATGGACAGAACGACGCCAGTGACACCCGCTTTGTTGCCTGCCCAGGGAAGGCAGAGGGACGGAACGAGGCAGAGCGACCCCCCGCCCTACAGCCCCCCCCCGGCACACGAATGCCACGGACCCGCCCCGCGGCACGCAGCCCCAACAGGGCGTGCAGGCCAAGGGGACAGAGTAGGGCCCCCACACCCGCACGCCCGCGCCCACAGCACGTGGATAGCGGACCCCAAAAGCCCGCCCAGTGGGCGGGCAGTCGGGGAGGGGGGGCGCCTGACCCCAGACGCCCCTCGAAACAGTGGAAGGCACCCCCGCCGGGGACGCCCTTCCGCCACCCCCACAACCCCAAGCCAAGCAGGGGGGAACCAGGACCGGACCGCCCACCCCCAAGCACGCCAGACGGAGCAAGGGACCGGGGAGGGACACGCGGAGGGGCACGGACCGTGTGGAACGGCCCTACCAGCGCCCAGTGCCGGGACCGCGCGAGGTGGGCACGCCACACAACCCAGGGGGGGGGGAGCGGACGCCGCGGGAGCGCGAGCGCACACACACGCAAAGGGCACGCGGGGACTACCAGAAGGGCAACCGGACCGAGCACGCGGAACGCACAGACCGCGTGGAATGGCGTACCAGCGAGCGAGGGTAAGGGACACCCGGACAGGACGGCCCGCCACACGCAGCGCGGGACACACGGGGCGGGAAGGGGGAAACGGGAGAGACACAACACCAGGTACCGCAGACACAGACGGGGCACTGCACCTGCCAAGGCAGTGGTGGCGCACTGCGCCACGCCCCAACCCCTAGGCTAAGCAGCCTCCGCGCCAGCCCAAGGGGGTCCCACTGGCGACAAGCCAGTAGCACGGGCCGGGCGGCGCCGGTGCCCCGGGCGACCACGCATTAGGGGGGCGACACAGTGGGTAAGCGCCTGCAGCCACCGCTGCGAATTGATGCACTGACCGGGGAGTGGCGAAACAGGGAAGCCGGGGAAGGACGGGGCGCCGAGCCCTGTGAACCCCGGGGACTCCGCCACCAGGCAGGAGGTGCGTCTTGGAGGGCCCCCCACTAGGACCCGGTGGGGAGGATATCACCTGGCCCAACCAGGTGGCCCCCGGAGACCGAAAGGCGTCTAGTACCCGCAAAATCCAACCTCAAACCTCAAACCTCAAACCACGATTGTGAGGGGCGTCTGGTGTCAGGCGCTGTCCCTCCCCCGGCCGCCCGTCCTCTGGAGCGGGCAGCCAGGGTTCCGCGACCCGTGTGTCCTGGCTGCCGTCGGTGCGGGCGTGGGGACCCAGCACCGACCCCACAGCTTGCGCCCCTGCGGGCCGGCGTTGCTCGCTGTGGGGGTGGCGGAAAGGGGTTCCCGGGGGGGGTGCCTTCCACCATTGTGAGGGGCGTCTGAGGTCAGGCGCTGTCCCTCCCCCGACTGCCCGCCCACTGGGCGGGCTGTTGGGGTCCGCCACCCGCGTGCTGCGGGCGCGGGTGTGTAGGTGTCGGGGCCCAACACTGTCCCCTTGGCTTGCATGCCCTGTGGGGGCTGCGTGCCGCCGGGCCGGTCGGGGGGCCATCCCCGGGGGGGTGGCCTGCCACCGTTGTGAGGGGCGTCTGGTGTCAGGCGCTGTTCCTCCCCCGGCCGCCCGTCCTCTGGAGCGGGCAGCCAGGGTTCCGCGACCCGTGTGTTCCGGGTGCGGTCGGTGTGGGCGTGGGGACCAAGCTCCGGCCCCACAGTGTGCGCCCTTGCGGGCCGGCGTTGCTCACTGTGGGGGTGGCGGAATGGCGTCCCCGGGGGGGCTGCCTTCCACCATTAAGAGAGGCGTCTGAGGTCAGGCGCTGTCCCTCCCCCGACTGCCCGGCCACTAGGCGGGCTGTTGGGGTCCACCACCGACGTGCTGTGGGCGCGTGTGTTTGGGTCTGGGGGCCCAACACTGTCCACTTGGCCTGCATGCCCCGTGGGGGCTGCGTGCCGCGGGGGTGGTTGGGGGCCGTCCCCGGGAGGGCTGGCCTGCCACCGTTGTGAGGGGCGTCTGGTGTCAGGCGCTGTCCCTCCGCCGGCCGCTCGTCCTCTGGAGTGGGCAGCCAGGGTTCCGCGACCCGTCTGTCCCGGGTGCGGTCGGTGCGGGCGTGGAGACCCAGCACCGGCCCCACAGCGTGCGCCCCTGCGGGCCGGCGTTGCTCGCTGTGGGGGTGGCGGAAGGGCGTCCCCGGGGGGGGGTGCCTTCCACCATTGTGAAGGGCATCTGAGGTCAGGCGCTGTCCCTCCCCTGACTGCCCGCCCACTGGGCGGGCTGTTGGGGTCCGCCACCCACGTCCTGTGGGCGCGGATGTGTCGGTGTGGGGGCCCAACACTGTCCCCTTGGCCTGCATGCCCTGTGGGGGCTGCTTGCCGGGGCCATGGTGGGGGGCCGTCCCCGGGGGGGGTGGCCTGCCACCGTTGTGAGGGGCGTCTGGTGTCAGGCGCTGCCCCTCCCCCAGCCGCCCGTCCTCTGGAGCGGGCAGCCAGGGTTCCGCGACCCGTCTGTCCCGGGTGCGGTCGGTGCGGGCATGGGGACCCAGCTCCAGCCCCACAGCGTGCGCCCTTGCGGGCCGGCGTGGCTCGCTGTGGGGCTGGCGGAAGGCCGTCCCCGGGGGGGCCGCCTTCCGCCGTTGTGAGGGGCGTCTGTGGTCAGGCGCTGTCCCTCCCCCGACTGCCCGCCCTCTGGGCGTGCTGTTGGTATGGTATTGGGTAGTATGTGTCTACATAAATGGGCACGGTAACTGGGTCAGGGTCAATACGAGACAAAATGGATTGGCGCAAGTCACGTGCCATACATTCAGCAAGGTCGGAGCTTTTTTTAATACTACCACCTGAGCGTGAGGTTGCCTTTGAGAAGGCTTTAGAGTTATTGCGGGCAGAAGACATCGTCAGATGGGCAGGGACAGAACGAAAAATGTCACCGCAACAGACAGTTAACGGTTCAGAGAACGCAGAAGAATGTAAAAACGTCGAACAGACCGGGCAAAGAAATCAACAGGCTGGAAAATCTTCAGTCAATGACTGCTTCGTCCTGATTTCTAGGCTTTGCGCCTGCAGTCACACGCGCGCACGTCGGATGGGGGCACTCTGGTTCCTCCGTTGCAGGGGGGGCTGCTGGCGGAGGCGGTGCTGGTTCGTCTCCTCCTCGTGGGGGGGTGGTCCCTCGTTTCGACATTCTGGAGGCCCCGCTCGACCACTAAAGCAAACCCGTCGCTGTCCCCAGTGTGTGGTGCACGTTGAAACGTGCATCCAATCTCTGGTGGCTCAGGTGCAGGACTTTCGAGCTCAAAATCTAGAGTTGCAGCGATCCCAGCAGGTGCCTTCTCAGGCAGTAGACTCTACCGCTGGCATCAGTCAGTACTACTGAGACCGGATGACCTAAGTGTTCTCTACGTTGGCGAATTTTGACGCGGTAGTTCAGGGCTACCAACGGGATTCTAAGGCGATGGGGGCTAGTATGTGGGATAATCTTAAAATGTCCAACAGCAACACGGCTAAAGGCTTTAGCGCAGTGAAAACACTCGCTACACGTTACGCCGCCGTTGCATCTAGGATCGATGTGTGGGACCACTGGTACTCCACGCCTGCAAAATCGGATACCCTGATCCCGCTCCCGCCATCAGCGCATCCACCCCTTCCTGATCTTAAGCTGGCGGCGGCTACGGCGCCCATGGGCGCGCCATCCGGTCCCTCCGGTAACTGGTCGTGTCCTTCTCTTCTCAGTCCACCCATCCCGCCATTGCATCTACCATATGCTTGCTTCTCCGGATTCGGGCTTGCCGAAGGGGGGGGGGGAACAACACGAACACCCCCATCACCATAAGCTTACTGCCGAAAAGCAGAAGGAACCTGCTTCCCCGAGTGGAGGGCTGCACCTAAGGGGGAAGAATACCCCTCGGAGCCTACGGCCCCGGGGACCGGTGCGGAGGAGAACACCTCTTTGCTTGGGAACATCAATCCCCTCAAGAAAAATGTTTTCACTTACTCCGGGCAACCTTCCTACACACCCTTTCATCCTACGGACATGTGTACAGTCTCTCCACTGAAGGTTGCGCCAGGTGCAAGTGGAGGTGCACCGTCAACCATGGCTTCCCCCGCGTACAACCCGTACAAAATGCCAATGGTGCAAAAATGTTACACAAAAAGCGGTGTAGGAGAGCGATATGCCTAAACCGCATTTTAATCGGCAGTTAGAGAGCTACGAATAGTGGGTGGAGAAGCTTCAACAAGGGTTGGGGGGGGGGGGGATCCCATATACCGAAATGCCAACGAGGCAAAGATGATTTTGAATACCTTGCCCCCATGGCTAAAAGGGATCATCAACACACGGGTTGCCGAGGCCACTCAACACACACGAACGGCCCCCATCCTCAAGGAATTTTGGGACTTTTTGGAACAACGTTTTCACGAGTATGACCCCTCAAGGGCCGATGAAAGGTGGCGAGCCCTCATCCCCAGGGTGGTTAAAGGGCAAGTGACCCTCGTCGACTCCGAAGATTTCTATGCTCGTTGGCAACAGTTGTTGCCTTTGAGCAACGAGACTCGCCCCCATGTGATCTGGGAGCAGCTCCTAAGCAAGCTCCCGTGGATGAAGGAAGAGATGGTAGGTAGGCATACCAGTAAAGCCTGTGCACTCAGCCATAGGCGGGTTGGTTATGGGTGTGGATGTTGCAGCGGCTGGGTCTGGAGTCTGGAGTGTGGTGGTTATAGGAGAGGGTGATGCGTGGAGGCCAGAAGCACTTGGTGCGCCCTTGAAGGTAGGATCATTCGTCAGGTCGTGCCCTTGGTCTGCTCCTCGTCTGCTATGCTTTCTCCAGCATCCTTCTCTCTCTCCCTCTTTCTCTTCACAGGATGGGTGTCCACCTCCTCGACTGAGAGAGCCCGGAAGGCCGACTGAAGTCCTTCCATGGAATCCTCCGCCACGTCCACTGGCCCATGTAAGGGTTCCCAAGGTACGGCGCTAGGTCCAGGTCCAGGTTCACCAGGTGCTGGCATTGCTGATGCCTCAGGCGCCGTTTTCACGTCGGTGTCCTCTTTCTTGGTGTCCATATTCGTTCGCCCTTCTCGCCTATATATGACTGATCTCGGCGCACTGGATGTACGGCACGGGGTTGCTGCAGGTACGCAGAGACAGTCTGCCTCTTGCTACCAGAATGTTATATAGTGATTTCAACACTGTGTGTTTGTTGCGCCTCTCCTGCTGCTTCCTGGTGGTGTAAGGTATTCTTGTTGCTTGTTTTTGATGAGGAAAATGTTTTATTTGCTGAAATGCAACCAATCCAGGATAGCCCAAGACAAAGATAAGCAAGTAGAAGAAAATCAGGATCAAAGCATGAAGGGCTGCAGTCACAAAGAGTTAGAGGAAGAAAACTATCAACAATAGACCACAGCAATTAGCATACATTGCAACTCAGGATGAAATATATTACATGTTTGAGAAAACCTGATTGAAAAACTGCCCCAAGGGCCCGCTCAAATCCACAGTGCCATCTTGAGATGTGCACTCTTTGTTTTTTGGGTCCAATAGGTGCTGAGGTGGCATGGCATGTGGCGATGAGGTCACTGCCATGTCACATGGGATATTCCTACTTAGCCGGGCTGACTGGGTATTGAACCCAGGACCTCTCAAAAAGAGGTGCCCCAGACCCTTAGGGTGCATACCACTAGGATAGCTAAGAATTCATGAGAAAACATAGATAAATTTATAGGCTCTGCCTTCAGTATATCAGTGCCTCAGCAACCCAGGAAAAGATGTTTTAGTGCCTATAGCTTGGGGACAAAGGGGTCCATACCACATCCTAATTTAGTGTTTGGTTCCATCGGTCAAAATGTGGTATCACCACTTTTTGTTGGGCCAATACTAGGATAGAAGTGCCTGTGTGCTTAGAGCACCTCTAATACAGCTAGAGTATACCCTAAAGCATTGGAAAAGCACTTTCTCTTACTGAGGGCACATCCAATACAATTTGGATGGATCCGCGGGAGTGGAAAAGAAATCATCATACAGCGAAACCCAGCAGGTAGCCTGGGCACTACCCGGGACCCTATTGAAGGCGTCCACATTGGGGTTTTTGCCAAATTGTTTTTTGACGCATGCGGCCCAATATGGTGTCAGGCCATAGTCAGACTGCTTCCGCACAGACCCATCACGCTGTGCAGGTCGAATATCACGGGGAAGGGTCTTGGGAGCCAATTCAACGAGCTCCGACGCTCAAGCCCGATCCTGTACGGGGGCTACGGAGGAAGCGGTCAAGCATAGGATATGTGTTTTTCTGCCTGAACACGGTCAGGCGGTTTGCCACCAGGGGACGTAACCACATTTGCTGGGGCCGGGGGCATAGGAGTGACCGCCCAAATGATTGGAACGGTTATCCCCCCCCACGGACTGACGTCACACTTTACCATGAATGGGTTTACCCGAAATCGGTTGGCCGGTTCGTGGAGCTTCACTGAAGTCCTCAATCCAAAAGTGGGGGTGCACCGGGTGGTGAGAGTACAAACAATTGAAACAGGCAAAATGGCTCACACAATGTTACTAACCCCATGGGTGCCCCAAAATCATACCGCAAGGTAATTTTGGGACAAGCTACGGGGACACGCCATATTGAGCAACACGAGGAAGTGAAACACTACCATCCACAACCCCCGTAATTTGAATTTTGACGTCTAATTGCTCGTCCCCCCCGGCATAGGCCTCTTGTTATCGGCCTGGAGTAGGCGCCTCCGTTGGGAGGATTCATATTATTCGGAGATTTGGTCTTCAAAAGCATTGGGGTTGGCCAAAGCGACTGCTTGGCACCCAAAATCAACCAAAGCACGGAAAGGCTTAAATTCTTCATTTGGCGAAACAACCTGAAAATAAAGTTCGGTTTGAACCTCATTAGTCACTATATGCCCCTTCATGACTCTTGATGGAACGAGAGCCACAGTAGTGTCAAAGGGGTGCCCGAGGCTTTCTTCTTTCGAAGGGGCGCCTCTGAACACTCCTACCAACGTCCGCGCCCCTACGCCCGTCCTTTTCCTCCTTTATCGCCCTTGCGGCTGCCACCCTTATCACCACCGCCACGCTTATTGCCACCACCACCCTTAGCCTTACCACCTTTAGACTTACCCACAATGCTCCAATGAGTGTCATTGCACGGACAACTATGCTTACACATCCAAGGGTTGGTATTGGTGACACCCCAATCAATATGGTAGTCCATATCCGCTTGTTAATGTGGTTCCCAATGTTTGGAACACGGAACTCAAAAGGAAGGTGGCGGTTTAGGCCTGGGATCAGCGGTTTTCTTCACAGGAGGTTTAGGGTGACCAACGGCGTCGACAGAGGTCTCAGCAGGTTTGGCGGTGTGAGGGTCCGCGGTAGCATCCGCATTAACCGCATTCACCGCATTCTATTGTGTGAAGGAAGATGAGTGTAGGTCACTGTCGTCTTGTCCCCTTTATTGAGGCGTTCGAGAGCTTCCCTCTCGGAGACCTCTTTCTGGGCAAGGGCGTAGATATCCTCAGGTTTCAAGCGAGGCCTACGTTGCTGCACTCTCATAGTGGAGCCGCGTGTGTGAGGTGTGTTGTTGAGTTGCAAGATCCACTCCTGTAGATACGGGTCTTTGCAATCAACTATCACCCGCAGCCCAAAAAAGGAAACAATATCAGGAACTGTGGTGCAACGTTGAGCGCTATATCTCCTGATTTCATTCTCGAATGGGGTGCGACCCGGCGAAGGGTCAAGGCCACTAAAATCCACCAGATACCTGTCCGGGCTATTCTTGGGCTCTTATTTGCCTATAGTGTGAACCCACCTACCACTGTGTTTCCTGAGGCAACTACTACCAGTGAGCCGGTGACCTCCAGTTCTGCGCCGCGATGGTATGCGGCTGACCTATCACCATCCTTTACCCGCTACGGGGGCCTATCTGGATGTTCCTGGGTATGCAACCTTGAGTGGGTTTAGGAGAGGACCTGAGTCATGCGGGAGCAGGAGTAGAGGATCGGGGAGATCCTCCAACAGGTCCCTGACGCGGTCGGAGATCAACGAGGTGCTCCGAGGAGCCACCTCTAAAATTGTTGGTGACCTCACTGAAGAGATTCGAGAAAAACTGGAGCCCCTGATACCGCCCCAAGCGCCACCTACCACAGTGGGAATGTCACCTCATAGAGTACAGGCCAACCACCTGGAGGCAGGGCTGACAAACATCCTTGGGAGCCTGAGGAGCCGACCAATGGCCACCCCTGCAGCGATACCTAGAAGCCCTTTCGTGCCGAGGACGGCCCAGCCACCCTACAGTAACGTGGGGAATTCTACGGGAGCCGAGCTGGACCGGCTGGGGCTGATAGCCCTGAGGGCAATGCTGGATGTGGAGCCCTACGGCTCCAGTGACCTAGGCGGAGATCCCTCCGATGATGAACCGCCGTCGATGACTTCTGATTCGCCCTCGGAGGACGACGACCCGGAGGACCCCGAGAACCCCAGTGGGAATCAGAAGAAGAAGAAGAGGAAGACCCGACGCCCTGGGGGACGCAGGTCTCAGGAGGCTAAGGCTATTGCCACCTCCAAGATCGTGGTGAACCTGAGGGCCGACATCCAGAACCTGCCCATGCTGCCCAACAACCCCAAACCTGGCAGGGTCTCTGAGCTATTGGCTGACCTGGATCACTAGGCTGGACGATTGACGCCCGGTTCCTACAGCAGCGACGACCTGCTTTTCTGGTTGGTGGCTAAGCTCCCTCGGGGGCTGTGGGACGACTGCCGTTCAAGGGCAGGGCGCAAGGCTAGAGCCCTCCACTACGAGGATCTATGTGTACTACTCCTGGAGCTGGCGCTGGAGAAAGAAAGCCACCAGCACCTGAACAACTACCGTCCTGGAGGTGGAGGCTCTAGAAGCCATGCCAAAGGGTACCAAGGATCCAGACCTGGGCAGGGGACTACCCCCAAACACGCCCGTACCATGGAAAACGTCAAGGAGCTCTTCTGGTGTGATGCCATAGACGAGCAGGGCCACCTGCAGCACGCCCCTGACTGCGAGCAGCGGGACTGCTTCGTAGTCCAAGGGAAGCAAAAGAAGAAAAAAACGGCGCCAAGGCGAAGCTGCCGGATCACTACAGGTGTACTATCACCTGTGCCTTCTGTGGGAAGAGGAAGCTCTACGAGGATGAGTGCTACCATAAGCAGCGCCTGTCGGCGAAGCTGGAGGTTGAGGATCCTGGCAAAGGCTCTGGCAAAGGCGGAGGCAAAGGCAAAGGCAACGACTCCGGCAAGAGCAAGTCGAAAGGACGTGGACAAGGGCAAGACAAAAGGTAGGTAGGTAGGTGCACTCGGTCGTGGAGAGGCGCCCCATGGTTCCCCCTGGCGTCGCCCCTGTGACGAACAGGAAGAGGCTCCGCGCGTGAAGAGGGGAGGCGGCTTACATCCCGCTAGACCTGACTGTTGGCCCCCAACAAAGCGGCCCCGGGCTACACCGGGAGGGCTGATCGCCGCCAGCGTGACATGCTTGTCTCGCCGGGAGGGTGGGCCCCCGTGCTTGCGCACGTCCCCTCCTTTGGGCGGAACCCTAGGGGTTCACCGGACTTCCTGGCGTATCCCGTTCCCAAGGCATGCATGCATGTTCTTGGTACTAGGGTTCCGAGGCGCTTGGGTGTCGCACGCTCCGCCTCGAGTCCCAAAGCAGCGCAGGCCTTAGGATGCAGCCTTACCCCCGGGCTCCGGATCTCGTTTGGCCGGGTCACCTGCATGGCACGGGCTGCCTCAATGCCCGGGCTGTGGGCACTGGGTTTCCTACTGTTGGCTTGCGTTTGTGGTTGGGTCCGGGTTGCGGTTGGTCGTGGGTTTTGTTTACCCCTGCCCGTTGTGGCCTGGGGTCTTGGGTGGGTGTGTTTGGGCTCGGTTTGTGGTGTTGTCCCTCTTTTGCCGGCTGTTTGTGGTGTTCGTGGTTGGGCTTTGGTGTGGGCTTGCTTTCGGGACCTGTGTGGTTTCCTGCGCGTTTCCCTTGCCCCCCGCCGTTTCCGGTTCCGGTGTGCGGTGTGGGCGCCCGGGTCTCGGCTGTGCCCCGCCCTTCCTGGCTGGGTTGTCGGGTTGTGTTTTTTGCGCTTTTTTTTGTTTTTTTTTTTTTTTCCGGTTGCTTGGTGTCCTTGTCCCGGGCCTTGTGGTCTCTCCCCCGTCTCCTTTCTTTCGGGGGCTGCTGGCTTTTTTTTTTTTTTTTCTGCTTGTTTCGGTGTCCCTTTTTTCCGGTGGGCCGCTGTCGCTGGCTTGGTGTTGCCGCTCTTGGCTGGGTTGTCCCCTTGTGCCTGTTTGGGGGTCCTGTCTTTGGTGCCCTCTGGGTGGGGGGTTTGGCCCCCTTCTGTGTTGTTGGTGGGCGGTTTGGTGGCTGTGGGCTGTTTTCGCGCGCCCGCCCCCCCCCCCCCCTTTTTTTTTTTTTTTTTTTTTTTTTCGGGGGGGGGCCTGCCGGGCTGTTCCTCCCGTTGCCTTCCCTAGGCTGGCGGTTGCTCTGTGGCTGGTGTGTGGTGTGGTTGGTCCCTCGCCACTCCTGGCAGAGGTTCCTGTGTGCTACCCCCCGCCACTCCTGGCTGGGTTTCGCTGCCGGTGGTTGTGGGCGGTCCCCGCCACTCCTGGCTGGGGTTTGCCGGCGGCGGTGGTGTCTGGTGTGTGGCGGTGGTGTGTTGGTGGGGTTGTGGCTGGTGTGTGGTGTGGTTGGTCCCTCGCCACTCCTGGCGGAGGTTCCTGTGTGGTACTCCCCGCCACCCCTGGCTGGGTTTCGCTTCCGGTGGTGTTGGGCGGGCCCCGCCACTCTTGGCTGGGGTCCGTTGGCGGCGTTGCTGTGTGGTGTGTGGTGTGTGGCGGTGGTGTGTTGGTGGGGTTGTGGCTGGTGTGTGGTGTGGTTGGTCCCTCGCCACTCCTGGCGGAGGTTCCTGTGTGCTACTCCCCGCCACTCCTGGCTGGGTTTCGCTGCCGGTGGTGGTGGGCGGTCCCCGCCACTCCTGGCTGGGGTCCGCTTGCGGCGGTGGTGTGTGGTGTGTGGTGTGTGGTGTGTGGCGGTGGTGTGTTGATGGGGTTGTGGCTGGTGTGTGGTGTGGTTGGTCCCTCGCCACTCCTGGCGGAGGTTCCTGTGTACTACTCCCCGCCACTCCTGGCTGGGTTTCGCTTCCGGTGGTGGTGGGCGGTCCCCGCCACTCCTGGCTGGGGTCCGTTGGCGGCGTTGCTGTGTGGTGTGTGGTGTGTGGCGCTGGTGTGTTGGTGGGGTTGTGGCTGGCGTGTGGTGTGGTTGGTCCCTCGCCACTCCTGGCGGAGGTTCCTGTGTGCTACTCCCCGCCACTCCTGGCTGGGTTTCGCTGCCGGTGGTGGTGGGCGGTCCCCGCCACTCCTGGCTGGGGTCCGCTTGCGGCGGTGGTGTGTGGTGTGTGGTGTGTGGTGTGTGGTGTGTGGCGGTGGTGTGTTGGTGGGGTTGTGGCTGGTGTGTGGTGTGGTTGGTCCCTCGCCACTCCTGGCGGAGGTTCCTGTGTGCTACTCCCCGCCACTCCTGGCTGGGTTTCGCTGCCGCTGGTGGTGGGCGGTCCCCGCCACTCCTGGCTGGGGTCCTTTGGCGGCGGTGGTGTGTGGTGTGTTGTTGGGGTCCCTCGCCACTCCTGGCGGAGGTTCCTGTGTGCTACTCCCCGCCACTCCTGGCTGGGTTTCGCTGCCGCTGGTGGTGGGCGGTCCCCGCCACTCCTGGCTGGGGTCCGCTGGCGGCGGTGGTGTGCGTGTTTTGCTTGGCCGGGTCGGGCGGGCCGGCCTCCCGGGCGCGTTGTGGTGCGCCTCACCTTTTCCTTTGGCCGCTTTGTCTTTCTGCTTTGCTTGGCCCCCTCCGGGCTGGGGTTGCCCCCCTCTCCTTCGCTGCTGTTGCCGTTCCTCGTTGGCTGGGGTTTGTGGTGTGTGGGTTGGCTGTTGCTTGGCACCTGTTCGTGTGCCGTGGTTCTTTGCGTGTTGTGCGCGCTCTCCGGGTTTGTGGCACCCGGCGGCCGTCGCTGCTTGGCACCTGTCCGTGTGCCCTGGTTGTGGCCGGCGGCGTGCCTCTCTGGCGTGCCTCGTGGCCCCGCGTGGTGCGCCGCGCCTCGTCCGGTCCGGTCGCTCTCGGTGCTCCGGTCGGCTTTCCCGACGCCGTGGTGCCTTTCCCCACCCCGGGAGCTTGCGCCCCCGGCTTTACTGGGCGGCTGCGCGGGGCACGCGGAGGCCGGCCGAGAACCGGGCTCATTGTGCATGCCGCTGGCCCCCGCCGAGGCAGGGGCGCTGGGCTCTCCGCGTCGTACCCGTTCGGGGCCCCGCGATGGGGTTGTCCCTGGCGGGTCCCTCCGGCGTCGGTCTTGGGCTGCGTGCGCTGCGGTGGTTGGCGTGTGTGGACCCGGTCACTGACGCGTCCGGTTTCCCGTACCGTCCGTCTTTCGACGGGGGACTCGGCCGGTGCACCGGGGCTGTTTCGTGTGGACGCCGACACCTCCCCTTGCGGGTCGGAGGACGCCACGCCCGGGTCCCGTGCGTGTTTGCGTGTGCTTGCTCTTCTTGGCCGGGTCGGGCGGGCCGGCCTCCCGGGCGCGTTCTGGTGCGCCTCACCTTTTCCTTTTACCGCTTTGTCTTTCTCCTTTGCTTGGCCCCCTCCGGGCTGGGGTTGCCCCTCTCTTTTTCGCTGCTGTTGCCTTTCCCCGTTGGTTGTTTTTCTCGGCCTCCCGCTGCTTGGCTCGCGCCTCGTTTGTGTCCTCCGCTTGGCCGTTGGCTGCTCTTTGGTGGTTGCTCCCCTGCCCCGCCCCCCTTTGTGTCTCGGGTTTTCGTCGCTCCTGCTTGTGGCCTTGGTGTTTTTTTTTTTTTTTTTTTTTTCTTCTTCTTTCTCCGTGCGCCCCCGTTGTCTCCAACAAGGGCAACACAAAAGTCAAGGTGGACGAGGAGGAGGCGCTAACCGCCAGCCAGACAAGGACAACAAGAACACGGACAAGAACAGAGGCAACCCCAACCCTAATCCAGGGGGGAACTGCGAGCCCTCTGGAGGGCAGTCTGGTCCTACCACACGCTCACAGACGCAGGCCCAGCGAGAACAAGGGGCCAAGCGGGAGCACAAAGGTGGTGATGACGGCAACGGTAAAAAAAACAAGCCGTTTCATGAGTATGGCCCGCAAATTGCGGAACAAGGGGTTCGAGGTGACCTGTCTCGCGGCGTTCTGACAGGGATGCTCCGGGGGCGCCCAGGACCTGGTTTTTTGGGTACGTATCCGACTAGGGGGACGTGAATACCTGGGGGTATTGGTTACTGGCGCCACCATATCTATAGTGGCCAAGAAAAATTTACCTTGTGGGAGCCTGACAAACACAATGACCACCGCGGCTATACGAATGGGGGATGGACATGTGGTGCACAGCTGCGGGGACTGTGAGGTGGAGGTACCTATGGGCTCCCGGACTATCGCCCGTCGGTTCTATGTGATGGACACTGAGGCCTTCGACTTTGTATTGGGGACTGACTTCTTCGTGCAGCACTCCCAGAAACAATCCCTGACGCTGCAAGCGCCCTGCCTCCTCTACGTGGACCATGGCAGTGGCAGAGGGTCTGTGGCACTGGAGCAGTCGGGACATACCTCGAGCTACCTGAGGATATCGAAGGAGGAGCCCGCGAACATGATGGCCTCCAAAGCTGAGGACTATCAACTATTGGGGGAAGTCCTAGACCAAGGTCTGAAGCAGTTGGGTTACTCTAGAGAAGACCTGAGGGTGGAGTTGTTCGCCAGCAACAAGCCGCATGTACTGGACCTTTACTGCAGCAAAGGGGAAGAACTGCAGCTACAAATTTTACTGGCCCTCCTTCGGGATGGCCTACGGGAACCCGGTGTTCAGTGAACCTGGGAAGGTCCTGACCAAGGTGGCCTTGGAACGTTCCCGTATGGTCCTGTGTTCCCCCGATTGGGGAGCCCATGGGGGCAACGAGTACTGGCGAAACCTCCTGGACAGGCTGACTATCAGCTATGTTTGGTTACCTGATGAGGCCATCTACCTGCCTCTGGGGCGTAAGACGCCTATTGGCAAAACCCGGACGGGGGAGTATGCTCAGCGTGGTGGACGGAGGTCTTGCCTCCATCCCCTGGGAGGATCTGGACTCGACTCTGGTCCAGGCTATACAACGAGAAAGCGATGGACTCGCCTTGGGTGATTTGAAGGATCGACTACGACCTGAACATGCTATTGAGACTACACCCGGAAGAGATGAATACGTCTTGACTAAGACCAATGCCCCCAACTCTCCCTGCCATGTACCTGACCCTGATGGAGTCTATGAGTGTGGACTATCCGAGCTACCTAGCTCTATCCACTCAGATGACGAAACTGAGCACGACGCCCTCTTCGTGCAGACCTGTGTGGAGGAAGTGGAGAACGCCGAGTACGTCGCCCCACTGAAACCCCTACTCTCCATGAGGGTCGAAGACCCCGTGGACGAAGAGCTGGACCCTCGATCCAGGCTAAGGGAGTATGTGGACTCGAAGAGGAAGTTGGTGGCGAAGAAGCTATGCTATACTAAGCCTACCCGCAGCTCATGGCCACTGAAGCAAGGATGTATGGGAGATCCATCCCAGTTGAAGGAGGACTCCGAACAAAAGATCACCACCTGGCAAAGGGAGGTAGATCTGAAGCTCATGAAGAGCGTGTGGGGCATTCATGTGAGGAGCCCAGAGGAGGACGACCTCTCGGAGGAATGTGTATGTGAACCCCCTCAAGCGTGCCTATGTTGCCATCGTCCAACGGAGATGGTTGAACAAGACCTACTTTATGCCTACCAAGGGTTGGAGGACACTACCAAGGGCAAACAGTCCGTGGAGGATCACCTCCCGACATCTCTTACTCAGGGGGCAAGCAACTTATGCTCTGACGAGGACATGGAGGACAAGATCAAGCTCATGGACCCGCGGGTGCAGAAGCTTATAAAGACCTATCTGGAGGTGTTCGGAGAAATACGTCCTCCAGCTTCATGTGACAAGCTGGTACGGATGGACCTCAAGCTGAAACCCGAGTTCCTGGGTCATAAGATCCGGAGGAGACCCTATCCAGCTCCTAAAGAGCAGGCCGATGAGATCGAGCGACAGATACAAGAATGTATCGACGCTGGCCTAGTCCTGGAGTACAAGGACGGGGACTACCCCCTACACTGCAGCCCCTGTTTCCTGGTGGCTAAACCTGGGTCTACAGCCAAACGGCTGGTAGTGGACTACGGAGAGCTGAACAAGTAAACGTTGAACCACTCAGGGTCCATTCCTAATATGGAGTCTACCCTTGAGAAGATAGCCTCCTGTCGCTACAGGACCAAGATGGACAAGAGGAGCGGATTCTGGCAAGTGGACCTGACGCCCAACGCTCAGGAGCTACTAGCCTTCATCACTCCTCAGGGGAGGGTGTTCAAGTGGAAGGTCATGCCATTTGGCGTGGCCAACGCACCCGCTCTATTCCAAGAGCTGATGAACAAGATCTTGTCCATGCTACGAAGGAGACCTAAGGTGCAGGAACTTATATCCCGTGGGGCCCAGATGGAAGCACACATCGACGATGTATGCCCCGGGACCAATACCCAGGAGGACCACCCAATCCTCTTGGGTGAGTTCTTAGCGGTCTGCCAGGAGAACCACACACGACTCAAGCACGAGAAGTGTGAGTTCATGCAGGAGACCATGCAGTACCTGGGGTCAAACCCCTGATGGACCCTGAGGTACGACACGAAGATCCCAAGAAAGGACTTCATGATGTACGCAGTTTCATCGGGGCGTGCAACTTCTATCACCGCCATATCAAAAGGTTCACCTACACCAGCGCCATTCTGACGGACTTGATCAAGAAGAGTACTACTTGGCGCTGGGGCCCACAAGAGCAACAAGCGATTGACGAGCTGAAAGACAAGGTGGCCAACGCTAAGTGCTTGGGCGTGCCTAGGGCACATAGGGGGATTATCCTGGTGACCGACGCCAGCAACGTGGGCGGTGGTTGAACGTTGTTCCAATGGCAAGCACTAGAGAAGGAGGAGTTCGACTCGGCCATTTCCCAATCGGGGACGGAAGGTGTCAACCAAGATGGAACTTTCAAGCACAGCTACCCTGACGACAAGTGGGTCCTAGTACCTTCGGGCCACTGGAACTGGAAGTGGAACCAGGCCAGGGGGAACTACTCCACCTATGTGCAGGAATGGCTCGCGGGTATGCTAGTGCTATCCTCACAAGAACGACTGTTGGGGAGTAACCCTGTGGTCTGGCTGTGCGACCAAGAGCCGGTCCGCACTTTCCAGAAGGGCCCCCCACCTGACAAGGCCAAGCTACGGCGCTGGTGGACCTACCTCAGTCAACTACGGCTCACGGTACACCATATCCAGGGAGTGAAGAACAAGTGTGCAGAAAACATCAGCCGCAACAACTTCGACGCCCTGATTGGTGCCCGGTCTGTAGCGCTGGCTAAGGAGGCATTCAGCCGTATGGACGTCCACTTGGACCTCAACATGACTATGATACGCCGTCTGGATGGACTCCAACAATCAGGGTACCTAAAGGAGTTCGGGGATATCTACAAGCGGCTGGAGAAACGCCTTGAACCCCTCCTGGTCAACCAAGATCAGTGGAAGAGGGACAAGAGCTACCTCTGGCAGGAGGACCGCATCGTGGTACCTAGTGACAGAGTCCCAGCGCTGCTGAGGTGGACCCATGAGTCCAGCAGTCATGTGGGTGCTGACCGTACCCTGAGGCTATTCAAGCAGTGGTCCCACACTACGTGGACTGACGACCAACTGCCCAAAATCCTCCAGCCTATCGTGGGCAAGTGCCCGTGCAGGTCCTGCAAACCAGGGGATATCAGGAACAGAGGTCTCTACTCGACCCTGCCCATCCCTCACTGTGCTAACAGTGTTCTATACGTGGACTACACGGAGATGCCGAAGTTCGGGGGCTATGACTTTGCCCTGGTTGTAAGCTGTGGGTTGACCAGGTTTACCAGGGTGCCCCATGTACCAAGCACATTACCGGGGAGGAGACTATCAAGATACTCCTGGAGGAGTGGTTTTGTGTCTATGGGGCGCCCAAGGAGATCAACTCCGATGAGAATGTACGAGTACGCTCAGATACCGGCTGGTACAAGAGGGTCCTGAGATCCCTCCATGTCCAGGTGTCTACGGGGATCCCCTACTAGCACACGAGCAACCCCCTATGTGAGCGACAAACCCGTGTCCTCAAGGAGAATGTAAGGATATGGTGCAAAACTGAACGCACCCGAGACTGGGTGAGACTACTCCCCGTCATATCCTTGATGATGAACTCCCAAGAGAGTTCAGCTACTGGCTACTCGCTCCATGAGCTATTCCTAGGGCGCCCGGCGTGGTTCCTACATGCCCCCTATCCAGAGGACACCCGATCTCCTGTGGGTGAATGGGTCCAAGAGCAACAAGTGAAGGTGGACAAGGCCAAGGCTATGCTCCAGAGAGTGAGGGAGCGTCAGTGGAACAAGAAGAACAAGCACCGAGTACGGGCCACCTACCAAGAGGGGGACTGGACGCTGGTGCACCACAGTCGACTACCCGCCTGGCCACGCTCTACCAGCGACGACCCATAATTCGGGCCCTACAAGATTCTATCTGTGGATGGACACCGTTTCACCGTGCGATGTTCTCCCCGTCTAGGGGGGACCCTGGTGTGTGCTGCTCAACATCTGAAGCGCTACTATGACCCTGAAGACCTCTGTGGGGAAGGGTGGGAGCTTAAAGACGGGGGAACGGCTGCCCTAGACCTACAAGGGGCTGCCAGCCCTATGGAAGTTGAAGGGGAACTCCCGACATGAACGCCGAGGAGATGGCTAAGGAGGCCTTCTACCTGGTGAAGCCTGTCCTACGCCACCGCTATCGCCAGGGTAGGCGCTTCCTCACCCTCTGGGAAGGGTTTGGAGTCGAAGAGGCCACCTGGGAGTCCTTCTCCGCGTTTGTTCTACCTGACTACTTGTCCCAGAACAACCTCGGTGAGTTGCTGAGGCTCGCTGAGACGCTTGCCTCCAAGAATAAAGCTAGGGACTGAACCTTACCCTTACCTGCCTAAGCGTACGTGGGAGTGTGTTATACCTAAGGTCCTGAGAGCGAGCCGCAGAAGTGGTGTCCGAATTATACCCAAGTCTGCACGCTTGCTAAACCTGGAGGGTTGTCTTATTGATGCCACGGGGTACGCCCCGGGTCTCCCCTCCCCTAAGCGCCCAATTTCCGTGTTGGCACAAAACCTTGGGGGAATACCCAGCGTACTAATCCAGGTATTGTTTTCCCTACCTATCTGTCTACTACAGGGAGGGGTGGCCAAAGGCTATGAAGGCATGAAAACGCCATTTTGCTAAGTGGCGGAAACGCTGACCTAAGCACTGCCACACCCCACCAACCCTGCTAAAATTGCAGGAAACAGGTGGGACAGGGACACACGCACTACAGGTCCTACACACCCTACAGTGGCACCATCCTGGTGGGCGAGCGCTACTGCAACTGGCTCAAGCCCCCACTCAGGATTACCACTCCTACACTCACGCTCTGCTCGGTGGTGTTGAAGATCAAAGTCGTGGGTCCTAATGACCCTCCTGTGAAGAAGACAGGAGAACACAGCACTGCTAAGCAACTGTGGCCTAACAGGGACGTCACAACACGTTTCCCTGCTAAAGCTTGGAGGGAAGAGGCGAACAGTCGTGTGCAAAGCTTGGATGTTGATGGAGTCGAACTGCCCTCGCCACTCCTGGCTGAGGCGCAGTTAAATGATTGTGGGATCAGCGCCCTTGTTTAGCAGGGCAAGAAAGAAGGGGACGCTGCTGCACCAATCACCCTACCTGCCCACCTGTAAAGCAAAGGCCAATGAAGGGATGTTTGCGGCTGAGGAACCAAGCCACACTCCACGTATTATACGCTTCTCAGTGTGACCTATAATACGCTGTCCTCAAACACCCCTGTCAAGCAAGCAAGCGTTAAGAGACTCCTCAGGTTCTCCTAAAGAACGTACCGAGGAGCCCCTGGGTAGCCTAAACAAGGTTTACCGTGCGCATTTCACATGGCCTACCCTTTAATGCGTGTGTGAATGCACGAGCATGCACGAGTTTGCGACCAACTTTTTGCAATCTTACCCACAATCATGAACTCTACCAGGGGGTGGTCCCACCTGGGCTTACCTACCTTACCTACCGCTGCAGAGCAAAGCAAGGTCAGGAGCAAAACGAGGCGCAAGCGAAGAACGTTGCTATGCACTTGTGTGTATGTCTAATCACCCTGATCTTACCTCTAATCATCTGCAATCCTTCCAATCTCTCCCTCTATCGTGTTCTATCGCACTATCAGGCTTGAAACCGAGGACAGATGGCGAGCACGGTGCGTCCGGCAAACAGAACGAGCACACCTGCAGTTTATACCTGATTCATTGAAGTCACATTCTTATTTTTTTCGGATTCTTGATTGTTGGTTGATTCTGGCAATGTGGGTGGAATCTTCAATCACATCTATTTATGTGTGTCTCGTCATTTTCCTGTGTACGTGAGACATACGTTTATAATCGCATTATTTCTTTTTTTTTCGGCGCTTCGCTAGGAGCCGCTCCTGCGCGCCGCCTTTTTCTGCGTAAGAATTTCTTGATTTAAAAAGTCAAGAGATGACTAGAAAACATAGAAAAATGTGCATCTGATGCACAATTGGATTCTGTGCAGGTGTGTGCCTTCAAAAAAGTTCTAGGCCGTCATTTGACGGATTTGGGTGTTGTCGCTTCGCGCTTGCGTGGATTCGTCCCTCATACTCCCGTTCCTCTGTTGTACAGACCTCCTCGCAAAGCCTCGTTGAGTAGGACGCTGTTCTGGCCAAAAAGCAGCAGCAGGAGACTGAACCAGAATCAAGACCCCTCCAAGGGGCAAATTCTAATTAAATCAGCGCACCCTCGCCCAAGTACCAGGACAGGTGTCTCCAACAGTTTCCATGAGACTTGGGTCGAGCGTCCTATGAGAGTCTGGCGTTGGGTTGTGTTACGCTGCAGCTTGGAGCGAGGGATGCACAAGCATATGGTCTTGGCATACCCTACTCTAACACCACCAAGCCAAAGGAACTCCGGCACCGCCAAGAGCGCTGAGTTTTCTGTTGGAGTTTGTCATCAAAAATGCAGCAAGAGTCACTGGCCATGGTAAAGCGCTCCTTTCGAGTGTTAGGGAACCTATAGGTATTTTAAAGTAGATGTGGAAACCAAGAAAAGGCCAAGAAAAAATCCCTTTTTCCTGAAGGTGCGACAGTGGTGACGACCACTGCACAGGGAGGGGTTAGAAAAAGTGCTTTTCCAATGCTTTAGGGTATACTCTAGTTGTATTAGAGGCGCTCTCAGCACACAGGCATTTCTATCTTAGTATTGGCCCAACCAAAAGTGGTGATGACACATTTTGACCTATGGAACCAAACACTAAATTAGGATGTGGTATGGACCCCTTCATCCCCAAGCTATAGGCACTAAAACATCTTTTCCTGGGTTGCTGAGGCACTGATATACTGAAGGCAGAGCCTATGAATTTATCTATGTTTTCTCATGAATTCTTAGCTATCCTAGTGGTATGCACCCTAGGGGGCTGGGGCACCTCTTTTTGAGAGGTCCCGGGTTCAATACCCAGTCAGCCTAGCTAAGTAGGAATATCCCATGTGACATGGCAGTGACCTCATGCCCACATGCCATGCCACCTCAGCACCTATGGGACCCAAAAACAAAGAGTGCACATCTCAAGATGGCACTGTGGATGAGAGTGAGCCCTTGCAGCAGTTTCCCAATCAGCTTTTCTTCAACATGTAAAATATCTCATCCTGAGTTGCAATGTATGCTAATTGCTGTGGTCTATTGTTGACAGTTTTCTTTATCCAACTCTTTGTGACTGCAGCCCTTCATGGTTGGATCCTGATTTTCTTCTACTTGCTTATCTCTGGCTTGGGTTATCCTGGATTGGTTGTATTACAGCAAATAAAACATTTTCCTCATCAAACACAAGCAGCAGGAAACCTTACACCAGCAGCAAGCAGCAGGAGAGGCACAACAAACACACAGTGTTGAAATCACTATAAAGCTTTCTCCCTCCCTATCATCGGTTCTCCGAATCTGTCCGGAAAATTCGGCGCGGCAAACTACGAGCCATCGTTGTAGGGACGAAGTGCAGAGGGTGCCTTTGCCCCGTCATTTCTTGGTTGGGTGGGGTCTTCAAAGGCAAAGCGTTGCGGATTTTGCAATCTCTGCCGCCTGGGTATGTATCCCTGGTCGCTATGCATGCCCGGGTTGGGAGTGGGTACCTTTCATTGCCATTGCATGGGGTCACATGCTGGCTGGGTATTTCATTCGTGTCCTTGGCAAATGTCACGGGGGATATTCCTGCCTGCAACGAGAGGGCCACAAACAACATGAAGAAAAGGGCGAGTGTGCACATGCATATATTTATGAGAGAATATATATGTTGATATTTTCTCGAGAGTTCCCCACGAGTGGACTTGGATTTCAACACTACCCGAGGGGTCCTCTCTCCCAACGCCCAACCAAACAGGTTGGGCTATGAGCATGGCATATTTTTGTAGAGGCCCGTGTGTGCACTTGGGTTTCCACAACACAAACGGACCTCCCTCTCCGTGACAAACCAAAGCCAGGTGTGCCCCGTGTCTGTTTGATCGTTTGCGTGTGTGTGCTTTCACTTATTTTGATTACGGGAGTATATGGTTACCTATTACGTGGGTTATCACCCGCCCCTCGATCAAGCAAGACCCAGGTTGACCTACCTTTGCGTTTTGTAACTGTGTTCACCGACGCAAAATTACACACGGAGGTGTGAACATGCACCGTCATACACGGTGTATGGGGGTAGGGGAAGTAATGCTCCTTCAGGGCGTGTCATCGTGCCCCCGGGAAGCTGGGTGGGCCGATACACCAGCAGGACAGTATCGATTACCTTCCCAGGTTTGCACATGGAGGTGACCCCCTACCTTACTGCCCGCCGGTGAGACATCCACCGACAAGGGTAACACTCAAGCTAACCTAACTGTCTATACCCATGCCCCGAAGACACACACGAACACCAAGCAACAAGGTGGTATATCTATACACGTGTTCTATTATGAATATGTTTACTGTTTGTTGTATGTACGTGTGTGGTTTGTGGGAAATTTTGTTTGTGTAGGCGTGTAGCACCACGTGCTCCAAGGCCGCCATCCACACCCTGTGACGCCCTCGGGGCGAGTGTGCGTGTCTGGGCCCTGCCAATGGATGTGCACGCACAAGTATGTCTTGTGTTTGTTGTCGTGCATCGCTCTATTATGTGTGTATGTATGATATATATGCGTAATGTGGCTCCTCGGTGGTGGGTTAGTAGTGAGGTCAGGTTATTATTATATGGTTACGAGGTTTGTCTATTCCAGTGTGTCTAGTCACACCCTCATTCCATCTCTGTACCTCCTCCTTTACCCTCTAAGTGGTGCATCATGTGTGACGGAAAAAGCTAACATTAAACATCGGCAAGGACACGGCCCTTGGCTGAGCCGTGCCCATGTGGTCCGGCATCATTCAAGCCACAGCAGGTCTTGTCTCCAATTTTCCCGTGTTGCGGGTCAGTTTGACAAGGGGGCCTTTGGCTAGGCCTTGTCTCGTTATTTTCGAGCAAGTGAGCAGGCAAGCTTACATCGTACAAGCAAGAGCTCACTCATTACTACAAGCGTCAGCCATGCACATCAAGCACATCAGGCACATACAACCTCTCATAAAGGGTCCGAGGCACGAGGGTGACAGGCGTGAGCATCCCGCCCGTGTTCTGCATTGTGCCTACGTGTTTGCTTCGATCCCTTTACCCTGAGGCCATTGTGACCTCTTTGCTCTATTCAGTGGGCTACCGCGCGCACGCTGGGGCCATCGTGGCTGTGTTTGTCAATGGCCTAGGCATGCACAAGACAGAGGCAGGCACAAGGCAGAAGGCAACATCCAAGCATCATTGGTTCCCTGACCTCTAACTCTGCCTTCCCAAGTCCTCCCTGTTGCAGGCACAGTTCTAAGTTACTGTCAGGCTCTCCCGTCGCTGTTGCTGGCAGTTCTTTCCAAAAAGTAAAATTTTGGCACTGTCGCGTTGCACCGTTTGGCAGGTACCATTACCTTCAGATTTGTTTGAAAGTGTGATTTCACTTTGCCTTTAGTTTTCATTCCGAAGAAAAATACGTATTTGACCTCCTGGAGCGCACAATGGCTTATGCAACACGCGAAGACAAGACTCTGCGTGCAACAGCTCCCGACTCCGCCTACTACGTTTTGCGGGATCTGCGGGATCCCGTTGCTTTTTTTTTGGATTTCGGTTGTGGTTCCATTCCCACCGATCTGAGCTACTTCAGCGGCCGTGCGGCCGGCTCCCAGATTGCCAGCCGGTGTTCCAATCCCTATGAGAGGGATCCGGTACTGACCGTACATTTGCTGCTGTTTGCGACTGCTACGTTCCTCTTGGGCATGCCCGTGGTAGTCGTTTTAAGTGGGGGGGTGAAGCAGATCACAACCCCACCCTAGCATATTGCGCTTAAGGGATCATTATATGGCCCTATATATGGGATATATATGGGATATTGTATATTATATTGCATTTCCTTGTTCGGAACATAGGATGTGGGATAGATAAGGCCATCTTGGATCTTTGGGAGTTATTATGAATTAGTTGATGATAGGGTGGATTTCTCCAATGTGCATATCAGGTATTTCATTGGCTATGTGTATCATATCTGTTTGCACGATACCATTCAGTCAACACAATCGATATGTCTTCTGTGCCAAGCTATGTTGCTGCCCATGCCACTGCGACCTCTGCTCCTGTCCATTTGGTCTTATTCACCGATGCTCAAACTTGTACATGGCTGCAACAAATACGGACAGTCATGGAATGCAACGTATACACATACTCAAACATGCACTAAGATGAATCGGGTTGAAACTCCCGACAGGCTTCGAGAACCGAGCCCAGAAAGTGATCCCATGATTGGGTAAAATTGATTGAAATTTGACATGAAAATCACAAAGTGAAAAAAGCTTAAAATGATTCGAAATACTTTAGCAGAAGGAGGTGTTTGAGGCTCGAAGCGAGTCCAACTCTTCTACATCTCAGAAGTACCCATTGGGTACGTACAACACAAGCTTTTGCTTGACCTACGGCTCCATGATATCTTATAGACATCATGACAATGTTGACCACATGAAACAAAGTGTGCTCAAAGCCTAGTCACCTAACTAAATCTAGTGCCTGAGCACCGGTCCAAATCCGTTGTGATAAACACAAACCTGTGCTGGAGACATGAACAAACATGCATGTTGAGAAAATGAGCGAAATTTGACACAATGGCTTTGCGCACGTAGCTCTCAAAGTGGGTCCATACCAGGGCCAAAAATGGCTCTTCTGGGCCATGGATGGCAGCCTCACCATGGATGTCTTGACCCACCATGGTTATTAAATGAATTCCAAACGTCAAAGTAGATTGACCCAAAGTGTTTTGGGTACCTGTACACCATGGAAAGAGGAAAGTTTCTTTATTTTTATGCATCCATTCATGGTATTCTTGGAATCCTATTTTTATGACTTATGACTTGATTTATTGACAACCAAAGTCAACAAGTCACTCAGGACTTCAGATCTACTTGCAACTCACAAGTGGTCTTCCTATGCAACTTTACTTTAGAGGTTACAGTGGCCTAAAGATATGCCCTGCTGAAGTGACCCTGGGAAATGCATAAAATAGGCATGCCATGAATAGTCAAATGAGGGGCAAGGGGACAGAAGGGCACTGTAAGGAGCTGATGAGGCTCCTTGACCACCTCAGCATCTCATTCTGTCTGGGCATCATGTCGGTGCTGTGCTTTCGATTTTTACCTCAAAGACGCGCGAGATTTCGATTCCGATGCATAATTATGATATTGAAACGAAGCAACAGTAGCTTCAAATCATTGTTGCTGGCTTTTGTTAAATTTTCGTAAAGGCCAGTAAAGGTCATAGGATTTCTACTGTTAGCCTGTAAAGTGGCCACATGACAGAGTGTTTTTCAAGGCTCTCTATAGTTCTTGTTGGAGCCATGTAAAACCACTATGCTTTGGCTTGGCAAAACAGGTTCAAATGACTGAAGTATGTTATGAAGCACACCCAACCCAGTATGAATACCGAATATTGAAACCTTGGAGTGAATCAGGGTCAGGGAACAAGGGAATGTGACCCAACGAACCCAACAAACCAAGTCCCTGATGTGGACACGTGAAATTGTGGATCTGAAAAAAGGTTTGGAGATCCGGCTGCGGTGAGATGCCGGGGGCTTGGAATTAATCATACAAATCAATTGCCAGGAGGGGAGGGTTGTGGCTTGCAGAGTATTCAATGCCTAGGTCAAAATGTTGTGGTTTGTTTCTTGGGAACTCGACTTGTACTCCTGTGCCTCTTTGTTTCTCAAAGTCCGAAATCCAAAATCCCAAATCGACAAACCTCGCAGGATCATTAGACAGGGCACCAATCATAACACCATCCCGAAGACATAATCCCTGTTCAGAGATCGAAGTATCTTACAGCGCTCATTCACAGTTGGCATTGGATACTTCTTTATTATTCACAGACTGCAGAGGGATTGCGACTGCAACTTGCGACTTGCGCGATGCTGCGCTGCTGCTGTTAGAAGCCATAACACTACCCCCCCCTTGAGACCTCGAAGAGGTCTCACTCATCTGGGTGGGCGTCACAATGTCAAATTTGCAGTGCAGGCCCAGAAAAAGGTTTTTTTGACCTCGACATGTGTTGGCTACAGAGGCATAACAGTGGTCGAAACTCACACACTGACGTGCAGTCATGGTATACCTGTTGTCAGCGCCTCATTCGTACGCCGTGTTCGATTCTGCCACGGCTGTGTCTTGGCGGAAGCTGCAGAAGACAGCTTTGCCAGGCACACTGCACGGGCGCTGTACCCACAGCAAGGCTGTGGGCACGTCAAACCATGACATACCATAACATTGGGCACAGCTATCGAAGCTGGTTGCCCAGCAGACAAACAACCATTACATCTGTCAACTTGACAGGACAGATGAAGTCAGTCGATACCATTAATGGCATCCAGACTGTCGAATAAGCCATTACTTGGCATCCCAACATGTCGAATCAGCCATTAGTTGGCATCCAGACATGTCAAATAAGCAGTCCGTGCCCCACATAAACGTGGAAGAACGATCCACCTGGAGTCGACATACTTCGTGCACTTCCTTCAGTGTCTTGACGCCAGCCGGGAACTTGAAGGTGTCATGACCCGTGTACTGTCGACGGATATCACTTTCGAGGGCACGCTTCTGAATCAGGATACCAGATCGATGGCTCAGCAATCGAAGGGATCACCAGGTTGGCCGTCGACGGGGTACTTGTACTGGAATACGAAGACATGTTCACGGGCAAGCGCTCGAAATTATCCAGGTCCCAATGTTTCTGCCTTAGTCGAATAGAAATCCCAAAGGTTTGACGGTTTCCAAGGGTCCTCGCTCCACAGATCGGTCCGATTGGTGACCTCGAAGGAAGACCTGTCATGTCGACCAGTAGATCATCGATAGGTTTCCTTCGAACCAGTACCCACGGCCATGCTGTGGTAGAACTGACCAGTTTGCGTATCGACTCGCCATCATGGCGTGTCAGCGATCGAAAGTCGTTGCACAACAATGATGGCACTGACGTCATCGACTCCAGGACCGAGGGCATATCGGTCAATGACCTCAAGCATGTTGGTTTGGGAACCTTCTTCTTGGAGTCCACCCGGGTGTTCATGTACATACTGACCATCAGCGAGGGAACTCTGCAGAGCGAATCGAACCGCTTCTGCAGTCACAAGGCTCGAAGCCGTGTCAACAATAACCGCTTCGAGGACTTGGTCTCGGCAGCTGACCTTGCGTCGATGTGCAGTCTTGAAATCATCATCAAATGGCGTGAGGTACATGAAGAACGGGATGTCGAAGTGGTGCTGATAGGCGTTTGACTCTGCTGACAAAAACTGGTGGTCGACGGAGTCCGGGTGGAACGGGTCAGTCGCAGGCGAGTCGGTTTTCTCGATCTCCTCCCGTCCATCAGCATAGACATCCCTTCGGAACTGGACCGCTCGACGCCAACGCCGTCAACCTTCGTATCCGGCCTCGTAGGGGGACATGAGGTATTTCGAGGTACCCTGGGGTCGAACCAAATCAGCGGCGTCCACGAAAGAAGAGAGGTTGACATACTCTTCACTGGACGAGTGAAGAGCAGCATCTCGTTGGATTGCCTTATCAAAGTCGTGGTATCCGAGCCGTGGGGGTCTAGTCTGGTAAATCGTCGCCAACTGGACAAGGTCGACGGGGGCACCTGGTGCGACGGCGTTGTAGGCATAGGGTTCGGTCTGTTCTCCCAGTTGAAGATACTCCTGGAGCTGGACTGCAAGGTCCTGTGTTCGATGTGGAGCACATCCATACCGCTTATACCCAAGTCGAGAGGTGTCTCGTAGACCTCGCAGTTGATGTCGGCAAAGAAGCAAATCGACTTTGTACGGGAGAAAGGGGGCTCGATCTTCGAAGAGCCATTTGGTCGCCTGGCGCACCTTCTGAAGATCGCGAAAAACTCCAAGGATCAAAACGGCAACGGGAGCTTCTCGTTTCATACTGTCCTGGGTGCAGAGGCGTGGATACCTGAAGATCAGGTCGATTCCATCCGCAACGTATATCAGGTCGTCGATTCCTTAGATCTCCCGATGCATGCGGTTGAGTCGATAAATTTGACTCGGCAGGCCATATTCGGAGAGGTTTTGTCAGAATCCTCAATCGAGCTTTTTGTGGCTACGTTGCCACTCAAGGAGGGCCGCTTGAAAGTTCTGGCAAGCCTCTTGGCTTTTGTATACCACTGGTAGCCCGGCTTGCCACCGACATTCCCACGCTCATCGAAAGATGTGTCAGGAGCGCTTCGCGCCAGCTCGTAAGGGAATGGTGCGGTTCGTTCCCAACTGTCGATGTGGATGGTCTGGTCTAACTCGGAGATAGTGGCATTTGTCTTCGTCACGACTGCGGCATGGCGTTCGTTCAGGAAAATGTGTCGTCCACGTTGACTAGCCATGGCGCTCGACGCAATAGTGAGTACCGATGGTTCGAGGCTGGTGTATTCCGTTTTCATTGGATCGTCCTCGTGTGTCCCAAATCGATAGGGTGGCTTCAATCCGAACGTACCCAAGTGTCGGAGTTGTTCGACGGTCTCGATTTCATGGTTGTACTGCGGCATGTTATAGGGCTGCCACTGCGGTTCTGGCAACGGCACAGAATCGTAGCTGGGCGGTGGTGTCGACCAACCTTGTGTGGCGTCGAACGCTGGGGGCTCGTACGAATATTCCTCTTCGTCGTCGGACTCGAGTGGCCAGGGTTCATCGTCGTCATTGTAGTAGTAGGAGTGGGATTGGTTCGTTCGAGTAGAAGCTTGCCTCTTCGGGGCATTCGAATGCCAGGATTGGTCGACACAGTTGTTGGGGACAGCTTCATCATGTTTGTTGTATCTGAAGTTATTCGGTCCTCCGGTATTCGGTCCCCACGACGGTCCGTCCCTAGATTGCCTTGATGTCTAGGTGTTCCGCCTCGATGTCCAAGAACTGTCGACCGATCCGGGCGCTGAACAGCGGAAGGAGAATCAGTCGTCGTATCCCGTGTAGCAAGCAAGATCCCCATCAGAACCGAACCAATCAGGGCTCGAGCACCGCTCTGGAAAGTATTCTGCATCGACCGAGGGCGGGGGCCCATACAGCTTACGGAGCTCCGGCTGCATGTGGGGTGTGGTCCGTCCCTTGGTCGATTCCGGAATAGGCCAGTTGGCCAGGGCTATCTCGAGAACATCCAAGCCTGTGGTGCCTCCTGATACAACGGGTCGTCCACTCGGCGCTATTCCTGCAAATTCTTGCGAGGGAACACACCTCCCTTGCCTCCTTTTGACGGGCCTCCTTTTCCTTTCGAACACGTAGCATATGCCAACTGGCTGTAGTTCGGCAGTTCGAATGGATCGAGAAGTCGACTCGAACGAGTTGGCGCTGATGCTACCGACAAACAGCGGCCAGCTGAAGTTGTCCTCGCTGGGGGTTTGGCATCAACGTTGTCATTGATCGCGTCAACATCGATGACGTCCGACGGTGATGCTCGAGAAGGTGGAGGTCGAGAAGCAGTTTGGGGCGTCTGGGATGTAGTACCGTAGGCGGAGGCTCTGGCGGTCGACCCGGAACCTCGCATGAGTTTCTTGAAAAGCCACGCTGCAGAGAGGAGTAAGGTTACTCAGGGTGGAGTCGAAGAAACTCAAGGTACACAGGATCCTCCTCTAGAGCCTTGCTCGACTCCCAAGACCATGTGTCGTCATCCCATCCACAACGGTACAGGAACGTGCGGCGTTTTTTAGATCGCACTCAACGTCTAGCCACAATATTGACAAGTCGAGGAGATTCTCCAGTTTTGATAGGGGGCATCGGGAACTCCCACACTGGCTGTAACTCTCGATGGATGTAGGGCTTTATGCTGTCTCGATTGAAGACACGCACCCGTCAAAGGGTGCAGGGATATCGAGTTTAACATTCTCGCCCTTGTTCAGTACCTCGAGGATTTTGTAAGGGCTGCACCAGACAACATCGGGTTTCCCTTTATGTCGATACTCTGGTACCAACACCCACCATCGTTCACCGACTTCAGGCACTGGAACGTGTCGGTCCACTTGCGAGACCACATGCATCTGGCGCCGAATTTTCTCGGCAAGCATTGCACGCACAGAATCGAAGGTACGTTCCGCTCGTTGCATGTAATCATTCACGGTCGATGGTTCATGTGCATGAGAAGTCATTCGGGGGAAAACCAATGGAAAATGTGGTGTTCGTCCTTCATCTATCTCGAACGGGGATAGCCGAAGGCTATTTGACGTCAGGTTGTTGAACTGAATCTCGGCGAACAGGAGGTTGACATCCCACCCGTTGTTGCCAAGGATGTCGTGTGTACGCAGGCGCTGGAGGATCGACTGGTTGCTGCGCTCCGCCAGGCCATTGCCTCGAGGGCGGTTGGCCAGTGTGTGATGCATCTCAATCTTGAAACGCTGAGCCAACTCGTTCCACGCCTGAGACTCGAACAGCTTGTGTCGGTCAGAAACAATTTGTCGAGGGCATCCTTTCAGTCGAACTACTTCAGGCAGGAACACATAGATAAGGTCGTCGGCTGTCATATTCTTGCGACAAGGGATGAAGATTCCACTCTTGGAGAATCGGTCAACTACAGTCATGATGGCGTCATGGCCCCTTGTGGTCGGCGGCAATCCTGAAACCCAATCGATGGACACCCTGTGCCATTTGGTGTCCGGCACCCGTAATGGTCTTGGCACTCTGGCGGTGTTGACTCGCCTTGATTTCGCAGCTTGACAGACATCGCAACTTGGTATGTATCGTTCGACGTAGTGTCGGAGGTGCGAACATACGTAGTCGCGCTTAATCAGGGCGATGGTTCGAAAGACACCTGAATGGGCATAGAACTCCGACTCGTGATACATAGCCACAATCGACGTAACCAGTGTTCGAGGGACAAGCACACGTTTGCCCATTGTCGACAAATGGAGGAATTTGCCATCATCGAAGGACAACTTGGCATCGCAAGGCTGGTGTCGTGCCGCAGGGCTTCGAACCGCGACTTCGTAGATGTGTTTTGTCCGTGGGTCTTCTCGATAGACTGCTGCCCACACAGCTGTCGAGGTCAAGTCTTTGCACTGATAATGTCGTTGTACTCGGCGGTGCGTACCTTTGAGGCTCGAAGGGTACGGCGTGTTCGACCCAACCTTCGGCAAGGGAACTGATTGTAATGTGCCATCACGGTGACGTCGACAGCGAATCCGTTCCGCCATGGTCGGAGCATATCGGAGCTCATTGCCAAGAGTGATTCGAAGAGGGCGATCCATGCTCACATCGGGAAGGTCGTCAGTGTCGGCAGGCGTGTCGTGCTCATTGCCAGCCTCATCGAGATGCATGTCTGGTTGGTACGAATTCTCAGCCATGATCTCGTCCGATGGTACTGGCTCCAGTCCCAGGTCCTCCGGCTCGACAGTCGTCGCATCTGATGGTAGCGGCTCCGGGTTCTCCGGTTCAACGGCGGGTTCAGTGTCGAATTGGGAGTCTGGTTCCGCAAGTTCATCAGCGTCAGGATCCTTCCCCACGGAGCGACCGCTTCGAAGCGAAACATGCAGGTGGTCGTACGGCTCGGGCCACACCTCGACATGAGAAGAATGAGTCTTCGAGTACATGTAGGAACTCTTCGACAGGTTCTCCTTCCGGTGAAGCCCAATTTGCGACCAGGGGAATTACGAAAGCCCGTGTACGTGTGGCATTTTCAATATCAATCAACTGTTGCGAAGTCAGACGGGAGCAGGCGTCTGCCGCAGGATTCTCGAGGCCCGGTACGTACCACAACGTCAGGTTGTATTCTTCCAGGAATTGGGACCATCGTGCTTGTCGTGGTGTCAGCGGTCGAGGACGCGTCTTGAGATATCAGAGAGATTCGTGGTCAGTGTGCACGGGCACCTGCTGCGGTCCTCGAAGTAGGTGAAACCATTGTTTCAAGGCTAATACGGTGGCCAACAACTCCTGTTGTCAAATCGCGTATCGAGTTTCGGCAAGCTGCATTTTCGCGACATGAAGGCAATAGGTCGAAGATGTCCCTTGTACTTTCCATGCGCACAGCGTTGCGCCAGCGTAGCACCCACGCAGTCTTTCGAAGCGTCGGTGTACAGGTGATACGGCTGTCAACAGTCGATAGCACTGAGATGTGTCGCATTGATCTTCGCCTGCTTCAGCTTGTCGAAGGAAGCCTGATGGACGGCTGTCCATTCCCACTCGAATCCTGCCCTAAACATTGCGGTCAGAGGGGCTGCGACAGCTTGGAACCCTTCGGCAAACTGCTGGTAAGATCCACACAATCCAATGAATTGTCGAACTTCATGAACTGTAGTTGGCGGAGGCCAACCTCCAATGACCTTGATCTTTTCGGGTTCCATGTGTACTCCATCTTTGTCGATGATGTATCCACAGAATAGTACTTGACTCTGGAAGAATGTGGATTTATCGATGCAGGGGAAGAGCTGGTGTTTACGGAGTAGTTCATGTACCAAATCGAGATGTCGTTGGTGTTCATCTGCATCTTTCCAGAAGACGAGGATGTTGTCGATGCACACCCATACAAAGATCCCCAAGTGGTCTCAAAGGACATCATTTACGACGCGTTGGAACGTTGATGGCGCATTACAGAGGCCAAAGGGCATAACAACGTACTCGAAGGCGCCAAACTGTGTGTTGAAGGCGGTTTTCTCGATATCTTTGTCTTGGATTCGGATCTGGTGGAACCCACTAACAAGGTCTATCATCGAAAATACAGTGGAACCCCCCAGTGTAGTCAAGATGGATTGGATCGATGGCAGAGGATACCGATCTCGTACAGTTCGCGTATTCAACGCCCGGTAGTCGACGCACATGCGCCATTTACCATTTGCTTTCTTCACCAGTAGGCAACCTGCTCCGTATGGACTCGAGGATTGTCTGATCCGACCAAATCGATGCAACTTGTCCAATTGTCGTCGAAGTTCATCTAGTTGGCTCGGATCCATTTTGTAAGGGTGTACCCACGGTGGATTGTCTTCCGAATCGAGGCGTATTCGATGATCTCTTCCAGGTCGATACGGAGGTAGGTCTCCATACTCCGCTTTCGGCCGGCCGTAGAGGTCCGCCCACTTGTGTAATGGATTTGGCAGTTTGCGTCGAACGGGGTAAAGCCCGTCATCATTGCCATCACTGGCTTGCGTCTTATACTTTTGATCAACCGGCACTGCTGCTCGAGGCATGCAGCACAGAAATACTTGATCTCCCGTGAGATCAGATCGACGGATCTCCCTTTTGAGTTTCGGCAACGAAATGTACTCAATCTCCATATCGCTGCACTCATCATCGGTGATGCCATCATCCGTTTCAGACTCATCTCCCATGTCAGTACCACGCTGAACGTGTGTCGACGAGTGTATGTCAAGGTGCTCTTTGGCATGTGGGGTAGGATTTACAACCGGACTCGCTTTCGAGGAACTGGATGAAAGTATCGACAGAAGGTCCAGCTTCGAAGCAGCTTGAAACTGTAGCTGGGTGGAATGCCTTGATTCGCCAAAAGATAACCGGTACGATTTCCAACCATGTTGGATGTCGGCGTACCGTTCCCTCCAGTTGACAGTTGGATTGTAGTTGAAAAGCCATGGTAGTCCAAGCACTACATCCGGCAAAATCTCCAGGACCTTGAAGTGATGATGAAATACAAGCTCTCCAAATCAAACATAAGCTCTCGTGTAGTACCGTACTGCGACTTGGACACCTCCGGCTGTCAAGACGTGTCCAGGGTTTCTCAGTTTATAGAGGGGAAGGCGCTCCCTCTTTACAGTTTGCATCGACATAAAGTTGCTGGTCGCTCCACAGTCGACCAATAATTCCACCCTGGATTCAGAGGAGTCTTCACGACATGCGCAAATGCGCCCTCGAACCGTGGACGGAGACACATGCTCAGGTTTGGTTCCTCCGACATTGACACCTCCAAGTCTCGAATTCTTTTCGGGTTTATTGGTGCTGGTGGTGGTGTTCAGCTCTTCTCGAGGACGTCCGCCACCAGGTCTTCTGAATTGTTTTCTAGGCCGTTGTAGGCCTTCCTCTGCTCTTGGAGCGGGATGGAAACCGTCCCTTGCTGTCTCGACTTTGATCTCATCTCGGTGTGTTCGACCTTGATTCTCGACGTTCTCATCTTCGGGATTGCGGTCGACCTTCTCGACAGTCACCGGCCAAGTGGCCTTGTTCACCACAATTGTAGCAACGCCTACTTTCTCGACCATCTTGGCGTCCACAATCTTGGCTTCCAAACCGTTCATTACACCGTTCGCCAATGTAGGCATGTAGCTCTTCTCGGAGCTTGGCAATTGCATCGAGGTTCATCGGCTCTGCCACGATCGAAGCCGAGGGCGCTGAAGCTGGAGTCGGCATGGGATTGACGTGTGGCGTTGGCATAGGGTTGGATGGGAACGTGGAAGTCGAAGTAGGTGGAACCATCATAGGCAGGGGTCTTGACACTGCAGGACCCAGAGTGTGATCTGATGTCGTTCTTGATGCGTTCTGTACCTCTTCGAGCTGATACCCAGCCGCCATGTAGGCTTCCGCGATGGTCTCTACCAAGGTAGCGAATCCAAATGGCCTATTAGAATGTCATCTCGAACGGACTTCAACGATGTACTGCCGACGAACAGCGTCATTTGACAAACCTTCAACGAATCGAGAGTTGACAAGGTAACCCATCTGGAGGTCACTGGTGTTAGCCTTGGATTTGATAACGCAGGTACGAAATTCTCGCATGTAATCTGCATGTCGAGGGAACTCACTCTCTTTCAAGCTCAACATCCTCGACAAATACACTGGCTCATGGGATATGCAGTCGAAACGTTGGCCTAACACACGCATGAGCTCGAACCAGTCATCCTGTACAACCTTCGTCAAGCTCTGATAATACTTGGCAGCATCACCATCGAGGAGGAATGATATGGTTGTCACCTGCTCGATAGGTGAGGTGATATCCGACAGGGTGAAGGCTCGTAACAAATCTTCCTTCCATGTCCAAAACTCTCCACATCCAGGTCTTCCAGAGAACTTCTTGACAAGTTTATTCAAGCGCTCGACACGGCGTCCCAAAATCTCTTTCGTAGCAGCACGCTGGACTGCGAACTGATGTGCGGGATGTGGTTCCAAGACAGGCGGTTGTGGAAGGGGTCGTTGTGGAGGGTGGAGTGAACTGCTTGGCGGTGCATACAGCGGTTGATTCGAACGAGACGGTGGTTGTGGATGGAGCTGTGGTTGTGGTTGTGGAAACTGGATGTTGTTCCAAGGTGGTTGACTCGAAGTTCGTAGAAAATTCGTTGAGCAGGGCATAACATTGCGACAATTCATGCTCTACGTGTCGAAGTTCGTTTGCAGCAGCTTGAGTTGCATTTTCCGTGGAGGACTGCAAAGTGTCGACTCGCTGACTGCTATTGCCTGCAATGCATCGATGCGTTGTTCCAATTCGATAACTTTAGCTTGAGTATCTGCAAGCTTCTGCAAACAGCTGTGAAAATCACGAGAGAGACATGGAAACCACTCGCTCTCTCGACTTGCGATGCGCTATGCGATGAACCTTTCTAACGAAACCGAGAATTCCTGATGCAAGGTGAATCACTTCGAAACAGACTGTCTCTGATGAAGTGCAGCATAGCTGCATCGTCAGAGGACCGCTCCATTGTAGATCGAAATCCAAATCAAGTTGACGGCGTCGAAGATTGATCTCGAATACTGATCTCCCCGCCACCTACCTGGCTACCACTTGTTGTGGTTTGTTTCTTGGGAACTCGACCTGGACTCCTGTGCCTCTTTGTTTCTCAAAATCCGAAATCCAAAATCCCAAATCAACCAACCTCGCAGGATCTTTGCACGGGGCACCAAAAATAACACAATCCCGAAGACATAAACCCTGTTCAGAGATCGAACTATCTTACAGCGCTCATTCACAGTTGGCATTCAATACTTCTTTATTATTCACAGACTGCAGTGCGATTGCGACTGCGACTTGCGACTTGCGTGCTGCTGCGCTGCTGCTGTTCTAAGCCGTAACAAAAACTCAACGATGGTATGGACTGATGAGCTCAACAAGTGAGCACATACACAGGGAAAAATTCGACATGCATGAGTGGCAATTTTCCCTAGGCATGAAATTGACTCAAAACTGCGTGCGGAAATTCAACATGAGCGAACTGTGGCACGTCGATGGGTTGGAGACCCGACCATATATTGATAGTAGAGACCAAGTAAACGCCGATGGATCCATACTTTGAAAGAAACCTCCATGGTAGCCCATCTCCATGGTCACCCCAAAGTGAGGTCATGAAATTTATCGCTCAAAAGTGAAGTTGATCTTTCCGATGAAGCAGCTCACAAACCTAACCTAGCATATTACCCTTGAGCCATCATTATATGGCCCTATATATGGCATATATATGGGATATTGTATATTATATTCCATTTCCTTGTTAAAAACATAGCATGTGGGATTAGATAAGGCAATCTTCGATCTTTGAGAGTCATATGAATTTCTGGATTATAGGGTGGATTTCTCATATGTGCATATCAGGTAGTTCATTGGCTGTGTGTATCATATCTGTTTGCAGGATACTATTCAGTCAACACAACCGTTATGTCTTCTGTGCCAAAAAATGTTGCTGTCCATGCCACTGTGACCTCTGCTCCTGACCATGCGGTCTGGTTTCATGGTAGCAGAGGCCAAAATGTTTCGTTTCTGTTGGGCGTTTGGCATCGCAGAAAGAGATCGTTCCGCGACATCGTGGACCAAATCCCAGTTAAAATCTCTTTACCGGGAGGGAAAGCTGAGGGTGTCCAGTTCCCCACTCTCAGGACCTCCTCAGCCCTGACCCCATCGACCGGGTAGGGGCCGCAAAAACGGCCCAAGCCCCAAGTGGCTACCAATTCCAAGTCTCCGAAATCCCCGAATGCTCCCATCGGAACCCCCAATCCTCGAGATCCAGCTGGTGTACCTGGGATGGTTTCGAGGGGAAATAGACCGCCACCTCAGGCAGAGCTAAGAAGACCACAATTGCCTATCCAAGGCACGGGAACCGTTATTAGCGCCGAGAATCGGGCAATAATTGAATCATCTACGTGTGATCGAGCGTGCCAACGCTGCACCCTCGCGCACTGCCGACTGGGGACGATCGCTTTGCCATTGGGCCCCATCATGGTCGACTCTGCCACTCAGCCGTAACTAGGGTGGTTGCCAGAGCTCCAGGTCAGAAGGAACCTGTTTGCGGCAGGGCCCATCAGCCCTATTGTTGACCAACTCTACGCCGAAAACCCTCGAATCGACTCGCTCACACCTGATCCCCATGGCCATCTGGGTCCGGCTCGTGACGCCGTGGCCCTGATTCAGCAGGCTCTGCCTTGAACTAGGCAGAACCCCACTATGGTGGTATCGTCGCCCACTTCAATGAGTGGATCGCGGCGTTTTTCTTCCCGGGTAGAGGAATCTCCTTCCTTGGAAGCGTATTCCAATCACGGAAGCGGATCCAGGCCAAATGCTACGATCATCGAAGAATCCCCCACACAAATCGAGGAGGATGAGTGTGACCAGTGGTTGCCCCTGGCGTTGGGACAAGGGAACAAAGACGAGGAGGAGGACATTGGAGTGCTGGAACGTCATGAACTCCATCATCTCCCTATTTCTGTTGCCTCGTCGCCTGCACCGCTCGAACCTATGTCAGGGCCCGGGGATCGCCCCATGCTTGTGGAAGAATCCCCGTTGCCCCACTACATCATGGTCGAGGACTATCTGGCGCCTCAGTGCATTGTTGTGCAGAAGTCCCTGGTGCCTATGAGCGGCGTCAAAAACCCCCTGTGTCTTGTCGTGGAATCTCTGGAGCCTACGGAGGACCGGGCCGGTTATAAATCTCAAGTGCCTATGAGTGGCACGAAGGATCCTTCATCCCCAGTGGATGATTCTGCGGTGGTGCCCAAAGTTGACAATCTGCGCTGGGGGGGAGGGAATCCAGTGGAGGGAGGTTCGGCAACCCTTCCAGAAAGCTTGGTGTCTCCCCCCTCGACTACATCTCCTGGGGAGGACCCCCAATCGCAGATACTGCCCAATCGGGGGGGGGATCCAGAGGTTGCAACGGCCTCTGATCCTGTTTTTCCTTCCCATCCGCGAATCCAATCACCTATGGAGGTTCATGAGTCACCACAACATAATGTGGTGGACGAATCCCCACCGCCACCACTGCAGCCGAATACTGTTGGTCCTGTTTCCCCTCCGCCGTCAGCCCGCCCCCGCCAGGCGCCCTACATTGAGCGAGTGCACGGAATCCCGCACCTGATTTGGCCATCCTGTCATGGGGTTCGGGGGGGGGCCATACCTCTAGTGGGGGGGCGCCTGCGCCTGTTGCTGCGCGCCCCACACACCCGTCTCACCCCGTGGGGGGGCACTCTGGTTCCTCTGTCGCAGGGGGGGCTGCTGGCAGAGGCGGTGCTGGTTCATTTCGTCCTTGTGGGGGGGTGGTTCCTCGTTTCGATATTCTGGGGACCCCCCTCAAATGGGGGGGGAGGACGAACTAGAGCAAACCTGTGGCTGTCCCAAGTGTGTGGTGCATGTTGAAACGTGCATCCAATCTCTGGTCGCTCGGGTGCAGGACTTGCGAGCTTAAAATCTAGAGTTGCAGCGATCCCAGCAGGAGCTTTCTCAGGCAGTAGCCTCTTACGCTGGCATCAGTCAGTCCTATGGAGACCGGATGACCCAAATGCTCTCTACGTTGGCGAATTTTGACGCGGTAGTCCAGGGCTACCAACACGATTCTAAGGTGGTGGGGGCTAGTGTGTCGGATCATTTTAAAATGTCCAACAGCACGGCAGCGACGGATAAAGTGGAAACGCTCGCTACACGTTACGCCGCCGTTGCATCTAGGATCGCTGCGTGGGACCACTGGTACTCCACGCCTGCAGAATCGGATACGGCAATCAGCGCCTCCACCCGTTCTTGATCCTAAGCCGGCAGCGCCTACGACGCCCATGTGCGCGCCATTCGGTCCATCCGGTAACTGGTTGTGTCCTTCTCCTCTCCGTCCACCCATCCCGCCATTGCATCTACCATCCGAACGCTTGTCTGGATTCGGGGTTGCCGTGGGGGGGGGGGAACACCACAAACACCCCCATCACCAAGAACCTACTTCGTGGAGGGGAGCCGCCGAAAAGCAGGAGGAACCTGCTAACCCTGAGTAGAGGGCGGCGCCTCAGGGGGAAGAATACCCCTCAGAGCCTACAGCCCCGGTACCGGTGCGGAGGAGAACACCTCTTCGCTTGGGAACATCAATCCCCTCAACAAAAATGTTTTCACTTCCTCCAGGAAACCTTCCTACACACCCTCCCATCCTACGGACACGTGTACAGTTTCTCCAGTGAAGGTTGTACCAGGTGCAAGGGGAGCTGCACCGTCAACCATGGCTTCCCCCGCCTACCACCCGTACCGAATGCCAAATTGTGCCAAAAAGTTACACAAAAGCGGTGGAGGGAAGCGATATGCCTAAACCGCATTTTGATCGGCAGTTAGAGAGCTACGACGAGTGGGTGGAGAAGCTTCAACAATGGTTTGGCAGGTGTGATCCCATATACCGAAATGCCAACGAGGCAAAGATGATTTTGAGTACCTTGCCCCCATGGCTAAAAGGGATCACCAACACACGAGTTGCCGAGGCCACTCAGCACACACGAAGGGCCCCCACCCTCAAAGATTTTTGGGACTTTTTGGAACAACGTTGTCACGAGTATGACACTCAAGGGCTGATGAAAGGTGGCCAGCCCTCATCCCCAGGGTATTTAAACGGCAAGTGACCCTCGTCGACTTGGAAGATTCTTATGCTCGTTGGCAACGGTTGTTGCCTTTGAGCAACGTGAATCGCCCCCATGTGATCTGGGAGCAGCTCCTAAGCAAGCTCCCGTGGATCAAAGAGAAGGTGGTCAAATAAGAGCCCAAGAAGAGCCCGGACAGTCATCTGGTGGATTTTAGTGGCCTTGACCCTTCGCCGGGTTGCACCCCATTCGAGAATGAACTCAGGAGATATAGCGCTCAAAGTTGCACTACCGTTCCTGATATTGTTTCCCTTTTTGGGCTGCGGGATATAGTTGATTGCAAACACCTGTATTTACAGGAGTGGATCTTGCAACTCAACAACACAGCTCACCAAATCTGTGAGAGTGGAGCAACGTAGGCCTCGCTTGAAACCTGAGGATATCTACGCCCTTGCCGAGAAAAACGTCTTGGAGAGAGAAGCTCTCGAACGCCTCAATAAAGGAGTCAAGACGACAGTGACCTACATTCATCGCCCTTCTCACAAAAGAATGCCGTGAATGCGGTTAAGGCGGATGCTAACGCGGACCCCCACAGCGCCGAACCCGCTGAGACCTCCGTGGGTCACCCTAAACCTCCCGTGGAGAAAACCGTCAGCCCCAGGCCTAAACTGCCACCTTCCTTTTGAGTTCTGTGTTCCAAATATTGGGAACCACGTAAACAAACGGATATGGACTACCATATTGATTGGGGTGTCACCAATACAACCCTTTGGATGTGTAAGCCTAGTTCTCCGTGCAATGACACTCCATGGGGCATTGCGGATAAGTCTAAAGGTGGTAAAGCTAAGGGTGGTGGTGGTAATAAGGGTGGCGGTGGTGATAAGGGTGGCGGCGGCAAGGGCGATAAAGGAGGAAAAGGACGGGTCTACGGGCGCGGACGTTGGTAAGAGTGCCCAGAGGCGCGACTTCGAGAGAAGAAAGCCTCGGGCACCCCTTTCAGACTACAGTGGCTCTTGTTCCATCAAGAGTCATGAAGGGGCATATAGTGACTAATGAGGTTCAAACCGAACTTTCCGTTCAGGTTGTTTTGCCCAATGGAGAATTTAAGGCTCTCCGTGCTTTGGTGGATTTTGGGTGCCAAGCGGTCGCTTTGGCCAACCCCAATGCTTTTGAAGACCAAATCTCCGATAAAAATGAATCCTCCCAACGGAGGCGCCTACTCCAGGCCGATAACAAGAGGCCTGGGCTGGAGGGGGACGAGCAAATAGACGTCAAAATTCAATTTATGGGGGTTGTGGATGGTAGAGTTTCATTTCCTCGTGTTGCCCAATATGGCGTGTCCCCGTACCTTGTCCCGAATTTACCTTGAGATATGGTTTTGGGGCACCCATGGGGTTAGTAACATTGTGTGAGCCATTTTGCTCGTTTCAATCCTTTGTACTCTCACCACCCAGTGCACCCCCATTTTTGGATTGAGGACTTCCGTGAAGCTCCACAAACCAGCAAACCGTTTTTGGGTGAACCCATTCATGGTAAAGTGTCACGTCAGTCCGTGTGGAGCATAACAGTTCCAACCATTTGGGCCGTCACTCCTATGCACCCGGCCCCAGCAAATGTGGTTACGCCCCCTGGTGCCAAACTGCCTGACCGTGTTGAGGCAGGAAAAACACATATCTTATGCCTTGATCGCTTCCTTGGTAGCCCCCGTACAGGGTCGGGCTTGTGCGTTGGAGCTCGCTGAATTTGCTCCCAAGACGCCTCCCCGTGATGTTCTACCTGCACAGTGTAATGGGTCTGTGACGAAGCAGTCTGACTATAGCCTCACACCACATTCGGCCGCATGCGTCAAAAAACAATTTGGCAAAAACCCCGACGTGGACGCCTTCAATAGGGTCCCGGGTATTGCCCAGGCTACCTGCTGGGTTTCGCCGTATGATGATTTCTTTTCCACTCCTGCGGATCCGTCCATGTTGTATTGCATGTGCCCTCCCTATCATCGGGTCTCCGAATGTGTCCAGAACATTCGGCGCGGCAAACTACGAGCCATCGTTGTAAGGCCAAAGTGCAAAGAGTGCCTTTGCCCTGTCAATCCTTTGGTGAGTGGGGTCTTCAAAGGCAAAGCGTTGCGGATTTTGCAATCTTCGCCGCCTGGGTATGTATCCCCGGTTGCTATGCATGCCCGGGTTGGAAGTGGGTACCTTTCATTGCCATTGCATGGGGTCACATGCTGGCTGGGTATTTTATTCTTGTCCTTGGCAAATGTCACGGGGGATATTCCTGCCTGCGACGAGAGGGCCACAAACAACATGAAGAAAAGGGCGAGTGTGCACATGCATATATTTATGAGAGAATCTATTTGTTGATATTTTCTCTAGAGTTCCCCACGAGTGGACTTGGATTTCAACAACACCCGAGGGGTCCTCTATCCCAACGCCCAACCAAACGGATTGGGATATGGGCGTGGCATATGTTTTGTGCGTGGACTTGGCTTTCCACAACACAAACGGACCTCCCTCTCCGTGACACACCAAAACCAGGTGTGCTCCGTGTCTGTTTGATCGTGTCTGTGTGTGTGTTCTTTCACTTATTTTGATTACGGGAGTATATGGTTACCTATTACGTGGGTTATCAGCCGCCCCCCGATCAAGCAAGACCCAGGTTGACCTACATTTGCCTTTTGTAACCGTGTGCACCGACGCAAGTTTACACACGGAGGTGTAAACATGCACCGTCATACATGGTGTATGGGGGTAGGGGAAATAATGCTCCCTCGGGGCGTGTCATCGTGCCCCCGGGGAGCTGGCTGGGCTGATACACCAGCGGGACAGTATCGGTTACCTCCCCAGGTTTGCGCACGGAGGTGACGCCCTGCCTTACTGCCCGCCGATGACATATCCACCGACAAGGGTAACACTCAAGCTAACCTAAATGTCTATACGCATGTTCCCAAGACACACACGAACACCAAGCAACAAGGTGGCATATCTATACACGTGTTCTATTGAAAATATGTTTACCGTTTGTTGTATGTACGTGAGTGGTTTGTGGGAAGTTTTGTTTGTGTAGGCGTGTAGCACCACGTGCTCCAAGGCCGCCAGCGCGAGGCCCACACCCTGTGACGCCCTCCGGGCGAGTGTGCACCTCTGGGCCCTGCCAATGAATGTGCACGCAGAAGTATGTCTTGTGTTTATTGTCGTGCATCGCTCTATTATGTGTATATATGCAATATATGCGTATTGTGGCTCCTAGGTGGTGGGTTAGTAGTGAGGTCAGGTTATTATTCTATGGTTACGAGGTTTGTCTATTCCAGTGTGTCTAGTCACACCCTCATCCCATCTCTGTACCTCCTCCTTTACCCTCTAAGTGGTGCATCACGGGTGACGGAAAAAGCTAACATTAAACATCGGCGAGGACACGGCCCTTGGCTGAGCCGTGCCCATGTGGTTCGGCATCATTCAAGCCACAGCAGGTCTTGTCTCCAATTTTCCCGTGTTGCGGGTCAGTTTGACAAGTGGGCTTTTTGGTAGGCCTTTGTCTCGTTATTTTCAAGCAAGTGAGCAAGCAAGCTTACATCGTACAAGCAAGAGCTCACTCATTACTACAAGCGTCAGACTAGCACATCAAGCACATCAAGCACATACAACCCCTCATAAACGGTCCGAGGCATGAGGGTGACAGGCGTGAGCATCCTGCCCGTGTTCTGCATTGTGCCTACGTGTTTGCTTCGATCCCTTTACCCTAAGGCCATCGCGACCTCTTTGCTCTATTCAGTGGGCTACCGCGTGCACGCTGGGGACATTGTGGCTGTGTTTGTCAATGGCCTAGGCATGCACAAGACAGAGGCAGGCACAAGGCAGAATGCAACATCCAAGCATCATTGGTTCCCTGACCTCTAACTGCCTTCCCAAGTGCGCCCCGTTGCAGGCACAGTCCTAACTTACTGTCAGGCCCTCCCGTCGCTGTTGCTGGCAGTTCTTTCCAAAAAGTAAAATTTTGGCACTGTCGCGTTGCAATGTTTGGCAGGTACCATTACCTTCAGATTTCTTTGAAAGTGTGATTTCACTTTGCCTTTAGTTTAAATTCTGAAGAGAAATACGTATTTGACCTCCTGGAGCGCACAATGGCTTATGCAACACACGAGGACAAGACTCTGCGTGCAACAGCTCGCGACTCCGCCTACTACCTTTTGCGGGATCTGCGAGATTCCGTTGCTTTGTTTTTGGATTTTGGTTGTGGTTCCATTCCTACCGATCTGGGCTACTTCAGCGGCCGTGCGGCCGGCTCCCAGATTGCCAGCGGAGGTTCGAATCCCTATGAGAGGGATCCGGTGCTGACCGAACATTTGCTGCTGTTTGTGACTGCTACCTTCCTCCTGGGCATGTACGTCCTGCCCGTGGCAGTCGTTTTAATTTTAGGGGTGAAGCAGATCACAACCCCACCCTAGCATTTTGCGCTTAAGGGATCATTTTATGGCCATATATATGGGATATATATGGGATATTGTATATTATATTCCATTTCCTTGTTCGGAACATAGGATGTGGGATAGATAAGGCCATCTTGGACCTTTCGGAGATATTATGAATTAGTGGATGATAGGGTGGATTTCTCGAATGTGCATATCAGGTACTTCATTGGCTATGTGTATCATATCTGTTTGCACGATACCATTCAGTGAACACAATCGATATGTCTTCTGTGCCAAGCTATGTTGCTGCCCATGCCACTGCGACCTCTGCTCCTGTCCATTTGGTCTTGTTCACCGATGCTCAAACTTGTACATGGCCGCAACAAATACAGACAGTGATGGAATGCAAGGTATACACATACTCAAACATGCACTAAGAGAAATCGGGTTGAAACTCCCGACAGGCTTCAAGAACCGAGCCCAGAAAGTGATCCCATGATTGCGTAAAAGTGATTGGAGTTTGACATGAAAATCACAAAGTTAAAGAAGCTTAAAATGAAAATACTTTACAAAAAGAAGATGTTTGAGGCTCGAAGCGAGTCAAACTCTTGTACATCTCAGAAGTACGCATTGGGTACGTACAACACAAGCTTTTACTTGACTTACGGCTCCATGATATCTTATAGACATCATGACAAATGTTGACAACATGAAAAGAAGTGTGCTCAAAATCAAGTCACCTAACTAAATGTAGTGCCTAGGCACCGGCTCGGAATCCATTGTGATAAACACAAACTTGTCCAGGAGACATGCAAAAACATGCATGTTGAGAAAATGAGCGAAATCTGACACAATGGCCTTGCGCACGTAGCTCTCAAAGTGGGTCCATACCAGGGCCAAAAATGGCTCTCTTGGGCCATGGATGGCAGCCTCACCATGGATGTCTTGACCCACCATGGTTATCAAATGAATTCCAAACGTCAAAGTAGATTGACCCAAAGTGTTTTGGGTACCCGTACACCATGGGAAGAGGAATATTTCTTTATTTTTATGCATCCATTCATGGTATTCTTGGAATCCTATTTTTATGACTTATGACTTGATTTATTGACAGACAAAGTAAATAAATCACTCAGGACTTGAGATCTACTTGCTGGGTGCTGGGTCCCCACGCCCGCACCGACCGCACCCGGGACACGCGGATCCCTGGCTGCCCGCTCCAGAGGACGGGCGGCCGGGGGAGGGACAGCGCCTGACACCAGGCGCCCCCCTCAGCGGTGGCAGGCCACCCCCCCCCCCGGGGACGGCCCCTCGCCACCCCCGCGGCATGCAGCCCCCACAGGGCATGCAGGCCAAGGGGACAGTGTTGGGCTCCCACACCCACACACCTGCGCCCACAGCACGTGGGTGGCGGACGCCAACAGCCCGCCCCAGTGGGCAGGCAGTCGGGGGAGGGACAGTGCCTGGCCTCAGACACCCCTCGCAATGATGGAAGGCACCCCCCCGGGGACGTCCTTCCGCCACCCCCACAGCAAGCAACGCCGGCCCGCACGGGCGCACGCTTTGGGGCCGGTGCTGGGTCCCCACGCCCGCACCGACCGCACCCGGGACACCGGGTCGCGGAACCCTGGCTGCCCACTCCAGAGGGCGGGCAGCCGGGAGAGGGGCAGCGCCTGACACCAGGCGCCCCTCACAACGGTGGCAGGCACCCCCCCGGGGGACGCCCTTCCGCCACCCCCACAGCGAGCAACGCCGGCCCGCAAGGGCGCACGCTGTGGAACCGGTGCCTGGTCCCCACACCCCCACCGACCGCACCCGGGACACACGGGTCGCAGAACCCTGGCTGCCCGCTCCACAGGACGGGGGGCTGGGGGAGGGACGGCGCCTGACACCAGGCGCCCTCTCGCAACGGTGGCAGGCCACCCCCCCGGGGACAGCCCCCCACCACCCCGCGGCACGCAGCCCCCACAGGGCATGCAGGCCAGAGGGACAGCGTTGGGCCCCCACACCCACACACCCGCGCCCACAGCACGTGGGTCGCGGACCCCAACAGCCCGCCCAATAGGCGGGCAGTCGGAGGAGGGACAGCCCCTGACCTCAGACGCCCCTCACACAATGGTGGAAGGCGCCCTTCCCGGGGACACCCTTCCGCCACCCCCACAGCGAGCAACGCCGGCCCGCAAGGGCGCACGCTGTGGGGCCGGTGCTGGGTCCCCACGCCTGCGCCGACCGCACCCGGGACACACGGGTCGCGGAACCCCGGCTACCCGCTCCAGAGGACGGGCGACCGGGGGAGGGACAGCGCCTAACACCAGACGCCCCTCGCAATGATGGAACGCACCCCCCCCCCGGGGACGCCCTTCCGCCACCCCTACAACGAGCAACGCACCAACGCATCAAAGCACCAGCCACGGGACATCCGCACCCCACTGCCTGCTCTTAGGCACAGCGACACAACAATGGCGGAAACCGCGGCTCCACGCAAAACACGCCCCCGATCTCCGACGCTGGACGAGGCACACGAGGTCATCAGGGCGCTGGGACTCAGAGACGGCGAAGGAGACCCTCCACAAGGGGACGCGGGCACGGACTCCGACCTGGAGGCAGTACCGGAGCCCCCCACAGGAGGCTCGCCCGCGGAACCTGCGCCGCCGGCGGGCAGCGTGCCCACACTCTGCCCCGCGTGGAAACGGGGCCACTGCACCGGCGAAGGCTGGTGCCCCAAACAGCACCCCCAGCCCGGCCCTGATGACGGAGCGCTGCCCGAGGTGAAACCCGCGGCCGCATGCGCCGCCCTACGCCACGGGGTGGCGCAGGGCTGGATCCTGGAGGAGACCGCACGGGGCAGCGTGAACATCCAGGAGGCCGTCGACCGAGTCACCCACGCGGGACAAGCGGCAGTGGCCTTGCACACCCGGGGCCGCCACGGCGAACCCGCAGAGGGGATCATTGTGGAACCCTCGGGAATGGTGCTGGTCCTGGCGGCGGACATGGTCCGAGGGGTGCTCCACGCATCCCGTGTGCGGCGGGCGTGCCCACAGTGGACCATCCAGGTGTACACCCCCCCACGGGTGTGGCCCTTCTCCACGTGGGCGGTGCTCGCCGTCATGTGGCACCTGGCACCCGAGGACGCCCCCAAAGGGACCGCAGAGGAAATCGCCCGGGACCTCCGTACCTGGCCAGCCGACCAGGATTACCCCTGGCGCAGGCCCCGGGGCAGCCTCCCAGTAACACCCGCGGCAGAGGGGCTCAGCCTCGCGGCAACCCTCCAACGGCACCCCGACAAGAAGGCACGCCACTTTTTGCAGACGGGCACGGTCCCGGCCACCCCGCCAGACTCCGAGTGGTGATGGGACGCAGGGGAGGCGCAACCGCTACCGGGCCCCTGGACCCTCCCGTTGTGGTATTTGCCCATGGCACCCTGGCCCACGCCACCCAAGCTGTCAAGGTGGCCTTCCCGCAGCCGCTCCTCCCTGGCGTGGCCCTGCTCCGCAGCCTGCAGGCGGGGGCCGCCTGGGTATAGCGGAAGGAAGGAAAAGGGCGCTCGAGCCCCTATTTCCCCCTGGTCCAGGGCCAGGCGCTGCTCCACGCCGAGGGCATGGGGACCGTGGATTGGGGGGTGATCGTGCCCGGGACGGCGTGCAGGTGGATCACAGCGGCCGCCCCACAGCCCATGCGATCGCCGCCGGCGTGCCACCGCCTCCTACAGATGGTCCCCTCCTTCGCCCCCCAACACGCCTTTACGAGGGACGTGTGGAAGGCCATACTGAGCCACACCAGGGAGTGGCTAACGAACCCGGGTACACGGTACCCGCCGGGGCAGGTGCTCGAACAGCTCACAGCCCCCACATCCGGGGTCCGCCACGCCCTGCACAGGGCGTCGGCTCTCACGGAGCAGCTCAACAACAAGGTGCTGCACCTGGCGCTGGAGCCGCTGCGGGTGCCTTACTCGCAGACCCACATCCCACCCGCGGGCACGTCCAACCGCCTAGGCCGCCTGGGGTTGCAGCGCCGCGTCGAGGCCGCGCACCCAGGAGACGTGGTGGAACAGTGGCTAACGCTCCGCAACCCGTCCACCGCGGAAGGCCACTCGTATCTACACCAACACCTCTTCCTACCACGGGCAGCCCCGGAAGACTGCCAGCAAAACCCATACCACACGCACCCGGAGCGCCGAGGCGCGCAGGACTTCCCGCAGCCAGTCCCGCCCGCCCTCTTGCCGGGGCAGAGCCCGGAGGCGCTACAGCAGGGCCCCCAGCTCGACACCCCCACCACGGTACGACAAAGGGGACGCGACGGCGTGGATGGTGCCGAACTGGACATCACGAACTGCGGAGCGGTGGCCTGGATGGCAGCCTCCAGGCACCTCGCCCGAGATACCACGGAGCTCCGGCAGTACAGACCAACGGACCGCACGGCGCTGGCGTCCGCGGTCGTGGCCGTCACCATGGGTCCCGTGGCGGCGTGGCCAGCGCAACTGCTGCCCCACGTCCCCTGCCGCGACACGCGGCCCCGTCGGCCGGCTGCAACGCACGCGCCGACAGCAACCCTCACGGCGGAGCAGCTATACGTCGTCGCGGCGGCGTTGCTAGCGGACGGCGGGGAGAGCTTCGTCCACCACCACGGCCCAGCGCAGATAGCGGGAAGCATACAAGGGGCACAGCGCGATGCACCATACCCGTGGCATGCCATACTCCGCGGGCGCACCCGTGTCTGGGATGCGGGCGATGGCACACCTCCACCCGGGCCTCAGCAGGGGGAGGCACTGGTGCTGCAGACGGCAGGCTACCAGGCCATCCTACACGGCCACGCCGGAGGGTACCGGTGGCACGTCCTGGCCGGAGGCCGCTGGACTGTCTCGCACTGCACCGCCAGGCAAGGGGCATTCCCGCCCCTGCCCCACGTCGACTGGCAGCAGGGGCCCACCCAGGCCTACTATATGTCGGCGGACCCCTGGCCGCCGGCAGTCCTGCTACACACCGTCAGCGCCCCCAACAAGAGGCAGGAACCGGGGTGGGTCAACCCCCCCGCACTGGTGGGGAGCCCCGACCAGGAGGAGCATCTACAGGCCGCGTGGCAGGGGGACGCCATCAGCGCCACGGACGTCCCGGACCTCCACGCGGGGCCAATCACGCACGCCCGCCCGGCGGCTACCCTGGCGGTGGCCCAACGGGGACAGCAGAACCCGCAGTCGGTGGTCTGCATGTTCAGCCCGGCGGACGCGCACATCGTCGACCCCGAGCGCCTGCCGGGGCCTGAAGCCGTGGTCCGCGTGGCAGACTGCACCCGCATGATCGTCAAGGCGCTACGAGAGGGCGAGCACCACGCCCTCCTGCTCCAGGTCAGGCTGAAGGACAACGCCCGGGCGGCGAGGCCGGGGGTGTGGCCGGCAGCGGCGCACCCCGCCGACCTAGAGCTCCAGCTGGCGGTCCCGACCACAGTGTATCACTGGATACAAGCCTTCGACGACCTGCGATTGAGGGGCAAACCCGACGGCCAAATCGGCTCCACGCACTGGCAAACGTGGTTGCAGGCAGACGCGCAGCGCGATGCCACCCGGGGTCTCGGGCCCGCGCCCGCGACACGAGCCCTTGATGCGGCGGCCCCGGGCCGCACACTGGCGCCACACACAGTGCCACTGGCCAACCTGCCCCTCGAACCAGCGGCAGAGGGCGCTATCCGGAAGTCGGTGCCGCTCTTCCCGGCGCGGGGGGCCACGGCGCCGACAAAATGCCCCCTGTGTGCAGACAAGTACTATACAAGCGGGGCAATGCTGGAACACCTGGTGTGGCACGCGGTGCACGCTGCAGCCCCGGCGGACGACAAGGAGGCGGCCTCCAACATCCTGCAAGGGAGAGCACGGAGGTCCCCATGGCACGCCCCGTACGCCCGGCGCCCCCCGCCCCAGGCAGCCGACCACGCAGACGGCGATGAGGAGGCACCCGAGGCGGCCCCGGGGACCGGCGGTGCGGCCCAACCAGGGTCCATGTCCATCCCCGCGGGGCTGGCCTCCCTTGCCCCCCTGGTTCTTCCGGCCCCCCGGGCCCCCCTGTGGGCCCCGCTGGGAACGGGCTCAGCGGATGCGGCGCACCCGGATGCCCTGGCTGCGCCGGCGAACCCAGCGACAATGCCGATGCGGGATAGCTGACTCCAGGAGGACATGGCTGGCGACGCCCTGTGGCTCCTCTCGTGGAACCTGCGCAACGGCCTCGTGACGCCAGACTGGTCCCTCCGGGACACTCTCCAGCAGCGCCGGGGGCCGGCGGCCTGTACCGACAAGGAGCACCTCATCACCGGCATGCTACCCGAGGAGGGGGGCTTTGCCATCATGCTCCAGGAAACAGGGATCGCCACCCGGGCGCAGGAGATGCACGTGGCCGCGGCGCTCCGGGACAAGGGGTACACCGCCTTCCTCAGCAGCCGGCTGGTGGAGACGGGAGCCACCTCCACCTCGACAGGGAGAGCGGAGCACGAGGTGCTCAGCTTCACGGAAATCATCCCCGGGAAGGCCGCGACCCTGGAAATCCGCACGGACGGGGGAGGGCTCACCCTCATCAACGTCCACGGGCCGCATTCAGGCTGCTCCCTGTGGGCGGGACGGGCGGCGTTCTGGGCCGACATACAAATGTATGCCACGGCACGCAGCCTCGGTGGGAGGCACCCGGTGGTCATCGCCGGCGACACCAACATCTACATGGATGCCACCACTAACCCGGCCATGGAGCACTTCTGAGCGGGCTGGGAGGCCTGCGGTTTCCGGAGGGCCGCGGCAGGCGGCAAGGAGGACATGACCCCCACGCTCCACCCGTCCCGGCACAGGGTGGACGCCTTCCTGGTGAACGAGCCCCTCTTGCCGTGGTCCCTGCGGGAAAGCGTCTGGGCTCGCGGCATGGCACACATCCAGGTGGTCGGCTCGGACCACCTCCCGGTCCGCCTGGCCCTGCCAGGCCTCCTCAGCGCAGCGAGGCGCGCGGCGATGCCCACCCCTTACAGCCACACGGAGGGCCGCCTCCTCCCGTACGACGCCGAGGCCGCGCCTGTCCAACACTGCCTGTGGGCGGCGGTCACTGCCGCGCAAGATGAACCCTCCCTGGCGCCCTGGCTGGGTCCCGCAGAGCAGCACGACTATGGGTCCATGCCCGCGGCCGCGGTGGACAAGGTGTTCGAACACCACCACGCGACGCATGACGCCCTGGCGCGTTTGCCGGGACGCCGGCAGCCGTCCCTGGACCCCCCCGGAGAGCGGAAAGCGGCACCAGGCGGGGGTCCTCCGCTATGACACCCTGGGAGCGCGCGCGCCGGCAGCGTACCAGGCGGACGCGACACGGCATGGCATCCGGTCCGAGGCGGCGCTCCGGCTCACAGGGGAGCTGCAGGGTGTGTCGCCCGGGTTCCGCCCGACCACACAGGGCCAGCTACAGGAGGAGCTGGAGAGGCAAGCAGCCGCCCTCGAGGAGGACATTTGCCAGCTCCGCGCAGTCCTGGCGGCGGACCGCAAGCGCGCCATCAAGGACTTCTGGCGCCGCCACGCCCCCGACATCGCCCAGCGATAGAAAGCCGTGCGGAGAGCCATGGAGGTAAAGGCCCCGGGCCCGTCAGGCCTCTGGAACGTGCGGGTCCCCAACACCCAAACGCTCCTCACGGAGGCCCACGACGTGATGTTCGCAGTTCGCGCCTTCTGGCGAGAACTTTATGACAAACGCCCGGTGGACCTCCCAGGCTCCCAGGCAGTCCTCGGCCGCCATGTCCCCCGGGTCCCTGAAGGGGCCTGGACACAGGTCCAGCAGTACTTCACGCAGGACCTGAATTCTGCCCTGGACAAGGCCGATGGCAAGGCCCCAGGTCCCAACCACGTGGAGGCCCGTTTCATCAAGGCCCTCCCGGCACCCGTCCAGTGGCTCCTGGTCTACTCCTACCAGGCCATCCTCCACGGCGCCCTGCCGCCGATGCACTGGGGGAACGCGCACATCCCGCTCAGCCCCAAGGTACCGGGCTCTGCCAGACTGGACGACTACAGGCCCGTAGCCCTGGGCCAGCTGGACATGAAGCTGCTCACGGGCCCCCTCACCCAGCGCATCACGGAAGTGCTCACAAGGCACGGATTGGTCAGCGACTGGCAGCCAGGGGCCCTCCCTGGCTCCAACACAGGCCCCCCACTGCTCATGGCGCAGCGGCAGCTCCAGCGGGGAAGGCCCAACTACGTCTTCTCCTTCGACGCCCGCAAAGCCTTCGACACCGGTCCGCACGGCGCCCTCCACCTCATCCTGCGCAACCTCTCCGTGCCGCTGGACGTCATCGAGTTCCTGCTCTTCCTCCACACGTGCACCAGGCTGCGCATCGTCACCGCACACGGGCTAAAGCAGCCCGTCTACATGCTGCGTGGCGTCCGGCAGGGCAACCCTGAGAGCCCCCTGCTGTATGCGCTCCTCCTGGAGCCCCTGCTCAGGGCGCAGGGGCACCGCCTGCGCCCGCCGGGAGGGGCCGAGCACGGCCTCATCCAGGCCTACATCGACAACCTGCTGGTGGTGGCCCACACGCTGCAGCACTTCGTCGAGGGCATGGAGGCGGTGGCCGCGTACCTGGGGATGATGGGCGTGGAGCTCAAACCCCGGCAAGTGCGCCATGGCCACCACAAAGGGGGTCCCGGGCCTGCAGCTGCGCCTCTGTCCCCACCTGGAAAACCTGTGGCACTGGGTACCAGCGGCGGACTCCGTCCCCTACCTGGGACTCCAGCTGCAGCAGGACGGGGAGTTCTCCCTGCAGCGCAAGCACCGGCTACGCCTGGCGGCGGTGCACCACTGGTGCCTTAACACCCTCGCGCCACCAGAAGTGGTGCGGGTGGTCATCCTGGCGATCCTCGGGGGGGGTGACGCAGTACGTCGCCCCTTTCATCGCCGACGACTCCAACACTGCACGCCACCTGGACCACATCACGGTCCGGGGCGCGAAGGACAGGGCGCTGTACGCCTTCGACGCCTCGCGGGACGGCCTGCAGGATGACCGGACCCTGGGGCTCACACGGGTGGCAACGCGGTGCCAGCAGGCAGCGGTGGCCCTCATTGGTACACTCGTCCACCACCGCTCAGCCTCCGTGCGCGCCGAGGTCACCAAGATGTTCTGGGAAATAGCTGGCGCGCACCGAATATGTCCCGAAGTGCACTAGCCCGTCCCGGAGCTCGCAACTCTAGCGGGAGGCGACTGAGTCCACCGCATACCCCGGGCCATGGCCGCCCTGGGAGTGGGGCTGTACAACCCCATCGCGTGCCCCAGGGCGGCCCATGTCCAACTACAGTCCCCGCCAGGCAACATCCTCACGCTGCGCACCGCCACGCTGCGGCACCGCGACACGTGCCGCCTGACGGTGCCGCACACAACGCCGTGGCATGGGCACCACGGGCCACACCACCCCTTCCCCGACAACAGCGACCCGTGGCCGACGGCGGTGCGGGAATGCCGCAACCAATGCGCCGATGAACACCTCCACTATTGCCGCCGTGAGCAGGAGCCCAAGAACTACCCCGGCTGGCGCGACGCCTTGGTCCACCTCTTCCGCACCGCCGGCACGCGGGACCCCCGCCTGAGACTCGTCCATCCGACGAGGGCTAAGCAGGACGCCCACAGCGGCCCACGGGTGACCCCTGGACGGCCTGCACCTCCACGTCGGGGGCTACCGCCGCCGGGGCGGCCTATCCCTGCCCACGCGGGGGGCTGCGTACCACCCGCCGGCAGCCCTCATGTACATCCTCCGCGACGTACTCGCGGAAAGCGAGAACCAAGAGATTAACGCGGACGTGGCATGGCCCGAGCCCCTGCGCCCCCGGCCCCACGCGCCAACGCCGTTGTGGTTGGTGACCACGGACGACCAATGCACCCAAGCGATGGGGCAAGCGCAGCTCCGGGCCGAGTGGTAATAGGGCAGGTGGGGGCCGGCCAGCCCAAACCCTGTGGGCTCCCCCGTGGCACCGCCCTGCTGGTAGCTACGGGGGTGCCGCACGACCCACACATGGCAGTGCACGCGTTGGAGGACCAGCCGGAGGACACGGGGCACCTGGTGGTGCACCAGCGCGGAGGCCCGGCGTGGCTCAAGGAACATGTGACAGTACTTCGGTCCTGGGCAAGCACGATCACCGGAGCAGAGATCCGGCTGCACGGCCACCCGGCGATTAACCCCTGGCGACACCAGGGCGCTGGGCGTGGACCAACTGACCCCAAGCCACCCAGACGTCCAGAGGCACTTCGCCGACCTCAACGCGGGGTTGCTCAGTTCCACCGAGTACTACTGGATCCCGGAGGCCTGGGGTCAAACCTCTTCCGACGGGTCCGGGGGCGGACCCTGCAAACACGCCACCGGCGTCGCTCTCGCCGCCGACCTCACCCGCACGTGGGCGGTGGCCATCTCTGGCACGGTGCCCGACGGGGAGGGGGTGGCCGCCTCCCTCCCCCTACAATACGGTGCCCACCGACCATGGGTCGACACGGCACGCAGATCGCGAGCGGACCACGCCGGTCCCCGCAGGCGCAGCGAAGGTGGTCAACCAGATGCCCCTGCGGTGGCTCCGGGACAGCCTGTGCGCGCGACGGCAACACGCCGGGCACCCGTTCTGGTACGTCCGAGCCACCTCGCACCACAGTGACGCCCTACTGCACAAGGCAGACTGGGCGGCGTCCCAGGACACCGTCCTGCAGAACACGTCCCCGGACCGTGGCCACGCCCAACTCATTGTCGCCGGCCGTGACGGCGATCTCGATCTACGGCCCCCCACAATGCGGATGCTCGGCGAGGTCGCGCAGCGGGCGCAGACGGACCATGCGCTGACGCACCGGGGACACACACCTTTGGGCGCGGCCCACTCCACAGCCTATGTCCACGCCCGGGACCTCACCGCGACGGCCACCAACCGCCGGGCGCTGCGGGCCCGGGACGGCCACACGCCGGTGCAGCGCAGGCTCCGCGTCTGTAAGGAGCGGCTCCCCGGCGTCGCCATCGTCCCACAACCGTGCCTCCTATGCGGCGGCCCGGAGGAGACCCTGGTGCACATGCACGTGGGGTGCGCCCACTCGCAGCTCCTCTGGCCCCACTACCGCCAGGTGGTACACGAGGCAGCCCGCCACCTCCCGACCGGGGACAAAGCCCTGTGGGTGGCCTCGTGGCGCTCCGCAGGCGCCACATGGACGGAAGTCTTCTGCTCCGGACTGGTGGCCAAGGACGCGGAGGCGCAGCTCCGCGCCATAGCCCGCTACGACCCGCCAGGAGGGACCTCTGTGGATGATCTCCTCCACCACATGCTCCGGCTGGGGGACTTCGCATGCGAGCTTCGCAACCACCGGCTGGAGCAACTCCTCCGCGAGCCCCAAAGCGCGGCGGCCCGGGCACACCGGTGGCTCACTTCGGCGGAGGGCGACCCCCTCCCCCCTCCCCCGCGCCCTGACAAGGACATCGTAGCCTCCCTCCGTGTCGTGAATGGCACTCTGGAGTGCCCGCCCCAAGAGGGCCCCCACCCGTGCCAGGACCTGCCGGGGGGGGTTTTCGAAGCACCTACAAGACGCCCACCTCCCACCGTGGATCATCGGGCGCGGCTCCATGACCGCGTGGGAGGCGCGCATCGTGGGTGAGGAATGGGCACGCGAGTGGAGCCGGTGGTGCGCCGCCACGCGCGCCCCGGAGACCCCTGCGCAACGATACACCGCCATCCCGCTCAAGGGATGGGGGTCGGACACCCGGCCGAGACCCACCGTGATCCGCGGGGCGGGACGTGACCACCCGTGGGACGCGGCGACGGGGGAATGGCTGCAGGCGGCCCCGGGGCCGCAAACCGGATGGACTGAGGACGTGTCCTCACTCGTCAGGATACCCGTCCCCCCCCGCATCGTCCTTCACGCCGCCAACGTACTCCGGGCTACGGAGATACGCACATGGGGACAAGCCGCGGCCACCGTCCGGTGGCACCCCCCAGATGGCGGGGCCGCCCAGCTCGCCATGGCGCACTTCAAAGCTGGGGGGCCGGTATACGACGACGCCCTGTCCCGGCTGGGCAACACCCAGGGGCCCTTGCTCCTCATGCTCCCCACCGACATTGCAGCCGCGCTGCGCCAGGAGCTGGACGGCTGCGAAGGGCTGCAGGTGGGATTGGAGGCAGTCGCGGACAGCACTCTGCTGGCCCTCCTCCACCGGGACACCGCAAACGGGTGCCGATGGGATGCGCCGACGCCCCTCCTCACCGGGCGCCACATGTACATGGCAACCCCCCCCCAGGGGTGGCGCCGCCCGGCGTGGGACGACCTCATCGCCGCCTTCCACGACCACGGGATCCTCCCCGACGACACGTCGCGGGAGGTCCAGCGGAAGACGCTTGGCAGGGAATACCGGCGCCCCTCCGCGCTCGCCTGCTGGAGATCCGGGACCCCCTCCGACAGAGGTGAGACGACCCTTGGCTCCGCCATCTCGACCCTTGGTCGCCGCCCTCCCACCTCCCACACACCTGCCGGCTCTGCGGGGAATGTGACACTGTGTCCTCCGCAGCGTCGGCAGGCGCCAACAGGTGCGCGCGGTGCGCCCAGGTGGCCGCGTGCCCCTGGCCCGAGCCTCCCGCAGGCCCGCGCAGGCGCACAGAGGAGGAGGCCCTGCACCAGCGCATCGAGGGGGCACACACCCCCTCACAGGAACGCGCGGGGCCCGCTGGCGCTGCCCTTCTGTGGATCCACACACGCATTAAAGGGTAGGCCACGCGAAGTGCGCACGGTAAACCTTGTTTAGGCTACCCAGGGGCTCCTCGGTACGTTCTTTAAGAGAACCTGAGGAGTCCCTGAAAGCTTGCTTGCTTGACAGGGGTAGCTGAATCTTCAGCGTGTCTGCGGACAGTGTATTATAGGTCACACTGAGAACCGTATAATACGGGGAGTGTGGCTTGGTTCCTCCGCCGCAAACGCCCCTTCATTTGCCTTTGCTTCAGAGGTGGGCAGGTAGGGTGATTGGTGCAGCAGCATACCATTTTTTTCATGCCCTGCTGAACAAGGGCGCAGATCACACAAACAAGTAACTCTGCCTCTGCTTGTGGCAGAGCAGGGAGTCCGACTTCATCGACATCTGCGCCGTGCACGCAAAGAGCACCTCTCCCCTCCAAGCCCTAGCAGGGGAAACGCGTTGTGGCATCCCCTGTTGGGCCACAGTTGCCTAGCAGCGCTGTGTTCTCTTGTCTTCTTCACAGGAGGGTCGCTAGGACCCAAGACATGTTCATCAACAACACCCAGTAGAGTGTGCGTGTAGGAGTGGTAGTCCTGGATGGGGGCTTGAGCAAGTTGCACCAGTGCTCGCCCACCAGGATGGTGCCACTGTAGGGTGTGTAGGACCTGTAGTGCGTGTGTCACTGTCCGACCCATTTCCTGCAATTTTAGCAGGGTTGGTGGGCTGTGGCAGTGGTTAGGTCAGTGTTTTGACCATTTAGCAAAACGGCGTTTCCATGCCTTCATACCTTTTGGCCACCCCTCCCTGTAGTAGACAGATAGGTAGGGAAAACAATACCTGGATTAGTACGCTGGGTATTCCCCAAAGGTTTTGCGGCAGCACAGAAATTGGGCGCTTAGGGGAGGGGAGACCCGGGGCGTCCCCCTTGGCATCAATAAGCCAACCCTCCAGGTTTAGCAAGCGTGCAGACTTGGGTATAAGTAGGACACCACTTCTGCGGCTTGCTCTCGGGACCTTAGGAATAGCACACTCACACATACGCTTTGGCCGGTAAGGGTAAGGTTCAGTCCATAGCTTTAGTCCTGGAGGCAAGCGTCTCAGCGAACCTCAGCAACTCACCAAGGTTGTTCTGGGACAAGTAGTCAACCAGAACTGAGTTTAGGCGTCCCTCAGGTAGAACAAATGCAGAGAAGGGCTCCCAGGTGGCCTCTTCGACTCCAAACCCTTCCCAGAGGGTGAGGAAGCGCCAACCCTGGCGATAGCGGTGGCGTAGGACAGAGTTCATCAGGTAGAAGCCCTCCTTAACCTCTCTTTTCGGCGTTCATGTTCAGGAGTTCACCTTCAACTTCCATAGGACTGGCAGCCCCTTGTAGGTCCAGAGCGGCGATTTCCTCGTCGTTCAGCTCGCACTCCTCCCCACAGAGGTCTTCAGGATCATAGTAGCGCTTCAGGTGTTGAGCAGCGCACACCAGGGTCCCCCCTAGACGGGGAGAACACCGCACGGTGATACGGTGTCCATCCACTGATAGAATCTTGTACAGCCCGAAGTATGGGTCATCGCTGGTAGAGCGTGGCCAGGCGGGTAGTCGACTGTGGTGCACCAGCACCCAGTCCCCCTCTTGGTAAGTGGCCGGTACTCGGTGCTTGTTCTTCTTGTTCCACTGACGCTCCCTCACTCTCTGGAGCATAGCCTTGGCCTTGTCCACCTTCGCTTGTTGCTCTTGGACCCATTCACCCACAGAAGAATGGGTGTCCTCTGGATAGGGGGCATGTAGGAACCATGCCGGGCGCCCTAGGAATAGCTCATGGGGCGAGTAGCCAGTAGCTGAACTCTCTTGGGAGTTCATCATCAAGGATATGACGGGGAGTAGTCTCACCCAGTCTCTGGTGCGTTCAGTTTTGCACCATATCCGTACATTCTCCTTCAGGACACGGATCTGTCGCTCACATAGGGGGTTGCTCGTGTGAGAGTAGGGAATCCCCTTAGGCACCTGGACATTGAGGGATCTCAGGACCCTCTTGTACCAACCGGTATCTGAGCGTACTCGTACGTCCTCATCGGAGTTGATCTCCTTGGGCACCCCATAGACACAAAACCACTCCTCCAGGAGTATCTTGATAGTTTCCTCCCCCGTAATGTGCTTGGTACATGGGAACACCCTGGTAAACCTGGTCAACCCACAGGTTACCACGAGGGCGAAGTCATAGCGCCCGAACTTCGGCATCTCCGTGTAGTCCTCGTATAGAACACTGTTAGCACAGTGAGGGATGGGCAGGGTCGAGTAGAGACCTCTGTTCCTGATATCCCCAGGTCTACAGGACCTGCACGGGCACTTGTCCACGATAGGCTGGAGGGTCTTCCGCAGTTGGTCGTCAGTCCACGTAGTGTGGAACCACTGTTTGAACAGCCTCAGGGTACGGTCAGCACCCACATGACCGCTGGACTCATGGGTCCACTTCAGCAGCGCTGGGACTCGGTCACTAGGAACCACGATGCGGTCCTCGTGCCAGAGGTAGCTCTTGTCCCTCTTCCACTGGTCTTGGTTGACCAGGACGGGTTCAAGGCGTTTCTCCGGGCGCTTGTACATATCTCCAAACTCCTTCAGGTACTCCGATTGTTGGAGTCCATCCAGGGGGCGTATTATCGTCATGTTGAGGTCCAAGTGGACGTCCATACAGCAGAACGCCTCCTTAGCCAGCGCTTCAGACCGGGTACCAATCAGGGCGTCGAAGTTGTTGCGGCTGATGTAGTCGACACACTTGTTCTTCACTCCCTGGATATGGTGTACCGTCAGCCGTAGTTGACTGAGGTAGGTCCACCAACGCCGTAGCTTGGCCTTCTCAGGTGGGGGACCCTTCTGGAAACTGCGGACCGGTTCTTGGTCGCACAGCCAGACCACAGGGTTACTCCCCAACAGTCCTGCTTGTGAGGATAGCACCAGCATACCCGCGAGCAATTCCTGCTCATAGGTGGAGTAGTTCCCCCTGGCCTGGTTCCACTTCCAGTTCCAGTGGCCCAGAGGTACTAGGACCCACTTGTCGTCGGGGTAGCTGTGCTTGAGGGTTCCATCTCGGTTGAGACCTTCCGTCCTCCATTGGGAGATGGCCGAGTCGAACTCCTCCTTCTCTAGTGCTTGCCATTGGAACAACGTTCCACCACCGCCCACATTGCTGGCGTCGGTCACCAGGATAATCTTCCCTTGTGCCCTAGGCACGCCCAAGCACTTAGCGTTGGCTACCTTGTCTTTGAGCTCGTCAAACGCTTGTTGCTCTTGTGGGCCCCAGCGCCAAGTAGTACTCTTCTTGATCAAGTCCGTCAGAACGGCGCTGGTGTAGGTGAAGTTTTTGATGTGGCAGCGATAGCAGTTGCACGCCCCAATGAAACTGCGTACATCATGAAGTCCTTTCTTGGGGTCTTCGTGTCGTACCTTGGCATTCATCAGGGGTTTGGCCTTAGAGGCCCCTTTGGGTCCACCACCCATAGCAAACGTCAAACCCCAGGTACTGCATGGTCTCCTGCATGAACTCACACTTGTCCAGCTTGAGTCGTGTGTGGTTCTCCTGGCAGACCGCAAAGAACTCATCCAAGAGGATTAGGTGATCCTCCTGGGTATTGGTCCGGAGGCATACATCGTCGATGTGAGCCTCCATCTGGGCACCACGGGATATGAGCTCCTGCACCATAGGTCTCCTTCGTAGGATGGACAAGATCTTGTTCATCAGCTCTTGGAATAGAGCGGGTGCTTTAGCCACGCCAAACGGCATGACCTTCCACTTGAACACCCTCCCCTGAGGGGTGATGAAGGCCAGTAGTTCCTGTGCGTTGGGCGTCAGGTCCACTTGCCAGAATCCGCTCCTCTTGTCCATCTTGGTCTTGTAGCGGCAGGAGGCTATCTTCTCCAGGGTAGACTCCATATTGGGGATGGACCCTGAGTGGTTCAGCGTCTTCTTGTTCAGCTCTCCGTAGTCCACTACCAGCCGTTTGGCTGTAGACCCAGGATTAGCCACCAGGAAACAGGGGCTGCAGTGTAGGGGGTAGTCCCCGTCCTTGTACTCCAAAACTAGGCCAGCGTCGATACATTCTTGTATCTGTCGCTCAATCTCGTCGGCCTGATCTTTAGGAGCTGGATAGGGTCTCCTCCGGATCTTGTGACCCACGAACTCGGGTTTCAGCTTGAGGTCCATCTGTACCAGCTTGTCACATGAGGCTGGAGGGGGTAGTTCTCCGAACACCTCCAGATAGGTCCTTATAAGCTTCTGTACCCGCGGGTCCAATACCTTGATCTTGTCCTCCATGTCCTCGTCAGAGTGTAAGTTGCTTGCCCCCTGAATAGACGTCAGGAGGTGGTCCTCCACCGACTCTTCGCCCGTGGTAGTGTCCTTCAGCCCTTGGTAGGCATATAGAAGGTCTTCGGTGGACGATGGCAACATAGGCACGCTCGAGGGGGTTCACATACACATTCCTCCGAGAGGTCGTCCTCCTCTGGGGTCCTCACATGGGCGCCCCACACACTCTTCATGAGCTTAAGATCTACCTCCCTTTGCCAGGTGGTGATCTTCTGTTCGAGGTCCTCCTTCAATTGGGATAGGTCTCCCATACGTCCTTATTTCAGTGGCCATGAGCTGCGGGTAGGCTTCGCGTAGCACAGCTTTTTCGCCACCAACTTCCTCTTGGAATCCACATACTCCCTGAGCCTGGATCGAGGGTCCAGCTCCTCGTCCACGGGGTCTTCCACCCTCATGGAGAGTAGGGGTTTCAGTGGGGCGACGTACTCGGCATTCTCCACTTCCTCCACACAGGTCTGCACGAAGAAGGTGTCGTGCTCAGTCTCGTCGTCTGAGTGGATAGAGCTAGGTAGCTCAGATAGTCCACACTCAGAGACTTCATCAGGAACAGGTACATGACAGGGAGAGTTGGGGGCGTTGGTGTCAGTCACGACGTACTCATCTCCTCCGGGTGTAGTTTCAACAGCATCTTGAGGTTGTAGGCGATCCTTCAAGTCACCCAAGGCGAGTCCGTCGCTTTCTCGTTGTATTGCCTGGACCAGAGTCGGGTCCAAATCGTCCCAGGGGATGGAGGTAAGACCTCTGTCCAACACGCTCAGCATACTCCCCCATCCGGGTTTCCCAATAGGCGTCTTACGACCCAAAGGCACGTAGATGGCCTCATCAGGTAACCGAACAGAGCTGATATTCAGCCTGTCCAGGAGGTTTCGCCAGTATTCGTTGCCCCCAAGGGCTCCCCAATCGGGGGAACACAGGACCATACGGGAAGGTTCCAAGGCCACCTTGGTCAGCACCTTCCCCAGTTCACTGAACCTGGGGTTCCCGTAGGCCATCCCGAAAGAGGGCGAGTAAAATTTGTAGCTGCAGTTCTTCCCCTTGCTGCAGTAAAGGTCCAGTACATGCTGCTGGTCGCTGGCGAACAACTCCACACTCAGGTCTTCTCGAGAGTAACCGAACTCCTTCAGACCTTGGTCTAGGACTTCCCCCAATAGTTGATAGTCCTCAGTTTTGGAGGCCGCCATCATGTTCGAGGGCTCCTCCTTCGATAGCCTCAGGTAACTCGAGGGATGTTCCGACTGCTCCAGTGGCACAGACTCTCTGCCACTGCCGTGGTCCACGTAGAGGAGGTAGGGCGCTTGCAGCGTCAGGGGTTGTATCTTGGAGTGCTGTACGAAAAAGTCAGTCCCCAGTACAAAGTCGAAGGCCTCAGTGTCCATCACATAGAACCGATGGGCGATAGTCTGGGAGCCCATAGGTACCTCCACTTCACAGTCCTTGCAGCTGTGCACCACATGTCCATCCCCCATGCGTATAGCGGCGGTGGTCATGTTGTTCTTCAGGCTCCCACAAGGTAAAGTTTTCTTGGCCACTATAGATATGGTGGCGCCAGTGTCCAATAACCCCAGGTATTCTCGTCCCCCTAGTCGGATACGTACCCAAAACACCAGGTCTTGGGTGCCACCAGAGCGTCCCCATCAGAACTCCGCGGGACAGGTCACCTCGAACCCCTTGTTCCGCAATTTGCGGGCCATCCTCATGAAACGGCTCCTCTTCTTAGCGTTGCCGTCATCACCACCTTCATGCTCACGCTTGGCTCCTTGTTCTTGCTGGGCCTGCGTTTCTGAGCGTGTGGTAGGACCAGACTGCCCTCCAGAGGGCTCGGAGTTCCCCCCTGGATTAGTGTTGGGGTTGCCTCCGTTCTTGTCCTTGTTCTTGTTGTCGGGCTGGCGGTTAGCGCCTCCTCCTCGTCCACCTTGACCCTTGTCTTGCCCTTGACCACGTCCTTTCGACTTGCCCTTGCCGGAGTCGTTGCCCTTGCCTTTGCCTCCCCCTTTGCCTGAGCCTTTGCCAGGACCTTCACCCTTAAGCTTCGCCGATAGGCGTTGCTTATGGTAGCACTCATCCTCGTAGTGCTTCCGCTTCCCGCAGAATGCACACGTGATTGTGCACCTGTAATGATCCGGCAGCTTCGCTTTGGCGCCGGTGTTCTTCTCCTGCTGCTTCCCCTGGACTACGAAGCAGTCTCGCTGCTCGCAGTCAGGAGCGTGCTGCAGGTGGCCCTGCTCGTCTCTGGCATCACACCAGAATAGCTCCTTCACGTTCTCCATGATACGGGCGTGGGCTTTTTTCGGGGTAGTCCCCTGCCCAGGTCGGGACCCTTGGTACCCTTTGCCATGACCTCCAGAACCTCCTCCTCCAGGACGGTAATTGTTCAAGTGCTGGTCGCTCTCCTTCTCCAGCGCCAGCTCCAGGAGTAGCACGCATAGATCCTCGTAGCGGAGGGATCTAGCCTTGCGCTCCGCCGTCGAACGGCACTCGTCCCATAGCTCTCGAGGGAGCTTGGCCACCAACCAGAACAGCAGGTCGTCGCTGCTGTAGGAACCGGGCGTCAGTCGTACAGCCCAGTGATCCAGGTCAGCCAACAGCTCAGAGACCCTGCCAGGTTTGGGGTTGTTGGGCAGCACGGGCAGGTTCTGGATCTCGGCCCTGATGGAGAGGTCGGTTTCGTAGGTCGGGTACTGCCTCTCCAGGGCAACCAACACATCGGCAAAGGTGGCGGAGTTAGTCACGATCTGCCTGACCTGCTTCTCCAGGTACTTGGTCTTGCAGCACTGCAGGAGCAGATCGCACTTGACCCGCCCACGAGCGTGGGTTTCGCCGGTCAATCGGAGAAATCGGCCTAAATTCTCAGCGAACTCGCTGAGGTCCTTGCCTGTGAACTCAGGCAGGTTCACCACGATCTTGGAAGTCGCGATAGCCTTCGCCTCCTGAGACCTGCGTCCCTCAGGGTGTCGGGTCTTCTTCTTCTTCTTCTTCTTCTTCTTCCCCTTTGGGTCCTCGGGGTCCTCCGGGTCATCGTCCTCCGAGGGCGAAGTAGAGGTCATCGACGGCGGCTCGTTATCGGAGGGGTCTCCGCCTAGATCACTAGAGCCATAAGGCTCCACGTCCACCATTGCCCTTAAGGCTGTCAGCCCCAGGCGGTCCAGCTCGACCCTCGTGGAGTTCGTCACGTGGCCGTAGGGCGGCTGGGCCGTTCTCGGTACGAAGGGACTTCTCGGTATAGCTGCAGGAGTCGGCATCGGTCGGCTCCTCAGGCTCCCCAGGGTGTTTGTCAACCCTGCCGCCAGGTGGTTGGCCTGTACTCGGTGGGGTGACATTCCCACCCTGGTAGGTGACGCTTGGGGCGGGATCATCAGGGGCTCCAGTTTCTCTCGGATCTCTTGAGTGAGGTCGCCCACGATTTTTGATGTGGCTCCTCGGAGCACCTCGTTGATCTCCGACCGCGTCAGGGACCTGTTGGAGGATCTTCCCGATCCTCTACTCCTGCGGCCTAGAGATTCAGGTCCTCTCCTCAACCCACTCAAGGTTGCATACCCAGGTGCATACCCAGGAACATCCACATAGGTTCCCGTAGCGGGTAGTGGATGGGGATATTCAGCCGCATACCATCGCGGCGCAGAGCTGGAAGCCACAGGCTCACTGGCAGTAGTTGCCTCAGGGAGCGCAGTGGTAGGGGGGCCCATACCATAGGCGGTCCAGGGAGGCATGCCAGTAAAGCCTGTGCCCTCTGCCATAGGCGGGCTGGTTGTGGGAGTGGATGTTGCAGCGGCTGGGAGTGTGGTGGTTAAAGGAGAGGGTGATGCGTGGAGGGCAGAAGCGCTTGGTGCGCCTTCGAAGGTAGGGTCTTCAGTCAGGTACTGCCCTTGTTCCTCTCCTTCGTCTGCTTCTTCTCCAGCATCCTTCTCCCGCTCTCTCTTCCTCTTCACAGGCTGAGTGACCACCACCTCTTCGACTGTGAGGGCCCTGAAGGCCGTCTGGAGTCCATCCAGCGAGTCCTCAGCCACTTCCACTGGCCCATGTAAGGGCTCCGAAGGTACAGCGCCGCTAGGTCCAGGTCCAGGTTCCCCAGGTGCTGGCCTTGCCGGTGCCTCAGGCGCCGGCGCTGTCTTCACGTCGGCGTCCTCCTTCCTTGTGTCCATCTTCTCGCCCTTCTGCTTATATGTGCCTGTACTCGGCGCACTGGATGTACGGCGCGGGGTTGCTGCCGGTGCGCAGAGACAGACTGCCTCTTGCTACCAGAAAAGTTTATAGTGGTTCCAGCACTGTGTTTTTATGTCTCCTGCTGCTTGCTGCTGGTGTAGGGTTTCCTGCTGCTTGTTTTTGGAGATGAAAAGCTTTTGTTTGCTGAAATACAGTAAATCCAGGATAGCGCAAGCCAGAGGTGTGCAAGGAGAAGAGAATCAGGATCAAAGCATGAAGGGCTGCAGTGTAAACAGTGAAAGATGATTGGATATTCACAGAAACTGCAACTCAGGTCAAATCAGAATGCATATTCACAAAGATAGCTGAAATGTCTTTGAAAAGACTTAGAAAACTGCCCCATGGTCACTCTATCTCCATAGTGCCATCTCAGGAGATGTGCAGTCTTTGTTTTGGGTCCCATATGGGCTGAGGTGGCAGGGCATGTGGCGATGAAATCACTGCCATGTCACATGGGATCTTCCTACTTAGCTAGGCTGACCAGGAATTGAACCCAGTACCTCTCAAAAAGAGGTGCCCAGCCCCCTAGGGTGCATACCACTAGGACAGCTAAGTATTCATGGAAAAACATAGATAAATTCATAGGGTCTGCCTTGAATATGTCAGTTCTCAGTCAACTCAGGTCAAGATGATTTGTCTCACATTGAAAGGGGATTAAGGGGTCCACTCCATATCCTGATTGGGTGTTTGGTTCCATACATCAAAATGTGTTATCACCACTTTTGAGGGGGCCAATACTAAGATAGAAATGCATGGATGCTCAGTGCATCTCTAATACAACTAGAGTATGCCTGATAGTGATGGAAAAACACTCTTTCTTACTTGCCCTGGCACCCCCCTGCTCCTCTCCGTCGTCGCGACCCGCGGGGACCCGAGGCGGGTCCTGGGGATCACCCCCACCAGCCTCTATGGGGCAGCACCCGTACCCCGCCCCCCCCTCCCGGCGCCCGCGGCGCGGGACGGAGTACACACCTTCCTGCGAACACAGGAGGTCACCGCCGTTACGGGGGTCCACCTAGTGCGGCTCCCCCCGACACCACCCAACGACCCCCGGGGGCCCAGGGCCCTGGGCCCCGCCCCAGACTCGGAGCTGTGGACCGCGTGGCTCCCCCGCCTCCCCTCTCAATGCCGATGGATGGCCGCCGGCCCCCGGCCGTGCGGGGCTGACGCCACAGCCGGCCCCCCACCCCCTCCCCCCCTCCCCCCCGCAGAGCACCACACGGCACTGCCCACGGCACGGCACTGATGCACCAGGAGGTAGTGGGAAGGGCACGCCTGCCACCACACATGCCTACCAGGATAACAGTGATGGCAGACTCCGATGGCTCCCCCCAGCGGGACGACCGCCACCACCGCCGGTCCCGCTCCCGCTCCCCCGCCTCCTCGGAGTGGACGGTGGAGACCCTCACGGAGCGCGAGGAGCGGAGGCTGGCGGAGGCGGTGGTGCTGGTCGGGCCGCCGCCGCCGGTCCGGGAGCCTGAGCCAGCTGAGGTGACCGCCCCCGCCGCCCAAGCAGCAAGCCCTGCCGCCCCGCCGCGAGAGGGGGCCCCAGACGCGCAGGAAGCGGAGACTGCAGCCCCAGCGAGCCACGCCGCGGCCCCGACCGCGGCCCCTGGCACGCCGCCGACACAGGGGGTAGCCCCGGCGCAGGAACCAGGCGCATCGCTGAGGGCTGCCGCAGCCGCAGAAGAGAGCGAGGAGGGCGCACGAGGGGTTGCGACCGCGGCCCCGGCGGGCCGCGCCACCGCCTCGGCCGGCCACGCCGCGACCCGCAGCACGCCGCGAAAGCGGGGGACGGACCCCGCACGGGCCACGGGCGCCTCGCTGGCGGCCGCCGCAGCAGCAGCAGTGGGCAGAAAGAGCGCGAAGTACCGCGCCCACGCCAGCCCCACCCACACCCACACCAGCCCCCCCAAGCAGTTCCCCCCCAATCCCTTCCCCCCGGGGCGGGGGCGGCACGTCCGCCCCCTGGCGCCCGAGCGCTCGCCGCCGGCCGTCACGCTGCCGCAGCTGCAAAGACAGCCGGACGCCCGGCGCGTGATCCAGGAAGGAGGGGAGGGCGCGCAGGTGGAGCTGCGTGCAAGCGACGGGAGCGCGAAGCGGGGGGCAGGAGGCGACAGGGGAAGTGCCCAGGAGCGCGCGCAAGGACCAGGCCAGGGCACGCGGCGCAGGGAGCAAGGGCGCAGCAGCAGGGGGGGGCAGACCGCAGGCAGCGGACAGCGCGACTCAGGGCAGGGGGCCGGGAAGGGACCAGGGCACGAGAAGGACGCGCAGGGGCGCGGGCAGGGAGCCCAGGTGCAGGGGGCGGGGCGAGGGGCGGTGGGCGAGCGGTTGGGCCAGGGCGTGGGGGACGGGGGGCGGGACCCGCGGCACGGGCAGGGGGCTGAAAACGGGCTGATTGGCAAGGGCAAGGGCGCCGCGGGCCCCAAGGGACAGGCGGGACGGGGCATGGGAGCCCGGGGTGGAGCGCGGGCCGAAGGGAGGGGGGCGGGGAGCGGGGCGCCCCCGCAGCCGGACGTGCAGCCGGTGAGGTGCATCCCCCCCGGCATCCAACAGATGCTGGCGCACCACACCCACCACCACCACCACCACCACCACCACCACCTCTACAACATCGACCCTGACGCCGGCGAGCTCGTCCCCCCCGTACCCCCACGACCCCAGCACCAGCCAGCCCCCCCCCCGCGCCGAGATCGGAGCTGTCGCGGATGGCCTCGGCGGAGGGGGGGCGAGGCGCGGCATCGGCGCCGCAGGCACAGGGGCAGCGAGAGGAGCCGGCGCGGGGGGCAGAGGGAGCCCGGCCGTGGGACCGGGACTGGGGCACGGTCCCGGACCCTCTGGGGGAGGAGGCCCTCCCCCTGGTGGGGGAAGTGTACGGGTGGTTGTGCTGGGCCAACCAGGGGACCACCAGGGGGTTGAGGAACCGGCCCTTCGATGCCGTGCTCCTCCGGAGAGACGGAGGAAACCGAGAGGTACCCCCGGGGAGGTGGGCAGCCCCGGAGGACCATGAGAGAGTCCTCAGGTCAGTGATCTGGGCGGCGTGGCCCGACAAGGAGCCGACGTGGCCGGCCTTCCTGGAAGGGGGAGCGGTGCTCCGCATCACAGATGCGGACGCCAACAACTGGCTCCCCCGGGCCTTGCGCAGCGCCCTCGCCCACTGGCGCTTCCGCCGGCGCAACCCGCCGCTGCCACAGCCCCAGCCCCCACACAAGTGGCGTCGCAGGTGACGGCCCAGACGGCGGACGCGAGAAAGTGGGGGGGGGGAGCTGGGCCCCCTGACCCACGCCCCCCCCCACGGTATGGCGTGACGCAGGAGCGCGCGCGACCTCCCTCGGGAGGGAGGGCGGAGACAACGAGCGCGGGGGGGAACCTGCTGCCCCGCAGCCCGCTAACCGCTGACCGCTAACTCTCATGGCCGCCCCCGGCCGGCCAGCGCCGCGCGACGACAGCCGGGGGGATGAGGGGCCCCAGCGATGGTTTGCACGAGGGTCCGGCTCTAGGTAGAGGGGGGCGGGGGAAGGGTGCGACCCCCGAGCCGATGGCTGGCCCCCGGTGCCAGGACCGCCATGCCAGCCCCCCCCCCTCCGGCCGTCAGGAGGCGGCGCCAGGGGACCAGAGGGCCCCCCCCCACTCCCCCCCCCCCTCCCACCCAGGCACAAGAGCGGACGGAGGCAGACCGAAGAAACGGCGGCCCCACATCCCCCCCGAAGAGGCCGCTGCACCCAGGGTACGGGGGCACCACGGCCGAGGCAGGCGCCCACACGCCCTGCCTGCTGCCGGCTGACGGCGGACCGGCGACGCCCAGGACGGCGCAAACGGAGCGGCTTTATCAGAGGCCGGCCCGGGGAAGACGGGGGCGCGAACCAGGGCAGGGGGGGTTCCCCCCCTCCCCCCCCCCCCCCCCCGCCGCACTGACCCGTCGGCGGCCGACCGGACCGCGCCCGACGCCTGTGGCCGCCCGGCAACCCCCATGGCACGAGTATACCCCGGGGGGGCACGCCGGGGGCAACGGAAGGCAGGCCGACCCCCGACGGGGCGGGGGGGCGGGGGGGCGCCCCCTGCCCCCCCAGAAGGGACCGCGACGCGGGGGGGGGGGGTTGCGGCTGGACCTGCTCCCGCGGGGGTCGCGGCCGCGAGGCGAGCTCACACCAGCGTGCCGGAGCAACGCGCGCACCAGAACAGTATGGGGGCCGCGCCCCACATGACCCTCCCGTGACCACAGTTCACTCAGGGAGGCAGTGGGGGGGTTCAGGTTTGCAGGGGCCCCCACGGGAGCGGTCCACGGGCCTCCCCTCACCCCCCCCCACCCCGGGGCGGCACTGCAACCCCGACCGCACGGACACGCCGGAATAGAGTGCGCCGACGACACGGGGGGGTCCAGGATTGAGTACCGCAGGCCGCCACCCAGAAGGGGAGCAGGAGGCCGCGGCGCGCCCCACACCCCCAGCCCCCCACCAGCCCGCAAGCCGCGGGGGCCCCGGCCCCCAGCCCCCGAGGCAGGGGGGATGGTCCTCCCCTGCCCGAGAGAGGAGCCGGAGCGCGACCCGCCCCCCCGCCCCAGCCGCCGGCTCGCACGGGGGCCGCGGAGAACAAGCGAGCCCGCGCCAACGCGCCAGGACGCCGCACAGATGGCGCCCAGAGAAGGCGGGCGAGCAGGAACCGGAGTGGTATGGGGGGCCACGCCCCCAATGGACAGCACGACGCCAGTGACACCTGCTTTGTTGCCTGCCCAGGGAAGGCAGAGGGACGATGCGAGGCAGAGCGACTCCCCGCCCTACAGGCCCCCCCCGGCTGCACAAACGGGGGGTACGGCGCACGCCCCCCCCCCCCAGCCCGCCCCCCGGCACACGAATGCCACGGACCCGCCCCGCGGCGTGCAGCCCCCACAGGTCGTGCAGGCCGAGGGGACAGAGAAGGGCCCCCACACCCGCACGCCCGCGCCCACAACACGTGGATCGCGGACCCCAACAGCCCGCCCAGTGGGCGGGCAGTCGGGGGAGCCAAGTAGGGGGGAGCCAGTACCGGACCCCCCCCCCCAAGCCGGCCAGACGGAGCAAGGGACCGGGGCAGGACACGCGGAGGGGCACGGACCACGTAGAACGGCCCTACCAGCGCCCAGTGCCGGGACCACGCGAGGCTCGCACGCCACACCACCCAGGGGGGGGGGAGCCGACGCTGCGGGAGCGCGAGCGCACACACATGTAAAGGGCACGCGGGGACTACCAGAAGGGCAACCGGACCGAGCGCGCGGAACGCACAGACCGCGTGGAATGGCGTACCAGCGAGCGAGGGTAAGGGACACCCGGACGGGACGGCCCGCCACACGCAGCGCGGAACACGCGGGGCGGGAAGGGGGAAACGAGAGAGACACAACACCAGGTACCGGCCCGAACCCCCCGAACCGGCCGCGAGCGCCGCGCAGACACAGACGGGGCACTGCACCTGCCAAGGCAGTAGTGGCGCACAGCGCCACGCCCCAACCCCTAGGCTAGGCAGCCTCCGCGCCAGCCCAAGGGGGTCCCACTGGCGACAAGCCAGTAGCACGGGCCCGGCGGCGCTGGCGCCCCGGGCGACCACACATCAGGGGGGCGACACAGTGGGTAAGCGCCCGCAGCCACGGCTGCGAATTGATGCACTGACCAGGGAGTGGCGAAACGGGGAAGCCGGGGAAGGACGGGGCTCCGAGCCCTGTGAACCCGGGGGACTCCGCCACCAGGCAGGAGGTGCGTCTTGGAGGGCCCTCCACTAGGACTCGGTGGGGAGGATATCACCTGGCCCGACCAGATGGCCCCCCGGGGCCGAAAGGCGTCCAGTACCCGCAAAATCAAACCTCAAAACTCAAACCACTTCAGATCTACTTGCAACTCACAAGTGGCCTTCCTATGCAACTTTACTTTAAAGGTTACAGTGGCCTAAAGATATGCCCTGCTGAAGTGACCCTATGAAATGCATTAAAATAGCATGCCATGATTAGTTAAATGAGTGGTGACAGGGGAACAGAAGGGCACCGTAAGGTGCTGGCGATGCTCCTTGACCAACTCAGCATCTTCTTGTGCCTCGGCATCATGTCGGTGCCGAGTTTTCGATTTTTACCTCAAAGATTGGCGAGATTTTGATTCCAATGCATAATTATGATATTGAAACGAAGCAACAGTAGTTTCAAATCATCGTTGCTGGCTTTTGTTAAATTTTCGTAAAGGCCAGTTCATGGGCCGCAATTTTGGTCGCAAGGACGCAAACTGGCGGTAGTTACGCGAACTGGCGCGGCGCTGGTTTGCGCAGGCGCCTAAGGCAAAATCCAGGTCCTGTACCTTTGCGATTTCAAGGAAACTCTGCCAAAATATGACGGGATTTTTTTTATCGATTGGCGCAAAGAACCAAAAGAATGCGCCTAGTCCCCTGAAGTTTCCCAAGATTTCAAGTTTCGGAGAACTTTGAATGGGGACTTGTTGTAGAAACCAAAGTACAGTTTGTGACCTGAAGAGGGAGGGATAAAGGATGAGTAGTAGGGGACATAGGCAGGGGTTCTAGGGGACTGTTAAAGGAGGCATCCCGAGCTCCCCAAGATACCTACCTACCTACCTAGAGGGCTGTCCAACCCCAGGCATCCTGAGGAGGTAGGTGTTATGTAGCCCATGGGCCCAATGGTGGTGTTACAACCTTCCAGTGCCATTGGAGAAACGAGGCAAAAACACCGTTAACCTACTGCTGCTATTCAGGGTACCCGGTTCACAGTTCTTTGCTCCACGTTGGAGGCCCCTTGAATCAGGGTGACGGAGTCCTATGCTCTGGTGTTGCCTCTTACGCTCTCATGCTTCATTTTAGCCTTTGGAATTAGAAATATGGAAATGCACACTTTAGTGTCACCCCTATGCACTCGCACACCTTGATCGGGCCATGTGATGCTATTCGCCTCGGACCTTAGCCCCTACAAATTCTCACAAAATTGAAAAATTAATGGTCAAGTGGTTGACATCTTTTTCGGGTTTATTTTCATGTATAAAACATCATTATTTGAGAAAGTTATTTTTCTGGCCCCCGCATACACCTCATTCGGGGCCTTTTTTAGAACCCTCGGCCACTCCCAGCAGAAGAACAATCAAGATGGTGGATGTTTGCGATCAAAAAACATGCCTGTGCACATAAAAAGCATGCCAAAAAATAGAAGACACTCATGTACAATTAAATCTACAATTATCTATCCGCGCGCAATTGCGCGCACATCTGTGCTACTGGCAGGCACCTGCACTCCTGCATCCTCCTCCCAAGCCCATTGCACACCTGCTGGCAATGGCTGAGAAGCTGTGTAGGAGTGCCGTGCCTGCCCACAAATATCACAAAAAACATAATATCACGTTATCACCCTGGCATACAAACATTGGGCACCAGGCCATAAACCGCTACCCAGAAAAAAGCACCTATGCCGCAGTGTCTACAACAATGCACTGTTTCCCCGAACAGCCCTACAGTGTGCGAAAGTTAGCTGTGGGTCCTGCTGGCACTTGCATGCATATGTTTCCTGAAACAGTAGATTTGTTTCAACAATTTAAAAGAAATGAAGGCACTGCCACTGTTGCACTCCTGTGGGCACTGCTGGTCCATGCGAAAACAAAATCAAAATCAAAGGCAAACAAACAAGACACACACGGGCAGAGCAGAGAGTATGGTTGTCTTTTTTCCACTTCACTCAGTGCATGAACCCACTGAGAATTGTACACTGGGTCTTCATCTGTGCAACTGAGCTTTACGTTACTCCTCCCTTTGCTGCTCTGTCCTCATGCTTGCCTGTGAGACACACAAAACATAAGAAAGCACCTACGCCTGACAACGAACACAGTAAGTATTTCATGCGCCAGAACAAATTGCCGAACACAACAAAAGTGCGAATACAATGCACCAAGTCACGATGGAGCAGAGACACACCAGGGCGCCAGCAAGCGTGGGAAAAACAAACCCTGCTCGTAAACGCTAAGCGACAAACGAAGCACACAACCCAAGAAAACGAAAACACAACTCCCAAAACGAACACACCGCTTAAACAAAGGGCAGCTCCTGTATCAGTATCACATAATAAGCCCCAGTAAAGACCTTTATCGCCGTATCAGAGCGCAGAGCCGAACTCCAATTGTCACATTCCAGTCATTTGCATTATCAACAACATGGGACGACACATTCGGCAATGGAACTGAAACGTGTACAAAAGAAAGCCCTACAGAGCGAAGCAGACAAACCCTTTACAAATCCTTTATCACTGTTGCAAAACAACTCATTCATAGTAAGGTATTGTAGGCTTCAAGTAACCTAAATACAAGCAACTTCTGTAATTTGCGCCTCGATGGCCTAAACAAGTAGTTGCAATGCAGTAAAAATAAACTTGTGCCGCCACGAACCGACCCTACGTGTTCATTTGGATCAGGTACTTCACACAGTGGTTTTACCCGGTCTAACCCGGTTGAACTTGGAAGGGGCGTGGTTGAACCGCTGAACCGCGGTTGAACCGCGGTTGAACCACCGCCAGCGCTGGCGGCGGCGGCTGCGCCAGCGGCGCGCGCGTTTCTGAACAAAATATTTGAATAAGAACCTGAAACTGACGCGTGACAAACCTTTTTTAAAAAATGTCCCACCACTGGCTGCAAGTGGTGAACCACCACTACAGCGGGTGGGGGGACCAACAGCTGGTGGACGACTTGTTCACCTTTTTTTGCACAAACGGCACGACAAAACGCCTATGGAAACAACTTGCTGACCGAATTGGTAACACACAGAGGGCTTCCAAACAGACGAACAGGGCTTCAAAAAACGCTTTCACAGGATCCGACGCTGTGCGCCTCATTTTGGACCTTGTGATGCCAAAGCGAAGGTATGTGGCATAATGCACACATGCCTACAAGTGGTTCAACGTGGTTCAACGGTGCGGGTGAACCCTTATCACAAATGAACAATTGTGATTGTGCTTCATGACAACATTTGCACGGCAAAATAATCGCTTAATGTTGCCCAAAGCATGGACATATGAGTTGCAACGTGTTGCCCGCGTCACAAATATGAATACTTTGTGGTTTGTACCATTGGACGTTTTTTGATGCGATGACGGCAACTGATTCAACCGCAGGTTCAACCGCGCACCTTATCCCAATTTCTCAGTTCAACCGTTCCTAGGTACAAGAAGCTTATTTCGTGGGCGGATGCCAAAGAGAAGAAAAGCCGTGCAAGCACCGTCCCATGGACACATTGCTTTCGGTCGTATGCAACAATGGATAAGGCTTGGTCCATGTTAAGTGAGAGACAAGTACTAAAAACGACCATAAAGGATGGAAGAGTTGAGGTTCGTTGGGATGCGGATGATTGGATACAATATATAGGTGATCAAAGGGATGGGCTAGAAGAAATGCACTTCCCAAGATTTAGGAATGATCACCCCTATGTACTTATAGTGCATGGTGATGGGTTTCCAGGTGGAGCAAAATTATGGTGCCAAATTGCATGTGGTTTTGCCAATCACATGCAAAAAGCACGAGCTTTGCTCTACAATTGGACCCTTGACCTTGCTCTCGTAAGTGAGCATGAAACGGATCTTGTGCGTGTCCTCTTTCGAGAGACACTAAAAAGAATACAACAAATTATTGACCGTGGCTACATGTTGCTCCGAGGGGTTTGGGTGCGAACAATTGTCATTATTGGAGGCGATAGCCCTTGGCTTCGTCATATACTTGGTCTATCAACATTTTATGAAATTGGTTCAATTTATTCTTTTGCGACATGGTCTAGGGAGAAAGAAAGATGGGTAGGGTGTGAATGGCGACGAAGTACAAGACTTGAAGCGAAATTCCTAAAGTATAGGAAACAAGGAGTTAGTTGTGTTGGTCCAAAAGGGTGCATCGAAAATCCACTATTGAAAGTGGACGACCGTATAGGGTGTGGCAACATCTGTGTTCTTCAACTTTTGATACGATGTGGTGAATACTTAACAACCTTTGTGCGCACATGAGCCACAATGTTGACAGTATCACAACGATCCAATGTTCAAAGCCTCCTAAAGGACGCTAAGACCAATTTTTCTTTGAAAGGCCGGTCCTTCCCCGATGGGGAAGAGACATGGCACTTGTTTGCCAATTGGTTGCCCATTGGAAAGAGTTTGCGTCTAACACCACATGTCACCACTACAGTTGAGGACATGGGGAAATTGCTAACCGCTATCTATCGGTGGACATATGATCCAGTCGTCCAAGGGTGTGCACAAATTGCAAAGGGGTTTCAAAACACTATATGTCCCCATAAACGATCACCCTACTTGCTTTAACTCCGCAACGAGGGGGCCATCGTATTGGGTAATTTGCAACCTTTGGGGGGGGCCATGTTTTGGTGGCGACATTGTTGAGTCGCTCAACTATGTCTTTAAAGACAACTTTCTAACCACAAGTTCCCGGGGTGGTGGTCCTAAGGCTACCAAGGAGGAAAAGCATGAGGCAATGCTCCGACCTGCGCACAAGCGCACCTTCCTCCACAAGGAGATGCCTCGATGGGACGGGCGGCGCCAACGGGAAGATGAGCACGTAGTGCACGCTCAATCAGAAGTTGGCAACTAGGAGGTGTGTGTGTGGTTCAACCGTGGTTCAGGAAGTTCACCCGTGCGGTTGAACCGGCTTCTCCACGGTTTCACCCCTGCTTCTCTCAGGTGCCTTTGCGCCATGGACCCCGAGTCTTTGGGGAAGGCCTTGCAGGACTGCCTGCAGGCACTGGGTACGGGACGAGGCGCCGATCCCCCTGCCGCGTCAGCGCCACAAGCAGCGGCAGCGCCTCCAGCTCCCCACCTGGCTGACGAGTTCCCGCTGAAGGAAGAAGTGGTGGTCGACAACACCTGCAACCGCGACACCACCCTGGCGCCCGAGACGCGGTGGCTGGCTGACGTGACGCGGAAGTACGTGTGCCGCCGTGCCATGACGCTCTGGATGAAGAAGCACTGCCAAGAAGACAAGGATGGGGTCCAGTCCTACCCCTGGGAGACGAAGTGCCTGAGCGCCGGGGAGTTTTCGGAGTGGAATGTCTGCTGTTGTCTTGTTGTTTGCTAGTTGATTGTGCTGGTGTTTTTTGGTCTTCTGGTAGATGTTTTGATATGACGCATGCTGCGTTTCGCTGCTGTGTGTTTTTGTGTCCATGAATGTTCTGATGTGCGTTTTTTGATTGTAGGTGCTGCGTGTGGGCCTGTCGAGCTACCCCCAAGGCCACATGTCCCTGGACGAACCAGGTCTGGATGCCCTGTGCAGGATATGGGCCACTGAGGGGTGCGGTGTTGCCAGGAGCGCGTCCTGGTTTTGCGCGGATTCCGTGGGCCGCGGCGGTGGTCACATCGCAGGACACGGTCCACGCTTCTTCTTCAAGGCCCCGGTGGAGTTGCCACCAGGTTGGTTCGAAGAATCAGAGGTCTGGCAGTACACGCGACTCCGAACAGCATGCTGGCTATGGGCGCCACCATCTCAGGTCGGGGAAAGCACAAGAAGGCCAAGGCAAGCGCCGCGACGGCAGCAGCGGCGCCAACGGCAATGGCACCATCGCCATTCGTGCAGCCAAGTGTGGTTCAAGCGATCCAAGGGGTGCAACAGGTGTGCAGTAGTTCAACCGTCGTTGCAGCGGGTTCAACCGTGCGGCTGAACCGCATTCACCGTCTTCAACCGTGCACAGTTGAGCGTCACCTTCCTAAACACTGAATCGCGTTCCCCCACTTCTGCGATTCACCTGCTTTCTTGCTTTCCCTGCAGTTGACCGCCAGTGATGTGCCTGAGCAAATGTTCGTGGTGGATCGGCGTGGCCCTGGCATTGTCGTCCGCGGGCGATGGCCACCCATGCCCATTGTGGACTGGTGGGACGTGTGGTATCAGCAGATCCCTGGCGTCGCTCAAGTGGTCGACCGCATGAGTCGTGGCGTGCAGCGGGGCTTGCGGAAGATGAGCGATTCCAGGCAAGGCAGTCCTGCGCCAGAACGGCAGAAATCAACGCCCCTGGAGTCCAGTCCAGCCGTCACCACATCGCGCCCCAACCAAGTGCTCTGGAGAGAGAGCTTTGAGGAGTTCTACAAGAGTGTGTAGGACCGCCCACTTAGAGCAGGTGCAGCATCTCAGAGCAGTGGAGAGGCCCCCAAGCCTCCACGTCTTCCAGCACCACCGCCACCAGAAGAGACGAGCACCCCCGGCAGCAAAGTGGTTCCGAAGTCCCTGTTTCAGACCGCCCGGAAGGAGGTCCGGAAGGATAAGCGGACAAGTGCAAAGGCTGAAGCACCGCCCGCGAAGGCCCAAGTCTCTGGCGACAAGAAGCTGAGAAAAGAAAGCCAAAACTGGCAGCGGTGCTTCCTCTAAAAAGCGGAAAATCGCCCCGGACAACAGTGAGACGGACGAGTCAGACCCCCTTTTTGAAGAGCACGAATGGGTCCCAGCCACAAAGCATATCCCAAAGAAGAAGAGGAAGAAGGTAGTTCCGGCCCCGAGTTCCGAGAGTGACTCGGGCAAGATCCCCAGCGACACGGTGCAGGATGTGAAGGCCCTGGCAACTGAGTTCGCTGCGGGATCAAAGGATGGCGACGAGGAGAAAGCGATGAGGGCATAATCGGCGCTTGCGTCAGCTCTGGAAGTGTCCCTGGTTGAACCGGTGAACTGTAGTTCAACCGCACGCTTGAACCGCCTGAACCACGGTTCCAGTATTTTTTCCTTTTTGCAGAGCCTGGATCAAGCCCAACAACGACGACTGGCGGCTGAGAAAACCTGCAAACAGCTGCGACAGCGGTTCGGATGGGCGGCGAACACGCCGATTCGATGGGTCATTGTGGACGGTCCTGATGGCGAACCACGTCTGGCCGTGGGTACCCCGGGGAAAGCCACGAAAGGGACCCCCCGGCCCAAAAAGGGGGAAGAATTGGTCTTCCTCCCCCCGCAGTGGGAGGAGGAGGGCGATGCAGCTGGGACAGCGTGGCCAGTTATTGCAGTCAAGGACAGCACAAGCTTCAGTAACCCCCACACTGCCGAGGAGGCGTTGAAATAGCGCCGCGCCCAGAAACAGGAAGCGATCGATGAGGAGGGCAAGAAGACAATGCAGGACTCCCCCCCGTACAGTCCACTCGAGGAGAAGGAGGTCACTTCCGCGCCGGAAGCTGAACCGGAAAAGGACAGTGACAATGGGGTTCCTGTGCCGACGCCGCCCGTGATTCCAGAGCCAAAGGACACTGAGAAGCACATTCCTGTGCCTAGTCTGCCGAAGGTGCCAGAGCCAAAGGAGAGTGAAGAACAGGTGGTCAAAGAGGAAAAGGTGGAGTCTGCTGGTCCAGGGGTGCATGAGCACCAGGACAGTGGGGAGGACTCGCCTGCAGCCCCGGTTGGTCAAGAGGAGATTCAGGACGTTGGTGGAGCGCCGAAAGACGAGGAAATGCCTGCATGTAAGCAGGAAGATAACGAAGAGGCAGCCCCAGAGGTTGGTGCACCAGTGCCTCACGTGAAGGAAGAGCCACTCCCAAAACGACTGACTTTTCACGTCCCTCAAGGGAATGAGGGGGGAATGGCAGTGGCGGGAGCGACATGGAGCACGGTGCCGTAGGCAGTTGTGGGGGGCAGTAATGGTGCAGGGGCATCACTGTGTGCAAGTTGCAGTGCAAACGAGGAGAGATCCGGACGCACACATCCGAAGTGTACTCCCCCAACTAACCTACACTGCGCTCGCAGTGGTCCATGGGGTGGGCGATCATCCCATGCTTGTACATGCGCATCCAAAGGATGACAGTCCCCTTACGGGGGAAATAGCCCTGGGTGATTTTGTGGGGGGGGAACTGTTTACCAGTGCCCTACTTTGTGCAAATGAGCCTTCCAGTCCTGCATGGTTCCGTTGGGGACGTGATTTATTATGGGGACACATTTTGGATCCTCGATATGGGGTCATGTTTAACGCTCTTAGGCCCCACATGCCTCTGGCGTGGTCTGGACAGCGCATTTTGCTCGTACCGTACACAGGCATTGCATGGGGACGTCTGCCTGTGGCGATGCAGAATGAACTGGTCACGTTTGGCTTCCCAAGGTGAAGATTTTTTTTTGTGTAGGGCTTCGTGCAACAGCGGTTGAACCAGTGAAGCCGGTGCAACCGCGCGCCTGTCCAGCGGTTGAACCACCTCGAAAGCCGGTTACATTTTAGTGCAATCGATGAGGAAACAAGCTTCTGACAATCAAGTGTAGGCTTGCATGTAATTGTTGTTCACTAAAAAGGGTCCAAACAAGGCGCAGGGGTGTATGTCACCACGCCTAACGAAAAGTTGATGGTGAAGCCGTGCGGTTTCACCAATACAGCCACCGCCACTGGCACCTACACCACCACCGCCGTGAAATATGATCCGAGAGAAATAGGTCTCCAGTGTTTTGCACCAATGAGGTAAGAAGGTGTTCAAAAACATTCTTTTTAGGGGGTGTGACATCTCTTGCGGGGCTGAAAAATAGCGGTTTTCAGGTTGCTACTTAGCAATTTGTTGCTGTACCACGATAGGGGTTCAACCGTGGGGAAGCCGTAATGAAAGTGTGCGGTTGAACTCGGTTGAACCACGGTTTCACTTGGGTATTTCAGGGGTACCTCATCCAAATGAGCACGTAGGGAAGCGAAGCAGCAGACAAAGCAACGAGCGACGCGAAAACACCAGTACTTTGGCGTGTTCGGCTTCTGTTGTACACTCCTTCACGTCACCTTTTCTCTAGTAACGGTTCTGGCCTACAAGTAAGGCAACCCATGGAGCAGTATCTCGCGCGCGCCTATAGGAGAAACTGCCAGACAACACAGCGCACATACCAAACGACCCGGCCTGCGTACGGCTCCTAGTCTCCTCTGATCACAGTCCTCGCAACGCAGTAACCGAGCAACGCATTCTCATAATTACGACGCAGCGGAACCTGCAAAGAACAGTGGCAGCAGCAAAAGCGCATGGCTGAATCAACAAACAGCAGGGACTGCAAGGCGTAACGCTCATGATAAAAGACTTAGCGTAGTTACCTCTGTGATCAGTGACCTCCGTGACATTCTTTTTCTCCACGGCGGCGGTGTTTCTTCTCTCCCTCCACCGTAGCGCACTGATCACCTGCAACTTCAGGGTCAGACACGCAGTTCACTTGTCTGACGGCAGTTCTCATCTCGAAATCTGACTGTAAAAAAACCATGCTTCTTGTCTTCTTTCTTATTATAAAAGTTTGACCAAAGCTGGTTTTATTTTGATTCTTGAAATATGCTGCAAAGTGCCGAACACACAAAACTTCTTAGTTGATCTCATCGCAAAACCCTGCTCTCTTGACCAAGCTGCAAAACCTTGCTCTTCACCGTAAAACGGAAGAGTCGCACTGTACTCACCGCAAACCTCACCGAACCATGGCGGCACACGAAGACGAACTGCTTAGTTGAATATTGATCGAGTTGCTGAGGAGTTCATTAAATATGCTGAAAGTGCCTGTAATAAATGAGAAGGCACTGCAGCACCACAGACAATGATAAAAACAATAACAGACGCAATATAAAACGGTATTTATCGTCTCTGTTCATTGTCTGTATCACGAACTCACACGCAATCCATGCGTGCGCGCGATCTGTCATTCTGGCGCCAAAAGGCGGCCGCATATAGCCTCAGCGCTGCAAAGCAGTGCTCTGCTGTCAAAGATAACAGCTTTTCGCTTTATGGGCACACTCCCATTACACTCCCCTCCTAAGCTTCTGCACACGACCCTTAGAGGAGTGTGCAGACAAGCTGATAACCGGTAAACATGGGAGGGTGACCATACATAAAGGCGCAAAAAAAATGCTGCCTCCACCTAGGATTTTATGAGGTACCGGAATCCCGTAACTGAACTGTCCAAAAACTGCCGCGATCGCGATTTACGGCCCGCCGCAACCCCATTTTGCCGAGGTTTTGGTGATTTGTGCCAAATCTGTGCGCATCTGACGTGATTTAGATAGCGCAATCGGTGAAATACGATGTTATCTAGCTGCTGTATTGAAATAGCGTCGATTGCAGTACCGGATGTCGCAATAAACCCAAAATACCGCCATTTTTGCCCATTTTTGCCACTTTTGGACCATAAATGGTGAATACGATGATGTCCTTGTGGTTTCACTAAATTCCAAATTGATCAAGTTTGTTCCTAGTGCCCTGTGAGGCTAGGCAAGCAATGATTTGTGCCCGTGCATGCCCTTTACCCAAGATAATAATCCGGAGGGTGCCAAAAAACGCCCAAAACAGGTATATCTGCACTTTTGAACACATAAATGTTGGGTAAAGTGATACGGTCGCGCTTTCATGTGATTTCAAATTGATGAAATGTGTCCCTAGTGCTACGTGAGGCTTGGCAAGCAATGATTTGTGACCGTGCATGCCCTTTACTCAAGCTTGCGATCCAGAGGGTGCAAAATAAGGCCTAAAACAGCTATATTTGCACTTTTGAACACATAAATGTTGATTATAGTGATACGTTTGCGCTTTCGTGTGATTTCAAGTTGATGAAGTTTCTCCCTTGTGCTACGTGAGGCTTGGCAAGCAACAATTTGTGACCATGCATGCCCTTTACTCAAGATTATGGCACGGAGGGTCCAAAATAAGGCCCAAAACAGCTATATTTGCACTTTTGAACACATAAATGTTGATTATAGTGATACGTTTGCGCTTTCGTGTGATTTCAAGTTGATGAAGTTTCTCCCTTGTGCTACGTGAGGCTTGGCAAGCAACAATTTGTGACCGTGCATGCCCTTTACTCTGGGTTATGGCGCGGAGGGTGCAAAATAAGGCCCAAAGCAGCTATATTTGCACTTTTGAACACATAAATGTTGATTATAGTGATACGTTTGCGCTTTCGTCAGAGATCAAATTGATGAAGTTTGTCACTTGTGTTAAGTGAGGCTTGGCAAGCAACAATTTGTGACCGTGCATGCCCTTTACTCAAGGTTATGGCACGGAGGGTCCAAAATAAGGCCCAAAACAGCTATATTTGCACTTTTGAACACATAAATGTTGATTATAGTGATACGTTTGCGCTTTCGTGTGATTTCAAGTTGATGAAGTTTCTCCCTTGTGCTACGTGAGGCTTGGCAAGCAACAATTTGTGACCGTGCATGCCCTTTACTCTGGGTTATGGCGCGGAGGGTGCAAAATAAGGCCCAAAGCAGCTATATTTGCACTTTTGAAGACATAAATGTTGATTATAGTGATACGTTTGCGCTTTCGTGTGATTTCAAGTTGATGAAGTTTGTCCCTTGTGCTACGTGAGGCTTGGCAAGCAACGATTTGTGACCGTGCATGCCCTTTGCTCAAGGTTATGGCCAGGAGGGGTCCAAAATAAGGCCCAAAACAGCTATATTTGCACTTTTGAACACATAAATGTTGAATCTAGTGAGACGTTTGCGCTTTCGTGTGATTTCAAGTTGATGAAGTTTGTCCCTGGTGCTACGTGAGGCTTGGCAAGCAACAATTTGTGACCGTGCATGCCCTTTACTTTGGGTTATGGCGCGGAGGGTGCAAAATAAGGCCCAAAACAGGTATATTTACACTTTTGAAGACATAAATGTTGATTATAGTGATACGTTTGCGCTTTCGTGTGATTTCAAGTTGATGAAGTTTTTCCCTTGTGCTACGTGAGGCTCGGCAAGCAACAATTTGCGACCATGCATGCCCTTTACTTTGGGTTATGGCGCGGAGGGTGCCAAAAAAGGCCCAGAACAGCTATATTTGCACTTTTGAACACATAATCGTCGATTATAGTGCTATCGTTGCCCGTGCGTGTGATTTCAAGTCGTTCAAGTTTGTCCCTGGTGCTAGGTGAGGCTAGACTACGCTGACCAATTGAGGTTCTCAAAAGTGCATGAGATGGGCACCTAGATCGCCATTGCTATCGCTTGGTCCACTACCCTGACTGGGGTTGCCTGGGATCCGTGCTTGCAACTGAAGGACCGGGACACCAAAATTAAAGTGATACGGAAGTGATATGAACACATAAATGTTGATTAAAGTGATATGGTCGCGCTTTGGTGTGATTTCAGATTGATTAAGTGTTCCCCTAGTGCTACGTGAGGCTTGGCAAGCAACTATTTGTGACCGTTCATGCCCTTTACTCGAGGTTATGGTCCGGAGGGTGCCAAAAAAGGCCCAAAACAGCCGTATTTGCAGTTCTGAACACACAAATGTTGATCAAAGTGATACGGTCACGCGTTCGTGTGATTTCAAATTGATGACGTTTGTCCCTTGAGCTAGGTGAGGCTTGCCAAGCAACAAACTATTACCCTACATGCCCTTTACTCAAGATGATTATCCGGAGGGTGCCAACAATCTCCCAAACAGCCGTATTTGCACTTTTGAACCCACAATGGTTGATTTCATTGATGTCGTTGTGCTTTCGTGTGATTTGGCATTGATGAAATTTTTCCCTAGAGCTCGGTTAGGCTTGCCAAGCAACAAATTGTGACCCTACATGCCTTTTGGTGGTGGTTTGGCTTGCCGTTGTGGTGGTTGATGATTCTGCTACGGTTGCAATCCATGATGCATGATGCATGAAGCTCCACTTCCCTTCTCAAAGCAATGTTGTCTATCCCGCAAATTGGCGGTACTCTTCCAGTGTTGGCAAGGGAGCACTTGTGCATGTGGCTGCTGTGTTGGAGTTCCTGAGCAATGAGATGTTGGAGCTTGCGCGCAACGCATCAAGAGAAAACAAGAAGTAGCAACGCATCACGCCTCGGCTCTTAATGGTATGCACCGTGTGCCCCGTGCACATCCCATGTTGCACGCACGCACCAACTTTGGTCAAAAATTGAGTTTTTTGGCCTCAGACAAGCAGTTGAAGACCCCCCCTCTATTTTGAGGGTGCTGGATGCGGAGAAGCAGGTTGTAGAGGCACACAGATTACGAAAACTCCATTTACAGCATCCGTATGTACCAAAATTTGCCATTTTTCCATCAAAAAATGGCCAAAAATGGCCGCTTTTTGGTCAAAAATGGAGTTTTTTGGCCTCAGGCAAGCAGTTGTAGACTACTCCCCCCTGTTTTGAGGGTGCTGGACTCAGTAAAAAGGTGTTCTGCAACGTTTTGGAGCAAGTTATTGAGTGTTTCGGAGCCGCCATAACCAAAAAGGCGCATTTTTTTGCCCAAAAATGGCCAAAAAAAGCCTTTTTTTTGCCTAAAACAGTGTTTTTGGGGCCTGAGTGGTCAGTTCCAGGGCCCCATACCCTATTTTGAGGGTGCCGGACTCAAAACAAACGTGTTTTGCAAGGTTTTGGAGCACGTTATTGATTGTTTTTGAGCCGCCATCACCAAAAAAACCGCATTTTTTGCCCAAAAATGGCCAAAAACCTCCATGTTTTGGCCCAGAACAGTGTTTTTGGGGCCTGAGTGGTCAGTTGTAGGGCCCCGCACCCTATTTTGAGGGTGCTGGACTCAGAAGAAAGGTGTTTTGCAAGGTTTTGGAGCAAGTTAGCGATTGTTTTTGAGCCGCAATCACCAAAAAACCGCATTTTTCTGCCCAAAAATGGCCCAAAAAAGCCATTTTTTGGCCTAAAACAGTGTTTTTGGGGCCTGAGTGGTCAGTTGTAGGGCCCCATACACTATTTTGACGGTGCTGGACTCAAGGAAATGTGTTTCGCAAGGTGTTGGAGCCAATGATCGAGGGTTTCAGGGCCGCCATAACCAGAAAACCACAATTTTTTGGCCAAAAAATGCCAGTGTTTTTGGGGCCTGATTGGTCAGATATTGGGCCCCATACCCTATTTTCAGGGTGCTGGACTCAAAACAGTGTGTTTTTCAGGGTTTTGAGGCAAATGATCAAGGGTTTGGGAGCCACCATCACCAAAAACCCGCATTTTTTGCCCAAAAATGCCAATTTTCTTTTCCTAAAACAGCATTTTTGGGGCATGAGTGGTCAGTTGTAGGGCCCCATACCCTATTTTGAGGGTGCTGGACACGAAAAAAACGTGTTTTGCGAGGTTTCAGAGCATTTTATCAAGTGTTTCGGAGCCGCTATTACCAAAAACCGTATTTTTTGCCAAAAAAACAAACATGCATGGTTTGAGCTATACAAAAGCTGCTATTCGCAACTAGGTGGTGAATGTCATATTTCTCGCATACGGCCGATTTAAGATGGAATCAAGCCTGCATTGTCGATCTAGGGGCTGGAAAATTTCCAATTTTGGGGCTGGGGGGGGTGGCAAACTCCGGAAAATAAGCTCCTTATGGTATAATTTGACCAAAAAAGTAGTATTTTTGCCTGTAGCTGGTTTTCGGATTTTTGGACCCCATAAAATCCTAGGTGCAGGCACCAGGCTGGCGTGGTGTGGAGTGCTTGGTGTATGGTGCTCTGCTGTATGGTGCACAGTGTGCCGTGCAGTGCAAATGCTTTATGCATACACAGAAACCTGTGTTATGTGGGACTCACACAGCAGTGTATACCCACTAAAAACTGCACATATATCGTGGCGCGTACAGTGTAGCGCCCAGGAGGGAATTTATAATAATTGTACAAGGCGGATGGCGCGACAGACAGCCTAAGGCATTACAATTAAAATAAAGGCAGGGACGACTATCCATGGCCATATACAAGCACGTAGAAAACAAAATGAAGCGTGCTGCGGCCTTGGTTCACCAATTCGTCTTGAGATGCCAGTGAATCTACATCAGATTTCCTGAAATGTGTGCCAAAGGCACATGGCCGCCACCGAGCAGAACAAAATAAGGCATCTTGCGCCTTGGGACACCAGGACTGCCCACAGAAGTGACAGCTCCAGTGCCACAGACGCGTACAGGCAACTGGCGTCTTGAGGCAACGCCACTGCTCCCTGTGACAGCAGTAACCCTGTCGTGCACGCCCTGCTCTCGCCACTGACCCTTGCACTGACGAAAGTGCCCAGCGCCTAACATGCCCACGTGGCTTGGCGCATGCAGCGCCTCAGGTAGCAACATGGCGCTTACAGCGCCTTAACTCTTTGAGTGTCGAGCGCCTTTGGCTGGCGCCGCGATGCCTTCCAATATCTTCAGCAAGGACTGTGCTGCCGGACGTCGGGGCACTGCTTGCCCAGCACGTCGTCCTTGTCTGCCCTTGGGACTGGACTGCGGCGTAGCAGCAGCGCTCCCCAACGATGAATTTTGGCAAAGAGCTGCTCCCAGGGGCGCTTCGCGCCACAGCAACGCAAACAAGAGACTGAGGTTCTTCATTTCCGTGAGACTGGACCACAGGCATGCGCAGCGCTTCCACTTCGCGCCGCAACTGCTCCACAGCATCGTGCACCGCGCTGGACTTGCTCTGCAGCGCTGACCGGTGGCGCTGCACGCTGCGCAGCGAATCCTGGACCTGCCAGAAAGCGGCCGTCGCACACTGTCGCAAAAAGGGCTGCAGCAAGATGACCAAACGCTCCAGCAGCACCATCTGCTCGCTGAACTCTTGCTCTGCAATCTTTTCAGGTGCCTCGTGCGGCATATGTCCTCTGTGCAGCCAACTCCAGTCATCATGCACCCAAGCCTGCACCTCACGGCTCAATTCCTCTTGTTTGCCCTCTTTCGCCAACTGCCGTATGGTCTCAACATACCCTGAATTCGTCCCAAACTCGAGCGCAGACTCGTCTTCGTCCATCAGGCAATTTAATGAACTGTAATAAAACCTTGCTTCTTGTCTTCTTTCTTATTATAAAAGTTTGACCAAAGCTGGCTTTATTTTGATTCTTGAAATATGCTGCAAAGTGCCGACCACACAAAACTTCTTAGTTGATCTCACCGCAAAACCCTGCTCTCTTGACCAAGCTGCAAAACCTTGCTCTTCACCGTAAAACAAAAGAGTCACACTGTACTCACAGCAAACCTCACAGAACCATGGCGGCACACGAAGACGAACTGCTTAGTTGAATATTGATCGAGTTGCTGACGAGTTCATTAAATATGCTGAAAGTGCCTGTAATAAATGAGAAGGCACTGCAGCATCACAGACAATGATAAAGAAAATAACAGACGCAATATAAAACGGTATTTATCGGGTCTGTTCATTGTCTGTATCATGAACTCACACGCAATTCATGCGTGCGCGCGATCTGTCCTTCTGGCGCCTAAAGGCGGCCGCATATAGCCTCAGCGCTGCAACGCAGTGCTCTGCTGTCAAATACAACAGCTTTTGGCTGTATGGGCACAATTCACAAGCACCATTCTCCGTCTTGCAGTCCTTGAAGCCTTTTTGCACGCGTAGCGCGTGCAGTGCCTGGAACTGGCCCTGTTTCATAATGCCGGCTATGTCCTGATGCGCTCCAGCGACCTTGAAATTTTTCGGTAGGCCTTTTCATTGTGGGACCCCAGGTCAATCCCAGCAAAGGCACAATCAAGATGGTGGATGTTTGCGATGAAAAAGCATGCCTGTGCAGATAAAAAGCATGCCGAAATATAGGAGACACTCATGTGCAGATAAATCTACAATTACCTATCCGCGCGCAATTGCGGCGCACATCTGTGCTACGGGCAGGCACCCGCACTCCTGCACCATTTTGATTGGGCTGGCAGGCAGAATCTGTCTGGAAATTTGCGCGGAATTGGGAAATTGATTGTCAAGTCGGTTGCATATTGTTTGGGGTCCCTTGTATGTATAAAAAACATCATTTGAAAAAAATAAAGAGTTCGCCCCCCCCCTCCCCACGACCTCCCTTTTGGGCCATTTAGGTTCGGCTGGCAAGCAGAATCTGCTTAGTACGCAGCTTAGGACTATTTTTGTACCGGTTTTTGATGAAGAATGCCACATTTTGGTGCACAGGAATGCTGTAAATTTCATTCTTGTGATCTCTATGTCCATACAAAAACCGTTTTCACATCCAACGCCCTCAAAATTCGGGTGTGGGGTGTCTTGAGCTGCTTGTCTGAAGCCTAACCACTGAGTTTTTAACCATAGAATGGCCAATTTCTGCCAACGTTTGATGAAAGATTGCTTATTTTCCTGCACATGCATGCTGTACATTGTGCTTTCTGTGATCTTGATGTCCATACACATCGGTTCGTAAATTCCGCTTTGTCTATAAATTCACAAATGCACTTCTTTTGATGCCTGTCGAGAAAATCCGGAAAATAATCGTCCATTTCTTGCCGCCTAAATTACTGTGGTTTGTGTTCCGTTTGCTATAGTTGTGGATCTACCCACATGCATCTGCCGCGGCACCGATCACCGCAAAATGACAGTGAAACAAATGCCATCAAACAATCTGCCACTCTGAGAGTAGCGATGAACTACTAAATAGTCCTAACGTTAGCGCATTTCGTGATCTGACTATTCAAATTTCCACAGATCCATCCTCCCTTGGATTTTTGACCAAAGTAAGCCCTTTTTGACCCTTTTTTGCCTCCATTTATGCACAAAGGGCTCACACAAAATACATGTGTTGCAGGGTATGGGAGCCGGATAACGGGTGTTTCAGGGCCGCTCCACCCGAAAAATGCGAACTTTTAGCTAAAAAAAAAGCAAGCTTTTTTGCCCTAAAATGCAAGTTTTGTGCAGAAAACAGTGTTCTTTGGGCTGGCGTAGTCAGTTCAAGCCCCCCCCCACCCTATTTAGCAGGTGCTGGACTAAATCAAAAAGGTGTTGCAGGGTATGAAAGCCAAAAAAATGGGTGTTTCAAGGCCGCCGCCCGAAAAAACGCACCTTGTTCCCTCAAAAATGGCCTAAAAATGCCAATCTAGGGTTAAAAAAACATTGTTTCTCTTGCTCAGGTGGTCACTTCAAGCCCCGCAACCCCCTATTTTGCAGGGGTCTGACTTACAAACATTGTGTTGCAGGGTATGGGAGCCAGAAGATAGGCGTTGCAGGGCCGCTCCAACCTGCAAAAGGCCATTATGTGTCAGACAGTGGCCTAAAATTACCAATGTTGTGCAAAAAATCCGCATGGTTTCGGCTAGGGGGCTCTGTTCACGGCCCATCCACACTTTTTTGCAGGTGCCGGATCCACCAGAATAGGTCTCACAGCATTGTTGGCATGAGATCGAAACTCAAAAGCAACTCACCCCGCCATTCTGTTAATTTTTCAAATAAACCAACACTTTTGCCTTTAAAAGCCTATGTCACTAGTTGCGGTTTCGCATTCTGCACCCTCAAAATAGGGGGGGGTTCTCTCAATTGCTGGTGTGAGTCTGAAGAGAAACTGGTTTTTTGCTCAAGAATGCCAATTTTTGGCCCATTGTTGATGAACATTGGCAAACACTAATATTAGCCCATGCAAACTGCACCCGGTCTTGCGCATCGGCCGCGCAGAGAAGTACGGGTTCACAACAATGAAAAAAAAATCTTTTTTTGGATTTTTAATGAATGTGTTTTTGGGCATTGTGAAATAAAGTGTTTTTTTTTCATTGCGCAACTACTTGTTCTCAAATGGGACGGTTTACGGTGCTCTGAGTGCAGGAGGTCTCACGCACCCGATATATTCGAAGTAGACTTGGCTACGAAACATAAAAACCCTAAGGACTGGAGGTTGTAGAAGTACACAGCTTTCACATGTTATTAAAAATCACATTGTATTGACGATCCAGCATTGAAAGTGTATGACGGCCAGACTTCCCATGTGCGGTGAAACACATACACTCTAAAGTAAAAAAGAAACAAATTTAGGCATCGGGAGTGCGCGAGGCCTCGCGCAGTCTGATCACGTTATGTAATGGTTTACGGGGTGGATATGATGCGTAAGACTACAGGTGCAGTACCATACTGACAAGTACATTTGAGGTTTTGCGGTCTACATGTGTGTAGACAAAATGTTGGTCACTTACAACACGGTACGCACCAGTGTGCAACAGAAAAGATCAGTTCACGAGGCCTCGCGCACTCAAACCACACAAGGGGATGAAATGGCAGAAAGTTCAGGCTACGCCGGCATTTACATTCCCTTTCAAGGCTACCACTTGTGACTGTCGATTATACATCGGTAACCTTCGTCATTTCCGTCAGGGGGTCAGGGGAATGATTTTCCTTTCTCCAACAGCCACTCAAAGGCAGACCTGTCCAGTTTTAATGGCAGCCGTAGCGTTAACTGCCCGGAGGATAGGGTTTTTTTTTCAACTGGGATAACAGAAGGAAACCGAACAGGAGATTGTGGTTGGGAAACCAATTTTCGGTCACTGGTGACAGAGCGCACGCTGACATCAAATACAAATTGCAACAGCAGCGTGCGCACTACTGATGACCCCAGGAAAAGGCCAGATGTTTTCAAACACGCTGTTTTTAAAGAACGCCTTTTGAAACACTAAGTAAAATATGTGCGCAGATCCAATCTGACACATGAATACGCAACATGCAGCTTCACGACAGAAAGTCCGTGACGCATGGAATGATTGTAGAAGTAAGCAACGGAGCAGCAGCACTAAGAGAGGCCTGCGCTGCAGAACCAGCATACCAAACATCTGACGATTTGTGGAACGGACAGAAACGAAACGACCTGCCGGCACAACTGGTGTTAACATTTGCAGAGCGACTCAGGTTCAACAAAAGAACGCCAACACAGTTTATGCGCAGCTAAAAGGAAGGAGGACAAGCGCTGGGTGCGCATTCTGCGACAAGAGGGCCGGAACCCGAACGTGTTGATGCGTCAATTGGCAGTACCAAACAGAAAAAACACGGGAAACACGAGAGGGTACCTAACAGAAACAGAAAGACGAAAGCAAGATCGACTTGGGCAAGCAGACGCCGCCGCGGATACGGTGGGCGAACAGGCAGCAGCAGCACTTAAAGCAACCTGGACACTGGTGGCTGCATCGTGTTGCGTGCTGTGGATCCACAACTGGTACAGGGCACAATACACGATACACCCAGACGAAAGTGACCGGTCGCAAAACTGTACTGCAAATGCAGTACTTTGGCTCAAAGAGAGACCAACGTACTGGGCAGCACACCAAGCCATTGAGGACCTGGCAGCACGGATAACGACAGTCGCAGGGGCTCGGCAACAGCGCGCAATGGGAATCCCCAGACTCTACGTGACTTGGGATATGCGGATGGCTGTGTACCAGATACCGGAAATGTGAGAGCACCGTTTGATGTCAGGAGGGATACAACGCAGGCACCGGTCTCCCGCCCGTTTGCCCTGTCGAAAGGAAAGGTAACCGGCGATGTCGGTCTGTTAAACTTGTTGCAGTTAGTGCAGGACACAGCACAGCAGACAAATAGGGTTCTACCGTAGTTGGTTGACGAGGACATACACTACAGGATACTAAAACTGCTGTATGGGGCAAAGAACCAACGATGGAACTTGCGTGCCTACTTGCCGTACATACCTGAAGTTTACGGTTTTGGGCACGCCTACAGGTTTGTTGTTACACACACAGGGCAGCAGTGGCAAACGCAGAGTTGTGTTTGTTGTCGGAAGAGTGCTCTTTGTTGTTGTACCTGGGTCACCTGGTACGGTAGAAAAACCGGGCGGGGGAAAATGACGGTACAGGGTCCCGGGCCCAGGAATTGCTGCAGTTGAGTTTCTGTCTGTTGCGGAGGTTGCGACGCGGACCGTGTGACACCGTACTGAAGTACGAACGCATCATCATGTGCACATTGCTGTACAGCAGCAAGTGGCACCAGGACCTGCATGGTCAGGCACACTCAGAGGAGTTTGTTGAGGGGATGTTGAGCAAGCTGGTGCGCGACACGGGTCACCATTATCTGTTACTACAAGTTGCTCGAGGTGGCACACGCGTGGGTGGGCAAAACGTTCCCAAGAACCTGCGGCAACAAAGAACAAGATTTTCGGCAACAGACCGGTTTCTCATTGCCACCGTGGAGTGGGAGTTCAACCGGGTCAGCAGCGTCGCACCTTTGTGGTCGCGAAGGATATCCAGAATTCCACCCTCACCAACACAACCCCTTGGTCGCAACCACTACCGGCTACTTGGTCACGGCATCCTGGATGCCTTCATTGACCAAAAGACAAACTTCACCAACCAACTTAAACAGAAACTGGATGCTGCTGTGGGGAGGAGAACAGATATGGATGCCGAAGGACAGGAAGCAGGAACGCGCAACGTGCGCCAACACGTGCGGTAACTGACACCTGCAGTGCGCGAGGCCTCACGCACTAAAGGACACCGGAAAAAAACAGGTCTGTAATGCGAGGTGAGTGCGCGAGAACTCGCGCACTGAGTACGTCGCTAAGTCCTGTGGACCTGGTCGCAGCAAAGGCAGTTTTGTAACAGATTTGCGAAAACGAGTGGTAAAATTGCGTTTCAACTGAAGAGATGAAGCTCACAGTTGACATTCAACAGTGGCTGCGGAAGGAGAATGAGAAAGCAGTGAAGATGAGGATGACTGATTTGAAGATTCACAAGACCAAAGAGCTGGGACAGATCTGAGCCATCAACCACGACGACGTTGCAATGAAGTGTCGGGATGCCAAGCGTTGCCGCCACCTGGCCTGTTCCGCGTAATCGCATGCGAGGACAGTGGTATGAGTCGCTTCGCATTTTTGCATAAGGTCAACAACATTTCTTATCCCTGCTGTGCTGTGGTACATGATGTGCGTTGCAGATGGCTCCCTTTACGTTCTGAACCGGCAACACACAACAGAAAGGTGCAGGGCGACTCAGCACATGCGGCTCGCAGAGGGCAAAGAACTGGTGGACTGGCAAGAATATTGCTATGTTGACATCCTCAAGTACCAAACGCCTTGGAGGATCCAGCCCAAGGTTGCAGGCTTGCAGCAAGCTGGCAGCAGGTCTGTGACGTTGATTCCGCTGTCCGAGGCACTCGACAACATGTTGCTGTACATTGAGGACCAGAAGCGGGAAAAGAAACTACAGGATTTCGAACTGATCAAAACTGCTGTTGTCCAGGCTGCCGTCAACTCTGCGTTTCTTGCACCCGCGCAGTTGGAAGAACCAGGGCACACAGTATGTGTTGGTGGGTCACAGGGTTGCAGTGTGCGAGGCTTCACACACTCTATGGCACGGTTTCACTTCGCAGGAGGCGAAATTCAAGCACTGGAGGGACATCTTCTGCCTGGCATACTACTGTGGCCACAACGTGGTTACTGGTATGAAGAACCTCGAGAGTAAGGGCAGGAAACAGGAAGTCACAAGGAATGCCTTCAAGAAGCTGGAGGGGCTGCATCTACCAAGTGTTTTGCAGAAGGTCTGTGCGCATATGAACTTAGCCCACACAAACTGCACCCCCTTTTGGAAGGAGCGGACATAAAAAACGGCAGCCAAAATAAATACTCTTTTTGAACATTTGCAGCACGCATGAATCAGAAATGCTGCTTTTTTTTGTTTACGGAAAGAAATTATTATTTTGATTGATTTGAAGGGTACATTTTACCCATGTCGTTGTTTTTGTATTTCAGAATCTTACAAGTATGTGCCTTTTCATAAGGTCAATTTCAAAAATGACATTCTGTGGAACTCCAGTTGTCCCAAGATTTGTCCTGCGAAAGAAATATCCTTCTTCTGTCCCTCAGTGCGCGAGGCCTCGCGCACTCAAGGTCGTTGAAAAGATTGAGTACGGAAGGCAACAAAACAAAGTCACGAAATGCACAACATGCAAACACTAAAATTCAAAGGTCGGCAACAATGTACAAGCCCTTAAGGGTATATAATTGCATTCGCGTCGAAGGCAAGTGCGCAAGACCTTGCGCACACATGACTGCAAAAAGAGAAAAACACCCCGGCCAATTGTGACTTACTTCTTCTTCGGTCCGGCAACCTTAGCCAACCTGGAACCCGGGTTTCTTGCCACCGTACTTCCCCCACTTGGGGAGGCAATGGTACCACGGGGTGGCTGAGAGCTCTGCACTAGCACTCGCAGCAGTCTTCACTTTCTTCTTTGGCTAGTCCTTACCCGAATAATCGGGACTCGCATCAAGTTAAGGAGCCGGGGCTCCAATACTTGCTCCGGATCTTCATCTTCTGTCTCCTTCCAAACAGGCCCCCAAACCCGTCCCCACCGCGAGCAACCCCGCTGCCGCCAAGGCCCACGCCCCGACGAGGCCCGCGCCCGCAGCCCGGCCGAAACCAAAGGCCGCCGCCAAGCAGCCGCCCGAACCTGTCGGCGCGCCGCGGCCGCAACCCGCAGCCAAACCCAAGCCCAAGCCCAAGCCCGGCGCCACGACGGCAGCGCAAGCCTGACCCCCCGAGGATGTCCTCTATGACATTCAGCCCCAGCCATCCCGGGCCCGGAGGCAGCAGCGCCCAGCACGGCGCCCTCCCCGCCGTCACCGACGCCACCGCCACCACCTTCATGGCGGAGCGCGCCGCGGCCGGAGAGCGACGCACCTCGTCCCGCCACGTCTCAGAGCCCGCACCCCAGGCCCACGTACCGCCCTCAACCGGACCGGAACGACGCCAGGGTCCACCAGCAGCGTGACCGCCCCCCTACCAACCCTCGATGTCAGCCCACATACAGTGCATGCCCCGCTACCGCCGCCGCCGCGAGTCCCAACCCAACCCCAAGGCGGAGACCGTGCGCGCATACCCGCGAGTCCACGTCATCCCGCGCCCCCACTCCCCGCGCACCCCCACGGCACAGGATTACGAGGAATCCCCCAGGCCCGCCACCGCCACCAGTCCCCACGACCCCGTCACACACACCCACGCCCACTCCTCCGCCCAAGACTGCGGCCCCGCCTAGGGATAGTGGTGGCGGCGCTGGACCCACACGCAGCTCCCTGAGCTGCAAAGGTCGCCCCGGGCAGAGCCCTCCCTCGAAAGCCTGGTACACTGGCCCCGCAAGGGGTCAGTGGAGAACTGCCGCATCCAGCTGGCGGGAAGGTGGATGCCGCAGGCCGCATGGGAAGCCATGCTGGCCGATGCGCACCACACCCTGGGAGTCCACCCCCGCAACCTCCCCGCGCGCCAGGACCACCCGTATGTCCTCAGGCACCTGCCGGAGACCCTCCAGGAGACACAGCGAGACAAATCTGCCTGTGGGACATCACTCAAAGCTCAACTCCGCACACACACACCCCCTCACCACCCCACAAGCGTCGGCGCACCGACCCTGGCGGCACCCACAGCACCCCAGGAGCCCTGCGCGCCACACAGGACGACGCACCTGACCCCCCCGCCAGCGGCGCCGACACCTGACCTCGTTACCCAGCAAACCACCGCCGCGAGGCGCCACGCCAGGCCCCGCCAAGAAGACACCAAGCAAACCGGAAGCCGAAGGACGCCAACGCACACGCCAACGGGCACCGTTACGCCCCAAGGCACCGAACCCAAGCCCAAAACCGTCACAACCGCCTAACCCAGCCAAAGCCCCAACATAGATCAAACCCGAGCCACACCCCAAAACAACTAACCCTTGACTCCTAACCAGGCCCGCCGAGGGAGCAACGTTGCCACAGCCCACACCAGGAGCCCACACAGCCGCCTAACCAGCCAGCACCAAAGTCAAAGAGGCACCTAACCAAATCGACCCCGACCCATACCCGTGTACATCAGGACGCGCGAGCTGCACCCCTGGGGCGCGACCGCCGCTAAAGCACCGACGACACACGCTGGAGGACACAACACTATTGCACCGCTGAACCAGCTGCCCGTGCCTGTGCCTGCAGTGTACGCGCCCCCCCCCCCTTTTTTTCCATTTGAAAAAAAAACAGAGAAAAAACCGAAAGTTAGGGGGGGAGGAAGGGGGACACAACCACCACCGGCACACGCGCACCGCACACAGCGCGCACACCGGTGAACAGGCGCCATGAGGGCCAGGACACCGCACACGCCAGTGCATCGAGGGCAACAAAGGGACGGGACACCACGGCCTGGCACACCGGTGAACAGGAGCCAAGAGGCCCAGCACACCGCACACACAAAACAGCACACCGAGCGGGCGCACTGATGAACAGGAGCCAAGTGGCCCAGGACACGGCACAAACAAAACAAAAGACAGAGCAGGCACACCAGTGAACAGGAGCCAAATGGCCCAGGACACCGCGCACGCAAAGCAACACACCCGGCGGGCGCACCGGTGAACAGGAGCCAAGTGGCCCAGGACACCCCACACGAAACACAACACACCCAGCGGGCACACCGGTGAACGGGAGCAGAGGGGCCGAGGACACTGCAGACACAACATAGCAAACCACGCGGGCACACTGGTGAACAGGAGCCAAGTGGCCCAGGACACCGCACGAACAAAACAAAAGACAGAGCAGGCACAGCGCTGAACAGGAGCCAAGTGGCCCAGGACACCGCACACACAAAACAACACACCGAGCGGGCACACCGGTGAACAGGAGCCAAGTGGCCCAGGACACCGCACACGCAACACAACACACCCAGCGGACACACCGGTGAACGGGAGCCAAGGGGCCCGGGACGCCGCACACGTAACACACCACACCTAGCGGACGCACAGGTGAACAGGAGCCAAGTTGCCCAGGACACCGCAGACGCAACACAACAAACCACGCGAGCACACCGGTGAACAGGAGCCAAGGGGCCCGGGACACCGCGCACACGTAGGGCAGCCGGGGGACAGGAAAGAACCAACACCCCATGGGTCGCACGCACTGGGGCAACCCAGCCGACCAACCAGGCCAGGGGCAGGAGCGGTACTCCCAGGCCACTGGTCTGAGCCCGGCCAGGCTGCATCGGGGACCATGGCAAACGTGACCCGGAGCCATGGAAGCAACCGGTGACAGGCGAGCCAGTACACAGTCCAGGAGGGGGTCGCCTGCCAGGCAGAGTGGCCCCGCAACTCAAGCCACAAGGGTGAGGCAGTTGTACCGTAGACTAGCGGGAGCAATACCCCTTGTGGTGACACATACTCCACATGGCTGGGCAGCCCCCAGAGCTGCTGCCCAAAGGAAGGACATGTGGCCCTACCCATGGACACATGTGGGGACACTCTCCCACCTGGAACACACGGACCGGGTGGCCGCGACAATGCCTTCCCAAGCACATGCGGGAGCGGCTCAAGAGTCACCTGACATAGGGCAGTGGGCAGGACAGGATGTCCCCTTGGTAAGACCTTCTTCCTGCATTGTCAAACGAGGCATCCCGAGCTCCCAAAGATACCTACCTACCTACCTTCTGTCTCCTCGTCGGCATCGTCATTGTCTGATTCTTCAGGCTTGTCCGATTCCTTTCCCTTTCCTTTCGCCTGCTTCTTGCTACTCAAGGGGGTTCCTCTTCCGGCTGCAGTACCCCGAGTTGGTACAACTTGGGCAGTGTTTCTCAGCTTTGGCAGGGTAGGTGCAGGCTTAGGCCCAGTGGACTCACTCTCGTCATCCGTTGCCTCAGTGAACATTTGTTCTACGGCAGCTTCAGCAGCATGCACCTCCTGGTGCCCTTCCTGACCACGGTTGCTGTCGGAAGCCCACAGTGGAATGCCACACAAAAACCACTCTTCTTGAGTATCCGAAGTTGCAGCTGTCACTCCCTGCTCTGTCTGATCAGCTTGCAACATGTACCGCATTATGATGGCATGCTGCAGGGCACCTCCAACGGCATTTGCAAGGTCCTTTTGCTTGATCGCTGACACAGCAGGAACGCTCCTATAGTCCTCTCTGACTCATCAGACATTGCAATCCCTGTGGCCATGGCAGGCGTGTCATCCACAGCAACCACTGCATCAGCATGCCCACAGTCTAACAGATACTTGTCCAGGTACCACAGTAGGGCATGAAACCAGCGGGGTTCTTGTTCTGCATCTCATCGAGATGTCCAGCGGAATATGTCACATAGTTGGGCAACTGCAAATGCGATGAATAAAGAGGAACAACGGAGACAGTAGTGCGGGAGGCCTCGCGCACACAACAGCATCAAAACTGGCGAGAGAAGCAGATATACCTGCTTATCCCAGCAACTCGTTGTTCCGATTCACATACTGTGCTCCTCAAACTGATACATGTTGCTTGTAACGGAACCCGACAACCAGGAGTATACAAGCAACCGGGCATCATAGTAAGGCACTGTAGTTGGATCCTTGTCCTTCTCCATACGCCAGAGCCTCTGAATGTCATGGCCAATACGGTGCACAACATCAGCATCGCCATGGAAAATGAGGTCCTTACCCAAAATCATCACGTCGAACAACCACTTAGGAATAGATCCTGCAGAGTCATATTCTACGAAAAGGTCAGCGTTGACGCCCCACAACGGGTGCTGCGAGTTTCGAAAAAGGCTGGTGGTGTCTCTTTGATATCCTCAATACAGCTGGCTGTCAAAGTGCACTTCTTCCCTTGGCCGTGCTGCCTGGAGACATTGATCACTTCGCCAGTACTCAACTGTATCTGTGTCGTCGGCGCCGATGCTGGTGCCTCGGTCCTTCTTTTGCAGTTGTTTCCGCATGGAAAGTGTTTGCGGTGACGGAAGTGACTCCCTTGTCCCCAGTTCGCCACAGAGGTGCACGGGTCAACGTTTTCCACTTCGGTTAAGGCGACCCGTACTTCGAAATTTTTGCGTCTTCCAAATAACCACAGTTTCCCAGCCCAATCTTCAGTTGCGTCTTGCCCAGTGCTCCGACTTCTGCTCGGATCTTCGGATCGGCAGCTGTGCAGACAGCTGTGCAGCCAGTTGAGTGCGCGAGCCTTCGTGCACTGAAGCTGCGAAACCGACGCATACCTGTGGTTTGGTTGACGAAATCCTTATTGTCCGGATGGTCAAGATGGAAAGTAACCCATTGTTCCGTAATCAACGTGTCAATGTAGGTCTGGGTGCTGTGTATGGTCGATTCCTTAAGGTTCATATGCGCACAGGCCTTCTGCAATAAACTTGGTAGATGCAGCCCCTCCAGCTTCTTGAAGGCATTCCTTGTGACGTCCTCTTTCCTGCTCTTACTCTGGAGGTTCCTCATACCAATAAACGCGTCGCGGTCGCAGTAGTATGCCAGGGAGAAGATGTCCCTCCAGTGCTTGAATGTCGCCTCCTGCGAAGTGAAACCGTGCCATAGAGTGCGCGAGACCTCACGCACTGCGACCGTGTGACGCACCACCACATACTGTGTGCCCTGGTTCTACCAACAGCTCGGAGGCAAGAAACACAGAGTTGACGCCAGCCTGGACAACAGTAGTTCTGAACAGTTCGAAATCCTGTGGTTCCTTTTCCCGCTTCTGGTCCTCAATGTACAACAACATGTTGTCTAGCGCCTCCAACAGCGGAATCAACATCACAGACTGGCTGCCAGCTTGCTGCAATCGTGCAACCTTGGCCTGGATCATCCAAGGCGTTTCGAAATTGAGATTGTCAACGTTGCAATATTCTTGCCAGTGCAGCAGTTCTTTGCCCTCTTTGGGCCGCATTTCCCCGATCTTTCTGCATTCCTCTGTCCCATGTTGCCCATTCAGAACGTAAAGCGAGCCATCTACAACGCAAATCATGTACCACAGCACAGTAGGGAGAAGAAATGACGTTGATCGCATGCAAAAATGCGAAGCGAGTCATACGACTATGCTCCCATGCGGTTACGCGGAACAGTCCAAGTGGGGGCAATGCTTGGTATCCCGCGATTTTTTTGGCAACCTCGTCGTGGTTGATCTGTAGGATCTGTCCCCGCTCCTTGATCTTGTCAATCTTCAAATCAGTAATCTTTATCTTCACTGCTTTTTCATTCTCCTTCGGCAGCCACTGTTAAACGTCAACTGTGAGCTTCATCTCCGGTATCGGCTTCTTATCCTCCTTTTTCGTGCGCCTTTCATTCGGTGTGTCCCCTTGGTCGGTCCCTGGCGATGACTCCAGGGCCTCTGTGTCTGGTGGCCTACGTTCTGGCGACCCTGGTTGACTCATGGTGCCAAAAAATACCTAAACAGGCCAACTGGCATGACACAAACCACGGTCATTTTGACTCTGAAATCAGTCGAAACGCCATTTTGCCACTCGTTTACCCAAATCTGTTACACAACTGTCTTTGCTGCGACCAATTCCACCGGACATAGCGACCAACTCAGTGCGCGAGGTCTCGCGCACTCACATCGCATTACGGACCTGTTTCTCGTATTTTTTAGTGCGCGAGGCCTCGCGCACTGCGAGTGTCAGTCTCCGCATGCATTGCCGCACATTGCACGTTGCTGCTTCCTGTCTGTCGGCATCCATATCTGTTCTCTGCCCCACAACAGCATCCAGTTTCCGTTTCAGTTGGTTGGTGGGGTTCGTTTTTTGGTCAATGAGGGCATCCAGTACGCAGTGACCAAGTAGTCGGTAGTGGTCGTAACTAAGGTGCTGCGTTGATAAGGGTGGAGATCTCAGTAACCTCCGCAGCCACGATGTTGCAACAGTGCTGACGCGGTCTGGCTCCCATTCCATGTAGGCGATGTGAATTCGGTCCGCAGCCAAAAGTCTTGTCCGTCGTTGGCGCATGCTGTGTACTAGGTTCTTGGGAACGTTTTGCACAACAACACGTTTGCCGCCTGGACGAAACTTTAGTAACAGGAAATTGCTTTCCACCTCCTCAACAGTAACAGAACCGGTGTTTTTTGCCTTGTCGCGCACCAGCTTGCTGAACATCCCCTCACCAAACTCCTCCGAGTGTGCCTGACCAGGCAGGTCCTGGTGCCACTTGCTGTTGTACAGCAATGTGCACATGATGGTGCAATCGTACTTCATCTAGGCTTTTATGGCAGGAATTGTACGTAAATGGCCCCCAATAGCCAATGCATGCCCCAATGTGGAGTATGTTGTTATTGTTGCCACTTTTTTTTGAAGGACATACATTCACAATATCGTTTCTGTGTTCATTTTTTTTTAACAATCCAGTATATGTTGAATTTTGCTCAACAAGCATTGGTCCGTAGGATGGGGTCTCATTGAGGTGCAATGGGGCAACCCAACTTTGATTTGCACCTTTGTCAATGTCTTCCAGGGCTTTTACTACTTGGGTTGATGTAATCCTGCGTTGTTGTCCCGTCTGTTCTATGTGTGTATTGAAAGTCAGGCCGATCTTTGCATACGGTAAGCAAATTCAACTAAACCTAATTGGCAAGTCCGAGGGCAAGAAAATGTCACCCCATCTTACATACACACCTACATCCTCAACATGTAGTATCTGAGCACCACGTTTGCTCTTGCCCCATGCAGTTCACCTGCATGGTGATCATCAGATGTGTTGTTCTACTCTGGATCTCTCCATACAAGGTCAGAGACAAATGTGTTGCTGCATGGCTGCGCTCCATTCCTCATATTCCTCCTACTTTGATTAGTTGCTCATTCTGTGGCCCGTGATTTACGTCCGACGGCGCCTGCCAGCTGAATTTGCGCTATCGGCAGCTCGCGCACCGCACCCAGCTGGATGCACCCAATACGCCAATGGGGATAACAAAAAAGGTATTGTTTCTGCTTGTCTGTCAACAGAAGGTCAAAATTGTGATTGTTCCATCCATCAACAACAATGGGCACCATTCTGACAGCAGACGCAACAATGTGTTTGCCACTGCTGTCCTGTTGGCATGCGCCGTGTCAGGACCACTGATTGCAGTTGCAGCCTGTGCCTTGCGACGATACTGGCGTAATATCCTGGGTGTGGCAAGCAGTAGCGCAGCCATAGTTTTCTTCATAACTATCAGTTTCGGGTATGATAGTATGGTTGAACCGAGACGTAGCAGGCCTCTCCGTAGGTAAGTTAGAATAGGGCAGAACCCCCAAAAAGTGTGTGTAACAGCAAACTTGTAGGCATGCCAAACCCCGTAAACTACAGGCACGTATCGCAGGTAGGCAGGCATGTTCCATCGCTGGTTCTTTGCCCCATACAACGAATTTAGTATCCCATAGTGTATGTTTTCGTGAACCAACAGCGGTAGAACCCTGTTCGTCTGTTGTGATATGTCCTTCGCAAACTGCAACAAGTTGAACAGACCGACACCGCCGGTTACCTTTTCTCCCAACAGGGCAAAAGGGCGCAACGGTGCCTGCACGGTCATTGTATCCCTTCTCACATCCAACGGTGCTCTCCCGTTTCCGGTATCTGGTACGGAACCATCCGCATATCCCATGTCATGCAGAGTCTGGGGCATTCTCCTTTCGCGCTGTTGCAGAGCCTGTGCAACCGTCGTTATCCGTGCTGCCAGGTCCTCAATGGCTGGGTGTCCTGCCCAGTAAGTGGGTCTCTGTTTCAGCTGAAGTACTGCAATTGCAGTACAGTTTTGCGACCGGTCACTTTTGTCTGGGTGTGTCGTGTATTGTGCCCGGTACCAGTTGTCGATCCACAGCACGTAACACGATGCAAGCACCAGTGTCCCCGTTGCTTTAATTGCTGCTGCTGCCTGTTCGTCCACTGTATCTGCGGCGGCGTCTGCTTGCCCAAGTTGTACTTTCGTTCGCTTTCTTTTTCTTTTCGAAATACACAGTTCACTGTTCAAAGGTAGGCTGAAAGGGAGAGCCAGCCCGTTATACAGATTTGTGACCCACATCCCCGGGTGATGGGTCAGCACGTCAGTGGAAGGGAAGGCACATCAGCGGGTCGTTGGTGGGTGAAGGATGGTGCAAGTTATGAGGAAGTAAACAGTGGTGGTATCCCCGATTGCAGTTGCCCCGTTTCCATCGCCGGGGGTGATGGCCACATGTGGGGCTGCCAAGGCCGGCGGCTACCATGGCTGGGTTCCAGTCATGCATACAGGACGTGGGAGAGGGAGAGAACAGAAATGTCCACATCCTTGGTTCGGGTGTGGGCGTGGGCGAAGCATGGATCGGCTGATTCGGCGTTGGTCGGTTTAAAAATAGAAACTTTCAGTAAGCAGAAGCAAAAAAAAAAAAGGCAGAGCACACACAATGAGAGGGATGCAGATGGTGACAGAAACAGGCTGCAGTCAACTCTGTGCTATTGCTTGGATAAGTAGAGGCCCTGATGGTGGTCTCCAACTGAATTTGGGGCAGAGAGCTGGCTCATCGTTCTCTTGAGGCCTGAGCAGGTGGGGGCGGAGGATCAGGGGCATGTGTGGGGGGTAGGGGCTGTGGCAGGTAGTGCAGATGGGAGAGGATCTGCAGGGTGCGGTTGCATGTGTGCAACGTGGTAGCAAACAAAACGCGCGCCGGGGTGTAGGGCATGCAGGGGCATACACCGTAGGGGTAGAGGGCACACAGTTGGACGGCAATGGCAACATATGCAGCATTTCGTGTGCTGGCAGGACGATTAGACGGGCCGGGAAATGGTACACCAAGCTTGGGAGCTGAAGGGGCTGGGTTTTTCAGAGGGGGGGGCACTGCAGTGGAAAGGACGGACGTGACTGAGTCAAGGACTCTGCGCTGGAACTGCCCCACGACTTTCCGGGCGCCGCGTGAACCTCCTTGGGCGCAATACAGCAACTGATAGAGACTGCGGGGGATGGCAAGGCGCCCAATGATCCGGAGGCCCATGCGGAGAGCTGTGGATCGCCACTGTTGGAGGAGGCGCGGATCCAGCCAAGGCGTTAGCCATCCCTGGACGAGGGGTTGTGAGGGCTTACAATACGCAAGGACACCGTGGACACTTGCATTGTGTCTTGAGCCAAAATAGCCACACGCGGTTGTGGGCAACTCATCTTTGCAGTAGCTGGCGTACTGACTGAAGCCGCCCCTGGTCTGCAGGCCGAGTAGGTAGGGTAGATAGGTGCACTCGGTCGTGGAGACGCGCCCCAGGGTTTCCGCTAGCGTTGCCGCTATGACGAACAGGAAGAGGCTCCGCGCTTGAAGAGGGGAGGCGACTTACATTCCGCCAGACCTGACTGGTGGCCCCCAAACAAAGCGGTCCCGGGCAACACTGGGAGGGCTGATCGCCGCCAGCGTGACGTACTTGTCATGCCGGGAGGGTGTGCCCCCGTGATTGCGCACGTCCCCTCCTTTGGGCGGACCCCTAGGGGTTCACCGGACTTCCTGGCGTATCCCGTTCCCAAGGCATGCATGCATGTTCTTGGTACTGGGGTTCCGAGGTGCTAGGGTGTCGCAGGCTCCGCCTCGAGTCCCAAAGCAGCACAGGCCTTAGGATGCAGCCTTACCCCCGGGCTCTGGATCTCGTTTCGCCAGGTCACCTGCATGCCACGGGCAGCCTCAGTGCCCGGGCTATGGTCACTGGGTTTCCTACTGTTGTGTGGTGCTTGTGTTCCGGTGTGCGGTGTGGGTTTGCCTGCTTGGGCTCGGGTTTCGGCTGCGCCCCACCACTCCTGGCTGGGGTGTTGGGGGGTGTGTGTGTTTGTGTGCGCGCTCTCCTTGTACCCCACCACTCCTGGTCGGGGTGTGTGGTGTGGGTGTTTGTGCTTGGGCTGGGGTTTCGGCTGCGCCCCGCCACTCCCGGCTGGGGTGTTGGGCCGTGTGTGTGTTTGTGTGCGTTCTCCGCTTGTACCCCGCCACTTCTGGCTGCGGTCTGCGGTGTAGGTGTGTGTTCTGCGGCTCGGGTTTCGGCTGCGCCCCGCCACTCCTGGCTGGGGTGTTGGGGTGTGTGTGTGTCGGTGTGCACCCTTTGCTCGTACCCCGCCACTCCTGGCTGGGGTTATGCGTTGTCCGTGTGTGTTTTTGGGCTCCAGTTTCTGTTGCGGCCCGCCACTCCTGGCTGGTGTGTTCGGGTGTGTGTCTGTTTGTGGGCGCGCTCCATCTGTACCCCGCAACTCCTGGCTGGGGTGTGCTTGGGTTCGGGTTTCAGCTGCGCGCCGCCACTCCTCACTGGGGTGTTGGCGTGTGTGTCTGTTTGTGTGTGCGCTCTGCTTGTACCCCACCACTCCTGGCCGGGGTGTGCGGTCTTGCTGTGTGTGCTTGGGCTCGGGTTTCGGCTGCACCCCGTCACTCCTGGCTGGGTTGTCAAGCTCTGTGTGTATTGGTGGGCGCGCCCCGCTTGTACCCCGTAACTCCTGGCTGGGGTGTTAGGTGGGCCTGTGTGTGCTTGGGCTCGGGTTTTGGCTGCCCCCCTGCCACTCCTGGCTCGGATGTTGGGGTGTTTGTGTTGGTGTGCACCCTCTGCTTGTTCCCCGCCACTCCTGGCTGGGGTGTGCAGTGTGGGTGTGTGTTCTTGAACTCGGTTTTCGGCTGCGCACCGCCACTCCTGGCTGGAGTGTTGGTGTGTGGGTGTGCTTGTGTGTGCAGTTGGCGTGTACCCCGCCACTCCTGGCTGGGGCGTGCGGTGTCTGCTTGGGCTCGGGTTTCGGCTGCGCCTTGCCACTCCTGGCTGGGGTTTTGGGGTCTGTGTGTGTTTGGGTGCGCGCTCCTCCTCAACCCCGCCACTCCTGGCTCGGGTGTGCGGCGTGGGTGTTTGTGCTTGGGCTCGGATTTGGGCTGCGCCCCGCCACCCCTGGCTGCGGTGTTGGAGTATGTATGTTGGTGTGCGACATCTGCTTTTACCCCGCCATTTCTGGCTCGGGTTTGTGGTGTGTGGGTTGCGTGTTGCCTGGCACCTGTTCCTGTGTCGTGGTTCATTCCGGGCTGTGCGAGCTGCTGGGGTTTGCCTTACCCGGTGGGCGTTGTTGCTTGGCACCCCTTCGTGTGCCTTGGTTCTGGCCGGCGGCGTGCCTCTCTGGTGTGCCTCGTAGCCCCGCGTCGGTGCGCCGCGCCTCGTCTGGTCCAGTCCCTCTCGGTGCTCCGGTCAGCTTTCCGGACGCCATGGTCCCTTTCCCCATCCAGGGCTCATTGTGCCTGCCGCTGGCCGCTGCCCAGGCAGCGGCACTGTGCTCGCTCCGCGTCGTACCCGTTCCGGGCCCCGCGATGGGGTTGTCCCTGGCAGGTCCCTCTAGCGTCGGTCTTGGGCTGATTGTGCTGCGGTGGTTTGGTATGTGTGAATCCGGTGACTGATCCGCCCGTCTTTCCACGGGGGACTCGGCCGTTGCACCGGGGCTGTTTCGTGTGGACGCCGAAACCGCCCGTTGAGGGTCGGAGGACCCCACGCCCGCATCCCCTGTGTGTGTGTGTGTGTGTGCTCGCTTCTCTTGGCCGGGTCGGGCGGGCTGGCCTCCCGGGCCTGTTCTGGTGCGCCTCACCATCTCCTGTGGCCGGTCTTGGTGCGCTCTTTGTTTGCTCAGCCCCCTCCGGGCTTGGGTTGCCCTGTTTGCGGCTGTTGCTGTGTTTTTTGTTCTTTTGTTTTCCTTCCTTTTGTGCGCCCCCGTTGTCTCTGGCGTTCCCCGTTTTCCAGCCTGGATTGCCTTTCTGTCCTTGGCGTCTTGTTGTCCCCCCGCCCCCTTCCTTTTTATTTGTTTTTTGTTTTCCTTTTTTCTGCCCTCCTGGTTTGTTTTTTTTTATCTTGTGTGCTTTTCCTTCGTCCTTTGGTTTTATTTTGGTACCGCTGCTTTTTTTTATCGTTTCCTTTTGGCGCCCCCGTTGTCTCTGGCGTTCCGTGTTTTCCAGCCCGGGGTGCCTTGGGCCTTGGCGTCTTGTTGTCCCGCCGCCCCCCCCTCTGTTTCCCCTGCCTTCTTTCTCTCTTCCCCACTCTCTGTTTGTTTTTTTTTCTTGTCTGCTTTTCCTTTGTTTTTTTCCGTTTTTACTTTTTTCGCTTACCCCTGCCATTTTTTTTTCTCCTCGTCCGTGCCTTGCCAGTTGTGCGGTGCGGGGGTGGTTTGTGTGTTCTGGGCTCTGGGGTGTGCTGGTGTGTGTCGCTGGGGCGTTGTGCCCCGCCAGGGGCCAGTTTGTGCTTGCTCTGTGTCGTTTGCTGCTCCCTGGTTGTGTCTGTGCTCTGTGTGTTGTTGCCCAGCGTGTTGCGCGTGTCCGGTTTCGCCGTGCTGGCAGCGTTTCCCTTCCCCGTGCTGCCCGTGGTGGCCTGTTGGGTCGCTCCGTCCTCCGGTATTGTTTTGCGGCGCTTGTGGTCTGTCGTTGCCTTTGAATGTTGTGTTGGGCTTGCCCTGTTGCGCCGGGTCTTGTCGTGCTGTTCTGCCTTGCGTTGGTGTGTCTTGTTTTGCCCTTTTGTGGCGTGCCGTGTGGTGTTGTCCCCCCCCCCCCTTCCCCCCGCGTGCTCTGCACTGACCTTTTTTTTTAGTGTGTGCTGATTGTGCTGCCCCCCCCCCGTTGTCGTGCGTCGTGTGGCGTGGTGCTGCGGTCTGTGGTGTGTTGTGTGTTTTGCCTGGTGCTGTGTGGCGTACTTGTGATGGGCTGGGTTCTTGCGCCTTGCTGTCCGGCGCGGTGTTGTGCTGGGTCATGTTGTGCTGTTTTTGTTGTGTTCTGCTGTCGCGTGCTGCCGTGTTTGCTGCTTGTTGTTTTTTTTTTGCTTTGTTCCTTGCCTTTCTGTGCTGCTCCGGGCTGTTTCTGTCTGTGTGGTGCTCTGCTGTGGTGCGTCCTGCTGTTTGGCGTGCCCCTGTCGCGTTGCGCTCTTGTGCTGGTGTCTGCTGCGCTGTGCTGTTTGGTGCTCTGCTGTACCGTGGTGCGTCTCTGGGTTCTGTGCTGTGTGGATTCCTTCGTTGCGGAGCTGGGGTCGCGTCTTGCCTCTTCCGCTGCTGTGGCGGGTTGTTGTGCTCTGTCTGTCTTTAGGCGCGGTGCTGTGAGGTGATGCTGTGCTGCCTGTCGTCTGGTTGCGGTTGTTCCTTGTGCCGTGTTTCTGGGCGCCTCTCCTTCAAAACCGCTGTGAAACCTGTAAAAATCTGTTTTCCTTTTCTTTTTGAAATGAAAAAAGCAATACACATCCCAACACACCCAGGAGCAACAAGACCATGTATACTTTGCTGACTTACATGTTACCTGTCGTTGGCGGTGATGCTCTGGTGTTCGTGGGCTTTTACTTGAGCTGATAGTTGACAAAGTTGTTGGCGTTAATTGCTAGGGGCAACCGCTCTTACCCAGGGCTGCCGCCTGAGCTGCAGGGCAAGGGGAGTGATGGGCACAAGGGTGTGGAGGGAGGTACACGTAGAAGAAAAATAAAAAAGCGACAGAGTGGGGCGCGAGGAGTTGTGGCGAGGTACGAAAATTTTGCGAGTTTTACGCGCTGCTCACGACACGTTTTCCTTTGCGCATATGGCTAGTTAGACGACCAGGAGGACAGCATTATGCTCCTAGGAAGGTTACGGTGCTTAGAGCCTCAACTATTCACCTATTTAAGGTCGAAAAATGTTCCGTAGCGTCTGCATTTCAGTGGGGTCCAGGAGGAGGGATCGAAGTGTTCATGTGTGTGTGCGGGCACAAGGTCTAGTGTCCAGTTTTTTGGGGGGGGCAGGACTCTCTCACCGTGGCGAAAGATGTCCCAGGGGTCTGTGGGTGTGGCGGGGGGGGGAGGGGTGGTAGTGTAGACCCATACTTGGCATACTCATCTGAGCTTTTTTGATGCATGGGGGTTGCCCCCCAGGCGAACATTACTCAAAGCAGCCTAATCACGGGCAAGTGCGTTCATGGCGAGCCGAAGTCCAAAGCAAGAAGGAGTATATACAACAAATAGTTCTTGTTTCGACGTGGGCACTGAATAGGAACATCTGGGTGCAGTGCACTGCCCTGCTTGGCACCAGAGGCCAGATGGCTATCTGAACACCCCGCTTGGTGGTTGACCTGAGTAAAGTGCGGAGAAAAAATGGAAAAAGAAAGATTCACCATATATAAAGAGTAGGGACATAGCCGGGTCATGGTTGCCAAACAACTGCAATAGGGAGGGGGGGGGGGGCTGCAGTTGACAGATGACAGTAAGAACGAAGAGGAGAACTGAAAATAAACTGGGGGGTGAGGACACCTTTCCAGGATCGTCAGTGCGGAGACCCCCCGGTCGCTAGTGGAGCTTAGCCTCCTTTCGCACTGAAGTATTAGGGAACTGTGAACTGCAAAGTGGGTGCTTTGGGTGCTGGAGGTGTGTTGATGTGGAGAGTATTGGTTTTAGTGACTGTGCAACGTGTTGCCCTGGAGCGTTTTTTTGGATGGGTGTTTGTTGAGTGCGGCTGATGATTTAATTTTGGGGAATGGGAGTGGAGTGGGGTGATGGGCTGATGTGCTGTAGATGGAAACAGCAGGTTTGAGGTTTGAGGTTTGATTTTGCGGGTACTAGATGCCTTTCGGCCCCGGGGGGCCACCTGGTCGGGCCAGGTGATATCCTCCCCACCGGGTCCTAGTGGGGGGCCCTCCAAGACGCACCTCCTGCCTGGTGGCGGAGTCCCCCGGGTTCACAGAGCTCGGTGCCCCGTCCTTCCCCGGCTTCCCCGTTTCGCCACTCCCCAGTCAGTGCATCAATTCGCAGCCGTGGCTGCGGGCGCTTACCCACTGCGTCGCCCCCCTAATGCGTGGTCGCCCGGGGCGCCGGCGCCGCCGGGCCCGTGCTACTGGCTTGTCGCCAGTGGGACCCCTTTGGGCTGGCGCGGAGGCTGCCTAGCCTAGGGGTTGGGGCGTGGCGCTGTGCGCCACTACAGCCTTGGCGGGTGCAGTGCCCCGTCTGTGTGTGCGCGGCGCTCGCGGCCGGTTCGGGGGGTTCGGGCCGGTACCTGGCGTCGTGTCTCTTTCGTTTATCCTCCCCGCCCCGCGTGTTCCGCGCTGCGTGTGGCGGGCCGTCCCGTCCGGGTGTCCCTTACCCTCGCTCGCTGGTACGCCATTCCACGCGGTCTGTGCGTTCCGCGCGCTCGGTCCGGTTGCCCTTCTGGTAGTCCCCGCGTGTCCCTTTCGTGTGTGTGCGCTCGCGCTCTCGCGGTGTCCGCTCCCCCCCCCGCTGGGTGGTGTGGCGCGCGCATCTCGCATGGTCCCGGCACTGGGCGCTGGTAGGGCCGTTCCACGTGGTCCGTGCCCCTCCGCGTGTCCTGCCCCGGTCCCTTGCTCCGTCTGGCGTGCTTGGGGGGGGGCGGTCCGGTCCTGGTTCCCCCCTACTTGGCTGGGGGTTGTTGGGGTGGCGGCAGGGCGTCCCGGGGGGGGTGCCTTCTACCGTTGCGTGGGGCGTCTGGGGTCATGCGCTCCCCCTCCCCCGACTGCCCGTCCACTGGGCGGGCTGTCAGGGTCCGCGATCCACGTGTTGTGGGCGCGGGCGTGCGGGTGTGGGAGCCCTGCTCTGTCCCTGTGGGGGCTGTGCGCCGCGGGGCGGGTCCGTGGCGTTCATATGCATGGGGGCGAGCTTGGGGGGGGGGGGCGTGCGCCGTACCCCCCGGCTGTGCGGCCGAGGCGGGGCCTGTAAGGCGGGGGGTCGCTCTGCCTCATTCCGTCCCTCTGCCTTCCCTCGGCAGGCAACAAAGCTGGTGTCACTGGCGTTGTGCTGTCCATGGGGGGCGTGGCCCCCCATACCACTCCGGTTCGTGCTCACCCGGCTTCTCTGGGTACGATCTGTGCGGCGTCCCGGTGCGCAGGCGTGGGCTCGCTTGTTCTTCGCGGCCCCCATGGATAGATGGAAACAGCAATTTTCCAGGGGTTGTCAGTGGTGTCTGGTCGTAAGGTGTGTAGGTTTGGTATGGTGTTATCTCTGAGCCACTGCTGGACGTCTTGAAGTATTGTTTTGAGGCGTCGGCGCCGTGTTTTCATGGCAGTATAAAGGGGATTTCTGTGTTGGCTACAACTGAGTGCAGGTAGGGGTGAACGAAGAATATTACTGAGATAATTAGGAATCAAAGTGCGGGTAAAATTGCGGCGGTCACCCAGTGTTGCGGTTGTCCACCAGTCGGATATGAGTCCGTTGAAGGAGGGAGGCCAGGCGTTGATGATCGCCTGTCGTAGGTGTTCAGTTGCTATGCATTCAGTGACTGCTATGATGGGGTCCAAAGGGTGTTTCAGTTGACATTTAGAGCAGAGATATTTGTTTGGGATGTAGGTAGGTAGGTAGGTATCTTCGGGAGCTCGGGATGCCTTCTTTTGACATTGCAGGAAGAAGGTCTTACCAAGGGGACGTCCTGTCCCTCCCACTGCCCTATGTCAGGTGCCTCTTGAGCCCCTCCCGCATGTGCTTGGGAAGGCATTGTCGCGGCCACCCGGTCCATGTGTCCCAGGTGAGAGAGTGTCCCCACATGTGTCCATGGGTAGGGCCACATGCCCCCTCCTTTGGGCGGCAGCTCTGGGGGCTGCCCAGCCCTGTGGAGTATCTCTCACCACAAGGGGTATTGCTCCCGCTAGTCTACGGTACGACTGCCTCACCCTTGTGGCTTGAGTTGCGGGGCCACTCTGCTTGGCAGGCGACCCCCTCCTGGATTGTGTACCGGCTCGCCTGTCACCGGTTGCTTCCATGGCTCCGGGTGACGTTTGCCATGGTCCCCGATGCAGCCTGGCCGGGCTCGGACCAGTGGCCTTGGAGTACCGCTCCTGCCACTGGCCCGGTGGGTCGGCTGGGTTGCCCCAGTGCGTGCGACCCATGGGGTGTTGGTTCTTTCCTGTCTCTCGGCTGCCCTACGTGTGTGCAGTGTCCTGGGCTGCTTGGCTACTGTTCACCGGTGTGCCCGCGCGGTTTGTTGTGTTGCGTCTGCAGTGTCCTGGGCCACTTGGCTCCTGTTCACTGATGTGCTCGCTCGGTGTGTTGTGTTGCGTGTGCGGTGTCCTGGGCCACTTGGCTCCTGTTCTCCAGTGCGCCCGCTGGGCGTGCTGTGTTGCGTCTGCGGTGTCCTGGGCCACTTGGCTCCCATTCACCGGTGCGCCCGCTCGATGAGTTGCTTTGCGTTTGCGGTGTCCTGGGCCACTTGGCTCCTGTTCACCGGTGTGCCCGCTCGGTGTGTTGTTTTGTGTGTGCGGTGTCCTGGGCCACTTGGCTCCTGTTCACCAGTGTGCCCGCTCGGTGTGTTGTGTTGCGTTTGCGGTGTCCTGGGCCACCTAGCTCCTGTTCTCCGGTGCGCCCGCTGGGTGTGTTGTAGTGTGTGCGGAGTCCTGGGCCACTTGGCTCCTGTTCACCGGTGCGCCTGCTCCCTGTGTTGCTTTGCGTGTGCGGCGTCCTGGGCAACTTGGCTTCCTGTTCACCGGTGTGCCCGCTCCGTGGGTTGTGTTGCGTGTAGGGTGTCCCGGGCCAGTTGGCTCCTTTTCACCGGTGTGCTTGCTCGGTGTGTTGTGTTGTGCATGCGGTGTCCTGGGCCACCTGGCTCCTGTTCACCGGTGCGCCCGCTCGGTGTGTTGCTTCGCGCGTGTGGCGTCCTGGGCCCCTTGGCTCCTGTTCAGCGTTGTGCCCACTCTGTGTGTTGTTTTGCGTGTGCGGGGTCCTGGGCCTCGTGGCTCCTGTTCACCGGTGTGCCCGCTCGGTGTGTTCTGTTGTGTGTGCGGTGTCCTGGGCCACTTTGCTCCTGTTCACCGGTGCGCCCGCTCTGTCCTTTGCTTTGCTCATGCGGTGTCCTGGGCCACTTGGCTCCCGTTCACCGGTGTGCCCACTCGGTGTGTTGTTTTGCGTGTGTGGTGTCCTGGGCCACCTGGCTCCTGTTCACCGGTGTGCCCGCTCGGTGTGTTGTGTTGCGCGTACGGTGTCCTGGGCCACTTGGCTCCTGTTCACCAGTGCGCCCGCTCCGTCCGTTTCTTTGCTTGTGCGGTGTCCCGGGCCACTTGGCTCCCGTTCACCCGTGTGCCCGCTCCGTGTGTTGTTTTGCGTGTGCGGTGTCCTGGGCCACCTGGCTCCTGTTCACCAGTGTGCTCGCTCGGTGTGTTGTGTTGCGTGTGCGGTGTCCTTGTTAGTGGAGCTTAGCCTCCTTTCGCACTGAAGTATTAGGGAACTGTGAACTGCGAAGTGGGTGCTTTTGGTGCTGGTGGTGTGTTGAGGTGGAGAGTATTGGTTTTAGTGACTGTGCAACGTGTTGCACTGGAGCGCTTTTTTTGATGGGTGTTTGTTGAGTGCGGCTGATGATTTAACTTTGGGGAATGAGAGTGGAGTGGGGTGATGGGCTGATGTGCTGTAGATTGAAAGAGCAATTTTCCAGGGGTTGTCAGTGGTGTCTGGTTGTAAGGTGTGTAGGTTTGGTATGGGGTTATCTCTGAGCCACTGCTGGACGTCTTGAAGTATTGTTTTGAGGCGTTGGTGCTGTGTTTTCATGGCAGTATAAAGGGGATTTCTGTGTTGGCTATAACTGAGTGCAGGTAGGGGTGAACGAAGAATATTACTGAGATAATTGGGAATCAAAGTGCGGGTAAAATTGCGGCGGTCACCAAGTGTTGCGGTTGTCCACCAGTCGGATATGAGTCCGTTGAAGGAGGGAGGCCAGGCGTTGATGATCGCCTGTCGTAGGTGTTCAGTTGCTATGCATTCAGTGACTGCTATGATGGGGTTCAAAGGGTGTTTCAGTTGACATTTAGAGCGGAGATATTTGTTTAGGATGTAGCGTGGTTGATAGCCTGTGCACCTATACAGGCCATTTACCCACTTGAAGGGGAAGCGGGAAAACGAGGAGGTCTGAGAGCAAAAATCTCTGCTCATGGGAAGGCGTATGTTGTTGTGTGAGTGTGCTGGAAGTAAGTGTTTGACAGATTTAAGGGATACTTTACCAGGTAGTGGTGTGTGTTGTTAAATGAAGTAAGTGGAGCTTCGTTGGTGTGACCCTAGGGGGTAGTTGATGTACGTGGAGGCCCATTTAGAAATTGCGTCACAGTAGTCGTTGCCTGGAAGGTCAGTGTGACCCTTAATCCAGGAAAAAAATATATGGAGAGGTGAGGAATGGAGAAAGGTCCGGATATGAGAGTACCAGAGAGAGAAAGGGTTTGTGCCCGCAGTAAATGGGTTACCTCTCGTCTGTTGGATGAATTGTACAGTGCTGCAGACACTCAAGTTGTCTATAGCAAAGATTATAGGTTGGGGTAGGGTGGGGAGGATTTGGAAGAGTGTGATGAGGACAATGGCAAATATCTCTGACGGGTATGAGCCTTTCATGGGGAATGTGTTGCAGAAGGTTCTAGGGGGTGCAGTGTTGAATGTGGCCGCCGAGCATGATGATCCGTTACTTTTTGGGTCATCAGAACCGTCCGTGTAGCAGACAGTGGCAGCAGGATAGGTAACGAGGGCATGTCTGAGGTCTTGGCACCCCGAGTAGTGCGGGTAATCCAGTTTTCATGGGGGTATGTTGTGCACCAGAGTTAGCTGGAGAAGTAATGGATTGAAATGAGAATTGCTGAGGGCATAAGGAAAGGAAGTGGTGTCTGGAGTGTTTGGAGGTTCGGTAGGGAAGGATATGGCTTTGGGGTTGTTAGTGGTGTTGGTGGGGAGGCAGAATCTGTGGTTGTTGGTGATCTGGACGGTCATGTCAGGGAATGTTGCTGTTGTTTTGTGCTGGGTGATCTAGCGTGCCTAAGTGCCAGAATTGTGGTTCTTTTGGGCTGCTGGGTGTTATCTGAGTGAGAGAGCAGGTGGGGGGATCAGTGGTGGATTGGTAATAAGTGAAGGCTATCTCTTTTGGGGTGTGTGCAGGGAGTTGATGGAGAAGACAATGGTTAATGTTCCGGATGTTGTGAAAGTAGTGGCCTAAGAAATTGGCAGAGGAGGCAGTCATGTGTTGAAGCAGATTGGGTTCACAGGAGTCACTGAGAGGAGTGTTATTGACTGTGAAATTTGTGGTTTGGGGCGATTGCGAAATGAGTAGCGGAGAATTTGGTTGATAGTTTGAAAGCACCTTGTGATAGAACCTTTTGTGATATTGAGACCAAAAGATGCATTAGAAAAGCATTTGGCTTTGTTAGGGGTACAGTAAGAGAGTTTGCCAGACTTAGAGATGTGAGTCCAGATAGGAGAGTCCAGTTTGTCGAGTTTATCTTGAGGAAGAGAGTTGTAGATGAGGCGGTGGGTGAGTGTGCTTATAAGCTGGATGTTGGAGAGTATAATGATTTCGTTCTGAGTTAGGGAGAGACTGGAGAGTTCCGTAAAGAAGGAGTACTCATCTGAGCTTTCTTGGTGAACGTGCCCTGTGTGTCCCTCAATCCATTCAAGGGTGTGGTGCCTTCGCAAAAGGGAGTCCCTCGCGAGCAGGACCCAGTGTGAGTGTCTGACTGGTCGTCTGGTACCTCCCTTGGACGCTATAGCTCTTTTACAATCGACTCGTAGGGTGGTGTGTGGGGATGAGAGGGTAGAACCGGGTAGTACTCCAATGACCTCTGTATTGTATGAGTTTGGGGCGCCAGGCACACCGCAGACTGCGATGCATCCGTCCGGCGGGAAGCCTATTTTTCTTCCATCAGTGTACGTGCAGTCAGGGCGGATGGGAGGGTTGGGCATGAGATAAGCCCGCAGTCCAGCGACTGAGACAAGTTCGGTTGCGTGTTCGATCTGGCGGCAGGCGTTGCATGTGGTGGTTAGCAGAACCATGAAGGGAGGTTGGTGGGGCCCAAGTGGCTGGAGTACCGTCTGAAATAGGCGGAAGGGGGAGAGGTGGAACGTGGTTGTGGTAAGAAGTCAATGTAGCGTTACGTTGCTGTGCAGCGAGTCGAGGACCCTGGTAGGGTTGAGGATGCAAAGGCAGCGCACGCCGAGGCCGTGTGTGTGATACGTGTACAATGTTTTGTGCGCCATGAGCGATGGCAGATCCGCAACTCCCAGAACGTACCGTTCCAGAGGGCACGTCAGTTAGTGCAGGCGCTGTTCTGTGTGGGGGAGGAATTCACACCGGTAGAGCAGGCGCGGGAGGACAACTGTGTTCACCAGCAGCACCCTGTCCAGGGTTTGGGAGGGGTGGGCATTGAGGTCCGCTAACTGGGTAAGAAGTTCACCCTCAATGAGCCGGAAGGCAGCCTGTACGTTGAACAAATGCAGGTATGGGGTGTTCTAGATGCAGTAGGTAGGATACCTTGGTCAGTAGATGTTGCAAATGGTCTGACCATTCTGGCGGTTCAATGGACCGAACTGGGGTCCAGAACTCTGTAGGTTGTCGTGGCTGGCTGTACTTGGGTAGGGTCGGTTGGGGGAGACTGGAGAGTGATAGGGGCAGGGTCTCACTCTTTGTAACGTTGAGTGGACAATCGATTAGGGCCAGGCCTTGCTGTACAGTGGCAGTGACGTGTGGCCCGGCTCCCCTGGGTACAGGGACAGATATGTCATCTACATATGCAGAGTGTACGAGTCCCTGTGATCGGAAAAAACGGAGGGGAATCTCAACGACTAGAACGAACAAAAAACAGGACCTGGGGCGCCCCTGTTCGACTGTGTGTATAGTGTCGAACTGTGAATCTGGAGAGCCTCGGATGAACGTAGCGATAAGAAGCAGTAGCTGCAGCGGGATTCCCATTCGATCCAAGACTTCGCGGATCACATGTTTTGGGGGGCTGTCAAAGGCGTGGTACATGTGGAAGGCAAAAATGCCTTCCCAGGGGACGTCACTGTCCATGTCGTTCAGAAGCTTCTGTGTGGCATGGGCCGCAGAGACCCTTTGATGCCCCCCAAACTGATGTGTTGGTATTTGGGGGTGTAGAAGGGGGTATAGTGTTTTAAAACACCATCGCATGAGTAGTCTATAAAACGAGTTACTAATGGTGATGGGTCTCCACCTGTTGGGGTCTCTGCAGGAGCCCTTTGCTCCCTTTCTCTGGCAAATACAGAGGGTCTCAGTGACCAGCCAAGGACGGGGGATGTCACCCTGCTCATAACAGAGCACCAGGCACTTATGAACTAAGGCAAATGCGGCATCAGGCAGGACAGCCAAGAGGTAGGGGGGTATACTGCCTGGACCTGGGGACTTTTTTCCGGCCGCGCGCGCAAGCAGACGGAGTTGAAGGACTGTGGGGTGGGGGGGGTAGTCAGCTATTCGCGGTGAGGGCGAGATGTGATGTGTTGCTGGCTGGCTCCACGTCGAGTTCCGTTGCAGAATGCGCTGAATCTTGCGCCTTGGGCACCAGCAGGGTTGACGGGGCCGGCAGGGACAAGCCGATAGTTTTGATTCGGCGATAAAAACATTTTGAGCGGCGCTTGGCCTGCCGTGATAGTTGTCTGAGTAACTGCTGCCAATCTGACGCATCGGCTGGGGAGTGCGAGGATGGGGGTTCTGCAGCGTTGACTTCCCTCATGGCATCCAGGATCTTGGACGAGAGGGCAGAGTAGGACATGGCTACGTTGTCGTCGGTGGCCGGGGTAGCCATACCACTCGTCGACCGTTCCAAGGCTGTGCAATACCGGTGAAGGTCTCTGCGGTTCCAGGTGGAGCGGCGAGGCAGACACGGCACACCGCACCGCAGCGCGCCACAGTGCAACAGACCTCGACAAGGCGCCCCAAAGCACAACAGCCAACAGCACGGCGCAACGCGACGCGGCACAGAGCGGCACACCACAGCGCGGCACAGCGCAACATGGCGCGGCACAGCAGGGCGCACCGCAACACAGCGCGGACCAACACGACGCAGCACGGCGATACACGGCACGAGGCAGCACGGCGCACCACAGCACAACACAACACCAAAGCAAGGGACGCTAACTGGGGGTCTAACCAATTCAAGCCACCGCACACCCCGGGAGTAGCCGCACCAACCCGTCACACACCGGCATGGGGCCACCGCACGCCCGGCAACAACAGTGGCGGTTCACCCACACAAACCGCCGCCAGAAAGTTAAAACCGGCACCGCGGAGGCAAAAGGACACGGCTAACCCAAGGCCACACGAAGCCGCCTGGCGCAACCGCCCAGCCGGCAGAGCCAGAACCCAACCTGGCAGGAAGGGGCGCCGATCCCAACGTGTACATACCACATCCGACCCATGGGGGCGGGGCACGGCCTGGTAAAACGCAAACACCAACAGCAACCCGGAGGACCATACTGAATGCCGACCAGTGCGTGCACCAGCCCAGGGAGGGCAGAGGGAGGAATAGGCAGACCCCCCCCAAAAAAGAAAAACCAGGGGGCGGGTGGGCACGAGAACGGCCCACAGCCACCAAACCGCCCACCAACACCACAAGAGGCGGCCAAACCCCCCACCCAGACGGCACTGAAGACAGGACCCCCAAAAGGGGCACCAGGGGACCATCCAGCCAAAACCGGCGACACAGAGCCGGGGGCAGCGGCCCACCAGGAGAAGGGATACCAAAAACACGCAGACACACACCACGCTGGAACGAAAAAAAAAAAAACACGCAGCCCGGAGGAGAAGGGATGGGGGGACAGAGACCACGAGACCCAAGACCGGGGCAACCAGCGACCGACACCACAAAGCCTCCCCCCCCAAAAGAAACCAAAAAGGGGAGGGGGGGGGGCAAACCCCAGCAACGGCAACACACGCACAGCCCCGCGCCACAGGCGGCCCCCCAGGAAGGGCGGGGGCAGGCGGTGCACACGCACGACCGCACACACACCCGAACAACCCAATGAAGAGGGGCGGGGCACAGCCAAAACAGAGCCCAGCACACACGCCCACACAGCACACCCCAGCCAGGAAAGGCGGGGTACAAGCTGGTAGCGCACACAAACGCTCACACGCCCCAACACCCCAGCCAGGATTGGCGGGGCGCGGCAGCAGCCCAAGCCGAACCATACATCCCCGCACCACACCCTCAACCAGGAGGTGCAGGAGACCACGCGGGACGGGCACACAAGCACAGACAAACCCCAACACCTCCCCGAGGAGAGGCGGGTGCAGCCGAAACCCGGACCCCAGCACGCACGCCCACACCGAACACCAGAACCGGGAACGGCGGGGTGCAGGCGGAGCGCGCACACAACCACGCACGTCCCAAACCCCTAACCAAGACAGGTGGGGAGCAGGCCGAGACCCAACCCCAACCGCAAACACCGCAATCCCCAGCGGGGAAAAGAGGGGCAAAACCACAAACCGTACCCAAACACACCCACCCAAGACCCCAGCCAGGGCTGGCGGTGTTACCGAAACCCAAATCCAAGCACAACCCGGACCCAAGCACAAACGCCACACAACAGTAGGAAACCCAGTGTCCATAGCCCGGGCACTGAGGCAGCCTGTGCCATGCAGGTGACCCGGCCAAACAAGATCCGGAGACCGGGGGTAAGGCTGCATCCTAAGGCCTGCGCTGCTTTGTGACTCGAGGCGGAGCGTGCGACACCCAAGCGCCTCGGAACCCTAGTAGCAAGAACGTGCATGCATGCCTTGGGAACGGGATACGCCAGGAAGTCCGGTAAACCTGTAGGGTTCCGCTCAAAGGAGGGGGAGTGCCCAAGCACGGGGGCACACCCTCCCGGCGAGACAAGCACCTCACGCTGGCGGCGATCAGCCCTCCCGGTGTTGCCCGGGGCCGCTTTGTTGGGGGCCAACAGTCAGGTGTAGCGGGATGTAAGCCGCCTCCCTCCTTCAAGTGCGGAGCCTCTTCCTGTTCGTCACAGCAGCAACGCCAGCGGGAACAATGGAGCGCCTCTCCACGACTGAGTGCGAGGACGACCTGCTTGGTTCGTCAAAACCCCCTTTCCTGAGGACTTCAAGAGCCCCGTTGGGGATTGGCTGGAACACAAGCAGTCTATGGCTAACCAGGGTGGGGTTCACCATTCAGGCCTACCCTCCTGGCCACGCAACTGCCTGCCGGACCCTTATTTTGGGCCCTATCGTATAATCAGAAAAGATGGATCCAGAATCCATGTCAGGTGCAGTCCACGTCTAGGTGGTGAACTGCTTTGTGCGTCTAGGCAGTTGAGGCACTATCACTCCCCTGACAATTTGTCCTGGAATGAGTGGCGCCTCAGCGACAGTGAGGTTGAGCGTATCGACCTAGAGAACGCTGCCAGCCCAGAGTAGGCAGAGGAACTCGAAGAGATGACTGCCGATGAGATGGCAGCCGATGGCTACTACGTGGTTGCAGGTATTGCTCGCCACGAGTATAAACAGGGCTGGAGATTCATCGACGTGCGCGCGAGCGACTGACAACGTGAGAAAAGCAGAATCTGTCTGTTTTTCGGAGAGTTCCTCTTTTTTCTGTCACTTTGGGTCCGCAAACTTCTGTTTTTGACCTAAACTCCTTTTTTTACGTCCATTGAACCGTTACCCGCGTTTTATCGTTCCATTTTCTGTGATGTCTGAACCTACGGCTCGCGACTCATCATCACCCAATCTCGTTCCTACACCTTTGCCTACTACCGCTGCTTCTGACCCCGGCATACGCCACTCGTCCATTGCATCTCAAAAAAAAGACAAGGAAAAAAAGGGAAAGGCAACAAAGGCCACGGCCGCAACCTTGAATACTAAGCCTAAAAATCGCCAAAGCATTGACACAATGCTTGCACACGTACAAAGCCACCTTGGCACGGGGACCGCTCCGCACGTTACCCGCTCTTTACCACCTTCCATTGCTCGTCAAGAACAATCCTTTGTTGCCCCGGAGAATATTAAAAAAAAGCGTAGCCCAAGCGGCCTTGCTCCTATGGAAGTTGAAAGTAAAAAAAAATATGATGGCAAAAAACAGGACGATGAAGCTGCTCTCTCGGAGGCGGCGGATGAAAAAAAAGATACGGAATCTCTCTTTTTTTTTTGTAATACAAGTCCAAAGTCACTGCTCGAGAGTCCTCAGGAGGCCAGCCCATCATACAGAGTATCACCCACATCCCAGGTCACGGTCAGTGGTCGGGGCAGCAGGGAGGAGAAGGGAGCTGTGGACAGTGGGTTTGCGTTTGTGCAGAATAATTGAACATGTGGATAACACAGAAGTGGTCGCCCCGCACTCCACACCCGGGGGTGGTGGCAGTGTGATAGGGGGTACTGTCCGCGCGGGTGCCAATCCAGGGCATTTCCCCAGGAGAGAGAAGCAGGAGGGATTCGGGCCGGTGGCCAGGAGGAGGGAGAGAGTGGCATTCCACTCACACGACTGTGGTGTGGGCGTGTAAGGGCCATGTGAGGGCCAACCTGCCAAAGGTTGGTGAAAAATTAGTGACGTTGCAAGCAAAAACACAGAGACAGGGTACAGGGGACAGGTTGAAAAAGAGATGACAGTGCACATAAAGACAAAGGGGCTCGGCATGGGGGACTTGCTCAGGCCGATCAGGCTGAACGCGGCCGCCCGGGGTGTAGTCAAGGACTCAGGGGGGGGGGGGTTCCACTGTGTACTGGCCTTCGGAGCAGGGCAACGCAAAGCAAGGACTGAATCAGGATGAGGGCCCAGAATACAGACAGTGAAGGTCGCCTGTGATCTGTATGTACAGGCCATGAGGGCACGACCAAGTTAGATTAACGAGTTCGTCAGCGAAATGCCTCGAATCGACGTTCCCTGCGAAGGAGAGTGAGGGCAGGGGAAGGGGGTGGTCACAGTGGCAGTGGGCCTGTCCAGTCTGCAGAGGAGAAGGGGTTGGGTCTGTTGGGGGGGCGTTTCGGGACGGCGTGTTCTAAGATTGCAGTGACAGAATCCAGCAGCTTGTTTTGATAGTGCCCTACTTCCTTTCAGACAGCTCGAAGTCCACCTAGGTGTGCTCGGAGGTATCTATACAGGGACCGCGGGATTGCCAGCCGGCCTACAACGCGGAGGTCTTTGCGGCAGGCAGCCTGGCGCCATGTCTTGACGAGGTTACCGGCAGTCCAGCTGGACAGCCACGCGCAGACCAGGGGGTGGGAGGGGGTGCAGTAAGCGAGGACACCATGCAGACTGAGATTGTGACGGCGGTGGCAGTGTAGGCAGTCTGCCTTGCCCGGGGCATCATTCCAGAAGGTGGCATAGTGGGCATGCCCCATGCGGGATTGCAAGCCGAAAAGCCACTTGTGCCACGCCAATCGCCTGAATCGCAGTGGCCGCCAGGAGAGTGGGTGGAAGGAGTCGTGGGAGTGAGAGGGAATGGAATCGTGGGACCACACTTTATGGGGGGGTAGCAGGCGCTCACCGTGCCGGATTACATCCCAAGGGTGCTGTCGACGAATGGGGGCAGGGAGGGGGAGGACCGTGCCGATTTTGGCATATTCATCGGCCGCCTCATTGTGGGTGTCACCCGTGTGGCCTTCGACCCACTCAAGGGTTTGCCCTTTTGAGGAGAGGGACGAGCGCACCTCCTGTACCCAGTGAGCTTGGCGTACCGGGCGTTTCTGCCCTTGCGCAGAAGCAATAGCTCCCTTGCAGTCAAGGCGGATGTTCTCGTGTGCAGGGGAGAGGTGTGACCCCAGAAGGACGCCAATTAGCTCTGCCTTATAGGAGTTGGGAACTCCTGGCACTCGGCAAACCGCTATCCTGCCATCCCTGAGGACAACGGCGGCACCGGCCGAGGGTGGGCTTCCGAGTTTGCTGCCATCAGAGTAGGCCGACCTGGATTGCAGGTGTGAGGGCACCAGGTAGACTGACAAGCCAGCGATATGGACAATCGCAGTGGCGTCGCGCATCAACTTTGTTGGCGGCCCATGTGGTGGACACTGGGGGCTGTTGTGCTTCTGGACTTGGGTTCAGTAAGGCAATCGCCGCTTTAAATGTGTTGTATGGGGAGAGTGGGTGCTGGGACCGCGTGGACATGGTGTGGAGGTAAGGATTGCGGTGCAGTGTGTCTAGAACCCTCGTGGGGTGGAGTACTGGGAAGTAACCCATGCTGAGGCCATGGCTTCTGTGGGTGTACAGAGTTTTCCTGGCAACGACGGAGGGCAGCCCTAGCACTCCGAAAATGAATTTTTCAATCAGCGAGTTAAGTGAGTGTAGCTTCTGTGACAGTGAGGGGTATGCATTCTGTGCGGTATAGTAGGCGTGGCAGTACCATGGTGTTTACCAAGAGGACCCTATCCAATACTTGGATCGGTTGTGAGTGCAGCTCGGTGAGTTGGCGTCTCAGTTCCTCTAGGACGATAGACAGCGCTCTGTCGACACAGAGCCGCGGGGCCAGGGGATGGCCCAGATGCATGATATATCTGGCCCTGACGAAGGGATGATTTACCTGTGAGCTCGATTCTGGCGGGAGTTCGGCTGGAACTGATTGCCAAAGCGATTCATTGGAAGCCTGAAGCGCGCATGGCGGGTGCAAATATTTGGGGAGGAGAGGCAGATCAGTGGGGGAATGGAGCATAGGGAGGGACTCGCTCTTGCACACATTCAGCTGACATGCGATGAGGCTGAGGGCATACTCGACAAGTTGTGCCTGATGCTGGCTGTGCTTGGGGGGGGTCGGGGAGCATATGTCATCAACATACGCAGAGAAGGTGATGCCATGCTGGTCGAGCACGCGCAGGGGGATGTCAAAAACGACGACGAGGAGGAAACAGGAGAGTGGACACCCTTGTTTCACCCCGTGTGTTGTGCGAAAAATTTCCTGTTCGGCCCCCTTGAGAAAAGTGGAGCCCCTTTCCATTACCAGGGTGATTATGCGCAGTAATTTCAGGGGAGTTCCCATTTTGTCAAGGACGGCACGGATCAGGATTTTCAGGGGGCTGTCAAAGGCATGGTAGACATCAAAGGCCAGATACGGAATCTCTCTTGCTCGAAGAGGATAATGAGAGCCCAAACCCACTCGGCGATGCGGCAATGGACGCCCATACCGAAGTACCCGCGTCGACCGTCCTGCTTACACCTTCCTCTCTGCCCGTAGATCCACATGATGGCCCACAAGCCCATGATCTCACCGGAGCCGACGCTGCGAGTGTGGATACATCCAAACAGGTTCTCCCCAATGCTTTTGTTACACCATCTAAAGCGCCCATGCCTCATGACACCCAGCCCCCCGAATTAGACGCGCTAACCGACATTGCACCTCGTGCACCGCTCCTTTTGCTGACGGACCCGGTCCAAGTCATCACAAACCCGATTTTCCGGCCCCACGGCACCCTCCCTACAGGCTTTCCGGAGACAGGAGACTTAAGTAAGGACGTACAAGCCAGTAAAATCCCGGTCCGCGGGCAGTCACATTTCTCGAAAGTGGATATTTTGTCCTCGTCCCCATTAGTATACCATGATACCTCCCTACTACCGCCTCCAAGCCTCCTTGCCTCCCTGAGTCCGGCACCACAAGTGTTAGTCTATGGCGACGGACACCCTTATAATGGTTTTTTACGGTCATTTTCCATTGCAGACCTTCCATCCATGGAATGGAATAAACTAGCGGGGCTTACTGTTTTCGTTATGCTCCCTTCCTTTTCTGGATTTGACAATGAACCCCCATTTTACTCCCACAAAACAATAGTTAAACAACTAGTATCCCTGCTTCGCTTCTCTAAAAAAAATGGAAAGACCACACACATATGGCTAGCTTACATCTCTAGGTCCAACGTCGCCGACAGCAGTTTTGCCACGTTGCTGGACCGAAGGATAGACCTCATACCTACGCTCTCGTTCCTATACCTATCTGTTGTGTGTCCGATACTCCATTTGGCGGTGAGAGATGCCAATACCAACGTCATCGTAGAAACTACCAGCCTTCTAGACGACCCTCTCATCATAATGCACCTCACATCATCCCCTTCACCAAAAAAACATGTGGCGCGCATTGTCGAGTTTTTCCCGGGGGTAGCCCCTAATGAAGCAGTGTCAGACTCCGTCTACCACCCACAAGCCACGCGGTTTCAGCTGCGCATTGACGTGCCTTCAAAAGTGGTCCTCGATTACGAGGGGTCTGAGGTGACATGGGACATCACCGGGACCCTTCCCCTCATGCTCATGCTAAACAGCCTCAGCCCCGATGACACATCAACCGTGCTACGGGACATCTTTGCACCCAGGATCACTAAAAAAGTTTTGGCCTATCCCGGTGAACTCCTGCCCCGACGGGTTTAAGCTTTTTGATTTCCACGTCCCCATGGATGTTCGGTCTCGCTGTTACCAAGAACAGGACGCTCTTGCAGAAATGCAAGTTTCCTTGGGGCTTTTGCATGAATCAGTCAAAGACAACACGCTGGTTATCACACACCAGCCACGTTTCCAAAAAAGGGGACCCAAGAGGAAGGAAATGCCCTCCCATGAAATTCGATATGCGATTGAAATGAATTCATCGCCCCGGAAAAAATTTGCGTTAGTCATACTCCTCAACAAGTATGATGTCTTTGCCATGGTGCGTGAGAAGGTCCTCATTCAGCCTGCAGTGCAGGAAATAGAGAACCTCGGCGAGATGATTGTAGTATGTGCCACCGCACAGCAGCGACTCACCGACAAGGATGTTACCCGCACTGTTGCGCCCCCTCATACACTCATACGGTTCCCCCTGACATATGCCGTCACTGAGATCCTCCATTCTGCCGCCACCTTTGGGCCTGTACAAAGCCACCAGCTTTTTCAACAGTCGGGGATCCTGCTGATTAAATATCAGGCTGTTTCATCCGCCCGCGCCTCCTACGGAGCCACCCTCCCTGGCCCTGTCTACTTCACTTCCTGCACCCCAGACAATGACATCTTAGAAAGCCTTGATCAGCGTTTGCGTACGGTTGCCCTCTCCGACCTACCTGCACCAGCATTTAACGAGGTCAACCTGGCTGTAGCCGGCACCACAGCGCCACTGGCGCCTTTTCAGCCTTTCCGACCTTCCCCAGTGCCATCAGTTCTTCCAGAGGCTTCTGCCCCCGTCAGCCCAGGCTCGGACACCGCGCGCAGTGATGGCTCCTTTCTCCAACCTCTCCACCAACCCCACTGATCTCTCTACCCAACCTCCACCACTGTCCGCAGATGCTCACGATGATGCCTCACGCCCGTTGAATGGCTATCTTCTGCCAGTACCTCTGCACGCCCTGCTCGACACTACACGCCAGCGTGTCTCCTCCTACCATGGTCTTCTACGTATGCTGCGCCAGCTGCGCCTTGGTGATTGGGACTACCCTCATCTAGTTGCACTCTGTATCCTCACTAGGCACGTTTGCGTTGGAGTACATACTGTTACGGCCACTGCTCACAGAGTCATTGCTACCCTGCTACATGCTGCCCATATCCTGGCGCTTCGCTTTTGTGCCGCCACCCGCGCCCCCATATATGCGGCCTCAGTGCCCAGAGAACTGACGCCACGAAATACTGTGGACCGCCCCGCCGCTGGGCGTGAATCCCCCCGTCATCAAACCAGATGGGCCGCCTCTTGCATGGTACAGCGCGCACCGCTCTTCGACGATCCAGACAGATGCTCGATGGCGTTTGCAAGTGCCTGCCTGCTCTCCTTCCTTGGTGTTTATAAACGCTACTGTGCGATTGCGAGTTTGCACTGTGTTATGGTCCTCCACTCGTTTGGGTGTTTGCTGTCATTGCAACCCGTGCCCCTGCATGCAATCAATCCGTCACTCGCCGCCCCCCCCCTCAACTCACCACCCGCCACGCGTCTGTGTAGCGAGGCTGCAGCTCAGACCAATGCGATGGACTCACACACAGCGAATCGTACACCACGTGCTGATAGTGCTACCCCTGAAGGTAACAACCCTTGCCCACGTGCCCAAGCAAGTGGCCCCCAGCAGTTTTCTGTTTCCCCCACAGGCGACTTGCTGTCACATGCCTCCCCCAACGTTGGCGGCCCTGAAATCACGCCCAACAGGCTGTGCCACCTCCTCTCCTGATTTCCCACTCTACCACACACCCTCTGCCTACAAGAATTCAAACCGACTTCCGCGCACCACTCCAAAGACTATGAACGAGTGGCACTCCACTGGAACTACCATCTACTATACGACTCCCCGACCTCCAAAAATGGCGTGGCCATCCTAGTACACACATCAATATCCCGCAAGCCCCCCCCTCTCAAAGTACACATACCTGGCATCCTCGTATCCACCCAACTGCACCTGCACCCCAACCCCCTCATGCCCCCGGTACGCATCGCGTCGTTTTATGGGCCACACAAAATTAGGGACAAAAGCCCCTGCTAGCCCATCATCGATTCGCTCCTCCGTGAGAACATAATCTTGCTTGGAGACTTCAACGGCACCACACACTCCTCTCATGCCACCGCCCTCAATACCAATCTGTGGCCCTGGTTGATGGCCAAGGAGAAGTCTGGAGTACTGACCGACCTCCTGCTGCCACACACAACAACAGTGCCATACACCCGAGTTCAGGGTTTCGCAGGAACTAAGAGCTACATAGATCGTGCATAGGGTAGCCGCCTGTTCCACGGTATCTTCAACACTTCATCCGCCGAAGTCATCGACTTCAAGTCGGTACATGGAGCGTCCGATCACAACCCAATGGTGATTAGAACCATACCCTGGACAGCCCCCCGCCTCCCTGAACCGCGGTGCGCGCTCTGGAACCGTCAGGACTTGCAACTCTATCGCAATATAATTGCCTCCTCCTCCCAAGATGTCCCCGCGCCCGAATGTTACACCGACGTCCAGCTCACATACGACAAACTTTGTCACCGCATGCTGGATGCCATGCGACAGGTCAACTCTGCCAAGACTCCCCTTGCCACCCCATCCACCGACGCGTCTGACTGGAGCCAGGTTGTGAAGCGAATCGGCCCGTCAAGCGAAAAGAAGGTCAAAAATATTTTTCCGACGGGTCAAGCACAGAATCCTCACCCCCCCCGCCCCCTCCACCCTCCCGGTCCCCAACCGCAAGATCCAGAGAAATCTACAGCGTAACTCCCCTTGGAGTGCTTCGGCTGCTGATCTCATCCCCCGACACCAAGAGCTACATGATGTACCCCCCCCCCCACCGTCGCAGAACTTCGCGAGCTGGCACGTGCCGCCCGCAAGAAGTCCCCAGGCCCCGATGGAGTCCCACCCTACCTGCTTGCGGTACTACCAGACCACGTGTTTTCACTCGTGCACCAGTGCCTAGTCCTGTGTTACGACCAAGGCTCCGCTCCCCAGTCCTGGCTAACCTCCGAGACCTTCTGCATTTTTAGAGGGCAGGGATCCTGGCAAGACCCTGACCGCTGGCGACCCATTGCCATGTGCAACTGCATCTATCGCCTGCTCATGAAATGGTGCTATAAAAAGCTGTACCCACTCCTGTCACCCCTCCTCCACTCACGTCAATTTGGAGGGCGTCAGGGGATATCTACATCGCATGCCACTCAGAACCTTTCTAAATGACATCGACACAGACACCCCATGGGAGTCTATTTTTACTTTGGACATGTACCACGCGTTTGACAGTCCGCCTAACATACTCATCCGGGAAGTCCTCGAGCGAATGGGGACCCCTGCCAAGCTACTGCGCATAATCACCACGGTGCTTGAGCATCGGTCCACATTCATCCGGGGCTCCCCAGATGAAATCTTCCGGACGACACATGGAGTAAAGCAGGGGTGCCCCCTCTCATGCTTCCTGTTTGTCCTCGTGTTTGAGATCCCACTGTTGTACATGCAGTCCCAGGGACTTGTCTTCTCGGCCTATATTGACGACGTCTCAACCCCTGTGCCGCCCTCCCAGGGACCACGCACAGCAGAGATCGTCCAAAGGGCTCTAAACTTCATCGGGTGCCAGTTGAACGTCGCGAAGAGTGAGGCGCTCCCTCTCTGCAACCCCCAACCCCTGTCACCCTCCCTGCCAAAGTATCGACATCCACCCGCGCCTCTACAGGCGAGTTCAGAGTTTTGGTTACCGATCTCTTGCCCCTCCCTACCTGAGTGGGCTGACACGTCCGAGCAACCCCTGCAACAGGTATCCTACCTCCTCCACCTCGGGCACCCCTTCCCAGGTCACTTTGATTTACGCCGCGGGTTTCGGATCATTGCTGACGAACTCCTCGGCCAGCTCGCTGATTTCAACACACACCCGATCCAGACCCTCGATCGTGTCCTGTTAGCTAACACAGTGATCATTCCCAGGGTACTGTACCGTTCCGAGTGTTTCCCACTCGACAGTGTGCAACTTTCCGAGCTCTCCAATGCAATAGAGCGTTTCGTCCTTGGAGTTGCTGGTATACCATCCCTGGTCGCCAAGAAAGCTCTCTATACCCACCGCTCCCATGGTCTGGGACTCCGTAGTCTGGCCGTGCTCCAGCCCACACGCGTCCTTGACTCGCTACACCGCAACCCCCAGCTATCCAGCCTGCGCACACACACGAAACGGCCAATGTTCTCCTATAGTATGTACACCCGAGCTCTTGAGTTGTTAGGCCCCCCCACGACGTCTACCATGCTCCCTCTACCTGTCACTTGGAAGGCCCGGCACCTCCTGAGAAACGCTGTTGAAGTGACGTCCGTGGCAGGACTCACTGCATACGTCATCCCCGGTACCGGAACCCACCCTGACTGTACGTACACCGATGGCAGTCGTCTCGGCTCGCCCCCTGCCTCTGGCGCCTCTGCAGTGCATCACGATGGGCGCATAGTGATGTGCCGAGTCCCAGGGAGCCCGAATTCATAAAAAGCTGAGGTGATAGGACTCCTGCTAGGATCCCACTTCTCTCCGCCGCACACCCCACTGCGAGTCGACTGCAAAGGAGCTATCGCTTCCACCACTGGCAGTCGGAGACTGATCCGGCACGCCAGATGGGTACTCCAGGCCCGAGAATCCCTCCTCTGCAAGGACCAGCCTGTTGAATGGATCGAGGGTCATACTGGACACGTCCATCAGGAATGCTCTGATGAGCATGCCAAGTATGGTGCATCGCTGCCCCCCCCCCAAGAGGCAAAACAAACCCCCTGGGACGTCATCAGGCATGGAGAGCGAATGCTGCCCCCTCACAAGGTATGGACACAAGACCTGGTACCCCAACACTCCCATGAACATATCCACCCAGTCTCTTGGTGTCCCATGAAGTACCGCCGATTGGCCTGGCATAAGTGGCTCCTTGGCCTGCAGTCCCGGCACGGCTACAGCCACTTTGCAACATTCTTGCGTGACTACCCCCCCCCTCACACCTGCCCGCTGTGCCACACACGCCACCACCTCAGTGTACACGGTGTGTTGGCGCACTGCGACCCCTCCCACCCCCTAGTGCGCGCATGGTTACACTCCTGGCCGGACCCGGCTGTCGTCTCACGCTGGCGCTCCCATGCCCCCTGTTGTGACCTACGCATTGCAGGGCGCCTGGCCGTTCCGCGGACACTGTGAAAGGTACTCTTTGACTCACTAGGAGGCTCCGGGGCTGCCAGAAAATTCGTAGGTCAGTACCAGAAGCAAGTCCTAGATGCAGTCACCGACGTCTTGGCTAACTGCGTCCCGCGTCACTCTACGCAGCCCAATCCATTCGACGCGGACGACTGGAGAACTTCAGCGCGCCCTGTCTAGCCCCCCCCCCCCCCGCACAACCAACAGAAGAAAACGCCTCCTGCTCTGCCCCACCCTGCCCCCTGCGTGCACCCATGTCCCTCCACTGCTACCCTGTGTACTTGCCTCCTCACAGATCGTCAGAGCTGGACCCTTCCTACGAGCTCTCGACCTTGAGTCCCTAATGTAACTGGTTCCTCGCCATCAGGGCCCTTTACATATGACATGCCAGGCACACAGTTCCCTCGGAACACCGTCCAGCTTTATACCCAGCATTTTTTCCGCCCTGTGTTGCTGCTACACATTCCACCTGATGGACTGCATCCCCCCCCCCCACGGCGGCGGCCCTCACCAGTGTGTACCACGCCAATACCCTCCCCACGGGTGTTGGTTCCAGTGAATTTTACCCTACTGTTTGTTGTGTGTTTGTCTGCCCCAGTGCTCCATGCCAACTATGTGGCCCAGTTTCCTTTCCTATTTTTTAACCGACCGCAGGCTGGGCCGGCCCTTCCTCCTGCCTTCTACCCCGGCATACACCCAAAGGATGTGGACACATCGCCCTTCCCGCTCCCTCCTCCTATGGCTGATAAAAGCATGTCAATCAGCAATGCGACCATGCCCATCCGTGATACCCGCCCCCTCCGGGAAGCGGCTAGATGGCGATCATGCGCGCGTTAGTCCACATGTAAAACTTTACATCCCTTTGCATCCAACCCACGACGCATGGCATCCACCTCTGGCCCCCCTGAGTGCATTAGTTTGGTTACCAATGTATAATGGGCTGGCCCTTCCTGATTTGGACAACGTCTGTGCACTGTGGACTTGTACTTCCAAAAAAAAAAGGGCCGGAGATTCCTAACCCTGTGGGATGGCTATGGGCTATCTGAGGCGACCTGGGAACCCATATCAGCCTTTATACAGCCAGATGGGAGTATCAACCCCAACCTCCGCTCCTACCTCGTTGAGAACAACGAGGGACAGCTACTAACCCGTGCTGAGACTCTATCCCAGCGTAAAAAGAAAAACTAATCTCCTGGTGTCTATCTATTAACTGTCTTCTAACCTTCTAGGTCTTCTAACTTCCCAGGGGCAGTGAGCATTCTTGTGCAGATATGTCTGCGTAGGTGTGTGAGAGCAGTTGTCACTGTTGCCCCACATTGCATCGCAGGACAGGACCGGTAGCCCCCCGTGACAACCGCTCCCTGGCGGAAGGCCATCTTTTTTGCCCAGATCACTGCTTTCTGAGCGCTGCACCAGCCCTGGCTGTGCCCTGCAGTCCCATGCTTATGGTTACCAGCGTGAGCCAGGTGTCCGCTCATCAGGTTTGCAGCCACCCAGCGAGTGTGTGCCTTGTTGACCATGTGTTCCATGGAACTGCCCTGATGTAATGACCTCGGTGAGCCAACAAAGAGCAGTGGCGTTCTACTCCAGGGGGGAATGACAAGCAAGGTGTTATGAGGCAAGGTCTGTCCACCCTCCTTGGGGACAGGGGTGCTGACAGTTAGGACCCCTGACTGGTCCAGACCCATGGGGTTGAACCCTTCCTTACAGGGTTTACCATACCCCTAAGTGTGGTACGTATGTCTGTATGTGTTTCACTTCACCCCCCGGCGTGGCTCCCGGAGACCGGGATTCGCTGACGTCGGACCGAAGTTCCTAATCAGGTACTATTACCACTCCTATACCGCCCAATTTCCAAAGCCACTACGTACTAGAAGGGGGGGGTGGCAAAGTGTGCTAAGGGCATACAAAACGCCCGTTTTTCTAAGGGCCAAAAACTAATACATTCCCCCTGTCCACGAGAAAAAACACATGGGACAGTGAACACCACTACACTACACTCACTAATGCCAGCACCAGCCTTCGAAGGCAGGATGAGCTCAACCGCACTCAGTCCCTACCAGGCTTGCTGACCCTAACCCCTAGACACGCTACTGGGTGTTCATGACGAAGGAATCACGGGCACTACTGGCCCCCCTGTGAAATTGCAAGAGATTACAGGGCTACTAAACGACTGTGGCCTAACAGGGACGTCACAACACGTTTCCCTGTCAGGGCTTGGAGGGAAGGAGTGCTATGTTTGCGTGCACAGCGTGTATGTTGGAGAGGTCCGACTGTCCTTGCCACTCACGGCTGAGGTACAGTTTGTTGATTGTGTGATCAGCGCCCTTTTTAGCGTGGGCAGAAAAATCCAAAGTCGCCGAAGGCAACTGCAGCTGCACCAATCACCCTGCCCTCTCCCACCTGTAAAGCAGAGGCAGATGAGACCTGGTTAGCGGCTGAGGAACCAAGCCACCCTCCACGTATTATACGCTTCTCAGGATGTCCTATAATACGCTGTCCTCTAACCAGGCCGCAAGCAGGGAAGCTTGAGGACTCCGCCCGTTTTCTTAGAGAACCTAGGGCGGAGCCCTGGGTAGCCTAAGCAAGAGTTATACCGTGTGCACTGCGTGTGGCCTATATCCCTTTAATGCATCGTGTGCATGGAGGGAAGGGAGGCGAATAACTAAACTCTATCTACAACCACTTACCATTAACAACCAATCAGCGCGTGACTCAACCAGGAGGTGAGCTCCTCCTGCGCTTACCTACCTTACTCACCACGCACCATGTGAATGCCGAAGGGAACACAAACGCAAAACGACCCTAAGTGTTTAAACAACCTTACGGCGAGTTATAAACAACCCTATTCGATTTATGCATTGTGTGTCATGCATGCCCTTCTTACCTTGTTTTCTGCAGAAAAAGGAGAGGGAATGACGCACTGCACAGCGCAGAACAAGCCTAAGCGTTTTAAGCAACCCCATTTTAACGCTACGGCAACACGAGCAGGCACTTTCGTTTTTGACCCGTGAAGAGAAGAGAAAAGGGGATCCGGACACAAGGAAAGCGCGACAGCGTGTGAATGTCTAGATTAGGCATATGCATCGCGAGCACAGCGCATACACTAACCCTACGTACGCACTGCGTGCTCCATTTGTTACACATACCTCTCATTTTTGTTTTGACCTGTGCAGAGCAAGGGAAGTGAACGCCTAAAGCCCCAACGAACGCCAAACCACAGGATTCACTCCCTGTTGGTTCCATTTTCTATTTTATTCATCTCTTGGAGATTTGTGCCCTCCATTGGGAGTGTTGCTGCGCCCTGAGCTTTGGTCAGGTTGTTTACTAAAACGCTGATCATACAGCGATCGCTGTCCGCATTAGAGCGTTTGACTGTACCCTAGTGGACAAGCATGTGTGCTCTAGGGAGGGAGTCCTGGGTTCAAACCCCACTACCCCCAAATTTTTACCCCAAGTTTTCGCCTCACGCTGGCGACTTTTGAGGAATGCTCCATCGAAGGGACATCATTCACAGTACATTACACTGATTTTCAAGGGTACCTACAGTGTGATGGGCTTCTTTGAACTGATGGGAATGTCCTTGGCTGGTTCAATTCATTTTCTGAGGTAATTTAGGGGCAATATGAGCCTTTTTCCTTGGTCCTACTAGCTTGATCAACTAGTACTCCAGGGGGGAGTAAGAAAACGTCATTGCCATGTCTTTCTTGGAGGTCTTGATCCAGGCCAAGCCCGCCCAAAAACCCTTTTGTTGATGCAGAGACTTACTTAAAAAATTTAATCTCTCTTTTAAAGCTTAAAGTACACTTTCTCAAAGTAACTAGGGTTATAACACTTACCCTCCCATGAAGTTAACCCCTACCACTCAACTGAGCGGAAGCGTCTTCCTTCATGGAGGTTATACAAAGTTAAAGTAGGCACTTCATGTCTAAGTCCTTGTTGGTTAAGCTTAATGGTCCCCCACCTCAAGACCCCTATACTCAACTGATTCTACCACTTATTGTAGTTCTACTTTTTACCTGTTTCTGAGTAGGTAGGTAGGTAGGTGCACTCGGTCGTGGACAGGCGCCCCATGGTCCCCGCTGGTGTCGCCCCTGTGACGAACAGGAAGAGGCTCCGCGTGTGTAGAGGGGAGGCGGCTTACTTCCCGCTAGACCTGACTGTTGGCCCCCAACAAAGCGGCCCCGGGCAACACCGGGAGGGCTGATCGCCGCCAGCGTGACGTGCTTGTCTCGCCGGGAGGGTGTGCCCCCGTGCTTGCGCACGTCCCCTCCCTTGGGCGGAACCCTAGAGGTTCACCGGACTTCCTGGCGTATCCCGTTCCCAAGGCATGCATGCACGTTCGTGGTACTAGGGTTCCGAGGCGCTTGGGTGTCGCACGCTCCGCCTCGAGTCCCAAAACAGCGCAGGCCTTAGGATGCAGCCTTACCCCCGGTCTCCGGATCTCGTTTGGCCGGGTCACCTGCATGGCACGGGCTGCCTCAGTGCCCGGGCTGTGAGCACTGGGTTTCCTACTGTTGTGCGGCGTTTGTGTTTGGGTCCCGTTCGCGGTTGGGTGCGGGTTTTTTTATCCCCGCCAGTCCTGGCTGGGTCTTGGGTGGGTGTGTTTGGGCACGGTTTGTGGTGTTCTCCCTCTAGTGTCGGCTGTTTGTGGTGCTCGTGGTTGGGGTTCGGTGTCGGCCTGCTTATGGGACGTGTGTGGTTTCGTGGGCGCCCCGCTTGCCCCCCAGCCTTTTCCAATTCCGGCGTGCGGTGTGGGTGTGTGTGCTGGGCCCGAGTCTCAGCTGTGCGCAGCCCTTCTTGGCTGGGTTGTCGGGGTGTGTTTTTTGCGCTTTTTTTTTCTTTTCTTTTTTCCTGTCCCGGGCCTTGTGGTCCCTGTCCCCCCATCCCCTTTCTTTCGGGCTGGACTGCTGGCTCCCTTTTTTTTTTTTTCGCTGTCCCTTTTCCCGGCCGGCCGCTGTTCCTTGCTTGGTGTTGCCGGTTTTGGGTGGGTGGTCCCCCTGTGCCTCTTGGGGGGTCCTGTCTTCGGTGCCTTCTGGGGGGGGGGTTTAGCCGCCTCTGGTGGTGTTCGCGGGCGGTTTGGCGGCTGTGGGCTGTTTTCGCGCCTTTTCCCCCTCCCCCCTCCTTTTTTTTTTGGGGGGGGGGTTGCCTGTTCCTCCCTCTGCCTTCCCTAGGTTGGTGCACGCACTGGCCTGCATTAAGTGTTGTCTTCCGGGCTGCCGTTTTCAGTTGCGTTCTGTTTGGTCGCGCTCCGGCCGCATGGGTCGGGTGGGCTATGCACACGGTGGGCTCGGCGCCCCTTCTTGCCGGGTTAGGTCCTGGCTCTGCCGGCTGGGCGGCTGCGCCAGGCAGCTGCTTGTGGTTCTGGGTTAGGGGGCTGGGGTTGTTCGTGTCCCTTCCCCTCTGCGGGGCCGGTTGTAATCTTCTGGGTGGTCCGCCACCGTTGTTGCCAGGCGCGCTGTGGCCCCGTGTGTGGCCTGCGGTGCTGGTGTGTGGCGTGCTGGTGTGGCGCCTTCCAGGGTGTGCGGTGGCTGGCTTCGGTTAGTCTTTCAGGTTAGCGTCAGTTGTCACGTGTTGTGCCGCTCTGTGCCGCGTCGCGTCGCGTCGTGCTGTGGCGCGTTGCACTGTGGTGCGCTGTGGTGCGGTGTGCCGTGGTCTCGCGTGGTGCCGCGGTTGGTCAGTGGAGGTCAGCCTGGCCTGTGTCGTGGTGCGGAGTGCGGGCCGGAGTGTGGCTGGCTGGTGGCTGGGGTGCGGTTAGGTGTGGGTGTCTCGCTGGGTCCGTGCTGTGGGGGCTCGGGCGTGCCGCTCGGGCTGGTGGGTCGGGTGGGTCGATCGCGTGACGGTCCGTGGGGTTGCCCTCCCTGGGGGCCTGTGCCTTGGTCCCGTGTCCTCTGCGGGTTTCGGTCCCTAGTCCTGGCCGCGGTGGCCGTGCCTTTGTCCTCTCCCGGTGCCTGTGAGGTGGCCCTTGTGGTGGCCGGGGTCGTCGCCTGGCGGTGAGGGCGTGGTGGTGCGCCGTGCGGCGGCGTTTTCTGCGGCTTCCTCTGTAGGTGTGGCCCATTCTCCCCGTGTAGGTGTGCCCTCCATTCTCCGTGTGGATTCCGGTGGCTGGTGGGTGTGTGCTGGTGTGATCCGCACGACGTCCGATGCTTGCTTCGGTGGTGTGTGTTGGGGGGTGCAACCCCGGGTGTCGTGGGGTGTTTGGTGGAGGTGGGGCGGCGCTGGTCCCCCCCTCGTGGTATGCCCTTCCTGGGTGTGGGTCGTGGCGCCTGCTGTGGTGCCATTTTCCTCTGTGCCTTGGTCCCCACTCCCGCCCCTTCCTGGTTCTTGGGTGGTTTCCTGCCCCCATGTGGTGTCTCTTCTGGCGTCCTGTCCCTGTGAGTGCCTGCCCTCACTTGGGGCCCCTCCGTGCCCTCTTGCCTGAGTGGTCCTTGGTGTCCCTTGCCCTTCCCTTGCCCTTGTCCTTCCCCTTCCTGGTGTGGTGGTGGCGGGAGGGGCGGGGTGGGGGGGGGGGCGCCGGCGGCCCAGGCCTGGGCTTGGGTGGCCTGGAGCCACTGGCGGAGGGCTTGGGAGGTGTAGGGGGGGTGGAGGCCCTGGACCGCATCGCGGAGGAGGGCCTCCCATGCCGCTTGCGGCATGATGGCCTCCGGGGCGGCCTCGTTGGGGTTTGCGGGCGTGCGGGTGCGCACCTCCTCGAAGGTATGCACCATGTGCAGCCCCTCGTGCCTTCCCGCTCCCCCGGCCCACTTCACCCAGCGGCGGAGCTCCTGCAGAGCGGGAGGAGACCACCAGGCGAGGTGGGCGGGGGCCTGGGGGGGGGAGGGGTCCGTGCCTGGGGTCCTGGAGCGGCGGGGGGAGGACGTCGACCTGCGTTGGTGGCGGGGGTGGCGGTGCCTGGGGAAGCGGGAGCGGCGGTGGCGGGGGCTGGGGGTGTAGGACGGGTACGGGCGGAGGGGGGAACGGGAGGGGGAGGTGGACATGGGGCGGCGGTGGCGCGCTTGGTGGCGTCCGGGGGAGCGGGAGTGGTGGTGGCGGGGGCTGGGGGTGGTGGATGGGTATGGGCGGCGGGGGGAACGGGGAGCCCGGCAGGGCGTGTGGGGGGAAGGGGAGGTGGACGTGGGGCGGCGGTGGCGTGCCTGGCGGCGTCGGGGGGGGCGGGAGCGGTGGTGGCGGGGGCTCGGGGTGGGGGTCTTGTATGGCCGGTGGGGGGAGGGGGAGGTGGACATGGGGCGGCGGTGGCGCTCGTGGTGGTGCCCGGGGGAGCGGGAGCAACAGGAGCGGGGTCGCGGGGGGTCGTGGTGGCACCTGGGGGAGCGGGAGCGGCGCGAGTGGGTGGTTGAGGCGCGGTGGGAGTGTGGGCGCCGTGGGCGAGTGTGCCGTGCGGGGGGGGAGCGGGAGCGCTGCCGTTTGCGGGACCGGGCCTCGTCGCTCGAGTCGGGCCAGTCAAGAGGCGTCGGCGGCCCCTGGGGGGCTTCGCGTGGTGCCGCTTGGTACTGGGGGGGGGGGGGGGAGGTCCCCTGTCGTCCATGGATCCGCCAAGTAGGGGTGTGGTGGCGGCAGCGGCTGGTGGTATGGGTCGAGTGACTGTCCTTGGCGGGGTTGGGCCCGGAGGGCCCCTTCGGCGTGGACGTGGTGGCCTCGGGGATACGGATACGGTTCCTGGTACGGGGGGGGTGGCTGGTACGGGGGGGGTGGCCCCTGGCGGTAGGTGGGGTATGCGGGTGGAGCGCTCGGTGGCTGCCATCCCACTCGCTGGTGCTGTTCGTGCATGGGGGGTTGTGGCCCGGTAGGGTAGGGCGGTGGGCAGTGGCAGTGGTGGGGGTGGTGTTGGTAGTGGTGGTGGTGGGGCCGCTTGTGGTGGTGGTGTGGGTAGTGGTGGGGTTGGTGTTGCGGGTATGGCCCATGGACCCCTTGTGGGTTTTGCGGTCACCCTTGTGGGGGTGGGGAGTTGGGCATCGTGGGCAGTCCCCGGGGCTGCACTATGTGGTGGGCAGGGGGGGCGGGTCGGGATCCGGGCTTGACGGTGACGGTGATCGAGGGGTCCCACGTCCCTGGGTCGGTTTGGCCGGCGGTGGTGGTGGTTTGTGGGGGATGGATGACGGGGCGCTTGGTGACGGGGATGCGGACGAGGGCTTGGACGGGGTCATGGTGGGTGGCCGCCTCTGCGGTGGTGGTGGGTGCCGGTGGGAGGGGGGCGTGGGTTGCGGTGGGAGGGGGGTCCTGGCTTGGGTGAGGGTCCGGGTGGGGGTGGTGTCGGTTAGGTTTGTGTCGTTGCGTTTGTGGTGTTGTGTGTGCTCGCGTGGGCGCCGGCTTGGGTTTGGGGTCGGGTTTGGGGTTGGGGTCCGGTTCCAGGTTGAGGAGTACCTCTGTCTGGAGGTGTGAGGGCGCCGATGTCGGGTCGGGGGTCGTCCCGGTGCGTTGCCGGGGTGCCCAAGTCGCCTGTGTCGGGGCTGGGGGGTCGGTGCGTGCGGCCGCAGCTTTGGCTTTTGCCGTGGCCTTGAGGATGAGGGCGGCGGGGAAGGGGGGGTCGGAGGATGAGGTGGAGGAGGTGGACGAGGCTGAGGATGAGGAGGGGGTGGTGGACGCGGGTTGGGCTGTGATGCGGGCGGGCTTGCGGGCGGCGACTTCTGCTGCGGCCACTGCTGGGAGGATGGAGGGCATGTCCTCGGGCTGTAGGTTGGGGGCAGGCGGCTGGGGGGGCCCGGTCGTGACCTGGCGGCCCGGCGGGCCGATCTGGTCGGCAGCGGCGGGGGAGGGAGGCGCGGGGCTGAGGCTTTCTCCTTCTGGGCTTGGCTGGGCCCGGGTCCTGCAATGTGCGAGGTTGTGTGGGTTGGCGTCCGCGGGGGGGAACAGTTCGCGTGGGCTGCATTCAGGGGCCGGGGGGGGTGGGCCTGGGTCCTCTGGGGTGTGTGCGGGGGGCGTGTGCTGGCCACTGGGTGGGGTGAGCGTGCCGCGGGGCGCGGGGCCCCTCTCGGCGGGTGTGTGTGGGTTGTCGAGTGTCGGGGGTGGTGAGGGGTGTCTGGTGGGTGGGTGTGTGGCGGGCGTGTGCTGGTGTTCGGGCGGTTGGGGGAGGCCCGTGTCGCGGGGCCCGGGGGTGCGCGCGATGGTGGGCGTGTGTGGGTCTCCGGTTGAGCAGCGAGAGGGGGGGGGCATGGGCGGGGATTGTGCGGTGGGGTGTGCTGTGTCGCTGTATGTGTCCGCTCGCCGCGGCGCGCTTGCGTGGCCAGTTGTAGGTCGGGCGGTGTGGAGGAGAAGCTTGCCGTCTTCTGCTGCAGCGGCAAGGATTTCGCTGACGAGCTTGCGTATCTGGTGGACCTCTTGGTCAGTCGTGGGAAGGGGGCATGCTAGCTTTGGGCTAAGACCCGCGCGGTTGAGGACCCTGTGGATGGCGTGGTACCCGCAGGTGAGGAACTGCTGCGGTCTGGGGGGGGGGGTTTGGTCGTGTGTCCGGGCCGGCCTCGACTTGTGTGTGGGCGGTGAGGATGGCCCAAACCCAGGGCACAGTCCCCGTGGGTGGCCAGCGGCGCTGGATCCAGTGGGTTAGGCAGAGCATGGCCAATCCCAGGTGGTAGCCCGCCTTCCCTGAGGTGATTTGGGCCGGGGCGCGGGCGGGGGGCTTGTCCCCTAGCTGGACGACGCCCCTGAGGACCCTGTGCTGGGTGGTGGGGTCCCCTACTGCCCCTGGTGGGGCCGTCTCTGGGGCGAACATGGTGTCTGTCCCTTGGATGAGCCATTGCGGGCCGGGGGACGTAGCCGTAGCGGCTATCACGTAGTACTGGCCGCGCTCGAGGACTGTAACCCAGACCTCCGGCGGGGGGTGGTCACTGTCTGTAGGTGGGGGGGGGGGGGGTTGTCGTCTGGGGTGCGGAGGCCGGCTGCTCGGAGGGCGGTGTCGCGGGTAGGTGCGGTGGCTCGTTCCCACTGCTCCGGGCGGTTCGGGTCCGCTGGGTGGTCCGTCTCCGCTGGGGCCTGTCGTAGGCGTACGGTCCCTTGACGCGTGACGTTGATGCCGGTGTCGTGCGTCAGGGCCTCGCCCAACTCGATCGGGGGGATCCAGACGTGCTGGCCCTGGGTGTGTTTGCGGGCTCGCCAGAGCACGAGGTCTACGATGGTCTCGTGGAGGCCGCTGCCTGGGGTGGTCAGGTCCTGGAGGGCTTTGACGGTGAGCTTGGTCCAGTCGTTCTGTAGGCGGTACCAACCCAGGGGGGGGGTCGGGGCCCTGTCTTGGAGGGTTGCTCGGAGGAGGTTGGGGTCGCGGATGGTGGCCGGTGTGAGGGGGGGGTGCCCCGGGTCCGGGGGGGGTGGGCCGGATGGGCCTCCAGGGTCTTGCCCGTCCACGTCGATGCATGGTTGGCCCTGGTTGGGCTCGGCCGGACTGGGCGGTGCTGAATGGCTTCTTGGGTGAGAGATGGGCCTCGGGGCGCTGTGGTGGTGTCTTGGAGGCCTGCGGATGGAGATGGGGGGCGTGTGCGGGGCGCGGAGTTGGATAGTGGACGTCTGGGTCATGCACGGCATGGTAATGGATGAGACGCTGCATGTGTTCCCTGGCGGTGGGGTCGGTGAGTTGCTCCGCGTGTGTTAACAGGAGGTGTTTGCAGTGTACCATTTGGGCCGCTGCTCTGCGGGCTGCCTCTAGCTGGAGATGTGCTGCTGCCTCCATGGGGTTTTTCGTGTGTTTGGTGAGGTGTCGGTGCAGGGCCTGTGTCACCACCCCTCTCATGGTGGCCTCTTTGACCAGGGGATCCCGGAAGAGGTTTTCGGTGGCCTGGTGTGCGTGGCTGTGGGTTGGCCATCCTTCGTGTTGTCGCAGGGTTTCCGCCGGGGACCAGCCCACTTGCGTGTCCCTGCCTGTATGGAGGGGGCATTTCTTGAAGTGTTCCCAGTCCTCCGGGGTGGTGTGGTCGCACGGGCAACGGGTGTGTTCTTCGGGGACGTGGATGTGCTTGCGGGCGAGCCATCTGGCGACCCTGGTGAGGAATGGTAGTTGCTCCCTGAGGAGCTGGATGCGTCGTTTTTGGAGGTGGGCTGGGACGTTTGCTGGGCGCAGTGCTGAGTGGTAGAGGGGGATTTGCAGTCTGTCCTGGAGCTCCTGGATGTGCGCCCGGCTGTCTGCGTCGCCGAGCACGCGGGCGAGATGTTGGATGGGGTTGGAGTAGTGGTATGCTCTGTCGTGAGAGGAATAGGGGGCGTCCTCTGGTACCCAGTCCGGGGTCTGATGGGGCTCGGGTACAGGGGGCACGTGTTGGAGGTGTGTGTGGTTGCGGCCAAGGTCAGAAATCTGGAGGGCTGGTAGGTGTGTTGTGCGCTGGTGTACTGCCTGGTTGTCGACCTTACCATTTCCGTATTGGTGTCTGGGGGACTCTTGTTTCACGATGTGGAGTTGGACGTAGGGGGGAAGGCTGCGAAGGGCTTTCCAGAGCAGCAGTGCCTGGGTGCCGAGGCTCGTCGCGGTGGCTCTGTGAGATGGTTGCTTTGCTGTGCGGAGGAGCAGGTGTGTGTCGACAGTGGCGTCTACCACGAACCAGACCCTGACGATGTGCGGGGAGTGGGCGGGTAGGTGGGCCGCGATCTCGGTGATGGCGTAGGCCATGGCCCCTAGCTCCCTGTGGGAGGAGGCCCCATAGGTGGTGTGGCCCGTGTGGTGGTCCATGTGGTAGTGTTCCCCGGTGTGGGTTAGCTGCAGGGTGGCCCCCCCGGTGATGGGCGTGAGGGCGGATTCGCCTGAGGCGTCGGTGAAGAAGAGCCGGTCCGCCAGTGATGGTTGTGGGAGGCGGCATGGGTTCATGGGCAGGTAGGCGTATATGGCAAGACCCGTGGCGAGGTGGGCCACTGGGGTTTTGGGCTGCATGATGGGGGTGGCGTACACCCCTATTCCTTTGGAGATGATGTGTTTCGCTTGGGGGGACAGGGCTATGAGTCCCTGCTCCGGCTGTCCTTGTGTGAGGTGGGAGGAGTGTAGTGGAGGATGTAGGCGGTGTCGGGGTTTAGGTCGTGGCATGTGAGGGTTTGTGTTTGGTGCTCCGATGTGTGGCAGGAGTGGTGGAGCGGATAGTAGGGGTGTTCGTGCTTGCCCGTTCTGCCTGGCTCGTACATGCTGTAACGGATGGCGACTCCTGCCGGGTCGGGGCGGGGCCATGTGGGTGTAGTGGTGAAGAGCCATTTGGGCGCGTGGTCGGGGTTCCATGCTACCGTGGGGTTGGTGTCGGTGCGGTGGAACCATGGGGCAACCCGGCGTAGGCCTGTGGTGGTAGGTGGGTTGTGGGGTGGGTGTGGTGGCGTGCTCTGAGGTGTAGTACGGGCCATGGTGTGGTTGGTGCCTCGGGGTCACAGGCCCAACATGTGCGTGGCATGCCCTGGGAATCATGGGGGACCAGTGGTAGGTCTCGGGCGGTCATGTGGTGTTTCGGTATGCGCCATTTTGCCCCGTGGTGGATGACGGTGGTCTGCGTGGGTTTGGCTTCATTCAGGGCCAGTAGTAGGGTTAGTGGTGGGACTGGGCCCGTCACCGGGGGGACGGGTTCGTGTTTCGATCCGGTGGGTGCGTAGGGCGGTGTTGCTGGGATAGGTCGGGGGTGTTGCTTTGTGAATTCTCGGTAGGCTGTGTGCATGTCTTTGCTTCCCGGTAGAGTGTGTCCCGCTGCTCGTGCCGTCTGCGTGAGGTACTGGTGGAAGAGGCGGTATTGTGGCCATGCGGGAAGCTGTAGCAAGGGGGTGTGGTGTGCCCCGCTGTGGTGCAGGACCCGCATTTGGGGGAGGGTGACGTATACTACGGTGATGGAGGCCCCGACAAGGTCTATGGTGTGGATGGTGCCCTTGGGGTGATGGTGGAGGTCCCCGCAGAGGACCGCTAGTGGCCCTTCCTCTGGGCACGTGTGGTTGGTGAGTATGGCGTGGTGTGGGGATGGGAGGAGAAGCTGCATGTGGTTCCACAGGCGCGTGTTCATGTTGGTGGGCATGCCCGTCTGGTGGAAGCCCAGCGCGGGCATGTGTTGCGGGCCCGTTGTGCGGCTTGGAGGCGGATTGCGGTGACCTCGCGGACCTCCGGTGAGTGGTTGTGGGTCATGCGGTGAAGGAGGAGGGCGGTGTGTCTGGTGTAGGCCGCTTTCACCTCGTCCCCTATGGCGTCCCCATAGTGGGGCCATGCTGCTCGGATGGCGCGGGTGGGTATGGACGTCGGCCAGCCCCCGTGTGCTGCCAATGCCTTGGTCACGGCGCGTGTGGCCAGCTGGAGGGCGGTGGTGGGGTGTGTCAGGTGGAGTGCTTGGAAGCCTATGGAGGCGTTCAAGACCCCGGTGAGGTAGTACGCCAGGCTCTGTCGGGACGGGGAGAGGGCCTTGGTGGTGGGGGATGCATTTCTGGGGAGATGGGCGAGGTGTGATTGCAACTTGGGAGGGAGGGTGGCGTCCTCAGGGTTGGCGGCCTGGATTACCCCCAGGTGGTTGGTAGTTGTCTCGACTTGCATGGGGGGCCCTTGTGGCCCTAGGGTGGGAGGTGTGGCAGACCCCTTGATCATGGCCACTGACGTGGTGGGGTGGACGATGAGGTTGTTGTGGGAGAGGTAGGAGACGGTCACGTCCAGTAAGTCGTTGGCCTGTTGGGTGACTGTTGGCCCGGGGTCCGGGGCATGGGGTTCGTGTGGGGTGTGCGCGACCGTGAGGTTGGTGTCGTCCGCGAAGCCCACCAGGGGGGAGAGGAGGGGGTAGGGTGCGTAGGCCGGGTAATCCTGGTCGATTGCGAGGGCCAGGGGGAGCGTCACTAGAAGGTACAGGAAAGGGCCCTCTGCTCCCCCTTGGGGGACCCCGCTGCCTGGCTCCAGGAAGGGGGTGAGGCCTGCTCCAGTGCGGACCGTGTATTTGCGGGTGCAGATGTAGCCGGAGGTGAAGTTGTAGAAGGGGAGGCCTAGGCGTTTCCACAGCGCTTCTAGAAGGAGCCAGGGGGTGTTCGGGAAGGCTCCTTTGACGTCGAGGGAGGCCATGATGAGGTCCACCGGGTCCATGTCTGCAATGGTGTCCTGGGGGAAGATGGCCTCGTGTGGGGACCGGCCTGGGATGGCCCCCCAGAGGCTTGCTGGTATGTGGGGGTGCAGGTGGGGGCGGATGCGGCGTAGGAGGATGGTCCAGACGATTTTGACCTCCGTGACCGCACGGACTATAGGGCACCAATTGTCTGGGTTTGCCCAGTCCCCTTTTTTGTAGAGGGGGCAGACAACGTTTGCCCAGTCTGGTGGCAGGGGGGTCCGCCCCGTGACGATGTCCCAGAGGCGGTGGGCGAAGATGCGGAGGAGGTGGGCGGGGAGGTGGTAGTATGCCTCCGCAGGGAGGCCGTCATAGCCTGGGGTTTTGTGTTGCCGGAGACTGTGGATGGCCTTCCGGACTTCGAGGATGGTGAAGGGGCGTTTTTCCAGTTGCCTCCTCTGGGCGTGGTTGAAGACCCGAGGGAGGCGGTCGATTTTGGCCTGGGTGTCTGGGTCTAGTGTGTCTGGGGTGGGGGTGTGTTGCCGGAGGGAGCTGTCTTGGGTGGCTTGGAGCACTGTGGCTGGGTTGTTGGTGAGGGAGCCGTCCTCCTGCCGGACCGTGGTGATGGTGCGGTGGCCGGTGTCGGTCATGGCGTCGTTGAGGTGGCGGATGGCCTTGTAGGGGAGTTCATGTTGCGCATACCGTTCGTGTTCCTGGGCGATGCGCTGTTGCCTGTGGATGTGCCACCGCTGCAGGTCTGCCCTGATGTGGGCTATCCGTGTCCTGCAGTGGTGTATCTGGCGGCGGGTTTGGGGGGTGTCGGTGTGGAGGAGGGTCGCCAGTTGTTGCTTCGCATGCCAGAGGTCATGGAGCATGTTCCCCAGGGCCGTGGGTGGTTGGTCGTCGTCTGTGTGGGGGTGTTGCTGGAAGCCGCAGGCGACGGCGGCCGTGCGCATGGCTGTGAGTAGGTCGCTGGTGTCTGGTTGGATGCGCCGGGCGCGGTCTATGGCCCTGTGATATTGGGACCGGGCATGCTTGTCATGCAGCGGGGGCATCCTCAGGGGGGGTGGTAGGCCTTGGTCCGCATCCTCTGGGGGGCTGGGGGGAAGGTTGGGGATGGTGAGGCGGATGTGCAGGGGGCTATGGCCTGTGGGTCCCAGCGGGAGCGGTCCATATCGGGCCTCTGCTCGGATGATGGTGCTGGGGTCGCCATAGCATACGTCGATGCGGGATGGGGCGGCATCTGTTTGCTGGGGGAAGTGGGATGGTTGGCCTTCGAGGTTGGCTGTCAGGTCCACGAGCCCCAGCATTTCGATGGTGTCCCGGACTGCTTGGTCCTGGGGTGTGGCCTGTCCCCCTCGGTCCGCTGGGGTGGGGGCGGCGTTCATGTCGCCGATGATGACTGTGGGGGCGAGCATGGCCATCTGGCGGTATGCCTCGGCCAGGGCTTGGAGGAAGGGTTCCGTGGCTTCGCCGAAGGGGACGGGGCTGTTGATGACGTTGAGTTGCCATCCGTCCCCGACGACCTCAAAGACACCTAGCCTCCCTGGGACACTGAGGTGGTGGACGAGGTAGACGTGGATGCTGGTTTGGGCGTATAGGGGGGTCCCCTTGTGCCAGTAGCATTTGTACGGTTTTTGGTCCGGGGTATATATGGGGGTGGTTTCTGGGGGGTCGTCGCGTTGTAGGCCTTGTTCCTGGAAGGTGAGGAGGTGGAGAACCCAACCCGGCCCCTGTGCCATCGGGAGCTCTTGGGGGGCGGTTGTGGCGTCCTTGGAGTATGTGACGGCCGGGTGGTTGAGGTCGAGGAGGTTGACGTTGGCCTCGGTGGGGGCGGGCCGGGGTTGTGGAGGCTTGTGCCCTCGGCCCTTGCCCCGTCAGGGAGGGGGACTGGGGCTCGGGGTTTTTTTGCCGGTTGGTGGGCGTTTGGGTAGGTGCGGCGGGGGGAGGCCTTGGCTCCACTCCGGGGGGAGCTCCCCAGTGTATTTGGTGCCTGTTTGGGCCTTGTTCTCTTCGGTGCGGAGCTGGATGGGGTGGGCGCTGCTGAGCTCCAGGGTGTAGCTTACTGGTTTGTCCGGGGCGCTGCTGCCTTGGTCTAGCTCCTTTTGGCGGTGCCACATCACTCGGATCTGTGGCCCCCCGTTGTCCCCCGGTTCCGTGAGGCGGTACTGGATCGTGCCCTCACACCAGATTCAGTCGCCTGTGTGGTCGTTGCGGAAGGGCTGTTGGACCTTGGCGCCTTTTTCGAATCCTGGGTACGCTTTGGGCGGGGGCGGTGCTGGTGGCGGGAGGGAGGATGATGAGGATGCCTGATCCGGGTGGGGCGATGGTAGTGATGGGAGGGAGGATGACGAGGATGCTTGGTCCGGGTGGGGCGGTGGTAATGGTGGGAGGGAGGATGACGATAATGCTTGGTCTGGGTTCGCCGGGTGGGTCGGCTGGGACGCAGGGGGTCGGGAGGTCGCTGCTTTTCCGGCTTGATTGGTTAACTGTTTCAGAATTCAGTTGCTTGGGGAAGTCATATTCTGTGTCTGGCCTACCTCTTTTGCCCCACATTCATAACCAACACGATTCCATCCAAAAGAGTGCACATGAAGTGCTTGATGCTAACTTGGAGGCTAGAGTCATGCCAGTTTTTACATAAAATCATTTGTTCTATCCATTGTGATTGAATCTTTGTACTTATGCCTGCTTTGTCTAATTGCAGCCCCTCTGTGATACACTGGATCTCAAACCTATTCATTGCTTCGATCCACATCATGTTTGTGCTCTACTTGCTGCTTTTGCTCTGTTTTCGGACACCAAAACCTGCAGGATTTCATCAAAACTCTTAGGGCACTAATCAAGGCCAGCTTTCTGACCCCAGTATCCACCAAGACATCTGCGATCACTTCTTTCCGTCCACACATTACCCGCACCTTCAAGTGCGATTGCCGCTCATCGCCATGTGGTGTACGGACGACTCTCACAGAATGCAACTCTAGCACGGACGGGTGCATAAGGACTCCCAACGTGTGATCGCATATCTCATAGATTTTTGGTTGGTCCTGCCCATCCACGGGACTCTCCGTTATCTCTCCAACCTTCTTGTCCCAGCTGCCAATATCCACTTGTACTTCCCTTCGCAGGGCGTCCCATGGACTAGCACTGGTTGAACTCAGTGGCTTTGGCTCCTTCGGAACCTTCTTCGGCACCGTAGATGTCTTCTTCGATTGGATTCCACTGATTTTCAGAGGAGAGTCCTCCGGTGTCTCACTCCCGTGGGTGCTTCTCTAAGTTCGGTCGACCGCAGCCCCGTCTTGTTGCGAATCAACCGGCCATGGGGCACTTCTCTCGTTCTGCAAGGTCTTGAGCGCTTCCATGCCCCGCATTAGCAAATTGGCCACTTCCTCAGTTTGTCGAATTCGGCGGTAACTTCCACGCACTTGTCCTCCTGACCTTGCCTCCTTTGCCCACGCTTCCAAGCCTCTATGCGCTTCTCTTTTGGCACCTTCTCAGGGTGGGCTTGGAGGTAAGCCTTCTTGTCCTCCGGGTAGATCTTGCATATCTTATGATCGTGTTTGTGTGGGAGGTTCTTCCCATAACAGATCCAGCATCGGTCATGTTCCGGCCGGTATTCCTTCAAGGAGAGGGGCCGATTGCCGATCCTCCGCAGCGGTTTCCCCATTCCTCCACTAACCGGTGCTCCCCTCCACTTCGACTTGTCTTGCCCATGCTCCCTCACGTTGTGCGCCACAAACGCAAAGAAGTGCGCTTCCTCATGATCCTCCCGGGTCATACTCTCGCCCCCGGCATCTTTCAAACTCCCGCCGCGATCATCTTGGAGCTCTCAATGATGTGGATCTTCGCGCCAATTGTGGTTCCCATGATTGTGACGGTCTTTAATATGCGCTTCGTTTTTGGAGTTGAGCTTCAATTTGACACTCACATACTGGATGATTGAGTCCAGGCTCATTCGCGCTGGTATCATCTGCAACTTCAGCTTTTCTCCGCGTCTCCATTTGACATTGTTGAGTCGAAGCCCGTCGTCTCGCCGAACACCTCCACGTACACGGAATTCTCCAATGAGATCATGCACTCCGGCGCTCCGAGGTTCCGTCGGAAGTATTCCATATTGCCGGGGTGCTGCTCCTCCAGCGACATGATGCTTAGTGCTATACGTTTCTTTGCCTGCTTCTTCTCCTCATCTTCCACCCGTTCCTTCCAATAGGCGGGAAGGACATCCTGCAAGGGGTGGCGAATGTCGCCAGATCCCGACGAATCCTCAACCTGCTTTAAATGTCAGCGGTACTTTCGAAGATATCTCCTCCAGTCCCTCTACCGCAGCTCCTCACATTCCAAGTTGAGAGTTATTGCCCATAAGTCATCGAGCTTTTGGATGGGGGTATCCACCCTTTCTTCCTGCTCGAACCAGTCCAAACACATCTGCACAGTAGAGGTCGCAGCACTGGGCACGACGCAACTGAAGATTTCTAAGATGTCACAAATTTATCAGCGCGAGTTCAGGAGTTTGCAGCACTAAGAACACCGAGGTATCTCCAAGCCTTCCATCCTGAAGGGGCTACCGGGGGCTCCAAAGGTGCCACAGAGTTACCTAAAGGACCTTGAATATAATTGATGGGCTATGAGTTTGGAATTCACTTTATGTGCTGCCACTTAAACTCTCTTTTTCCCAAAACCTCCTGCAGTTTCACCCCTCGGGGAAAATCCACATTTGGTTCCAAATGAAAAACACAGAGTGCATGGCAAGTTGGCAGAAAATGAGATTGAATTCATTATATAACTAGTTCATCTGAAAGTGACTGAGCAGCACAAAGTGTACTCAAGAGCAAGCTGGTCCTGTATTTAGTCATTGAGACTGAACAGAGATTTACTGATAGTCAGCACTGGGCTGTTACTGTATATAATCCGAACACTCATACAATCACATGGTTGCTCCACGTGAGTTGGTAAGTAGAGGGTAAGAATCTTCCACTTTGAAATATTTCGCTGATGATGACCCCAAATGAGTATGTGTCTGTGTTATGCATTGAAGCCGTACCGGTGAACATGGAAGACTTTGTCAGCACACTGAATTCAGGACCATTACTGTCGTACTTTCGAAGATGGTAGGTAGGTGAAATTGTAGAAATCCCCGTAAATTGATTGCTGCCCAATGAGCGATTTGGAGTGCGGCCCTCTTGGTCTTGTGGGTCGGTTGGGGATGAAGTGTGATTTTCTTGCTTGGAATCTGGGACAGCGGCCAGATGTAGTTGCATCTCCTTTACCACGGTTCTTCCATTTACCTGTAAGGCACCTGGAGGCTCCCTTTCTGAGTGTCTATTTTTTTCGTATTCAGCAATTTAAAATAACCTAGGGGACCTGGGCATGTCCCATCAGAAAGACTGCAGCCAATCGTCCATCTTCAATTATCAGCCAGAAACGCCCTTCAGAACGCGGCTACTTTGTATGGCCAGAAGCTTATCATACCAACTGCTGATCAGCCTCTGGGCCACAACTACGACGCAGGGCGTGTTGATACAGCAGCTAGAATATCAACTGTCGCTACAAGACCTTCTGAGCCCGTTACAGTGGTACCCACAGCCTCCTGTTGACTCTCGCAAGCCAACTGTAGACTCCTCGCCGACCATCTGCCACTACCCGTGCGCTACGCAAATAGTTGCCACCCATAACTCCCCTTGCTGCTCTACACTCAACGTAGACAATGATGAAGGTGCCACTAGAAAAAGCTCTGTAACGAGCTGAAAGGTTCTCCATCACTACCAACACCGCCACGCTGCACTCCAGGATTAGAACCGCCGCCAGTTCATTTGCGACACGTAACTTGTTCAGCGCCCTCCATTCACGCGTCTCCAAGCAAAGTCAAAGCACCAGAAACGGGTTCCAGAAAACGAGAGTTCGCAAACACGAGAGACAATACAGATGCAAAAAGGGTTCCGAGTTCTGTCGATCTCTACCACCAAAGCGTCACTAGATCCGCCAACTTCAACTGATACAGCGCCCTCTCACACCTGGAACGCGGAAAGTGCCAAGGCCGAACCCCACCAATCCGCAGACTTAAACTACGCCAAAGGTGACGGTCCTAGTCCAGCAGGTGCCTTGATAGAGTTACCTCACTCACCTACTGGCGTTACGGAGAGTGAACTACGCGGTCGCAGTTCAAGCAACTCATCTGCACCAACAAGCGCTGAGACGTCACTACCCACGACTAAGAACGAGGTATCAAGTCCAACCTTCTCCGCGAATCGAAGCTCGCCCGGTCCGCAACGTCGGCGTCTGCTTAGCGCAACCAAATCTGAGTCTTCATCCGCATGCTCCGAAGATAGTGAGTCGACTCCCGCAAGTTCCCCTGCGACCAGCAACCTTCCTACTCTCGAGAGTGCTTCAACCACTTCGTCTAGTACATCCGAAGTTTGAGGTAAGCTCTGGGATGTTCCGCGCTCCTGCTGCACCCCGAGGAGCGAAACGAGTGACGTGGCACCCGTGGACTATTGGTGTTCAGCTCACTCAACGACAGTTGCCGAGGACCTCGATTAGTTGTAGCAACCAGGGGACCACCCCGTCTCTCTGGTGAACGAACAATTCCCCTCCTTGGCAGTTTTAATGCCAGTTGTGGCCACTGAGTTCAAAGTAACCACCTTTGGGTATCTCCGCACAGGGCCCTGCAATGACTGGTCGGACTGGCCAGCCACGCTTGGCCAGCCAGGCTGGTGCTCACATTGCAAAGTGCCGGCTCATGCAGCCTTCTCTGTTCTCTCGCACTGTCACTCACGTGGTTTCACTCAAAAGATTTTGTCGTGAATGTGAAATTTGACTTTGTCGCTAACGCCCTAGAGCCCCCCCTGCTGGCTGTTTTGACAAAAGGCCGTCGTGGGCATACACACCTTTGACTTCGTTTGCTTAGTGCACGCAACAAATCAGAGGGGCGTCACACCAGCACACACAACACAGCACACATCAGACAGCCAACCGTTGACACACAGACACACACACACACACACACACACACACAGACACATACACACACTCTGCACTGCCATCACACACGTTACACTAAACAATACACTGACAGGCGACACGGCCACTCATGCCATCTCTTGATTGAGTTCTCCATATTTTTCTATAGCTTGCAACAACCGTTTGCACGCCGGGGCGGGGGTTTCTTCTGCTCTGCCTTTCTCATACCTCAGATATTTCTGGTGTCCTTTCCTTCGCCAGCTCCGTTTTTGGTTTATATGTGCCTCATGTTTACTTCTGTGTTTCATGTTACGCAAACAGTTGACACATTTCTGCACAGACACAGCCCCTACTTCACTGTTTACAGTACATTACTTTGTCTGAGAAGCTTGTCTGAGAACTGCTCTTCCAACAAGTGCTATTCTCTTCATGGCTTGTTTGCATACACACACACACATATACATTTGCACACACCTTCTCTCACTTTGTTCTTGCTATCACAAACTGTCAGCAGGATTCAGGCATATAAACCATGGACACTCGAACCAGATGACTTTCTTCTTCGCCAATACTGACAATCAACCGTGATTCTTTACTCTGTTGTTGTCGTGCAGCAATGCACAGCAGGGCTGGCGCAGGATTTTGTGTTTCACAAGAAACTGTGAAAGGTCTTCATACTCTACCAAGCAGCTCTGAGGCCAAACAGCCCAGAGGAGAGTAACAGAAATGTTTCTGTACATGCTTCAGGTCCAAGCTCACTGCAATGTAGTTAAGGGGCATAGTGAGAGTGCTGGGTGATAGGTAGCCACAAGTGCGCGGCATGAGACCACAGTGAGCCACAAAAAGCGACAGTAGTCCACAGTTGGGCTGCAGTAGCCACAGTGCGCCACACGGAGCCACTGAAAGCGACACGTGAATATATATATGCCCCCCCGATGTAAATATGCAACCACGATGAACCGCAGCGAACTCTGAAGGTGTTGACATGGTTTAAAAAGGCTCCTGGAGGCGCCCATGGGCCATGCAGCAGTTGACTTGTACTCAAGGCCAGATTGTTCTTTGGTGCTGATGGGTTATTTTCCCATGCAGGCTCTAACGGAGCAGATCCTGTTTTGGAGTGAATGGCACAATTGTGGTGAATCAGGCGTTGTCGAATCAGAAATTGTTTAAGACTGAAAGATGTATGACGCTGGGGCACAAGGCTGGCATTTGATATTTCACAGTAACGTTGCCACTCTTTGTTGATCTTGGAGTCCATTCTCTCTGCTCCCTAAGCGTTGTGAATAGTCTGAAGCAAGCGGAGAGGTCAGTAGCTGTCGGAGATTGTTGGCACAGCGGTGTCACAGTGTGCGTATAGCTGCAAGGTAGTGATCAGTGGATTTTCGGGGTTCATTCTCGAATTGCGAGGCCCAGGATTCAGAGACGATTGAGAGTTCCATGAAGGGATCTTTCTTGTCAACATTCAAACTTTTGCTAGACTTAGCGTGGCTGCACATTGAATTCGGCGACTCTACGGCGTGGTCCTGTTTATACGCTTCAACTTCTTCCGCGGAGCACTCATCTACAAGATGGAAGCAGATTGTATTCTGATGATGAACTTCTGGACAATGTCTGTAATGTGGTTGCGGCTCCTGGACTTTTCAGGGTGACGACATGTATTTCCAGCTTTGCGGTTGAGTCTTTTGACTTTTGACTTTCACACACAGGCTTATCTGTTCGCTCGTGTAACAAACAGCTCGTTTGTGGAAGAAGTCAGTAACGTTTGACGTTTTAGCGACCACGGCAGTATCATCCAATAGACTGTCTGGAACGTGAGTTCCTTCGTTGGCGGTGATGTGGCTGTAGAGTATTTTGTCCACGTCGTACATGGGTCTTGAAATTGCTGGTGTCCGTGGCCGCTCTGGATATAGTTGAATTTGCAGTGGCAATTCATTTGTGATCTCATTCTGAAAAGTGGAGGTCTCTGGCTCTGCTATACGTTGTTGCGGCGAGATAGCAGGACAGTCAGAGAGGGAGAAGGGCTCTACTTCAGTTGCGGCGAACAAAATCGGACTGTCGGCGTGGCAAGAGATCTGCAAGAGAGCGGGAGAGAACATTGAGCAATCAAGTATTGGTGGTTCATTATTTCCTACGTGCTGGGGATTGAAGGTCTCCGGCATTGATGACTGATAATGCTGCGGCGAAACAGCAGGACAGGCAGTAGATTCAGGCCGCCTCGCTCCCCTGGTGCCATGCTGTCGCCTCCCTGTCGCCTCCCTGTCGCTTTTTTGGCACTTTTGGCCCCCTGTCGCTCCCCTGTTGCTTGCCTGTTGCTTCCCTGTCGCTCCCCTGTCGCTCCCCTGTCGCTCCCCTGTCGCTTCCCTGTCGCTTTCCTGCCGCCCTCCTGTCGCTATCCTGTCGCTTCCTCCCGCTTTCTGTCGTTTTCTATCGCCATGCTACTTTTTGCCTGCCGCCTTCCTGCCGCCTTCCTGTCTTCTACAAGCCTGTTGCCTTCCCGTCGCCTTCCTGTTGCCTTCCTGTCGCCTTTCTGTCGCCTTCCTGTGGCAAAGAAAACACCCTGCCGCTCTCCTGTCGCTCTCCTGTCGCTCTCCAGTTGCTTTCTCCTGTCGCTTCCCTGTCACTTCCCTGTTGCCGCTAGCCCTGTTGCCCTCCTGTCGTCTTCCTTTCGCTTTCCTGTCGCTTATCCTGTCGATGTGTCTTGTTTCCTGTCGCTTCCCTGTTGTCTCCCTGTCGCCACCCTGTCGCCGCCCTGTCGCCCTCCTGTCGCCCTCCTGTCGCAGCTCTCCTGTTGCCTTCCTGTCGCCTGCCTGTCGCTTTCTGTCGCTTTCCTGCCGGTTTCCTGCCGCTTTCCTGCCGTCATCCTGTTGCCCCTCTGTCGTCTTCCTGTCACCATCCTGTCGCCTTCCTGTCGCACCCTGCCGCATTTCACGGTCGCCTGCCTCGCGTGTCCCAAATCTAGTGGGGAATAAGGGTTCCACTTCTTTTGCGGCGAACGCAGTTGGATTGTCGGCGTGGTAAGAGTTCTGGGAAAAGATGTGAGAGAAGATGCAACGATCAGCAGCCAGATACGGGCACAGAGGACCCCTGAAACATATCGTCGTTGACGGTGCCAAAGGTGCTCTACTGCACACTATCGACGGACGCATATCTGTAGCTTTTGAACTTTCGCAGTACAACTTAGAACCGAGGTAAAAAGGTGTTAAGCTGCAAGTTGACCACCATATTGCCGTTTTACACGAAAACCCCACTTGGAATACGCAGAAAGGCTCTGTGAAGCTGCGCGGAATCTTCTGTGGCTTTAGCTGCTGGTACTGCTGCGCATTCACGTTCTTGCACACTTGGCTCGGTGATCAGGCGTGCTGTACTGCATCCTCAACAAATGGGTGCAGTTTTTAGTGATGGGTCATGCCCAGGACCCCAAAATGATTTTTGATATAAGGACATCGAAAAAAATAGACACTTGGAAAGTGCGACGCAACTGAAGATTGGACTGGGAAACTGGGGTTTTTGTAGAGAGGCAAAGACTTCGAAGTACCGGTCGCCGTGGCGAACATTGAAAACGTTGAACGGTGCATTCATGTGGCAGACTGGCGACAAGGTAGCACCTCCGTCACCACAGACCCTGTCCGTGCGGAAACAACTGCAAGGTAAGGCTGAGGCACCAGCGTTGGCGCCGACGACACAGACACAGTTGAGTACCGGCAAAGTGATCCATGTCTCCAAGCAGGACAACCAAGGGACCAAGTGCACTTTGACAGCATGCCGTATTGGAGATATCAAAGACACACCACCAGCCCGTTTCAGGGACTTGCAGTACCCGTTGTGGGTTGTCAACGCTGATCTTTTTGTGGAATGTGACTCTGCAGGATTCGTTCCTAAGTGATTGTTCGATGTCATGATGTTGTTTAAGGATTCATTTTCTATGGCGACACTGACGTGGTGTTTTGTATTCGCCGACACATTCAGAGGCTCTGGTGTATCCAGAACGAGAGGGACCCACTTACTGTACCTTTCTATCATGTCTGGTTGCCGGTATACTCTTGGATGTCGGGTTCCGTGACAAGCAACATGTATCAGTTTGACGAGCACACTATGTGGATGAGAACAACGAATTGCTGGGATAGTCAGGTATATCTGCCCCTTTGGTCGCTTTTGACGCCGTTGAGTGTGCGGGGCCTCATGGGATGTGCTGTCCGTTATTCGTCTTTATTCATCGCATTTGCAGTTGCCCAACCAAGTGACTTAAGTAGGTAGGTAGGTAGGTAGGTGCACTCAGTCGTGGAGAGGCGCCCCATGGATCCCGCCGGCGTTGCCGCTGTGACGAACAGGAAGAGGCGCCACGCTTCAAGAGGGGAGGCGACTTCCATCCCGCTAGACCTGACTGGTGGCCCTCAACAAAGCGGCCCCGGGCAACACCAGGAGGGCTCTTCGCGGCCAGCGTGACGTACTTGTCTCGCCGGGAGGGTGTGCCCCCGTGCTTGCACACGGCCTCTCCTCTGGTTGGAACCCTGGGGGTTCACTGGACTTCCTGGCGTATCCCGTTCCCAAGGCATGCATGCATGTTCTTGGTACTGGGGTTCTGAGGTGCTTAGGTGTCGCACGCTCCGCCTCGAGTCGCAAAGCAGCGCAGGCCTTAGGATGCAGCCTTATCCCCGGTCTCCGGATGTCGTTTGGCTGGGTCACCTGCATGACTTGGGCTGCCTCAGTGCCCGGGCTATTCACACTGGGTTTCCTACCGTTGTATGGCACTTGTGTTTGGGTCCTATTTTTCTTGGCTGAGGTCTAGGGTGTGTGTGCTTGGGTACGGGTTTTGGTTTCGCCGCACCATTCCTGGCTGGGGTTTGTGGTGTGTGAGGTTGAGCTTGAGTTTTGGCCTGCATCCCGCCATTCCTGGCTGGGTTTCTGGGGTGCGTGTGTTTGTGTGCGTGCTCCGCCTGTACCCCGCCGTTCCTGGCTGGGGTGTGTGGTGTGGGTGTGTGTGCTTTGGCTGGGGTTTCGGCTGCGCTTTGCCACTCCTGGCTGGGGTGTTGGGGAGTGTGTGTGTTTGTGTGCGCGCTCCGCTTGTAACCCGCCACTCCTGGCTGGGGTGTGCGGTGTGGGTGTGTCTGCTTGGGTTTTGGTGTCGGCTGCGCCTGACCACTCCTGGCTGGGGTGTCGGGGTGTGTGTGTGTTTTTGTGCGCGCTGCGCTTGTACCCCGCCACTCCTGGCTGGGGTGTGTGGTGTGTGTGTGTGTGCTTGGGCTTGGGTTTCGGGTGCGCCCCGCCACTCCTGGCTCGGGTGTTGGGGTGTGTGTGTGTTTATGTGCGCGCTCCGCTCCTACCCCGCCACTCCTGGCTTGGGTATGCGGCGTGGGTGTTTGTGTGAGGGCTCGGGTTTCGGCTGCGCGCCACCAAACTGGCTGGGGTGTTGGGGTCTGTCTGTGTTTGTGTGGGCGCTCCGCTTGTACCCCGGCACTCCTGGCTGGGGTCCACTGCGTGGGTGTGTGTGTTTGAACTCAGATTCCGTCTGCGCCCCGCCACTCCTGGCTGGGGTGATCGGTTGTGTGTGTTTTTGTGTGCGCGCTCCGCTTGTACCCTGCCACTGTCAGCTGCATGTGTGGTGTGGGTGTGGGTGTTTGAGCTCCGGTTTTGGCTGCGCCCCGCCACTCCTTGCTGGGCTGTTGGGGTGTGTGTGTGTTTGTGTGCGCGCTTCGCTTGTACCCTGCCACTCCTGGCTGGGATGTGCAGTGTGGGTGTGTGTGCTTGGGCTCAGGTTCCGGCTGTGCTCTGCCATTCCTGGCTGGTGGGTTCGGGTGTGTGTGTGTTTGTGTGCTTGCTCCGCTTGTAGTCCGCTACCCTTGGCTGGGGTGTGCGGTGTGGGTGTGTGTGCTTGGGTTCGGGTTAGGGCTGCGCTCTGCCACTCCTGGCTGGGGTGTTGGGGTGTGTGTGAATTTGTGTGCGTCCTCCGCTTGTACCCCGCCACTCCTGGCTGGGGTGTGTGGTGTGGGTGTGTGTGCTTGGGCTTAGGTTTCGGCTGCGCCCCGCCACTCGTGGCTGGGGTGTTGGGGTGTGTGCGCGTCTGTCCGCGCGCTCTGCTTGTACCCTGCCACTCCTGGCTGGGGTTTGTGGCGTGCGTGCGTTTGCTTGGGCCCGGGTTGCGGCTGCGCCCCAGCACTCCTGGGTGGGGTGTTGGGGTGTGTGTGTGTTTGTGTGCGCGCTGAAGTGTGCGGTCTGGTTGTGTGTGTTTGGGCTCAGGTTTCGGGTGCGTGTTTATGTGCGCGCTCCGCTTGTACACCGCCACTCCTCGCCTGGGGTGTGCGGCGCTGGTGTGTGTGTTAGGGCCGGGGTTTCGACTGCGCCCCGCCACTCCTGGCTGGGTCGTCCGGCATGGGTGTGTGCGTTTGGGCTTGGGTTGTGGCTGCGCCCCACCACTCCTGGCTGGGGTGTTGGGGTATGTGTGTGTTTGTGTGCACGCTCAGTATGTACCCCGCCACTCCTGGCTAGGACGTTCGGGGGGGGTTGTGTTTGTGTGTGCGCTCCGCTTGTACCCCGCCACTCCCCGCTGGGATGTGCGGCGTTGGTGTGTATGTCTGGGCTCCGGCTTTAGCTGCGCCCCGCCACTCCTGGCTCGGGGGCTGGTGTGTGTGTGTGGTTGTTTGCGTGCTCCGCTTGTACCCCGCCACTCCTGGCTCGGGTGTGCGGCGTTGCTCTGTTTGTTTTGGCTCGGGCTGCGGCTGCGACCCACTACTCCTGGATGGGGTGTTGGGTCTGTGTTTGTTTGTGTGCGCGCTCCGCTTGTACCCCGCCTCTCCTGGCTGGGGTGTTGGTGTGTGCGTGTGTTTGTGTGCGCGCTCCGCTTGTACTCTGCCACTCCTTGCTGGGGTGTGCGGTGTGGGTGTGTGTGCTTGGGCTCGGGTCTCGGCTGCGCCCCGCCAGCCCTGGCTAGGGTGTTCGGCTGTGTGTGGGTTTGTGTGCGCGCTCTGCTAGTTCCCCGCCATTCCTGGCTTGGGTCTGCGGTGTGGGTGTTTGTGTTCGGGCTTTGGATTTGGCTGCGCCCCGCCACCCGTGGCTGGGGTGTTGGGGGATGTGTGTGTTTGTGTGCGCGCTCCGCTTGTACCCTGCCACTCCTGGCTGGGGTGTGCGGCGTGGGTGTGTATGTTTGGGCTCGGGTTGCGGCTGCGCCCCACCGCTCCTGGCTGGGATGTTGGGTTGTGTGTGTGTTTGTGTGTGTGCTCCGCTTGTACCCCGCCACTCCTGGCTGGGATGTTGGGTTGTGTGTGTGTTTGTGTGCGCGCTCCGCTTGTACCCCGCCACTCCTGGCTGGGGTGTGCGGCGTTGGTGTGTATGTTTGGGCTCCGGCTTCGGCTGCGCCCCGCCACTCCTGGCTGGGGGGCTGGGGTGTATGCGTGGTTGTGTGCGTGCTCCGCTTGTACCCCGCCACTCCTGGCTGGGCTGTGCGGCGTTGGTGTGTTTGTTTGGGCTCTGGCTGCGGCTGCGCCCCACCACTTGTGGCTCGGGTGTTTGGGGCTGTGTGTGTTTGTCTCCGCGCTCCGCCTGTACCCCGCCTGTCCTGGTTGGGGTGTTGGGGTGTGTGTGTGTTTGTGTGCGCGCTCTGCTTGTACCCTGCCACTCCTTGCTGGGGTGTGCGGCGTGGGTGTGCTTTTGTGCGCGCTCCGCTAGTACCCCGCCACTCTTTGCTGGGGTGTGCGGTGTGGGTGTGTGTGTTTGGGCTTGGGTTTCCGCTGTGCTCCGCCAGTCGTGGCTGGGGTGTTGGGGTGTGTGTGTGTTTGTGTGCGCACTCCCCTTATACCCCGCAACTCCTGGCTGGGCCGTGCGGCGTGGGTGTGTGCGTTTGGGCTCGGGCTCCGACTGCGCCCCACCACTCATGGCTGGGGGGTTGTGGTGTGTGTGTGTCCTAGCTGTGGTGTTGGGGGCCGTTTGTGTTTGTGTGCGCGCTCTGCTTGTACCCCGACACTCCTGGCTGGGGTGTGTGGTGTCGGTGTGTGTGCTTGCACTCGGGTTGCGGCTGCGCCCTGCCACTCGTGGCTGCGGTGTTGGGGTGGGTGTGTGTTTATGTGCCCCCTCCACCTGTACCCCGCCACTCCTGGCTGGGTTCTGCGTTGTCGGTGTGTGTGCTTGAGCTTGGGTTACGGGTGCGCCCCACCACTCCTGGCCGGGGTGTTGGGGTGTGTGTGTGTTTATGTGCGCGCTCCGCTTGTACACCGCCACTCCTGGCCTGGGGTGTGCGGCGTTGGTGTGTGTGTTAGGGCTGGAGTTTCAGCTGCGCCCCGCCACTCCTGGCTTGGGTGTTGTGGTGTATGTGTGTTTGTGTGCGTGCACCGCTTGTACCCGGCCACTCCTGGCTGGGACCTGCAGCGTGGTTGCGTGTGTTTAGGCTCGGGTTGCGGCTGCGCCCGACCACTCCTGGCTCGGGTCTTGGAGTGTGTGTGTGTTTGTGTGCGCGCTCCGCTTGTACCCCGCCACTCCTGCCTGGGGTGACGGGGGGCCGTGTGTGTTTGTGTGCGCGCTCCGCTCGTACCCTGCCACTCCTGGCTGGGGTGTGTGGCGTTGGTGTGTATGTTTGGCCTAGGGCTTCGGCTGCGCCCCGCCACTCCTGGCTTGGGTGTTCGGGTGTGTGTGTGTTTGTGTGCGCGCTCCGCTAGTACCCCGCCACTCCTGGTTGGGGTGTGCGGTGTGGGTGTGTGTGTTTGGGCTTGGGTTTCGGCTGTGCCCTGCCACTTGTGGCTGGTGTTTTCGGGTGTGTGTGAGTTTCTGTGCGCGCTCCGCCTGTACCCCGCCACTCCTGGCTGGAATGTGCGGCGTTGGTGTGTGCGTTTGGGCTCGGGTTGCGGCTGCGCCCCATGACTCCTGGCTGGGGTGTTGGGGTGTGTGTGTGTTTGTGTGCGCGCTCCGCTTGTACGCCGCCACTCCTGGCTGGGGTGTTGGGGTGGGAATGATGTTCTTGATTAGTGCGCTAATAGTTTTCATGATATCTTGCATGTTTTGATGTTGGAAAACCAAACCAAAGCAGCAAGTAGAGCAAGAGGAGGACGTGGATCGAATCGATGAATAGTTTTTAAATCCAGTGTATCACAGAAGGGCAGCAGATAGACAAAGCAGGCTTAAGTACAAAGATTCAATCACAAATGGATAAACCAAATGATTTTTGTTTGAAAACTGGCATTACTCCTGCCTCTCAATTGGCATCAAGCACTTCATGTGCCCTTGTTTGGATCGAATGGTGTTGGTTAGGAATGTGGGGCAAAGGAGTTAGGCCAGACACAGAATATGACTTGGCCAAACAACCGAATTCGGAAACAGTTAAAACGTAGAACAACAATAAGTGGTAGAACCAGTTGAGTATAGGGGTCGTGGGGTGGGGGACCACTAGGCTTATCCTCCAAGGCCTTAGGCATGAAATGCCTACTTTAGTTCGGTATAACCTCCATGAAGGAGGATACCTCCGCTCTGTTCAGTGGTAGGGGTGAACTTCATGCAGGGGCTAGGGTTATAACCCTAGTTACCTTCAGAAAGTGTACTTTAAACTCTAAAGGAGAGATACAAATTATTACGTAAGTCTTAGCATCAACAAAAGGGATTTTAGGGGGGCCTTCTGCGAGCTGTCCCGAACTCTGTATATGTAAAAAAGGGGGGCATTTAAGGGGGGCTTGGCCTGGATCAGGACCTCCAAGAAAGACATGGCAGTGACTTTTTCTTACTCCCCCCTCGAGTACCGGTTGATCAAGCTAGTAAGACCAAGTACAAAGGCTCAAATGTCCTCAAAATTACCACAGAAAATGCCTCAAACCAATCAAAAACATTCCCATCAGTGCGAAGAAGCCTATCACACTGTAGGTGCTCTCGAAAAACAGTGTAATGTACCATGAACGATGTCCCTTCGATGAGGCATTCCTCAAAAGTCACCAGCGTGCGGCGATAACTTTTGACAAAAATTGCGGGGTAGTGGGGTTGGACCCCAGGACCTCCTTCCTAGAGCACACATGCTTGCCCACTAGGGTACAGTCGAACGCTCTAATGCGGAAGGCTATCGCTGTATAAACAGCGTTTTAGTAAACGTCCTGACCAAGGGCCAGGGCGGAGAAATACTCCCAATGGACGACACAAATCTGCAGGAGCTAAAAAAAATAGAAAATCGAACCAACAGGGAGTGAATGCTGTGGTTTATCGAAAGGGGCAGCGATTTAAGAAGTCAAACCGCTAAAAATTGACGAAATGACGTTAGAAATCGTCATTTTTAGACTAAAATCTAAGGTCGCACACAAGCGCAACAGAAGCAGACTCCAAACAAAAGAGTTGCACAAGTGTAAACGGCTCTAGATAAAGAAGGCATGAGCCGTAGTTTTTAAAGTTTTAAAAGAAAGTTTTGCACAGTTGCTTCAAAAATTGTATAAACTTTAGGAAAAAGGAATGAACAGGAACTCACACCACAGAGCAGGTGGACAACCCACCTCTGAGGTATGTCAGTGTCATTTCACACGCATGCATTGCGTTCGTGTTGGTTGCTTCGTTAAAATGCAAGGGTTGTCACCGCTGTGTTCGTTGGGGGTTCGGGTGCTCGCTTCCTTGGATCTGCACAGGTCAAAACTGAGATGAAAGGTATGCGAAGCGAATGGAGCACGCAGCGCGCACGTAGGGTTAGAGTATGCGCTCCGCTCGGGATGCATGTGCCTAATTCAGGCATTCAAACTTTGTGTCACCGTCCCTGTGCCCCAATCCACCCTTCTCTTCTCTTCACAGGTCAGAAGAGAAAGTGCTTGCTCGTGTTTCTGTTGCCGCAGCGTTCAAATAGGGTAGCTTAAAACGCTTAGGCTTGCTTTGCGCTGTGCAGTGCGCCATTCCATCTCCTTTTTCTGCAGGGAACAAGACAAGAAAAGCATGCATGACACACAGTGCATTAAGCGATTACTGGTGTTTATAATTCGCCGTAGGGTTGTTCAAACGCTTAGGGTTGTTTTGCGTTCGTGTTACCTTCGGCATTCACATGATGCGTGGTGAGTAAGGTAGGTAAGCCCAGGGGGCGCTCACCTCCTGGTTGAGTCACGTTATGATTTGTTGCCGTGGGTTAGAATAGGTGAAACAAAGTGAGACTGGGAGACCTGTGCATACCTGTGCATGCATACGGCGCATTGAAGGGTAGGCCACGGGTGCTGCGCACGGCACAACCCTTGTTTCGGTTACCCAGGGGCTCGACCCTACGTTCTTTAAGGGAACGGGTGGAGTTCCTTAAGCTTGCTTGCATGTAACAGGGTAGGAGGACAGCGTATGATAGGGCAGCCTAAGAAGCGTATAATACGTGGAGGCTGTCTTGGTTCCTCAGCCACTTACCCTGTTCATTTGCCAGGTGGGCAGGTGAGGGTGATTGGCGCAGTTCCTTGCTGCGCTAAAACATGCAGCGCAGATCACAACAAAAAAAATTGGTCCCTCAGCCTGGAGTGGCGAGGGCAGTCGGACTTGTTCAACATACACGCTATGCAGGCAAAAAGAGCACTCCTTCCCTCCAATCCCCGACAGGGAAATGCGTAGTGGCGTCCCTGTCAGGCCACAGTCGCTTAGCAGCGCTCTGTTCTCTTGCTTTTTCAGAGGAGAGTCAAGAGTAAGGTTTGGAATCAATTTTGGCGATTAATCGATTAATCGGTTAATTGGCAATTATCGTCGATAATTTTTGAAAAATTGCATCGAATCGGTTATTTTTCAAAAAAAATCGCTATCTCATCGATTATTTAATTAGAAATGCCGCTGCGAAGCGCACCCTCAAACGCCGCAAGCCGCAACCGAGAATTTCCTGTGGTTCACAGAAGAAAGAAGTAACATGAGAAATCAAGTACATCTTTGCTAAAAAGTGTAACCATTTCGAAGAATGCAAGTAATTATCGTTTCGCTGCATTTTTTGTTATCTTCAGAAAACCAAAAGGAACAAGGGGAACGATGTAGGAGACAAGTCAACGCTATTACAGGAGAGGGCCAGCGCATGAGATTCTTCAACGAGGAAGGCCAGCAAGCTGGAGACTTCGCCGAAGATTAGCAGCGAGCAGGAGGCCATCAAGCAGGAAAGTTCATCCGAGAACGCCAGCGCGTGAGATGCATTGCCTGAGAAGCCCAGCGAGCAGGAGACTTCGCCGGAGAAGCCGAGGGAGCACGAGACTTTGCCAGAGAAGGCCAGCGAGCAGGAGACTTCTTCCCGAAAGGCCAGCGCGTGAGATGCTTCGCCGACGAAGGCCAGCGAGCAGCAGACTTTGCCCGGAGAAGGCCATCGCGTGAGAATGGACTATCGTGACGGAGACAAGCAGAGCACGCCTTCTGTGGGTGTGTCTGCTCCGTTTTTTTGTCTTTGTCTTCGGTAGCTTTTGTTTGTCTTCGTTTCTTTTCGTTTCTGCCGTCATTCTCGTAGATCTGATCTTGTCATCTGATTGTTCGAGTTTGTACCTGTGCTGTGGAGAGCTCTGAGACGTGTAGCATTGCACTGACATACGTGCTTGTTTTTGTTTTCACCCTTCGTTTTTTTTTTTGCATCTTGTGGACTGCTTGGTCTAGGTCTCTGTCGTGGCAGATTGTGTTGTTTGCCATCTAATTGCGACTTCGGATTGTGTTGTTTCGCCATGATTGCGTGGCTTGTGTTACTTGCTCTCGTTTTCATTTGCTTTTGTGTTCTGTTGTCAGTCGTGTATTGTTCTCTCTTCTTTGGTCTTTGCAGGCAAGACAACGTAAACCTTAGAAGTGTGGAGAGGAGATGTTTAATATTTCCAGTTTTGTACCGTCAGTGTGTTTGAAGTACTCACAAGTGTTGAAAAAAGATAACCCACATGCTGCTTGTGGAAGTGCTGTGTGGTCTTTGCAGTGATGGCCGCAGTTTTTGGATGAGATTTTGTGTTATTTTGCTTTTGACCTTTGAGCTTGTTTGAGGCACAGTGAATAGACTCAAATTGCCATGTGGTTTGCAGGTGCCATTGGACAGTGTTTTAAGAGGGGAGTGCCCACGGCTTACCCTGAGTGGGCAGTGTGGTCGCACGGGAAACCAACTCTCAAAATTTCCCAATTTGAGCCACCGGGCATAATTGTTTCAAAATCGATTATTTTGATGGCAACAATCAAAAAAACTGATTACTTGAAGGCGCAATAATCGGAACAATCGGTTTTTTTTTGCAAAACGATCGGAAAAAACTGATTATCTGAAGGGGCAATAATCGGAACAATCGGTTATTTTTTGCAAAATGATCGGAAAAAAGTGATTATTTTTTTTGAAACCAATTCCGAACCTTAGTCAAGAGGGCCCGAGATCTCATTGTCATGGACACCCAGTAGCGTGTGTAGGTGTTAGAGTCAGCCAGCCTGGCAGATGATGAGTGCAAGTGCTGAGTGCTCACCCTGCCTTCGAAGGCTGGTGCTGGCGTTAGTGAGTGTAGTGTAGTGGTGTCACCTGTCTCGCGTGCTTTTCCACGTGCGCAGGGGAGTGCGTTAGCTTTTGGCCTTTAGAAAAATGGGCGTTTTGTATGCCCTTAGCACACTTGGCCACCCCTCCCCTCTAGTAGGTAGGGCTTTTGCCGTCTTTCCCCAGGGATAGTCGGCAGCACAGAAACTGGGCGTCACAGGAGTGGTAATAGTACCTGATTAGGACCTTTGGTCCGACGTTAGCGAAGCCCCGTCTCCGGGATCCACGCTGGGGAGAGAAGTGAGACACATACAGCCTTACATAGCACACTTAGGGGTATGGTAAACTCTGTAAGGAAGGGTAGAACCCCATGGGTCTGGACCAGTCAGGGGTCCTAACTGTGGGCACGCTTGTCCCCAAGGAGGGTGGACACACCTTGCTTCATAACACCTTGCTTGTCATTCCCCCCTGGAGTAGAAAGCCACCGTTCTTCGTTGGCTCCCCAAGGCCATTACATCAGGGCAGTTCCATACAACACATGGTCAACAAGGCACACACTCGCTGGGTGGCTGCAAACCTGATAAACGGCCATTTGGTTCACGCTGGTAACCATAGGCATGGGACTGCAGGGCACAGCTAGGGCAGGAACAGTGCTCCGCAAGCAGCGGATGTGTAGGTGTCTGGAGTGCCGAGCCCGATTGAGGGTGGGAGTTAGTACATTCACCGTAACTGGAGCTCTACAGGAGTCCCGTACCTATCCTCGCACACACAGAGTAGGCCTAGCTATTCAGCAAACGGGTGCTCACCGCCCCTGAAAGGGTTAGAAGACAGTAAATAGTAAGGCACAAGCAGATTATTTTTTCTTCTTCCGCTGGGATAGAGTCTCAGCACGGGTTAGTAGCTGTCCCTCGTTGTTGTCAACAAGTTAGGAGCAAAAGATGGGGTTGGTAGTCCCATCTGGCTGTATAAAGGCGGACATGGGTTCCCAGGTCGCCTCAGATAGCCCATAGCCATCCCACAGAGTAAGTGATCTCCAGCCCTGTTTATACTCGTGGGGAGGTAGGTAGGTAGGTGCACTCGGTCGTGGAGAGGCGCCCCATGGATCCCCCTGGCGTCGCCCCTGTGACGAACAGGAAGAGGTTCCGCGCGTGAAGAGGGGAGGAGGCTTACTTCCCGCTAGACCTGACTGGTGGCCCCCAACAAAGCGGCCCTCGGCAACACCGGGAGGGCTGATTGCCGCCAGCGTGACTGCTTGTCATTCTGGGAGGTTGGGCCCCCGTGCTTGCACATGTCCTCTCCCTTGGGCGGAACCCTAGGGGTTCACCGGACTTGCTGGCGTATCCCGTTCCCAAGGCATGCATGCATGTTCTTGGTACTGGGGTTCTGAGTTGCTTGGGTGTCGCACGCTCCGCCTCTAGTCCCAAAGCAGCGCAGGCCTTAGGATGCAGCCTTACCCCCGGTCTCCGGATCTTGTTTGGCCGGGTCACCTGCATGGCACGGGCTGCCTCAGTGCCGGCGCTATGGATACTGGGTTTCCTACTGTTGCGTGGCGCTTGTGTTGCGGTCTGGGTTGTGGTTGGGTTCGGGTTTCGGCTGCGCCCCGCCACTCCTGGCTGGGGTGTTGGGCTATGTGTGCGCTTGTGTCTGCGCTCCGCTTGTACCCTGCCACTCCTGGCTGGGGTGTGCGCCGTGGTCGTGTGGGGTTGGGTTCGGGTTGCGGCTGCGCCCCGCCACTCCTGGCTGGGGTGTCGGGGTTTGTGTCTGCTTGTGTGCGCGCTCCGCTTGCACCCCGCCACTCCTGACTGGGGTGTGCGGCGTGGGTGTGTGTGCTTCGGCTCGGGTTTCGGCTGCGCCCCGCCCCTCCTGGCTGGGCTGTTGGGCTGTGTGTGTGCTCGTGTGCGCGCTCCGCTTGCACCCTGCCACTCCTGGTTGGGGTTGGCGGTGCCGATGTGTGTGTTTGGGCTCGGGTTTCGGCTGCGCCCCGCCACTCCTGGCTGGGCTGTTGGGCTGTGTGTGTGCTCGTGTGCGCGCTCCGCTTGCACCCCGCCACTCCTGGCTGGGGTGGCGAGCAATACCTGCAACCACGTAGTTGCCATCGACTGCCATCTGATCGGCAGTCATCTCCTCGAGTTAGTTTGCCCACACTGGGCTGGCAGCATTCTCTAGGTCGATACACTCGACCTCACTGTCGCTGAGGTGCCACTCTTCCCAGGACAAATCGTCAGGGGAATGATAGTGCCTCAACTGCTTGGGCGCACTAAGTAGTTCACCATCTAGACGTGGACTATAACCTGACATGGATCCAAGATCCATCTATCCTGATGATACGATAGGGCCCAAAATAAGGGTCCTGTAGGCAGTTACGAGGCCAGGAGGGTAGGCGTGAATGGTGAACCAAAACAAGGTCACCTACCATGAAGCTGGCAGGTCGCTGTAGGCGATTCCGTCGGCTCAGTTCACGGTCACCGATATGTCTCAGGTTAGTCCCAGCCTGGTTAGCCATAGACTGCTTGTGTTCCAGCCAATCCTCAACAGGGCTCTTGAAGTTTTCAGGAAAGGTGGTTTTGAAGAACCAAGCAGGTCGTCCTCCATAAAACAGCTCGCCGGGGGTGACACCCGTAGAAGAGCTCCTCTGGGAGTTCATGGTCAGCACTGCCCAGGGCACTACGCGTATCCAGTCTTTGGTACGTTCCCGTTTCACAGTCTGCTCACCTGTGATTTTCTTATTGCAAGGGAACACACGGGTGAAGCGGGACAGGCCACGGGTGACCACTAGGCAACCATCATAGCCGCCGAAGCGAGGTAGGCCGTGGATGAGATCCACGTAGAGAAGAGAGTTGGTACAGAAGGGTACAATATCCCTACTGTCGCTCTGCTTGCTGGCATGACAGCAACAAGCATCCACACCGGTCTGCATACGGGACCTCAGTTCAGTCAGGGTTAGACCCGAGTAGAAACACTCACGGAAGATGTCCCCTTAGGGATGAGCGCCAATGTGACCTGAGCTGAGATGGCACCACTGTAGGCACGCATCAAGTCGTGCCTCAGGCACGACTATACGGTCCTCGTAGAAGAGGTACTAGCTGTTTTTCTACAACTGGTACCCGTCAATGACACGGCGTTCGAGACCAGTGCTGAGGGTCTGCAGAATTTCTTTATACTCTGACTGATAGTCAGTCAGGCTCCAACCCTCAAGGATTCCAGCAGTCCGCCTAGACAGGTCAAGCTGGACATCCATATGCTGGAAAGCCTCTTTGGCGACTGTTTCAGAGCTCTCACCAATAAGCGCATGGAAGTTGTTGTGCGATATATAGTCAGACAGTTCATTTTTTATACCAGGGATATGATGGACCGTCAACCTGAACTGGCTCAGGTAAGGCCACCACCGTTTTAGTTTCGCTTTCTTCCTAAGATTTTATGAGCTACCGGAATCCTGTAACTGAACCGTTCAAAAACTGCCGCGATCGCGATTTACGGCCCGCCGCAACCCAATTTTGCCGAAGTTTTGGTGATTTGTGCCAAATCTGTGCACATCTGCCCCGATTTAGATAGCGCAATCGGTAAAGTCTGACGTTATCTAGTTGCTATAGTGAAATCACGTCGATTGCATTACCGGATGTCCAGATAAACCCAATATACGACCATTTTTTCCCATTTTTGCCACTTTCGGGCCATAAACGGTCATTTCGATGATGTCCTTGTGGTGTCACGAGATTTCAAATTGATCAAGTTTGTCCCTAGTGCCCTTTGAGGCTAGACAAGCAATGATTTGTGCCAGTGCCTGCCCTTTACCCAAGACAATAATCCGGAGGGTGCCAAAAAACGCCCAAAACAGCTATATTTGCACTTTTGAACACCCAATTGTTGATTAAAGTGATACGGCCGTGCTTTCATGTGATTTCAAATGGATCACGTTTGTCGGCTGTGCTACGTGAGGCTTGGCAAGCAATGATTTGTGCCCGTGCATGCCCTTTACCCAAGATAATAATCCGGAGGGGGCCCAAAAACGCCCAAAACAGCTATATTTGCACTTTTGAACACATAAATGTTGGTTAAAGTGATACGGCCGTGTTTTCGTGTGATTTCAAATTGATCACGTTTGTCGGCTGTGCTACGTGAGGCTTGGCAAGCAACAATTTCTGACCGTGCATGCCCTTTACTCAAGGTTATGGCCCGGAGGGTGCCAAAAAAGGCTCCAAACAGCTATATTTGCACTTTTGAACACAATAATGTTGATTAAAGTGATACGGCCGCGCTTTCGTGTGATTTCAAATTGATGAAATGTGTCCCGAGTGCTAGGTGAGGCTTGGCAAGCAATGATTTGTGCCCGTGCATGCCCTTTACCCAAGATATCAATCCGGAGGGTGCCAAAAAACGCCCAAAACAGCTATATTTGCACTTTTGAACACATAAATGTTGATTGAAGTGATACGGTCGTGCTTTCGTGTGATTTCAAATTGATCACGTTTGTACCCTGTGCTACGTGAGGCTTGGCAAGCAACAATTTGTGACCGTGCATGCCCTTTACTCAAGGTTATGGCCTGGAGGGTGCCAATGAAGGCCCCAAACAGCTATATTTGCACTTTTGAACACACAAATGTTGATTAAAGTGGTACGGTCGCGCTTTCGTGTGATTTCAAGTTGATGAAATGTGTCCCGAGTGCTAGGTGAGGCTTGGCAAGCAACAATTTGTGACCCTGCATGCTCTTTACTCAAGGTTAGGGGCCGGAGGGTGCCAAAAAAGGCCCAAAACAGCTACATTTGCACTTTTGAATACAAAAATGTTGATTAAAGTGCTATCACTGCCCGTGTGTGTGATTTCAAGTTGTTCAAGTTGGTCACTAGTGCTAGGGGAGGCTAGACAATGAACAATTTGTGCCCGTGCATGCTCTTTACTCAAGAATATGAACCGGAGGGTGCAAAGAAAGGCTCAAAACAACTGTATTTGCACACACGCCATCATTAGATTTGCAAATGCTGTAATGGTCAGAGCCACACTCCCTTGGCACTGCCTGTTAGAAAAAACAAAAAGGAATCCCCCTTGTGCGTGAGCGCATACAAGCTGCGTTTATATGGGTTGTAAGGTGTGTCCTTCTCCCTTAAATGACCCACCATGGGGTAACAAAACGCCCCAATAGTAACAACTTGCTCGGCTGCTGTGTGTTTCGGGTCCACATGATCTACGAGGTCACTGAGTAAGTATTTCTGACAGTGTGCTGCCTCTGATAGGAAGCACGCGTCTGCAATAGGCATGATGGTATTATCTTCACTAAGAAGACATGCCGTCGGTATGCAAAGGAACCACTGAAAATTGTTACCCTTCCCATGCATTGACACACTGCACCAAACAGAAGCAAGCCACAAATGAGTTCTGAGTTCTGCAATAGGCATGATTGTATTATCTTCACTAAGGAGACATGCCGTCGGCGTGCAAAGGAACCACTGAAAATTGTTACCCTTCCCATGCATTGACACACTGCACCAAACAGAAGCAAGCACAAATGAGTTCAAAGATCAAGATATTGTGGCATGTGCATACGTACCTAGGTAGAGTTATTATCTTTCTGCCCGGGTTGCAGTTCATGGGCACCAACCGTGCCTCCGCCCAAAATGCTAGCTTCAAGGCTTAAACCTTGAGAAGCACTTGCAATGCGATAGGACATTTCCAACGGGGTTTACTCCGCCGCATGCTACCCACGCCCTTGATGTCCTGGTGAGTGTGTTCACCACCTTCGCTTGACAGCACCTAGGGAGCGTAGAGAAGGTATAAGAGGTATAATGTATAATAGGTTGCGTATTGCCGCAACGGGAGGAGGGGGTCTACAATTATGCTAACAACCTGTAGATTGCCGTGCTTCAACAAGCGTGCTTGATAATGAGCCAAGAAATAATGGCATTGCACCGTCAACCGCGCTTCCGGAAGATGCAATACCGAGAGTACCTCGTCCAATCGCCGGTAATCACGGTCTCGTGCCTTGACACGTTTTGGTGCCGTGGCCATTAACTGTAGGGCAAGTCTCCTTGGTTCACGTAGGTAGAACTGTAGTGGCTCCTGCTGAACGGACCTACGTTGCGGAGAGACGGAGGTAACCTCCAGCCCATCAGCCTGTTTTGGCAGTAGTTCATAGACCTCTTGCCAATACACAGGGTTTCTCAACAAATCCCGAATGACAAAACATCGCGGCTTCCATCGATTTGGATGGCTGCCCGGCCCACGCTCTAGTGGTGGCACATACGGCGACTCTTTGGTGTGCTTCTTGCATATCGCTCTGAATTCTTGTATCATTCCCGCGGGCACTAGCCCGGGTGCTTGGCATGTTGGTCTTGTAACCAAACATCTATGCCATGTAAGCCCATATTGACCACAACCTCCTTTGTACAATGTGACACATCATACCCCACATCAAGGTCCGACTCAAAGATCTGGAAGTAGTCCGCTAGAGGGGTGGGAAAGAAACTCAAGGGCCGCTCTGGTTGAGGATTGTATCCGAAGAGTTTCCAGTCTTCCCCGGGCACCGGACACACACAAGCATTGGGATGTCCCGGTTGCTCCAATGTAAGTAGCTCTCCCAAACAACCCCAAACGGGGTAATGTACAATCCCAACACCCTTATCTACAAGCCATGTTTGAGTGGAGCCAAGGCAAGTTCCATTGGGAATTGTTGGGACTTCGATTGCAACCGCTGCGGCAAGGTTGCTTGACGACCTTGTTCGTGAGGTGACGGCCCAGGCTACCTTTGATTTGCACAAGTTCCCTTTCCAAGGCATGTACTTGAGCAGACTAAAGGCATCCTGGGAAGGGTCTTTTGGACCGTATTGGGCCGAGAAAAGAGGAGGCATCACAGTCCTTTGTAGCGCATTGTTGCAATTCGGAGACCCAGCAATTGCATTGCCAACAGCATCTGATGCACCACGGGAGGTACTGTCACACAAATTGTGTTCTGTTGACATTGCTGACCCCTTGCTCATTTTCTGAGTGTCTATTTTTTTTCGAAAGCTTTCGCTCAGGCCACTTGGCTCTTTTGCATGTGCCTCGTTTGCTTTGCTCTTGAGTCGTGGTAACCAGAGCCTCCGTTGACGCAGAGACGGTAGAGAATCCAAGACGGTTTGGTGTTGCTGTGCATTGTGTACACATATGCCCCCAAATGGCTCCGTGACAAGAAGTTTGTGATTGTCCATTGCATGCATGCATACACTTGTGTGCAGAAAATATTTAGGTCCACGCCCCTGTATTTGTGATGAGTGCTTTGCCAAAAATTGTATGAACCCTAGTGCATTCGACCCATGGGAAAAACTGTAGGAATTCTGATTGGGTTTGGCTTCTTCCAATAAAACCGGTGGTACATGAACTCATTGGTCAGTGTGAAATGCTGCAGTTGTTCTTGCCCAGCCCCTGCACAACCTCCTTCTGCATCCTTCTGCATCCTTCTCTCTCCCCTATATTTTCGAGGTGGTAGATGCCGAGCTTCAGCCACCATGTCGTGCCCCTCAAGTGCCGGTGGAGCAGCGGGCACTACGGGCCAGGCCAGAGCCCCCGGCAAAGCTCGATGAGGCCTTCGTGTAGAGCGAGATCTGACGCCGCACAGACGCTGCCGTGAAGGCCGAGCGCAGCCGTGCCAAGACGAACGTGACGGCAGCCCGCACCACACAGAGGAAGGCCGAGCAGACGGCCAAAGAGCTTCGGCGGGTGCAGATTGGGTTGGAGAAGGAGCGCAAGGCACGCAGCGATGAGTTGCGCAAGGCGAAGGCCCGCGCCTCGGATTTGGAGAAGGCGAACAAGGATGCCGCTGATAAGGAAGCGGCTGCATCAGCTGCCGAGGCAGCTCGCAAGGAATTGGAAGCAGCTCGCAAGGAATCCGAAGTGGTGCACAGTGGGGCGCCCAATCGAATGGGGAGGAATGGGGATGGGCAATCGGCAATTGCTTTTGACACGTTTATGAAATCAGTCCTGATTTCGTACAGTAGGAATTCGATATTACTTGGCATTGGTTTTTGTCTATCGGTAAGATTGCTTTGCTGAATATTTCAATACGACAAAGGTCTGCAGATGCCACATGCGTATTTACTCAGGGCCCTTCCTGAGATTGTGCCTGTTCCTACTTCACAGCTGCCCCCTCTCGAAGTAGGGCTTAACAGATTTAGTGCGTTGACCGACGCACAAGCAGTGTGTCTCAGGAAATAACAGAACACCTGTTGGGGGAGAATGTTGAACTGCACCATCTAGTGGCCGAAAAATCTGGTTCAGAGAACATCAAAATCCTGCATATCTGCCATGCCTCCCGCGTGAGGCTGTGTCTTGTGCCTCCTCCTTGATATCGTCCATTTCACTTCACTTTGCCTCATTATGTATGGTAACCGCATCACTGACTGACCGCTGCATGGCAGCAAGTTGGCCTGCCGCATGCCAGCCAGTGTTGTCCAGGGCCCTGTTGTCTGTTGACTGTTGTCTGTTGCCTGACGTCAGTTGGAAGTCGTCAACTGTTGTCTGCTATCTGTTGTCTGTTGTTGTCTGTTGTCCGATGTTTATCGCTCTGTTGCCGGCCGTCAGTTGAACATCGTCATCCATTGTCTTTTGTTTGTTGTCTGTTGTCGGTTTTCTGTTGCCTGCAGTTTGTTGAACGTCGTCGTCCATTGTCTGTTGTCTGTTGTCTGTTGCCTGTTGCCTGACGTCAGTTTATTTTCAGTGCAGACCTGGAAGGACAAGATGCAGCCCCAGTGGACACACGAAAAATGGTGCAGGTTGGATTTGTGTTCTCGCTTCAAAAAACATGTTTCGCAGGGTATTGGAGCAAGTTATGAAGTGTTTCCGAGCCGCCAGCACGAAAAAAACTGCATCTTTAGCCCAAAAAATGGCCAAAAAATGCCACTTTTTGGCCTAAAACAGTGTTTGTGGGGCCTGAGTGGTTGGATGTAGGGCCCCCCACCCTATTTTGAGGGTGCTGGACTCACAAAAACGTGTTTTGCCAGGTTTTCGTGCCAGTTGTCGAGTTTTTCGGAGCCGCCATCACCAAAAAACCCCATTTTTTGCCCAAAAATGGCCAAAAAAAGCCATTTTTTTGGCCTTAAACAGTGTTTTTGGGGCCTGATTGGCCAGTTGTAGGGCCCCCCACCCTATTTTCAGGATGCTGGACTCGAAGAAACGTGTTTTGCAAGGTTTTGGAGCAGGTTGTCGAGTTTTTTGGAGCCGCCATCACCAGAAAAACCGCATTTTTTGCCCGAAAATGGCCAAAAAAAAGCCTTTTTTGGCCTAAAACAGTGTTTCTGGGGCCTGAGTGGTCAGTTGTAGGGCTCCCCACACTATTTTGAGGGTGCTGGTTTCAGAAAAACGTGGTCTGCAAGTTTTGGGAGCACGTTATCGAGTGTTTTGGAGCCGCCATCACCAAACAACCGCATTTTTTGCCCAAAAATGGCCAAAAAAAGACTTTTTTTTAGCCTAAAACAGTGTTTTTGGGGCGTGAGTGGTCAGTTGTAGGGCCCCCCGCCCTCTTTTGAGGGTGCTGGACTCGCAAAAAGGTGTTGGAGCAAGTAATCGAGTTTTTCGGAGCCGCCACACCAAAAAACCGCATTTTTGGCCCAAAAATGGCCAAAAAATGCCTTTTTTTTTCCGCCTGAAGCAGTTTGTTTGGGGCCTGAGTGGTCAGTTGTAGGGGTTCACACCCTATTTTGAGGGTGCTGGACTCAAAACAAAGTGTTTTGCAAGGTTTTGGTGCAAGTTATCGATTGTTTTGGAGCCGCCATCACCAAAAAACTGCATTTTTTGCCCCAAAATGGCCAAAAAATGCCCTTTTTGCCCTAAACAGTGTTTTTGGGGCCTGAGTGGGCAGTTGTAGGGCCCCATACCCTATTTTGAGGGTGCAGGAGTCAGAGGAACGTGTTTTGCAAGGTTTTGGAGCAAGTTATTGAGTGTTTCGGAGCTGCCATCACAAAGAAAACGGCATTTTTTGCCCAAAAATGGCCAAAAAATGCAATTTTGTAGCCTAAAACAGCGTTTTTGGGGCCTGAGTGGTCAGTTGTAGGGCCCCATACCCTATTTTGAGGATGCTGGACCCAAAAAAGCGCGTTTTGCAGTGTTTTGGAGCAAATGTTCAAGGGTTCCGGAGCCACCATCACCAAAAAACCGCTTTTTTGGCCCAAAAAATGCCCATTTTTTGGCCTAAAACAGCATTTTGTGGGCATGAGTGGTCAGTTGTAGGGCCCCATACCCTATTTTGAGTGTGCTGGACTCAGATAAACGTGTTTTGCAAGGTTTTGGAGCAAGTTATTGAGTGTTTGGAGCCGCCATCACCAAAAAACCATATCTTTTGCCAAAAACAAACATGTATGGTTTGAGCTATACAAAAGCTGCTATTCGCAACTAGGTGGTGAATGTCATATTTCTCGGATACGGCCGATTTTAGATGGAATCAAGACTGCATTGTCGATCTAGGGGCTAGAAAATTTCCAATTTGGAGGGTGGGGGGGGGGGGCTAACTCCGGAAAATATGCTCTTTAAGGTATAATTTGACAAAAAAGGTAGTATTTCTGACTGTAGCTGGTTTTGGGATTTTTGGACCCCATAAAATCCTAGGTGGGCCCTTCTGAAAGACTTCACCGGTTCCTGGGCACAGAGCTAGACAGTAGGATTAGATCCCAATAGTCGGGACTGCAACGAGAGCAACAACATACCGGCCAGGAGTTCCTGGTCGTAGGTGCTGTAATTGGAACGCGTTTGGTTCCATTTCCAGTTCCAGTGTCCCAGTGGCACAAGTCGCCACTCACTGGAAGGATAGTCGTGCTTCAAGGATCCATCACCGTCCAGCCCGCTAGTACGATCATAATTGCAGTGGGCTAGTTCAGCTTGGTTAAGCTCCTGCCATTGGTAGATCGTTCCACCCCCCACTACATCACTGGCATCAGTGGTCAGGACTATCTCGCCCTTAGGGCGGGGAACGCCCAGACAGTTGGAGAAGGCAATCTTCTTGTTTAACTCCTGGAAACACTCCTCCTCTCTAGCGGTCCACCTCCAGGGAGTAGTATTCTTGATTAGGTCAGTGAGAGGGGCAGAGGAGTAGGTAAAGTTGTTAATGTGTCGCCCATAGAAGTTACAGGCGCCCACCAAACTCCTCACGTCATGTAGAACCTTCTTCGGGTCATCGTGAATCTGCATGTCCTGTAGGGGCTGCATCTTAGACGCGGTTGGTTTCCACAAGCCATTACCCACGTAGAAACCTAAATACTCCATCTCCTCTTTCATGAACTCGCATTTGTCGATTTTGATTCGGAGATGGTTTTCCTGACAAACAATGAGAAAATCACGGAGGAGAAGGACATGGTCCTCTTGGGTATTGGTACCGAAACTCACGTCATCGATGTGGGCGTCCATTTCTGCCCCTCGGGAAATCAACTCCTGTACTAGAGGTCTGCGCCTCAGTATGTACAAAATTTTGTTCATCAGTTCTTGGAAGAGTGCCGGGGCATTAGCCACCCCAAAAGGCATGACCTTCCACTCAAACACACGACCCTTAGGGGTTATAAAGGCCAGCAGTTCCTGAGCTGCGGCTATTAGGTCAACCTGCCAGAAACCACTGCGTTTGTGCATTTTGGTTTTGTATCGGCATTTAGCAATACGCTCCAGGGTGTTTTCCATGTTAGGAATACTCCCTGAGTGGATTTGGGCTTTCTTGTTGACCTCACTATTGCCAACAACCAGTCGTAGGGCAGTCGATCCTGGTTTAGCAACCAGGAAGCAGGGACTGCAGTGGTGGGGGTCCTCCCCTTTCTTATATTCCTCCACGAGGCCAGCATCAATACATTCCTGGATCTGGCGCTTGATTTGTTCAACCTGTTCCTGAGAAGCGGGGTAGGTACAACGCCTCACGCGCGTCTTCTCAAATTGAGGTTTCAGTTTCAGGTCCATCTGAACCAGTTTTTTACAGGACAGGGGAGGCGGCAGGGCGCCGAACACCTCCTCATAGGTTAGGAGCAGTTTCTTCAGTCGGGGGTCAAGGTTCAAACTCTCAATTTTCTGCAGGAATCCCCCTCAGCATGGAGGTTGCTCTTACCAGGCTCCTTCCTTTTCTGCCGATCAGCCGTTTTGGCAGGTACTGAGCCATCATCCCACTCAGGGGGACATCGTTGCCCATAGTGCAGAGAATACACTAGGGGTATCTCAGGGTCAGGTAGCGTGTAGGAAACATCGTCCTCCTCACACCAGATGGAGGATTTCCAGGTCTGTCTGAGGTACTGCAGCCGTTCCTAGCGCTCAATAGCTTCGGCCTTCAGGTACAACAGCCGTCGGAGTTCCTCAGTGTCATGCTCAGACAGTGGCATGTTATTAGAAGCAGGCCGCGCTAGAGCATCAGGACTCTGAGCCGCGGGTTCACCTGAATGAGTATGCTGCATGTGCAGCACCGGTTTCGCAACAGGGGAAGCTGGTTCTGAGGTTGACTCTAGGTCTACCTCCTCAGGCAACAGCTGGGCCAGGAAGGCACTGTGTTTGAGTTCAACACAGCTGGGATCAACAAGAGGGATAGTGCTGGCAATTTCAGACAGTTGGTCGTCAGCATCCTCCTTTACAGCAGCAGGTTCCAGATAGCCATCGGGGCATTCACACCCTGTAAGTGTGGCAGATAGGTGCTCAGCAGATCGTTTTCTGAGATCAGAAAGGGTCAAGACACGATTTTCACCCATGACGTCTTTCCGTAGCACCTGATCCAGATCACACAGGGGTACAAGGTTGAGGGATCCGTTGACAAAGGATAAGAAACTGGCCCACTCAGGGGCATAGCTGTGTCTGAGTCCTCAGGAACGTAAATGGGACCGTCGGGGAGTAGCAGTCTTCCGACAGTCATTCAGTCCAGCATACGGCGCCAATAAGCGTGTTCACGTGAACAACCCCAGTCAGGGGTGCTTATAACAACCCTGCCTCCCTCATAAGCGATTTTGGTTAGAACCTTCATGTCCAGGCAGAAGGGAGGGCTAGCATACGCTAGGCCCATTGCCTTCCAGAAGAAACGGAAAGTGTTATTCAAATGTTTCGAGCAATACAACCGCATGATGTTCTGTTGTTGGCTCGCGAAGAATTCGACCTGGATCTCATCCAGGGTTAGCTGAAGGGCCGCTAGTCCATTTCAAGAACGTGACGGGCCAATTGGTAGTTTTCAGTACGATAGTTAGTCTTGGCTGCGTAGCGCAGCCCAGACTCTTTTCGTCCTGACAGACTGAGAGGTACGGAGAAGGGCCCACTGCCAAAGTCGCAGTGCAGAGAATAGGGGCGTTGGAGAGACAAAGGTTTTTCTGGGGCTTTCTTTGTAGGACGTGGGTGCCAATGATGATGTCAAGGGTGTCAGTGTCCAACACCCTGCAGTGTTGGGTCACAGTTTTGTCGCCAAGACAAATAGTCACATCGAGAACACCCAAGGAATAGATGGTACGCCCATCCCCTACCCTTATGGCCACTGTCTTAGTTTTCTTGAAAGTCTTTAGCAGAGGCCGGGCCACTATAGAGAGTGTTACGCCGGTGTCAAGCACTGCACAAAAAAATTGAACCCGGATTTTCACGAGGATCCAGAGAACCAAGTCCTCCTCTTCAGAGCCGCCCCTCTACTCCTCAGCAGAGAGTCTGACATCCACTGCTGCAGCCATAAGGGACTTGGCCATCCTTGCCAGCCGCCTCTTCTTGGAGTTACTCCCCTCAGGGGAGGCGTTATACCCCTGTGGGCGCTTCTTGGGGTCCACCTCGGCAGAAGAGGGAGAAGTAGCGGGCGCTGATGAGCGCCTCTGGGGGTTTGGGGTTCCACCCTTGCCACCCCCCTTGCCTCCTCCTATACCACCCTTGTCCCCATTCTGGGGATTTCTGGAGGGTGTTTGGGCCTTCTGGCGTTCAGCCTCCTGCCGTTTGTGTTTGTCACTCTCACGTTTCGTCCTCGTAGTGACGACGTTTGCCACAGTAACCACAGGTGATGGTACACCGGAAATGGTCCTGATGGGTCACTGTATTCCCATCTTTAGTGTGCTGCTGTCGTCTCAGTTGCAGCATACAACCACTGCAGTGGTCGCAGTCAGGGGCATGACAAGGTCCTCCCCTTTCATTGACACGATTACAGTAGAAGAGAGGGGGTGTACCTGCTTCAGGCTTTACCTCATTCATGGCACGCACGTTATCCCTACCTTTATCACCACCCTGGTCGGCGTTAGTAGGATTTTTAGGCCCCTTCCCGTCGTCACGTTCGGGGGTAGGAATGCCGCCTTGATCCAGGTGTTTCTGGAAGAATTTCTGCATGTGGTAGTCATTCTCCCTCTCAAGGGCCAACTCGATCAGCAGGTCCACAAGGTCGTCGTACGTGCCGGTCCGACTCTTCCTCTCAGTGGTGGTGCGGCAATCGTCCCACTTACGTGTAGGTATCTTACTCATGAGCCACACGTGGGGTTCGGTGGCCCCATAGGAACCCAAGTTCATTCTTGAGAATAGATACTCCAGGTCGCACACATATTCAGAGACTCGCGCAGCGGAAAGAAAATTCAGGGAGCATAGGAAGCTCTTCAATCTGTGTGCCCACACTGAGGTCTGTTTCATAGACCGGAAAGGTTTTCTCCAATCTTTGAAGAACATCAGCCCAAGTAGAACAGGTTTTTATAATCTGCTTCACCTGTTTTTGCAAAATTTTTGTTTTGCATGAGCGTTTCAGAAGAGAACATTTAGTCGCCACATCCACATGAGATTGGCCAGTCAGCAAAAGAAATTCAGCAAATTCCTCTGCCCGTTAGGGCAGATTTTTGGGGTCGAAATCCGGCAGTTCGAGCTGGATGTTCGCTTGGTCAATTGGTTTGCCACTCTTCCCAGCCCCTGGGGTTAGGCCTGAAGGGGGGAAAGGTACACCGGCGAGGGGTGCCAGAGCTGTTAGCCCCTTTTTCTCAGCCTCTGTCACAGGCACGGCCTGTAGTTCAGCGATGGGGACTGTCCTGGCACGAGGATGAAAAGGGCCGGGGCAAGTGACCTTGGGTAGCAACCTTGACAACCTTGATTGTTTGCGATCTTCAGCAAGTGTGCTCAATCCAGGAGGGGATGAGGCCAGTGCTGGTTGGATAAGGGTTCAGTGATACCCGATTTTGCTTTGACAGCCTCAGACAGGGCTTTCAGACCTGGGTCTTCGGACCCAGACAGTAGTTTGGCCAGTAGTTCGGCCGTGCGGTCAAGTGCCCCATAAGTTGGCTCTGGGAGATGGGGATCTTTCACACAAGCTGGACACACTTCAGGGCTCCTGCTAGTGGTCGGCAGCTCCAGAGGCCATACTGGCCCTCTCAGTCGCCTGGGTACAGACACAGTGTCGGCCAGGTCCGTAGGTGGGCCGGAGTAAGAGCAGGAACCCATGTCCGTGTATGGTGGGGATCCCAAAGCCTCGAGTGGTTCCTCTCCATCTTCCCCTCGGACGGATTTGTAGTACTCCTCGTGGAAGAGATACTCGTCCATTCTCCTTCCAAGTTCGTCTTGTTCCTCAGGGCCTCCAGCTGCCGTAGACGAAGGAGCAGGGCAGGCGGAACGGGAGATGGAGACAGCAACTCTTCGACAGAGGTGCTGCAGGCTGTCACCACGGGCCGCTAAGGCGTCAGTGGTTAACGGTATTGTTATTTCTCTGGGCGCTTCTTGTTCCGCCCTTCTGTCAATTGGATCTTCCTGAGACCCAGATGCAACTCTGAGCTTGGGCGCACTGATTGAGATGGGCCCACTGTTGCCAAACCCAACTTGTACACTCCCAAGTCGCCAGGTCCTGGCAGACAGTTGTACTGATTGTGTGGGCATATTGTTTCTGGTTTTGGCTTGTGTACTTCTCAGAGTCGGTTCGAAAGGTTCTCAACGGTTGCCTCTGCTACCAGGAAGATGTCCCTGATTAGTGCCCTAAGGTATTGATGAAATCCTCCAGGTTTTGATGTTGGAAAACCAAACCAAAGCAGCGAGTGGAGCAAGAACAGGATGTGGATCGAGTCAATGAATAGTTTTGAAATCCAGTGCATCACAGAAGGGCTGCAGATAGACAAAGCAGGCTTGAGTACAAAGATTCAATCACAAATGGATAAAACAAATGATTTTTTTGTGAAACCTGGCATGACTTCTGCCTCTTAATTGGCATCAAGCACTTCATGTGCACTCTTTTGCATGAGATGGTGTTGGTTAGGAATGTGAAGCAAAGGAGTTAGGCCAGACACAGAATATGACTTGGCCAAGCAACTGAACTCAGAAACAGTTAAAAAGTAGACCCAAAAAAAGTGGTAGAACCAGTTGAGTATAGGGGTCTTGGGGACCACTAGGCTTAACCACCAAGGCCTTAGGCATGGAATGCCTACTTGGATTCGGTATAACCTCCATGAAGCTCCGCTCTGCTCCGCTCCGCTCTGTTGAGTGGTAGGGGTAAATTCAATGGGGGGGCTAGGGTTATAACCCTAGTTACCTCGGGAGAGTGTACTTTAAGCTCTAAAAGAGAGATAAAAATGCTTAAGTAAGCCTCAGCATCGACAGAAGGGTTTTAAGGGGAGCTTGGCCTGGATCAGGACGTCCAAGAAAGACATGGCAGTGACCTTTTCTTACTGGGTGTGTTTGTGTCTGTGTGCGTACTCCGCTTGTACCGCGCCACTCCTGGCTGGGGTGTGCGGCGTGGGTGTGTGTGTTTGAGCTCGGGTTCCGGCTGCGCCCCGCCACTCCTGGCTGGGGTGTTGGGGTGTGTGTGTTTGTGTGCGCGCTCCGCTTGTACCCTGCCACTCCTTGCTGGCGTGTGTGGTGTGGGTGTGTGTGTTTGGGCTCAGGTTTCAGATGCGCCCCGCCACTCCTCGCTGGGGTGTTGGGGTGCGTGTGTGTTTGTGTGCGCGCTCCGGTTGTACCCTGCCACTCCTGGCTGGGCTGTGCGGTGTGGGTGTGTATGTTTGGGCTCCTGTATGTTTGGCTGCGCTCCGCCATTCTTGGCTGGGGTGTTTGGGGGTGTGTGTGTTTGTGTGCGCGCTCCGCTTATACCCCGCCACTCCTGGCAGGGGTGTGCGGTGTGGGTGTTTGTGTTTGGCCTTGGGTTTTGGCTGCGACGTGCCACTCGTGGCTGGGGTAATGGGCTGTGTGTGTGTCTGTGTGCGCGCTACGCTTGTACCCCGTCACTCCTGGCTTGGGTGTGCGGCGTGGGTTTGTGTGTTTCGGCTGGGGTTTCCTCTGCGTTCTGCCAATCCTTGCTGGGGTGTCGGGGTCCGTGTGTGTTTCTATGCGCGCTCCGTTTGTACCCCGCCACTCCTTGCTGGGGTGTGCGGTGTGCGTGTGTGTGTTTGGGCTCGGGTTTCGGCTGCGCCTCCCCACTACTGGCTGGGCTGTCGGGGTGTGTGTGTGTTTGTGTGTGCCCTCCGCTTGTACCCCGCCACTCCTGGCTGGGGTGTCCGGCGTGGGTGTGTGTGTTCCGGCTCGGGTTTCAGCTGCGCCCCGCGACTCCTTGCTGGGGGGTTCGGTCGTGTGTGTGTGTTCGTGTGCGTGCTCTGCTTGAACCCCGCCACTCCTGGCTGGAATGTGCGGTGTGGGTGTGTGTGTTTGGGCTGGGGTTATGGCTGCGCTCCGCCACTCCTCGATGGGGTGTTGGGTGTGTGTGTGTGTTTGTGTGCGTGCTCCGCTTGTACCCCGCCACTCCTCGCTGGGGTGTGCGGTGTGGGTGTGTGTGCTTGCGCTTGGGTTTCGGCTGCGCCCCGCCACTCGTGGCTGGGGTGTTGGGGTTTATGTGTGTTTTTGTGCGTGCTCCGCTTGCACCCCGCCACTCCTGGCTGGGGTGTGCGGTTTGAATGTGTGTGCTTGGGCTCGGGTTACGGCTGCGCCCCGCCACTCCTGGCTGGGCTGTTGGCGTGTGTGTTTGTTTGTATGCGCGTCCCGCTTGTGGCCCACCACTCCAGGCTGGGGTGTGCGATGTGGGTGTGTGTGTTTGGGCTTGGGTTTCGGCTGCGCCCCGCCACTCGTGGCTCGGGTGTTGGGTTTTGTGTGCGTTTGTGTTCGCGCTCCGCTTGTACCCCGCCACTCCTGGCTGGGGTGTGCGGCCTGGGTTTGTGTGTTTGGGCTGGGGTCTCTGCTGCGCCCTGCCAATCCTTGCTGGGGTGTTGGGGTCTGTGTGTGTTTTCATGCGCGCTCCGTTTTTACCCCGCCAGTCCTTCCTCGGGTGTGCCGTGTGCGTGTGTGTGTTTGGGCTGGGGTTTCGGCTGCGCCTCGCCACTCCTCGCTGGGGTGTCGGGGTGTGTGTGTGTTTGTGTGTGCCCTCCGCTTGTACCCCGCAACTCCTGGCTGGGCAGTGTGGCGTGGGTGTGTGTGTTCCGGCTCGGGTTTCAGCTGCGCCCCACGACTCCTTGCTTGGGGGTTCGGGTGTTTGTGTGTTCGTTTGTGCGCTCCGCTTGTACCCCGCCACTCCTGGCTGGGGTTGCGGTGTGGGTGTTTGTGCTTGGGCTCGGGTTACGGCTGCGCCCCGCCACTCATCGCTGGGGTGTTGGGGTGTGTGTCTGTCTGTGTGCGCACTCCGCCTGTACCCCGCCACTCCTCGCTGGGGTGTGCGGTGTGGGTGTGTGTGCTTGCGCTTGGGTTTCGGCTGCGCCCCGCCACTCGTTGCCGGGGTGTTGGGGTTTGTGTGTGTTTGTGTGCGTGCTCCGCTTGCCCTCGCCACTCCTGGCTGGGGTGTGCGGTGTGGATGTGTGTGCTTGGGCTCGGGTTACGGCTGCGCCCCGCCACTCCTGGCTTGGGTGTTGGGGTGTGTGTGTGCGTTTGTGTGCTCGTTCCGCTTGTACCCCACCACTCCAGGCTGGGGTGTGCGGTGTGGGTGTGTGTGTTTGGGCTTGGGTTTCGGCTGCGCCCCGCAACTCCTGGCTGGGGTGTGGGGGTTTGTGTGTGTTTGTGTGCGCGCTCCGCTTGTACCCCGCCACTCCTGGCTGGGGTGTGCGGCGTGGGTGTGTGTGTTTGGGCTCGGGTTGCGGCTGCGCCCCACCGATCCAGGCTGAGGTGTGGGTGTGTGTGTGTGTTTGTGTGCGCGCTCCGACCCAGCCCGCTACGCCTTCCCTGAGTTGGCTGAGGACCGCCAGGGTGGCCGCTGGCTCTTTGCAGAGGAAATTGAGCTGAAAAACGACCCAGGCCAGCGCGCCTTCCGCATGAGGCTGGCCACCTTTGAAACCATCAACGTGCGGCCGCAATGGTAGGAGCTCAACGCCTTGGCCGCCCACTACCGAGGCTTCACTGCCGAGTCTGCCACCGTGCAGCAGGAGACCGTGGCCTTCCTGGGCGACCTGAGTGGAGTCGTCCGCTCGCTCGCCCGGCACACCGACGCCGGGCTGACCCAGGCTAGGACCGAGGGGCACACCTTGCATCAGCGCGTCCGCCACCTTCATGACCAGCTTGCGCTGCTCAATAGGTCTGGGGATGAGCTCCGGGCCGAACAGCTGAGCCAAATCAGTGTGCTCACCGCCCTCCAAGCAAACACCCTGGCGGCCGCCGTCACCGCCGCGGCCGCCCGGACCTGGTGACCATCAAGGCGGCCATGGAGGTGGAGATCAAGCGCGCCGTGGAAGTCAAGTTGGGCTTCCTCATCCAGCGGATTAACAAACTGCAGCGGGCAGCAGCCGAGAACCGTTGCCCTCTTCCGGGCTACGTCGACCAGCTGAAGGCCACGGTCGCGTCAGCCGCCGCCGCGACCAGTTCTCCCGCCGGTTCTACAACAACTCCAGCGGATCCATCCATCCGCCCCCACAAGACCAAGCTGGCAACCATGGAGGCAGAGCTGCAGCAAGTCAAGCTCACCATGGAGAACCAGTGGCGCGCCGGATCCGAGTTCCGGCAGAGCATACTTAATAGCATAAGCGTCATGACGACCACGCCCGTGACACCAGCTCAGGCCCCCTTGGGGGCTGTGCGCCCCCCCCACAGATTCTGATTGCCTTGCAGATCACGTCAGGGACCAAGGGGAACGTCTGACCGCCTTTTGGAATCAGGTGGCAGGCTCGAATGAGCTCATAATGAAGTTCAAGAGCCAGCTTGAGGGGCTGCAAGGTGAGGAGGGTGTTGAAGAAGGGCCGCGACAGGGTGACGTTGCCATTCATGTGTCCCATCATCATGAAGATACTCCGGATGTCAGTGGCCATTCTGAAATGGCTTGTCATCCTGCTGATGTACATACCCAGGTGCATGGGACGCCTGATCCCCATGTGCATCTGATGGCACAGCCGTATGTACATACACCCCCCCCCAAGGGCCTAGAGAACTGGGACCACCAGGTTATCACCTTCCGGATGGTCCCGGAAGTGCAGAATTCAGTTTCTCTCGACCCCCCCTGGATATGCTCATCAGCACACCCATCAGCATCAGCCATACTCCCAAGCACATCATTATTGTGCCGAGAGGCGTCACCTGCAGGAACTCCACCCTCGGCACTTTCATGATCGGGGAAATTTTGACCCGAGGGTAATCCTGAGATGGGCGAAGGATGAGGAACATCCTAAGGTCAAACCAGTAGGGATTCGTGCTTGGGGTATGTCCTTTGCCAAAGTCCTTGATGACCCGATGCCGAACCCCATTGGGAACCCGCCATGAGGCGACCATACAGGGGGCGCACCCCTCACGGTGTCCCATCAGCCACACCTCCAGTGCGATTACGCCGCCCTGGGGGAGGGGACTGAGAACACCGCCGCCACGGATGACGTGCACGCGACCTCACGCGGAGCAGCGGGCCAAACCACGGACGAACCGCCACGGCACGGCGCCCAAGTGAGCGGAACATGTGTGGAGACGGGCACCAACACCGCTAGCGAGCCTGCCAAGCAGCCATCGAGGGCCACCCCAGCCTGGGGACGGGGGCATCTGGACTACGGGTGCCCAGAAGGCGACGCCCGCCGCCCCAACGCCCACACGGAACAGGTGTCATCTCAAGACATGGACCTGTGGATCAACAGGATCACCACAGGGGAGCGGCTCGCCCTGGGAGTCAGCATTCGATGGCTGCTTACACTACTTTCAACCAATTCTGGACAACCACAGGGCCTGGAGCGTATGGTCATCAGCCCACCCTACATCCCTTGGAGATCTGCAGCGGGCCAACCTCCGTCCCAAGTGGGATGGAAGGAGTGAAACCGTGCAGCACTACCTCCTGAAATGGAGGAGCTGGGAACGGTCAGTGGGCCGTACCCGGGGTTAGGAGGCCTGGATTGTTGAAGTCCTCGCCTCCATACCACCGAAGATCGCCAGCCCCGTTAAGGACCGCCGTCTCTGCCGATGCCTCTCCTACAAGGAAATAAAACCAGGAAGTGGAATGGGAGGCGAGGAATAAGACCAATGTAGATCTCCTCAGGGACACCTACAAGCGTACTGTGGTACGGGCTCATTGCACTACATCACAAGTCAGTGGGATCTTTCAGGATTTCCGCTATTGGGGCAGAAGGGTGGAGGAAGGAGTCACCCTGGAGGACGCCAGCAAGTACTGGCTGGACGCCCTCCGCCTGCACTCTGACGTGACCCAAAAGGTCATTGCAGAGCAAACTAAGTGCGGGCGGTCATTTGACTATGGTCGGCTGTACCTGTTTGTGCAAGTCTACTTCAGGCAGCAGGAAAAAACAGATAAGCACCTGGCTCATCTGCGGAGGCTGCACCAGGGCTACAAGGTGCAACAGCTGCAGGAAGGCCCCCCTGACGAGGGGTATTCCTCATCGCCTGCCAGGGTCCACAGCCTGCTGCAGGATCCTGAGTACCCCCCCCCCCTGCACAGGGAGAGAGTGACAGCCCACCAGCGTCCCCTGACGAGGAACTGGAAATCAGTTTTTTTTGGCAAGGAGTCAACAAGACTGGACCCCCCTGTAGTTTCTGTTGCTTCAAGGGACACAAGAGAGAGACTTGCTACCGCAAGCATCCCCACCTGCGACCGCCCTCAGGGGCCCGCAAGAAGGGTCTGAAGGAGGGATCCCGCTGCAAGAGCTGTGGCAGCACTTGGCACACCCCGGATCAGTGTTCAAAGCTCCATGCACACTTGAAGCCCCAGCCAAGGAAAGCTGCCAAGCCCCCCCCGAAGCCAAATTAGAGGCCTGAGCGGACGCAACGGGGCGTAGGCCGGCTCACAGGACGCTAAGGGTACCCCAGCCTGAGGGTTGACCGCCTGTGGGCTGAAGAATACACGGTGCACTTCGCGGTGGTACTCAAGGGGGATGAACATGAGGTACTGAGACCGCTCCAATCAGTCGTAGTGGACTCAGCAGCCAGGAAAGTCCTGAGCTTGCCAGCGACCTTCTTTTTTAAGTCCCTAGAACCTCTGTCGTCGGCTCCGGACTTTCAGTGCATCATCGACACGGGTTTTGAGGCCATAGGGGTCATCGGCTATGAGTTGGTACCAGATCTGGTCTGTACCAAGGCTGACACTCGGATTAGGCTGACTGGGGCTAGATCCAGTTTCCTGAAGGGAGGCACCCATTGTATACATGGGGCCCTCTGACTCTCCGTATCAGACAAAGGGAAATACGTCCGAGCCCGATGTCCTGATGCAACTCCGTACATCGCTGACATTGGGCCCAGAGCCATAGTGGGGTATCCCTTACTGGGTCAGTATGGTTTGGCGGTCATCCCAGGGCAAGGGTCATTAATTTTTGAAAAGGATCTCAGTGGAGAGACCATCACCCTCCCAGCCTCCGAGCCCCAACCTGGGCTGGAACTGAACCCGGTTGAGAGGGATAACCGGATTCAGTCGGTCGTCCCATTATACTCGGTTGCTGCGCGAACGGTCACTAAGGATGCTCCTTCAGATTTCAAGCGGGACGAGGGTTCAGTGAGATCTGTGGCAATGGGCACCGGAAGTCCTAGTCGAGCCTCACATTCGGCCTTTGGTCCCTTATGAAGGGGTCCTGTCCTGCACAGATGGATCTGCCTTCGTCCCTGGGTACCATGTCCCTGCCTCCGCGGGATACTTCTGCGCTCCACAAACGCAGGGCGCAAGTGGTGCGGGCGAGAGGGCACAGGGCAGACTTGGTACTTCTGTGCCTTGGTCTGAACAGTTCATCACTCCGTCGCCCACCATGGACACCCTGACCTCCTCTGAAGTGACAGCACCTCATGGAACAGTTGATACTACGCACACAATGCTGAACACACAATCTGTACTTCAGGAAATGATGGAGAGGCCTTCACTGGTTCTACTCTCACGGGCGGGGACCAGCTGTGGAAGCGGTCGTGATGCCCAGGTCATACCCTCGACCATCATCCCCATTACACCTGAGTTGCAGGGCAGTTTGTTGACGCCGAGATCAGCAGGATTACAGCCTGAGCAGGGCTTGAGAGAGGACCCATCAGCAGTCCAAAAACTGACTGGGGCTGCCCTCAAGGGTGGTTACCCAGAATCTCAGTCCACAGGATGGGATTACCATAAGTTAGTGTCATGTGTATTGGCCCTGTCCGGGAGTATAGCCGCCCAGGCTGGGATACTCGAGAATTCCAGAGGGTGGATTGAAAGAGTTACCCCCCCTGCTTCAGCACCAACAAGGGGCAACTCACAGCTGCTGGACGCTCTATGCATCATGACATCCCTGTTGGGTGGCTCGTGCCATCAGGTGAAGGCAACCCCACTCCGTCCAGCGAGAAAAGCATTCAGCATGGCCTGAAGTGCCAACGACTGGTGAGCCCATCAGGTCGCAACTGAGGGTCCCGGCAACTGGTACAGACTGGGACCGGACCAGAGAGGCAATGGTCGACGAAACCCTTTCCTTCTTTTTCCTACCCCCACTGTAAATCCTTCCCCTGATATCCGGCAAGAGTCGTCTGATCAAGGCCCTGCCGCCCAGGTGCAAGTCTCTGGGGACTTGACGAAGATGATCGCGGTCTTCCCGAGGATTGGCTGGACATTGGTGACCAGGAACTCTCAGCAGTCCGGTCGATCGATGTCCACAGCAGTCCAGGATTTCGAGTCCTGTTCAGGTGATGCAGGATCATTGAGTTTTCATCTGCTCGATGAGTTTATGGGTCGGTTCGGATACACAGGGGACCACGGGGGTGTGGTGTCTGGTGCCATGAGCATTAGTGTCATGTACCTGCAGGACCCACACGACAAACCCCCCATTGCAAGTCCAGCCCCTAGCGGGGTTTCTCAGGATATCCCAACGATACAACTTCCACAGTCCGCTGGGATACCGCGGAAACTGAGGCGGCCAGGCATATTCAAGAATGAAAGATACGACCTGCGCCCGCTTGTGAATGGGCTCGAAGAGCTTTGGGGACTACCGAGCGCTTCCAGCCCACACTCAGCCCCTTCAACCGCCTCGGGACTGTTAGTGGAGTGCATGAGAAGGGTCGACAGTGGCGTGAGTGGGGGCAGGGACGTGGGGCCAGAAGAGTGAAGGAGCAAAATTGGACTGGACTCTCACCCCTCCGTAAGATGAAGAAAGCACCAAAAGGGTATATGTGCCCTTCACGAGGGGAGTATCATATTTTGTTCTTGTTCCTGCCAGCTCGTGAGCTGCCGGAAACAGTGCAAAAGGTCATATGGGAAGGGGGTAAGGGGGTTATAGTGTTACCAGTCCGAAAGAGAGAGAAGTGGTTTTGGACATTAGGGGAGATTGCAGTGGATTGTCGGGACATACCGAAAAGGGAGAGTATTCTTTGGGATCGGAAGGGTAGAATGCTCTCTCAGGAGGGCCACCTACAGTACCGGGTTGTGCATTTCGATGCACTTGATATTGAGCAAGAGGGACTGAACCAGACATGCTGGAAACAGCCCTTTGGTTATCCTGACCTCAAAGAGCTCCTCCATCAGGGAGCATGGCGTCGTGAGGGCACCACTGCAGCGCCGGGCCTGGGCAAGAGACCCGTGGGCATGAAGCGCCGGAACTGGAATGTCCTGGCACTGAGGAGGGCCAAGGAAGGGTATGGCCACCAATTACATACTCCCCGAAATCCCTTCATCTGCTTGGGGGTACGAATCATGGAATCAGTCCAGTCACGAACTGCTGCCACTTTCATGGGGGCGGGGGATCTCTGTCCCTGGCGAAGGATGTGACCACAATATTCAACCCTTTGACAGCAAAGGTGGCACCTTTCCTCCTTCACTTGGAGATGATGGTCAGCCAGGCATCGTAAACGTTTCCTGACAAACTCATAATGCTCAGCTCTGGCCTCTTCATCGACGGCACAACTGTCCAAGAGCTTACCCTTACCCCTGGAAGCTTTTGAGGGGGGCGTACCCACAAGCAGATCATCAATATAGGCCCTTTTCGAGGGAGGCAGGTGCCTGATGCAGTGGCTGACCATTCTCTGGTAGACCTGTGGTGCCACTCCCACCCCCATGGGTAGGACTACACTGATGCACGCCCCACAGGGTACAGAAAGCCGTCAGCAGACGACTTTCCTCCGGGAGGGGCATTCGATGGAACCCATCCTCAAGGTCGAGGATGGTCCAGAGTCGCTTCTCATGCTGTTGCTGGAGGAGGTCCTCAAAGACCGGTAGGGCAAATTCATGTCCCTCGAAACATGAATTCAAGTACCAATCATCAATGACCAACCTCCCCTTGTTTACCCCAGGTTTCGGCACTAACAATCCACGTGCCACCCAAGGGCTTTTGGATCCCTCAATCCACCCTCTTCTCTCAAACCCTTGGTCCTTTTCTTTCAGCGCCTCTTCCCGCAGATCTACTGCTCTCATGGGGCTGAAAGCCACAGGTTTTGAGCCCTCTTTCAGCTCCAGCTTGACCCACCCATCAGGTCCCCTCTTGTTGGCATTGGCCCAATTCTTACGCTCTGAGTTGAAAGCCCTGTCCTTGAATTCATCAAAGAGCTTTTTGCGGTACGACTCCACCATCTTCTGAAGATGGGGGTCTGAGAACTCCTTGGCATTGGCCTCTAGGATGGAATGCACTGACCGATTTCTCCAGTGGAAGAGGGCATCCTGTGATCGACCCAATTGGCAGTCTCAGTGCCAACGGGGTCAATCATCCAATGTACCACTTTCTGGCTGGAGATGGAGGCCTCCACCTTTCCGAGGTGATTCGGGGTGAGTTTCGTGGCAGCAGGGCCGTCCCGGGACGATAGGGGTCATTTCTGTCGTCCTGTGAACTGGGCTTGTGGAATGCAGGAGAAACCAAATGAATGTCGCGCGACTCAGGGGGTATTCCATTTACATACCCCAATCTGCTTCCCTGGCTGCGCCCCTGATGGAGAGCTCGAAAGCAAAGTATGAAAGAGCGCCTGGGGGAGGCAAATGCAAGGTTTCCAAGGACCGCAACTTCATTGAACGGACTGAGACCATGAGGCAGAGTTTCGCCAAAATCAATGAGGCACTGTGCGAGAAATGTGCATTGTATATCCCCATAGACAGGGTGAATATGCGGTTCACACTGATGCCTCGGACTTTGGCATAGGCGGTGTGTTGGTGCAGCAATTGCCTGATGATAGGTGGGCTCCTTGCTCCTTCTACTCAAAAAAACTCGAAGGTCAGATCCGGTATGGTCCTAAGGGGGAAGCCTTGGGCTTTACCAAACAAGGGCGTGGTCTTTGCGAGGAAAGGAGACCTTGCACTGGTGTCCTGCCTCCTGAAGTTCGAGAGCTGCATATCGGGGCGTAAGGTCACTGTCTTCACGGTCCATAAGTCCCTCGAGTCATGGTACAAGGAGGATCTCTGTACCATGGCTGGGCCCCTGGGTCGTCGCGGGTGTTGGCATGAGTTCTTTTCCCGGTACAACATTGTTGTCGTAGACAAGCCGGGTAAGGACAATGATGTTACGGACGTGATGAACCGGTGGGCGTACCCTGTGGGGCTGGCGGATGACACAAACTTCCAAGGTTCGGACGCCGCTGTCAAGGGGTATGAGGACTGGGAAGTCCAGGAAAAGGCCGGAATTGATGCCCTCATTGATCGGCTGTCGATACCTCGCGGAGGGAGTGAGTGTGGACCCCCGTGCAGCCATACGGCCAAGTGCGATGGTCACTGCAGCGGGTACACAAATCTGCGCGCGGCCAGCCACTACCCCTGCCTTCAGTATCAGTGCGCCAACCTGGAAACGGCCACTCCGGACAAGCTGGATGCCCAGAAGGCAGCTGATGCTCTGCTCCTTCCGAAATACAGGGCCCAGGTGACTCCAGACCCCCTTTCTGCTGATTGGCCACTCACTGAGGACCCCTCTAGGTGTCCTGATTGCCTGGATCACCATAGAATTAACACCTGTGGTGTCCTGAACCTCCTGCACCGTGATCCTGATGATGCTGACTGCGGTTTTGAGTCTGAAGAGTCCATGGGTACTGAGGTCTTTGAGGATCCAGACCTCCATAGTATGGCTCATGTGATGAGAAAGTCTCCTCATGCTCCCGACGCCCTGATTGTTTCTGTCACATCCGTCAATGTGCCCGCGTCGTGTAGTATCCTGTAGGAGTATCCTGAAGTCCTGCTGGAATGGCGTATCAAGAAACACATTGAGTATGGCATCTACCGGTGGCATGAACCACAACGCCCCCCCCCCCCATATCAGGATGGACCGTAGGGCACTGGTTGCTGTCGCCATCCTGAGCAGGGTAATGGAAGCAGTGCACTACCTTGCACATCCAGGTACCCCCTAAACCCTGGAACTGTTCAAGCAACAGTGCCATGTCCGTAATCTGTCTGATGATGACCTCCAGGATAGGGTAAAGGAGGTTATGGATGCTTGTGTGGTATGTGCACAGTCCAACGCACGAAGGGGCCCACATCCAGACTCATGTGAGCCCTTCCCCGTGCCCTCCTATCCGTTTGCATCAGTGGCCATGGACTTTGTATCTCTGCTTGAAGTTAAACAACAATCTGAAACAGGGGTGAAGGTGGATTATGCGATGGTTATCGTGTGTAGTTTGACAGGTTATATCCTCACCATCCCATGTAGACAAGAGGGACTGACGAGGGCATAAAGTCGACGCCCTATTTCTGCACTATTGTGCCTTTTGTACTGGGATGTCCAGGGAGATATATTCTGATAATCAATCCATCATCTCCTCAGAGTTCTTCGACGCCCTGTGTGGTCTTGCTGGCGTTACCCAGGCCAAGTCTATAGTGTATAGACCACAGAGTAATGGGTGTGCGGAGCGGGCAGTCCAGTCTATTAGAAATGCCTTGCGGCTATACTTAGTGTTCAACAAGCTGGACCAGGTATATGCCCTGCCATTGGCCCTGTGGTGTCTCAATGACCTACTGGGCCCCATCGCACGCTACTCACCGCACCGGCAGGTTTTCGGCCGGGATTCTATCGGGTTTGGCGAGGTACCCCCCCTGACCGTGGATAACGGGGTCGAGGATGCGACCAAGTAATTTGGCAGGACCCAGTACAAACGCCTGCTCATCCGATCAAAGTTGGTTGACCTCCATGCCCTGGAGTATCAGGCCTTCCTAGAAAAACACCCGTCTCTGCAGGTTAAGGAGGGAGACCGCGTATGGGTGCAAAACAGGACCGACAAGCCGGGTCTACATTCCAAGCTGGACAGGATATGGCAGGGCCCTGCAGAGATTCTCCTTAACGATTCCACGAATACATACTTAGTAAACCTGAACGGTAAGGAGGTCATTCTGCCCGTGGGAAGGCTAAAGCCCTATATACCCCGACAAGATGGTGTAAACCCCCCCCTCCATCATTACTCCGAGCGTCAAGACCTCCACAACAACTCCTATGTTGTCCAGGATGTCCTGGACCATGAGTATTGGGGTATGGTTCGAGGGAAAGCAAAGAAGTCCAAACAGGTACTTAGGTAGGTCATGTCGGGACTGGGGTGGCCCCGAAAAGGGGTCTTGCCTTGGGGCTTTGGCTCACCCACCCACGGCCCTAGTTCACGTGCCCCCGCGAAGTGGCTGCTCCATCTGGGAGAAGGGCTGGGTTGCCGCGAGCAGTACCCGGCATCAGGTTCTGCCCACAGAGGTAACCCATGTGCGACCGAGGTCTCACATCCCTCTCCTTTGGGCGGATCATACACAGGGGTGGGTCCCATTGCATCTCCTGATCAACCTCTGGATTCTGGGGCCCAGGGGCCAGGGGCCGGGTCAGAGGCCTTGTCCTGCAGGCACCCCCGCCTGGGTTGGTTTTCAGTACGCGTGAGAGGACTTGAAGAAGCACGTGCTACGGGGCTCCCTTGCCCTGACGCGTACCCACGCCTCCTGACTCGCTCGAGCTTGCGCTCTCCCGGGGGGCCGAAGGTTCGTAGCAGGTTGTTGTTGTTGGTTGGTCGGTTGTATAGTGGTAGAGGTGTGGTGCCTTGTTGCGTTCGTGGGTGTAGTCATCGGCGGGCGTGGCGCACCATGGTGACGCCTGACCTGAGGACGCCGTTCTTATTTTGACCCTTGCATGTGCGGCTGGTTCAGTTTTGGCCGGTTTCCGTGTGGTCTGTTTGCAGTGGGGGTGTTGGTTCTATAGCAACGTGGTCGGTGTTCGGCAATGCCAGCCGCCGCATGGTTGACTGGTTTGCCGTTGGGCCTGTCGTGCTGTCGCCGGCGTCGGCATGGTCGTTTTTGTGGGTCGTGGTGCCGGTAGTTACGTTGTCGCACACCTGAGCCAGGAATGGCGGGGTACAAGCGGAGCACGCACACAAGCACGGACACACACCAACCCTCCAGCCAGGAATGGCGGAGCGCAGCCGAAACCCGAGCCCAAGCACACACACCCACACCGGACACCCGAGCCAAGAGTGGCAGGGTACAAGGTGTGGGTGTGTGTGCTTGGGCACGGGTTACGGCTGCACCCTGCCACTCCTGGCTGGGGTGTTGGGGTGTGTGTTTTTGTGTGCGCCCTTCGCTTGTGCACCGCCACTGCTGGCTGGGGTGTGCGGTGTCAGTGTGTGTGTTTGCACCCGGGTTACGGCTGTGCCTTGCCACTCGTCGCTCGGGTGTTGGGCTGTGTTTTTGTTTGTGTGCACGCTCCGCTTGTACCCTGCCACTCCTGGCTGGGGTGTGCGGCGTGTGTGTGTGTGTGTTTGGGCAGGGGTTTCAGCTGCGCCAAGCCACTTCTGGCTGGCGTGTTACGGTGTGTGTGTGTTTGCGTGTGCGCTCTGCTTATACCCCGGGACTCCCGGCTGGAGTTTGCGGTGTGAGTGTGTGTGTTCGGGGTCGGGTTTGGGCTGCGCCTCGCCACTCCTTGCTGGGGTGTTGGGGTGTGGGTGTGTTTGTGTGCGCGCTCCGCTTGTACCCCGGCACTCGTGGCTGGGCTGTGCGGCGTGGTTGTGTGTATTTGGGCTTGGGATTCGGCTTGGCTCCGCAACTCCTGGCTGGGCCGTTAGGGTGTGTGTGTTGGTGTGCACCGTCTGCTTGCACTCCGGCATTCCTGGCTCGGGTTTGTGGTTCGTTGGTTTGATGTTGGCTGGCATCTGTTCCTGTGCCGTTGTTCGTCGCGGGTTGTGCGTGATGCCTGGGTTTGCACACCCGGTTGCCGGTGTTGCTTGACACCTGTCCGTGTGCCTCGGTTGTGGCCGGCGGCGTGCCTCTCTGGCGTGCCTGGCGGCCCCGCCTGAATGAGCCACGCCTCCTCCGGTCCCGTTCACTCTCGGTGCTCCCGTCAGGTTTCCGGACGCCGTGGTGCCTTCCCCCACCCTGGGTGCTTGCGCCCCATGATTTACCTGGCGCCTGCGCGGCGCACGTGGAGGCCGGCCAAGAACTGGGCTCTTTGTGCCTGCCGCTGGCGGCTGCCGAGGCAGCGGGGCTGGGCTCGCTCCGCGTCGTACCCACTAGGGGCCCCGTGATGGGGTTGTCCCTGGCGGGTCCCTCCGGCGTCGGTCTTGGGCTGCGTGCGCTGTGGTGGTTTGCGTGTGTGGACCCGGTCACTGATGCGTCTGGTTTCCCTCACCGTCCGTCTTTCGATGGGGGACTCGGCTGGTGCACGGGGGCAGTTTCGTGTGGACGCCGACACCGCCCCTTTCGGGTCGGAGGATGCCACGCCCGGGTTCCGTGCGTGTGTGCGTGTGTGTGCTCCTCGTGGCCGAGTCGCGTTTTGGTGCGCCTCACCTTTCCATTGGCCATGTTGTCCTCCTGCTTTGCTCGGTCCCCTCCGGGCCCGCGTTGCCCCTTTTTTGTCCTTTTCTTACCGTTCCCTCTTTATGTGGTGATTTTTTTTTCTGTTTTTTTTTCCTTTCTCCCGCTGCGCCCCCGTTGTCTCGTGCTTTCCTCGGTTTCTTGCCCCGGGTGCCTTGGGTTTTTGCGCTGTGCGGTTTCCTTGCCCCCCCCTCCCTCCCCCTCTTTTTTTTTCGCCTCCTGCAGCGATCCGGTTGGTTCGCTGTTTATTGCCCCCCGCCCTCCTTTTCCTCTCTTCTTTTCCCCTTTTTTGGTTTTTTTTCCTCCGGGCTTTTGCCGTCCCCCCCCCACCCTTTTTTTTTCTCCCGCTGCTCGGCTCTCTGTGTGCTACCGCTGCTTTTGTGTTTTCTGTCTGGCCTTTGGCTGGGCCTTGCGGTTGCTGTCCCCCCCCCCCCCCCTGGTGTGTGTTTTGCGGTTGTCGTTGCAATTCCGCTCGGGGTCCTGTGGTTTTCGTCTGCTGTTTCCTCCTGCCTGCTTGCCTGTGGTTCTCGCTGCTTGCCCCCCCCCCCCCCCCGGGGTGCGCGTTGTGCCTTGTGCTGCCTGGTTCGCGTGCTGTGCTGCCCTTCTGTCTGGTGTTTTGCGGTGCCGTGTTGCCGTGTTCTTTGCTGCGTGTTGTGGTGTGGTGTCCCGCCTTGCTTTGTTGTGGGCTGCTCCGCGCTGTGCATTGCTCTTTGTGCCACGCTCCGGTTTGCTGCTGCGTGCTGTGCAGTGTCTCTGGTCGTTTCGTCCGGCTGCCCTGTTCGCGTTGTTGTTTGCTGTTTTGTTTTGTTGTGTGTTGCCTTGTGCTGTGGTGATCCCTGTCCCTGGGTGCGGTGCTGCGCCGCTTTGCTATGCCCTGTGTTGTGCTGTTGTGTGCTGTGTTGTTGTGTTTCGCTTGTTTGGTGCCGCTGCTTGCTGTGTCCTGCCCTCGGGTGCTGTCAGTCGCCCTGGGGTCCTGCGCTCTCCGGCACTGTGTTTCGTGGTGTTTCCCCGCGCTGTGTGCTCTGTGCTGTGTGTGTTCTGTCGTGGTGTGGTGGTGCGTGCTGTTGTTCGCTGCTGTGCATTGTGCTGTGGCTGTCCTGGGGTGTCTTACTGTGTGTTCCCTGTCCTCCCCTTCTGCGCGGTGCTGTGCCGCGCTGCGCTGGTGCGCTTGCGTTGTGTTGTTCGTGTCGTCTGCGCTGTTTCCGGCGCCCGGTGGTGTGGTGCGTTGCTGTGTTTTGTGCTGTTGCCTGTGGTGTGCTGTGGCGCAGTGCTGGGTCTGGCTCTCTGCGGTTGTCCCTGTCTGTCGGTGTCTCTGTCTGACCACGTGGCTCGCTTCCCTGTGGTTGGTGTGGTTTGCTGCAGTGCCCTGCTCCCCTGTGTTGTGTTCTGTGGTGCTGTGCTGTCGTGTGGAGCTGTGCTGTCCTGCTCTGCAACGTTTCTGCGGTGCTGTTTGTGCTTGCTGTTTCTTTTCTCTTTGAAAAACCGCTGCAAAACCGTAAAAATATCCCCCCCCCCTTTTTTAAACAAAAGTATACACCTTCGAACACACCCGCGAGCAGCAAGACCATGTACGCTGTTGTGACTTACGTGTTACCCGTCGATCTTGGTGTACTGGGGCTGCAACTTGTGCTTGTCGTTGTTAAAGTTGGTGGAGTCCATTGCTAGGGGTTAAGCGCGTTCCCCCAGGGTCGCCACCCGAGCTGCAGGGCAAGGGGGGTTATGGGCACGAGGGTGGGGAGGGAGGTACATGGAGAAGAACAAGAAAAGGTTGGCAGGGCGCAACCTGAGGGGTCGTGGCAGGTTATGAGAAATTTCGAGTTTTATGCGCTGCTCGTGACGCGTTTTTCTTTGCGCCTATGGCTAGTTACACGAGGAGGGCGTTATGCTTCTACGAGCGTAAAGGCTGCCTACGGCGTAAACCATTCGGCTATTTAAGGTCAAAAAACTTTCCATCGCGTTTTTACGCGTTTCGCAGCGCGCCTTTTGGCCTAAGCGTTTCTTATGCTAAAGAGCTATATTTTTAGCGATTGAGAAAGTTTTTTCGTCGTGTTTTACCTATCTTTTCATTTCTATCTGGCACCAGGGCGCAGTGCGCGCGACCAAATATGTGACACATTATGCTGGACATTTCCAAGAGATGCAGAGCAAGAACCTCGGTGGCTTCATGCCTCTGATTCACGTGCTGTGGTACCTTGACGGGTATCTCTTAGACTGTCGGAATGGTGATGCAGCGGTTGTTGTGAATGAGACGCCAGCCATGGCCACAAAGGTTGCGATGTCGGACGGAAGGACTAAAGTGGTGTTTCTGGCTGTGTCAGCCATCACGCAAAAGGACCTTACCAATTCCGTTGGAGGTGCACTGCAGCATGCGATCATCATGCGGTACATGTTGGAAGCCGATCAGACGGAGCAGGGAGTGACAGCTGCACCTTCGGATACTCAAGAAGAGTGGGTTTTGCGTGGCATTTCACCGGGGGATTGATAGACCGGGATTATACTGGCAATGTGGCTGCGTCGCTGGACAACACAGGCAAGCAGGATTCGGCCATCAGGATAGGTGATCGCATTGCTCAGTTGATATTTGAATACATGTCCACCCCTGTTGTCATTGAGGTCCCTGAATTACCTCAGATGTCTCGGTCTACCTGTGGTCTTGGTAGTACTGGACGTAACTTAACGGATTCGCCTGGGGCTGCAGTCATATCTGGACAGGAAAGGACTTAAAATCAAACTAACCACACGCCAACACACACTTCTTTCTATGATATTACTACTGTGTTGCCTTGGTTACAAGCTGTAGCGTTGTGCTGTGGTGTTTGTGTGTTATTGCTTTCCACAGCTGGATGTGGAATCCCAGCCACTGAACAACAACAAGCCGGATTTGGATCTCTGGCTGAGTTAGTCAGTGGAAGTGAAAAGGAGTGCCCATTGGACGACCATTCCCTATGGCAGGCATTTCAGCTGGATGTGGATTCCCAGCTACGGGCGTTAGATCGTTTCGAGGGGTTAAAAGCCACAGAACAAGTTCCAGTGAGCGTACGGTTGACTGAAAAGCCGTCAGAGGGAGGTGAGGTCCCCACAGCAGTTCTTCCGCTTCACGCCGACTTTTACGGTGTTTTAGCATTATTGACCCTTATGGGCATCATGCCACAGGAACCACAGGTAAGATTTTCGGTGTTACCCATAAATCCAGCTCGTTTGGTTGGTACCTCATCTCCCACACTTACTCCAGATGTCAGTGTCAGTGTTCTGGAGGATTTTTCCACATACTGATCTATTCGATTGTAGTTCAGGTCATGAGAATAGGGTTTCCCTGATACGGCAGGATACGGCAGGATACGGCAGGATACGGCAGGATACGGCAAGATACGGCAGGATACGGCGGGATACGGCAGGATACGGCAGGATACGGCAGGATACGGCAGGATACGGCAGGATACGGCAGGATACGGCAGGATACAGCAGGATGCGGCAGGAAGTGGCAGGATACGGCCGGATACGCAGGATACGCAGGATACGGCAGGACACGGCAGCATACGGCAGATGCGGCAGGATACGGCAGAATAGGACATGGTACGGCAGCGTACGGCAGGATACGGCAGGATACCGCAGGATCCAAAACATCTGCTTGTTCGCACTACGAAAACAACCATTTTGCTTTCATTCAGCGTTCAGTGGTATGTCATACTGTGCCTGCCTGCCTATGGCTACCTTTGTTTTTAGTTGAGAATTCGCTTTGCCTTAAACCGATTCTCGGTTTGGAAAGAGAAAAAGATTGCTACCTGCTTGCAGACGAAGGACTTCCTGCACAAGCACAAGACTCACGAGCATCAAAAAAGACAATCACATCATTGCAGCCTGTAGTATTATTGTTATAGACGTTGAGTGTACCTCTGCTCCATGTTATGTCACCATCATCCTTAAGCTGACCCTTTGTCACAAAACTGATTCCACTGATCGCGCTGCTGCTTCTGCAGCTTCTGCCGCTTCTGCCTGCCGCTTCCACAGCTTCCGCAGATTTCACCTCAGCTTTTTAGTAAGTTTAATAAGTTAATTAGTTTCATAGCTAATAGTGTTAGATCACTAATCACTAAAGCCGTCCAAATTAAAAATAATAAGGTGCCGCAGCTGCCGTCTAGAGGTTTGGGTACTAGTGCTGCCCAAAAGGTTAAAACCGCAATTAGAATGGTATGAGTAAACAATTGAACTTCGTTTCATTGCTTACATGTGCCTTAGTGTCGTGCATTCAACCAAACTACGTGATTTTTGTGCAAAAATCACTTATGCTTGGTTTTTGTAAGTGAAATCAGCTTCGGTCTAGAGGTTTGGGTACTAGAGTGCTCCCAGAAAGGTAAAAAACACATTGAGAATGGTATGGGTAAATAATGATTGCGATTGAACTTCGTTTCCTTGCTTAGACGTGCCTTGGTGTCGTGCATTCAACCAAACTACGTGAATTTTGCGCAAAAATCACTTATTCTTCGTTTTTGTAAGTGAAATCAGCTTCCGTCTAGAGGTTTGGGTACTAGAGTGCTCCCCGAAAGGTCAAAAATGCATTGAGAATTGTATGGGTAAATAATGATTGCAATTGAACTTCGTTTTCTTGCTTAGATGTGCCTTGGTGTCGTGCATTCAACCAAACTACGTGATTTTTGCGCAAAAATCACTTATGCTGGGTTTTTGTAAGTGAAATCAGCTTCCGTCTAGAGGTTTGGGCACTAGAGTGCTCCCCGAGAGGTCAAAAATGCATTGAGAATTGTATGGGTAAATAATGATTGCAATTGAACTTCGTTTTCTTGCTTAGATGTGCCTTGGTGTCGTGCATTCAACCAAACTACGTGATTTTTGCGCAAAAATCACTTATGCTGGGTTTCTGTAAGTGAAATCAGCTTCCGTCTAGAGGTTTGGGTACTAGTGTGCTCCCCGAAAGGTCACAAACGCATTGAGAATAGTATGGGTAAATAATGATTGCAATTGAACTGCGTTTCCTTCCTTACATGTGCCTTGGTGTCCTGCATTCAACCAACCTACGTGATTTTTGCAGAAAAATCACTTATGCTTTGTTTTCCTAAGTGGGATCAGCTTCCATCTAGAGGTTTGGGTACTAGAGTGCTCCCCGAAAGGTCACAAACGCATTGAGAATAGTATGGGTAAATAATGATTGCAATTGAACTTCGTTTCCTTCCTTACATGTGCCTTGGTGTCCTGCAATCAACCAACCTACGTGATTTTTGCGGAAAAATCACTTATGCTTGGTTTTTGTAAGTGAAATCAGCTGCCGTCTAGAGATTTGGCTACTAGAGTGCTCCCTGAAAGGTCAAAGACGCATTGAGAATGGTATGAATAAAAAATGATTGCAATTGAACTTCGTTTCCTTCCTTACATGTGCCTTGGTGTCGTGCATTCAACCAACCTGGGTGATTTTTGCGCAAAAATCACTTATGCTTGGTTTTTGTAAGTGAAATCAGCTTCCGTCTAGAGGTTTGGGTACTAGAGTGCTCCCTGAAAGGTCAAAAACGCATCGGGAATGGTATGGGTAAATAATGATTGCAATTGAACTTCGTTTCCTTGCTTAGATGTGCCTTGTTGTCGTGCATTCAACCAAACTACGTGATTTTTGCGCAAAAATCACTTACGGTTGGTTTTTGTAAGTGATATCAGCTGCCGTCTGGAGGTTTGGGTACTAGGGTGCTCCCCGAAAGGTCAAAAACGCATTGAGAATGGTATGGGTAAGTAATAATTGCGTTTGACCTCAGTTTTCTTGCTTACATGTGCCTTGGTGTCGTGCATTCAACCAAATTACGTGATTTTTGCACGAAAATTGCTTGTGTTTGGTTTTTGTAAGTGAAATCAGCTTCCGTCTAGAGCTTTGGGTACTAGAGTGCTCTCCGAAAGGTCAAAAACGCATTGAGAATGATATCAATAAATAATGATTGCGATTGAACTTCATTTCCTTGCTTACATGTGCCTTGGTGTCGTGCATTCAACGAGACTACCTGATTTTTGCGCAAAAAACACTTATGCTTTGTTTTTGTAAGTGAAATCAGCTTCCGTCTAGGGGTTTGGGTACTAGAGTGCTCCCCGAAAGGTCAAAGACGCATTGAGAATGGTATGGGTAAAAAATGATTGCAATTGAACTTCGTTTCCTTGCTTACATGTGCCTTGCTGTCGTGCATTCAACCAAACTACGTGATTTTTGCCCAAAAAATGCTTGTGTTTGGTTTTTGTAAGTGAAATCAGCTTCTGTCTAGAGGATTGCATATTAGAGTGCTCCCCGAAAGCTTCAAAAGGCATTGAGAATGATATGGGTACATAATGATTATGTTATAACTTGGTTTCCTTGCTTAGATTTGCCTTGGTGTGGTGCATTCAACCAAACTACGTGATTTTTGCGCAAAATCCCTTCTGCTTTGTTTTTGTAAGTGAAATCAGCTTCCGTCTAGAGGTTTGGGTACTAGAGTGCTCCCCGAAAGGTGGAAAACGCATTGAGAACGGTATGGGTAAATAATGATTGCAATCGAACTTCGTTTCCTTGCTTATATGTGACTTGGTGTCGTGCATTCAACCAAACTACGTGATTTTTGCGCAAAAATTGCTTGTTTTTGGTTTTTGTAAGTGAAATCAGCTTCGGTCTAGAGGTTTGGGTACTAGAGTGCTCCCCCAAAGGTCATAAACGCATTGAGAATGGTAGGGGTAAAGAATAATTGCGAATGAACTTCGTTTCCCTGCTTAGATGTGCCTTGGTGTGGTGCATTCAACCAAACTACGTGATTTTTGCACAAAAATCACTTATGCTTGGTTTTTGTAAGTGAAATCAGCTTCCGTCTGGAGGTTTGGGTACTAGAGTGCTCCGTGAAAGGTTAAAAACGCATTGACAATGGTATGGGTAAATACTGATTGCAATTGAACTTCGTTTCCTTGCTTATATGTGCCTTGGTGTCGCACATTCAACCAAACTACGTGATTTTTGCGCAAAAATCACTTATGCTTGGTTTTTGTAAGTGAAATCAGCTTCGGTCTAGAGGTTTGGGTACTAGGGTGCTCCGCGAAAGGTCAAAAACGCATTGAGACTGGTATGGGTAAATGATGATTGCAATTGAAGTTAGTTTCCTTGCTTACATGTGCCTTGGTGTCGTCCATTCAACCAAATTACGTGATTTTTGCACGAAAATTGCTTGTGTTTGGTTTTCGTAAGTGAAATCAGCTTGCGTCTAGAGGTTTGGGTACTAGAGTGCTCCCTGAAAGGTCAAAAACGCATTGAGAATGGTAGGGGTGAAAAATAATAGCGAATGAACTTCGTTTCCTTGCTTAGATGTGCCTTGGTGTGGTGCATTCAACCAAGGTACGTGATTTTTGCACAAAAAACACTTATGCTTGGTTTTCGTAAGTTAAATCAGCTTCCCTCTAGAGGTCGGGGTACTAGGGTGCTCCCTGAAATGTCAAAAACGCATTGAGAATTGTATCGGTAAATGATGATTGCAATTGAACTCAGTTTTCTTGCTTACATGTGCCTTGGTGTTGTGCATTCAACCAAACTACGTGATTTTTGCGCAAAAATCACTTATGTTGGGTTTTTGTAAGTGAAATCAGCTTCCGTCTAGAGGTTTGGGTACTAGAGTGCTCCCCGAAAGGTCAAAAACGCATTGAGAATGATATCAATAAATAATGATTGCGATTGAACTTCATTTCCTTGCTTACATGTGCCTTGGTGTCGTGCATTCATCGAGACTACCTGATTTTTGCGCAAAAATCACTTATGCTTTGTTTTCGTAAGTGGGATCAGCTTCCGTCTAGGGGTTTGGGTACTAGAGTGCTCCCTGAAAGGTCAAAGACGCATTGAGAATCGTATGGGTAAATAATGATTGCAATTGAACTTTGTTTCCTTGCTTACATGTGCCTTGCTGTCGTGCATTCAACCAAACTACGTGATTTTTGCCCAAAAATTGCTTGTGTTTGGTTTTTGTAAGTGAAATCAGCTTCTGTCTAGAGGTTTGCATATTAGAGTGCTCCCTGAAAGCTTCAAAAGGCATTGAGAATGATATGGGTACATAATGATTGTGTTATAACTTGGTTTCCTTGCTTAGATTTGCCTTGGTGTGGTGCATTCAACCAAACTACGTGATTTTTGCGCAAAAAATACTTCTGCTTTGTTTTTGTAAGTGAAATCAGCTTCCGTCTAGAGGTTTGGGTACTAGAGTGCTCCGTGAAAGGTCATAAACGCATTGAGAATGGTAGGGGTAAATAATAATTGCGAATGAACTTCGTTTCCCTGCTTAGATGTGCCTTGGTGTGGTGCATTCAACCAAACTACGTGATTTTTGCGCAAAAATCACTTATGCTTGGTTTTTGTAAGTGAAATCAGCTTCCGTCTAGAGGTTTGGGTACTAGAGTGCTCCGTGAAAGGTTAAAAACGCATTGAGAATGGTATGGGTAAATAATGATTGTGATTGAACTTCGTTTCTTTGCTTAGATGTGCCTTGGTGTGGTGCATTCAACCAAACTAAGTGATGTTTGCGGAAAAATCACTTATGCTCTGTTTTTGTAAGTGAAATCAGCTTCCGTCTAGAGGTTTGGGTACTAGAGTGCTCCGTGAAAGGTCAAAAACGCATTGAGAATGGTACGGGTAAATAATGATTGCCATTCAACTTCGTTTTCTTGCTTACATGTGCCTTGCTGTCGTGCATTCAACCAAACTACGTGATTTTTGCAGAAAAAATGCTTGTGTTTGGTTTTTGTAAGTGAAATCAGCTTCCGTCTAGAGGTTTGGGTACTAGAGTGCTCCCTGAATTGTCAAAAACGCATTGACAATGGTATGGGTAAATAATGATTGCAATTGAACTTCGTTTCCTTGCTTATATGTGCCTTGGTGTCGCACATTCAACCAAACTACGTGATTTTTGCGCAAAAATCACTTATCCTTGGTTTTTGTAAGTGAAATCAGCTTCGGTCTAGAGGTTTGGGTACTAGGGTGCTCCCCGAAAGGTCAAAAACGCATTGAGAATGATATGAATAAAAAATGATTGGGATTGAACTTCGTTTCCCTGCTTAGATGTGCCTTGGTATCGTGCATTCAACGAGACTACGTGATTTTTGCGCAAAAATCACTTATGCTTTGTTTTCCTAATTGAAATCAGCTTGCGTCTAGAGGTTTGTGTACTAGAGTGCTCCCTGAAAGGTCAAAAACGCATTCAGAATGGTATGGGTAAATAATGATTGTGATATAACTTCGTTTCCTTGCTTAGATGTGCCTTGGTGTGGTGCATTCAACCCACCTACGTGACGTTTGCGCAAAAATCACTTATGCTTGCTTTTTGTAAGTGAATTCAGCTTCCGTCTAGAGGTTTGGGTACTAGGGTGCTCCCCGAAAGGTCAAAAACGCATTGAGAATGATATGAATTAAAATAATTGGGATTGAATTTCGTTTGCCTGCTTGGATGTGCCTTGGTATCGTGCATTCAACGAGACTACGTGATTTTTGCGCAAAAATGACTGATGCTTTGTTTTCGTAAGTGAAATCAGCTTCCGTCTAGAGGTTTGGGTACTAGAGTGCTCCCCAAAAGGTTAAAAACGCATTGAGAATGGTATGGGTAAATGATGATTGCAATCAGACTTCGTTTCTTTGCTTAGATGTGCCTTGGTGTCGTGCATTCAACCAAACTACGTGATTTTTGCGCAAAAATTGCTTGTGTTTGGTTTGCGTAAGTGGAATCAGCTTCCGTCTAGAGGTTTGGGTACTAGAGTGCTCCCTGAAAGGTTCCAAACGCATTGAGAATCGTATGAATAAATAATGATTGCAATTGAACTTCGTTTCCTTGCTTACATGTGCCTTGGTGTCGTGCATTCAACCAAACTATGTGATTTTTGCGGAAAAATATTGGTTGTGTTTGGTTTTTGTAAGTGAAATCAGCTTCCGCTTAGAGGTTTGGGTACTAGAGTGCCCCCCGAAAGGTTAAAAACGCATCGAGAATCGTATGGGAAAATAATGATTTCAGTTGAACTTTATTTCCTTGCTTAAATGTGCCTTGGTGTTGTGCATTCAAGCAAAAATCAAGGTCAGGGGTCAGTGGTGCCTTTCCGTGTTGCATATGTGGAGCAGCCCCTCACCAGGGTTAACCAGCTGTTGCGTGCCGCTCCACTGCCGGATGGTTTGGCCCTCGAGTATGTCAGGACCCATGCCACTCCCTACTTCCTGTTGGGTTGAGAAGTGAGTAAACGAAAACTAGAAAACAACATGTTATGGTTGAAGGCGTAGACACTCTGCCCTCCTAAAGCCGCAGACCCCAACCGCCCAAAATCGCCTACTAGAGCGGTAGTTATGGGTAAATAATGATTGCATAGTGTGATGCATGTTGGATTTATCTTTGCATGTATACAGGTGTCCCCATGCCAGGTACCAACCCGATGCTGCCTGGTCTGGGGCGCGGCGATTTTCAGTTACTGACCTTGAAAACTGCCAAATAAAGATCAGTGACGTGGTCAAAAATGTGCCACCAGACACTGCAACCCCTTGGAAAAAAGGACAAGGGGTTGGCGTTGTGCGGTCAGAAACCAACCTAGAAGGTCAGCTCGTACCATGTGCATATTACAGCACACTAAAGAGCTCCAACCGCAACGGTGCGATAGTCATATTTTCCGCTGGGTTTGGCCATGAAGAACATGAGGGTTGGTATCCAAAGACGTGGGTATTGCCGGCCCCGTGGGGCGGCGTGGTGCCTGTGGGATATGATGCGCCAATTAGATCTGATGAAGAAAAGGACAACGAGAAAGACAAGGAAAAAGAGAAAGTAAAAGGTAAATATTTTCTGTGGTCTGTGCCGTCTGGTCTGTGCCGTGCCGTTATGTTTAGATTTTTCGGAGGTTTGGTGTGGTACCATGTAGTGCATGTGCATAGTGTTAGTGCAGAATGTTTTGATTACATGCAAGGTGCGTAAACTTGAGCAAAAGCGATAGGTAGATGCAAAATAAGTTGGTGTTTGGACGCCCATTCGCTTGCACCTTGTACTGCAGCTATGATCCATTGATCACCTCTTGTTTTGCTATGTTTGCCGTGCGCCTTCTTTAACAATTTAAAATCATAGGTGTCTGTCCTATGCCGCAGGGGGGGGGGGGGCACGCAGGGCTCAGCATGTCTGTGAGACGGGGCGACGGTGCGTAGATTGACGGATGCTGAAGTTTCAGTGACCGGTACGTGACTCATTATAGGTGCCCCCCGAATTCCTTCATGGCCATCCAGCCATCTGGAGTCATGGCTGATTCGCTACTCACAAGAATCCGAACAGCCAGGGGCAGACGTGAGAAAACTCTGCGAGGAGCTGGAGTCCGCAAACTCCACGACACTACTCGACATGAAGAAGCAACTTTGCATCTCCTTCTCATATAAAGGTCGAGAGCAACTTCTTGACCTATTGAAGAAGAAACAGCAATGTGGGCAACTGTGTTCACCGATATTTGAACCCCCGACGTTTTTTTACACCAAGGTTTGATGTGTTGAACTTGGAACCAAGTTAGGTAACTCAAAGGCATGTCCGAAGGAATAATCCGTACGACCTGCTACAATACTGAAGGCAGGCTTGCCCACGTCTCGGCTTGCAACACGCACCGTCAGCTATGTGGAGGTAGTCTGTACTGCTGTGTGTTGTTGCGGGATGTCAGCAAGAACGGATCCACACATGATGGGGGAATATGGACAATGTCCAAGAGTCAGCAGGTTTGTCATGCGAACTTCGTGTGAAAGATAGTCTCCACCGCTAATGTTAGTTGGTTTTGTGCACGAGCCAAAGCTGAGGCTTCCGAGAGGGCGTGTATGACTTGAACCAGTTTACAGACGAGGCATCATCCCGATATGTGCTTGTAGGCACAGGAAAAGGCCCAAGCACACAGCAAAGCGGAAGGGTTCGACGAGCAGAAGAGAGCCTCCGAGAAGGGCGAAACAGCCAACGCCGGGAAGCAAGTTTGTTTGTCTGTTTGGAAACTTGTTGTGCATCGACAGAACCAGCAGTGATAAAATGGTGGCACCATTGTATTGTGGCCTAGATAAAGTCATTTTCTTGCATGTGCTACATCCGAACATGTATTTGCAGGCAGAGGAACAGACGGAAGCAGAGAAAAAAGTGGAAGAGGTGGATGAGCAGAAGAGCGTCGCCGATTCAGAGAAAGCCGAAACAGCCATCGCTAGGAAGCAGGTTCTATTGTTCGTATGGTAAATTCTTGTGCAGCGATGGAATCAACGATGATGGAATGATGGCACCATTGTATTTTGGCATCGTGAAAGTCATTTTCCTGCATGTGATTCATCCCAACATCTGTTTGCAGGCAGAGGAAAAGGCCCAAGCACAGAGGAAGGAGCAGACGAGAGCGGCTGAGGAAGCCGAAACAGCCAACGCTGGGAAGCAGGTTCTTTTGTCTATTTGAAAACTTGTTGTGCATCGATGGAACCAGCAATGATAGAATGGTGGCACTAGGCCTTGATAAAGTCATTTTTTGTAATGTGCTTCATCCCAACAGGTGCTTGTAGGCAGAGGAACAGGCCCAAGTACAGAGGAAAGCGGATGAGCTCGACGAGCAAAACAGAGCAGCCGAGGTAGCAGCCAGCGCCAGGAGGCAAGATCCTTTTTGCGTATGAAAAATTGTTGTGCATCACTGGAACCTGCAATGATTCCCTAGGGGCTCGTTTTGACATACAGTGCAAAAACCAATGTTGAGCTCAACTTAGTTAAAAGCATCCTCAATTTGGCTAACCATTCAAAATTGTATGAGGTGGAAAAGAGTTGTTTTCAAATGGCACCCACTCGTTGCATTTTTGTGCTTTCCAGGATTGTAATGCCTAGCCGGGGCCCAAAATGTCTCAAAATCTACTATTCCAGATTGGAAGACCGGGCTCTTACCAAGGAACTTGGGGACTTTTTCGGAAGTAGTCCCCGGGCCCAAAACCTACTTAAACGTGTTGTGAACCGAGTTATCCGCGCTGCTACACTGCTCCATGCCCCGCGTAGGCAGCGCCCCTTCCAAATTTCTCCTCAACGTGCGGTGGAACTCGTTTTGGACCTTCAAATTCCAAAGACAAGGTGTGCCGTGCACCACAGCATGCAATTTCAAAATTGCAACCAAAATTGCATTTCACCCAAAGTTGCATTCCTGTTGAGAATCTCTAACCTGCATCAAGGCTGCATTGAGGCTTCCCTGAGGGTTGTGCAACAGTGTCAAAACCGAATTTTTTTGCGCACTGAGTTGCCTAGGTGGCTGGGCAAGACAAAGGCACAAGAGGTGCATGTTGGTCAAGTGGTGAATGCAGATGGGGACTCCGACTCTGACTGTGATGGATAGGCCTGAACGTGTGGTGGCTTTTGTTTGTGGTGCCTTTTGCGTGTGGTGGCTTTTGTTTGTGGTGCCTTTTGGGGTGGCTGGGCAAGACAAAGGCACAAGAGGTGCATGTTGCTCGAGTGGTGAATGCACATGGGGATTCCAACTCTGACTGTGATGGGTAGGCCTGAACGTGTAGTGGCTTTTGTTTGTGGTGCCTTTGGCCCGTGGTGGCTTTTGTTTGTGGTGCCTTTTGCGGTGGCTGGGCAAGACAAAGGCACAAGAGGTGCATGTTTCTCGAGTGGTGAATGCAGATGGGAACTCCGACTCTGACTGTGATGGGTAGGCCTGAACGGGTGGTGGCTTTTGTTTGTGGTGCCTTTTGCGTGTGTTGGCTTTTTTTTGTGGTGCCCTTGCGGTGGCTGGGCAAGACAAAGGCACAAGAGGTGCATGTTGCTCAGGTGGTGAATGCACATGCGGACTCCGACTCTGACCATGATGGGTAGGCCTGAACGGGTGGTGGCTTTTGTTTGTGGTGCCTTTGGCGTGTGGTGGCTTTTGTTTGTGGTGCCTTTTGCGTGTGGTGGCTTTTGTTTGTGGTGCCTTTTGTGTGCATGGCGTGCATGTGTGCATGGCATGGCACTCTCCCTGCATGGCGCCCCACGAATACAAAGTTGCACCCAACATTGGAAAACGGAACTGCTATTTTCTGGAGGAGTTGTGCAAATTTGTTTTGGTTTTTTTTCCTATGTCGCATTCAACTTAGCACCACCAGCCGGAAATTCACACCTCTCTCTTACTCATTACTTCATTTGTTTCGTATTACTTCCGCGGTGCTTCGGCGTTGCTTCGTCGCTTCGGCGTTGCTGCGGCGTTGCTTCTGCGTTGCTTCGGTGTTGCGTCCGTGTTGCTTTAGCGTTGCTTCGGCGTTGCTTCGGCGTTCCTTCAGCGTTCCTTCAGCTTCAGCGTTGCCTCGGCGGCCTGCGCTGCAACTTCGGTGCAACTTCGGTGCACCTTCGGCTCCACCTTGGCTCAACAATGCGTTCGGCTCAACCAAAACCTCACGGACAGCTGCTCCGATGCTCATTTGTGTGATCTTCGGGTTGCCTGTAGTTTGCAAGAACGGAAGCTGTTGAAGGCACTCAACACGTTCCATGAACGACATAACAACACCTGTTTCGAGGTTGTTTGGACTTAGTCAATCTTGTCGTTCAATTTTCATTCAACATTGCCGTCAATGAGATCCCCATTTTTGAGCGCACGCGGATGCGGAGTAAAGCGCGTCGGTGTTTCTCAAAGTTATTTGCCGAGTGGGACAACTCATGTGACTAGTAAATGGCAAGGATTCTTGCCGCAAAAGAACAACCTTTCCTGGGCGTTGTGCAGCGAGGCACCATTGCATTGGTGTCGTGAAAATCATTTTCTAGCATGTTCTTCATCCCAACATCTATATTCAGACGGATGAAACGGCCCTAGCACAAAGGAAAGAGCAGAACAGAGCAGCTCAGGAAGCCAAAACAGCCAACGCCGAGAAGCAGGCTCGTTTGTCTGTTTGGATCATTCTTGCGCATTGAGGGAACCACGATGATGCAATGATAGAATGATGGCAACACTGTCCTTAAAGTCATTTTCCTGCATTTACTTCATCCGAACATCTGCTTACAGGCAGATGAAAAGGTCCAAGCACAGAGAAGAGCAGCTAATCCTAAGGATGTGGATCCTAAGGATGTGGAGTCGGGAGCACACGGCCAGGAGAAGGAAACTCTCAGTGAGAACGCCGAAGCAGCCGAGAAAGCCAAAGCCGCCAAGAAACCCGAAGCAGCTGAGAAAGCTGAAGCAGCCGATGGTAGGAGGCAGGTTTCATTGTTCGCATGGAAAATTCTTGTGTATTGATGGAACCAACGATGATACAATGATGGCACCATTGTATTTTGGTGCCTTGAAAGTCATTTTCTTGCATGTGCTTCATCCCAACATCTGTTTGCAGGCAGAGAAAAACGCCCAAACACAAAGGAAAGTGGATCAGCGCGAGGAGCAGAAGAGAGCGGCCGAGGAAGCTGAAACAGCCAATGCCAGGATGCAGTTTTGTTTGTCTGTTTGGAACATTCTTGTGCATTGATGGAACCACCATGATGCAATGATAGAATGATGGCACCACTGTCGTTAAAAGAACTTTCCTGCATGTGATTCATCCCAACATCTGCTTACAGGCAGATGAGAAGGCCCAAGCACAGAGGAAAGACCTGACGAGAGCCGCTGAGGAAGCCGAAAGAGCCAACGCTGGGAAGCAGATTCTTTTGTCCAGTTGACAACTTGTTGTGCATCGATGGAACCAGTACTGATAGAATGGTGGCACCAGGCCTTGATAAAGTCATTTTCTTGCATTTGGCTCATCCCAACATGTGCTTGTAGGCAGAGGAACAAGCCCAAGCACAGAGGAAAGCAGATGAGCTTGACGAGCAAAATAGAGCGGCCGAGGAAGCAAGCAGCGCCAGGAGGCAAGATCTTTTTTGCGTATGAAACGTTCTTGTGCATCAATGGAACCTACAATGATTGTGCAGCGAAGCACCATTGCATTGGTGTCGTGAAAATCATTTTCTAGCGTGTTCTTCATCCCAACATCTATTTGCAGACGGATGAAACGGCCCTAGCACAGACGAAAGAGCAGAATAGACCGGCTGAGGAAGCCAAAACAGTTAACGCCGAGAAGCAGGTTCGTTTGTCTGATTGGATCATTCTTGTGCATTGATGGCACCACCATGATGCAATGATAGAATGATGGCACCACTGTCGTTGAAGTCATTTTCCTGCATTTACTTCATCTGAACACCTGCTCACAGGCAGATGAAAAGGTCCAAGCACAGAGAAGAGCAGATGATCCTATGGATGTGGATCCTCAGGATGTGGAGTCCGAAGCACACGGCCCGGAGAAGGAAAGTCTCAGCGGTTCTGCCCTAATGAACGCGAGAACTGGTCAGTGGGTGGGACCAATGGAACAGGTGTGCGCTGAGTGTCGGGATACGCTAATGTGCACCGATTGAACCAGCGATGATCGAATGATGGCGCCATTGTCCTCTGGCGTAGTCAAAGTGGTTTTCTTGCATGTGCTTCAGCCCAAAATTTGCTTGCAGACAGAGGAACAGGTCGGAGCACAGAGGAGAGCAGAAGAGCTCGACAAGCAGAAGAGACCGGCTGAGGAAGCCGAAAGAATCAATGCCCAGAAGCAGGTTCGTTTCTATGTTTGGATCATTCTTGTGCATTGATGGAACCAGCATGATGCAATGATAGAACGCTGGCACCACTGTCGTTAGAGTCATTTTCCTGCATTTACTTCATCCGAACATCTGCTTACAGGCAGATGAAAAGGTCCAAGCAGAGGGTAGAGCAGATGATCCTAAAGATGTGGATCCTAAGGATGTGGAGTCAGAAGCACACGGCCTGGAGAAGGAAAGTCTCAGCGGTTCCGCCCTAATGGACGCGAGAACTGGTCAGTGGTTGAGACTGTTGGAACAGGTATGCGCTGAGTGTCGGGATATGCTCTTGTGCACTGGTTGAACCAGCGATGATGGAATGATGGCCCCATTGTCTTCTGGCTTGGTGAAAGTGGTTTTCTTGCATGTGCTTCAGCCCAAAATTTGCTTGCAGACAGGTGACCAGGTCCGAGCACAGAGAGGAGCAGAAGAGCTCGACAAGCAGAAGACAGCGGCTGAGGAAGCCGATAAAACCAATGCCAGGAAGCAGGTTCGTTTGTCTGTTTGCATCATTCTTGTGCATTGATGGAACCACCATGATGCAATGATAGAATGATGGCACCACTATCGTTAAAGTCAGTTTCCTGCATTTACTTCATCCGAACATCTGCTTACAGGCAGATGAGAAGGCCCAAGCACAGAGAAGAGCACATGATCCTAAGAATGTGGATCCTAGGGATGTTCAGTCGGAAGCACACGGCCGTGAGAAGGAAAGTCTCAGCGAGAACGCCGAAGCAGCAGAGGACAGTCAATGGGTGAGACCTTTGCCAGAGGTGTGTGTTGACTGCTGCCATGCAAGGTTATGCTGCTTTGCTGCACCCATCTAAGGGTTAGCCAACCATCCAAGCACGCTCTTGACGTCTCTGGTTTTTGAGGCCTCGCCACTGGTCCTGCTTCCTCGATGAGGGATAATATACTGCCTCTCCACCCTTTCGCCAGCGGTTGTCAGCAGTGAAGGAAAAATCTGGTCGTACCCATCCACAGCAATGCCCACACATGGATTTCATGTACCCATGCTTTCTCATAGGGGAGGCATCCATTGCAGCGTCTTTACGAAAAGTGGCGGAAAGATTTCCAAACTGAGCATGCTCTGAGTACACTTTGCGATCGGATTGTAATCATGAAATGCAACATACCAGGAGCGGGCTCTGGGTTGTTTTCAACCTCTGATTATCCTGAGAAGCATCTTTGAACCCTTATGTATGGAACGTTGAATACTTTTGCGGAGGCATTGAAGGAGTCTGATGCTACGTTACACTATACCCTTGTCACGCGGGCTCTTGTCGTGGAAAGAATTCGTAAGCCTATTCCAGGCTATGGAGGGGCCAGCTTTGCAAACAATGGTGGAAAATCTGCGAACGCTAGTCTCCAACGCATCCTGTTGCTCGGGGGTCTTGTGCACCTTTCTGGTTTGGTAACTGCAAAGGCAATCATAAAAGGGTCGGAGCTCCTGGTAAATTATGGACCAGGGTACCAACGTAAGCATCCATATGTACGGGACCCCCAAGATGATTCGAACGCTCATGGGTCCGTTTGGGATCAGACAACCATGCACTTGGCACAGGTAATTTGTGCCTCTTGCTTTGGAGTGCAGTTGGGATACAAACTCTTAGGTGGAGATTGCCCTAGGTTAAGCACGCAAGAGCCGTCCGTTCACGAGGGGCTTGCCGGCACCGGACCCCTTACGCCGACTCCCCCCCCCCCTCCCTGGATATTGGCCGCAAAGTGCCGGACAACGGGGGCTGAAGGCACCAAATTTTGCTTGAATAAGTAGAGGGTGAAAAAATGAGTTTTCACCCCATGTGTCTATACTGAAAGTACTCAGTTTTTTGAGGAGAACCCAATAATGGATGCTGGGGTGATGTAGCATCTCCGCCCACTTTTGGGCCCCCGATGAGGCAAGGTTGAGGCAGCCAATTCTGATTTTTACCCCGGCCGTGAATTGACCTACCATGCCCCCCCCCCCCCCTGTTGCAATTGTTTTGCCAACATACATACTGCAAAACTGTTTACCGCGATGTAGGGGTCATTTTAAGCCGTATATGTTGGGGTCCGGGTGCCCCCCTCCCCTTCAGCGGGCCCCAGACCCCCCCCAGACCCAGCCCCCCCCCCTACCCCCCCCCACCCTCAAATTGGCTGGAACGTGGGAGGGAGTTGGCGTATGGCCCGTTGCTACGCCCCCCCCCATGTGTCTGTTGTCTTTTATGCTCAAGTGTAGTAGTACCCATCATCTGTGTGCAGATTGCTGCCCCAGACGGTGAACAAGTCCCAAGTCCCAAGGAACTTCGACCCTTCCATACGTCCTGGCGAGGGGGCTTCAAAAAGTGTACTGGTGCTACCCCTCGGGAGCTTGGCAACATGTTACGGCGAATTTTCACCACCCTTCCAGGCGATTCCCCATGGCACGCAGCAGCACACAACGGGGTGAGATCTTTGGTGTTCATCGCCAAGGAGTGGAGTGACCTAGAGACATTCCAGGTTTGTGCATTGTTATGGCATTGTTCCCCGCGCATTTAGATTTGGGAAGTGGTTGGCGTTGCTCTGTGCCTTCTCTGCGTATCACAGGCTGTGGAAGTCTGCATTCTTGTCCAGTGTCCCCAACTGGGCAGTTTTCAGCACCGTATGCTTCTCCCACTGCAATTCCCACATTGCCAGCGCAAAGACATCAACATCCGTGAAGAAGACAGTTTTAAGTTCACCGTTGATGTCATGCAGGATGAAAAAGTGATTGCTGTGATGCCAATCAGCCGCAGCTTCTGGTTCGCCGGCGAGGACCACGTGCATACTGCGATTTCGTTTGGAGATATCCTCTTGAGTCAGTTGTCAGTGCCGTACATTTGCCAATACTCTAAATCTACGGGTCTATTTGCAGTCGCAATGCTGTTCAGCCACACCTCGTGTGACCAGAGCGTTGAGGCATGCCGGCCTGTCAAAGTACCACTGCCATCTACCGGATCCACAAAATCCAGGACCTCAGAATCCTCTGCGGCATCCACAATGTCAGCGCCATCCAGTGCGGTTCGAGAGGGGGCAACTACACCACAACCAAGGAAGGCCAAGCCAACACCAAAGCTGGCAGGAAAACCAAAACCAAGGAAGGCGCCACCACAGGGAGCACAGAAGCGAAGACGGCGTACTCCAAGTGTCAGCAGCAGAACAAGCAGCGAGGAAACCCCAAAGCTGAATCTACAAAGACACCACAGCGTTGAAAGCAGCGAAACCATCCAAGACAGGAGCCCTCCACGGAAGCTTTGACCAGAAGACAAACGGCGCAACAGTAGGCACAGGTCACCATCTATCGAGAGTTGGTCTGTGGAGAGCAGATCACTATCCCCTGCGGCGTCAGCACAAAGCCAGCAGCCCACCCAAAAAACGAATTCATCACAGACAGTAAGCCAGCGATCAGAACGCTTCCCCGGCGGCAGCCGTCGACCAGAACGTGATAGAAGGCCATCATCTCCTTCAGACGATCGTATGTTTGGTTGCAGGGCTCTGATATTTGTATGTTTTGTTCAGCTTCGGAGCTAGGCGAGCAACAACACAGGGTCTGCATGGTGAGGCTCTTTGGAGCAGAGAGGGACAAATTCATGTGTATCGTTGGAGAATGCACTCATTCATGTGCATCCATGTGCATCGTGGTAATCTGTGAGTAGCGGTCAAGTGCTTTGTCCTCAGGCCGCAATGGTGTCCCGGCCGGGGAGTATCACGCAGGACTGCAGAGAACAGACTCCTCAGAGACAAGAAACAGAAAATCTCAACGCCGCTCCAGATCGTCCTCATGCAGCCACCAACCAGACCATGGCGAAAGGATGAGCGTGCCCAGCATGTCTGCTGCCACGGGGCCAGAGCTTTTTTATTGTGTGTCCTACCCTAGGGTGGGTCTGTGAGAATTTTAGGCCGGGTGGGCTTCCGGGTAGGGTAGGCCATTGTGGGGGATTTCGGTTCGGCGCCTGGATAAGGAGAAGCGACAAGTACAAAAGGGGGAACAATGTGACATCAGTTTGAACCGGAATGTCTCCGCAGTAGTCTGTGAGTAGTTGTTAAACGCTTTGTCCTCGGGTTCTATTGCTCGGCGGGAGAGGGACTCCTCGGAAGCACGAAGCAGTCGATCAAAACGATCAGCATCATGGCACTCTTCGTCCTGGTCAATGACAGACAGATACCCGTCAAGCAGCTGCCATGACAGAAGACCGGCGCTGCCTGGGGACCGTGGTATGTGTGCTGACATTGGTACACAGTAATGAGCTTCGGACCTGGACAACCTTGCCAATGCCCACCCATCTGGTCGCCGACAGGGGATAGGGCTGGCCAAGTTCTAGGCCTGAACCATCCAAAATTGTAGCTTGCTGATGCCTCTTCTCGCTGGACATGAGTATGCATCTCAAGAACTCTGCTGTAGTCTGTGAGCAGTTGTTAACTGCTTTGTCCTTAGGCCCTATTTCTCGGAGCAGGAGGGACTCTTCAGAAGCACGAAGCAGTCGATCACAACGATCACCATCACGGCACTCTTCGTCGCGGTCAATGACTGACAGATACCCGTCAAGCAGCCGCCATGACAGAAGACCGACCCTGCCTGCGAATCGTGGTATGCGTGCTGGCATTGGTACACATTAATGAGCTTCGGACTTGGACAACCTTGCCAATGCCCACCCCTCTGGTCGCAGACAGGGGAGAGGGGTGGCCAAGCCGTAGGCCTGAACCATCCAAAATGGTAGCTTGCTGATGCCTCTTCTCGCCGGACATGAGTATGCATCTGGGGATCTCTGCAGTAGTCTGTGAGCAGTTGTTAACTGCTTTGTCCTTAGGCCCTATCCCTCGGCGGGGTAGGAACTCGTCAGAATCAAGGCATTCACAACGATCGCCATCACGGCACTCTTCGTCACGCCGGAGGACAGATATGTCTGAGACAAGAAGTAGGCATTCATCACGGTCGCCCTCACGACACTCCTCTTCACAGTCAATCTATGGCAGAATGCCAAACCTACCTGGCGACCGTGGTATCTTTGTGGCCCTGACATTTGGATACATTAGTCAGCTTTGCACATATATGGGCATCTCAGGGTGGTGTGGTTTGGAGAGGAGGGCAAGGTGGGTCCCCACCCCCCCAAACACCCCCTTCTATGATTGCCTCTCTGCTAGGCTGGCAACCAGATGGTACGGAGCGGAGGGATCCATCTATCTCACGCAAGTCTTCAAGGCCTGATAGACAAGGAGCGTCAGCTGGTGTGTTTCCCACGCTGGTTAACTAGCTCCGCTAGGCCTTTGACATTTCTACACACCGCTCAGCCTCGCCGATGCATACCCCTCTCAACCAACAGCTTGCGTGCACTCTCGGCACCCTTTGCTGGCCTCAGACGGCATTTTTTCAAGAGGGATTCCACAGCCGTGCTGCTCAAGGAGCCAGACCCGCAATGGGGATGACGGGGGGCCACCGTTGCCAATGGACTATGGTATGTTTGCTGCATGACTTGTTCTGTGCTACGTGTCCATTGCATAGTAGTCGGGGGGGCAAGGGAACCGTCACTTCGGGGTGTGAGGGAACCTTTGCGCAAAGGTGTATAATGTACAAGGGGGGGGGGGGGGCTACATGTTGGTCAGCTCTTGGGATGGATATCCCTTTCGACCAATAGCTTGCATGCACCATTAGCGCCTTTTACTGTCCTCAGAATGCAGCCGTTCAAGAGGGATTGCACAACCGTGCTGCTTCAGAAGCCAGGCCTGCAACGGGGATGGCATTAGGCCAACCTTACCTGTCGACTATGGTATTCTTTCTGAGTCCCTTGTGCAATATCTGAGCAATGGCCGTGACATTTTACCTCGTCTGTCAGCTTTGCGGATGGACCAGCAGCTCTGCTTGCATTCTTCTTGGCACAGGCTGGCAAAACCATCCGAGATCCGACTTCAGCAATTCTTCATCAAGGGCTTTCACAACAAGCGAGTGGCATGACAGCCCGCCTGCAAAGAGGCAGCGGACAGCAGATCCTATGATGAGCCCTATGATGTACTCCATGAGGTTCAACACGCTGCTTGCGATGACTGGTTCACTGAAATAGTAATGGTGTGTGGACCCCTCCCCTTCGAGCCAGCCCTACCATTCTCCCGACTTACGATGTTTTTGTAATCGCGTTTATTGCCAAAAAAAGACAATTTTTTTCTACAAGCATTTACCGCAAGACAAAATTGCACAAACTTACAATTTTTTTGCACTCCTGTGCTCCCCACGTTATACAATTTAGTATTCCAGGTGGGCACCTACTGAACCAATATATTGGTGTGCGCTCTGTAATTCTTTTGTCAGGCTGGCATTAGTGAGGGTGAGTAATCACCCTCATGCATGCATTCATCTCTTTGAGCAAGGTATAAATACATGTCCAGTGCCTGAAACGGGTTGATTGCTGCATGCCTGCAACAAGTTCATCCGATTGTGGATGTACATGCTCTACCGGTGCAATCTCCTCGGCTTTTGTTCGAATGACCGACAAGAGGGTGTCTGTTTGTGCTGATGACTCGCTGGTATTACACGCTTTCAATTTTCAACATGTTTATGCAAAATCGCTGTTACATTCCTTCTACCTTTCATGAAGGCCCATATCAGAGGGTTTTTCTCAATTCTTCTTATTATTCTTCTTATGATGACAGCTGGCCGGCCCACAAAGAGCTATGATGCATCAACACCCTCTGGCAAACGCATGGGGAAACTGCGTTTTGAGCAGGCACACAAACAATTCAAGCAAGGTGTTGCCGATAAATGTGGGGTTCCGCGTCCCACGCCACCAACCAAGCAGCCTCCAAAGATGCGATGCAGGTATCATCCTGTGCAAAATCGGAGGCGTGCAAGACCGGTGAGTTGGCAGCAAGTTATCAACACTCTCAAGTCACGCGTTCGCACTAAAGCCACCAAAAATGCACATATTGAGGCCCGGGAGCGCATGAATTGCTGGCGGAACAAAGTTAGTGACTTGGATTAAGATTTGCTCGAGGGCTGTGACATTTAGAAGGAAACCGCAGGGAGCAGCAATGAGCCAGTTTCAGGCACTGGACATGTAATTGTACCTTGCTGAAAGAGATGAATGCATGGATGAGGGTGATTACTCACCCTTACTCTTACTTTTCGTGGATGCCTGCAACCTTTACGGAGACCGTGTCTTGAAGTCCCCCGTCTTGGTTTTCAGTTTACCTGACGCCAAAGGTCCGCATGAGACAATCATGCACCTTGCAATTGCACGCTATGTGGGGCCAGATGATGGGCATCAACTCAAGGGTCTTCTCAATACGCACACAATGGTGCCTGCCATAGAGAAAGCCCTGACACACGGTGTAAATGGGAAACCGCTTCGATTAAAGACATACCCAGATTTGGTCCAGTTGAACACATTTCTGGGGACTCACGGTCCACAATGCAATGACTGCTGCCCCTTTTGCCCAGCAACAAGGGAGGAATTCGTGCTACCAACCTTCACCGGCACTCAATTGCGCACTTTAGCCGACTGGATTGCAATGAGCCCCGTCCCAAAAGTACTTCGTCTTTTCAAGCATGAAAATGACATAGGTTGGGATACACGGCACCTATGGGCAAACGTTTTGACCCACCCAATTGTACATGCGCTTTATCTATACGCAAAGAAGAACCTCCCAAACCACTGTGTGCAGAATCTGGTCTCTCTCTACCATTCAGACTTCAACATGTCGGAGAAGTCTCAAAGGTATTATGAACCTGAGGCTGAGGCAATTCAACAACCCAAAAGAGGATGCCATGGGGATTTCAAGTTCGACTGTAAAGAGGCGAAAGGGGTACTGTTCCTTAATAGCTTCGGCAAAAACTGGCAAATATTTTCCCCAAGTTCGGTAAGGATCCTGACGGGATGTGCATTGCATACCCACTGTTGAACAATGGATGTCCTCTGCCTGATCCGATTCAGAGGTATATCAAACTGATGCACCTCCTGGGACAACAAATTTTGTACTCGAAGCCCGAAGCAGTGTCAATGAGAGACTCCTATGCTCTGGAGGCTCATCGATTATATGGCTTGGTGGGTCTCAGCGCCCGTCGATATGGCCCAGGACTGCACATTTTCCTATTTCATCAAACCCCACGCATTCTGCTCCCAGGAAATCTGGTTGGGGTGTCCACCGAAGGGGGGGAACGCATGCACGAGTCTCATAAAAGAATTACAGAGCGCAGACCAACATATTGGTTCAGTAGGTGCCCCCCTGGAATACTGCACTGTATAACGTGGGGAGCACGGGTGCTGGGCCTGTGGTTCTTGCGTGAAGAGGTGCCGTACAAGCACTTTGATCATCTTACTCTACCTTCATTCTGAAGAGAGTCTGCCTGTGTTGGCCCTTACCCTCTTCCTCCTCACATGTAGGTTCGCTGGCCCGTACCCTATTCCCCCTCGAACGTAGGTTTGATGCTCAGCTCGCCAAGTTGCCATCACCATCTACGCCCCTGATTGGAGAGGTGTCAGGCGGCCAGGTGCAGGACGTGAGGAGCGCCAGGGAAAGGCGGCCCAGCCGGCCTTTGGAAGGGAGCCCTACTGCAGGCACATGTGTACTCCACGTTGACTTTTGGTGTCTCGTATATGACGCCGATGGACGCGAGGAGACGTCCTTTGAGGTGTCCATGGAGGAGGTGTCCTTTGCAACCAAAACCCTGCAGCACTTTGGGATTGCGCTTGAAATGGAATCTGCTGATCGTTTTCAACCCTCAGTCTTTTCTGTGCTCCAGTAGCACACTGGGATGCCTACGGGGTAGGCAGTTCCCGCTGCATCTTATGGTCTCAGAATAAGCTTACCGTGACTAACTTAGTCTTTCGCAATTTCAGCCATGAATGTCGATGATATTGACACGTACCCAGTTGGTGCTGCTGTCAATTCCCAACGTTCAGAGGGCACTGTTGTGTCTCCCAGGATTCTGGCCCCTCAGAGCGTGGTGCCAACTACCGGACCACCACATGCGATATTGTACTTTACTCGCGATGTTCTTGAGGCAAAGTGTCTGTGTTTTTTCTGCAGGGCTTTTTCTGCAGGGCGTGTTTTCCTCAAGACGTGCCCTGCCTGAAGTTCCCCTGCAGCCCACCTTTTGCCATTGCATTGTCTTATCCAGCTCAGGCAGCCATGAAGCCCCGTGCAGTCCTGGAGATAGATGTGTCCCAAAAGCTGAAATTTGTGTATCTGTAACTCTTGGGTGTGTGTATCATGTGTGTATCCCAACTTTCAAGAGTGTGTCTCACATGTGTGTCCCACCCTTTTCTCATTCTGGAGTGCGCTTTTTGCGCTCTTTTCTAGACATCCTTTTGAGGTAAGAACGCTTTGCTGTACAGATTTACAAGCTGGTAGTTGTAGCTCAGTTGGTGAGGCACTGCTCTGCTGAAACGGTTGGGTGTTACTTCAATTCCTGGCATGCACAATGTGAATTCTGCTATGTTCCACATGTGTGTCCAACCCTTTTCTCATTTCGCTTCCTGTGGGGGATGGGCAAGATCTCGTTTCTCTCTTCATGGATTTCATGTATCACATCTGTATCCCAGACATCTGAAGTGTGTAATGTGTGTGTATCCCCCCCAAAAAAAACTGTGTATCTGGCGCTAGCGGTGATATGCACTATCTGTGACGAGTTATGCCCAGCAGGGGGCTGCTCGCAGCCAGATCGCGATCCTGTAGCTTAGGATGCGTCGCGCGCGTGCAGAAATAAAGGATTTTACGCTCATGAAAAGTTCTGTTTTATATCACAATTTCTGTGTGTAATTCAGGGTTCTCTGTATGGACTGATCATGAAGGATTTCGGCAATTTCAAAGAGTGATCAACGGAGTTGGTGTTGTGCTTTCCAAATTGCTTGCCGTAAGAGAGATCAGTCCAGTACCCCATAGGGTATACAAAATTGTCGATCCTTTTGGACTGCTAATGAGTTGCGCCACTGAATTCGAGGAGTTGGAGCCTCACGACCAATGTCCTGAAGTTCCTGCCAGCGGAGAGGTCATTGTGGACTTCCAGCAGTTGCCTTGTGCTCGTTTGCCGCGGTTAGCAATAAAGGACAGCACTTTGGTGCCGTGCGTTAACACTGAGCTCAAGCGTCGTGAGATTCAAAAGTATATGGGCTATAGTGAAAGTAAGCTTCCAAAAATACGAGCCCCTGTGTGCAACCTAAATTTCGAGACCACTCCAGCTAAGATGGCCCAACAAGAACTCGTTCGGCGAGGGCAATGGGACTATGGAGACATGGGAGAAGAGGCCCTTGTGGCAGCCGGTGGCTTGGCGTGCGCGGTTGCTCTCTGTGTATTCCAAGATACAGAAATTGCAGAAGTTCAGAAAACCAGGGGAGTTCGCATTTGTGGGCGCTGGCAGAAGAGACATTAAAGGAGATAATAACAATTACCCCTGGTTCGCTCGTGTTGAGTGCTTGCGCTCCGCGTTGCTGCATGTGTGTTACAGGGCTTGCGCACCACCCTGTAGCTGACGAATTTTGGCTTCGTTGCGTCCTGTTTTGAGTGCATGCGCTCACGGGCGTGTGTTGTCTTCCTTTGTGTGTCAGGCCCCCTCAGGTCGTCTGCTGTGAAGTCATCCCAAATCAAGGCAACCCGTTTTAAGGTCCAGTCAGTTGTTTGCAAGGGGAGTCGCTCTGCACTTGCCTTCTGGTATGTGCTTTGCGTGCTTCCCTTTTCGCTTTGCTGCTGTTTTGGGTTGTCCTTTGTTTTCTTGGTCTGTTTTTCAGGTTGGGTCATTTCGCGGTTGATGCCAGCAGTTTTTGTTCGTGAGAAGCTGTGGTGTCGAATGGTTCACAGGTCAGTGTGTGTTGCGTGCGTTTTTGCGCGCTTGCATTAGTGGACAGCCACGGGCGTGACAGTTTTTCACTACCCAGCCTGGTCTCAGACTCAGCTCATTCTCACTTCGTGTCAGATCCGCTACCTCAGTCATTTGTTGCACCAGCGCGGCTCTGAGCAGCTCTGAGCTACGCGCGCCTACCCTGAGCCTTGTGCTTGGGCAGTAAGGCGCTTTGACCGTTTGCTTTGTTTTGGAGTATTTTTCAGTGTTCATCAGTTTTTTGGGCAGAACCTAGCTCAAATGAGCTTGATGGGAAAAACGGGTTTGACACCCAGCGCCTTCGGCGCTCAAAAAGCACTGTTTTTGTGCTCAGTGGCTCACATTGATGTGCAGCCTTGTATTAGTTTATTGAATCTGAGGCCTCAGGCCCAGTTTTACACTGGCCTGATTTTGAGCATTTTGTTCAGGAGATGTCAACCCAATTTTGGCTTGTTTTGCTGACAAGAGGATTTTTTTTCAAAAGACTTCTGGAAATTTTCGGAGTCACAGTGTGGCTCTTTTTATCTCTTTGCTCCTGTTTGAGGGCTAGAGCGCGCCTGTGCATCTGCCGGTGCTCTGCTCCCATATCTATTCTATGGGTAAACTTATTATATTTTTTTTGTACCCTCCCCACCCACCGTCCCAGTTTGGGACTCATATACTCTGCCACTGCAGAGTTTCGTTGCAGAGCCACTGCTCCTGCAGTGACTCCAGCCCCCCCCACTGAGGGCATGCGTGCCTCAGTGGGCACCTACACTCTAGGCCAGGGTGTAGGGGAAAATTCTGCTTTGTTGTTGTTTTTTCACAAGAGGAATTTGGGGTGCAGGTTTTGCCTGAGGGAAGCACCCCAAAGTGGGAGGGGGGAGTGGTCTCAGCACTATATGTGGGGCAGATCCGTGTACAGTGCTGCGTGCCTTTTCTTCTGCAGACGCTCAGGAATTATCATACTAATGTATGCACGTGCGCACACTTGCGCATGTGTTTGTTGCATTGTATGCATGCGGGTTCGTTTGCCCTAACTCTCTGAATTTCTAACCTTCCCTCATCTTTCTGTTTCCTTGTCTTTTCAGGTGGTACGTCAGAGGTCGAAATCAGAAAAAGAAAAATTTTTTTAACGCCCAGTGAAGCCACGTCTGTCGTTCTGCACCACGCCCCCCTGTCGTATGATATCCTCTGTTTTGTTTCTCTGTGCTACTGCAGTGAGATGCGTGGAGGTCAAGAAAGAGCTCAGAAGTAATTTAATTTTATATATCTTACAAGGCCGCAGCCGAAGGTTTTTGTATATTAGCAATAAGGGTCTCTATACCCTGTGGGGCAGCACAGTGTGTTCTTCACTGTCTTTTTTTTTTGCCCTGTTGTTGCTGCTTTTGTGCCTGTTTGTCAATTTTTTTTTCAAACTTCTGAGCAGGGTTTTTTTGGTGCAGGAAATTTTTTTCGACCAGACAGATGGCATGGGCAATAAGTGGAACACAATCCGTGGAACTGTTTTGGATTTCAGTTTTTGGAAAACTGCCCCCCTGAGTTTTAGGCCAGGAGTTTAGAGAACTTTTAGTGCTTTCTCAGAAGATTTTTCCCATAGTCAGCCGGGGTTTTTAGGTGGCAGTGAAACCCCCCCAGTCAGGACAGTGTAGGGTACCCGAAAAACAGTAGAGGGACCTTAGTTCGGGACTTCAGGTCCTGGGGGTAGGATATTGTACATTATCTCAGTCCATTTCAGCGAATTTGTTCTGTACATATGTGGCAGTGCATACCCCTGGGTTGTGTGTCAGCCCTTGCAGGTGGCCTAGTGGCTGCGGCAAGGGCTTGGCTGGGGGTGTGACGGGTTATGCCCAGCAGGGGGCTGCCCGCAGCCAGATCGCTATCCTGTAGCTTAGGATGCGTTGCGCGCGTGCAGAAAGAAAGGATTTTACGCTCATGAAAAGCTCTGTTTTATATTAAAATTTTTATTTGTAATTCAGGGTTCTCTGTATGGACTGATCATGAAGGATTTCGACGATTTCAAAGGGTGATCAACAGAGTTGGTGTTGTGCTTTGCAAATTGCTCGCCGTAAAAGAGATCAGTCCAGTACCCCATAGGGTATACACTATCCCCAGGACTGGCCCCGTGCCGCCCGGGCTTCTGGTGGCTGCCCTCCCCTGTGGAGAATATGAAACCATGTCCCATCCCGGTGACTTTCAGTCAGAGCCCACGTGGTTTGCACGTTTTTGTGCGTGGCTAATGCTTGTTGTGGTTGCATGCTGGGTTGTTCTTTTGAATTGCATTTTGGTTGCACTTGTGGGGAGTCCGCTTGGGAGTCCAGAGGAGCCCATTTGGGGAGCCGATATACACATCGGAAAAGTAGATTGGTGATCACCTGCAGGTTCGTCAGAGAGGGTGCTAAAAGGACGCCGCCATGTGTGATGTAATCAAGTTTCGTCAGGGCATAGGTGGAGAAGGCGCGGATCCTGCGCACGGGCTTCGTGTGATCGTCTGTGGCTAACTGAGACCCAGTATGACGGAATACGGGGACAACTTTCGCAAATATTTGTCGGATGGGGAGTTGGGGGCGCGTCAATGGGGGACCAGCAATTTTTGTCAAGCATAGCTGGAACACGAAGCAGAATGTGACCGGAGACCGCACTGCGCTGCGCTGCGCTGCACTGCACTGCTACCTTGGTGGGTTGTGTGTGGGTGAAGATTCCCAAATAACCTCATTGGTTTTGCATAGCATCCATGAATTTGCAGGGACTCACCAGTTTTGCTTGACCCTGTGCCCCCTGCTGACGACAATTACAAATGGATGCAAACGCATTTGGCATTTACAGCGTAAATTCAACACTACCCAAAACGAAAGCAATGGCAGCAATGCAGCTGGTGCACTGTAGATGCCGACACATCGAATAAATTTCGTGTCTGTTTTGAATCATCATGGAACAGGGACTCATGAGCCTGACTCGGGCTATACAAATATTTCTTGTCCAGAATAGACATATGGCACTGGGAAGTACCAATCACCGTTTCTTTTGGCATCCCTTTTTGAAGAAGACGGACCAGGTGCTGCATCTGAGGGCTGGGGGGAGTGTGCGGTGGCGCAGGTAACTGCAGAGAGCATGCAATGCACAGGGCGCAGCCTCCTGTAATCACCACGTGACGTGTTGTGATTTCATCCCCCCCACCCCACTTGGTCGGACTCTGAGAGGGGGAACATAACCCGGCCACAAAACTGATTAAGCCATTTTCTTGGTTCGGTTGTTTTACCACATTCACTCATTTTTGTCATACATTTTTAGCCGGTTTGCGCCCATCTTCATTTGAGGTTTGAGGTCCTAAGGTTTGAGGTTTGAGGTTTGATTTTGCGGGTACTAGACGCCTTTCGGCCCCGGGGGGCCCCCTGGTCGGGCCAGGTGATATCCTCCCCACCGGGACCTAGTGGGGGGCCCTCCAAGACGCACCTCCTGCCTGGTGGCGGAGTCCCCCGGGTTCACAGGGCTCGGAGCCCCGTCCCTCCCCGGCTTCACCGTTTCGCCACTCCCCAGTCAGTGCATCAATTCGCAGCCGTGGCTGCGGGCGCTTACCCACCGCGTCGCCCCCCTAATGCGTGGTTGCCCGGGGCGCCGGTGCCGCCGGGCCCGTGCTACTGGCTTGTCGCCAGTGGGACCCCCTTGAGCTGGCGCGGAGGCTGCCTAGCCTGGGGGTTGGGGCGTGGCGCAGTGCGCCACTACTGCCTTGGCGGGTACATTGCGCCGTTCGTGTGTGCGCGGCGCTTGCGGCTGGTTCAGGGGGCTTGGGCCGGTACCTGGTGTTGTGTCTCTCCCGTTTCCCCCTTCTAGCCCCGCGTGTTCCGCGCTGCGTTTCGCGGGCCGTCCCGTCCGGGTGTCCCTTACCCTCGCTCGCTGGTACGCCATTCCACGCGGTCTGTGCGTTCGGCGAGCTCGGTCCGGTTGCCCTTCTGGTAGTCCCCGCGTGCCCTTTGCTTGTGTGTGCGCTTGCGCTCCAGCGGCGTCCGCTCCCCCCTTCCTGGGTGGTGTGGCTTGCGCACCTCGCCGGTCCCGGCACTGGGCGCTGGTAGGGCCGTTCCACGTGGTCCGTGCCCCTGCGCGTGTCCTGCCCCGGCCCCTTGCTCCGTCTGGCGTGCTTGGGGGGGGGCGGTCTGGTCCCGGTTCCCCCCCACCTGGCTTGGGGCCATCCGCCACCCACGTGCTGTGGGCGCGGGTGTGTTGGTGTGGGGGCCCAACACTGTCCCCTTGGCCTGCATGCCCTGTGGCGATCCTCTTTTTGAGAGGTCCTGGGTTGAATTCCTAGTCAGCCTAGCTAAGTAGGAAGATCCCATGTGACATGGCAGTGACCTCAGCGCCATAAGCCACGCCACCTCAGCACCTATGGGACCAAAAACAAAGAGTGCACATCTCCAGATGGCACTATAAAAGAGAAAGTGCCCATATGGGCAGTTTTCACATGATTGTAGGAAATGTTCTAACTATCTTTCATAAATCTGTAGTTATCGTGAGTTTCCTTTGTTGTTACACTATCTCCTTTGACTGCAGCCCTTCATGTTGTCGATTCGATCATGTGGTCCCTTGCTTGCACTGTGGGTGCTTGTATTTCTGGTTGAATTCATCAGAACATATTTTTTTTGAAAACCTGAGCTACATCAAGAAGCAGCAGGAGCAAACAGAGGCACAAACAAAACAATATCATCACAGCATTCATCAGTGAAAGCCTGTTCTAACTTTCTGGTAGCAGAGTGTTTCAGTCTTTGCGTACCTGCAACCCCGTGCAGTACAGCCAGTACGTCGAGACTGACTCCACTGAAGGGCGAAGAAATATAACATGGACACCAAGGACACTGCCGAGAAGACAGCGCCCTCAGTGGAACGAGCCATGCCAGTGCCAGTGCCCAAACCTGCTGGTGAACCTGAACCTGAGGTGCATGTACCTTCAGTGCCCTTAGGTGGCCTGGGGGACGATTCCCTGGACAGCTTGGGAGCTGCCTTCAGTGGACCCTCTGTCGGAAGACCTGAAGGCCAAGAGAAGGAGAAGAAGAAGAAAGCAGTGGACATGGGTATCGAAGAGGCACATCCTGGAGATGGACACCGACCATCCGGCGAGACACCCTTCGAGTACTAACCTTCGGAGAGCGCCCCGAGCACCTCTCACCACCCTGCAGTACCCTCTCCAACAACCACTACACTCCCAGCCACACACCCAGCGACATCCTCACCCACAACCAATCCACCTATGGCTGGGGGTCTAGGCTTTACTGGTATGCCTTACCCCACCTACGGTGTGACTCCAGCTGCTACTGTGCCACCTATGGCAACTGCAGTCAGCAGACCAGTGGCATCCAGCTCCACCTACACCGGTGTTCCTGAACCTATGCCGCGCCGCTATGAGGATGACTATCACTGACCCGCGGCTGCCGTGTACATGACTGGGATACCTGGCTATGCGGCGCCCGAGCCAGGCTATACCATGCCAGCACGTGGTTTCACCTCTCTGAGTGGCCTACGTGGCCCTGAGTCTTGTGGTGAGAGGAGCAGAGGATCAGGAAGATCCTCATACAAGTCCCTGACGCGGTCGGAGATACGAGAAGCTCTTCGAGGAGCCACTTCAGAACTAGTTGGTGATCTAACTCAGGAAATTCGGGCCAAATTGGAGCCCCTGATTCCTCCCCAAGCGTCACCTACCACCATGGGAGCTTCACCTCATCATTCACAAACCAATCATTTGGTGGCGGGACTGACGAACACCCTGGGAGGCTTGAGGAGCCGACCTATGCCGACCCCTGCCGTGATACCAAGGAGCCCTTTCGTACCAAGAACGGCCCAGCCACCCTACAGCCACGTGGAGAAGCCCACGCGAGCCGAGCCGAACCAGTTGGGGTTGAATTTCAAGACCTCAGAGTCTTGTTTCGGCCAGTACTCAGAATTTTCAAACCTCTCATTTTGAATCTCCTGCAGTCCCATTTTGAAAACCTTGAAACGACGCCCTTCTTGTAATTGCCGCACGCAATAAATCAAATGAGTTGATCAATCTTGACTTGGTGATACGGAGTGATTCAACAGATAAGCCGTTTCATGGCCTAAACAATAATGGACGCTCAGCACAATACATACACTGTAAACATGCTAAAATCCTACAAAATCAGATCTTTTTATAATAAAAATCAGTGCTTCTCAGAAAGAAAACAATGCACACGTCAGTGCGCACGCGTGCCCTGCAGTGCCCAAATAGCGGCATCTGCGACGCACCACAGCAAATAACTTATATGGGGCTATGTTATTCACAACAAACAAAAATTAGACATAATTGCTGTAATCCTGACCCTGCCAAATGCAGAGGTCCACAGAAGAAACCAACCTTGTTCTGTCCTGTCCTGAGCTTCCCTTTACACTCCCCCCCCAAGCCCACACATACCCTGATGTGTGGCTGAGACCCCAAAACAAAAGGGTGCGAAGGGTTTTACCATAGGGCTGGGAAAAGCTCAGACAGAGCTGGGTGGGTGTAAAACGCAAGCACCCAAAAGGCTGCCTTGCATGTTTACACTCCCCCCCCAGGCTCAGCACTCCCCAAATGAGTTGCTGACCCGAGAAAAAAAATAGCAAAACATGCAGGCTTTAACCTACAATACAATACAATACAGATATTACTGTCTGTGATCTGGCTATTTCTATCCATTCCAGGTAAAAACAGCTACTATCTATGTGCAGATCATGCTAGTGGAATACCACTGATACCACAGATAGCTTGACCCTCCGGAAAGGGATTTCTGTCACAAAACAGTGCCCTAGGGAAGTGGTGAAGTGGTGTTTCAACCTATACCCACTCAAACTCCTCACAGGGTGTAAAAACCTGATAAGTGCTCATGGCACACAACCTGAAGTGCTCATGGCACAGATAAAATTTAGTATAAAAATACAGAAAGAAAACCCCTGCTTTTTTCAACAAAAGCAGAAAAACAAACGGGAAAACCACCCTGCTTTTTCTCCAAGACAGAAGCAGCTAAAAAAGAAAAAAAGACACACTGCTCACAAGCAGGCAGGTGCAAAGCAAAACAGAATTGCCAAACTGAGTAAACCAGAGTTCACTCAAAGTGTAAAGCAGGGTGTATCCCACCACTGCTCATTGCAGATCCAAAATAGTATCTACAACGAAAAAGAAGGCAAAGGCATATGTCAGTGCCTGCACACAAGGCGCTTGGCGCCACTTGTAGGCCAAAAAAAGGCTTCGTTGACAAAGTCAACTTTTGGATGCATTGTAATTTACATCACATTCTGCCATCTGTGGCAGATATATACCACAAGGCGCTCACAGCGCCAAAAGCTGACAAAGAAAGCGCTGCAAGCGCTCGCATTAAGATCTACTCTCAAAACAAATCCTTGTTTTGATTTTCGTATGCTTGTTGATGTCGAAATTGAGTTGGTGATGGTCTCCATTTGTTTGTCTACATGGCTTGCGCATTCCACAAGTCTGTCGTATGATTGCTTCAACGAAGTATGAAACCCCATGAGGTCTTGGTGAAGTTTCCGAACTTGTTGATCATTTTGTTGATGGTTATGATCCACTATTTTCCGGAGGCCTCTCCCTTCGTTGAGCACACCAAAGGCATTGCGCTTCATCCAGCGCGCCAACGGCAAAAGCAGCGCTCTTTAAAGAGCACTGCTCAGTCCAAGAAGGGATTCCCTTGGTTCTCCTTGGAGTTCACCACAGACTGCCCCCACATGTCTCGCGTAGGGCACTCGGTCTTTTTCTCGCTTGTACTTCGGCGTGCGCGACCTTGGATTGAGTTTAATACCTCAAAGAACTTGGCTATAGCGCGGCGACGCTGCACAGCTCGTCCTGCTCGCTGTCCCCTTTGTTTGGGCCTCGCGACGTTCGACGACTCATTTGTGGAGCTCCTTCGCTGCTGAACTCCACCAGGATCTCCCGAAGTTACTGTCCACGCGTCAAAATCATCCAAACTCGCTTGTAACTCGTCCGTTCGGCACTCAGTCACTTGGGATTCGTTCTGCCGGCGCTTCGTCACACTTGAAACGGGCCTTGGTTCTTGCTTCTCGACGAACTTGTTCCATTTGTTCGTTCTGACGGACACAGAGGGCGAACAGTTACCCAACAGTTCCACAACTCGTCGGAGGTCACTTAAGGATCGCTTCAAGGAATTTTCCAACGAGGTCCCCAACTGCGCCAACACACCTGAGTACTCAGACGCTTTGTTCTTGTTCGGCGGCGCATTCGATTTTGCGGTGTTCTTCTTTGGCGTTGCCTTGCTGGAATCCGCCAGCTCCTTCAATGAGCGCTTCCCTGGCTCCTTCAGTTCGTTCGGCGGCGTACTTGTCTGCCCCGAATTCAACGAGGGCTGGAACAACCGGCAATAGAGCTTTTGAAAAACGTGGCCAAAGTTCGCGTACCTCTTCGCGCAGATGACTTGTTGCTCATACCTGAGACTTTGCCTTATTCGTTCTTCCTGTGCGACGAGTCGTTGCACTGCTGTGATGGCGGCGGCTTCAGCACATCGTGGCACTTCTGTTACTCCACTTGAAAGGCGCTTCGGCGGCCGTGTTGTCCTGGGCGGGGCTGGCGCTGGTCTGGACGGCGCCTTGATGGTGTCTTGATTGACGGCTCGGCCGGGCCGTAGACTCCTGTGATTGCACTCCTCACTCTTATTGATCTCATCTGCAGCTACAGGCAAAGGCAAAGAAACGTCGTGTTTATCTGTTGAATATTTCAAGACCTCAGAGTCTTGTTTCGGCCAGTACTCAGAATTTTCAAACCTCTCATTTTGAATCTCCTGCAGTCCCATTTTGAAAACCTTGAAACGACGCCCTTCTTGTAATTGCCGCACGCAATAAATCAAATGAGTTGATCAATCTTGACTTGGTGATACGGAGTGATTCAACAGATAAGCCGTTTCATGGCCTAAACAATAATGGACGCTCAGCACAATACATACACTGTAAACATGCTAAAATCCTACAAAATCAGATCTTTTTATAATAAAAATCAGTGCTTCTCAGAAAGAAAACAATGCACACGTCAGTGCGCACGCGTGCCCTGCAGTGCCCAAATAGCGGCATCTGCGACGCACCACAGCAAATAACTTATATGGGGCTATGTTATTCACAACAAACAAAAATTAGACATAATTGCTGTAATCCTGACCCTGCCAAATGCAGAGGTCCACAGAAGAAACCAACCTTGTTCTGTCCTGTCCTGAGCTTCCCTTTACAACAGCCCTAAGGGCTATGGTCGATGTTGAGCCCTACGGCTCTAGTGACCAGGGCGGTGATCCCTCTGATGATGAGCCGCCATCTATGACGTCAGCTTCACCCTCTGATGACGATGACCCTGAGCGGCAAGAAAAAGAAGAAAAAGAAGAAGACCAAGCGCCTTGAGGGACGCAGGTCTCAGGAGGCTAAGGCTATCGCCACCTCCAAGATTGTGGTGAACTTGCCAGAGTTCACGGGGAAGGACCTCAGCGAGTTCGCTGAGAATTTCGGCCGGTTCCTGAGGATGACCGGCCAAAGCTGTGCTAGTGGGCAAAACAGCGCGCGCTCCACCGCAATGTCAGGACAATTCACAACAATTCACAACAATTCATTGCGCTATGAAGATGTCGCTTAACAGGAGATTACTTAATTTACTTAAGTTATGCCTGCTGCTAACTTCACAGTTGCAGCAGCGATTTCCGAAACTGCGCGATCCTCATCTGAAGATGACCAATTGACTGTTCTTCTGCACATCAACAGAATCATCGCCAAATCACTGGCAGCCAACAAACCATGCCCATATAAACACAAATGTCGTTCTGGTCCGAACCTGTGCTGGTCTAATCACGACGCTATCTCCGCAAACACGCAAATTCACAATCCCTACTCTGTAGCACCGAGCTCTTCAGAACGTTGTTTACGCTCAGAACAGATTCATAGTTCTCTACCGTCATTTCCTCACAGAGATAGTTCACCGGACTCAGCGGCTCCTGCAGGTGGCCAAGCTACAACACCGGAACCGAGTCTTCCTTGCGAGAATCATCAAACCAGCCAACTTGCACATTCAGGTAACACTTCCTCTCCTTGGATGTGTCAAGCAGAGCCGGCCCACACCAACAAACCACTCACCACCAACACAGACCCCAACAACAATGACTCCGACTCCAACGAAGAGCCATGGATCACAGTCAAAACCAAGAAAGGACCGCGGATTCCTAAACTAAAGCACAAGCACAATCTCCAGACTTCGTCAAACAATTGGACCCGGACTCGGAGACAACAGTTTGCGAAGACTGCAATTCAAATTTTGTTTTAAGCAATTCCACGATTGATTGACATGCCCGCATGAGCCTCCAAACACCACTGCGATGCCAACAATGCCGAACAAAAAATAAAGCCAGAGCTGCAAGTAACAACCGCACCTCAAACAATCAAGCGAAGCTTCCTTTTGTGCCAGACACAACACCTCCACGCCTGAAAGCCCGCCCTCTTGAAGTACAACCAGCACCGCCGATCTTCAATCAAGCTAATTTTCCCTCATTACAGAGCGCTACTTCTGTCGGCGCAAGCATCAAGACGAACCCAAACAGCGATCAAAAGACCGCCACCACCTCACCTCCCACGCCAATCAAAACCGCAAACCAAGAGACTTCGAGTAATTGTTCGCCGACGGCCGATTTGGAACAGGATGACACACTCAGCGCCCAGGAATCTACTACTCCAAATTCGGAATACAACAACGACCAGGCCTCTGACAATTCCAGCGACCAGGAGTCAACCAGCTCAGGTGTACCAACCCTCAAAGCTCCAGCACCGATACAACCGACAATCGGCCATCAGGATCATGTTGGGATACTTCATCTGAGTCAAATGCTCCGGCTCCGGCAGTAAAACCGTCATACTGATCAGGCGAAGCACAATCGAAGTACGACGATCCCACAACCCAAGACGAATTCTGGTCCACTATCTCTCAACCTGATCCTAAGCTTGAGCCAGAGTCCTTACCAGTGAAGGATCCTCCTGAGGTCAAGGATTGGACTGGTGTTCGTGACAAACGTCTCTTCAACAATCTGGAGAAGATGCTGACAGACCCTAATGTAAGGTTCCACCTAAAGCTAGACGCCTGGAACCGGGTAGCCAGTTCATACCCTGACAACTTTAAGTCAGGGAGGTACTCCGCCAACATGATTGAACTATTTCTTAGAAGACTTAAACTCAATATTTCCAGAGGCACTCACTGACACCGTTGATTTAATCACGCCGGCTCTGCTTGCTCATTCAAGGACTGGCCTAGTGTTTACCTGCGTGTGCACCTGCTGTGCCTTTGATCTCTTTTTCCTTTTCGTTTTCCCTGTTCCAAACAAATTTCAGATCAGCCCACACTCTCTCACTGGTCCAACTTCGGTGAGTTTATCCACACAAACACAGCTGTAGGCGCCCAAACAGCAACACTGACATTCAGGCCTAAGCCTATGGTTGTCTCGAAAAGTGTCTCTGACACCTTCTGTCTGAATTCTGAACGGTTTTGCTGTCAATAGCGGCTGTCCTTCGAGGAACCTCACAGTTGAGCAGATTTGTGTAGTTTTGGGCGGGGGACCGCCATGCATCAAAAAAAGCCGTGCTAGTGGGCGAGTGAAGTGCAATCTGGTCCTGCAGTGCTGCAGGACCAAGTACCTGGAGAAGCAGGTCAAGCAGATCGTGACGAAGTCCGCCACCTTCGCCGACGTGTTGGTTGCCCTGTAGAGGCAGTACCCTTCCTATGAGACCAACCTCTCCGTCAGCGCCGAGATCCAGAACCTGGCCGTGCTGCCCAACAACCCCAAGCCTGCCAGGATTTCTGAGCTGCTTGCCGACTTGGACCACTGGGTAGGGCGACTGACGCCCGGTTCCTATGGCAGCAACAAGCTGCTATTCTGGTTGGTGGCCAAGCTCCCACGAGAAGTGTGGGATGAATGCCGGGCAACAGCAGAGCGCAAGGCAAGAGCCCTCGGCTACGAGGACCTGTCTGTGCTACCTTTGGAGCTGGCGCTGGAAGAAGAAAGCGACCAGCACCTGAACGCCTACCGTCCTGGAGGAGGCGGTTCTGGGAGCCATGGTCGAGGGTACCAAGGACCCCGACCTGGACAGGGGACTACCCCCAAAAATGCTCGCTTCATGAGGAATGTCCAAGACCTCTTCTGGTGTGATGCCAGAGATGAGCAGGGTTGCCTGCTTCGTGCCCCTGACTGCGACCAGCGGGACAGTTTCGTGGTCCAGGGGAAGAAGCAGGAGACCAACACCGGCGGCAAAGCCAAGCTGCCGGACCAGTACAGGTGCACAATCACCTGTGCGTTCTGTGGTAAGAGGAAGCACTACGAGGACGAGTGCTACCGCAAGCAACGCCTCTCGGCGAAGCTCAAGACAAAGAACAGCAGTGGCAAGGGCAGTGGCAAGGGCACCGCCAACAAGGACAGTGGCAAGGGCGAGTCCAAGGGCAATGGCAAAGGCCAACGTGGCAAGAGCACAGGTGGACGAGGAGGCTCTGACCGCAAGCCGGACGAGGACAAGAACGCGGACCAGTCCGGAGGGAACCCCAATACTACGCCAGTGGGGAACTCTGAGCCCGGTGGTGGGCAATCAAACACGGGACCTACGACCCGTTCCCAGACGCAAACCCAACAAGAACAAGGGACTAAGCGGGCCAACGAAGATGGGGACCAGTGAAACGCCCGCAAACGCTCCCGTTTAATGCGCATGGCGCGGAAACTGCAGAAGAAGGGGTTTGAAGTGACCTGCCCCGTGGAGTTCTGACAGGGACGCTCCGGGGGACCTACAGATCTGGTGTTCTGGGTACGTATCTGTCCTGGGGGACGTGAATACCTGGGGGTACTGGATACTGGGGCCACTATATCTATTGTGGCCAAGAAAACTTTACCTATTGGCGACCTAAAGAACATGATGAATACCGCAGCCATCCGCATGGGAGATGGGCATGTGGTGCACAGTTGTGGGGACTCTGAGGTCGACGTGCCTATGGGATTAAGGAGCATTGCCCATCCGTTCTACGTGATGGACACTGAAGCCTTCGACTTTGTACTGGGGGCTGACTTCTTCGTCGAGCACTCCCAGATTCTATCCCTCAGCCTGGAAGCACCCTACGTCCTGCAAGTGGACCATGGTGACGGCTGGGAATCTGTACCTCTGGAGCAGTTTAAACACACATCTAGCTACCTGAGGGTATGCAGGAAGGAGTCCTCAACCATGATGGTCGCCTCCAAAATCGAGGACTATCAGCTCCTTGGGGATGTCTTAGACCAAGGTCTGAAGGAGCTGGGATACTCCCGGCAGGACCTGAACGTGGAGCTATTCGCCAGTGACAAGCAACATGTCCTGGACCTCTACTGCAGCAAAGGGAAAAATTGCTGCTACGAATTTTACTGGCCCTCCCTCGGGATGGCCTACGGGAACCCCAGGTTCAGTGAGCTGGGGAAAGCTTTGACCAAGGTGGCCCTGGAGCGGTCCTGTATGGTCCTGTGTTCCCCCGATTGGGGAGCCCATGGGGGAGATGAGTACTGGCGTACTCTATTGGACAAGCTGACGCTCACCTCCATCCAGCAGCCGGACGACGTCTATGTGCCTTTGGGCCGCAAGATGCCCATCGGGAAACCAGGATGGGGGAGCATGCTAAGCGTGGTGGACGGGGGCCTAGCCCCAGTGCCCTGGGAAGATCTGGACCCTGCTATTGTCCAGGAGATTCAACGTGAGAGCAGCGGCTACACCCTGGAGGTCATGAAAAATCAGCTACGACCTTGAGACGCCGTGGAGACTACTCCTGGGGGAGACGAGTACGTCGTGTCTGACACTGTTGCCCCCGACTCCCCCTGCCGTGTACCTAATCCTGATGTAGTCTCAGAGTGTGGGCTATCCGAGGTACCCAGCTCTATACACTCTGATGACGAGACTGAGCATGACGCCTTCTTCGTGCAGACCTGCGTCGAGGAAGTGGAGAACGCCGACTACGCTGCCCCACAGAAGCCCCTACCCTTCATGAGGGAAAAGGAGCCCCTGGACGAGGATCTGGACCCCCGATCCAGGCTGAGAGAGTATGTGGAGTCCAAGAGGAGAGTTATGGCGAAAAAGCTATGCTACGCTAGGCCTACCCGCCGCTCCTGGCCGTTGAAGCAAGGGTCTATGGGAGATATCTCCACACTGAAGGAGGACCTGGAACAGAAGATTACCACCTGGCAACAAGAAGTGGATCTGAAGCTCATGAAGAGCGTGTGGGGTGCCCATGTGAGGACGCCAGATGAGGATGAACTCTCTGAGGAATGCGTATGGGAACCCCCTCAAGTGTGCCTATGTTGTCACCAACCACCTGAGACTGTGGAACGGGACCTTCTCTACGCCTATCTAGGGCTGAAGGATACAACCAAAGACGCTGAGCCGGTTGAGGACCACCTCCCCGCTTCTATCCACCAAGGGGCAAGCAATCTACACTCTGATGAGTCCGGGTACGTCGCAACTACCTGTAACTCAAGCAAGGGACTGCATGGTGCTGGGACTCGATGGTTCACATCTTCCGCAGACCGAAAAAATTTTATGGCCTAAGTAGGTAAACCTAAAGCGCGGTAAGACCCAAAACAAACGAACCAACAAAACGACGCGTCCCTCGATGCTATGTGTGCCCAACAGTTAGCGGAAACGACGTCGCGAGCAGCGCGTAAAACACGTAAAAAATAGGCTAACACGCTACATACCTGCTCTCGCTCCCTCTCGCCCTTTTTTACCCTCCATGTACCTTCTCCTCCCGCTTCTGCCCCACCCTCGTCGTGTTTGCCCCCTTTTTGCTGCAGGTGTCAAGAGCTGTCAAGAGGCGTGCGAGACACTGGAGCAGCGAGGCCAAGGATTAAGTAAATAAAGCAGGGTGGTTTTTTTCAGTGTGTGGTATTGTTGCATGCAGGCAGAGCAGGGAACACACGGCACGACACCACAGGACACAGCACGTGTTGGCAGCAAACAATTTTTCTGTTTTTCAAAATGCACGGAGGTAACCGCGCACACAGCGCGCCACCACATGGCGCCTGCAGTGCAACGGATGGCAGCAGAAAACAGCACACACCAGAACACAACGGCAAAACACACACAGCACAGCGCGCACAGCACAGAGCAACACAGCAAAGCGCCACACCTAACGGCCCAGCACCCCACAGCATGGCACAGCACCCGAGGGCAGGGCACAGCGTGCAACAGCACCAAAAAGGGCGAGAAAAACCAGCACAGCACCACGCAAGCAGCACAGTGGCCAACGGCACTGCATGGCATGTAACAACACGACGCAACGCAGCGCAGCACAGCACCGAGAGACACAGCACAGCTCACAGGAACACAGACCCCGACAAAACAGCCGGACACAACTCAAACAGCACGGCACAGCGAACCAAGACACCACACCCCAAGGCAGAGCACAAAACACAGCGGCACAGCACAGCACAGCACAGCACGCAGCAAAGCACATAGCACCCGAAGCACCGCACAGCACCCGAGGGCACGCCACAACACCAAGCGGCACCACACACCGCTAGACAACACAGCACAGCACCATCCCCACAGCACAGTGCACAACAGCACTGCACCACAGAGCACAACACGACGCGACACGGCCCAGCACAGCACCAGGAGGCACAGCACAGCACACGGCACCGCGACCAAGACGAAACAGCAAGCCACAACGAGGACAGCACAGCGCAGCGCAACCAGATTGAACCCCCAAATGCAGCACAGCAGCAAACAACAGCGCAGCACAGCACAGCACGGGACAGCACAGCACAGCACACAGCCAACCGCACAACGCCAACGGACACCAGATGGCACAAAGCAACCCACAACAGCACACAGCGGGACAGCACAGGACAGAGCACCAAGACGCAGCACCCAAGCGAACAGCGCAGCGCACGACGACACAGCACAGCGCCACCAAGCACGGCAGAGCACGCTGCAGGGCGCAGCCGCGCGAGGAGACGCAGCGCAGCACCACACCACCCGCGAAGCACAACAAGACACGGCACAACAGGACACGGCACACCGTACCCCGAACAACACAACACAGCAAGCAGCAACACAGGACCGCAAGGCACAGAACACCGCACCCCGGACTACACAACACAGCAAGCAGCAAAACAGGACCGCAAAGCACAGAACAAGCCAGCACAGCGCGCCAACACCAGCTGGCACAAGGCAACAGCAGGAGGACCCCGAAACACAAAACCAGGGGGGGGGGAGGGGCAAATGGCCCAGCGGCGCAAAGCCACGAGAAGGCAGAAGGGGAACAGAGGAAGGCAAGCGGCAGGGCAACGACACCCGCGAAACACAAACCCGGGGGGTGGGGTGAGCAGGAGGCGCCAACAAACGGCCAAGCGGCGCAGAGCAACCACAAGGCACAGAGGGGACGAGGGAAAACGCGGACCGAGACGCCAACGGCCGCAAAACAAAAATGCCGGGGGAGGGCGGGAGCAACAGCCGCCGGCAGGCGCGGCAACACGAAGAGGCAAAGGGGGGGCGGAAGACAGCAGGCAGAGGGGTGGGATGGGGTGGGGGGGGGGGGGCGCAGCAGCACGCGGCGCCAAACAGCAGCGCGGCCAGGTGCCGCGCAGACACAAGAAAGCGGAAGGCGAGCAGGGGAACACGAGCGGCAGGGCGACGACACCCGCGAAGCAAAAACACGGGGTGGTGCACCGCACGCACTCGGGAGGCCCGCCTGTCCGTCCCGGCCACAACAAGGGGTGGTGCACCAACAGCGCTCGTAGGCCGGCCCGTCCGTCCCAGGCAGGCAAAAACCACAGACACCCAACACCCGACAACGCTGGCCGTAAGGTGGCGGAGACAACGGCGAACCAACAAAACAAGCCGAGCATCGAGCCGGCTAGAACACCACAATCCGAAACCCGAACACACCGACACAACGCGCCCCACCATTGGGGGGGGGCACAAACCACCACAACACGCCCCACCATGAGGGGGCCACAAACAAGCGCAGCATGCCCCGCCATGAGAGGGGCCACACACTACCACACACAACACAACGCCACACAACACAACACACCACACCCCAACGAAGCACGCCCCACGAAGAGGGGGGCCACACACCAACGCAGCACGCCCCACCATGAGGGGGGCTACGCACCGGCACCACACACAACACAACACCACACACCACACCGCACCCCAACGCACCAGGACCCACCATGAGGGGGGCCACACACCGGCGCAGCACGCCCCACCACGAGGGGGGCCACACACCATGACACCACAGAACACAACACAACACAACACACCGCAACGCGACGCAACACAACAAAACATAACGCCACACAGCCCCTCCACGAGGGGGTCACACACCACCACGACGAGATCCATCATGAGGGGGGCCACACACCACCACAATACACAACGCCACACAACACAAGACACCGCACCCCAACGCAGCACGCCCCAGCAAGAGGGGGCCCATACACCAACGCACCACGCACAACACAACACGGCGCACCCCAACACCACACAACACAACACAACGCAACGCAACGCAGCCCCACCATGAGGGAGGCCACACACCACAACGCCACACAGGACAACACACCGCACCCCAACGCAGCACGCCCCACCATGCGGGGGGCCACACACCAACGCAGCACGCCCCACAACGAGGGGGGCCACACACCAGCGCCACACACAACACAACGCCACACACCGCAACGCACGGCACCCCAACGCCACACAACACAACACAACGCAACACAGCCCCACCATGAGGGGGGCCACACACAAACGCAGCACGCCCCACCATACGGGGGGCCACGCACCACCACACACAACACAAGGCCACACAACACAACAAACCGCACCCCAAGGCAGCACGCTCCACCAAGAGGGGGGCCACACATCAACACAGCACGCCCCACCATGAGGGGGGCCACACACCACCACCACACACAACACAACGCCACACAACACAACACACGGCAACCCAACGCACCACGCCCCACCAAGCGGGGGGCCACACGCCAACGCAGCACGCCCCACCATGAAGGGGGCCACAGACCACCACCACACACAACACAACACCACACAACACACCACACCGCACCTCAACGCACCACGCCCCACCAAGAGGGGGGCCACACACCGGCGCAGCACGCCCCACCACGAGGGGGGCAACACACCACCACACCACAGAACACAACACAAGGCAACGCGACACGACACAACAAAACACAACGCAACCCAGCCCCACCACGAGGGGGGCCACACACCACCACAACGCGCCCCACCATGAGGGGGGCCACACACCTCCACAACACACAACGCCACACAACACAAGACGGCGCACCCCAACGCAGCACGCCCCACCAAGAGGGGGGCCACACACCACCGTAGCACGCCCCACCACAAGGGGGGCCACACACCTGCACCACACACAACACAACGCCACACGACACAACAAACCGCACCCCAACGCCATAGAACACAACACAACACAAAGCAACACAGCCCCACCATGAGGGGGTCCACACACCAACGCAGCACGCCCCACCATACAGGGGGCCACACACCACAACAACACACAACGCCACACAGGACAACCGACCGCATCCCAACGCAGCACGCCCCACCATGCAGGGGGCCACACACCAACGCAGCACGCCCCACCATGAGGGGGGCCACACACCACCACCTCACCACACAACGCAACACAACAGAACACACAGCAACGCAACGCGACGCAACACAACACACCACGCCCCACCATGAGGGGGGGCACACACCACCACAACACACAACGCCACAGAACACAAGACACCACACCCCAACGCCGCACGCCACACCGTGCGGGGGGCCAAACACCAATGCAGCATGCCCCACCGTGAGGGGAGCCACACACCACCAACACACCACACAACGCAGGCAACACAACACAACACACAACAACGCAACGCGACACAACACAACACACCACGCCCCACCATGAGGGGGACCGCACACCAACGCAGCACGCCCCACCATCAGGGGGCCACACACCACCACAACACACAACGCCACACAACACAACGCGCCGCACCCCAACGCAGCACGCCCCACCATGCAGGGGGCCACGCACCAACGTAGCACGCCTGATCATGAGGGGGGCCACACACCACCACCACACCACACAACGCAACACAGCACAACACAACACAACACACCGCAACGCGGCGCGACACAACACAACACAACATAGCCCCACCATGAGGGGGGCCACACACCAACACAAAACGCCCCACCATGAGGAACGCCACACACCACCACAAGGTGCCCCACCATGACAGGGGCCATACACCACCACACCACGCCCCGCATTGAGGTGGACCACACACCAACGCAGCACACCCGGCCATGAGAGGGTCCGAGCACCACCACAAGAAAGATGCCCTTGATTAGTGCCCTATAGTTTTAGATGAAACCCTGCAGGTTTTGGATGATAAAATCCCAAAACCAAAGAAGCAAGTAGAGCAAGCACAGGATGTGGGTCGAATCAATGAATAGTTTGACATCCAGTGTGACACAGAAGGGCTGCAGATAGACAAAGCAGGTATAAACACAACGATTCAATCACAAATGGATAATGCAAAAAATTTTATATGAAAACTGGGCTGACGCTAGCCTCAAAGATTGCATCAAGCACTTCATGTGCACTGTTTTCGGTGAAATGGTGCTGGTTAGGAATGTGGGGCATAGGTGTCAGGCCAGACACAGAAAATGACTTGGCCAAGCAACTGAATTCAGAAACAGTTGAAAAGTAGAACCACAATAAGTGGTAGAAACAATTGAGTATAGGGGTCTTGGGGTGGGAGACCACTAGGCTTAACCTCCAAGGCCTAAAGCATGAAATGCCTATTTTATTTCGGTATATCCTCCATGAAGGAAGATACCTCCGCTCAGTCGAGTGGTAGGGGTGGGCTTCATGGGGGGCTAGGGTTACAACCCTAGTTACTTTGAGAAAGTGTACTTTCGGCTTCAAAAGAGAGATAAAAATACTTAGGTTAGTCTTAGCATTAACAAAGGGGTTTTAAGGGGGGCTTGGCCTGGATCAAGCCCTCCAAGAAAGACATGGCAGTGACTCTTTCTTACTCCCCCCTGGAGTACTAATTAGCTAAGCTAGTAGAACCAAGGAAAAAGGCTCAAATATTCCCAAAATTACCTCAGAAAATGCATTAAACTTACCAAAAACATCCTCATCAGTTCATAGAAGCCTATCACACTGTAGGTACCCTCCAAAAACAGTGTAATGTACCGTGAAAGATATCCCTTCGATGGGGCATTCCTCAAAAGTCGCCAGCGTGCAACGCAACCTTTTGGTACAAATTTGGGGGTAGTGGGGTTTGAACCCAGGAATCCCTCCCTAGAGCACATATGCTTGCCCACTAGGGTACAGTCGAACGCTCTAATGCGGACGGCCATCGCGGCATAAACAGCGTTTTAGTAAACGTCCTGACCAAGGGCCAGGGCGGAGCAATACTCCAAATGGAGGACACAAATCTCCAGGAGCTGAAAGAAATAGAAAATGTAACCAACAGGGAGTGATTCCTGCGGTTTAGCAAAAGGTGTAGCGATTTAAGAAGTCAAATCGCTAAAAATTGACGAAAGCACGCGAGAAATCGTCATTTTTACACCAAACTTCAAAGTCGAAGACAAGCGCAACGGAAGCGGACTTCAAAAACAAGGTTGCGCAAGCGTAAACGGCTTTTGAAAAAGAAGGTATGAGCGGTAGTTTTTAAAGTTCTAAAGAAGGTTTTTGCACAGTTGCATCAAAATGTTTTTAAACTTTAGGGAAAAGTATTCAAACTCGACCCACACCACAGAGCAGGTGGACAACCCACCTGTCAGGTATGCCAGTGTCATCTCACACGCATGCATTGCGTTCATGTTGATTGCCTCGTTGAAACGTTAGGGTTTTCAATGCTGTGTTCGTTGGGGGTTCGGGTGCTCCTCTCTCTTGCTCTGCACAGTTCAAAACAGGAATGAAAGGTATGCGATGCAAATGGAGCGCGCAGCGCGCACGTAGGGTTAGAATATGCGCTGTGCTTGCGATGCATGTGCCTGATTGAGGCATTCACACGCTGTGGCGCTTTCCCTGTACCCCAATTCACCCTTGTTCTCTCTTCACAGGTAAGAAAAGAAAGTGCTTGCTCGTGTTTGTTTGCTCGTGTGTAGCCGTAGCGCTAAAGTAGGGTTGCTCAAAACGCTTAGGCTTGTTTTGCGCTCTGCAGTGCGCCACTTTCTCTCCTCTTTCTGCAGGAAACAAGACAAGGGAAGCGTGCATGACACACAATGCATTAATCGCTTAGGGTGGTTTATAATTCGCCGTAGGTTTGTTTAAGCCCGTAGGGTTGTTTTGCGCTCGTGTTTTCCTCGACATTCACATGATGCGTGGTGAGTAAGGTAGGTAAGCCCAGGAGGAGCTCACCTCCTGGTTGAGTCACGCTGAGATTGGTTATGTTGGGTTAAATTGAAAGATCAGTGCATACTGGTGCATGCATATGACGCATTAAAGGGTAGGCCACGCGGAGTGCACACTGTATAACTCTTGTTTAGGTTACCCAGGGGCTCCACCCTACGTTCTTTAAGAGAACGGGTGGAGTTCCTTAAGCTTGCTTGCTTGTACTGAGGTTCAGGAACAGCGTATTATAGGGCAGCCTGAGAAGCGTATAACACGTGGAGGCTGTTTTGGTTCCTCAGTCTTGAACCTCAGTCATTGGCCTTTGCTTTACAGGTGGGAAGGTCAGGGTGAACTGGTGCAGTTCCTTGAGCCGTGCTAAAATATACGGCGCTGATCACACAAATAACAAGCTACGGCTCAGCCAGGAGTGGCAAGCGTAGCCCGACATCTTCAACATCCACGCTGTGCACGCAACAAGAGCACCTCTTCCCTCCAAGCCCTAGCAGGGAAACACGTTGTGGCGTCCCTGTTAGGCCACAGAAGCTTAGTAGCTCTGTGTTTTCTTGCACTCTCACAGGTGAGCCGCTAGAACTCTTGTCTTCATCCTCAACACCACCCAGTAGAGCGTGCGTGTAGGAGTGGTAGTCCTGAGTGGGGGCTTGAGCCAGTTGCAGAAGTGCTCGCCCACCAGGATGGTGCCACTGTACGTAGGGTGTGTAGTGTAGTGGTGTCTCCTGTCCCGCGTGCTTTTCCACTTGGGCAGGGGAGTGCGTTAGCTTTTGGCCTTTAGCAAAAATGGGCATTTTGTGTGCCCTTAGCACACTTTGTCACCCCTCCCCTCTAGTAGGTAGGGCTTTTGCCGTCTTCCCCCAAGGATAGGCGCCAGCACAGAAATTGGGCGCCATAGGACTGGTAATAGTACCTGATTAGGACCTTCGATCCGACGTCAGCGAAGTCCGGTCTCCGGGAGCCACGCCGGGGAGAGAAGTGATACACACACAGACATAAATAGCACACATAGGGGTATGGTAAACCCTGTAAAGAAGGGTAGAACCCCATCGGTCTGGACCAGTCAGGGGTCCTAACTGTGGGCTCGGTTGTCCCCAAGGAGGGAAGACACACCTTGCCTCATAACACCTTGCTTGTCACTCCCCCCCTGGTGTAGTAAGCCACCGTTCTTCGTTGGCTCCCCAAGGTCATTACATCAGGGCAGTCCCCATGCAACACATGGTCAACAATGCATACACTCGCTGGGTGGCTGCAAACCTGATAAGCGGCCACCTGGTCCACGCTGGAAACCATAGGGATGGGTCTGCAGGGCACAGACAGGGTCAGTGCAGTGCTCAGTAAGCAGTAGTCTGTGAAAAACCAATGGCCTTCGGCCAGGGAGTGGTTGTCACGGGGGGCTAACGGTCCTGTCCTGGGATGCAATGCGGGGCAACTGTGACAACTGCTCTTACACCCATACACAGGCACGTCTGCACAAGACTGCTCGCTGCACCTGTGAGGTTAGAACACAGTCAGTAGACTGACACAGGGAAATTAGTTTCGCTTTTTACGCTGGGACATAGTCTCAGCACGGGTTAGTAGCTGCCCCTCGTTGTTGTCAACGAGGTAGGAGCGGAAAATAGGGTTGATACTCCCATCTGGTTGTATGAAGGCTGACATAGGTTCCCAGGTCGCCTCAGATAACCCATAGCCATCCCACAGGGTTAGGAATTTCCAGCCCTGTTTATACTCGTGGCGAGCAATACCTGCAACCACGTAGTAACCATCGACTGCCATCTCTTTGGCAGTCATCTCTTCGAGTTCGTCTGCCTCCTCAGGACTGGCAGCGTTCACTAGGTCTATACGCTCGACCTCACTGTCGCTGAGGCGCCACTCATCGCAGGACAAATCGTCAGGGGAGTGATAGTGCCTCAACTATTTAGGTGCACACAGCAGTTCGTCACCTAGACGTGGACTGCACCTGACATGGATCCTGGATCCATCTATCCTGATGATACGATAGGGTCCAAAATAAGGGTCTTGTAGGCAGTTACGTGGCCAGGAGGGTAGGCGTGAATGGTGAACCAGAACAAGGTCACCAGCCTTGAAGCTGGCAGGTCGCCGTAGGCGGTTCAGTCGGCTCAGTTCACGGTCACGAATGTGTCTGAGGTTAGTCCCAGCCTGGTTAGCCAGAGACTCCTTGTGTTCCAGCCAATCTCCCACAGGGCTCTTGAAGTCCTCAGGAAAGGGAGTTTTGAAGAACCAAGCAGGTCATCCTCCATGGAACAGTTCGTGGGGGGTGAAACCCGTAGAGGAGCTCCGCTGTGAGTTAATGGTCAGCACTGCCCAGGGCACTAGGCGTACCCAGTCCTTGGTACGCTCCTATTTCATCAGGATTCTTAAGTTTTGCCCCACCACACGGTTCTGTCTCTCACAGAGAGGGTTAGACGTGTGGGTATAGGGCACACCTGTGGTTACCTCAACGTTGAGGGCATTTAGCACTCGTTTGTACCACCCAGTGTCACTGCGGATGCGTACATCCTCATCAGAGTGCACCTGCTTAGGTGCTCCATAGGGTTCAAACCATTGTTCGACCAACATTTTCACAGTCTGCTCACCTGTGATTTTCTTATTGCAAGGGAACACACGGGTGAAGCGAGATAGGCCACAGGTGACCACTAGGCAACTATCATAGCCGCCGAAGCGTGGTAGGCCGTGGAGGAAATCCACGTAGAGAAGAGAGTTAGCACAATAGGGTATGGGTAAGCTGGAGATCAGGCTCCTATCCCTACTGTCGCTCTGCTTGCTGGCATGACAGCCACAAGCATCCACAATGGTCTGCATACGCGACCTCAGTTCAGTCAGGGTTAGACTAGAGTAGAAACACTCACGGAAGAAGTCCACTGAGCGATTAGGGCCAGTGTGACCAGAACTGAGATGGGACCACTGTAGGCACCCATCCAGTCGTCCCTCAGGCACCACAATTCGGTCCTCGTAGAAGAGGTACTGATTTTTTTTATACCACTGGTGCCCGTCAATGACACGGGGTTCGAGACCAGTGCTGAGGGTTTGGAGAATTTCTTTATACTCTGACTGATAGTCGGTTAGACTCCAACCGTCCAGGATTCCAGCAGTGCGCATGGACATGTCAAGCTGGACAACCATACGCTGGAAAGCCTCTCTGGCGAGCGCCTCAGAGCTCTCACCTATAAGCGCATCGAAGTTGTTGGGCGATACATAGTCAGACAGTTCATTCTTTTTTCCGGGGATATGATGAACTGTCAGCCTGAACTGGCTCAGGTAAGTCCACCACCGCTTTAACTCCGCTTTCTCTGGTGGTGGGCCCTTCTGAAAAGACTTCACAGGTTCCTGGTCACACAGCAAGACAATAGGGTTAGATCCCAGGAGTCAGGATTGTGACAAAAGCACCAACATACCGGCCAGGAGTTCCTGGTCATAGGTGCTTTAATTGGAACGCGCTTGGTTCCATTTCCAACTCCAGTGTCCCAGTGGCACCAGTTGCCACTCACTGGTAGGATAGTCATGTTTCAACGAACCATCACCGTTCAGTCCACTAGTACGATAATGGCAGTGGGTTAGTTCAGCGGGGTTAGGCTCCTGCCATTGGCAGATCGTACCACCCCCCCCTACATCACTGGCATCAGTGATCAGGACTATCCCGCCCTTAGGGCGGGGTACTCCCAGGCAGTTGGAGGAGGCAATTTTCTTCTTCAACTCCTGGAAACACTCTTCCTCTCTGGCGGTCCACCTCCAGGGAGTAGTTTTCTTGATTAGGTCAGTGAGGGGGGCAGCGGATTAAGCAGAATTGTGGATGTGACGCCGATAGAAATTACAGGCGCCCACAAAACTCCTCACATCGTGTAGACCCTTCTTAGGGTCATCGCGAATATGCATGTCCTGTAGGGGCTGCATCTTAGACGCCGCTGGTTTCCACCAACCATACCCCACGTCGAAACCCAAATATTCCATCTCCTCTTTCATAAACTCACATTTTTCGAGTTTGATTCGGAGATGGTTTTCTTGACAAACAATGAAAAATTCACGGAGGAGAAGGACATGGTCCTCTTGGGTATGGGTACCCAAACTCACGTCGTCGGGGTGGGCCTCCATTTCTGCACCCCGAGAAATCAACTCCTGTACTAGAGGCCTGCGCCTCCGTATGTACAAAATTTTGTTCATTAGCTCCTGGAAGAGCGCTGGGGCATTAGCCACCCCGAAAGGCATAACCTTTCACTTAAAGACACGGCCCTTAGGGGTTATAGAAGCCAGCAGCTCCTGAGCTGCGGCGGTTAGGTCCACCTGCCAGAAACCAGAGCGTTTGTCCATTTTGGTCTTGTACCTGCATTTGGCAATACGCTCCAGGGTATTTTCCATGTTAGGAATACTCCCTGAGTGGTTCTCGGTTTTCTTGTTGACCTCACCATAGTCAACAACCAGTTGTAGGGCAGTCGGACGTGGTTAGGCAACCAGGAAACAGGGACTGCAGTGATGGGGGTAGTCCCCTTTCTTATATTCTTCAACGTGGCCAGCATCAATACATTCCTGGATCTGGCGCTCGATTTCTTCAACCTGTTCCTGTGGAGCGGGATAGGGACGACGCCTCACTCGCGTCTTTTCAAATTCAGGTTTCAGTTTCAGGTCCATCTGAACCAGTTTTTTACAAGAGAGGGGGGGCGGCAAGGCGCCGAATACCTCCTCATAGGTTATCAGCAGTTTCTTCAGTCGGGGGTCAAGGTTAAGACTCTCAAGTTTCTGCAGGAAATCCTCCTCGGCATGGAGGTTGCTCTTTCCGTGTTCTTTCTTTTTCTGCCGGTCAGCAGTTTCGGCAGGCACAGAACCATCGTCCCACTCAGTGGGACATTGCTGCCCATAGTGCAGAGAATACACTAGCGGTATCTCAGGATCAGGCAGCGTATAGGAATCATCGTCCTCCACAGACCAGATGGAGGATTTCCAGGTCTGTCTGAGGTATTGCAGCCGCTCTTGGCGCTCAATACCTTCGGCCTTCAGGTACAACAGCCGCCGGAGTTCCTGAGTGTCATGCTCAGACAATGCCATGTATTTAGAAGCAGGCCGCGCCAGAGCATCAGCAATCCGGGCCACGGGTTCACCTGTGTGCATAGGCTGCATGTGTAGCACTGGCTTCCCAACAGGGGAAGCGGGCTCAGAGGTTGACTCTAGATCTACCTCCTCTAGCAACAGCTGGGCTAGGAAGGCACTGTGTTTTACGTCACCACAGCTGGAATCAACAGAAGGAATAGTGCTGGCGATCTCAGACAGTTGGTCGTCAGCATCCTCCCTTACAGCTGCAGGTTCCAGATAGCCATCAGGAGACTCACACCCTGTAAGTGTGGCAGATAGGTGCTCAGGAGATCGATTTTTGAGATCAGAAAGGGTCAGGCCACGATTTTCGGCCATGACCTTATTCAGTAGCACCTGGTCTAGGTCACACAGGGGTACAGGATTGAGAGATCCATCAACGATGGACAGGAAACTGGCCCACTAAGGGGCCTGCATAGCTGAGGCTGAGTCCTCAGGCACATAGATGGGGCCGTCGGGGAGTTGCACTCTTCCCACGGTCATTGGATCTAGCATACGGCGCGAGTAAGCATGTTCACCAGAGCAGCCCCAGTCAGGGGTGCACATGACAACCCTTCCTCCCTCATAAGCGATTTTGGTTAGAACCTTCGCGAGCAGGGAGAAGGGAGGGTTAGCATACGCTAGGCCCATTGCTTTCCAGAAGAAACGGAAAGCATTGTTCAATTGTTTCGAGCAGTACAACTGCATGATGTGCTGTTGTTGGCTCGCAAACAATTCCACCTGGATCTCATCCAGGTTTACCTGAAGGGCCGCCAGTCCATCTTCAAGAACGTGACGGGCCAATTGGTAGTTTTCAATTCGATAGTTAGTCTTGGATGCGTAGCGCAGCCCAGACTCTTTTCGTCCTGACAGCTCCAAAGATATGGAGATCAGCCCACTGCCAAAGTCGCAGTGCAAAGAATAGGGGCGCTGGAGAGACAGCATTTTTACCTGGGGGTTTCTTCGTAGGAAGTCTGTACCAATGACGATGTCAAAGGCGTCGGTGTCCAGCACTCTGCAGTGTTGGGTCACGGTTTTGTCGCCCAAGCATATAGTCACATCGACCCCCCCCAGAGAATGGATGGTACGCCCATCCCCTACTTTTATGGCCACTGTCTTAGCTTTCTTGAAAGTCTTTAGCAGGCGCCGGGCCACTATGGAAAGTGTTGCACCGGTGTCAAGCACCGCTCGAAAAACTAGATCCCCGATTTTCACGAGGATCCAGAAAACCAAGTCCTCCTCTTCGGAGCCGCCCCCCTACTCTTCATCAGGGAACTTGACATCCACCCCTGCAGCTATGAGGGACCTGGCCATCCAGGCCAATCGCCTCTTCTTGGAGTTATTCCCCTCAGGGGTAGCGTTATCCCCCTGTGGGCGCTTCTTGGGATCACCTGCGGCAGGAGGGGGTGTGGCAGCAGGAGGGGGTGTGGCAACGGGCGCTGATGAGCGCCTCTGGGGGTTAGGGGGTCCATTTTTGCCACCCCCCTTGCCACCTCCTTTACCACCTTTATCCCCATTCTGAGGGTTTTTGGTGGGTGTTTGGGTCTTCTGGCGTTCAGCCTCCTGCCGCTTGAGTTTATCACTCTCGCGTTTCTTTATGTGACATTCGTCTTCGTAGTGACGACGTTTGCCACAGTAGCCACAGGTGATGGTACACCTGAAATGATCCTGATGGGTCACAGGTTTCCCATCTTTGGTATGCTGCTGTCGTTTCATTTGCAGCATACAGCTACTGCGTTGATCGCAGTCAGGGGCATGACAAGGTCCCCCCTTGTCATTGACAGGTTTGCAGTAGAACAAGGGGGGTGTACCTGCATCAAGTTTAACCTCATTCATGGCACGTAGGTTACCCCTTCCTTTACCACCTCCCTGGTTGGCGTTAGTGGGATTTTTAGGCCCTTTCCCTTCGCCACGTTCGGAGGTAGGGTTACCCCCTCGACCCAAGTGCTTCTTGAGGAATTTCTCCATGTGGGAATCATTCTCCCTCTCAAGAGCTAGCTCAATCAGAAGGTCCACCAGTTCATTGTACGAGTGGGTCCGACTCTTCCTCTCAGAGGTAGAGCGGCAATCATCCCACGTACGTTGGGGGATCTTACTCATGAGCCACAGGTGGGGCTCACCGGCTCCGTAGGAGCCCACGTTCATCCGTGAAAACAGATACTCCAGGTCGCACACGTATTCAGAGATTCGCGCAGCGGAAGGAAACTCAGGGAGCATAGGTAGCTCCTCTATCTGTGTGCGCACACTGAGGTCAGTCTCATAGACTGGGAACGTTTTCTCCAACCTCTGGAGTACCTCTGCCCAGGTGGAACAGGTTTTCACAATCTGTTTCACCTGTTTTTGCAAAAATTTCTTTTTGCATGAGCGTTTCAGCAGTGAGCATTTGGTGGCCACATCCACATGGGATTGGCCAGTCAGCAAAAGAGACTCAGCGAATTCTTCTGCCCATTCGGGCAGATTTTTGGGGTCGAACTCCGGCAGTTCCAGCTTGATGTTCGCCTCGGCAATAGGTCTGCCCGTCTTCCCACCCCCCGGAGTTAGGCCAGAAGGTGATACGCCGGCAAGAGGTGCCAGGGCTGACAGCCCTCTTTTCTCAGTCTCCGTCACCGGCACGTCCTGTAGCTCAGCAATAGGGACTGTCCTGGCGTGAGGATGAAGAGGGCTGGGGCAAGTGACCTTGGATAGCAATCTGGACACCCTTGATCTTTTGAGATCATCAGCCAACGTGCTCAATCCTGGAGAAGGTGAGAGTAGCGCTGGCTTGGGTAAGGGTTCAGTGATACCCAATTTTGCCTTGACAGCCTCTGACAGAGCTGTCACATCCGGGTCTTCCGATCCGGATAGAAGTTTCGCCAAAAGTTCGGCCGTACGATCCAGAGCCCCATGGGTGAGCTCTGGGCGAAGAGGATCCATTATCGGCAGGTCTGGATGCCTTGCTCTCGGGTGTTCGTGTACTCTCGGTCGTCTTGGTAGTGATACTGTGTCCGCCATGTCCGTAGATGGCCGAGAATAGAGGAAGGAGCCCATCTCAGTTTGGGGCGGCGACCCGAGAGTATCAAGGGGTATTTCTCCATCTTCTCCTACGGTGGACTTGTGGTACTCTTTTTTGCTCGGTGCATCCCTGCGTTACCCCTGGGGTGCTAGGGGTCTTGTGGTACTCTTCGTGGAGCATGAACTCGTCCATCCTCCTTCGTAGGTCCTCTTGTTCTTCAGGACCAACTCCAAGTTTGGAAGAAGACAAAGCTGGACATGCCGACCGGGCGATGGAAGCTTCGACACGCCTGCGGAGCCTTTGCAGGCTGTCTTCACCATGGGCCGCTAAGGTTTCCATGGTTAATGGGATTGTTCTGGGTGTATTTAGTTCCACCCTTCTGTGCTCTGGATCTTCCTGAGACCCAGATGCTGCTCTGAGTGGCAGTTCACTCAGTGGGTGAGATAGTTGAACTTGTACATTTCTGATTGGCCAGGTTCGGTAGGACATGTTCAGTGTGTTTTTCTTGTGCTTCTGCTCAGAGTCGTTTCCAAAGGTTCTCAGGGTTTGCCTCTGCTACCGGAAAGTTGTCCTTGATTAGTGCCCTATAGGGTTTGATGAAATCCTGCAGGTTTTTGATGATGAAATCCCAAAACCAAAGGAGCAAGTAGAGCAATAACAGGATGTGGATCGAATCAATGAATAGTTTGAAATCCAGTGTAACACAGAAGGGCTACAGATAGACAAAGCAGGTATAAACACAACGATTCAATCACAAATGGATAATACAACAGAGTTTATATGAAAACTGGGCTGACTCTAGCCTCAAAGATAGCATCAAGCACTTCATGTGCACTCTTTTGGGTGAAATGATGCTGGTTAGGAATGTGGGGCATAGGTGTCAGGCCAGACACAGAATATGACTTGGCCAAGTAACTGAATTCAGAAACAGTTAAAAAGTCAGTAAAAAAGTAGAACCACAATAAGTGGTAGAAACAATTGAGTATAGGGGTCTTGGGGTGGGAGACCACTAGGCTTAACCTCCAAGGCCTAAAGCATGAAATGCCTATTCTATTTCGGTATATCCTCCATGAAGGAAGATACGTCCGCTCAGTTGAGTGGTAGGGGTGAACTTCATGGGGGGCTAGGGTTACAACCCTAGTTACTTTGAGAAAGTGTACTTTAGGCTTCAAAAGAGAGATAAAAATACTTAAGTTAGTCTTAGCATCAACAAAAGGGTTTTAAGGGGGGCTTGGCCTGGATCAAGCCGTCCAAGAAAGACATGGCAGTGACTTTTTCTTACTCCACACAGCCGCAACCCACCGCGAATGACCCAACACACCCTACAGCAGGACAAGCCGGCCATCAGGCGGCGCACACGACGCCACGGCAACAAAACCAGCCACGCGTAACGCTGGCGACAACAAGAGGACCACACACCCATACACGACGAGGGCATACCCGGCCAAACCAATGCGGGCAACAGCGTAACTCCCCACAAGCCGACCGCGTGTGGCTACGACGACGCCGAAAGAACACAACCCACCGGCTACACCCCGGTCGCAGCACAACGAACCCCGCATCCGACATGCCGGCCACGACAAGACCTAGACCACGACGACTCACCAGGACGGGCTGCGCGGACCTTCGCAGGAAGGACCAAAATGAGCCCAGGACGCCACAACGCTGGCAGCAGCAGAATAGACCTAACGACGAACAGGCCAATCATGAGGCGGCTATCACAACCATGCACCAACCAAACCACTGCAGCAGCAACGACGCGACCATAAACAGACCACACGCAAGCCGGCCAACACCGAACCCGCAAGGCATGCAAGGGTCGAAACAGGAAAGGAGTCCCGCGGATTGGCGACACCATGGTGCGCCACGCCCGCCGACGACCATACCCACGGACACGACAAGACACCCCAACTCTACCATTATACCACTGACAAGCCTACGGCAACGAACTACTTCGAACCCCCGGCCCCGCGGGAGAACGTGCTTCTTCAAGTCGCCTCACGCCTACTGAAAACCAACCCAGGTGGGGGTGCCTGCAGGACAGGGCCTTTGGCCTGGCCCCGGGCCCCTGGGCCCAAGAATCCGAAGGTTGACGAGGATGTGTGATGGGACCCTCCCCCACGTATCGACCCCCCGAAGGAGAGGAATGTGAGACTTCGGTCGAACTTGGGTTACCTCTCTGGGCAGAACCCGCAGTAGGGTACTGCTCGTGGCGACCGCGCCCTTCCCCCATGTGGGGGGGCCGCTTTTTGGGGGCACGTGCAGTAGGGCCGTGGGTGGGTGAGCAAAAGCCCCTTGGTAAGACCCCCCTGCGGGGCAACCCCAGTGCCGAGATGACCTACCTACCTACCTACACTCTGATGAGGACATGGAGGACAAGATCAAACTCTTGGACCCCAGAGTACAGAAGCTGATCAGGACCTACCTGGAGGTATTCGGAGAACTACCCCCTCCAGCTTCCTGTGACAAGCTGGTACAGATGGACCTCAAGCTGAAGCCCGAGTTCGTGGTTGACAAGATGCGTAGGTGACCCTACCCGGCTCCTAAAGAGCAAGCTGACGAGGTAGAGCGACAGATACAAGAATGTATCAACACTCCCGACCTTCGGAGAACTTCGGCTCGCCATGAACGCTCACACTGCCCATGGTTGGGCCCCTGTGATGCAATGCTTTGGGCGGGGGACCGCCATGCCTCAAAAAAAAAGAATGCATCAACGCTGGCCTGGTCCTGGAGTACAAGGATGGGGACTACCCCCAACATTGCAGCCCCTGTTTTCTTGGTGGCTAAGCCTGGGTCTACAGCAAAACGGCTGGTAGTGGACTATGGAGAGCTGAACAAGAAGACGCTGAACAACTCAGCGTCCATTCCTAACATGGAGTCCACCCTCGAGAAGATACCCTCCTGCCGCTACAAGACAAAGATGGACAAGCGGAGTGGATTCTGGCAAGTGGACCTGACGCCCAATGCCCAGGAGGGCCTAGCGTCCATCACCCCTCAGGGGAGGGTTTTCAAGTGGAAGGTCATGCCCTTCGGTGTGGCTAACGCACCCGCTCTTTTTCAAGAGCTGATGAACAAGATCCTATCCATCCTCCGTCAGAGACCTGTGGTGCAAGAACTCATATCCCGGGGCGCCCAGATGGAAGCACACATCAACGACGTATGCCTGGGAACGAATACTCAAGAGGACCACCTAATCCTCTGGGGCGAGTTCTGTGCAGTCTGCCAGGAGAACCACACCAGACTCAAGCTGGAGAAGTGTGAGTTCATGCAGGAGACTATGCAGTACCTGGGGTTCGACATTGGCTATGGGTGGTGGACTTCTGCGGCCTCTAAGGGCAAACCCCTGATGGATGCTAAGGTACGACATGGAGACCCCAAGAAAGGACTCCGTGATGTACGCAGTTTCATTGGGGCCTGCAACTTCTACCGCCGCTAGATCAAAAATTTCACCTACACCAGCGCCATCCTGACGGACCTCATTGACAAGAGTACTACCTGGCGCTGGGGCCCTCAAGAACAACAAGCATTTGACGAGCTCAAGGACAAAGTGGCCAACGCTAAGTGCTTGGGCGTGCCTAGAGCACAAGGGGGAATTATCCTGGTGACTGACACCAGCAATGTGGACGGAGGTGGAACGTTGTTCCAGTGGCAAGCACTAGAGAAGGAGGAGTTCGACTCGGCCATTTCTCAATGTGGTACTGATGGACTAAACCGAGACGGTACCCTCAAGCACAGCTACTCTGGCGACAGGTGGGTCCTGGTTCCCCTGGGTCATTGGAACTGGAAATGGAACCAGGCCCGGGGTAACTACTCTACCTATGAGCAGGAACTGCTCGCGGGGATGCTAGTGCTATGCTCACAGTCCCGATTGTTGGGGAGTAACCCAGTGGTTTGGCTGTGTGACCAAGAACCGGTCCGCACCTTCCAGAAGGGACCCCCACCTGAGAAGGCCAAGCTCAGACGCTGGTGCACCTACCTGAGCCAGCTACGGCTCTCAGTACATCATATCCAGGGCGTCAAGAACGAGTGTGCGGACTACATCAGCCGCAACAACTTTGACGACATGATTGCTGCCAGGTCGGAGGAGCTAGCCAAGGAGGCGTTCAGTCATATGGATGTACACCTGGACCTCAACATGACCATGATCAGACCTCTAGATGGACTCCAACAGGTGGAGTACCTGAAAGAGTTTGGGGACATCTACAAAGGCCCAGAGAAACGTCTGGAACCCGCCCTGGTCAACCAGGAGCAGAGGAAGCCGGACAAGACCTACCTCTGGCATGAGGACCGGATAGTGGTGCCTAGCGACCGTATTCGGGCACTCCTCAAGTGGACCCATGAGTCCAGTGGTCATGTGGGAGCGAACCGTACCCTGAAGCTGTTCAAGCAGTGGTTCCACTCTACATGGACGGACGATCAGCTGCGGAAAACCCTCCACCCCATCGTGGACAACTGCCCGTGTCGGTCCTGTAAACCTGAGGATATCAGGGAAAGAGGTCTCTATTCGACACTCACTATCCCCCACTGTGCCAACAGTGTTCTCTACGTGGACTACACGGAGATGCCTAAGTTCGGGAGCTATGACCTTGCCCTACTGGTAACCTGTGGGCTGACCACGTTTACCAGGGTGTTCCCATGCACGAAACACATCACCGGCGAGGAGACCATCAAGATACTCCTGGAAGAGTGGTTCTGTGTCTATGGGGCACCCAAAGAGGTAGGTAGGTAGGTATCTTCGGGAGCTCGGGATGCCTCCTTTGAGAATGCAGGAAGAAGGTCTTACCAAGGGGACGTCCTGTCCCTCCCACTGCCCTATGTCAGGTGCCTCTTGAGCCGCTCCCGCATGTGCTTGGGAAGGCATTGTCGCGGCCACCCGGTCCATGTGTCCCAGGTGGGAGGGTGTCCCCACATGTGTCCATGGGTAGGATCACATGCCCCCTCCTTTGGGCGGCAGCTCTGGGGGCTGCCCAGCCGTGCAGAGTATCTCTCACCACAAGGGGTATTGCTCCCGCTTGTCTACGGTACGACCACCTCACCCTTGTGGCTTGAGTTGCGGGGCCGCTCTGCTTGGCAGGCGACCCCCTCCTGGACTGTGTACCGGCTCGCCTGTCACCGGTTGCTTCCATGGCTCCAGGTGACGTTTGCCATCGTCCCCGATGCAGCCTGGCCGGGCTCGGACCAGTGGCCTTGGAGTACCGCTCCTGCCACTGGCCCGGTGGGTCGGCTGGGTCGCCCCAGTGCGTCCGACCCATGGGGTGTTGGTTCTTTCCTGTCCCTCGGCCGCCCTACGTGTGTGCGGTGTCCTGGGCCACTTGGCTCCCGTTCACCGGTGTGCCCGCGTGGTTTGTTGTGCTGCGTCTGCGGTGTCCTGGGCCACTTGGCTCCTGTTCACCGGTGCGCCCGCCCGCTGTGTTGTGTTGCGTGTGCGGTGTCCGGGGCCACTTGGCTCCCGTTCACCGGTGTGCCCGCTGGGTGTGTTGTGTTGCGTATGCGGTGTCCTGGGCCACTTGGCTCCTGTTCACCGGTGCGCCCGCTCGGTGCGTTGCTTTGCGTGTGCGGTGTCCGGGGCCACTTGGCTCCTGTTCACCGGTGTGCCCGCCCCTTCGTGGGGTCTTGGGTTCTGGTTCAGTCTCCTGCCGACAAACGCGCCGACAAACACAAACGCACCCCAACACCCCAGCCAGGAGTGGTGGGGCGCAACCGAAAGCAGAGCCCAAGCACACACACCCACGCCGCACGCCCCAGCCAGGAGGGGCGGGGTACAAGCGGAGCACGCACACAAGCACACACACACCCCAACACCCCAGCCAGGAGTGGCGGGGCGCAGCCGAAACCCGAGCCGAAGCACACACACCCACGCCGCACACCCCAGCCAGGAGTGGCGGGGTGCAAGCGGAGCGCGCACACAAGCAGACACAAACACCGACACCCCAGCCAGGGTGGCGGGGCGCAGCCGGAACCCGAACCCAACCACAGACACCCACACAACACACCCCAGCCAGGAGTGGCAGCGTACAAGCGGAGCGCACACACAAGCGCACACACAGCCCAAAACCCCAGCCAGGAGTGGCGGGGCGCAGCCGAAACCCGAACCCAACCACAACCCAGACCCAAACACAAGCGCCACGCAACAGTAGAAAACCCAGTGTCCATAGCCCGGGCACTGAGGCAGCCCGTGCCATGCAGGTGACCCGGCCAAACGAGATCCGGAGACCGGGGGTAACGCTGCATCCCAAGGCCTGCGCTGCTTTGGGACTCGAGACGGAGCGTGCGACACCCAAGCACCTCGGAACCCCAGTACCAAGAACATGCATGCATGCCTTGGGAGCAGGATACGCCAGGAGGTCCGGTGAACCCCTAGGGTTCCGCCCAAAGGAGGGGACGTGCGCAAGCACGGGGGCCCACGCTCCCGGCATGACAAGCAGTCACGCTGGCGGCGATCAGCCCTCCCGTTGTTGCCCGGGGCGGCTTTGTTGGGGGCCACCAGTCAGGTCCAGCGGGATGTAAGCCGCCTCCCCTCACGCGCGGAACCTCTTCCTATTCGTCACAGGGGCGACACCAGGGGGAACCATGGGGCGCCTCTCCACGACCGAGTGCACCTAACTACCTACCTCCTGTTCACCGGTGTGCCCGCGTGGTTTGCTGTGTTGCGTCTGCGGTGTCCTGGGCCACTTGGCTCCTGTTCACCGGTGCGCCCGCCCGCTGTGTTGTGTTGCGTGTGCGGTGTCCGGGGCCACTTGGCTCCTGTTCACCGGTGTGCCCACTGGGTGTGTTGTGTTGTGTGTGCGGTGTCCTGGGCCACTTGGCTCCTGTTCACTGGTGCGCCCGCTCGATGTGTTGCTTTGCGTGTGCGGTGTCCTGGGCCACTTGGCTCCTGTTCACCGGTGTGCCCGCGTGGTTTGTTGTGTTGCGTCTGCGGTGTCCTGGGCCACTTGGCTCCTGTTCACCGGTGTGCCCGCCCGCTGTGTTGTGTTGCGTGTGCGGTGTCCTGGGCCACTTGGCTCCTGTTCACCGGTGCGCCCGCTCGGTGCGTTGCTTTGCCTGTGCGGTGTCCTGGGCCACTTGGCTCCTGTTCACCGGTGTGCCCGCGTGGTTTGTTGTGTTGCGTGTGCGGTGTTATGGGCCACTTGGCTACTGTTCATCGGTGTGCCCGCCCGCTGTGTTGTGTTGCGTGTGCGGTGTCCGGGGCCACTTGGCTTCCGTTCACCGGTGTGCCCGCTGGGTGTGCTGTGTTGTGTGTGCGGTGTCCTGGGCCACTTGGCTCCTGTTCACTGGTGCGCCCGCTCGATGTGTTGCTTTGCGTGTGCGGTGTCCTGGGCCATTTGGCTCCTGTTCACCGGTGTGCCCGCGTGGTTTGTTGTGTTGCGTCTGCGGTGTCCTGGGCCACTTGGCTCCTGTTCACCGGTGTGCCCGCCTGCTGTGTTGTGTTGCGTGTGCGGTGTCCTGGGCCACTTGGCTCCTGTTCACCGGTGTGCCCGCTCGGTGCGTTGCTTTGCCTGTGCGGTGTCCGGGGCCACTTGGCTCCTGTTCACCGGTGTGCCCGCGTGGTTTGTTGTGTTGCGTGTGCGGTGTTCTGGGCCACTTGGCTCATGTTCACCGGTGTGCCCGCTGGGTGTGTTGTGTTGCGTGTGCAGTGTCCTGGGCCACTTGGTTCCTGTTCACCGGTGTAAAGATACTCCTGGAAGAGTGGTTCTGTGTCTATGGGGCACCCAAAGAGATTAACTCAAACGAGGACGTCCGAGTACGCTCCGACACTGGCTGGTACAAGAGAGTCCTGAGGTCCCTCAATTTCAAGGTGTCAACGGGGATTCCCTATACACATACGAGTAACCCCCTATGTGAGCGACAGATTCGAGTTCTCAAAGAGAACGTGAGGATATGGTGCAAGACTGAGCGCACCAAAGACTGGGTGAGACTACTCCCCGTCATATCCTTGATGATGAACTCCCAAGAGAGTTGGGCAACTGGCTATTCGCCCCATGAGCTGTTCATGAGAAGCGCGGCGTGGTTCCTACACGCTCCCTATCCTGAGGATTCCTACTCCACTGTGGGTAACTGGGTGAAGGAGCAACAAGACAAGGTGGACAAGGCCAAGGCTATGCTCCAGAGAGTGAGGGAGCGCCAGTGGAAAAAGAAGAACAAGCACCGGGTGCCAGCCTCCTACCAAGAGGGACACTGGGTGCTGGTGCACCACAGTCGGCTACCCGCCTGGCCACGCTCCACCAGCGATGACCCCTACTTTGGGCCCTACAAGATCCTGTTTGTGGATGGTCACCGCATCACCGTGCGGTGTTCTCCCCTGCTAGGGGGGACCCTGGTGTGCGCTGCTCAACAGCTCAAGCGCTACTAGAACCCAGAGGACCTCTGTAGGGAAGAATGGGAACTAAACGACGAGGAGATCGCCGCTCTGGACCTACAGGACGCTGCCGGCCCAATGGAAGTTGAACGAGAGCTCCGCGACATGAATGCCGAGGAGATGGCTAAGGAAGGCTTCTACCTGGTGAAGTCGGTTATCTGACACCGCTATCGCCAAGGGTGGCGTTTCCTCACCCTCTGGGAAGGGTTTGGAGTTGAAGAAGCTACCTGGGAACCTTTTTTTGCCTTTGTGCTTCCTGAGGGACGCCTCAATTCCGTTTTGGTAGACTACTTGTCCCAGAACAACCTAGGAGAGTTGCTGAGGCTCGCTGAAACGCTTGCCTCTCAAAAGAAGCCTAGGGACTGAACCCTCCCTATACCTGCCTATGTGTGTGTGAGTGTGCTGATCCTGGGGACCTATGAGCAAGCTGCAGAAATGGGGTCCTAATTATACCCAAGTCTGCACCCAGCGGATGTCTTTACACGGTGCCACGGGGTACGCCCCGGGTCTCTCCGCCACTAGGTGCCCAATTTCTGTGCTGGCACCAGACTTCTTTGTGGGAATACCCAGCGCTAACGCCAAGGTATTGGTTTTCCTACCTACCTGCCTACTACATGGGAGGGGTGGCCAAAAGCTATGAGGCATGAAAACGCGTGTTTGCTACGCGGCCAAAACCTAGACTACCACTGCCACTGCCCACCAAAACCCTGATAAAATTTCAGGAAACAGGCGGGACAGTGACACACACACTATAGGTCCTACACTCACCACAGTGCCACCAGCCTTCGAAGGATGAGCGAGCGCAGTGGCCAAGCCCCCATCCAGGCTTACCACTCTTACACTCACACGCTACTTGGTGTCGTGGAAGAACATGTCCCAGGCCCTAATGGCCCACCTGTTAAAGTACAGGAGAACGCAACGCTACTAAGCGATTGTGGCCTAACAAGGACGCCACTACGCGTTTCCCTGTCAGGGCTTGGAGGGAAGGAGTGCTCTGTTTGCCTGCACAGCGTGTATGATGATGTGGTCGGACTGTCGTCGCCTCTCCTGGTTGAGGTAAAGTTTATTGATTGTGTGATCTGCGCCCTTTTTAGCGTGGGCAGAAAAATGGAAAGTCGCCGAAGGCAACTGCTGCTGCACCAATCACCCTGATCCTCCCACCTGAAAGCAAAGGCGGATGAACTCGGTAAGCGGCTGAGGAACCTAACCAGCCTCCACGCATTATATGCTTCTCAGGCTAGAAAATAATACAATGTCCTCTCACCGATTCGCAAGCAAGCAAGCTTAAGGAACTCCACCCGTTCTCTTATAGAACGTGGGGTGGAGCCCATGGGTAACCTAAACAAGTGTTATACCGTGCGCAACACGCGTAGCCTACCCTTTAATGCCCCCTATGCATGCACGGGTATGCACGAATCTGGCAACCCACTATTTTAACCATTCCTTTTCTATCAATCCATACCAATCACAATCACGAACTCAACCAGGGGGTAGTCCCTCCTGGGCTTACTCACCTTACCTACCGCCGGAGAGTGAAGCAAGTGAGGGAGAAGACGAAAAACAAGCGAAGCAAGCGTTTATGCACGCGTGTGTATGTTCTAATCAGTCGATCTCACCTCTAATCATCGTGCAATCCTCTAATCTGTCCCTCTACTCTATGTTTGCGCTGCAACACGGCGAATGCTCGGAAACACGAGACAAGCAATGTGCATGCTGCATACGAAGCAACAAGGACCTGTAGGTTTATACCTTGTTCAGCGAAGTTTTTTCCAAATTCTTGAATTCTGTCTTCTTGATTTCTCCTAGAGGCATACGTGGAATCTCTACGTTTATTATTAATTGCATGTCTCGTCATTTCTTTAGTATTACGTGACATACTGCTATAATCTTATTTTATCTGTCTTTTCCGGCTCTCAACTAGGATGCGCTCCAGCGCGCCGCTTTTCTCTGCGTGTAAATCCAGGGATTTAAAAATTCCTGTGATGAAATAAAATTGCGTAAAAATGTGCCTTTAATGCACATGGAGATTCTGGACAGGTGTGTACCCTCAGAAACATTCTACGCCGTCATTTGACGGATTTTGGTGGTTGCGTCGATCGTTGCGTGTTTGTCAGTCCCTCAACCCTTCGTCCCTTCTCTGCAGATATCCTGGAGCGCAAACAGTGGAGTAGGCCGTGTTCTGGCCGAAAAACTGACTCCTGGACCACTGTCCAGAATCCAAGACCCCATTGAGGGCAAAATTATTTTCAACGCCACCCCCTCGCACTAAGGACAGATCAGGTCAGTCAGCAGGTTCAACGAGACCCAAGACAGTGTGGCCTGATCGTATCCTGCGTTGGGTTTTGCGTAGTGCACTGCGTTTTGCTATTTGGAGTAAGAGGTGTATGCACACATGAATTGGCATGCCCATTCTAACCCCCTACCAAGCCACAGCTGCCGCAGCGACACCAATGAGCGTAGTGGGACATGTAGGTGTCTGTTATGACTAAGCAAAAACTGACGACTGCCCTGATGCAGCGCCTTCTTTCCGATGTTAGGGATGTTATAGGAAATTTTAAAAAGATGTTGAAGCCATGGGGAGGTCAAGAAAAATTCCCTTTTTCCTTTGAAATGCGACAGTGGTGGCCACCAGAGCACAAGGGGGGAGTAAGAAAAAGTGTATATCCCTGTCAAAAGATTAGCTTTAGTTGTCATAGAGAGGCCTAACGGCACAACACATTTTTATCTTAGTATTGGCCTTTCCAAAAGGGATGACAAGACATTTTGACCTATAAAACCAAGCATTGACCTATGGATGTTGTGTGGACCCCTGACCCCCCAACTGATTGGAGTTATTCACCATTTCCTGGACTGACTGAGGTGCTGACATTAATCTAGAGCCTATACATTTTTCTATATTTTCTCATGAATGCTTAGCTATCCTACTGGTCTGCACCCTAGGGGGCTGGCGCACCTCTTTTTGAGAGGTTCTGGGTTCAACTCCCAGTCAGCCTAGCTAAGTAGGAAGATCCCATGTGACATGGCAGTGACCTCAGCGCCACAAGCCGTGCCACCTCAGCACCTATGGGACCCAAAACAAAGACTGCACATCTCCAGATGGCACTATAAAAGAGAAAGTGCCCATATGGGCAGTTTTCACATGATTGTAGGAAATGTTCTAACTATCTTTCCTAAATCTGTAGTTATTGTGAGTTTCCTTTGTTGTTACACTATCTCCTTTGACTGCAGCCCTTCGTGTTGTGGATTTGATCATGTGGTCCCTTGCTTGCACTGTGGGTACTTCTATTTCTGGTTGATTTCATCAAAACATATTTATTTTGAAAACCTGAGCTACATCAAGAAGCAGCCAGAGCAAGCAGCAGCACAAAGCAAAAAAAACCATATCATCAAAGCATTCGACAGTGAAAGCCTGTGCCAACTTCCTTTGGAAAGACCGCGCTTGACATGCTTAACCAATTCATCTTGTGTTGGGCTCGGGTTAATGATGTTGAAAAGAGGTATGGCATGCCCTTGACTCCCATCTTTGCAATCACATCCATGACTTCGGACACCACATCTTCTAGTAGTGGAGAACTCTTTTTGAGCAAGCACGCTTGGGTGCTTAGATTTGCGATGGTTCCCACGGTGTGTATAAAGTGTCCACATATAAACAATGCGACGACAATGTAACCAATTTGGTCCGCACTCTATTTAATCAAAAGGTGGTGCATTCTTTTGAGCGCAATGGCCTCACTTGCGTTGTGTACCCTAAGAAGACGGGCGGCAAGCTTGCCGTCCATTATCACCTCACGCGCCGCCTAAGTAAGCAAGTGCTCACTTTTAAACGTTCCGAGTTTGCTTATTTGAAGGCCGAGCAAGACAAACATGAGGACAAACCCGACCAGACTCCGCCTTTGCAACAAACTTCTTTCAATACGTTTGCAACTTTCGGCATGGGTGCTCAAAACATCAAGCAATATGATGATGTGTTCAAGACATTGGTGCCTAGCGAGGTTGAACTCTTGGAGGATGACAATGTACAATTCCTCTTTGAAATAGAGTGCGCCTGCTCTACTCGCTTTAGGCTCCCTTTTTTGAAAGGAAGTCATCAAATGGGAGTTGTGCCGTCGGAGGACTATAAGACTTGGTACACAGGTTACATGCAAGCCATTCGACGTTGGAGCAATTGCCCCACGGAGTTCTTCCTTCGCTTCCCATATTTATCGGCACAACATCAAATTTGGGTGCGGGTGTACATTCAATGCCTTGCCGACGTGTTTCAAAAACATAAGTTGAACATTCGTGCTCCCACGCGAATCAACCTGGTCAACCGCTTTGGTGAGACGATGTTCTAGTACACCCGTGCGCGCCTAGCCGAGAATGAGCACACACGGTGCTTGCTCATTGAAGCATATATTTGTGTCTCCCTTAGTCGTTTTCGCGATGAGGCTTATACGCATTAAACTAACCATGGCCCTCACTTTAGAAAGTTTGCACGCCTCATTGAGGGTGATTGGGAAAACAACCTGAAGCAGTACAATGCGGATAAGGCGGCACTCTTCTTAGAGAAGCGCCATGAAGAGGAGTGTAAGGAGAAGGTAGCGCAGCGAGAGGCAACAATATTTGCCGCTGTTGATCGTTGTCGCTTGTTGCCTGACCCCATTCCTAAGAAGTTGACTATAGATGTCTTGAAGGGTGCCATTAAAGCGATCAAGGCCTCTTCGACAAATCAGTATGCAGGTCTAAGGGTGGGAGGGAACCGTGCCTTTTTGTTGGACCAACTTGACCAAGACCTATCTTTTGTGTACAAAGCATGATTGGAATGCCTTTATTGAGTTGCCGTGTGGTGCTATATGCTTCCGTCAATGCAAGTTGCGGTCTAGGGTAGGGTTTTGCTGCTGTGTGAACAGGTCCAGACACCCGGGGGGCTCGGGGGGGTCAAAAATGAACTGTGGATTTCCCGTACGCCACTTTGCCCTATCAATTGTACGGGGTTGAGGACCCCCCCTGTGGAACGGCGTACGGGAAATATACACGTACCCCGAGTTATGAGCCGTCGGATTTTCGGCCTCCCTAGGCAGCGGTTGGACAAGCTGACTAATGCAGTTCGCGCGACACCACCCGGCAAGATCCCACTTCTTGAACCCGTGCTGCCCCCCCCCTAGTTGTGATCAGCTTGCAGGGTGAGCGGAACGTGTGCAGTGAAGTGATTATTACTGTTACTGCACGTTGTATAAACAATCAGTGAATTGCGATCCGGATGGATCCGATCCACTTTGACGGGGAACTTTGTGTGTGCCTGTGGTTGTATGTAAGGAGGTGCGTGGAGAAGGAAGAAATAATGTGTACAGTGTGATGCGCAACCAAGGCAAGGTACGTTGGAAAGTATGTTCAAAGGAGATGGTGCAAATTCTTGCCAACCGAAATTGGCAAGTCGCATTTTTTTTGGAGCGTGGCTCGCTTGGTTGGTTTCTGCGGGCGTAACCCGCAGAAGCTGGCGGTTAGGCCGTGTTTTCCGTCCTCTTGGGGTTTTAGGTTCTTGTTTCTTAGATTCTTGTGTTTGCTTTGCTTACCTATCTCCCCGTTATTATCTACGGCGTCGCGCCCCAACCCCCCTCGACGCGTCGTGCAACTTTCTCCTGCTTGTTGAGAAATCGCTGACTGTGACCCACTTGTTACGGTTACACTTACTTGGGTTTGGTTTGTAAAGCTTCTCAACTTGTTATTCGCTTCCGTAGATTTTCCTTCGCCTTGCGCAAGCCAAAGAGCGCCGAAGAATCTTGAACCATGACACCCGGAGTCGAGGTCACTCCCTGTTTCCTTGCCACACGAGCGACCTTTTGTCCGAACAACGACAACCCGTTTCCCTTTTCTGAAGGAACAAAGTTTGAGCACCGCGGACTCCGAAATAAGGTGTTCCAAATTGACTTCGCATCAACCTCGGAATACACGAGGAGACGCAACTATAATGCGACAGTTCGGGAAGTTTCGGTCCCTTTGATGGAGTGCAGTGCTTTCCTTCACTTCCGCACTACGTCGTTGAACCACGTCCACACGCTGGACCATTGGTGCGGCGTTGCTTCCGACCTTTTCGTGGCACGTTGAGTTGATGGTGGCTACTCCAAAAAACGTTGCCGCAACTTGTCTTTTCTAAAAAAGAAGGCTATTTGGAGTGCAAACCTCCCGTCTTTCTTTCGGGCTATGGTCAGGCCTTGGGCAGGGGGCCAGCGGTTGCAAAACATGGCTTTTGGATCCTACCATTGGTATATTGTCACTCCCCCCGAGGGTCACCATAGGGTCCCCAAAGCCGCTCAACATGCCGAGTGGCGAAAAACAACATAATCTGCATAAGCACTCATCCCACGCCGCCCAAAGGAGCCGCGCTCCTTGGGGACTCGGCAAAAGTTTGTGGGCTCAAAAATCAGAGTCCTTTGCTTGAATTTGTGGTCACAAGATACCACAAAGTGGCCCATGGTTTGACCTATTGATGTAAACTATTGAAGTGGTGCACCAGGCCCTAATACCCCAACACTTGCTGGCAATTCGGGTGAAAACCACGCATAAAGGCTGTAAAGCATCCTTTACATGCGTTATTCCATCCTTGTGAATAGGGCAACCAGGGAGAAGAAAAACAGTCTATCATTCGAGCCATTTTGTTGAAGGGACGATTTTAATCAAGATGTTCAATGTGTTGAAATGTATCAATGAGCCACTACATTGCCGCCCGAATTCATTATCATTGCCCCTGCGCGGCGCATGGGATTCTTTGTAGGCCCGTGTGTGCAAGGCGGACATGAGTGAAGACATGACACAAGATGCAGTGGATTGTGCTAGCGAGGCCATGAATCAATTCACTGTCCAAAAGGACATGGCACAGTTCATCAAGAAAGAGGTGTGGTCAAGAGCGATCCTGAGGTACAAAGGCAAAGTGTTGAGTTTGGCAGCTTGATCGTTTGGGGATGTGGCACTTAATTTTCTCACCACCCAAACTAGTTGCATAATATCTTGTGTTCTTTGCACGAATGGATGTTTGAACCGTGGGATGTAGGAAGAGTGAGGAAGGTTGGAACATCTTGGTTCCGAATTGTTTCCTGTTGGGCTCTGAGCTTTGCATTTAATACACAAGTCCCGGGATTGCGATGCTTCTGGCACGTGCATTCCGGAGAATGCCTGTGTGGTGGCCGAGACCAGATTTGCGGTGACTACATGTTTGCTTTGCCCATGGAACGTGCAATTCGGCAAGCAAGAGTGGCCCACATGCTTCAAACTTCGTGTTGTGCGTGCGCATGTTCGATGGTGTCACACAACAAAAATTTATTTGGCACCTATCATGGTCGCTTGACCATGGTTTTTAGTTGCTGATTACTCTTGTTGCCTTGCGTGGAGTTGAACGCGCACAACAAAGCCAAGTTGTATCACGCAGCGTAATAGAGGGAGGCACACCTTTTTGTTGTCCGCATAATAGTTTGACCGCAAGTACGACCCCAAATGGCACGTGATCGTGGGCCGGCATTTTGGATCTTATGTCTCCTACGAAACACGGGTATGTCGACTCGAGCCATTCGCCCTGCTCAAGCCATTGATAAGCCTCCCCAATGTGAGGTGGTACCACGGCAAATCTTAGCATAACCCAAGAAAACAATTTGATGAAACTGTTGTAGCATTGAGGACCTTTTCTCAAAGTGATGAGCGATTGTTGCGCATGGCTTGCGATGAGTCTTGTCCAACACTGGAGTCCTCAGGTTCCCAAGGCCTAAAATAGCTTGGGCAACGTGTTACACATACCTTAAGCTGCTGCTGCATTGTCCCCACAGGGCCTGCGGACATTCAAGGTAATAGCCCCCTAAAAGGCCTCAGTGGCTTTGCCACACGGGTGGCCAATTTCCCTATTACTGCAACAATTACTAGTAATGGTCTTGAAATTCCCCTCTCCTCTTGGAACCCCAGCAAAACATCTTGCATCTTTTAATGTTGGAGGGAGTGGTTTTTACCTCGCTTGGGCTGACACAACGCCTCTTCTTTTTCCGTGGGGCTTTCCAAACCACGTCGAAAGTAAACTGCGAAAGAAATGGCACAGTGCTATGGTCGTTGGAGATGCGAGTGTCTTGACCTTTTGGGACTAAAATATATGAGCAACGAAAATGGGCTTGGTGCTCTACTTGGCGTTTTCTTGCTCCGAACACCCACAAAGTGAGGGCTATGATCGCTTGCACCCATCGCTCAAAGATGCCATGTCCAAGTACAATCTTGATCGCAAGTCCACAATTTTGACCACTGTTTCAACCGCTCCATTTGCAACACAGCGTGTAGCTCTCAACGGTGCTCTAAGGGCTGGCGAGGTGGTCTCCATCGTGAAAGCCTATTGCTAATGGACCCAATGGTGGTAATGTTGATTTACATCAGGCTGGTCCATTTCTCCCAGCATCCCTCACCCGTTTTCTATTGGGCCACTAAAGCCTCCCTCCATTCCTGTAGCATTACAGTTGGAGCGCTGCAGGGACCAAAATTTGAAATGCGAAGAGCATCTCTTTGTTATGAATTTTAGTGGGTTGCTTGCCTGCTTGTTGCCTGCTGCAGTCATATACCTTCAACCTTCAACCAGCAAGCGATAAGCATCCCCAGTCTGTTTATTGAATATTGCATAGGAATGATCTTGTTCTGGTGACAATTTGGTGTCTTTGTTCCTTGATATGTGCCCCTTGAAAATCCAAGGTTGGGGCAAAACTCAATGATGGCGGCGCAGAGCATGGACACTAAGTTGGGAGGTGCCCTCAGAGTCTGTGCAAAGATACAAGGGGGCAGGGGTGTAGTCATTTTTATAGTGGGTTATTTGCCTGTTGCGATTTTTCTATGCCCAAGATGGGTCGCCATGGGCTCACGAAAGGGCTCAAAACGCTTGTATGAGCGCCCCAAGTCACTTTGCCAGAAACATGTTTTCCACCTTGTTTGACCCTTGTTCCGTCGTGAAAGAAGACTTTCTGGCCTTTGGAGGGCCAAAACATCTCACAACAAGCTCAACAATTGCCAGACACCATTGTTTGGGCATCCCGATATTCCACATTCTTACCCCCATATTGACCCTATATTGGTTCCAAAATGGCCCATTTTCAAGGCCTTGCTAAAAACATTTGTTTGGGAATACCAAGTGGTCCACACTCCCTTTCCAAAAAATGTGTGCTTTTGGCCCTTTGACCCCTATTGTGATGGTCCCAAATGGCCCATTTTCAAGGCATTTTGAACTTTTGGAGACCCAAAACGGCTCAAAGGGCCAAAAACACTTGTTTGGGCATCCCGAGTGGTCTTGCAGCCCCAGCGACCCAGGTGGACCTATTTTGGCCCAAGCTGCTTCGTCTTTCTGCGTTGGCAACACACCCAGGGGTGGAAACCTCAAAAAGTGGGGGATTGCAGGTGGACCCAAAGTGCCCCCAGAATTGGTTTTTGAGCCACATAGCCTGAGGTACGACCCATTCTTGGTTTGTGCCTCTTTGCGCACCTTCCAGGGCTCTTGGTGACATTTTGGGGCGTTTCTCGGGACTATTATGGGGTTACGAGCCAACTGAAGGCACTTTGGCCAAGCCAGTCGCAGTTTGGTTTGGCCGTTGTGAGTGGATTTCAACGTTGTTTTGGGCAAAAGTGGCCATTTGGGGCCCAAACAAGCAATGAGCAAGCAACACCCCTGGTTTCGTTTTGCCTCTACTCCTTTCTAACGCTTCACACTCTACTCTACTGAGCCATCTTTTGCATTGACACATTGCCTTCCCAAATCTTGTGTTTGAGCCAACTGACGGGTGGCGGTCCAAGGGCGTGGGTGCCATGTCGGGAGATGCCCTCCCACATCTGCGCAGTCAGCCAATTTTGGCCCAAATGGTGGACAGACAGACTCACTAGTGGTACCTTTGGTCAAACAAGAGTCATTCAGAAGTATCCACGGGAATTATGTGGTGGATAAGGAGGCCAAAAAAGTGCTGGAAGAAGGGGTCCCGGAATGGGAGGTGCCGGAATTCAGAAGGCATCTGCATCTGGTCCATGTGCCCCCCAAGTGACCCCTGCATGAGTCACCAGTCTCAGTTAGGCAGCCTGGTCTGTGCCATCAAACAATCCGCATCAACCCAACATAGTTTGCTTCGAGCCACCGACAGTCTATGAACCACAGTTTATGCCCTATGCCCCATTGTACTTCCCAGCACCTATGATTCACTCGAGGCTCCCCAACCGCCAACTCTTATGGTTCTCCCCTCATGGAGATTAGATTGAGGGGATCCTGCATGTCCATCTTGCTGTGCTGGTTACTTCAGAATTTCGTGTACTTCTTCATTGGTGAACTTGCGTTCTTGATCTTCAAAGCCAACGATTGATGAAGTGCGCAACAAGCCCATCCATATGCTTCCTGCTCATGCTTGTGCTTGGAGGAAGCCTCAACTCTAGCACAGGCCTGGGGCACCAACCAGTATCTTTTGTCAGAGGTCCCTGCCCAAGTTGCGATAGACGTCAAAAGAAAATGTTGAGAATGAGGTTGAGGGATAGGCTCATGGTCAGAGTTAGCCCAGCTGTCATCCATTGGGTGGTCCCACGGCCGCTCTCAGGAGTCTATGTTATCTGACGTGTTGCAGAAAAAATGCGACCAGCGCTCCCCCTTCCCATATGTATGTAAGGGTGCAGCCTCAGGGATGGAGGTGTCTGTTTGCAACCCTTGAAACCCAACCCCCATCATCTTCGTTCTGATTTTGTTCCAAAACCTCTCCATTTTCCTGATTTCTCCTTTCTTTACACCCTGCCCTTGCCACTCTGTTGACCCGCTTAATCCCATGCTCCACAAATGCGTCCTTTTTGCAACCCACTCCTCAGTTCATTTTCGCTCTCTCCCATTTTATTCAATTGCTCTTGCGTTGCCTGTATTTCATGCCCCTAGAACCGGTTGTGCAAGGCTCACACTGGCAAGCTGAGGTGGTTGCTCTGGTCCATTATCAACGTCTCATTGAAAGGGGGGGGGGTTGAATTTGCATCAGTACATATTCTTTTTCAGCAACTGAAGTGTATTTCTGGAAAAAGCACCTCCTGGCATCCCAAACGCCCCTGTTCGCCCTTGGTTGATACCGCAGGCCCCTTTGGTATTGAGCAAACCCTGTGGGCATGCTGAAAGAGGTTGCCAGATGCATTCAATCGTAAACTCCCCCCTGAATTATATCCGGTACTGGACAGTATTGATTAGCTGGATATTATTCAGTTACTGGACATTAATATGGACGATGCTTGTTTTGTTGTGTTGTGTCTTGTTTGGCTGTCTGTTTGTCTGACATTATAGCTGTTACCTATACTGCCACACAGACCATCTCCCCGTGACCCAGTGCCTCAAAGGCGCACCAATAGTTTGCTTTCCTATTTCCAAAGGGTGCCCCAGTAGGTCATGTTTGTGTTCATTGACCGTGCAACATCTAAAGACCGGTGCCAGTAAAAATTTACCACGTTTGGTGCGTGTACGTACAAAAGGGACTGTCGCGCATCTGTTCAGGTGAACTCTTTTGTGGTTTTCGAACTGCGTTTGCTGACCTTAGTTGAAGTGCATGTCTGATTAATCGGGCCATGGATCGGATAGGGGCCAGGATTGTGGTAAGCGAAGGAGGTCTCTTTGGGGGTCAGCGCTCTGGCAAGGTTTGCGGTGCACAAAGTGCCAGTTTCTGTGACCTGTAACCTGTAACCTTCCCAGTGTTGCTGTCTATGTATCTGTTTTGCTTTCTGGTGCACGACATCAAATTTTTGTGTTGTGCCGGTTGCATTCATGCTTTCAATAATGCTGACACATATGCTGAACAATATCAATTGCCAGCCTCAGCATTCCCTTTTCCCGTAGCCAGCAGTCATGTCGTTGTGCCCCGAAAAAAACCGGAAACCAAGTGCGCATAGGCACAGAATCAAAAGTGCCCGCATTATTTAACATGCACTCCACCCCAGTGTTGGCTCACAGAATGGTGCACATTTTGGTCTGAGCCATAACCAAGGTGATGATCAAAGCAGCGTAGCCATGACAAAGGTTGTGTTGAGGATTGCACCGGGCTGGAGAGGGTTGTAAAGGTTTTTTGAAGGCTGTGGATTATCAGGGAGGGTTGTTGACACCCAAAGATTTTTCTCTGCCATCTCTTTTTTAGGGGGTCCACGTTTTCCCTACTCCACAGTTCAAGGAAACACTAAGGTATGAAGATGAACACCAACCCCAACCCCTAGTGCACCGAAGGTGCACCCAGGTCTGGTGGATGGGCGGATGAGCTTTGGCCACCCACTTGTGGGTGTTGCCACGAACATGATGGACTTTTGGGGGCCACCAGAGGGAAAAGCAACCCCACAAAGATCCCTGAAAAAGCATGGGGAGTCCACATTTGATGGTTCAATGAGTCTGATGGTGACAAAAAGATAAATGAGTTTTTCTGAGAAAAGGTACAAAGTTGCCTAAAATTGCCATGAGGCAGGAGAGTCCGTCGAAGAAACCTCTCGGTGTTGGTGTGTTATACTGCAATGGGGTGAGGGGCAAGGCTACCGTTCCCAAGCTGTCATTCTACTGAAGTGGAATCCCATAAGTATAGCCAAAAGATCAGTGTTGTGGCTGCCCGGGATCCTGGGCGGACGATAGATGTGCACTCTGCTGTTGGGCGTCAATGGTAGGCTGCTGCACTGGGCAATTGCCGGAACATTCTCCCATAAGTATAAGGTTTTCCAATTGGGCGAGGGCTACACTGGTTTGGTACTGCATATTCCTTTGGCTACTAGCACAACGGTCTTGTCCGGTCTGGATTTTTGTGCAAATTGTGACTTTTGTGTGAAAAGTTGGGTCAGGGGTATTTGCATGTGGCGGATCTTGTGGTTTTGGTGTTTTTTGATGATTCGACGAAGGATTAGAGTTTTGCATGTAGACCAGTTTGGCAGATCACAAGACTGGTCTAGACCGGTCTTTGTACCAACTCAAACGAAATTAAACGAAAAAGGGATACAAGGATTACAAGGTTTTTACTTCTTCTGCGCCAACTGCATAAAAGGAGACGAACTGATCGAACCGACCGGACCGAACCGTTCATTTCACTTGGTGTAAGGACCGGACCGGACCGGTCTTTGAACAAACTGCATAAAAAGCGCTAAACTGGGCGGTCCGACCGGTCGACCTGTTTATACGTGTTTTTGATGTGAACTGTATAAAATGCATAAACTGCTCGAAATGATCGGACCGGCCCGTTTAGATCGTTTTACGCGGTTTGTTCAAGGACCGGTCTTCTGGTAAACTAAAACGAACCGCATAAACTGCGTAAACTGTTCGGTCTGCGTAAACCGGCGTAAAGTACAAGTTTTGCTAGAATAAACTGCGCGATACGGGAAGACCGGGCAGACCGGAAGACCGGACTTTATGAAATGCGTACCTGTAGCCAAAGGAATATAGGTGTCAGGGGTGTGGCCCGTACTCTCCGAGAGGGGACGCTTAGCTGGGAAACACACATCAATTGGCCGTTGGGGAGGTGTTGCTATGGGGAGGACGTGGAATATGGTATAGTTGTATACCGCTTGGTGGGGTAACAAGATTGCCGTGTAGTGTGCGGTCAAGTACGGATGTTTGTGAACAACATCAAGGGCATGGGATGGTTGGGCAATGAGCAGATAAGGAACCCCCAACGCGACTACACAATGTTTTGTCCTCCACATGGGGGGCAAGGCCCAACACCAAAACAGCAGATGAATTGATTTGTGCATTCATGGAGCAATGGTTTGGTTGTCATCGAGAGGCATTTAGCATGATACATTACGCGACGTATGACCATCGGTGAGTGCTGTTATTTCATGAAGTACAGGTATGGGGTGGGCATTTAGTTTCAGCAACTGCACGCACATTTGGCGCTGTATGATGTCATATGTCGTTTGCTGGTGCAAACTTCGTGGTGCAGGTCGGGCTAAGTGCATTTGGTGGTGCATTTGGCGGTTTTTATCTAGACCGTAAGGTGAGGCGGGGATCAGTTTCGTTCGGCTTGAATGCGTTGTTTCATCTGACTTGAACCCCAAGTGCAAGGTGTTTATACAAGCAGACGAGGGGGGGTAGCGGTGGGATGCACACAGAAACATTCACAAATTTGAACATTAAGTAGGCAACCTATGTTTTACAAAGCGCTGTGCAATGTTTTGGCTGCAATTCTTTTTTGCTCTTTTCGTAACGCCAATTGTTGTATTGTGCACAAATGTTAGAAAAATGTATGTACCGAATGTGGACTACAAAGAGGGCAACCCTGGACATCACAACAAGTAACAAGCGGGACATTGAATAGCTCCGTCGTATGCTATGTGTTGTGAACACTACAGCTTCGTTTGTACCATGCAACCTGGTGGCCCTGTTTTGCAAAACCGATTGGATAGTATTAACGGTCTTTGGAACCCCGGCTTGTGAAGGAGTTAAGTGATCAAGATTGGTGGCGCTGAGCTCAATGCATGGTATGAGCAAAAATTTAACTTTTCACTTTTCATCTATCATTCGTATTAAGCTGAGCATGAGATGTGTAGGTGACACATTTTTTGGTTTTGTAGTACTAGTTACATTTTGTAAAGACAGGTCATCTGAAAGTGCATAAAAATTTTGGGCATGTCGCGCTAGGCATAACATAGGTGCACAAATTTGTTGATCACATGGAATGTGGTGCTAAGGCGCCGAGCCAGTAACTAACGACGTACCCCATCACGTCTTAGGGATTGCCATAGTGATGGTTCAGCGGGAGTCTAGAGATCCTGAAAAGTAGAGAGGCCCGAGGGTGCGTGCGCTTTCTCTGCGAGATGCTTCGCAGAGCATCTGGACTGCAAGGATTGTTCTACTCCAATAGGCGCCTAATGTTGCGGCCCGGAGTGGGTAATGGTGATTGGATGGCCGGTGCGGACAATGCGGTCTTCGCTCTTTTGTAACTTGGTTCCCCTCTTTTTGAACATCTTTGGATAGTGCACGTATTAATTCCGTTCAATGCTAGCTCGGCTCATGTCATTTGGGTGGTGTACCCGTTTTCTTTGTGTATTTGTCCAAAGATGTGTGCATGGATTTTTCGGGTTTCCCATTGAATTCTCCTGCAGTAATTGGCCCCATATTAACATGCATTACGGATACGGATAGAGACCAAACCCCATTGCATTTGGCTTAGTTGATTGTTCCGTTTTTGGTGGTTACACTATCCCACACTATCCCACATCTCTCAAGATTTTTGCAATTTTCGTTGTTGCAAAGTACATAGTACTCCAATTTGCTACAGCTGCACGAAATGTAGTAATGTCTTTTTTTTTTAGTGTGGTAGCGGTTTTCTACCGGGCGGATGTTGCATCACCGCATGTCTGGACTGAAAGGCAGTTTTTACACAACCATGTCGCTTGCTTTCACGGCACTTATTGTGTCCGTACTCGCTTGGTTGCGCCACGCGGATATACGGCCTATGGATAGGTGCATTCGTACGCTGATAATATATGATGAGGCTGTAGTAACCTCTTTACCAACCTTCCGGCTTACGCCATCCTCCAACCAAGCAAAATGGCGTTGTAGCCCCTTTTTTAGTTTATTGTTTGCACTATTAACGCGACGGTAACCACACGTTGTTGCCATTTTTGCCCGTCTAGTAGCGCTTTTATTAACTTCTTGAGCTGGCTATTGACGGAAGCAACATCGGAGCCCGAAACATTAGACACCAATCATATGTTTCACTCCGCCACGTGACATACAATGTGTGCGATTTGTGCGATATGTTATGCGTGTTCAGCGACATGTGTCATATGTGCTCGGCACGCGATAGGTGCCAAACGTGATGTCTGTGTGATGTGTTCCATCATAGGTGCCGTGTGTGGCGCGTACACCATGTATGGAAAGTGAGCAATGTATGCCATATGCGTCATGCGTGACATTTGAGCCATACAATTCACGTTTTGTACATGCCACATGTGTGCCATGAACTTCTCGTTACATGGCTTAGGCATGTCTGCCAATTGTGCAATGTGTACCCCGGTAGCAATGTTCACAATGTGGCCATTAAGAGGCCCATGTATGCAATGCGCCCCATGCTTGCCATGAGAGAAACATGTTCTTTATACAAGATTTGTGTGATGTTGGCCATTTGTGAAGTATGCAATGTGTTTCATATATATCGGGTATGCCATGTTTGACATGTGTACCATTTGTGCCATTTGGGCCAATTATGCCGTTATTTCTGCCATGTGTGCATTGTTTGCACCCATGGATGCAACCCGGGTGCGTGTATTAGTCTATGTGTGCATGTGGCTCTTCTATAGGAATGCATACATTACTAGTTGGGGTGATGGTTGCATGGATATATTGGTGCATGTATGTATTTCACTGGCTGTCTTTTGTGTTTGTTTCGGCACATTTGTATTTTCGTCATCTATACATTGCTTAATGATCTAATTGGCGTGTGTTTCTGTCTCTGCATGTGTATGTTTGTGTAAATTCATGAATGTGGGCTTGTTGAGGTATGAAGTATGCAATTTTTTTTTGAAATCAGTGTCCACTTTAAAGCCCACACCGGGCCGCAGCAAGATGGTCAAGAGTAACAGGGTGTATGTACACTAGTGAGCTGTACGGGATGCCTAGGCTGATTGGGTCAGGGGGAGGGCACAGGTCAACAGGGTAATGAGGCCTCGGTCAGAGCAGAGAGGATGCCTTGTGGGCTGTTGCCTGCTGTAACGTGTCCTGCTGTGCTACATGACTATGAGAGACAGCTGAGTCGCGGAGAGGAATGCAGAGGCCCTGGGCCATTTCACGTGTATGGCCTCGTGTTAATGTGGATTGGTGTTGAAGTGGGAAGGAGCATGTGGCTGGGGAGAAGGTGCAGTTCGAGGAGGCGGGAGGGGGGGTAGCGGGTGTTGCACCTCGTGCATTATTGTGGCGCTACCTGAGCGGCAAATGTTGTAAGTATAGGGTGGGGGGCGCTCACATGTGGGGGGGCGGGGCTGTGTGCTCGCGGACGTCCGTTGCACTCGGCGTGTGTTGTGTGTACAAGTGTGCACTTGAGGGAACGAAGTGGTTATGGAACCTTTAGGTCGCGCAAGGCCACGAGTCGCTGAGATGACAATAGTGGTGGGCGCATGGATCTTGACTGAAACGGGGGGCTGGGGCAGCATAATAGCTGAGCACGCAGTGGTGGACCGGCCGGTGTTTAGAGCTGATGGTAAGGACAGTCACAAGGGGGGGGGGGGGGCTATCTGAGTAGGCACAGGCTGGGACAGGCCTAATATCCCGCTAATGTTCGCGCTGCAATGGCGGGATTTTGAGAAAGACGGGACATCTCAGTTGTGGTGTTGGTAGCAGGCAACAAAGAAAACTGGTCGTTGATCTGGCCACCTTGAGGTGGGCTGATCCTTTCGTTTCATGGCATTAGCAGTTTTGACGCAGAAATCCTTGTTTTAACGGCAGGCAATGAAATGGGCGTAACAGCGGGCATAAGATGTTAAAAGTCCATGAATGAGCAACAATTTCTCAAAGCATTGGTTCCATATGGAGCAATGGTATTAATCTTTATCGGAGTTCCGTTGAGATATTGGGGGAAATTCTATCCATGGAGCTTCATCACTTCCAATATGGTTGAAAGGCACTTAATGGCTTAACTTTAATTCGAATGAGTGTTTATCTATTGTATTATATGCCATGAGTTGTTGTTTGATATTCCATTGATTCTTCTTTGAACACTATTTGTAACATAGCTCAACATGGGTGTTGGCCTTTGCTTTATCTACTTTTTTTGGCTATTCTCATTGAGATTGAGCTGTTCAGTAATCTGCATTTTTCTCCACCATATGGTTGTTACACAGCAAATCCATGTGAATATCAGACTCAGCATAAAATTCCGCATCTATAGAGAGTAATAAAAAGTCACTGCCATTTCTTTCTTGGAGGGCTTGATCCAGGCCAAGCCCCCCTTAAAACCCTTTTGTTGATGCTAAGACTAACTTAAGTATTTTTATCACTCTTTTGGAGCCTAAAGTACACTTTCTCAAGGTAACTAGGGTTGTAACCCTAGCCCCCCATGAAGTTCACCCCTACCACTCAACCGAGCGGAGGTACCTTCCTTCATGGAGGATATACCGAAATAAAATAGGCATTTCATGCTTTAGGCCTTGGAGGTTAAGCCTAGTGGTCTCCCACCCCAAGACCCCTATACTCAATTGTTTCTACCACTTATTGTGGTTCTACTTTTCAACTGTTTCTGAATTCAGTGGCTTGGCCAAGTCATTTTCTGTGTTGGCTTGACATCTATGCCCCACATTCCTAACCAGCACCATTTCACCCAAAAGAGTGCACATGAAGTGCTAGATGCTATCTTGGAGGCCAGAGTCAGTTAATTTTTAATATAAAATCTTTTGTATTATCCATTTGTGATTGAATCTTTGTGTATAAACCTGCATTGTCTATCTTCAGCCCTTCTGTGTTACACTGGCTTCCAAAACCAATCATTGATTCGATCCACATCCTGTTCTTGCTCTACTTGCTGCTTTGGTTTGGGTTTTCAACTTCAAAACCTGCAGGATTTCATCAAAATATCTAGGGCATTAATCAAGGACATCTTTCCGGTAGCAGAGACAGTCCCTTGTGACCTTTTGAACCGACCCTGAGAAGAAGTGCAGCACACAAAGCTCAACAACAAGTTCATCATGTCCACGCCAAGCGTTAGGACCTGGCCCATAAGAACTGTCCAAGTACAAATGGGCAGCATGGCCCACCCTATGAGTGAACCATCTTACCGAGCTCCACAACATCTCAGTGGCGCATCTGGGTCCAAAGGAGATCCAGATCGCAAAAGGGCGGAAGAAAATAAAATCCTTACCACGGAGGCCTTAGCGGCCCACGGTGGAGACAGCCTGCATCATCTCCACAGGCGTGTAGCAGCCTCAGTCTCCCGATCCGCCTGTCCGGCTTCATCCTCAACAGCAATTGGAGGCCCTGAGGAAAACGAGGAGCTGAGGAAGAAAATGGATGAATACATCCTCCATGAGGAGTACTACAAATCCATTCGTGGAGAAGATGGGGAGGAGCCATTGGCAGTACACGGATCAGTACCACGTCCAGACCTAGGGTCCTACACGCACTCTGGCCCGCCGTTCGACAGAGCCGAGACAGCATCCTTGCCAAGACGACCGAGACCCGAGTATCCAAGAGCATGTTGTCCAACCCCAAGGGCTCCCGAAGTGGGCCCGACTTGAGTTGAGGAACAACATCATCCAAGGCCATCCTACGGTGCCCTGGATCATACGGCCGAACTGCTGGCCAAACTTCTGTCTGGATCGGAAGATCCAGATGTGACGGCCCTATAGGAGGCCATTAAGGCGAAACTGGGTATTGCAGAACCCTTACCCAAGCCAGAGTTGTCCTCCCCCTCTCCTGGACTGAGTACCCTGGCCGAAGATCTTAAGAGATCATGGGTCTCAAGGCTGTTGCCTAAGGTCACGTGCCCCAGCCCCTTTCACCCCCGTGCGAGGACAGTGCCCATGGCTGAACTACAGGACGTGCCTGTCACAGAAACTGAGAAAAGAGGGCTGTCAGCCTTGGCACCTCTTGCGGGCGTATCACCTTCTGGCCTAACTCCGGGGGGTGGGAAGACGGGCAGACCTATTGCCCAAGCGAACATTCAGCTGGAACTGCCGGAGTTCGACCCCAAAAATCTGCCCGAATGGGCACAAGAATTTGCTGAGTTTCTTTTGCTGACTGGCCAATCCCATGTGGATGTTGCCACCAAATGTTCACTGCTGAAACGCTCATGCAAAAAGAAATTGTTGCAAAAACAGGTGAAACAGATTGTGAAAACCTGTTCCACCTGGGCAGAGGTACTCCAGAGGTTGGAGAAAACGTTCCCAGTCCATGAGACTGACCTCAGTTTGCGCACACAGATAGAGGAGCTACCTATGCTCCAAGGACGCCACAACCGCCCTCCAAGAGCTCCCGATGGCACAGGGGCCGGGGTGGGTCCCCCACCTCCTCACCTTCCAGGAACAAGGCCTACAGCGCGACGACCCCCCGGAAACCACCCCCATGTATACCCCGGACCAGAAAGCGTACAAATGCTACTGGCACAAGGGGACCCCCCTATACGCCCAAACCGGCATCCACGTCCACCTCGTCCACCACCTCAGCGTCCCAGGGAGGCTAGGTGTCTATGAGGTCGTCGGGGACGGATGGCAACTCAACGTCATCAACACCCACGTCCCCTTCGGCGAAGCCACGGAACCCTTCCTCCAGGCCCTGGCCGAGGCGTACCGCCAAATGGCCATGCTCGCCCCCACAGTCATCATCGGCGACATGAACGCCGCCCCCACCCCAGCGGACCGAGGAGGACAGGCCACACCCCAGGACCAAGTAGTCCGCGACACCATCGAAATGCTGGGGCTCGTGGACCTAACAGCCAGCCTCGAAGGCCAACCATCCCACTTCCCCCACCAAACGGATGCCGCCCCATCCCGCATCGACGTATGCTATGGCGACCCCACCACCATCATCCGAGCGGAGGCCCGATATGGACCCCTCCCGCTGGGACCCACAGGCCATAGCCCCCTGCACATCCGCCTCACCATCCCCAACCTTCCCCCCAGCCCCCCAGAAGATGCGGACCAAGGCCTACCACCCCCCCTGAAGATGCCCCCGCTGCATGACAAGCATGCCTGGTCCCAATATCACAGGGCCATAGACCGCGCCCGGCGCATCCAACCAGACCCCACCGACCTACTCACAGCCATGCGCACGGCCGCCGTCGCCTGCGGCTTCCAGCAACACCCCCACACAGACGACGACCAACCACCCACGGCCCTGGGGGACATGCTCCATGACCTCTGGCATGCGAAGCAACAACTGGCGACCCTCCTCCACACCGACACCCCCCAAACCCGCCGCCAGATACACCACTGCAGGACACACATAGCCCAAATCAGGGCGGACCTGCAGCGGTGGCACATCCACAGGCAACAGCGCATCGCCCAGGAACACGAACGGTATGCGCAACACGAACTCCCCTACAAGGCCATCCGCCACCTCAACGACGCCATGACCGATACCGGCCACCGCACCATCACCACGGTCCGGCAGGAGGACGGCTCCCTCACCAACGACCCAGCCACAGTGCTCCAAGCCACCCAAGACAGCTTCCTCCGGCAACACACCCCCACCCAAGACACACTGGACCCGGACACCCAGGCCAAAATCGACCGCCTCCCTCGGGTCTTCAACCACGCCCAGAGGAGGCACCTGGAAAAACGCCCCTTCACCATCCACGAAGTCCGGAAGGCCATCCACAGTCTCCGGCAACACAAAACCCCAGGCTACGACGGCCTCCCTGCAGAGGCATACTACCACCTCCCCGCCCACCTCCTCCGCGTCCTCGCCCACCGCCTCTGGGACATCGTCACGGGGCGGACCCCCCTGCCACCAGACTGGGCAAACGTTGTCCGCCCCCTCTACAAAAAAGGGGACTGGGCGAACCCGGACAACTGGCGCCCCATAGTCTGTGCGGTCACGGAGGTCAAAATCGTCTGGACCATCCTCCTGCGCCGCATCCGCCCCCACCTGGACCCCCACATACCAGCGAGCCTCTGGGGGGCCATCCCAGGCCGCTCCCCATACGAGGCCATCTTCCTCCAGGACACCATCGCGGACATGGACCCGGTGGACCTCATCATCGCCTCCCTCGACGTCAAGGGAGCCTTCCCGAACACCCCCTGGCTCCTTCTAGAAGCGGTGTGGAAACGCCTAGGCCTCCCCTTCTACAACTTCACCTCCGACTACATCCGCACCCGCAAATACACGGTCCGCACAGGAGCAGGCCTCACCCCCTTCCTGGAGCCAGGCAGCGGGGTCCCCCAAGGGGGAGCAGAGGGCCCCTTCCTGTACCTTCTAGTGACGCTCCCCCTGGCCCTCGCAATCGAGCAGGATTACCCGGCCTACGCACCCTACCCCCTCCTCTCCCCCCTGGTTGGCTTCGCGGACGACACCAACCTCACCGTCGCGCACACCCCACACGACCCCCATGCCCCGGACCCCGGACCAACGGTCACCCAACAGGCCAACGACTTACTGGACGTGACCGTCTCCTACCTCTCCCACAACAACCTCATCGTCCACCCCACAAAGTCAGTGGCCATGATCAAGGGGTCTGCCACACCTCCCACCCTGGGGCCACAAGGGCCCCCCATGCAAGTCGTGACGACCACCACCCACCTGGGGGTAGTCCAGGCCGCCAACCCTGAGGACGCCACCCTCCCTCCCAAGTTGCAGTCACACCTCGCCCATCTCCCCAGATATGCGTCCCCGACCACCAAGGCCCTCTCCCTGTCCCACCAGAGCCTGGCGTACTACCTCACCGGGGTCTTGAACGCCTCCATAGGCTTCCAAGCACTCCACCTAACACACCCCTCCACCGCCCTCCAGCCGGCCACACGCGCCGTGACCAAGGCATGGGCAGCACACGGGGGCCGGCCCACCTCCATACCCACCCGCGCCATCCGAGCGGCATGGCCCCACTATGGAGACGCCATAGGGGACGAGGTGGAAGCGGCCTATACCAGACACACCGCCCTCCTCCTTCACTGCATGACCCACAACCACTCACCGGAGGTCCGCGAGGTCACCGCCATCCGCCTCCAAGCCGCACAACGGGCCCGCAACACATGCCCGCGCTGGGTACTCCACCAGACGGGCATGCCCACCAACATGAACACCCGCCTGTGGAACCACCTGCAGCTTCTGCTCCCATCCCCACACCACGCCATACTCACCAACCACACGTGCCCAGAGAAAGGGCCACTAGCGGTCCTCTGCGGGGACCTCCACCACCACCCCAAGGGCACCATCCACACCATAGACCTTGTCGGGGCCTCCATCACCGTAGTATACGTCACCCTCGCCCAAATGCGGGTCCTGCACCACAGCAGGGCACACCACACCCCCTTTCTACAGCTTCCCGAATGGCCACAATACCGCCTCTTCCACCAGTACCTCACACAGACGGCACGAACAGCGGGACACACTCTACCGGGCAGCAAAGACATGCGCATAGCCTACCGAGAATTCACAAGGCAACACCCGCGACCCATCCCAGAGACACCGCCCTACGCACCCACCGGATCGAAACACGAACCCGTCCCCCCAGTAACGGGCCCAGTCCCACCACTAACCCTACTACTGGCCCCGAATGAAGCCAAACCCACGCAGACCACCGTCATCCACCACGGGGCAAAATGGCGCATACCGAAACACCACATGACCGCCCGAGACCTACCAAAGGTCCCCCAAGATTCCCAGAGCATGGCACGCACATGTTGGGCCTGTGACTCGAGGCACCAACCGCACCATGGCCCGTGCTACACCTCATAGCACGCCACCACACCCACCCCACGACCCACCTACCACCACAGGCCTACGCATGGATAGCCCCATGGTTCCACCGCACCGACACTAACCCCACGGTAGCATGGAACCCCGACCACGCGCCCAAATGGCTCTTCACCACTACACCCACATGCCCCCGCCCCGACCCGGCAGGGGTCGCCATCCGTTACAGCATGTACGAGCCAGGCAGAACGGGCAAACACGAGCACCCCTACTATCCACTCCACCACTCCTGCCACACACCGGAGCACCGAACACAAACCCTCACATGCCACGACCTAAACCCCGACACAGCCTACATCCTCCACTACATCTACTCCTACCTCACACAAGGACAGCCGGAGCAGGGACTCATAGCCCTGTCCCCCCAAGCAAAGCACATCATCTCCAAAGGAATAGGGGTGTACGCCACCCCCATCCTACAGCCCACAACCCCAGTAGCCCAGCTCGCCACGGGCCTTGCCATATACGCCTACCTGCCCATGAACCCATGCCGCCTCCCACAACCATCACCGGCGGACCGGCTCTTCTTCACCGACGCCTCAGGCGAATCCGCCCTCACGCCCATCACCGGGGGGGCCACCCTGCAACTAACCCACACCGGGGAACACTACCACATGGACCACCACACGGGCCACACCACCTATGGGGCCTCTTCCCACGGGGAGCTAGGGGCCATGGCCGACGCCATCACCGAGGTCGCGGCCCACCTACCCGCCCACTCCCCGCACATCGTCCGGGTCTGGTTCGTGGTAGACGCCACTGTCGACACGCACCTGCTCCTCCGCATAGCAAGGCAACCACTTCACAAAGCAACCGCGACGAGCCTCGGCACCCAGGCACTGCTACTCTGGAAAGCCCTACGCAGCCTTCCCCCCTACGTCCAACTCCACATCGTGAAACAAGAGTCCCACAGGCACCAATACGGAAATGGTAAGGTCGACAACCAGGCAGTACACCAGCGCACAACACACCTACAAGCCCTCCAGATCCCTGACCTCGGCCGCAACCACACACACCTCCAACACGTGCCCCCTGTACCCGAGCCCCATCAGACCCCTGACTGGGTACCAGAGGACGCCCCCTATTCCTCCCACGACAGAGCGTACCACTACCCCAACCCCGTCCAACATCTCGCCCGCGTGCTCGGCGACGCAGACAGCCGGGCGCACATCCAGGAGCTCCAGGACAGACTGCAAGTCCCCCTCTACCACTCAGCGCTCCGCCCAGCAAACGTCCCAGCCCACCTCCAGAAACGACGCATCCAGCTCCTCAGGGAGCAACTGCCTTTCCTCACCAGGGTCGCCAGATGGCTCGCCCGCAAGCACATCCACGTCCCCGACGAACACACCCGTTGCCCATGCGACCACAACACCCCGGAGGACTGGGAACACTTCAAGAAATGCCCCCTCCATACAGACAGGGACACCCTAGTGGGCTGGTCCCCGGCGGAAACCCTGCGGCAACACGAAGGATGGCCAGCCCACAGCCACGCACACCAGGCCACCGAACACCTCTTCCGGGACCCCCTGATCAAAGAAGCCACCATGAGAGGGGCAGTGACACAGGCCCTGCACCGACACCTCACCAAACACACGGAAAGCCCCATGGAAGCAGCAGCACACCTCCAGCTAGAAGCGGTCCGCAGAGCAGCAGCCCAAATGGTACACCGCAAACACCTCCTGCTAACACACGCGGAACAACTCACCGACCCCACCGCCAGGGAACACATGCAGCGTCTCATCCATTACCATGCCGTGCATGACCCAGACGTCCACTAACCCGCTCCGCGCCCCGCACGCGCCCCCCGTCTCCATCCACAGGTCTCCAAGGCACCACCACAGCGCCCCGAGACCCGTCTCGCACCCAAGAAGCCACCCGGCACCGCCCAGTCCGGCCGAACCCAGCCAGGGCCAACCATCCATCGACGTAGACGCGCAAGACCCCGGCAGCCCATCCAGCCCACCCCCCCCGGACCCGGGACACCCTCCCCTCACACCGGCCACCATCCGCGACCCCGACCTCCTCCGAGCGACCCTCCAAGACAGGGCCCCGACCACCCCCCTGGGCTGGTACCGCCTACAAGAGGACTGGACCAAGCTCACCGTCAAAGCCCTCAGGGACCTGACCACCCCAGGCAGCGGCCTCCACGAGACCATAGTAGACCTCGTGCTCTGGCGAGCCCGCAAACACACCCGGGGCCAGCCCATCTGGATCCCCCCCATCGAGTGGGGCCAGGCCCTGACGCACGACACCGGCAGCAACGTCACGCGTCGAGGGACCGTACGCCTACGGCGGGCCCAAGCGGAGACGGACCACCCAGCGGACCCGAACCACCCGGAGCAGTGGGAACAGGCCACCGCGCCCAACCGCGACACCGCCCTCCGCGCCGCCGGCCTCCGCACCCCGGACGACGACCTCCCCCCCCCAACTACAGACAGTGACCACCCCCCGCCGGAGGTCTGGGTTACAGTCCTCGAGCGCGGCCACTACTACGTGATAGCCGCTATGGCTACGTCCCACGGCCCGCAATGGATCATCCAGGGGGCAGACACCATGTTCGCCCCGGAGACCGCCCCACCAGGGGCAGTGGGGGACCCCACCACCCAGCACAGGATCCTCAGGGGTCTCCTCCAGCCAGGGGACACGCCCCCAGCCCGCGCCCTGGCCCAAATCACCTCAGGGAAGGCGGGCTACCACCTGGGATTGTCCATGCTCTGCCTAACCCACTGGATCCAGCGCCACTGGCCACCCACGGGGACCGTGCCCTGGGTTTGGGCCATCCCCACCGCCCACACACAAGTCGAAGCAGGCCCGGACACACGACCAAACCCCCCCCCCAGGCCGCAGCAGTCCCTCACCTGCGGGTACCACGCCATCCACAGGGTCCTCAACCGCGCGGGTCTTAGCCCAAAGCTAGCATGCCCCCTTCCCACCACTGACCAAGAGGTCAACCAGATACGAACGCTCGTCTGCGAAATCCTTGCCGCGGCAGCAGAAGACGGCAAGCTTCTCCTCCAAACCGCCCGGCCTACAACTGCCCACGCAAGCGCGCAGCAAGCGGACACATACACCGGCGCAGCACAACCCCCCGCACAATCCCCGCCCATGCCCCCCCCCTCTCGCTGCTCAACCGGAGACCCACACACGCCCACTATCGCGCGCACCCCCGGGCCCCGCGACACGGGCCTCCCCCACCCGCCCGAACACCAGCACACGCCCGCCACACACCCACCCACCGGCCACCCTTCACCGCCCCCCACACTCGACAACCCACACACACCCGCCAAGGGGAGCCCCACGCCCCGCGGCACGCCCACCCCACCCAGTGGCCCGCCCACGCCCCCCACACACACCCCAGAGGACCCAGGCCCACCCCCCCCGGCCCCTGAATGCAGCCCACGCGAACTGTTCCCCCCCGCTGACACAAACCCACACGACCTCGCACATTGCAGGACCCGGGCCCAGCCGAGCCCAGAAAGAGAAGGACGCAGCCCCGCGCCTCCCTCCCCCGCCGCAGCCGACCAGATCGGCCCGCCGGGCCGCCAGGTCACGACCGGGCCCCCCCAGCCGCCCGCCCCCAACCTACAACCCGGGGACATGCCCTCCATCCTCCCCGCCGTGGCCGCGGCAGAAGCCGCCGCCCGCAAGCCCGCCCGCATCACAGCCCAACCCGCGTCCACCACCTCCTCCTCGTCCTCAGCCTCGTCCACCTCCTCCACCTCATCCTCCGACCCCCCCCTCCCCGCCAAACTCATCCTCAAGGCCACGGCGAAAGCCAAAGCCGCGGCCGCACGCACCAACCCCCCAACCCCCACACAGGCGACTCAGGCACCCCGGCAACCCACCGGGACGACCCCCGACCCGGCATCGACACCCTCACACCTCCGGACAGAGGTACTCCTCAACCTGGAACCGGACCCCAACCCCAAACCCGACCCCAAACCCAAACCGGACCCCAACCCCAAACCCAACCCCAAACCCAAGCCGGCGCCCACGCGACCACACACAACACCGCATACGCAACGACACAAAACCACCCGATACCACCCCCGCCCAGGGCCCTCGCCCAAGCCAGGACCCCCCACCCACCACGACCCGCGCCCCCCTCCCGCCGGCACCCACCACCACCGCGGAGACGGCCACCCAGCACGACCCCCTGCAAACCCTCGTCAAAATCCCCGTCACCAAGCGCCCCGTCATCCATCCCCCACAAACCACCACCACCGCCGGCCAAACCGACCCAGGGACGTGGGACCCCTCAACCATCGTCACCGTCAAGCCCGGCCCCCAACCCTTCCTCCATGCCCACCACATAGTGCAGCCCCGGGGACTGCCCACGATGCCCAACCCCCCACCCCCACAAGGGGGACCGGAAAACCCACAAGGACTCCATGGGCCATACCCGCAACACCAACCCCACCACTACACACACCACCACCACCAGCGGCCCCACCACCACCACTACCAACACCACCCCCACCACTACCACTGCCCACCGCCCTACCCCACCGGGCCACAACCCCCCGTACACCAACAGCACCAGCGGACAGGATGGCAGCCGCCGAACGCCCCGCCCGCATACCCACCCCCCCCCGTAAGAGCCACCACCCCCGTACCAGCCGTACCCCCGCGGCCACCATCCGATGGCCGAGGGGGCCCCATGGACGACGGGGGATCTCCCCCCCCAACCAGCACCGCGTGACGCCCCGTACCCCCCCGGCCACCATCCGATGGCCGAAGGGGCCCCAAGGACGACGGGGGACCTCCCCCCCCAAGCGGCGCCGCGCGAGCCCCCCCAGAGGCCGCCGACGCTTCCGGACTGGCCCGACTCGAGCGACGAGGGCCGGTCCCGCAAGCGGCGGCGCTCCCGCTCCCCCCCCGCACGGCACACTCGCCCACGGCCCCCACACTCCCACCGCGCCTCAACCACCCACTCGCGCCGCTCCCGCTCCCCCAGGTACCACCACGACCCCCAGGGACCCCGCTCCCGTCGCTCCCGCTCCCCCGGGCACCACCACGAGCGCCACCGCCGCCCCATGTCCCCCTCCCCCTCCCCCCACCGGCCACCCAGCCCCCGCCACCACCACTCCCGCTCCCCCCGACGCAGCCAGGCACGCCGCCGCCGCCCCACATCCACCTCCCCCTCCCCCCACACGCCCCGCCAGGCTCCCCGTTCCCCCCGCCACCCGTACCCATCCACCACCCCCAGCCCCCGCCACCACCACTCCCGCTCCCCCGGACGCCACCGAGCGCGCCACCGCCGCCCCATGTCCGGGTCCCCCTCCCGCTCCCCGCTCCGCCCGTACCCGTCCTCCACCCCCAGCCCCCGCCGCCGCCGCTCCCGCTCCCCCAGGCACCGCCACCCCCGCCACCACCGCAGGTCCACATCTTCCCCCCGCCGCTCCAGGACCCCAGGCACGGACCCCTCCCCCCCCCGGGCCCCCGCCTACCTCGCCTGGTGGTCTCCCTCCGCTCTGCAGGAGCTCCGCCGCTGGGTGAAATGGGCCGGGGGAGCGGGAAGGCACAGAGGGGTGCACACGGTGCATACCTTCGAGGAGGTGCGCACCCGCACCCCCGCAAACCCCAATGAGGCCGCCCCGGAGGCCATCATGCCGCAAGCGGCATGGGAGGCCCTCCTCCGCGATGCGGTCCAGGGCCTCCGCCCCCCCTACACCCCCCAAGCCCTCCGCCGGTGGCTCCAGGCCACCCACCCCCAAGCCTGGGCCACCGGCGCCCCCTCCCCACCCCGCCCCTCCCACCACCACCACACCAGGAAGGGGCAGGACAAGGGCAAGGGAAGGGCAAGGGACACCAAGGACCACACAGGCAAGAGGGCACGGAAGGGCCCCAAGTGAGGGCAGGCACACGCAGGGACAGGGCGCCGGAAGCGACACCACATGGGGTCAGGACACCACCCAAGAACCAGGAAGGAACGGGAACGGGGACCAAGACACGGAGGAAAAGGGCACCACGACAGCTGCCACGACCCACACCGACGGGGAGACCAGCGCCGCCCCACCCCCACCAAACACCCCAACACACACCACCGAAGCAAACATCGGACGCCATGCGGATCACACAAGCACGCCCACCGGCCACCGGAAACCACACGGAGAACGGAGGGCACACCTACACGGGGAGAACGGACCACACCCACAGAGGAGGCCGCAGGGAACACCGCCGCACGGCACACCACCATGCCCTCACCGCCAGCCTACGACCCCGACCACCACGAAGGCCAACTCACAGGCACCGGAAGAGGACGAAAGCACGGCCGCGGCACCCACGACTACGGACCGACACCCCCAGAGGACACGAGACCAAGGCACAGGCCCTCAGGGAGGGCAACCCCACGGCCCGTCACGCGACCACACCATGGGCTATAAGGGCCGGGCTGCGCTACCGTCGCGGTTTGACGCAGAGTATTGCTACGGGGGCTTGATCTCGGCTGGTCTCACGTCCGTGAGGGCGTCCGTCACCAACCTGTTGCGTCCAGTGGAGGAATGGCACTGCGGCGGCGCACCGATCCCGTCCATGATGAATATCGAGCATCGCAAGGGGAAGCGAAACGCTGTGATCGATCGCGAAGGCTTTGGTGCTGCTGGACGGTGCCCCCCTTCAACGCCATCTCCGAGCGCCGTGAAGACTGGAAGTACCAAGAATACTACCGATGCCCCGGACCCCAGCAATCCGGCACCGGAGATATGGACATCCCCCTGACCCTACAGTGTGAGCTCATCCCTGCCGGCGGCACCAACCCGGACCCTGCCAGCGCAGCCGAGCTGCAGTGAAAGCCATTCGCCACTCAAACAGCGTTCGGAAGCCACCTCCACCGTCCGACTCCTGATGTCTGTTTGTCTGCCTTGGAGAAGGAACGCTTTTCCTACACCCCGAGTACACCTGCCTGTCTGCGAGGCCCGGTGAAGATTGAGTCCATGGGTGAGAGTCAGTGTGCACGCCCCAAGGACACCGTGATCATTCAGCAGAATTTCCCGAAGACCTAACCGACCCACACAGGCCAGGCTGACCTCCACTGACCCACCGCGGCACCACGCGAGACCACGGCACACCGCACCACAGCGCGCCACAGAGCAACGCACCACAGCACGACGCGACGCGACGCGGCACAGAGCGGCACAACACGACACAACTGACCCTAACCTGAGGGACTAACCGAAGCCAGCCACCGCACACCCGGGAAGGCGCCGCGCCACCACGCCACACACCGGCACCACAGGCCACACACGGGACCACAGCGCGCCAGGCGACAACGGTGACGGACCACCCAGAAGATTACAGCCGGCACCGCGGAGGGGTAAGGACACGAGCAACCCCAGCCCCCTAACCCAAAACCACAAGCAGCCGCCTGGCGCAGCCGCCCAGCCGGCAGAGCCAGGACCTAACCCAGCAAGAAGGGGCGCCGAGCCCACAGTGTACAGAGCCCACCCGACCCATGGGGCCGGAACATGGCCACACAGAACGCAACTGAAAACGGCAGCCCGGAAGACAACACTGAATACAGGCCAGTGCGTGCGCCAGCCCAGGGAAGGCAGAGGGAGGAACAGGCAAGCCCCCCCCCCCCAAAAAAAAAAAAAGGAGGGGGGAAGGGGAAAAGGCACGAAAACAGCCCACAGCCGCCCAACCACCCGCCAACACCACCACAGGCGGCCAGGCCCCCCCCGAAGGAAAAAAAAAAAAAAAAAAGGGGGACCCCCGCAGAGGCACAGGCGAACCACCCACCCAAAACCGGCAACACCAAGCCAGTAACAGCGGACCACGGGGAAAAGGGACAGAAAAAAAAAAAAAAAAGAGAGCCACCAGCCCAGCCCGAAAGAAAGGGGATGGAGGGACAGGGACCACAAAGCCCAGAAAAAAAAAAAAAAAAAGAAAATAAAAAACCAAAGCAAAAAAAAAAAAAAAAACACCCCGACAACCCAGCCAAGACGGACTGGGCACAGGCGAGACCCGGGCCCGGCACACACGCCCACACCGCGCGCCGGAACCGGAAACGGCGGGGGGCAAGCGGGGCGCCCACGAAACCACACACGTCCCAAAAGCAGACCGAAACCGAAGCCCAACCACGAACACCACAAATAGCCGACACTAGGGGGACAACACCACAAATCGAGCCCAAAAACACCCACCCTAAACCCCAGCCAGGACAGACGGGGTTAACAAAACCCGCACCCAACCGCCAACCGGACCCAAACACAAACACCACACAACAGTAGGAAACCCAGTGCCCACAGCCCGGGCACTGAGGCAGCCCGTGCCATGCAGGTGACCCGGCCAAACGAGATCCGGAGCCCGGGGGTAAGGCTGCATCCTAAGGCCTGCGCTGCTTTGGGACTCGAGGCGGAGCGTGCGACACCCAAGCGCCTCGGAACCCTAGTACCAGGAACGTGCATGCACGCCTTGGGAACGGGATACGCCAGGAAGTCCGGTGAACCCCTAGGGTTCCGCCCAAAGGAGGGGACGTGCGCAAGCACGGGGGCACACCCTCCCGGCGAGACAAGCATGTCACGCTGGCGGCGATCAGCCCTCCCGGCGTAGCCCGGGGCCGCTTTGTTGGGGGCCAACAGTCAGGTCTAGCGGGAAGTAAGCCGCCTCCCCTCTTCACGCGCGAAGCCTCTTCCTGTTCGTCACAGGGGCGACGCCAGGGGGAACCATGGGGCGCCTCTCCACGACCGAGTGCACCTACCTACCTACCTACCTATGCTCCCTGAGTTTCCATCCGCTGCGCGAATTTCTGAATACGTGTGCGACTTGGAGTACCTGTTTTCGCGGATGAACGTGGGCTCCTACGGAGCCACTGAACCACACCTGTGGCTCATGAGTAAGATCCCCCAACGTACGTGGGGTGATTGCCGCTCTACCTCTGAGAGGAAGAGTCGGACCCACTCGTACGATGAACTGGTGGCCCTCCTGATTGAGCTAGCTCTTGAGAGAGAGAATGACTCCCACATGGAGAAATTCCGCAAGAAGCACTTGGGTCGAGGTGGTACCCCTACCTCCGAACGTGGCGAAGGGAAAGGGCCTAAAAATCCCACTAACACCAACCAGGGAGCTGGTAAAGGGAGGGGTGACCTACGTGCCATGAATGAGGTTAAACCTGATGCAGGTGCACCCCCTCTGTTCTACTGCAAACCTGTCAATGACAAGGGGGGATCTTGTCATGCCTCTGACTGCGATCACCGCAGTAGCTGTATGCTGCAGATGAAACGACTGCAGCATACCAAGGATGGGAAACCTGTGACCCATCAGGATCATTTCAGGTGTACCATCACCTGTGGCTATTGTGGCAAACGTTGTCACTACGAGGACGAATGCCACACAAAGAAACGCGAGAGTGATAAACTCAAGCGTCAGGAGGCCGAACGCCAGAAGACGCAAACACCCACCAGAAATCCCCCGAATGGGGATAAAGGTGGTAAAGGAGGTGGCAAGGGGGGTGGCAAAAATGGACCCCCCAGCCCCCAGAGTCGCTCATCAGCGCCCGTTGCTACACCCACTCCTGCTGCTACACCCGCTCCTGCCGCAAATGATCAAAAGAAGCGCCCCCAGGGGGGTAACGCTACCCCTGAGGGGAATAACTCCAAGAAGAGGCGCTTGGCCTGGATGGCCAGGTCCCTCATTGCTGCAGGGGTGGGTGTCAAGTTCCCTGATGAGGAGTAGGGGGGCGGCTCCGAAGAGGAGGACTTGGTTTTCTGGATCCTCGTGAAAATCGGGGATCAAGTTCTTCGAGCGGTGCTTGACACCGGTGCAACACTTTCCATAGTGGCCCGGCGCCTGCTAAAGACTTTCAAGAAAACTGAGACCGTGGCCATAAGAGTAGGGGATGGGCGTACCATCCATTCCTTGGGGGGGGTCGATGTGACTATATGCCTGGGCGACGAAACCGTGACCCAACATTGCAGAGTGCTGGACACCGACGCCTTTGACATCGTCATTGGTACAGACTTCCTACGAAGAAACCCCCAGGTAAAAATGCTGTCTCTCCAGCGCCCCTATCCTTTGCACTGCGACTTTGGCAGTGGGCTATTCTCCGTACCTTTGGAGCTGTCAGGGCGAAAAGAGTCTGGGCTGCGCTACGCATCCAAGACTAACTATTGTACTGAAAACTACCAATTGGCCCGTCACGTTCTTGAAAATGGACTGGTGGCCCTTCAGGTAAACCTGGATGAGATCCAGGTGGAATTGTTTGCGAGCCAACAACAGCACATCATGCAGTTGTACTGCTCGAAACAATTGAACAATGCTTTCCGTTTCTTCTGGAAAGCAATGGGCCTAGCGTATGCTAACCCTCCCTTCTCCCTGTTCGCGAAGGTTCTAACCAAAATCGCTTATGAGGGAGGAAGGGTTGTCATGTGCACCCCTGACTGGGGCTGCTCTGGTGAACGTGCTTACTGGCGCCGTATGCTAGATTGAATGACCGTGGCAAGAGTGCAACTTCCCGACGGCCCCATCTATGTGCCTGAGGACTCAGACACAGCTATGCAGGCCCCTGAGTGGGCCAGTTTCCTGTCCATTGTCGATGGATCTCTCAATCCTGTACCCCTGTGTGACCTAGACCAGGTGCTACCGAAAGAGGTCATGGCCGAAAATCGTGGCCTGATCCTTTTTGATCTCAAAAATCGATCTCCTGAGCTCCTATCTGCCACACTTACAGGGTGTGAGTCTCCCGATGACCATCTGGAACCTGCAGCTGTAAAGGAGGATGCTGACGACCAACTGTCTGAGATCGCCAGCACTATCCCCTCCTGTTGATCCCAGCTGTGTTGACCTAAAACACAGTGCCTTCCTAGCCCAACTGTTGCTAGAGGAGGTAGATCTAGAGTCAACTTCTGAACCCGCTTCCCCTGTTGGGAAGCCCGTGCTACACATGCAGCCTATGCACACAGGTGAACCCGTGGCCCGGAGTGCTGATGCTCTGGCGCGGCCTGCTGCTAATAACATGCCATTGTCTGAGCATGACACTCAGGAACTCCGGCGGCTGTTGTACCTGAAGGCCGAAGGTATTGAGCGCCAAGAGCGGCTGCAATACCTCAGACAGACCTGGAAATCCTCCATCTGGTTTGAGGATGACAATGATTCCTATACGCTGCCTGATCCTGAGATACCGCTAGTGTATTCTCTGCACTATGGGCAGCAATGTCCCCCTGAGTGGGACGATGCTTCTGTGCCTGCCGAAACTGCTGATCGGCAGAAAAAGAAAGAAAATGGAAAGAGCAACCTCCATGCTGAGAAGGATTTCCTTCAGAAACTCGAGAGTCTTAGCCTTGACCCCCGCCTGAAGAAACTGCTGATAACCTCTGAGGAGGTGTTGGTCGCCTTGCCGCCTCCCCTCTCTTGTAAAAAAATGGTGCAGATGGACCTGAAACTGAAACCTGAATTTGAAAAGACGCGACTGAGGCGTCGTCCCTATCCCGCTCCACAGGAACAGGTTGAAGAAATCGAGCGTCAGACCCAGGAATGTATTGATGCTGGCCACGTTGAAGAATATAAGCAGGGGTACTACCCCAATCACTGCAGTCCCTGTTTCCTGGTTGCCTAACCACGTCCGACTGCCCTACGACTGGTTGTAGACTATGGTGAGGTCAACAAGAAAACCCAGAACCACTCACGGAGTATTCCTAACATGGAAAATACCCTGGAGCGTATTGCCAAATGCGGGTGCAAGACCAAAATGGACAAACGCTCTGGTTTTTGGCAGGTGGACCTAACCGCCACAGCTCAGGAGCTGCTGCCTTTTATAACCCCTAAGGGCCGTGTCTTTAAGTGGAAGGTTATGCCTTTCGGGTTGGCTAATGCCCCAGCGCTCTTCAAGGAGCTTATGAACAAAATTTTGTACATACTGAGGCGCAGGCCTCTAGTACAGGAGTTCATTTCTCGGGGTGCAGAAATGGAGGCTCACATCGACGACGTGATTTTGGGTACTAATACCAAAGAGGACCATGTCCTTCTCCTCCGTGAATTTTTCATTGTCTGTCAAGAAAACCATCTCCGAATCAAACTCGAAAAATGTGAGTTTATGAAAGAGGAGATGGAGTATTTGGGTTTCGACGTGGGGTATGGTTGGTGGAAACCAGCCGCGTCTAAGATGCAGCCCCTACAGGACATGCAGATTCGCGATGACCCTAAGAAGGGTCTACACGACGTGAGGAGTTTTGTGGGCGCCAGTAATTTCTATCGGCGTCACATCCACAATTTTACTTACTCCTCTGCCCCCCTCACTGACCTAATCAAGAAAACTACTCCCTGGAGGTGGACCGCCAGAGAGGAAGAGTGTTTCCAGGAGTTGAAGAAGAACATTGCCTCCTCCAACTGCCAGGGAGTACCCCGCCCTGAGGGCGAGATCGTCCTGATCACTGATGAAAGTGATGTAGGGGGGGGTGGTACGATCTACCAATGGCAGGAGCTTAACCCCGCCGAAGTAACCCACTGCCATTATCGTACTAGTGGACTGAACCGTGATGGTTCGTTGAAACATGACTATCCTACCAGTGAGTGGCGACTGGTGCCACTGGGACACTGGAATTGGAAATGGAACCAAGCGCGTTCCAATTACAGCACCTATGACCAGGAACTCCTGGCCGGTATGTTGGTGCTTTCGTCACAATCCCGACTCCTGGGATCTAACCCTATTGTCTGGCTGTGTGACCAGGAGTCTGTGAAGTCTTTTCAGAAGGGCCCACCACCAGAGAAAGCAAAGCTAAAGCGGTGGTGGACTTACCTGAGCCAGTTCAGGCTGACAGTGCATCATATCCCTGGGATAAAGAATGAACTGTCTGACTATATATCGCGCAACAACTTTGATGCGCCTATTGGTGAGAGCTCTGAGGCGCTCGCCAGAGAGGCTTTCCAGCGTATGGATGTCCAGCTTGACCTGTCCATGCGCACTGCTGGAATCCTGGAGGGTTGGAGTCTAACCGACTATCAGTCAGAGTATAAAGAAATTCTCCAAACCCTCAGTACTGGTCTCGAACCCCGTGTCATTGACGGGCACCAGTGGTATAAAAACAATCAGTACCTCTTCTACGAGGACCGAATCGTGGTGCCTGAGGCACGACTGGATGGGTGCCTACAGTGGTCCCATCTCAGTTCTGGTCACACTGGCGCTAATCGCTCAGTGGACTTCTTCCGTGAGTGTTTCTACTCTAGTCTAACCCTGACTGAACTGAGGTCGCGTATGCAGACCATTGTGGATGCTTGTGGCTGTCATGCCAGCAAGCAGAGCGACAGTAAAGATAGGGGCCTGATCTCCAGCTTACCCATATCCTATTGTGCTAACTCTCTTCTCTACGTGGACTTCATCCACGGCCTACCACGCTTCGGCGGCTATGACAGTTGCCTAGTGGTCACCTGTGGCCTATCTCGCTTCAGCCGTGTGTTCCCTTGCAATAAGAAAATCACAGGTGAGCAGACTGTGAAAATGTTGGTCGAACAATGGTTCGAACCCTATGGAGCACCTAAACAGGTGCACTCTGATGACGATGTACGCATCCGCAGTGACACTGGGTGGTACAAACGATTGCTAAATGCCCTCAACGTGGAGGTAACCACAGGTGTGCCCTATACCCACACGTCTAACCCTCTCTGTGAGAGACAGAACCGTGTGGTGGAGCAAATGCTAAGAATCTTGATGAAACAGGAGCGTACCAGGGACTGGGTACGCCTAGTGCCCTGGGCAGTGCTGACCATGAACTCACAGCGGAGCTCCTCTACGGGTTTCACCCACCACGGACTGTTCCATGGAGGACGGCCTGCTTGGTTCTTCAACACCCCCTTTCCTGAGGACTTCAAGAGCCCTGTGGGAGATTGGCTGGAACACAAGCAGTCTCTGGCTAACCAGGCTGGGACTAACCTGCAACACATTTGTGACCGTGAACTGAGCCGACGGAACCGCCTACGGCGACCTGCCAGCTTCAAGGTTGGTGACCTTGTTTTGGTACACCATTCACGCCTACCCTCCTGGCCAGGTAACTGCCTACAGGACCCTTATTTTGGACCCTATCGTATCATCAGGATAGATGGATCCAGGATCCATGTCAGGTGCAGTCCACGTCAAGGTGGTGAACTGCTGTGTGCACCTAAACAGTTGAGGCACTATCACTCCCCTGACGATTTGTCTTGGGATGAGTGGCGCCTCAGCGACAGTGAGGTCAAGCGTATAGACCTAGTGAACGCTGCCAGTCCAGAAGAGGCAGACGAACTCGAAGAGTTGACAGCCGATGAGATGGCAGTCGATGGTTACTACGTGGTTGCAGGTATTGCTCGCCACGAGTTTAAACAGGGCTAGAAATTCCTAACCCTGTGGGATGGCTATGGGTTATCTGAGGCGACCTGGGAACCTATGTCAGCCTTCATACAACCAGACGGGAGTATCAACCCAATCTTCCGCACCTACCTCGTTGAGAACAACGAGGGACAGCTCCTAACCCGTGCTGTGACTATGTCCCAGCGTAAGAAGCGAAACTAATTTCCCTGTGTCAGTCTACTGACAGGCGCTGAGCACTGCACTGACCCTGTCTGTGCCCTGCAGACCCATGCCTATGGTTTCCAGCGTGGGCCAGGTGGCTGCTTATCTGGATTGCAGCCACCCAGCGAGTGTATGCCTTGTTGACCATGTGTTGCATGGGGACTGCCCTGATGTAATGACCTTGGGGAGCCAACGAAGAACGGTGGCTTACTACACCAGGGGGGAATGACAAGCAAGGTGTTATGAGGCAAGGTGTGTCTTCCCTCCTTGGGGACAAGCAAGCCCACAGTTAGGACCCTTGACTGGTCCAGACCAATGGGTTTCTACCCTTCCTTACAGGATTTACCATACCCCTATGTGTGCTACGTATGTCTGTGTGTGTTTCACTTCTCTCCCCGGCGTGGCTCCCGGAGACCGGGCTTCGCTGACGTCGGACCGAAGGTCCTAATCAGGTACTATTACCACTCCTATGGCGCCCAATTTCTGTGCTGGCGCCTATCCTTGGGGGCAAGACGGCAAAAGCCCTACCTACTAGAGGGGAGGGGTGGCCAAGTGTGCTAAGGGCATACAAAACGCCCATTTTTGCTAAGGGCCAAAAGCTAACGCACTCCCCTGCCCACGAGGAAAAGCACTCGGGACAGGAGACACCACTACACTACACTCACTAACGCCAGCACCGGCCTTCGAACGCAGGGTGAGCACTCATCACCTGCACTCAACTCCTGCCAGGCCTGCTGACCCTAACCCCTACACACGCTACTTGGTGTTGCTGTCAATGATGTCTCGGGTCCTAATGACCCTGCTGTGAAGAAGACAAGAGAACACAGCGCTGCTAAGCAACTGTGGCCTAACAGGGACGCCACAACGGGTTTCCCTGCTAGGGCTTGGAGGGAAGGGGTGCTCTTGTTGCGTGCGAAACGCGGATGTCGATGGAGTCGAACTGTTCACGCCACTCCTGGCTGGGGCGCAGTCAATTGATTGTGTGATCAGCGCTCCTGTTTAGCTGGGGCAGAAAAATGGGTAGCCGCCGAAGGCAGCTGCTGCGTGCACCAATCACCCTGAACCTCTCCCGGCTGTACAACAGAGGCCAATGAGGGCATGTTTGCGGCTGAGGAACAGAGCCACACTCCACGTATTATACGCTTCTCAGTGTGACCTATAATACACTGTCCTCAAACACGCCCTGTCAAGCAAGCAAGCGTTAAGAGACTCCTCAGGTTCTCTTAAAGACAGTACCAAGGAGCCCCTGGGTAACCTAAACAAGGTTTACCGTGCGCATTTCCCGTGGCCTACCCTTTAATGCATCGTGTGCACGCATGCACGGAAGGGAGGCGAAACCCTAACCACAATGACTCAACCAGGAGGTGAGCTCCTCCTGGGCTAACCTACCTTACTCACCATGCATCGTGTGAATGCCGAAGTAAAGCGAACGCAAAACAACCCTATTGCGAGTTACAAACAAGCCTAAGCGTTTTAAGCAACCCTACTTTAATGCTACGGCTACAGACGAGCGAACACTTTCTTTTCTTACCTGTGAAGAGAGATCAAGGATGAATTGGGGTACAGGGAAAGCGCCACAGCGTGTGAATGCCTCAATCAGGCACATGCATCGCGAACACAGCGCATATTCTAACCCTACGTGCGCGCTGCGCGCTCCATTCTCATCGCATACCTTTCATTCCTGTTTTGACCTGTGCAGAGCAAAGGAGATGAGCGCCCGAACCCCCAACGAACACAGCGTTGACAACCCTAACGTTTGAACGAAGCAACCAACATGAACACAATGCGTGCGTGTGAGATGACACTGGCATACCTGTAAGGAGGGTTGTTCTCCTGCTCTGTGGTGTGGGTTGAAGTTGAATACTTTTCTCTAAAGTTTATAAACGTTTTGATGCAACTGTGCAAAAGTTTCCTCTGGTACTTTAAAAACTACGGCTCATACCTTCTTTTTCAAAAGCCGTTTACGCTTGCGCAACCTTGTTTTTGAAGTCGGCTTCGTTTGCGCTTGTCTGCGACTTTGAGTTATGTGTGAAAACGACAATTTCCTGCGTGATTTCGTCAATTTTTAGCGATGTGACTTGCTAAATCGCTACCCCTTCCGCTGAACCGCAGGAATCACTCCCTGTTGGTTACATTTTCTATTTTTTCCAGCTCCTGGAGATTTGTGTCCTCCATTGGGAGTATTGCTCAGCCCTGGCCCTTGGTCAGGACGTTTACTAAAACGCTGTTTATACAGCGATAGCCGTCCGCATCAGGGCGGTCCACTGTACCCTAGTGGACAAGCACATGTGCTCTAGGGAGGGAGTCCTGGGTTCAAACCCCACTACCCCCAAAATTTTACCAAAGGGTTTCGTCGCATGCCGGCGACTTTTGAGGAATGCCCCATCGGAGGGACATCATTCACGGTACATTACACTGTTTTTTGAGGGTACCTACAGTGTGATAGGCTTCTATGAACTAATGAGGATGTTTTTGGTACGTATAATGCATTTTCTAAGGTGATTTTGGGAATATTTGAGCCTTTTTCCTTGGTCCTACTTGCTTAGCTAACTAGTACTCCAGGGGGGAGTAAGAAAAAGTCACTGCCATGTCTTTCTTGGAGGGCTTGATCCAGGCCAAGCCCCCCTTAAAACCCTTTTGTTGATGCTAAGACTAACTTAAGTATTTTTATCACTCTTTTGGACCCTAAAGTACACTTTCTCAAGGTAACTAGGGTTGTAACCCTAGCCCCCCATGAAGCCCACCCCTACCACTCAACTGAGCGGAGGTACCTTCCTTCATGGAGGATATACCGAACAAAAATAGCCATTTCATGCTTTAGGCCTTGGAGGTCAAGCCTAGTGGTCTCCCACCCCAAGACCCCTATACTCAATTTTTTCTACCACTTATTGTGGTTCTACTTTTCAACTGTTTCTGAATTCAGTTGCTTGGCCAAGTCATTTTCTGTGTTGGCCTGACATCTATGCCCCACATTCCTAACCAGCACCATTTCACCCAAAAGAGTGCACATGAAGTGCCTGACGCTATCTTGGAGGTCAGAATCAGTCCAGCTTTCATATAAAATCTTTTGTATTATCCATTTGCGATTGAATCTTTGTGTATAGACCTGCATTGTCTATCTGCAGCCCTTCTGTGTTACACTGGATTCCAAAACCAATCATTGATTAGATCCACATCCTGTTCTTGCTCTACTTGCTGCTTTGGTTTGGGTTTTCAACTTCTAAACCTGCAGAATTTCATCAAAATATCTAGGGCATTAATCAAGGACATCTTTCTTAGAGTGGTCATATGATAACTCCCTTGAGGTCCCTGAGCGCGCTGCTTCCACTATGGGCGATTCTTACTGAGTTTTGAGGTCATGAGGGCAGTTCCTACTGAGGTGCAGACATGAATTCATTTTTTCCTGAGCTACAGAACATTCCTGGAGGACATTTAAAGTTATTTTCTATCATTTTTTATTATGGAGAATCCATTTTTCTTGCGTCAGTTTTACTATCTTTTCAGGAGACAACATTTCTGTGATATTCCATTTTTGCCCTGATCTGAAGTGACTATTCACTGTTGCACCCATTTCCGGAGTGCAAGGTGAAGTCACTTTTAAACTTCTGAGTGGTTCTGAAGCATGCATGCATGCATACAAGCAAGTGCAAGCCCAAACAGCACCCATTGTTTGTCTGTTCATTGTGCAGCGCCATCAAGTTCTTTATTGGTTTATTGATCCCATTTCTGCTTGTTTTGGAGTCTTGGTCTGGTTTCATTTTGCAACAAAATCTTTGTGTAACTGAAATGGAGCAGGAACAAACACCAAAGCAATTTCATCCCAAGGATACTGAGACTATTCAAACAGAGGAACATGATGCAAAGTGGGAATTTAACAGTGCTTGCAGAGGTATGGATGCGACTGTGCACGATATCGATTCCACACGTCAAAGCGTCGGCCTCGCGATTTCTAGCAACGTCGACGATCAACAGACGTCTTTGGGGTCTTTCGCTCACGGCGCACATATAGACGATGGGGCGAATCAAGAAAGACAACCAATATTTCAATCATATGAAAGTTATCAACCCATAGGAAAACAAGAATTGGATTCTATTGGTGATCCGTATGCTTTGTTACTGGCTGGTTTGGAAGAACGCGAGCTTTTTTTTTCGCGTTGAAGAAGAGAACATGCAGAATTTTTTTCATGTACAAGAGACGCCGGTTTTCAACAAGACCGCAGCTTCAATTCAAGAGCGCAACGCGCGCAAATGTTTGACCAGTTCATTTCCTGATATGAGTTCACTGAGTTTCCTGTCAGGATCTACTACGACACCTGTTCCTTTCAGTCCAGCGACCATTATACTGGAACCGATGCCGTCATCAAAGGGTCACTGCTCCGGAGGCGATCACAGAGTACCTGTTTGGATGTTGGTTCGAAAGTTGGTCACGATATCTTCGAATGGTCTTATGAATTACCTGAGACAAATTTTGCAAAGGAGCTTAACGATGAAATTGGAGTGTTGACAGAAGAAGAGCACGAAGAGATGAGCGGCTGGCTGGAAGACTATTTATTCGGTGATCTCAAAGAGAAAATGAAGCACAAAGCTACCGAAGTACGAGAGAAGGGTACGCGTAAGACGCTTAAGGGAAAGTTCAAAGTCGAGTTCCACAAGACTCTCTCTGACACTTCTGAGGATGAAATCTTGGAGACGGAGGATCCACTTCTTCCGAACTTGCTCCAGCGTATCGATCGGCTGAACCAGAAGATCTCCAAGATGTCCGAGGACATTCGGCGTATGCCAGCCTCCAGTCGTTCACCACCTACTACGAAAAGTCCCTTTGCTACAGGAGAGTCATCGGCTTTTGCCACACTTACAGAATTGTGTGGAGGTATGAATAAACATGAGTGGTCGGATGACAATGAAGAGGATAGGACTCACGCTCTGAAAATGCAAAATTCCAGCGTTTGACGGGCGCAACGTTGAGAAGTATGCGGAAAAGGTTGGAAGATACCTTGTGCTCACTTGCAAAACCAAAGCCAAGGATTGGGTGAAAGCTAATCTCCTTGTTCAAGGCATCAAAGACCCTGAACTCCAAGAACGAGTCTCCAAATTGCTCAAAAAGGCCACAAGCTTTGACGATTTTCTGAGCAAACTCCAAGAGCTCTATCCTTTTCTCGGGACGTAACTCTCGATTCTGGGTGAGATTTCGAAGGTGTCCCATTTACATTATGACCCAAAACCAGAGCAGGGGGTCAAATTTTACGAAACACTGGAAAGGCTGTTTGACAGGTTGAACTCAGGGGTTACGACTGAGGAGCGCAAACTTATGGAGCTTTATTCAAAGATCAATGATAAACTATTCGTTGAGTGGACCAAGGATGATACCCTTTTTGCGAGGATGCACTCTTATGATTCACTGAAGGATATCATGAAGGAGCGCGCGCAGCTTTCTGTTGGTTTCAATCATCTTGCCACTTCGCGTGGTTCTCTTTTCGAGCGCACTGCTTCGAGGCGATACCAAGAAAAGCAGAGAGATAAGGAAAAGGATACCTCTTTCTGTGGTGGACCATCGTCGGGAAGTTCTGCCCACAAGCCGGACATCACCGGTCTCCTCGACGAATGCCACTCGATGATTCCAGAGCTAAGAGTCTCTGAGAAAAAAGGCAAGGGCTACAAAGGATGAAAAGGTTCTGGCAAAGGAAAAGGTCGAGGAACAGGAAATGGCAAAGGAGACCGAGGAGGCAAAGGACGGTTGGACCCCAACGCATTGATCGCCGATTGTAAGGCAGGCATTCAGTGTAAGCACTGTGGTAACACTACAACGACCACTGCTTTCAGACTCAAAGGAAACAGAAAGAGGAAAGACTCAAGGCCTTCCTCATCCAGTCTGGTCTCAGTGAGGAGACACTTCAAAAGGCGGTGGAAGACGCCAAGAAGACATGGAAGGACCAGAAGCAAAAGGGACCATAAGCTGGCCCAAGAAATGAAATTTCCTCTGGCCCCGCCGCAGCAAGTCCTGGTGCTGGAGCCCCCTCAACAGAGACCAAACCGATGCAGGAGGACACTGAGAGTCAAGCCAAGAAGAGGAAGAGAGATCTTGCATTTTCAGAAGTTGAGGAAATTGGACCTGCTTCGACCGGCTGTCAAGGACCTTCTCACGCTGTGACTACCCGTGGTTGTAGAGGGGGAGATGTGTGACCCTGCTTTGGACACTGGAGCAACCTTTGTCATTGTGGCTTCATCATTGGTGTCAGATCCGAATCGCAGGGGTTACTGTGCAGTCAAGGTGGGAGATGGGCACTACACGTACAGTGAAGGAAAGAAATCCGTGGATCTGTGCATGGGCATTTTTACTCTTCCTCATGTTTGTATTGTTATGCAGACTTCGGCTTTTCAGATATGCCTAGGCATGAATTTCATCCGTCAAAATGCGAAGACAATTCTCGGTTTGATTTTCACTCCATCAATACTCATTGTTAAAAGTTCCAGAGATTGATGAATTTTCCTTGGTATTGCTGTCGGAAAAGTCCTGTCAGAAGGAAGGAGGAAACGGATTGCCACCTGCTCAAACATATTTGAGAATCTCCCATCGACGACACCACCCAGGACACCACCACGGCTGGCGAACAAACGCCACCAGCGCAGCCCACCAGGCCCCCAACCAAGGGTAGAAACAACAACGCCACACGCCATCGCACCCACCGCATCGAAATCACCCAGAGCAACGTCAACATCAACCAGGGGTCCCCACCACCCACCCAAGCAGCACAAAACACCACAGCAACACCACCACACCCTCACCACCAGCGACACCACCGCCAGCACCCTCCGCCAGGAATGGCGAGGAGAAGGCCCAACAGCGCGGACCCACCCAACGTCCCCGGCACCCTCACCATCGGACCGTCACCACCGACGCCGACCCCCAACACACCACCGTCACCAACGCCACCGACCCCGGACGCAAAAATCACACAGCCCGCACACACGGCACCAGCAAGAGCAACGCCGACACCACTCCCGGCCAACTCACACGAACACCACCGGAAGCACCACCGTCGACCGAACACCACGGCGACCCCAGGGTACGAGTCCCCCCCACCATCTGCACGGCCAGCGACGCCGTCACCGGCACCAACCGGAACACCGACAACGACAGCCTCACCAACAACCGACACCCCCCTACCGCTGCCACCCACCAGTCACGCCACCCGCCGTCAAAGCCACCCACCAATGCCGCACCCCGAACCACACTTACACCCGAAACCGGCACCAGCACGCCCGGCCGAACCGTCAATGGCACCACCGCCATGGCACCGCCTACGCTCACCACCGCCACCACCACCCCACGCGAGACCAGGAACCCCCGCCGTCGCCAACGGCCTCAACGAGCACCGACACCACCAACACCACCACCGCCGGACAGGGACTACCCACAAACCAGGAACATCTCCACCACCAACAACCAATACACCACCCGCGGCACCCCACCATCGCCGACACCACCACGGCACCCATCACACCTCCACCACCGGAGGCGACGTGGGCCACACCACCCGTCAACTACAGCACCCTCGCCGCCACCGCCACATCCGGCCCACGAACGTTACCGCCGACAACACCACATACGCCCATACGTCACCCACGCCATGCTCACCGACCATCACCTCGTCATCAGAGACACCAACACCACCGGCGACGACGACAGCGACAACAGCTGACCCACCAGCTAACCACCATCAATCATAGCCCAGCACCAGCTTCATCTACTCTAACGCCCATACCACCCTCGCCAACAGCGCCGCCACCGACACAATCATCCACTCCGGCGCCCACACCACCCTCACCACCAACATCACCAACACCACCACCCCCAGGGTCAGGGCCCGCGGGAAAAAGAACGGCAGAGCGAGCACGCCACCACCCGCACGCGTCGCCCACCCTATCGTACACCGCTCCGCAACACGCCCCCCCCCGCTTCCCCTGACAGGGCGTGCGCTCCAGCCCACTGCTGGGAAGACGACTTCGACATCCTCCCGGCCATCCGACACCTACTGGCAGCCACGGCCCCGCGCCCACAAGCCCACCAGCAACCCACGGAACCGCAAGAGCCCGACCACCCCATGCCACCACGCTCCATATCCCCCGCGTCCACCGCAGACCGGAACGCGGAACACCAGCGAGAGGAGCCCGACCCCGGCCGCGCCGCCACGCCCCCACCGCCCCCCCCCCCAAAGGACATCTACGCCACGCTGGCCAGCACCCTAGCCCCCATGGACGCCGAGCAGTACTACCAGTCCGTCCAACGAGACCTCCCTGAGGACCACGCGACCCTCCAGGGGTGGAAGCAGGAGAAAAGGTACGACAAAGAGTGGGACACAGAGGAAGACCTTCTCTGGGACGACACCTGGAAAGGCACCGCGGACACCTTCCTGGAGGCAGCAGCCGAAACCTACCCCCGCCCGCCCGGGGACACCAGACACGGCCTCCACGCCCTCCTAGCGTTCCACAGCTGGAAACACCGCCACACCGTCACCCTCCACCCCCTCGACCACAATCCGCACCGATGGACACCTGAAGACGACGCCACAGCCACCATCACCGTACAGCAAAGCCCCGAGAACCCGGAGGAATACCACATCACCTGGGACGATCCGGCACCCCACCCCCCCACCTCCCCCACCCTCCCAGATGTCTTCGCCGCCATCAGTGCAGAGCTCCAGGAGGCCAAAGCCCCCCACCAACTGGACGAAGACATGCCCCAGGCACCATCACCATCAACCACACAGGACCAACCCCGCACAGAGCCCCTCACCCACCCCATCACCACAATGGAGCTCCCCCCACAACACCGCACCACCCCAGACCGAAACGGGTTTCGAGACCTGCCGCGGGAATGGGCGGTCCACAACGGCACACTCCGATGGGACGAAATCACACCGGGCCTCCAGGCCATCCGCCTCCACTCAATCGCAGAGCCCATCACCACCTGGGCACTACCGACGGACCGCCACCACCTCCTCCTCACCGTCCAAGGCGATGCCACGATCACACCCACGGAAGGAGACCCCGTAACAGCAGCCGCCGCCCACGCCGTCCACATACCCCCGCAAGCATCGTCGGCACCTATGACGGTGCATCCAGGCCCCACCCCTTGGCAGGCCATTGTCGTCACCTACCCCGCCCCCAATGACCACAGACATACCTGGCAGCAACGATGGGAGGACATCCGAGGGGACCTCCTTCAAGAACACCTAGGGCTCACACGCACCCACCACACCCTACAACCGATACGAGGAGTAGGCCAAGCGTCACACGGCATACACGCCCCGGGAGTATGGGCCTACGCCACACCCATAAACCCACAAGCAGCGGAGGACATCAAGACCGCCCTATCCATCCAGCAAGCCCAGACCCAAACCCCGCACCGCAACACCCAACGAGGCTACACAATTTGGTGGGCGTACCAAGACCATGACACCCTCACCCCCCAACCGGGGGCCCCCCCTCTAGACACCAACACCACCGCCCTCCTCCAAGCCGCAACAGCGGCAGCCACACAGGTAGGGGCCCCGGAAACCTGGGGCCCACAATACCTGGTCGAAACCAAAGTGGCGCCCCACGCGAAGGGCCAAGACAAGCCCCCAACACCGAAGCCGCTCCACCCCCCGCTCAAGCTAGACCCGACGGAGCACACCCCCCAGGATGAATGGGCGACCCACTACATCATCCCCCACACCACCACCCGCAAGAACGACGCCGCCAAGATCACCGTCACCCGCCACCTCCCCCACACCACACAGGTGTATGAGCTGACGGCCCCCAACGTCCTCGTCACCCGTCGCCGACACGACGAGCGATACACCATACAGGCGGAAGGGGCCGCCGCGACCACCCTGTACACATGGGCAACACGGGGGGACCTCCCACACCCCACCCTCCACCACGCCCCCTCCTGGCCCACCCCCTTCCACACAGCAGACCGCCCCAACAAGAAGCCCAAACACACGGGTGTGCACACCCACGCCCAGGAGGCCCAGCACCGACACGAAGCGAGGCGCAAGGCCCGCACCCTCCACGACGACCACACCATCCCCCGCATCGTGAGTGTTTCTACTCTAGTCTAACCCTGACTGAACTGAGGTCGCGTATGCAGACCATTGTGGATGCTTGTGGCTGTCATGCCAGCAAGCAGAGCGACAGTAAAGATAGGGGCCTGATCTCCAGCTTACCCATATCCTATTGTGCTAACTCTCTTCTCTACGTGGACTTCATCCACGGCCTACCACGCTTCGGCGGCTATGACAGTTGCCTAGTGGTCACCTGTGGCCTATCTCGCTTCAGCCGTGTGTTCCCTTGCAATAAGAAAATCACAGGTGAGCAGACTGTGAAAATGTTGGTCGAACAATGGTTCGAACCCTATGGAGCACCTAAACAGGTGCACTCTGATGACGATGTACGCATCCGCAGTGACACTGGGTGGTACAAACGATTGCTAAATGCCCTCAACGTGGAGGTAACCACAGGTGTGCCCTATACCCACACGTCTAACCCTCTCTGTGAGAGACAGAACCGTGTGGTGGAGCAAATGCTAAGAATCTTGATGAAACAGGAGTGTACCAGGGACTGGGTACGCCTAGTGCCCTGGGCAGTGCTGACCATGAACTCACAGCGGAGCTCCTCTACGGGTTTCACCCACCACGGACTGTTCCATGGAGGACGGCCTGCTTGGTTCTTCAACACCCCCTTTCCTGAGGACTTCAAGAGCCCTGTGGGAGATTGGCTGGAACACAAGCAGTCTCTGGCTAACCAGGCTGGGACTAACCTGCAACACATTTGTGACCGTGAACTGAGCCGACGGAACCGCCTACGGCGACCTGCCAGCTTCAAGGTTGGTGACCTTGTTTTGGTACACCATTCACGCCTACCCTCCTGGCCAGGTAACTGCCTACAGGACCCTTATTTTGGACCCTATCGTATCATCAGGATAGATGGATCCAGGATCCATGTCAGGTGCAGTCCACGTCAAGGTGGTGAACTGCTGTGTGCACCTAAACAGTTGAGGCACTATCACTCCCCTGACGATTTGTCTTGGGATGAGTGGCGCCTCAGCGACAGTGAGGTCAAGCGTATAGACCTAGTGAACGCTGCCAGTCCAGAAGAGGCAGACGAACTCGAAGAGTTGACAGCCGATGAGATGGCAGTCGATGGTTACTACGTGGTTGCAGGTATTGCTCGCCACGAGTTTAAACAGGGCTAGAAATTCCTAACCCTGTGGGATGGCTATGGGTTATCTGAGGCGACCTGGGAACCTATGTCAGCCTTCATACAACCAGACGGGAGTATCAACCCAATCTTCCGCACCTACCTCGTTGAGAACAACGAGGGACAGCTCCTAACCCGTGCTGTGACTATGTCCCAGCGTAAGAAGCGAAACTAATTTCCCTGTGTCAGTCTACTGACAGGCGCTGAGCACTGCACTGACCCTGTCTGTGCCCTGCAGACCCATGCCTATGGTTTCCAGCGTGGGCCAGGTGGCTGCTTATCTGGATTGCAGCCACCCAGCGAGTGTATGCCTTGTTGACCATGTGTTGCATGGGGACTGCCCTGATGTAATGACCTTGGGGAGCCAACGAAGAACGGTGGCTTACTACACCAGGGGGGAATGACAAGCAAGGTGTTATGAGGCAAGGTGTGTCTTCCCTCCTTGGGGACAAGCAAGCCCACAGTTAGGACCCTTGACTGGTCCAGACCAATGGGTTTCTACCCTTCCTTACAGGATTTACCATACCCCTATGTGTGCTACGTATGTCTGTGTGTGTTTCACTTCTCTCCCCGGCGTGGCTCCCGGAGACCGGGCTTCGCTGACGTCGGACCGAAGGTCCTAATCAGGTACTATTACCACTCCTATGGCGCCCAATTTCTGTGCTGGCGCCTATCCTTGGGGGCAAGACGGCAAAAGCCCTACCTACTAGAGGGGAGGGGTGGCCAAGTGTGCTAAGGGCATACAAAACGCCCATTTTTGCTAAGGGCCAAAAGCTAACGCACTCCCCTGCCCACGAGGAAAAGCACTCGGGACAGGAGACACCACTACACTACACTCACTAACGCCAGCACCGGCCTTCGAACGCAGGGTGAGCACTCATCACCTGCACTCAACTCCTGCCAGGCCTGCTGACCCTAACCCCTACACACGCTACTTGGTGTTGCTGTCAATGATGTCTCGGGTCCTAATGACCCTGCTGTGAAGAAGACAAGAGAACACAGCGCTGCTAAGCAACTGTGGCCTAACAGGGACGCCACAACGGGTTTCCCTGCTAGGGCTTGGAGGGAAGGGGTGCTCTTGTTGCGTGCGAAACGCGGATGTCGATGGAGTCGAACTGTTCACGCCACTCCTGGCTGGGGCGCAGTCAATTGATTGTGTGATCAGCGCTCCTGTTTAGCTGGGGCAGAAAAATGGGTAGCCGCCGAAGGCAGCTGCTGCGTGCACCAATCACCCTGAACCTCTCCCACCTGTACAACAGAGGCCAATGAGGGCATGTTTGCGGCTGAGGAACCAAGCCACACTCCACGTATTATACGCTTCTCAGTGTGACCTATAATACACTGTCCTCAAACACGCCCTGTCAAGCAAGCAAGCGTTAAGAGACTCCTCAGGTTCTCTTAAAGACAGTACCAAGGAGCCCCTGGGTAACCTAAACAAGGTTTACCGTGCGCATTTCCCGTGGCCTACCCTTTAATGCATCGTGTGCACGCATGCACGGAAGGGAGGCGAAACCCTAACCACAATGACTCAACCAGGAGGTGAGCTCCTCCTGGGCTAACCTACCTTACTCACCATGCATCGTGTGAATGCCGAAGTAAAGCGAACGCAAAACAACCCTATTGCGAGTTACAAACAAGCCTAAGCGTTTTAAGCAACCCTACTTTAATGCTACGGCTACAGACGAGCGAACACTTTCTTTTCTTACCTGTGAAGAGAGATCAAGGATGAATTGGGGTACAGGGAAAGCGCCACAGCGTGTGAATGCCTCAATCAGGCACATGCATCGCGAACACAGCGCATATTCTAACCCTACGTGCGCGCTGCGCGCTCCATTCTCATCGCATACCTTTCATTCCTGTTTTGACCTGTGCAGAGCAAAGGAGATGAGCGCCCGAACCCCCAACGAACACAGCGTTGACAACCCTAACGTTTGAACGAAGCAACCAACATGAACACAATGCGTGCGTGTGAGATGACACTGGCATACCTGTAAGGAGGGTTGTTCTCCTGCTCTGTGGTGTGGGTTGAAGTTGAATACTTTTCTCTAAAGTTTATAAACGTTTTGATGCAACTGTGCAAAAGTTTCCTCTGGTACTTTAAAAACTACGGCTCATACCTTCTTTTTCAAAAGCCGTTTACGCTTGCGCAACCTTGTTTTTGAAGTCGGCTTCGTTTGCGCTTGTCTGCGACTTTGAGTTATGTGTGAAAACGACAATTTCCTGCGTGATTTCGTCAATTTTTAGCGATGTGACTTGCTAAATCGCTACCCCTTCCGCTGAACCGCAGGAATCACTCCCTGTTGGTTACATTTTCTATTTTTTCCAGCTCCTGGAGATTTGTGTCCTCCATTGGGAGTATTGCTCAGCCCTGGCCCTTGGTCAGGACGTTTACTAAAACGCTGTTTATACAGCGATAGCCGTCCGCATCAGGGCGGTCCACTGTACCCTAGTGGACAAGCACATGTGCTCTAGGGAGGGAGTCCTGGGTTCAAACCCCACTACCCCCAAAATTTTACCAAAGGGTTTCGTCGCATGCCGGCGACTTTTGAGGAATGCCCCATCGGAGGGACATCATTCACGGTACATTACACTGTTTTTTGAGGGTACCTACAGTGTGATAGGCTTCTATGAACTAATGAGGATGTTTTTGGTACGTATAATGCATTTTCTAAGGTGATTTTGGGAATATTTGAGCCTTTTTCCTTGGTCCTACTTGCTTAGCTAACTAGTACTCCAGGGGGGAGTAAGAAAAAGTCACTGCCATGTCTTTCTTGGAGGGCTTGATCCAGGCCAAGCCCCCCTTAAAACCCTTTTGTTGATGCTAAGACTAACTTAAGTATTTTTATCACTCTTTTGGACCCTAAAGTACACTTTCTCAAGGTAACTAGGGTTGTAACCCTAGCCCCCCATGAAGCCCACCCCTACCACTCAACTGAGCGGAGGTACCTTCCTTCATGGAGGATATACCGAACAAAAATAGCCATTTCATGCTTTAGGCCTTGGAGGTCAAGCCTAGTGGTCTCCCACCCCAAGACCCCTATACTCAATTTTTTCTACCACTTATTGTGGTTCTACTTTTCAACTGTTTCTGAATTCAGTTGCTTGGCCAAGTCATTTTCTGTGTTGGCCTGACATCTATGCCCCACATTCCTAACCAGCACCATTTCACCCAAAAGAGTGCACATGAAGTGCCTGACGCTATCTTGGAGGTCAGAATCAGTCCAGCTTTCATATAAAATCTTTTGTATTATCCATTTGCGATTGAATCTTTGTGTATAGACCTGCATTGTCTATCTGCAGCCCTTCTGTGTTACACTGGATTCCAAAACCAATCATTGATTAGATCCACATCCTGTTCTTGCTCTACTTGCTGCTTTGGTTTGGGTTTTCAACTTCTAAACCTGCAGAATTTCATCAAAATATCTAGGGCATTAATCAAGGACATCTTTCTTAGAGTGGTCATATGATAACTCCCTTGAGGTCCCTGAGCGCGCTGCTTCCACTATGGGCGATTCTTACTGAGTTTTGAGGTCATGAGGGCAGTTCCTACTGAGGTGCAGACATGAATTCATTTTTTCCTGAGCTACAGAACATTCCTGGAGGACATTTAAAGTTATTTTCTATCATTTTTTATTATGGAGAATCCATTTTTCTTGCGTCAGTTTTACTATCTTTTCAGGAGACAACATTTCTGTGATATTCCATTTTTGCCCTGATCTGAAGTGACTATTCACTGTTGCACCCATTTCCGGAGTGCAAGGTGAAGTCACTTTTAAACTTCTGAGTGGTTCTGAAGCATGCATGCATGCATACAAGCAAGTGCAAGCCCAAACAGCACCCATTGTTTGTCTGTTCATTGTGCAGCGCCATCAAGTTCTTTATTGGTTTATTGATCCCATTTCTGCTTGTTTTGGAGTCTTGGTCTGGTTTCATTTTGCAACAAAATCTTTGTGTAACTGAAATGGAGCAGGAACAAACACCAAAGCAATTTCATCCCAAGGATACTGAGACTATTCAAACAGAGGAACATGATGCAAAGTGGGAATTTAACAGTGCTTGCAGAGGTATGGATGCGACTGTGCACGATATCGATTCCACACGTCAAAGCGTCGGCCTCGCGATTTCTAGCAACGTCGACGATCAACAGACGTCTTTGGGGTCTTTCGCTCACGGCGCACATATAGACGATGGGGCGAATCAAGAAAGACAACCAATATTTCAATCATATGAAAGTTATCAACCCATAGGAAAACAAGAATTGGATTCTATTGGTGATCCGTATGCTTTGTTACTGGCTGGTTTGGAAGAACGCGAGCTTTTTTTTTCGCGTTGAAGAAGAGAACATGCAGAATTTTTTTCATGTACAAGAGACGCCGGTTTTCAACAAGACCGCAGCTTCAATTCAAGAGCGCAACGCGCGCAAATGTTTGACCAGTTCATTTCCTGATATGAGTTCACTGAGTTTCCTGTCAGGATCTACTACGACACCTGTTCCTTTCAGTCCAGCGACCATTATACTGGAACCGATGCCGTCATCAAAGGGTCACTGCTCCGGAGGCGATCACAGAGTACCTGTTTGGATGTTGGTTCGAAAGTTGGTCACGATATCTTCGAATGGTCTTATGAATTACCTGAGACAAATTTTGCAAAGGAGCTTAACGATGAAATTGGAGTGTTGACAGAAGAAGAGCACGAAGAGATGAGCGGCTGGCTGGAAGACTATTTATTCGGTGATCTCAAAGAGAAAATGAAGCACAAAGCTACCGAAGTACGAGAGAAGGGTACGCGTAAGACGCTTAAGGGAAAGTTCAAAGTCGAGTTCCACAAGACTCTCTCTGACACTTCTGAGGATGAAATCTTGGAGACGGAGGATCCACTTCTTCCGAACTTGCTCCAGCGTATCGATCGGCTGAACCAGAAGATCTCCAAGATGTCCGAGGACATTCAGCGTATGCCAGCCTCCAGTCGTTCACCACCTACTACGAAAAGTCCCTTTGCTACAGGAGAGTCATCGGCTTTTGCCACACTTACAGAATTGTGTGGAGGTATGAATAAACATGAGTGGTCGGATGACAATGAAGAGGATAGGACTCACGCTCTGAAAATGCAAAATTCCAGCGTTTGACGGGCGCAACGTTGAGAAGTATGCGGAAAAGGTTGGAAGATACCTTGTGCTCACTTGCAAAACCAAAGCCAAGGATTGGGTGAAAGCTAATCTCCTTGTTCAAGGCATCAAAGACCCTGAACTCCAAGAACGAGTCTCCAAATTGCTCAAAAAGGCCACAAGCTTTGACGATTTTCTGAGCAAACTCCAAGAGCTCTATCCTTTTCTCGGGACGTAACTCTCGATTCTGGGTGAGATTTCGAAGGTGTCCCATTTACATTATGACCCAAAACCAGAGCAGGGGGTCAAATTTTACGAAACACTGGAAAGGCTGTTTGACAGGTTGAACTCAGGGGTTACGACTGAGGAGCGCAAACTTATGGAGCTTTATTCAAAGATCAATGATAAACTATTCGTTGAGTGGACCAAGGATGATACCCTTTTTGCGAGGATGCACTCTTATGATTCACTGAAGGATATCATGAAGGAGCGCGCGCAGCTTTCTGTTGGTTTCAATCATCTTGCCACTTCGCGTGGTTCTCTTTTCGAGCGCACTGCTTCGAGGCGATACCAAGAAAAGCAGAGAGATAAGGAAAAGGATACCTCTTTCTGTGGTGGACCATCGTCGGGAAGTTCTGCCCACAAGCCGGACATCACCGGTCTCCTCGACGAATGCCACTCGATGATTCCAGAGCTAAGAGTCTCTGAGAAAAAAGGCAAGGGCTACAAAGGATGAAAAGGTTCTGGCAAAGGAAAAGGTCGAGGAACAGGAAATGGCAAAGGAGACCGAGGAGGCAAAGGACGGTTGGACCCCAACGCATTGATCGCCGATTGTAAGGCAGGCATTCAGTGTAAGCACTGTGGTAACACTACAACGACCACTGCTTTCAGACTCAAAGGAAACAGAAAGAGGAAAGACTCAAGGCCTTCCTCATCCAGTCTGGTCTCAGTGAGGAGACACTTCAAAAGGCGGTGGAAGACGCCAAGAAGACATGGAAGGACCAGAAGCAAAAGGGACCATAAGCTGGCCCAAGAAATGAAATTTCCTCTGGCCCCGCCGCAGCAAGTCCTGGTGCTGGAGCCCCCTCAACAGAGACCAAACCGATGCAGGAGGACACTGAGAGTCAAGCCAAGAAGAGGAAGAGAGATCTTGCATTTTCAGAAGTTGAGGAAATTGGACCTGCTTCGACCGGCTGTCAAGGACCTTCTCACGCTGTGACTACCCGTGGTTGTAGAGGGGGAGATGTGTGACCCTGCTTTGGACACTGGAGCAACCTTTGTCATTGTGGCTTCATCATTGGTGTCAGATCCGAATCGCAGGGGTTACTGTGCAGTCAAGGTGGGAGATGGGCACTACACGTACAGTGAAGGAAAGAAATCCGTGGATCTGTGCATGGGCATTTTTACTCTTCCTCATGTTTGTATTGTTATGCAGACTTCGGCTTTTCAGATATGCCTAGGCATGAATTTCATCCGTCAAAATGCGAAGACAATTCTCGGTTTGATTTTCACTCCATCAATACTCATTGTTAAAAGTTCCAGAGATTGATGAATTTTCCTTGGTATTGCTGTCGGAAAAGTCCTGTCAGAAGGAAGGAGGAAACGGATTGCCACCTGCTCAAACATATTTGAGAATCTCCCATCGACGACACCACCCAGGACACCACCACGGCTGGCGAACAAACGCCACCAGCGCAGCCCACCAGGCCCCCAACCAAGGGTAGAAACAACAACGCCACACGCCATCGCACCCACCGCATCGAAATCACCCAGAGCAACGTCAACATCAACCAGGGGTCCCCACCACCCACCCAAGCAGCACAAAACACCACAGCAACACCACCACACCCTCACCACCAGCGACACCACCGCCAGCACCCTCCGCCAGGAATGGCGAGGAGAAGGCCCAACAGCGCGGACCCACCCAACGTCCCCGGCACCCTCACCATCGGACCGTCACCACCGACGCCGACCCCCAACACACCACCGTCACCAACGCCACCGACCCCGGACGCAAAAATCACACAGCCCGCACACACGGCACCAGCCAGAGCAACGCCGACACCACTCCCGGCCAACTCACACGAACACCACCGGAAGCACCACCGTCGACCGAACACCACGGCGACCCCAGGGTACGAGTCCCCCCCACCATCTGCACGGCCAGCGACGCCGTCACCGGCACCAACCGGAACACCGACAACGACAGCCTCACCAACAACCGACACCCCCCTACCGCTGCCACCCACCAGTCACGCCACCCGCCGTCAAAGCCACCCACCAATGCCGCACCCCGAACCACACTTACACCCGAAACCGGCACCAGCACGCCCGGCCGAACCGTCAATGGCACCACCGCCATGGCACCGCCTACGCTCACCACCGCCACCACCACCCCACGCGAGACCAGGAACCCCCGCCGTCGCCAACGGCCTCAACGAGCACCGACACCACCAACACCACCACCGCCGGACAGGGACTACCCACAAACCAGGAACATCTCCACCACCAACAACCAATACACCACCCGCGGCACCCCACCATCGCCGACACCACCACGGCACCCATCACACCTCCACCACCGGAGGCGACGTGGGCCACACCACCCGTCAACTACAGCACCCTCGCCGCCACCGCCACATCCGGCCCACGAACGTTACCGCCGACAACACCACATACGCCCATACGTCACCCACGCCATGCTCACCGACCATCACCTCGTCATCAGAGACACCAACACCACCGGCGACGACGACAGCGACAACAGCTGACCCACCAGCTAACCACCATCAATCATAGCCCAGCACCAGCTTCATCTACTCTAACGCCCATACCACCCTCGCCAACAGCGCCGCCACCGACACAATCATCCACTCCGGCGCCCACACCACCCTCACCACCAACATCACCAACACCACCACCCCCAGGGTCAGGGCCCGCGGGAAAAAGAACGGCAGAGCGAGCACGCCACCACCCGCACGCGTCGCCCACCCTATCGTACACCGCTCCGCAACACGCCCCCCCCCGCTTCCCCTGACAGGGCGTGCGCTCCAGCCCACTGCTGGGAAGACGACTTCGACATCCTCCCGGCCATCCGACACCTACTGGCAGCCACGGCCCCGCGCCCACAAGCCCACCAGCAACCCACGGAACCGCAAGAGCCCGACCACCCCATGCCACCACGCTCCATATCCCCCGCGTCCACCGCAGACCGGAACGCGGAACACCAGCGAGAGGAGCCCGACCCCGGCCGCGCCGCCACGCCCCCACCGCCCCCCCCCCCAAAGGACATCTACGCCACGCTGGCCAGCACCCTAGCCCCCATGGACGCCGAGCAGTACTACCAGTCCGTCCAACGAGACCTCCCTGAGGACCACGCGACCCTCCAGGGGTGGAAGCAGGAGAAAAGGTACGACAAAGAGTGGGACACAGAGGAAGACCTTCTCTGGGACGACACCTGGAAAGGCACCGCGGACACCTTCCTGGAGGCAGCAGCCGAAACCTACCCCCGCCCGCCCGGGGACACCAGACACGGCCTCCACGCCCTCCTAGCGTTCCACAGCTGGAAACACCGCCACACCGTCACCCTCCACCCCCTCGACCACAATCCGCACCGATGGACACCTGAAGACGACGCCACAGCCACCATCACCGTACAGCAAAGCCCCGAGAACCCGGAGGAATACCACATCACCTGGGACGATCCGGCACCCCACCCCCCCACCTCCCCCACCCTCCCAGATGTCTTCGCCGCCATCAGTGCAGAGCTCCAGGAGGCCAAAGCCCCCCACCAACTGGACGAAGACATGCCCCAGGCACCATCACCATCAACCACACAAGACCAACCCCGCACAGAGCCCCTCACCCACCCCATCACCACAATGGAGCTCCCCCCACAACACCGCACCACCCCAGACCGAAACGGGTTTCGAGACCTGCCGCGGGAATGGGCGGTCCACAACGGCACACTCCGATGGGACGAAATCACACCGGGCCTCCAGGCCATCCGCCTCCACTCAATCGCAGAGCCCATCACCACCTGGGCACTACCGACGGACCGCCACCACCTCCTCCTCACCGTCCAAGGCGATGCCACGATCACACCCACGGAAGGAGACCCCGTAACAGCAGCCGCCGCCCACGCCGTCCACATACCCCCGCAAGCATCGTCGGCACCTATGACGGTGCATCCAGGCCCCACCCCTTGGCAGGCCATCGTCGTCACCTACCCCGCCCCCAATGACCACAGACATACCTGGCAGCAACGATGGGAGGACATCCGAGGGGACCTCCTTCAAGAACACCTAGGGCTCACACGCACCCACCACACCCTACAACCGATACGAGGAGTAGGCCAAGCGTCACACGGCATACACGCCCCGGGAGTATGGGCCTACGCCACACCCATAAACCCACAAGCAGCGGAGGACATCAAGACCGCCCTATCCATCCAGCAAGCCCAGACCCAAACCCCGCACCGCAACACCCAACGAGGCTACACAATTTGGTGGGCGTACCAAGACCATGACACCCTCACCCCCCAACCGGGGGCCCCCCCTCTAGACACCAACACCACCGCCCTCCTCCAAGCCGCAACAGCGGCAGCCACACAGGTAGGGGCCCCGGAAACCTGGGGCCCACAATACCTGGTCGAAACCAAAGTGGCGCCCCACGCGAAGGGCCAAGACAAGCCCCCAACACCGAAGCCGCTCCACCCCCCGCTCAAGCTAGACCCGACGGAGCACACCCCCCAGGATGAATGGGCGACCCACTACATCATCCCCCACACCACCACCCGCAAGAACGACGCCGCCAAGATCACCGTCACCCGCCACCTCCCCCACACCACACAGGTGTATGAGCTGACGGCCCCCAACGTCCTCGTCACCCGTCGCCGACACGACGAGCGATACACCATACAGGCGGAAGGGGCCGCCGCGACCACCCTGTACACATGGGCAACACGGGGGGACCTCCCACACCCCACCCTCCACCACGCCCCCTCCTGGCCCACCCCCTTCCACACAGCAGACCGCCCCAACAAGAAGCCCAAACACACGGGTGTGCACACCCACGCCCAGGAGGCCCAGCACCGACACGAAGCGAGGCGCAAGGCCCGCACCCTCCACGACGACCACACCATCCCCCGCATCGGCGCCCCCCCCGCCAGGGTATCAGATACCACCCACAACCGCACGATCACAGGCATCACCACGGACTGCCTGAACCCAGCGGCGTCGCGGGCAGACGCCGTATGGATCAGCGAAGGGCGCTCCCACACACGGGCGGTGGCGCGCCTCCACAACATCCAACCCCACAAACTCCAGCGCGCCGTTGGACTCTTCGCCGTACACGTCACCCCGTACTGCATCGACCACCCCCGGTGTGAGCACCATGACCCGCCCTGCTCCACCCCATGCACCTCGCCCCTCCGCCAACCGCTGCCGGCCCCCACCATCACGGGCAACATGTACCTGGGCACCGTACCGGGAGACCCGGGCATATACATCCTGCCCAACAGGTCCAGGGAACACGCCATCCCCCTCCACTGTGTGGAGTCCCTCGCCCTGGGACCACCCCCACCAAAACACCAACACCAACACATCCCGGGGGACAAACGGACACAGGCCCCAGACGGGGGAAAAAAGGCCCACCAACGCGCCCTGGCCCACATCACCCTCCACCCCGCAGCCCACCTACCAAAGGACTTCGGCACGGAGCGCCACATCGTCCTGGAGGGCCAAGCCCACCACATCATCACCGCCGCCCTGTACACCCTCGCCGCCCACGAACGCCACTGGGACCCCACAACCATCCCAGCAATGCCCCCACCGCCCCAAGGCCCCAACGATCCCGTCACCCCCTTCCACATCGATCAACTCCTAAGCCGCAAGGCCCCCCCACACCTCCACCCCTCCAGGATACCACTAGCCATTGCATTGTGGGACACCCTGGACACCCCCCCCCAACAACTCGCCATCCACATCCTCAAAGCGGACACCCAATGGTGGGTCCTCCACTGGGCACACGGAGTCCTCATGGCGGCCCAGGCCTATACCCCGGAAATGGACCCGGAAGACCCCCCACGGGGCCAGCAGCGACTCCTCCAAGCCACCACCCTCACAGGCCGCGAAGGCGCCCCCTGGGAAGCCCTCCACACAGCACTCTACTGGGCTCAAGGCTCCCCCAACGGCCCGGACACACCGGAACCCACAGAGGCCTGGGTCAGGCAGGCCAAGGCCATGAGGAACTACCACCTACACCACCCCTTCGACGACAGCCCCGCCGCACTGCCATGGCCAACAGATCCCCCGGAGACCGTACGCAAGCTCGCCGACATCGTACGCAGCCACGCGAAAGCGAAAATGCAAACACCGGCAGAACCCCGACTGAGGGATCCAGACCAGCAAGCAACGCACCCCTTCTTCCAACCCCATGCCCCCCCAGCCCCGCCACCTCCAGTCCCACCCAAGCGAACGAGACGACAAAAGGGCGCACCCGCCCCCAGCCAAGCCGGAAAAGCAGCAACCTCCCGACCCCCCGCATCCCACCCGACCCACCCGACGAACCCAGACCAAGCATCCTCGTCATCCTCCCCCCCACCACTACCACCGCCCCACCCGGACCAGGCATCCTCATCATCCTCCCTCCCGCCACCAGCACAGGCCCCGCCCAAAGCGTACCCAGGGTTCGAAAAAGGTGCGAAGGTCCAACAGCCCTTCCGCAACGACCACACAGGCGACTGGATCTGGTGTGAGGGCACGATCCAGTACCGCCTCAAGGGACAAGGGGACAACGGGGGGCCACAGATCCGGGTAATCTGGCACCGCCAAAAGGAGCTAGACCAGGGCAACAGCGCCCCGGACAAACCACTCGGCGACACCCTGGAACTCACCAGCGCCCACCCCATCCGGCTCCGCACCGAAGAGAACAAGGCCCACACAGGCACCAAATACACTGGGGAGCTCCCCCCGGAGTGGAGCCAAGGCCTCCCCCCGCCGCGCCTACCCAAACGCCCACAAACCGGCAAAAAGTCCCCAACCCCCAGTCCCCCTCCCTGACGGGGCAAGGGCCGAGGGCACAAGCCTCCACAGCCCCGGCCCGCCCCCACCGAGGCCACCATCAACCTCCTCGACCTCAACCACCCGGCCGTCACATACTCCAAGGACGCCACAACCGCCCTCCAAGAGCTCCCGATGGCACAGGGGCCGGGGTGGGTCCCCCACCTCCTCACCTTCCAGGAACAAGGCCTACAGCGCGACGACCCCCCGGAAACCACCCCCATGTATACCCCGGACCAGAAAGCGTACAAATGCTACTGGCACAAGGGGACCCCCCTATACGCCCAAACCGGCATCCACGTCCACCTCGTCCACCACCTCAGCGTCCCAGGGAGGCTAGGTGTCTATGAGGTCGTCGGGGACGGATGGCAACTCAACGTCATCAACACCCACGTCCCCTTCGGCGAAGCCACGGAACCCTTCCTCCAGGCCCTGGCCGAGGCGTACCGCCAAATGGCCATGCTCGCCCCCACAGTCATCATCGGCGACATGAACGCCGCCCCCACCCCAGCGGACCGAGGAGGACAGGCCACACCCCAGGACCAAGCAGTCCGCGACACCATCGAAATGCTGGGGCTCGTGGACCTAACAGCCAGCCTCGAAGGCCAACCATCCCACTTCCCCCACCAAACGGATGCCGCCCCATCCCGCATCGACGTATGCTATGGCGACCCCACCACCATCATCCGAGCGGAGGCCCGATATGGACCCCTCCCGCTGGGACCAACAGGCCATAGCCCCCTGCACATCCGCCTCACCATCCCCAACCTTCCCCCCAGCCCCCCAGAAGATGCGGACCAAGGCCTACCACCCCCCCTGAAGATGCCCTCGCTGCATGACAAGCATGCCTGGTCCCAATATCACAGGGCCATAGACCGCGCCCGGCGCATCCAACCAGACCCCACCGACCTACTCACAGCCATGCGCACGGCCGCCGTCGCCTGCGGCTTCCAGCAACACCCCCACACAGACGACGACCAACCACCCACGGCCCTGGGGAACATGCTCCATGACCTCTGGCATGCGAAACAACAACTGGCGACCCTCCTCCACACCGACACCCCCCAAACCCGCCGCCAGATACACCACTGCAGGACACACATAGCCCAAATCAGGGCGGACCTGCAGCGGTGGCACATCCACAGGCAACAGCGCATCGCCCAGGAACACGAACGGTATGCGCAACACGAACTCCCCTACAAGGCCATCCGCCACCTCAACGACGCCATGACCGATACCGGCCACCGCACCATCACCACGGTCCGGCAGGAGGACGGCTCCCTCACCAACGACCCAGCCACAGTGCTCCAAGCCACCCAAGACAGCTTCCTCCGGCAACACACCCCCACCCAAGACACACTGGACCCGGACACCCAGGCCAAAATCGACCGCCTCCCTCGGGTCTTCAACCACGCCCAGAGGAGGCACCTGGAAAAACGCCCCTTCACCATCCACGAAGTCCGGAAGGCCATCCACAGTCTCCGGCAACACAAAACCCCAGGCTACGACGGCCTCCCTGCAGAGGCATACTACCACCTCCCCGCCCACCTCCTCCGCGTCCTCGCCCACCGCCTCTGGGACATCGTCACGGGGCGGACCCCCCTGCCACCAGACTGGGCAAACGTTGTCCGCCCCCTCTACAAAAAAGGGGACTGGGCGAACCCGGACAACTGGCGCCCCATAGTCTGTGCGGTCACGGAGGTCAAAATCGTCTGGACCATCCTCCTGCGCCGCATCCGCCCCCACCTGGACCCCCACATACCAGCGAGCCTCTGGGGGGCCATCCCAGGCCGCTCCCCACACGAGGCCATCTTCCTCCAGGACACCATCGCGGACATGGACCCGGTGGACCTCATCATCGCCTCCCTCGACGTCAAGGGAGCCTTCCCGAACACCCCCTGGCTCCTTCTAGAAGCGGTGTGGAAACGCCTAGGCCTCCCCTTCTACAACTTCACCTCCGACTACATCCGCACCCGCAAATACACGGTCCGCACAGGAGCAGGCCTCACCCCCTTCCTGGAGCCAGGCAGCGGGGTCCCCCAAGGGGGAGCAGAGGGCCCCTTCCTGTACCTTCTAGTGACGCTCCCCCTGGCCCTCGCAATCGAGCAGGACTACCCGGCCTACGCAGCCTACCCCCTCCTCTCCCCCCTGGTCGGCTTCGCGGACGACACCAACCTCACCGTCGCGCACACCCCACACGACCCCCATGCCCCGGACCCCGGACCAACGGTCACCCAACAGGCCAACGACTTACTGGACGTGACCGTCTCCTACCTCTCCCACAACAACCTCATCGTCCACCCCACAAAGTCAGTGGCCATGATCAAGGGGTCTGCCACACCTCCCACCCTGGGGCCACAAGGGCCCCCCATGCAAGTCGTGACGACCACCACCCACCTGGGGGTAGTCCAGGCCGCCAACCCTGAGGACGCCACCCTCCCCCCCAAGTTGCAGTCACACCTCGCCCATCTCCCCAGAAATGCGTCCCCGACCACCAAGGCCCTCTCCCTGTCCCACCAGAGCCTGGCGTACTACCTCACCGGGGTCTTGAACGCCTCCATAGGCTTCCAAGCACTCGACCTAACACACCCCACCACCGCCCTCCAGCCGGCCACACGCGCCGTGACCAAGGCATGGGCAGCACACGGGGGCTGGCCCACCTCCATACCCACCCGCGCCATCCGAGCGGCATGGCCCCACTATGGAGACGCCATAGGGGACGAGGTGAAAGCGGCCTATACAAGACACACCGCCCTCCTCCTTCACCGCATGACCCACAACCACTCACCGGAGGTCCGCGAGGTCACCGCCATCCGCCTCCAAGCCGCACAACGGGCCCGCAACACATGCCCGCGCTGGGTATTCCACCAGACGGGCATGCCCACCAACATGAACACCCGCCTGTGGAACCACCTGCAGCTTCTGCTCCCATCCCCACACCACGCCATACTCACCAACCACACGTGCCCAGAGAAAGGGCCACTGGCGGTCCTCTGCGGAGACCTCCACCACCACCCCAAGGGCACCATCCACACCATAGACCTTGTCGGGGCCTCCATCACCGTAGTATACGTCACCCTCGCCCAAATGCGGGTCCTGCACCACAGCGGGGCACACCACACCCCCTTTCTACAGCTACCCGAATGGCCACAATACCGCCTCTTCCACCACTACCTCACACAGACGGCACGAACAGCGGGACACACTCTACCGGGCAGCAAAGACATGCGCAAAGCCTACCGAGAATTCACAAGACAACACCCGCGACCCATCCCAGAGACACCGCCCTACGCACCCACCGGATCGAAACACGAACCCGTCCCCCCAGTAACGGGCCCAGTCCCACCACTAACCCTACTACTGGCCCCGAATGAAGCCAAACCCACGCAGACCACCGTCATCCACCACGGGGCAAAATGGCGCATACCGAAACACCACATGACCGCCCGAGACCTACCAAAGGTCCCCCAAGATTCCCAGAGCATGCCACGCACATGTTGGGCCTGTGACCCCGAGGCACCAACCGCACCATGGCCCGTGCTACACCTCATAGCACGCCACCACACCCACCCCACGACCCACCTACCACCACAGGCCTACGCATGGATGGCCCCATGGTTCCACCGCACCGACACTAACCCCACGGTAGCATGGAACCCCGACCACGCGCCCAAATGGCTCTTCACCACTACACCCACATGGCCCCCCCCCGACCCGGCAGGGGTCGCCATCCGTTACAGCATGTACGAACCAGGCAGAACGGGCAAACACGAGCACCCCTACTATCCACTCCACCACTCCTGCCACACACCGGAGCGCCGAACACAAACCCTCACATGCCACGACCTAAACCCCGACACAGCCTACATCCTCCACTACATCTACTCCTACCTCACACAAGGACAGCCGGAGCAGGGACTCATAGCCCTGTCCCCCCAAGCAAAGCACATCATCTCCAAAGGAATAGGGGTGTACGCCACCCCCATCCTACAGCCCACAACCCCAGTAGCCCACCTCGCCACGGGCCTTGCCATATACGCCTACCTGCCCATGAACCCATGCCGCCTCCCACAACCATCACCGGCGGACCGGCTCTTCTTCACCGACGCCTCAGGCGAATCCGCCCTCACGCCCATCACCGGGGGGGCCACCCTGCAACTAACCCACACCGGGGAACACTACCACATGGACCACCACCCGGGCCACACCACCTATGGGGCCTCTTCCCACGGGGAGCTAGGGGCCATGGCCGACGCCATCACCGAGGTCGCGGCCCACCTACCCGCCCACTCCCCGCACATCGTCCGGGTCTGGTTCGTGGTAGACGCCACTGTCGACACGCACCTGCTCCTCCGCATAGCAAGGCAACCACTTCACAAAGCAACCGCGACGAGCCTCGGCACCCAGGCACTGCTACTCTGGAAAGCCCTACGCAGCCTTCCCCCCTACGTCCAACTCCACATCGTGAAACAAGAGTCCCACAGGCACCAATACGGAAATGGTAAGGTCGACAACCAGGCAGTACACCAGCGCACAACACACCTACCAGCCCTCCAGATCCCTGACCTCGGCCGCAACCACACACACCTCCAACACGTGCCCCCTGTACCCGAGCCCCATCAGACTCCGGACTGGGTACCAGAGGACGCCCCCTATTCCTCCCACGACAGAGCGTACCACTACCCCAACCCCGTCCAACATCTAGCCCGCGTCATCGGCGACGCAGACAGCCGGGCGCACATCCAGGAGCTCCAGGACAGACTGCAAGTCCCCCTCTACCACTCAGCGCTCCGCCCAGCAAACGTCCCAGCCCACCTCCAGAAACGACGCATCCAGCTCCTAAGGGAGCAACTGCCTTTCCTCACCAGGGTCGCCAGATGGCTCGCCCGCAAGCACATCCACGTCCCCGACGAACACACCCGTTGCCCATGCGACCACACCACCCCGGAGGACTGGGAACACTTCAAGAAATGCCCCCTCCATACGGACAGGGACACCCTAGTGGGCTGGTCCCCGGCGGAAACCCTGCGGCAACACGAAGGATGGCCAGCCCACAGCCACGCACACCAGGCCACCGAACACCTCTTCCGGGACCCCCTGATCAAAGAAGCCACCATGAGAGGGGCAGTGACACAGGCCCTGCACCGACACCTCACCAAACACACGGAAAGCCCCATGGAAGCAGCAGCACACCTCCAGCTAGAAGCGGTCCGCAGAGCAGCAGCCCAAATGGTACAACGCAAACACCTCCTGCTGACACACGCGGAACAACTCACCGACCCCACCGCCAGGGAACACATGCAGCGTCTCATCCATTACCATGCCGTGCATGACCCAGACGTCCACTAACCCGCTCCGCGCCCCGCACGCGCCCCCCGTCTCCATCCACAGGTCTCCAAGGCACCACCACAGCGCCCCGAGACCCGTCTCGCACCCAAGAAGCCACCCGGCACCGCCCAGTCCGGCCGAACCCAGCCAGGGCCAACCATCCATCGACGTAGACGCGCAAGACCCCGGCAGCCCATCCAGCCCACCCCCGCCGGACCCGGGACACCCTCCCCTCACACCGGCCACCATCCGCGACCCCGACCTCCTCCGAGCGACCCTCCAAGACAGGGCCCCGACCACCCCCCTGGGCTGGTACCGCCTACAAGAGGACTGGACCAAGCTCACCGTCAAAGCCCTCCGGGACCTGACCACCCCAGGCAGCGGCCTCCACGAGACCATAGTAGACCTCGTGCTCTGGCGAGCCCGCAAACACACCCAGGGCCAGCCCATCTGGATCCCCCCCATCGAGTGGGGCCAGGCCCTGACGCACGACACCGGCAGCAACGTCACGCGTCGAGGGACCGTACGCCTACGGCGGGCCCAAGCGGAGACGGACCACCCAGCGGACCCGAACCACCCGGAGCAGTGGGAACAGGCCACCGCGCCCAACCGCGACACCGCCCTCCGCGCCGCCGGCCTCCGCACCCCGGACGACGACCTCCCCCCCCCACCTACAGACAGTGACCACCCCCCGCCGGAGGTCTGGGTTACAGTCCTCGAGCGCGGCCACTACTACGTGATAGCCGCTATGGCTACGTCCCACGGCCCGCAATGGATCATCCAGGGGACAGACACCATGTTCGCCCCGGAGACCGCCCCACCAGGGGCAGTGGGGGACCCCACCACCCAGCACAGGATCCTCAGGGGTCTCCTCCAGCCAGGGGACACGCCCCCAGCCCGCGCCCTGGCCCAAATCACCTCAGGGAAGGCGGGCTACCACCTGGGATTGTCCATGCTCTGCCTAACCCACTGGATCCAGCGCCACTGGCCACCCACGGGGACCGTGCCCTGGGTTTGGGCCATCCCCACCGCCCACACACAAGTCGAAGCAGGCCCGGACACACGACCAAACCCCCCCCCCAGGCCGCAGCAGTCCCTCACCTGCGGGTACCACGCCATCCACAGGGTCCTCAACCGCGCGGGTCTTAGCCCAAAGCTAGCATGCCCCCTTCCCACCACTGACCAAGAGGTCCACCAGATACGAACGCTCGTCTGCGAAATCCTTGCCGCGTCAGCAGAAGACGGCAAGCTTCTCCTCCAAACCGCCCGGCCTACAACTGCCCACGCAAGCGCGCAGCAAGCGGACACATACACCGGCGCAGCACAACCCCCCGCACAATCCCCGCCCATGCCCCCCCCCTCTCGCTGCTCAACCAGAGACCCACACACGCCCACTATCGCGCGCACCCCCGGGCCCCGCGACACGGGCCTCCCCCATCCGCCCGAACACCAGCACACGCCCGCCACACACCCACCCACCGGCCACCCTTCACCGCCCCCCACACTCGACAACCCACACACACCCGCCAAGGGGAGCCCCACGCCCCGCGGCACGCCCACCCCACCCAGTGGCCCGCCCACGCCCCCCACACACACCCCGAAGGACCCAGGCCCACCCCCCCCGGCCCCTGAATGCAGCCCACGCGAACTGTTCCCCCCCGCTGACACAAACCCACACGACCTCGCACATTGCAGGACCCGGGCCCAGCCGAGCCCAGAAAGAGAAGGCCGCAGCCCCGCGCCTCCCTCCCCCGCCGCAGCCGACCAGATCGGCCCGCCGGGCCGCCAGGTCACGACCGGGCCCCCCCAGCCGCCCGCCCCCAACCTACAACCCGGGGACATGCCCTCCATCCTCCCCGCCGTGGCCGCGGCAGAAGCCGCCGCCCGCAAGCCCGCCCGCATCACAGCCCAACCCGCGTCCACCACCTCCTCCTCGTCCTCAGCCTCGTCCACCTCCTCCACCTCATCCTCCGACCCCCCCCTCCCCGCCAAACTCATCCTCAAGGCCACGGCGAAAGCCAAAGCCGCGGCCGCACGCACCAACCCCCCAACCCCCACACAGGCGACTCAGGCACCCCGGCAACCCACCGGGACGACCCCCGACCCGGCATCGACGCCCTCACACCTCCGGACAGAGGTACTCCTCAACCTGGAACCGGACCCCAACCCCAAACCCGACCCCAAACCCAAACCGGACCCCAACCCCAAACCCAACCCCAAACCCAAGCCGGCGCCCACGCGACCACACACAACACCGCATACGCAACGACACAAAACCACCCGATACCACCCCCGCCCAGGCCCTCGCCCAAGCCAGGACCCCCCACCCACCACGACCCGCGCCCCCCTCCCGCCGGCACCCACCACCACCGCGGAGACGGCCACCCAGCACGACCCCCTCCAAACCCTCGTCAACATCCCCGTCATCAAACGCCCCGTCATCCATCCCCCAGAAACCACCACCACCGCCGGCCAAACCGACCCAGGGACGTGGGACCCCTCAACCATCGTCACCGTCAAGCCCGCCCCCCAACCCTTCCTCCATGCCCACCACATAGTGCAGCCCTGGGGACTGCCCACGATGCCCAACCCCCCACCCCCACAAGGGGGACCGGAAAACCCACAAGGACTCCATGGGCCATACCCGCAACACCAACCCCACCACTACACACACCACCACCACCAGCGGCCCCACCACCACCACTACCAACACCACCCCCACCACTACCACTGCCCACCGCCCTACCCCACCGGGCCGCAACCCCCCGTACACCAACAGCACCAGCGGACGGGATGGCAGCCGCCGAACGCCCCGCTCGCATACCCACCCCCCCCGTACCAGCCACCACCCCCGTACCAGCCGTACCCCCGCGGCCACCATCCGATGGCCGAGGGGGCCCCATGGACGACGGGGGATCTCCCCCCCCAACCAGCACCGCGTGACGCCCCGTACCCCCCCGGCCACCATCCGATGGCCGAAGGGGCCCCAAGGACGACGGGGGACCTCCCCCCCCAAGCGGCGCCGCGCGAGCCCCCCCAGAGGCCGCCGACGCTTCCGGACTGGCCCGACTCGAGCGACGAGGGCCGGTCCCGCAAGCGGCGGCGCTCCCGCTCCCCCCCCGCACGGCACACTCGCCCACGGCGCCCACACTCCCACCGCGCCTCAACCACCCACTCGCGCCGCTCCCGCTCCCCCAGGTACCACCACGACCCCCAGGGACCCCGCTCCCGTCGCTCCCGCTCCCCCGGGCCCCACCACGAGCGCCACCGCCGCCCCATGTCCCCCTCCCCCTCCCCCCACCGGCCACCCAGCCCCCGCCACCACCACTCCCGCTCCCCCCGACGCAGCCAGACACGCCGCCACCGCCCCACGTCCACCTCCCCCTCCCCCCACACGCCCCGCCGGGCTCCCCGTTCCCCCCGCCACCCGTACCCATCCACCACCCCCAGCCCCCGCCACCACCACTCCCGCTCCCCCGGACGCCACCGAGCGCGCCACCGCCGCCCCATGTCCACCTCCCCCTCCCGCTCCCCCCTCCGCCCGTACCCGTCCTCCACCCCCAGCCCCCGCCGCCGCCGCTCCCGCTCCCCCGGGCACCGCCACCCCCGCCACCACCGCAGGTCCACATCTTCCCCCCGCCGCTCCAGGACCCCAGGCACGGACCCCTCCCCCCCCCGGGCCCCCGCCTACCTCGCCTGGTGGTCTCCCTCCGCTCTGCAGGAGCTCCGCCGCTGGGTGAAATGGGCCGGGGGAGCGGGAAGACACAGAGGGATACACACGGTGCATACCTTCGAGGAGGTGCGCACCCGCACGCCCGCAAACCCCAATGAGGCCGCCCCGGAGGCCATCATGCCGCAAGCGGCATGGGAGGCCCTCCTCCGCGATGCGGTCCAGGGCCTCCGCCCCCCCTACACCCCCCAAGCCCTCCGCCGGTGGCTCCAGGCCACCCACCCCCAAGCCTGGGCCACCGGCGCCCCCTCCCCACCCCGCCCCTCCCACCACCACCACACCAGGAAGGGGCAGGACAAGGGCAAGGGAAGGGCAAGGGACACCAAGGACCACACAGGCAAGAGGGCACGGAAGGACCCCAAGTGAGGGCAGGCACACGCAGGGACAGGGCGCCGGAAGCGGCACCACATGGGGTCAGGACACCACCCAAGAACCAGGAAGGAACGGGAACGGGGACCAAGACACGGAGGAAAAGGGCACCACGACAGCCCCAGAGGACACGAGACCAAGGCACAGGCCCCCAGGGAGGGCAACCCCACGGACCGTCACGCGACCACACCATGGGCTATAAGGGCCGGGCTGCGCTACCGTCGCGGTTTGACGCAGAGTATTGCTACGGGGGCTTGATCTCGGCTGGTCTCACGTCCGTGAGGGCGTCCGTCACCAACCTGTTGCGTCCAGTGGAGGAATGGCACTGCGGCGGCGCACCGATCCCGTCCATGATGAATATCGAGCATCGCAAGGGGAAGCGAAACGCTGTGATCGATCGCGAAGGCTTTGGTGCTGCTGGACGGTGCCCCCCTTCAACGCCATCTCCGAGCGCCGTGAAGACTGGAAGTACCAAGGATACTACCGATGCCCCGGACCCCAGCAGTCCAGCACCGGAGATATGGACATCCCCCTGACCCTACAGTGTGAGCTCATCCCTACCGGCGGCACCGACCCGGACCCTGCCAGCGCAGCCGAGCTGCAGTGAAAGCCATTCGCCACTCAAACAGCGTTCGGAAGCCACCTCCACCGTCCGACTCCTGATGTCTGTTTGTCTGCCTTGGAGAAGGAACGCTTTTCCTACACCCCGAGTACACCTGCCTGTCTGCGAGGCCCGGTGAAGATTGAGTCCATGGGTGAGAGTCAGTGTGCACGCCCCAAGGACACCGTGATCATTCAGCAAATTTTCCCGAAGACCTAACCGACCCACACAGGCCAGGCTGACCTCCACTGACCCACCGCGGCACCACGCGAGACCACGGCACACCACACCACAGCGCGCCACAGAGCAACGCACCACAGCACGACGCGACGCGACGCGGCACAGAGCGGCACAACACGACACAACTGACCCTAACCTGAGGGACTAACCGAAGCCAGCCACCGCACACCCGGGAAGGCGCCGCGCCACCACGCCACACACCGGCACCACAGGCCACACACGGGACCACAGAGCGCCAGGCGACAACGGTGACGGACCACCCAGAAGATTACAGCCGGCACCGCGGAGGGGTAAGGACACGAGCAACCCCAGCCCCCTAACCCAAAACCACAAGCAGCCGCCTGGCGCAGCCGCCCAGCCGGCAGAGCCAGGACCTAACCCAGCAAGAAGGGGCGCCGAGCCCACAGTGTACAGAGCCCACCCGACCCAAGGGGCCGGAACATGGCCACACAGAACGCAACTGAAAACACCAGCCCGGAAGACAACACTGAATACAGGCCAGTGCGTGCGCCAGCCCAGGGAAGGCAGAGGGAGGAACAGGCAAGCCCCCCCCCCAAAAAAAAAAAAAGGAGGGGGGAAGGGGAAAAGGCACGAAAACAGCCCACAGCCGCCCAACCACCCGCCAACACCACCACAGGCGGCCAGGCCCCCCCCCCAGAAAGAAAAAAAAAAAAAAAAGGGGGGACCCCCGCAGAGGCACAGGCGAACCACCCACCCAAAACCGGCAACACCAAGCCAGTAACAGCGGACCACGGGGAAAAAGGACAGAAAAAAAAAAAAAAAAGAGAGCCACCAGCCCAGCCCGAAAGAAAGGGGATGGAGGGACAGCGACCACAAAGCCAAAAAAAAAAAAAAAAAAGAAAAGAAAAAACCAAAGCAAAAAAAAAAAAAAAACACACCCCGACAACCCAGCCAAGACGGACTGGGCACAGGCGAGACCCGGGCCCGGCACACACGCCCACACCGCGCGCCGGAACCGGAAACGGCGGGGGGCAAGCGGGGCGCCCACGAAACCACACACGTCCCAAAAGCAGACCGAAACCGAAGCCCAACCACGAACACCACAAATAGCCGACACTAGGGGGACAACACCACAAATCGAGCCCAAAAACACCCACCCTAAACCCCAGCCAGGACAGACGGGGTTAACAAAACCCCCACCCAACCGCCAACCGGACCCAAACACAAACACCACCCAACAGTAGGAAACCCAGTGCCCACAGCCCGGGCACTGAGGCAGCCCGTGCCATGCAGGTGACCCGGCCAAACGAGATCCGGAGCCCGGGGGTAAGGCTGCATCATAAGGCCTGCGCTGCTTTGGGACTCGAGGCGGAGCGTGCGACACCCAAGCGCCTCGGAACCCTAGTACCAGGAACGTGCATGCACGCCTTGGGAACGGGATACGCCAGGAAGTCCGGTGAACCCCTAGGGTTCCGCCCAAAGGAGGGGACGTGCGCAAGCACGGGGGCACACCCTCCCGGCGAGACAAGTATGTCACGCTGGCGGCGATCAGCCCTCCCGGCGTAGCCCGGGGCCGCTTTGTTGGGGGCCAACAGTCAGGTCTAGCGGGAAGTAAGCCGCCTCCCCTCTTCACGCGCGAAGCCTCTTCCTGTTCGTCACAGGGGCGACGCCAGGGGGAACCATGGGGCGCCTCTCCACGACCGAGTGCACCTACCTACCTACCTACCTACCTACCTACCTTGAGAATCTCCCGGAGAGAAGCCTACAGTTTATTACCTTCACTGAGGGAGCAAGTCCCCATCAACCTTGGCAATTTGAGACCCACCGTGGACTTGTACGCCAACCCCAAAAATCATACCGAACCGTTGTATTGCACTTCCCTCAATTCATGTTATGCCTACAAATGGCACGATTTTCAGTTATGCTAGGCTAACCCCCCGTGGTCACACCTCGAGCAGATGGTCACCAAGGCCGTGCTCAACCGTGCGCAAGTCGTGTTTTTTTGTCCAGATTGGGGCCAAACCAGGGAAGCTGCTGCATGGCGACCATTTTTGGACCGCATGACTAAGGTTCGTGTACCTATTCCAGATGTACCTCTCTATCTCCCAGATGGGGTGACCAGCCCATTACCAGCACCACAGTAGGGAAGCATTGCATCTCTCATCGATGGCAATGATTGTGATATTTCATTGGATGAACTGAATCCCCAAGTGGTCAAGGTTCTCCATCGAGTGAACCGTTCTGTAACCCGGTCTGATCTACTGAAGCGATCCGGGCACGATACACCTGCAGCAACACCGAAGGACGATTCTGAAGTCCAAGAAATTCACCCTCGAACGGAATCACATGAAGAACATGACGCTGGCGCTCGAGATGCTGAAGTTGACAAGGTCGACATTCAGTGGGAAGAGGTCAGTGACGAACCTGCAGAAGTGCAATGGGATGAAGTCAGTGAAGACGGCTATCTGGCGGATCTCAATCTCGTCTGAGGTGTACAAAATTGTACAATGTCGTGTCTGGCCCCACATGCTATGCAAGAGTACGGCGTGACCATGCAAGTCGAGGAGGACAAGGCAAGAATTGCCAACCCACGTGGATGGCCGGTCTCGAAGGATGACTTACGCTCTTTGAAGAGGGACATTGAGCCTCGAATCTTCGAGATATCTGAGGAAAAACAAAGACTAGAGCTCCAAGACAGATGAAAGAGCGATTACAACGAGTTCACGAGCAAAAGCGTTGACAGCGACGAAACAGATTTGCTCTATAAATATCTGGATGACGACCGCTTTATTTTGGATGGTGATGATGTTTACCTGGATGTCACTGCTCTACTCAGTGAGTGTTACTCTGTATCCAGGGACGAGTATGGGAAATCAAATTTGGCAGCGTCAGATGATTTCGAGGAGAAGATGAAAAATTTGCCCTCTAAAATTTAGGAAGTCCTACGCCGGAGGGAGGTTGCTTTCGGACAGCTGATGGCTCATGGTTCATGTGTGAAGTTGGTTAGCATGGACTTGGAATTGTTGGATGAACACAGAAATACCACGGTGCGTTCAAAGCCATTTCCAGCTAGCAAGGCCGACAGTGAGGAAATGATGCGTCAAATCACTGAATGCATTGCGGCCGACCTACGCCGGAGGGAGGTTGCTTTCGGACAGCTGATGGCTCATGGTTCATGTGTGAAGTTGGTTAGCATGGACTTGGAATTGTTGGATGAACACAGAAATACCACGGTGCGTTCAAAGCCATTTCCAGCTAGCAAGGCCGACAGTGAGGAAATGATGCGTCAAATCACTGAATGCATTGCGGCCGACCTAGCTGAGAAATATGAGCAACCAGAGTATCCAAAGCACTGCTCTCCCTGTTTCTTGGTTGACAAACCACGGAGCAACGCTAAAAGGCTGGTTGTCCACTATGGGAAGCTGAACAAGCTCACCAAGAAACATTCAGGAAGTCTACCAAGTTTTTAACAAGCGCTGGAAAGAGCTGCACATTGCCGTTACAAATCCAAATTGGATAAGCGCAGTGGTTTCAGGCAATTGCAGTTAACAAAGCGAGCACAGGATCTATCAGCATTTATTGCTCCTAATGGTCAAGTGTTCAAATGGAAAGTCATGCCGTTTGGGTTGACGACCACTCCGGCAACTTTTTACGAGCTCATGAACCAGGTCGTGGCCCGTATGAAGCTGAAACCGACAGTGCAAGCACTCCTGGCTGAAAAAGGGGGAGGTCATCGAGGTCTATATAGACGATGTTTTATTGGGGACCGATGACGCTGATGATCACTTACGTTTGGTCGAAGAATTTTTGCGCACTTGTGAGGAATACAATACCCGCGTGAAGTTTGAAAAATGTGAGTTCATGCAAGAGGAAATTGAATATTTGGGTTTCCAAGTCGGCTTGAGACGGTGGAGACCTGTGAATGATAAAGTGGCCCCTATTTTGAAGGCAACCACCCGTGACGACATGACCCGTGGCGTCAAAGACATCAGGGCTTTCCCTGGGATCCTGTAATTCCTACAGGAGACACATCCCCACTTTCTGGTACAGTAGCCACCTCCTCACAGACTTGACCAAGAAGACTGTACCTTGGAAGTGGACTCCAGAGCATGTAGCTTAGTTTCAGGAGATCAAGGAAAAACTGAGTTCTTTGAGGTTGTTGGGCACACCTGCACCTGACGGCGAGTTCGTGGTCATCACTGATGCGTCTGTCGTGGGAGGCGGTGGTACTCTTCCGCAGTGGCAACGAATTCCAGGAGGTAGCTGCAAAAAGAGTAGCGGATGAATTGCGGACAGTCGGAGTCAATAATGACGGTTCACTCAGGGACAACTACGACCCCCAGGAATTCCATCTCGTATTTATTGGCCACTGGAACTGGAAATGGTCCTCCACCCGAGCAAACTACAGCACGTATGAGCGTGAATTGCTCTCAGGAATTTTGTTCATTTCCCGACAAAGCCCACTGTTTGGCAGCAATTTCGTAGTGTGGATACGTGATCAGGAGTCCACGGAAACGTTTCACAAGGGAGCCCCTCCTGAATACCGAAAGCTCAGGCGTTGGTGGACGTTTGTCGCGCAGCTGACACTCAATATCTACAGGGTACCGGGACTGAAAACTGAGTTATGTGATTGACTATCATGTGAGAATTTCCACGAGAAAATTTCTGCAAGCTCTGAGTCTCTCTCTCGAGAGGCTTTTCAGAAGATGGATGTCCATTTGGACCTCACCATGAGCAAAGCTGATTTACTCAGTTCTCTACGGAAGTCTGACTATTTGGAGGAGTATGGAGATATTTTGAAAGCCCTCGGTGATGGATCCTATGCACTGGTTGACAAGGAGCTTTGGTTGTTATCTTTCACCGGGATTTTGCGGAAGGAGGTACAAACATGCATACCCAAGAAGGCGTTGGGCGCAGCGTCTCAGTGGACTCACGATGTTGTCGGTCATCATGGACGGGATTCCTGGCTTTGGGCCTTCGAGAAGATGTTCACCACTCGTGTACCTCACACAGAGTTGAGACAGAAGATTGAGGACATGCACACGACATGCAAGGAGTGCGTCACGAGTAAGCGGAACCGACCCAGGGACTGAGGTTTACTTGGTGTCTTGCCACTCCCACACATGGTCAATGCACTCCTTTTCTGGACTCCATTGACAGACCCAAGTGTCATAACTACGACTATGCCTTGATGATTTCGGATGCGCTGGGTGCTTTCTGTCAAGTTGTACCTTTCAAGAAGACTATTGATGGAGAAGGCTTGTTGAAACTCATCAAATACCATGGGGTTCATTTCTATTGCCCACCTGTTCGCATCCACAGTGACAAGCACATTCGTTTCAAGGGAGACTACCGCTGGTACCGCAGCGTATTTGTCGCAATGGTCGTGGAAGTTTCTTTCTAACAACCCTACCGCCCTCAATCAAACAGACTATGCGAGCGTATGAATGATGAGTACCAGGAAGAGCTTCGTATCCTGAGGCAAGGTATCAAAACCAGCAATTGGGTCCAGTTGAACGACTACGTGGTCATATGTATGAACCACAAGCAGAGAGAGAAAAACTGGCTATTCTGGAGGAGATGTTTTCCATGGGAGGCCTACACTACGTTTGGACCTACCCCTTCCACATGAAGGCAACGTTCAAGTGCAAGACTGGGTCAAAGAACAAGACACAATTGCACAAGTAGTGCAAGCCCATTTGAGGAAAAAAAGAGCGAGTCGGTTTGAGCGCAGCAATAGAAGGAGGAAACCTGCAGTTTTCAACGTGGGCGACTGCGTGCTGGTGAGCAGAAAGAGGTTCAAGCAATGGGAGGTACCTAAGGGTGCCACGAAGGATGTTACTTGGTATGGTCCTTACCTTGTTACTGGAGTCAGCAGTGGCGGTATTACGGCGCGTTGTAGCCCTACTTTGGGCGGAGAAGTACCTGTTGCCTTCGAGTTCGTGATGCGCCTCTGTACAATTCGCCCTCAAGGTGACTTGAACCGAGTGAATGTTCCATTTTCCCCAATTTTCAACCAACCAAATTTCCAACCAATACAACCAGCAGAGACTTCCAAGCTCACAACCCACTCAAGTCCCTCAGAGTACGGCAATGACACAAACAATTCCAATTGAAGGCCCAATGACGAAATGAACCAAGAATCCAATACGGTCCAACAATGATCCAACCAAAAGTTCACCAAAGGTCCGCAAAAACCCACAAATGAGCCACGGTCCAACACCGGTCAAACACGGGTTCAAGACGGGTACAAATGGTCCGCACGGAACCGGCTCGAGTCCAAAGAGAGTCCAAACGGGCACAAGGTAGGTCCACCCTTGAGAAAAGAAAAAGAATTCACAAGCGCGAGTAAGACTCAACCTACTCTTCCGGTCGGACCACATGCAATGCAAGGACGAAGAGTTCATGGGCACGGGCATTATCCTATGGACCTGAGTCATGCATGCAAAAGTGTAAACCAATTTTCACACTACTTCTACACGCCGACATGGATGGTCTCACCGGGGGTGGAGGAGAGGCAAGAAATGATCAACACCACCGTTGAGCCACCCCCAAAGAGCAAATGAGTCACACTTGAGTCTCCGGACGTCTTGACTACACCAACACGAGGGAAAGAAGTGCACATGCACATACATGGTCACATGGGGCATGTAAACGCACCAACAAAGGCACCAAACCATGATCCAGTTAGCTCTTAGGATCAACAACTAATCTAAACCAAATTAGCAAATGAGCAATACACCATTGACAATGAGATCCACCTCTTGGCAAAGAAGCACACGATAGGCCAATGGTGTCCCGGGATACTCCTGGGACCTAACCTCCACCCTGAGAGAGCACGTGCATGGAGAGTTGGTCTTATCCCGGAGACCCGGAGAGAGTACATGCATCGCCTAACCATGCCCGAGAAGATATATTTTCCAACCAAATCCCCTTACAGAGATCGACCTATCAACCATGAGAGAGGGCATGCATGGGGAGAGAGGTTCGCCTAGCCTTGACCCAAGAGAGCATGCATGCACTTGGAGAGAGAGTGGCGAAAGCTCGACCAATGCCTATCCCTGGGCCTAATCATAAAACGGCATAACCACGGCATGTCTTAAATCGATAACTCCCAAGCCACGGGCACTTGAGAAAACGTGAAAGAGCCCAAGAGTCTCAAAGGATCAATGACAACGGTCACATGGCATTAAATGCTCAATTTACCTCTTGAGGAGTATGATGTATTGCTAGAGAGCGGGAGAGTGAGGGAAAGCACCGAGTCCACCTTGGGGAGAGGAGACACTATATGTTCACCTTGACCATGAAATCGTGGGCACCACCAAGTTTGAGTCACACCATGAATGAACCAGGCAAGAATGACAAATGCAATGTCAACTCTTAGAATGAATGCATGAGACCTCAAAACCAAATATGGTGTGGCACCCCAATGAAATCCAATTGAAAAGCAACAACCAATGTATCCCAAGACCAGCAGTGCGCCTACCTCAGCCACTTCCACTTCAACTCTCCTTCCACTAGGACTCCTCCAGCTTCCAGGGACTCGTGATCCCCCATACACGTAGGCGTGGCACTGCGGAAGCAGATGCGCCCATTAACGTGTACCATTCTCCTCTCAAGTGCAGTGATGCACCCAAGGGCGACAGCCGGTGTGCGCGGAGGCACCACACCAGGGTTTAGCCAGATCGCTATTCCGGGCCTTCTATCTTCCACTGGAGTCGCCCTAGCTTCCGATTGGTATCCATATCCGCAACAGGATAGATGTAACACTATTAGCACCAACTGGAAGGGTATTCGATTGGCTGGCCTGCATTACGGCGCGACGGAAGACGGCGCGCGCGCACACACAGCAGCAGCCAATCAACGAGTCGGAAATCCAAATAATGTTGGGCAAACACTGGCCAACCGCAGAATTGAAAAAAATCAATGCAACATCAAAAATGCAAAGACAGAACTGAAATCTGCAATCAGAATTATTTCTGGGATCGCAATCCGGGATGGGAATCAAATGCTGAGATCGCATAATAATTTACACCTGAAATGGCACACAAGAAGCAACATGAGTGTGCAAAGGGGAAATGGGCCACAAACATAGATTCTTGACATGGCCATGCCCCAAGTTTTACACCCCCCTCCCTGACTCAGACATCTCCGATGCTCTGACACAGCCAAAATCAGAAAACGAGGGTCAGAGCCATGGAAAGAAGTACAAGCAAGCATCATAGGGCGGGTGGGTGGGTGCAAAATCCACACGGGTGTGGGCATTGCATTAACACCCCCCTCACTAGCCCTGAACACCCTGCATAACTCAAATGCTCGTGTTTAGGCGATAAACTACCTATGCAAAGCCCCCACACGTGCCATTGACAACCCCCTCTCAGCGACAAGCGAGGCCGCAGTGAAACAATGCCACCCAATGGCGCGAAGGGGAATCAACAAGCAGAATGAGAGTCATTGAGTGCTGAAATGCACCTTGAGGTCACCAAAGACAATAAATGGAGGAATGGGGGAGAAAAAATCTTTTTTCGAAAAAAGTTTTTTTTCCGAAAATTTTTTCTTCTCAGAATTTTCTTTCCTATTATTATGTAATTTTGGACCCAGGTGGAAGTAGGAAGCAAACAGATGCCATGGTTGCATCGGGAATGAGCTTTTGAGGGGGGTAGGTACTCACAAAATCTTCCAACTCAACGATATATCAAAAATATGGCAAAAACACGGTTTTTAACCCTAGCTAACCCTACCCTAAAACCTTTTTTTAGGAGGGTCTACTGGGGGCCGCTGGTGCAAATGTAATGCAAACGGACCCCACAGTTGCGTCAGGCATGCCAAAAAAAGGTTGAGGATTCGTTCGGAATGTTGAGAGGTGCCACCAACTCGGAGGAAGGAAAAATCAAAATTTTGCTAAGAATAGTAACATTTGTAACTAAAAATAGCGAAGCGGAAAAATTGGATCTCCAAATGGGGCAGCCCCGGAGAGAAACGGACCTCACCAATGCGATAAGCGTGCAAGAATATGCTCGCGGACACTGCATAAACGCGAAACTGGGCCGGTGGGGAGGAGTTCTAAAAATAGAAAATTTGTTATTGGAAATAGCACAAAAATTCTAAAAATAGAACGTGGTGACCTAAAAATGGAAACACTCATTTTCGAAATAGTAGGCCCCCCCCTCAGCACAATTGGGGGCTCCCATCGCTTCCGGCAACCTCAAATTAGGGGCAGGAGCTCAAACAAAATTAGCATTCAGCGTGTCAAGCTCAAATCTATCCCAAGTGCCCAAAGTGGTGGTCGGCACACCATGGAATAGGCAGTGGAAGACCCACAACAATACAAAACAATGGCATGGTTGCATTCGGCAACCCAAAATTAGGGGGGAATTGCAATACAGGGATGAGGAGGACATCACAATGCAGATGGAAGGAGTAGGTCAAACAAGAGGAAAAGACATGTGGGTAAGAAAGACAACCACCATCACTCAATGGCAACGGACGAGGGCAAAGGGATCATACCGCAAAGGGTTCAAAGCATCAATGCAAAATTGCCTGAATAAAATGTGAAGAGATGGCATTCCACTCCAGCGGGGAAAATTCGATGATAAAACTTGCTGGAGGGCCAACCTGCCAATACTTGGTAAAAAAATAGAAAATCAACAATAATTCAGCGCAAATCTGACAAAAACACATCAATCCCTTTCCGACGGTTGTACCGAGCCCATGTGTCATTGATATTATGCAAGAAGGAGCCTGCATAATGCCACTCAGGTTCGGGGAACCCCCGAAATTTGACTGGCCACTGTCGCTTCCCCCTCACAACACGATCCTCCAGAACCTTGCTCGACCACATAGTCGTCGGTCTCAATCAACCCTTCCCCATCCGTATAATAGTGCAAAGGCACTTTGTTGTCGTCCTTGTAAGGGACATTGGGTTTCAATTGCTGAGAAGTGAAGATCTCTTCCCTTTCTTCGATATTTACAACGTAGGTGCCCGGTGAGATGCGCCTCAACACTTCACAAGGGCCTTGCCAAACCCTTTCGAGCTTGTCATGCACAGGAGGTTCTACAACACGATTACGTACCCATACACAGTCCCCCGGCTTGAACGATTGCACCGGATGTTTGGCCAAAACTTTGGCAAACTCCTTGGCATGGAGGTCCTCAAGGCGCTTTCCGACTGCAGCAGGTTCGTCCAAAATGCGACCAGAAAATTGTCCAGCATCCTCAGCCCCATCCTGTAGGGATACGGGCAAAAAATCCCCCCAACGTACAGGATCTCTCCTAAAAATAAGTCGATGTGGGGAATAGCCACTGACTGCCCCCGGCAAATTGTTCAAAGCCCAAATGGCCAATGGCAAGCTTTCCACCCAAGAGTGCTTTCTGGAACCCCCAAGCTGCTCAAGGTACTGCCTAAGTGAGTTTACAATACTTTGGACAGCTCGTTCAGCACATCCGTTGCTCTGTGGTCGGTAGGCCACCGAGCTGTGTTGTTCAACTCCACTCATGGCAAACGAATTCTTCAAAGAGTCAGAGTGGATAATGGACGCATTGTCACAAATGAACTCTTTGGGCAACCCAAACATATGGACGGACCGATTAAAAAACAAAGAAGCAGCACTCTTACTGTCCAATCCCTTTTTCTGACAAGGGAATGCCAATACATACCCGGTTTGACGGCAGACGATGACCATGAGATAGTCCACATTTTTTCAAGTGGACTTCTGCAAACCCTCGGGCAAGTTACAAAAGTCAATTGCAAGGGATGTGAAGGGATACTGCGGAACGGGAGCAAATTCACATGTGTCGGGCTGCTTGCCACGCTTCGCCTTCGTAGTTTGACACTCATGACATCGCCCAAAAATTTCAGCAATGTCAGGTGACAGATTACGCCTACCCCTTGGCAAGTCGTAAGCAAGGAACCAAATTTTTTTAATCAAACAACTCCACAGTCTCCCCCACCCGAGGGTGGCCATACGAATGTATTGCCACCACCACGTCTTCAAAAAGAGCTGTAGGGCACACAATCTTTTCCTTGCACCGAATCTTTTTTTCGTCATCGTCCAACCTCATACCGTATTCCCAATAATTCGGGTTTTGAATGACTGGATCAGACTCGAAGTCCCAGTCAGGAAACTCATCCCAATAATGCTCGGTCCAATCCTCATAGAGGATTTCGGACCAAGGTGGTATGTTCACCTTGGACACGGCACAAATGAGTCCTTCCGACTCCGGCCAATACAACAAATGACTCATCCGAGCTTGGGGATGGGCTGCAAAGCCAGAAACAGTCTCACTAGAGCAATTAGCTGCACATCCATTGACAGAAGCAATAGATGCAGCAAGCTCATTTATCCCTTTGTCCTGTCTGTGCTGAATGTCCTGAGAACTGTCGTGGAAACACTGCAGAATGGAGGGGCAACGTTGTACCCAAGCTTGATGAGCACTTAGAGCCTGCACCGTGGCATATCCAAGCCATTGGAGAGTTGAGACAGCCCCCACGGCAGTGATGGCATTGAGAAGTCCTGTATCCGACTGGACTTGCATGTCTCCAGCCCGCTGGGCCAAAATGTTTTCTTCCCTTCTCTTGAGTTCACGTTCTTGCTTCATGACCCCCTTTTGACCGGCATCACTGCCGTCAAAATTGGTGTCATCCGCCAATCCGGCCGGATATACCCACCAGGACGACCCATCGGCGACGCTGTTGTCCTTGCCGGGTTTGTACACCACTGCAATGTGGTACCGGCTTAAAAATTCATGCCACCGGCCACGCTTTACCATAGGCCCCTAGAGAGTACAAAGATCTTCTTTGTACCAACTCTCCAAAGACTTGTGGTCGGTGTACATGGTGACTTTTCGTCCCCCAATCCAACTTTTAAATTTTAGCAAGCAAGATACCAATGCATAAGTCTCTTGCTCGCGGATGCTCCAGGCTCTTTGTCCCTTCCTATCCTTGCCTTCAAGCTTGCGGCCGGAAAAAGCGCAAGGCTTCCACTCCCCTTCGGGGTTTTTTTTGTTCCAGGACAGCACCGACTCCATGGTCGCATGCCTCCACATTGATGCGATATCCACCGTCCGGTGATGGTATGTACAACTCACACTCAGCACTGAGTGCTTCCTGCAACTGAACAAAAGCAGACTCCATCTCGGGCGTCCACTGGATACAATTACGCTCCCTTGGTACCCTACAACGTCCCTTACGACCATCTACCCCGGGGACACGCTCATACTTACCTTGCAGCAACGTCATCAATGGGGCTGCAACATCCGAAAAATTTCTTATGTAAACTGAATACCAATTTACAACCCCCAAGAATCCCTTCAGCTGCTTTGGGGTTTTAGGCTTGGGCCAATTGCGCACCGCATCCACCTTGGAAGGGGCGGGACTACGCATTCCCCCATGTAAAACATGTCCACAATACTTGATTCTCTCAATAAAAAGATGACATTTCTCAAAGCGGACTTTGAGATGGCATTCCTCTAACTTCTCAAATACCTTAACCACGGTTTGAAGGTGGTCTTCGAGGTATGCCTTTGAATCAAGTATTTTGCCCTTACCACAAAGCTTGGGTCGTGTCCCCGTGAGTAAATCATCGATGTAAATGTGTGTGTGCGGCTGTAGCGACTTCAAACAATCAATCACCATTCTCTGGAACGCTTGGGGTCCTATCTTCACCCCCATGGGTAGGACCCTCCGCTCAAATTCTCCAAAAGGAGTGCAGAAGGCAGTGTATTGCCTACCGCACTCACTTAGAGGCATTTGGTGGAACCCATCCTCCAGGTCGAGGAGGGTCCAGAGCTGGTTACCAGCCTGTTTGACAAGCAAGTCTTCGATTACCGGCAATGGGAACTCGGAAACCGCGGAGTTGCGTGTGCACATACCGATAATCAATGACGAGTCGCCATTTGTTTGTGCCAGGTTTTGGCACAAGAAACCCCCGGCTGACCCAATGGGATTGGCTTGGCACAATCCCGCCCTTTACTTGAAACTCTTTTATTTTTTCACGCATGGCCTCTTTCCTAAGGCCAACTGCACGAATGGGCTTGTCAGCCTTTGGCTTAGCATCCGGAATTGGCTCCAAGACACAAGTCCCATTGGGACCCCGTTTGTCCATGTTTTTTTCAATCTCCGACCAATGATTACCTCCTTCCTTGAACACAGTATCTTTGAACCCGTTGTTAATCAAATCCCTATAAACTTGGCAATGTGGATGTTCAGCGTCCGCCTCAATCACAGAACGCACACACCAATCCCTCGTCCTGAAAATGGTAACTGGATCACCTGAGATACCTGAAAAAGGCAAAGGGCGATCATTCGCCTTGAGAGACAGAGTTTGAGACTCCTCTGAATTCAACTCGCTGGGAGAGGCATGTTGTAAACCTTTAGTCCAATCAGAGATCCTGTCTTGAAGTGAGACCTTTCTTGTTCTCGCATGCACAAACAAGACCTTTGAAATTCGAGGCTCACACACTTCAAGAAGATCAGAGGAAGGGAGAGGATTACCACAATTTTGTTCAATGCATACTCTTTCAACCCGTCGATCCAGAGATTGCTCTTGTTCCTGGGCTCTTAACTCGGTCATGGAATCATTTTCTTGAGACATGACTGTTGAGCAAGGGAGATGGGAATCAAGAATGGAATCATGTTCTTGAGACATGACTGCTGAGCGAGGGAGAATTGAATTTAGAATGGAATCGGGCGGCAAGGGTATAAGTCCTTTAGCCGCAGCTGAAACACACTGCGCCTTCCACGCTTTCGGACTCATCCCTACGGGTCTGCCAGGGGAGGTGACACATGGGGGCACATGAGATTTGTTTTTGGTGGAGGCTTGCCAAAGGTTTTTGGACCAAGCTGTCGAGCAACGACCCGGCCGGTTCTGATGATCTTGAGGAGGGGGATCAACATATGATTTTCTGAAATCAGTTTGTCCCAACCCTTCTTGATCACCACCCAAGGCATCGAAAATAATAACTCGTGCTCCGAATTTCCCAGGAGAACGAGGCGTACCTCCCTCATTACGGAAACGGAATGCATCATGCGGCAAATCCCACCAATCAACCGTCACTTCACCGAGGCCCCAAAACCATTCTTTGTTTTTATGGCGGGGAACAATCATGATCCCTCGACTTCCTTCCCATATCGCTTTCTCTGCAACTTGTTGCACAAATTTATGCGGGCACATAACAAATATGGTGTCATCATGCCAAGGCTTGTTCAAACCTTGCGTGATTGCAGCTCCACCTTTAGGAGTGTTGACCCATACCCCGGCGCGCTTTCCAGGGCGCTTGACTTTGGTAGTGGAGCGCGGATCTGCAAATGGGTAGCGCTGGGGTTGAAATTCATCACCAGCCGAATCCAAAATGCGGTGAAACTATTGCGGCACCAAAGAGAATCGTCGTTCCTTGTACACTTGTGGGTGTATGGACGTCCTCTTGGTTGGCGGCCTCGACGTTCCCGTGAGGGCTGCCCCCCTACGCCAATAGAGCTGATGCCTCTCCTTGCGATCCTTTGGATTCTCCCTTGGGCGCAACTCCATGCATTTCCCGGAAACCTGGGAAACAAAACCTTGTCCTAATAACTTAGAACTCGAAATGGAAGATGATGTTTCAACTTGCTTAGCAAACACCTGCAGGGTTTCCACTGCCACCAAACCTTCCTCATCCCTAAGAAAGCCATACCGAGCCATAAACTCGTCGGGTAACGCGTCAGGGCCAACAGAAGTGACAGGGAGGCGACAGGGAGGCGACAGGAAGGCGACAGGCAAGCGACAGGCAAGCAACAGGCAAGCGACAGGAGAGCGACAGGTTACCATGTAGAGCAACAGGGAAGCGACAGCGAGGCGACAGGGAGATGACAGGGTGGCGACAAGAAGGTGACAGGCAAGCGACAGGCAAGCGACAGGCAAGCGACAGGAGAGTGACAGGTTACCACGTTGGGCAACAGGGAAGCGACAGGGAGGCGACAGGGAGGCGACAAGGAGGCGACAGGAAGAGGACAGGCAAGCGACAGGATGGCGACAGGGAGGCAAGAGGCAGTAGCGACAGGAGAGCGACAGGAACGAACAACAGGAGGGCAACAGGAGAGCGACAGGAAGGCGCTAGGCAAAAAGTAGCATGGCGAGAGGAAAGGACAGGAAGCGAGGAGAAGGGACAGGATAGCGACAGGAGGGCGACAGGAAAGCGACAGGGAAGCGACAGGGGAGCGACAGGAGAGCGACAGGAGAGCGACAGGGAAGCAACAGGCAAGCGACAGGGGAGGGACAGGGGGCCAAAAGTGCCGAAAAAGCGACAGGGAGGCGACAGGGAGGTGACAGGATGGCGACAGGGGAGCGAGGCGGCCTGAATCTATTAGGGACTCAATGCTTGTTCCTTGAGTCGCCCTACAACTATGTGACGCACTTAAAGGAGGCGTGTCCTGTTCCGGTAATTTAGGCCACTCACCAGGGCCCAACTTCTGAAAATGCTCATGCAACACAATGGCTGACATTCCAGAAATAGCAAATAAGCAAATGGGAGAGAGCAAAGGACCATCCACATGTCCAACGACCTTAAGAGAAAGCCATCAGAGAGGGGCACCTCCACTTGATTTCTTCACTGGGAGGACAACACGACTGTTCAATGCTGTCAGTGACCCAACCAACATCATTCCTATCAAACCCATAACTTGTGGTATGGAACACTCCACAACGCTTGGGCAAACCTTGGGAGGATTATTGTGTCCTCGCTCAAAAAAATTCACCTCGGCACCTTCAAAAGTTGCCAATTCATGAGAAGAAACACCGAAAAGTGGGTCATGCAAAGAAGAGGATTCATGCAACTCCTGTAGTTGCAACAAACTATCCGAAATATCGATAGTCACCAACTCCTCATGCACCTCAGTGGCGTTCAAGTTCTTGTCATCCATGCAAGATATTGTAGCCGAGCCTTGCATAGGGTGGCGCAACTGCCCATCATGCTCCACCCCATTGACATCCCGCTCAAGCTCCCGGTAGGGCGCCATGTGCAACAATGTCCGTGCCTCCGGAGGCGGACATTTATAATCAAATTTATGCCATCCGCCGCCGTGACCAAGGTCCTCCACCAAAGCAAAGCACCCCGGATCCGGTAAGACAACAAGTCCATACCAGGCAAAAAAAGGCAAACCAAGAATGGCTCGCGGGCCAACCGAGGCCAAATAAACCAAGCAATCGGCGCAGCGCGCCATCACGACCTGGGAACCTCTTTGCACGGGCACAATGATATCGCTCCGGACCACATATTTTCCACCTTCCAACTCCTTCTCACCAACTCCGAGTAGTCGGAATGGTTGGGTGGCCACCTCCCGGAATTGTTCGGGCAATAATTCCCAACCAGCAACCACAATCACCTCGTTGCCATTGTCCCCAAACAGTAGTGCCTCTATTCGTTCCGAGGTCCCTTTGTGAGGGATATATATCCCCAGAACAATGACGCCCTTTGAAAGCTTCTCGGCGCGCCCAGGTCGAGGCAGCCGCAAAATTTCCTCCTCGGCCCCACTGATTCGCCAAACAGGACGCGTACAATATCCGTCATCCCATGCCTGGGCTTGGTTTACCCACATAATGGGGCATACAGTCGCCGGTGAGGGGCTCATATCCCTACCAGCCTGGTCAATCTTCTTGGATTTCCAGCGTTGCCGGCGACTTTCTCAGTTGTGTCGCCTACCGAGCCGCCCCTTGGCCTTGGCTTTCTCCCGCAACTCCGGATGGAGCGTCCAACAATCCTCTGGCGGATGCAGCGTGCTCCCGCAGCCCTTGCAAATGAAACTTCCCACCTTTGTGTGGTCCTTTTTCTTTGCCATCTCCTTGCGCAGTGGGCTTCGCTTGGCCGCCCTTCCAAATTTTCTTGGACTCAAGTTTGTCCTGGAGCCACTCTGGTGCTTTGTGGGGATGCAAGACCCAGCAATCCTCACGGCTATGTCTTCCCTTGCCACATGCCGGGTAATTCGGGATGGAGCTCCCACCTGCACCTGCTCGCCTGACATAGCCAACACCTGGGCTTAGCATATTTCTTGAATCTCCGCAATGCTCAACTCTGGGTCTTGTTCTTGATCTTGGTGACCTTGGGGATCCTCGGTTTTGTCCATGTCCTTGACTCCTTCCATGCCTCTCACCCGGCCCGATCCATTCTTCTCCCCCGTCCGTTGAGGGTTCACTTGGTTCGGCGGGGTCCATGGCTTGTATTGCGGCGATTCCTGGATGGCATGCCCAAGTCCTGGCATGATGTGCCCATTCTTGATCGCCAATTTTTGGCGAGACATGAGGGAGTTGATCACGAACACGATCATCTCGAGGTAGTTGAATTCCAACCCAACCTTGGTCTCCTCCTTGATGATTTCCTTGAGCAACCCATCCACCTTCATTGTCGCAATAACATCAAGTCCTCGATCTTTCGCCTGCTGTTGCGTGATTCCGTCGCGAACACGGCATTCCCAAGGCGAGGAATCGTTCCACAAAGTTGATGACCTCGTGTGGCGTTGGAGTTAGCGGAGACGGTTTGACCGTGTGCAAGGCCTCCAAGATCACATCATCGTTCGCCTCCGTGAAGACTTCCTCTGCCACTTCCTTCAACAAGTCTTGGTACTTGAATTGGTACCGACCCACCATCTCCTTGAGTGGGTCAGACCGGGTGGCGGCAATAAGAGAAAGCAAAACCGCTCTCCTCATGGCGTCTGTCAGCCCATACATTCAATCGCGCTCCCAAGCGCGAAAATCCAAAAAACACTTAATGGCAGTTGTCCCACTTCCATCCCACCGGGGGGCGACAGACATTCCTAGAATGTCCTCCAAAGTTCGCGGGTCCATCACCGGGGTTGCAAGCCTTCCGTGGACCCCGGGAGGAATGAACCGCGGATCCGTTCCTTCAAGTTGTGGTTCTTCCCAATTGAACGGAGAGTCCAAAAGTCGTTCTGGGCAAACTTCATCAAACGCCATCGCACGTAGAAATGCCGAGGGCTTTTGTTTTGGAAGCCCAATCCCATCCTTGAGAGATTCTTGTTGGTTGAACAACTGAAACACCATCTGCGGCATAAACCAACCATCACCACCCGTCTCGAAGTACCGGAGGTCCAACCCGGCGCAATGCCTCCAGTCACCCCCCATGCCAGGCGGGCTGTGTCCCTCGTGGGTGCGGTTCCCACCCCTTCCACCACGTGGGGCCCTACCCCGGGAACCCCGTTCATCAGACCTCATGGATGACCAGTCATCCTCGGCCGGGGGGAATCCAAACCCCGGTAGGTTTCCCGCAACCCGTTACTCCCGCGGCGGCACACCAAAAACTCGAACTCGTGGTTCGGGCTTCGGTGTTGGGATCCCAATTGGACTCACCGGTGCCGTACCCACATGCCACCGTCATCCTTAAGCTGACCCTTCGTCACAAAACTGATTTCACTTCTTTTTCAGAAATTTATTCACTGATTTCACTTCCTTCTAACTTGCCACCTTGGACATAAATTATTATCGTATAAGTGTTCCCCACAGCCATATTGCGCATTAGCACGACCGGAATGGCACCTCTTGGCACGCCATCTTTTTTCACTGCTTGCACTGATTTCACTTCTTTTTCAGAATGTTTTTCACTGATTTCACTTCCTTCTAACTTGCCACCTTGGACATAAATTATCATTGTATCAGTGTTCCCCACAGCCAAATTGCGCATTAGCACAACCGGGATGGCACGTCTTGGCACCCAATCTTTTTTCAGGGCTTGCACTGATTTCACTTCTTTTTCAGAAATGTTTTTCACTGATTTCACTTTCCTCTAACTTGCCACCTTGGACATAAATTATCATCGTATAAGTGTTCCCCACAGCCAAATTGCGCATTAGCACAACCGGGATGGCACCTCTTGGCACCCCATCTTTTTTCACTGCTTGCACTGATTCCACTTCTTTTTCAGAACGTTTTCACTGTTTTTACTTAACGCCTTTATCCTTCCAACTTGCAATCATTATTTACCCGTACCATTCTCAATGCGTTTTTGACCTTTTGGGGTGCACTCTAGTACCCAAATCTCTAGACGGAAGCTGATTTCACTTGCAAAAACCAGACATAAGTGATTTTTGCGCAAAAGTCACGTAATTTGGTTGAATGCACGACACCAAGGCACATCTAAGCAAGGAAACGAAGTTCCATGCAAACATTATTTACCCATACCATTGTCAATGCGTTTTTAACCTTTCGGGGAGCACCCTAGTACCCAAACCTCTAGAAGAAAGCTGATTTTACGCATCAAAACCAAGCATAAGTGATGTTTGCGCAAAAACGTGTTGCAACCTTTTTTTGACCTTTCGTACAATGTTCCAACTGGTGTAGTAGGTGCAACTCACATTCAACAGGCTCCCAACCAGCTTCTTGGTTGGTGGACTTGAGTTTTCATCTACTTTCATGCTGGTGAAGTGCTGAATGGTACTTCCACATGAGGCTCCCAAGCACAATGTATCGATTGGTTTCCAACGCGGATCCTGGCTTTGTGACTCAGTGATTTTCATTCAGACCTTCGTTATTTTCATCGGTCCACACTGGCGATTGCTCAGGCCCACTGCTGCACCCTGCTGCATACAAATCAAATCATCAACAACCCATGCAAAAACATCAAGCACCAGACACGAAAAAATTCACATGTGAACCCCACAGGGTCCCCAAGAATGAAGCTGACTATCTATCAACAACACCACCGCTCAATGAAATCATTAAATGCATCAAAATTCAGAACTCTTGACGCTGGACTTCATTGCATCTGCATCCGCATCTACTCACAGACTACTGCAGAGATTTTGAGATGCATACTCATGTCCAGCGAGAAGATCCTGCCTGCCGCGGCCGCCATCTTGTACACGTCCCTCTCTGATGTGGGAACTGCTTGCGCTTGCACTGCCACCTGTGAGGCCACTTGATCTTGGTACAGCCAGGCCATATCCTTCATGGTGGATCCCAGTCCCAGCGCCGCGCACCACATCTCCACCGCGCCTCGAATTACTCGACGTGCCTGCATCCCGATCACACCTTGGTACACTTGGCAACCCAGCACTCGGAGGCCTTGGCGCACCGTCTACCAGGTTACTTTCCCGCAATGCCGTTCTCGTAAGACCTCCGAACTCACTTTCCCCCGGGCATCCGACCGGATGCTCAAGTACTCTTCCTTCTCTGGTACATGGCGCACTCGGTATCGCGGAGCCACCTCGTCCTGCCGGTGTAGCTGCCGCACCACGAACACTTCTGTCACTCCCGTCGTGGTTGGCATTGGCAAGGTTGTCCCAGTTCGAAGCTCATTAATGACTGCTTGGTGCTTCTGACGAGTCCCTCCCGCTCCGAGAGATAGGGCCTAAGGACAAAGCAGTTAACAACTACTCACAGACTACAGCAGAGTTCCTGAGATGCATACTCATGTCCAGTGAGATGAGGCATCAGCAAGCAACAATTTTGGATGGTTCAGGCCTACGGCTCCGCCACCCCTATCCCCTGTCGGCGACCAGAAGGGTTGGCATTTGACCCCCACGGGTTCCTCAAAACTGAAGCTGACTATCTATCAACAACACCACCGCTCAATGAAATCATTAAATTAATCAAAATTCAGAACCCTTGACGCTGGACTTCATTGCATCTGCATCTGCATCTACTCACAGACTACTGCAGAGATTTTGAGATGCATACTCATGTCCAGCGAGATCATCCTGGATTGACCTGCTCTGCGGGCCAAAAACAGAGAAATGGCCCGGCCAAAAGGCAGAAAAACCGCTACCAGGCACCTGTAATCCTGGGTCAGGGGCACTAAACTGAAGTCCCTGGATGTAAAATTTTCCGATTCCCCGGGGGTCGGGGCTGTGAGTGGCAGCAGGGCTCTGCCAGCCCCAGATGGCCCTAACGAAGGCCATTACTGTACAAACAGTTGAAAAAGAACTGTGGTGGTCAGTGTACAAAGCGATGGGAGTGGCGACGCCAAGTGGCAAGCCTGTATCTAAGAAATAGCCACTCCCAAGGGAAGGACAGACAAGTGCGGATAGTGCCAGAAAGACTGTGCTGACTGGACAGACAGTGCAGTGGATCAAAGATGTGCAGTGCTGTGCTAACAGTGTGACAGCAAAACTGGAACAAACAATGGCAGGACAAACTGATTTTCCCACAGCCCCAAACGATGGCTCTCACTCTCTCTCTCTCTCCCTCTCTCTCTGTCAACTTCTCTCATCTTGGCGTCCTGAGGACGGAACCGCTTGCGCTTGCACTGCCACCTGTGAGGCCACTTGTTCTTGGCACACCCAGGCCATATCCTTCACAGTGGATATCGGTCCCAGCGCCGCGCTCCGCATCTCCACCGCGACGTCTACCAGGCTACTTTCCCGCAATGCCGTTCTCATAAGACCTCCGAACTCGCCTTCCCCTGGGCATCCCACCGGATGCTCAAGTACTTTTCCTTCTCTGGTACATGGCGCACTCGGTATCGCGGAGCCACCTCGTCCTGCCGGTGTAGCTGCCGCACCACGAACTCTTCAGTCACTCCCGTCGTGGTTGGCATTGGCAAGGTTGTCCCAGTCTGAAGATGGTGATCGTTGTCATCAACTGCTTGGTGCTTCTGACGAGTCCCTCCCGCTCCGAGGGATAGGGCATACGGACAAAGCAGTTAACAACTACTCACAGACTACAGCAGAATTCTTGAGATGCATACTCATGTCCGGCGAGAAGAGGCATCAGCAAGCAACCATTTTGGATGGTTCAGGCCTACGGCTTGGCCAGCCCTATCCCCTGTTGGCAACCAGACGGGCTGGCATTGGCAAGGTTGTCCAAGTCCGAAGCTCATTACTGTGTACCAACCTATCCACATTTTTGCCAAACCCGGAACCCACAAATGCTATTGGACATTCACCCACCCTACTACCACAGGCAAAATGCCTCACCAAAGGCAAAATGCCTTGACCAGGAGCCGACCCAAAATCCTCCACAATGGCCTACCCCACCCGGAAGACGCCCAGCCTAAAATTCTCACAGACCCACCCTAGGGTAGGACACACAATAAAAAACTCTGGCCCCGTGGCAGCACACATACTGGGCACGCTCATCCTCTTGCCATGGTCTGGTTGGTGGCTGCATGAGGGCGATCTGGAGCGGATTGAGATTTCCTGCTTCTTGTCTCTGATGAGTCTGTTCTCTGGCGTGATGATGGCCTGCTATCACTTTCCTCGCTGTCTGATCTGCTGCTGACACTTGGGCTACGCTGTCGTTGCTTCCCTGCTCCATTTGGTGGCGCCTTCTTTGGTTTTGCGGATGAGGCCTCCTCCACCTTCAGCTTTTCTTTCTTCCGTTTATGCTGCTTCCCCTGGACATGCCACCTCCACGACGTGGGGTTCTTGGAGACCTCCACGTCGCAGAGGCAGCAGTGGGGATAGTTTGGGTCTTTTTCCAAATATTTGTAGTCTGGACACGATGCGGCGATCAGGCTTCCTATTATTGAGAGTAAATAGAAACCTCTAACCAGACAAACACCAAGACACGTGCAGAAACATCCCAAAGGGCATGATATGATGGGGCAGAATATATGAACCGATGTTGAACACTTTCTCCACACCGCAGCTCAGCAGCACATCTACCTCATGGGGATTGCTGGTGGGGCTAATGTGCAACCATTGGTAATATTCCCAGAAGTACTTCGTCTTTTCAAGCGTGAAAATGACATAGGTTGGGATTCACGGCAACCTATGTCGACTGAGGGGGGGGGAACGCATGCACCAGCCTCATAAACAAATTACAGAGCACACACCAATATATTAGTTCAGTAGGTGCATGATCTCTTTTGTGGCCAGATTGAAGAACTGTGAGCCCCCCTCAGGCCCACCAGTGCCGGCCTTCTTCAGCCTCTTGGCATTGCGGGAAAGGGGGCATCCAAAATGAGCCAGGAAACCAAGGATGACACGGTGGAAGTGCAGACCGTCTTAAAAGCCCGTCTTTGCCAACTGGATGAAGTTGCTGGCAGTCAAGGGCATCCAGTCGAGGAAGATCCCCACGGTGAACGATCCGGCAGAAGTCTCAAAGGCTGCCGTAGGATTGGAAGGGGGCGGCAGTGCATCATCCATCGCAGGGGAAAAAGACTAGGCAGATGAAATGACGCCACGGGGTCATACTATCTGCTGCAAAGGGTCTGTGTTCCTCGGACCAAGGCGTCAGTTCTGCCCATTAAGCACAGTCTTTGTGCTGCAAACTCTGGAGACTTGGTGCCCGAGGCTTGGACTGTTTCACCACAATCAAACAGGCTGCAGCTGCCACTCAGCCCTGTGCATTGGCGCCTGGTGTAAATAGCATTGTATCCGTGTATGCTGCGAAGTGGACAGCCAAATTTCAGATGAAAACGAATTCTGCCAGTCCGCATTTTCAACGGACACGGAAAGTGGAAGTTGAGGGTTGGAGCCAATTTTTGAGATCGTTTTAGGAAGGTTCGCTGCTGAGCCGAAACTGATAGTTCAACGTTGATCCAAAAAAATATCATTCCAATGTAATTGTTTTTCCCCTGCTCATTGTAGGTACCTGGAACATGGCGCGCAGCTTAGTGTTGGGCTGATCATGGGGCGGGTATAATGGCCATTCAAATGAAGATGGCCGCAAACCGGCCAAAAATGTAGGACAAAAGTGAGTGAATGTGGTAAAACAATTGAACCAAGGAAATGGCTTTAATGGTTTTGTGGCCGGGTTATGTTCCCCCTCCCAGAGTCCGACCAAGTGCAGGGGGGGGGGGGATGAAATCACAACATGTCATGTGGTGATGACGGGAGGCTGCGCCCTGTGCTTTGCATGCTCTCTGCAGTTACCTGCGCCACCGCACACTTTCTCTGGCCCTTAGATGCAGCTCCTGGTCCGTCTCCTTCAAAAAGGGATGCCAAAAGAAACGGGCATTGGTACTTCCCAGTGCCATATGTCTATTCTGGACAAGAAATATTTGTATAGCCCGAGTCAGGCTCATGAGTGCCTGTTCCATGATGATCCAAAACAGACACGAAATTTATTCGATGTGTCGGCATCTACAGTGCACCAGCTGCGTTGCTGCCATTGCTTTCGTTTTGGGTAGTGTTTAATTTACGCCGAAAATGCCAAATGCGTTTGCATGCATTTGTAATTGTCGTCAGCAGGAGGCACAGGGTCAAGCAAAACTGCTGAGTCTCTGCAAATTCATAGATTGCTATGCAACACCAATGAGGTGATTTGGGAATCGTTACCCACACACAACCCACCAAGGTAGCAGTGCAGTGCAGCGCAGCGCAGCGCAGTGCAGTTTCCGGTCCCAGTCTGCTTCGTGTTCCAGCTATGCTTGACAAAAATTGATGGTCCCCAATTGACGCTCCCCCAACTCCCCATCCGACACATACTGGCGAACATTGTCCCCGTATTCCGTCACACTGGGTCTCAGTTAGCCACAGAGGATCACACAAAGCCCGAGCACAGGATCCGCGCTTTCTGCACCTATGCCCTGACGAAACTTGATTACATCACACATGGCGCCGACCTTCCAGCAGCCCCTCTGACAAACCTGCAGGTGATCACCAATCGACATTTCCGATATGTGTATCGGCTCCGCGAATGGGCTCCCCTGGACTCCCAAATGGACTCCCCACAAGTGCAACCAAACTGCAATTCAAAAGAACAACCCAGCATGCAAACACAACAAGCATTAGCCACGCACCAAAACTTGCAAACCACGTGGGCTCCGACTGAAAGTCACCGGGATGGGACCGGGTTTCATATTCTCCACAGGGGAGGGCACCCACAAGAAGCCCGGGTGGCACGGGACCAGTCCTGGGGATAGTGCGTATCACCGCTAGCGCGAGATACACACTTTTTGTTTTGGGGGATACACACACGATACACACTTCAGATGCCTGGGATACACATGTGATACATGAAATCCATGAAGAGAGAAACGAGATCTTGGCCATCCCCCACAGGAAACGAAATGAGAAAAGGGTTGGACACACATGTGGAACATAGCACAATTGACATGTGTGCATGCCAGGAATTGAAGTAGCGAACAACCGTTTCAGCAGAGCAGTGCCTCACCAACTGAGCTACAACTACCAGCTTGTAAATCTGTGCAGCAAAGCGTTGTTAGCTGAACATGATGTCTAGAAAAGAGCGCAAAAAGCGCACGCCAGAATGAGAAAAGGGTAGGACACACATGTGATACACACTCTTGAAAGTTAGGATACACACATGATACACACACCCAAGAGTTACAGATACACCAATTTCAGTTTTTGGGATGCATCTATCTCCAGGACTGCACGGGGCTTCATGGCTGCCTGAGCTGGATAAGACAATGCAATGGCAAAAGGTGGGCTGCCGGCGAACTTCAGGCAGGGCACGTTTTGAGGAAAAAACGCCCTGCAGAAAAAGCCCTGCAGAAAAAACACAGACACTTTGCCTCGAGAACATCGCGATTAAACTACAATATCGCATGTGGTGATCCGGTAGTTGGCAGCACGCTCTGACGGGCCAGAATTCTGGCAGACACAACACTGTTGTTTGAACATTGGAAATTGACAACAGCACCAACTGGGTACGTGTCAATATCATCGACATTCATGGCTGAAATTGCGAAAAACTAAGTTAGTCACGGTAAGCTTATTCTGAGACCATAAGATGCAGCAGGAACTGCCTAGCCCGTAGGCATCCCATTGTGCTACTGGAGCCCAGAAAAGACTGAGGGTTGAAAAGGATCAGCAGATTCCATTTCAAGCGCAATCACAAAGTGCTGCAGGGTCTAGCTTATGTCTTTTGGTTGCAAAGGACACCTCCTCAATGAACACCTCAAAGGACATCTCCTCTCGTCCATCAGCGTTAAAAACCAGACACCAAGAGTCAACGTGGAGTACACATGTGCCTGCAGTAGGGCCCCCTTCCAAAGACCGACTGGGCCGCCGTTCCCTGGCGCTCCTCTTGTCCTGCACCTGGCCGCCTGACACCTCTCCAATCAGGGGCGTAGATGCTGATTCCAACTTGCCGAGCTGAGCATCGAACCTACGTTGGAGGGGGAAGAGGGTACGGGCTAGCAAACCTACATGGGAGGAGGAAGTGGGTAAGGGCCAATACAGGCAGACTCTGTTCAGAATGAAGGTAGAATAAGAGGATCAAAGTGCTTGTACGGCACCTCTTCACGTAAGAACCACAGGCCCAGCAGCCGTGCTCCCCACGTTATACAATCCAGGATTTAGGTGGGCACCTACTGAACCAATATGTGGGTGTGCGCTCTGTAATTCTTTTATGAGGCTGGTGCATGCTTTCTCCCCCCTCGATGGACACCCCAACCAGATTTCCTGAGTGCAGAATGCGTGGGGTTTGATGAGATAGGAAAAGGTGCAGTCCTGGGACATATCGACGGGCGCTGAGACCCACCAAGCCATATAATCGATGAGCCTCTAGAGCATCGGAGTCTCTCATTGACACTGCTTCGGGATTCCAGTACAAAATTTGTTGTCCCAGGAGGTGCATCAGTTTGATATACCTCTGAATCGGATCAGGCAGAGGACACCCATTGTTCAACAGTGGGTGTGCAATGCACATTCCGTCAGGATCCTTACCGAGCTTGGGGAAAATATTTGCGAGTTTTTCCCAGAAGCTATTAATAAAAGTACCCTTTTCGCCTCTTCACAGCCGAACTTGAAATCTCCACGGCATCCTCTTTTGGGTTGTTGAATTGCCTCAGCCTCAGGTTCATAATACCTTTGAGACTTCTCCGACACGTTGAAGACTGAACGGTAGAGAGAGACCAGATTCTGCACATAGTGGTTTGGGATGTTCTTCTTTGCGTATAGATAAAGGGCATGTACAATTAGGTCCGTCAAAACGTTTGCCCATAGGTGCCGTGCATCCCAACGTATGTCGTTTTCATGCTTGAAAAGACGAAGTACTTTTGGGACGGGGCTCATTGCAATCCAGTCGGCTAAAGTGCGCAATTCGGCGCCCGTGAAGGTTGGTAGGCCGAATTCCTCCTTTGTTGCTGGGCAAAAAGGGCAGCAGTCATTGCATTGTGGACTGTGAGTCCCCAGAAACGTGTTCAACTGGGCCAAATCTGGGTATGTCTTTAATCGAAGCGGTTTCCCATTTACACCACGTGTCAGGGCTTTCTCTATGGCAGGCACCATTCTGTGCGTATTGAGAAGACCCTTGAGTTGATGCCCATCATCTGGCCCCACATAGCGTGCAATTGCAAGTTGCATGATTGTCTGATGCGGACTTCTGGCCTCAGGTAAACTGAAGACCAAGACGGGGGACTTCAAGTCACAGTCTCCGTAAAGGTTGCAGGCATCCACGAAAAGTAATAGTGAGGGTGAGTAATCACCCTCACTAATACCAGCCTGATAAAAGAATTACAAAGCGCATACCAATATGTTGGTTCAGTAGGTGCCCACCTGGAATACTAAATTGTATAACGTGGGGAGCACAGGAGTGCAAAAAAATTGTAGTTTTGTGCAGTTATGTCTTGCGGTAAATGCTTGTAGAAGAAATATTGTTTTTTTTGCAATAAACGCGATTACAAAAAAATCGTAAGACGTGAGCATGGTAGGGCCGGGTTGAGGGGGGGGGGTGTCCACACACCACTACTATTTCAGTGAACCCGTCATCGCAAGCAGCGTGTTGCACTTCATGGAGTACATCATAGGGCTCATCATAGGATCTGCTGTCCGCTGTCTCTTTGAAGGCGGGCTGTCATGCCACTCGCTCGTTGTGAAAGCCCTTGATGAAGAATTGCTGAAGTGGGATCTCGGATGGTTTTGCCAGCCCGTGCCAAGAAAAATGCAAGCAGAGCTGCTGCACCATCCGCCAAGCTGACAGACGAGGTAAAATGTCACGGCCATTGCTGAGATATTGCACAAGCGACTCAGGAAGCATACCATAGTCCACAGGTAAGGTTGGCCTAATGCCATCCCCGTTGCACGCCTGGCTCCTGAAGCAGCACGGTTGTGAAATCCCTCTTGAACGGCTGCAGTCTGAGGACAGTAAAGGGCGCTAACGGTGCATGCAAGCTATTGGTGGAAAGGGATATGCATCCGAAAAGGTAACCAACATGTACAAGTGTCAGGACCCTCGACTCAAGAATCATACCATAGTCCACAGGTAATGGTGGGTCTCTGATATCCCTGATGCAGGCTTGGCCCCCGGACCAGCACGGCTGTGCAATCCCTCTTGAACAGCTGCATTCTGAGGACAGGAAAAGGCGCTAATGGTGCATGCAAGCTATTGGTCGAAAGAGATATCCATGGGAAAAGCTGACCAACATGTAGCCCCCCCCCCCTGTTGTACAGTATACACCCCTGCGCAATGGTTCCCTCACAGCCCCAAGTGACGCTTCCCTCGCCCCCCTGATTACTATGCAATGGACCCGTAACACAGAACAAGTCATGCAGCAAACATACCATAGTCCATAGGCAACAGTGGCCTCCTGTCATCACCATTGCGGGTCTGGCTCCTTGAACAGCATGGCTGTGGAATTCCTCTTGAAAAACTGCCGTCTGAGGCCAGTAAATGGTGCCGAGAGTGCACGCAAGCTGTTGGTTGAGAGGGATATGCATCGGCAAAGCTGAGCGGTGTGTACAAATGTCAAAGCCCTGGCAGAGCTAATTCACCAGCGTGGGAAACACACCAGCTGACGCTCCTTGTTTATCAGGCTCTGAAAAGTTGCGTGAGATAGATGGATCCCTCCGCTCCGTACCATCTGGTTGCCAGCCTAGCAGAGAGGCAATCATAGAAGGGAGTGTTGGGGGGGGGTGACCCACCCTGCCCTCCTCTCCATACAACACCACCCTGAGAAGCCCATGTATGTGCAAAGCTGACTAATCTATCCAAATGTCAGGGCAACAAAGATACCACGGTCCCCAGGTAGGTTTGGCGTTCTGCTATAGATTGACTGTGAGGAGGAGCGTCGTGAGGGCGACCGTGATGAATGCCTACTTCTTGTCTCTGACAATTCTGTCCTCCGGCGTGACGAATAGTGCCGTGATGGCGATCGTTGTGATTGCCTTGATTCTGACGAGTCCCTCCCCCGCCGAGGGATAGCTCACAGACTACTGCAGAGATGTTCAGATGCATACTCATGTCCGGCGAGAAGAGGCATCGACAAGCTACCATTTTGGATGGTTCAGGCCTACGGCTTGGCCACCCCTCTCCCCTGTTGGCGACCAGACGGGTGGGTATTGGCAAGGTTGTCCGAGTCCAAAGCTCATTAATGTGTACCAATGTCAGCACACATACCACGATCCGCAGGCAGGGTCGGTCTTCTCTCATGGCGGCTGCTTGACGGCTATCTGTCTGTCATTGACCGCGATGAAGAGTGCCGTGATGGTGAGCATTGTGATCGACTGCTTCGTGCTTCTGACGAGTCCCTCCCGCTCCGAGAAATAGGGCCTAAGGACAAAGCAGTTAACAACTGCTCACAGACTACAGCAGGGTTCTTGGGATGCATACTCATGTCCAGCGAGAAGAGGCATCAGCAAGCTAAAATTTTGGTTGGTTCAGGCCTACAGCTTGGCCACCCCTCTCCCCTGTCGGCGACCAGACAAGTGGGCATTGGCAAGGTTGTGCAAGTCCGAAGCTCATTACTGTGTACCAATGTCAGCACACATACCACGGTCCCCAGGCAGGGCCGGTCTTCTGTCATGGCGGCTGCTTGATGGGTATCTGTCTGTCATTGATCACGACGAAGAGTGGCATGATGCTGATCGTTTTGATCGACAGCTTCGTGCTTCTGAGGAGTTCCTTCCCCGCCGAGCAATAGGGCCTGAGGACAAAGCGGTTTACAACTACTCACAGACTACTGCGGAGAAATTCAGGTTCAAGCTGATGTCACATTGTTCCCCCTTTTGTACTTGTCGCTTCTCCTTATCCAGGCGCCGACCCAATATCCCCCACAATGGCCTACCCTATCCGGAAGCCCACCCAGCCTAAAATTCTCACAGACCCAACCTAAGGTAGGACACACACAAAAAAAGCTTTGGCCCCGTGGCAGCAGACATACTGGGCACGCTCATCCTTTTGCCATGGCCTGTTTGGTGGCTGCATGAGCGCGATCAGGAGTGGCGTTGAGATTTCCCGCTTCTTGTCTCTGATGAGTCTGTTCTCTGGCGTCCTGCTTGATACTCCCCGGCCGGGACACCATTGCGGCCTGAGGACAAAGCACTTGACCGCTACTCACAGATTACCACGATGCACATGGATGCACATGAATAAGTCCATTCTCCAACGATGGACATAAATTTGTCCCTCTCTGCTCCAAGAACCCTCACCATGCAGACCCTGTGTTGTTGCTCGCCTAGCTCCGAAGCTAAACAAAACATACAAATATCAGAGCCCCGCAACCAAACATACGATTGTCTGAAGGAGATGATGGCCTTCTATCACGTTCTGGTTGACGGCTGCCTCCGGGGTAGCGTTCTGATCGCTGGCTTACTCTCCGTGATGAATTCGTTTTTTGGGTGGGCTGCTGGCTTTGTGCTGCCGCCGCAGGGGATAGTGATCTGCTCCCCACAGACCAACTCTCGATAGATGGTGACCTGTGCCTACTGTTGCGCCGTTTGTCTTCTGGTTGAAGCTTCCGTGGAGGGCTCCTGTCTTGGATGGTTTCGCTGCTTTCAACGCTGTGGTGTCTTCTTAGATTCAGCCTTGGGCTTTCCTCGCTGCTTGTCCTGCTGCTGACACTTGGACTACGCTGTCTCCCCTTCCGTGCTCCCTGTGGTGACGCCTTCTTTGGTTTTGGTTTTCTTGCCAGCTTTGCTGGTGGCTTGGCCTTCTTTGGTTGTGGTGTAGGTGCCCCCTTTCGAACCGCACTGGATGGCGCTGACGTTCTGGATGCCGCGGAGGGTTTTGAGGTGGTGAATTTTGTGGATGGGGTAGATGGCGGTGGTACTTTTACAGGCCGACATGCCTCGACGTTCTGATCACACGAGGTGTGGCTGGACAGCATTGCGACTGCAAATAGACCCGTGGATTTAGAGTATTGGCAAATGTACGGCACTGACAACCGACTCAAGAGAATATCTCCAAACGAAAATGAAGTCTGCACGTGGTCCTCGCCGCCAAATCAGAAGCTGTGGCATCACAGCAATAACCTTTTCATCCTGCATGACATCAACGGTGAACTTAAAACTGTCTTCTTCACGGATGTTGACGTCTTTGCGCTGGCAACGTGGGAATTGCAGTTGGAGAAGCATACGGTGCTGAAAACTGCCCAGTTGGGGACACCGGGCAAGAATGCAGGCTTCCACAGCCTGTGATACGCAGAGGAGGCACAGGGCAACACCAACGACTTCTCAAATCTAAATGTGCCGGCAACAATGCCATAAGAAGGCACAAACCTGGAATGTCTCTAGGTCACTCCACTCCTTGGCGATGAACACCAAAGATCTCACCCCGTTTTGTGCTGCTGCGTGCCATGGGGAGTCGCCTGGAAGGGTGGTGAAAATTCGCCGTAACATGTTGCCAAGCTCCCGAGGGGTAGCACCAGTACACGTTTTGAACCCCCCTCGCCAGGACATATGGAAGGATCGAAGTTCCTTGGGACTTGGGACTTGTTCACCGTCTGGGGCAGCAATCTGCACACAGATGCTGGGTACTAGTACACTTGGGCATAACACACAACAGACGCACAGGGGGGGGCGTGGCAACGGGCCATACACCGACTACCTCCCACTTTCCAGCCAATTTCAGGGTGGGGAGGGGAAGCTGTGGGGGGGGCTGGGTCGAGGGGGGGTCTTGGGCCGGCTGAAGGGGAGGGGGGCACCCGGACCCCAACATATATGGCTTAAAATGACCCCCTCATCGCGGTAGACATTTTTGCAGTATGTATGTTGGCAAAAGAAATTGCAACAGGGAGGGGGGGTCATGGTAGATCAATTCCCGACCGGGGTCAAAATCAGAATTGGCTGCCTCAACCCTGCCTTATCTGGGGCTCAAAAGTGGGCGGAGATGCTACATTACCCCAGCATCCATTATTGGGTTCTCCTCAAAAAACAGAGTATTTTGAGTATAGACACATGGGGTGGGAAATTTTTTTTTCACCCTCTATTTCTTCAAGCAAAATTTGCTTCGGGCGCCTTCAGCGCCGATTGTCCGGCACTTTCCAGCCAATTTCCAGGGAGGGGGGGGGGTCGGCGTAAGGGGTCCGGTGCCGGCGAGCCCCCCGTGAACGGACGGCTCTCGTGTGCGTAAGCTGGGGCAATCTCCACCTAAGAGTTTGTATCCCAACTGCAACCCAAAGCAAGAGGCACAAATTACCTGTGCCAAGTGCATGGTTGTCTCATCCCAAACGGACCCTTGAGCGTTCGGATCATCTTGGGGGTCCCGCACACATGGATGTTTACGTTGGTACCCTGGTCCATAATTTACCAGGACCTCCGACCCTTTTATGATTGCCTTTGTAGTTACCAAACCAGAAAGGTGCACAAGACCCCCGAGCAACGGGATGCGTTGGGGACTAGCGATTTGCAAATTTTCCACCATGGTTTGCAAAGCTGGCCCCTCCATAGCGCGGAATAGGCTTACGAATTCCTTCCAGGACAAGAGCCCGCGGGACAAGGGTATAGTAGAACGTAGCATCAGACTCCTTCCATGCCTCCACAAAAGTGTTCAACGTTCCATACATAAGGGTCCAAAGATGCTTCTCAGGATAATCAGAGGTTGAAAACAACCCATAGCCCGCTGCTGGTATGTAGGATTTCATGACTACAATCCCATGGCAAAGTGTACTCAGAGCATGCTCAGTTTGGAAATCTTTCAGCCACTTTTGGTAAAGACGCTGCAATGGATGCCTCCCCTATGAGAAAGCATGGGTACATGAATTCGATGTGCGGGACTTGCTGTGGATGGGTACAAGCAGATTTTTCCTTCACTGCTGACAACCGCTGGCCATGGGCTGGAGAGGCAGTATATTATCATTCATCGAGGAAGCAGGACCAGTGGCGAGGCCTCCAAAACCAGAGACGTCAAGAGCGTACTTGGATGGTTGGCTAACCCCTAGGCGGGTGAAGTAAAGCAGCATAACCTCGCATGGCAGCACTCAACACACACCGCTTCCAAAGGTCTCACCAATTGACTGTCCTCTGCTGCTTCGGCGTTCTCGCTGAGACTTTCCTACTCACGGCCAGGTGCTTCCGACTCCACATCCTTAGGATCCACATGCTTAGGATCATGTGCTCTTCTCTGTGCGTGGGCCTTTCCATCTGCCTGTAAGCAGATGTTCGGATGAAGTAAATGCGGGAAACTGACTTTAACGACAGTGGTGCCATCGTTCTATCATTGCATCAAGATGGTTCCATCAATGCACAAGAATGATCCAAACAGACAGACGAACCTGCTTCCCGGCATTGGTTGTTTCGGCCTCCGCAGCCGCTCTCTTCTGCTTGTCGAGCTCTTCTGCTCTCCTCTGTGCTGGGACCTGTTCCTCTGTCTGCAAGCAAATTTTGGGCTGAAACACATGCAAGAAAACCACTTTCACCACGCCAGAAGACAATGGGGCCATCATTCCATCATCGCTGGTTCAATCGGTGCACAAGAGCGTATCCCGACACTCAGCGCACACCTGTTCCAACGATCCCAGCCACTGACCAGTTCTCGCGTCCATTAGGGCGGAACCGCTGAGACTTTCCTTCTCCAGGCCGTGTGTTTCCGACTCCACATCCTTAGGATCCACATCCTTACCATCATCTGCTCTTCTCTGTGCTTGGACCTTTTCATCTGCCTGTAAGCAGATGTTCGCATGAAGTGAATGCAGGAAAATGACTCTAACGACAGTGGTGCCATCATTCTATCATTGCATCATGGTGGTTCTGGCAATGCACAAGAATTATTTGAACACACAAACGAACCTGCTTCTCGGCATTGGTTATTTCGGCTTCCTCAGCCGCTCTCTTCTTCTTGTCGAGCTCTTCTGCTCTCCTCTGTGCGCCGACCTGTTCCTCTGTCTGCAAGCAAATTTTGGGCTGAAGCACATGCAAGAAAACCACCTTCAACAACGCCAGAAGACAATGGGGCCATCATTCCATCATCGCTGGTTCAATCGGTGCACAAGAGCGTATCCCGACACTCAGCGCACACCTGTTCCAACGATCCCAGCCACTGACCAGTTCTCGCGTCCATTAGGGCGGAACCGCTGAGACTTTCCTTCTCCGGGCCGTGTTCTTCGGACTCCACATCCTTGGGATCCACATCCTTAGGATCATCTGCTGCAAAGGAGAAGGCCCAACGAGAGAGAACGACGAGCCGGCCAGGAAAAAGACCGAGACACGCACCAAAGCGGAGGCAGGGAAAAAGTGCATGCCAGGGAGAAGGGTAGAGGAAAGGGTAAAGAGCAACGAAGCCAAGAAAGGAACAAGGGGTAGCCAGCGGCCGAGCACGGGGCGCGCACAGGGAAGGGGGCACGGCAGGCACACCGCGAGCACAACACCGCACCGAGACACCAGAGAGGGGAGCTCCAGAGGGACAAGAGAAGAGCGGCACCGCGCACCACGACACGCACAGCACAGACACCACACACACCGCACACACCGAACGAGCCCCAACAGCCCGGCCAGTAGGCGGGCAGTCGGGGGAGGGACAGCGCCTGACCTCAGACGCCCCTCACAATGGTGGAAGGCACCCCCCCCCGGGGAGGCCCTTCCGCCAACCCCACAGCGAGCAACGATGGCCCGCAATGGGCGCACGCTGTGGGGCCGGTGCTGGGTCCCCACACCCGCACCGACCGCACTCAGGACACACGGGTCGCGGAACCCTGGCTGCCCGCTCCAGAGGACGGGCGGCTGGGGGAGGGACAGCGCCTGACACCAGGCGCCCCTCACAACGGTGGCAATCCACCCCCCCGGGGACGGCCCCCCACCACCCCCGCGGCACGCAGCCCCCACAGGGCATGCAGGCCAAGGGGACAGAGTTGGGCCCCCACACCCACACACCCGCGCCCACAGCACGTGGGTGGCGGACCCCAACAGCCCGCCCAGTGGGCGGGCAGTCGGGGGAGAGACAGCGCCTGACCTCAGACGCCCCTCACAATGGTGGAAGGCACCCCCCCCGGGGACGCCCTTCCGCCACCCCCACAGCGAGCAACGCCGGCCCGCAAGGGCGCACGCTGTGGGGCCGGTGCTGGGTCCCCACGCCCGCACCGACCGCACCCGGGACACACGGGTCGCGGAACCCTGGCTGCCCGCTCCAGAGGACGGGCGGCCGGGGGGGGGATAGCACCTGACACCAGGGGCCCCTCACAACGGTGGCAGTCCATCCCCCCGGGGACGGCCCCCCACCACCCCCGCGGCACGCAGCCCCCACAGGGCATGCAGGCCAAGGGGACAGTGTTGGACCCCACACCCACACACCCGCGCCCACAGCACGTGGGTGGCGGACCCCAACAGCCCGCCCAGTGGGCGGGCAGTTGGGGGAGAGACAGCGCCTGACCTCAGACGCCCCTCACAATGGTGGAAGGCACGCCCCCTGGGGACGCCCTTCCGCCACCCCCACAGCGAGCAACGCCGGCCCGCCAGGGTGCACACTGTGGGGCTGGTGCTGGGTCCCGACGCCCGCAAAACCGCACCCGGGACACACGGGACGCGGAACCCTGGCTGCCCGCTCCAGAGGACGGGCGGCCGGGGGAGGAACAGCGCCTGACACCAGGTGCCCCTCACAACGGTGGCAGGCCAGCCCCCCCCGGGGACGGCCCCCCACCACCCCCGCGGCATGCAGCCCCAACAGGGCATGCAGGCCGAGGGGACGGTGTTGGGCTCCAACACCCACACACCCGCGACCACAGCACGTGGGTGGCGGACCCCAACAGCCCGCCCAGTGGGCGGGCAGTCGGGGGAGGGACGGCGCCTGGCCTCAGACGCCCCTCACAATGGTGGAAGGCACCCCCCCCGGGGACGCCCTTCCGCCACCCGCACAGCGAGCAACGCCGGCCCGCAAGGACGCAAGCTGTGGGGCCGGTGCTGAGTCCCCTCGTTCGCACCGACCGCACCCGGGACACACGGGTCGCGGAACCCTGGCTGTCGCTCCAGAGGACAGGCGGCCGGGGGAGGGACAGCGCCTGACACCAGGCGCCCCTCACAACGGTGGCAGGCCACCCCCCCCGGGGACGGCCCCCCACCACCCCCGCGGCACACAGCTCCCACAGGGCATGCAGGCCGCGGGGACGGTGTTGGGCTCCCACACCCACACACCCGCGCCCACAGCACGTGGGTGGCCGATCCCAACAGCCCGCCCAGTGGGCGGGCAGTCGGGGGAGGGACGGCGCCCGGACTCAGACGCCCCCCACAATGGTGGAAGGCACCCCCCCCGGGGACGCCCTTCCGCCACCCCCACAGCGAGCAACGCCAGCCCGCAAGGGCGCACACTGTGGGGATGGTGCAGGGTCCCCACGCCCGCACCGACCGCACCCGGGATACACGGGTTGCAGAACCCTGGCTGCCTGCTCCAGAGGACGGGCGGCTCGGGGAGGGACAGCGCCTGACACCAGGCGCCCCTCACAACAGTGGCAGGCCGGCCCCCCCGGGGACGGCCCCCCACCACCACTGCGGCACGCAGTCCCCACAGGGCATGCCGGCCAAGCGGACAGTGTTGGGCCCCCACAGCCACACACCCGCGCCCACAGCACGTGGGTGGCGGACCCCAACAGCCCGCCCAGTGGGCCAGCAGTCGGGGGAGGGACTGAAGCGGTATGGGGTGCCTCACCCATACCCGCTGCCCAGCCTGTGGCGCTCTTCTCATCGGGAATTTTCCTGGGCTGATTCCCAGCCTTATGGCGTCGCGGTTTCTGTGGAATCTCTGTAAAATACCCCAGAAATCGTCTTTTCTCGTCATTTTTGGGCTGGCGACGACAATCGTCGCCTGCGCGACGCAGCCCCAGATCGAAGTTTTATTTCTCAATTTCTGGAGTTTTTAATCAATTTTATTGTTGATTTATCGTTTTTAGAAATATAGGAATATAACGTGACCTTTTTCGCGGCGTTCTGCGAAGGTCAATTTTTGCGAAATCAGTCACGTTCACGATTTTTTTGAAAAATACTGAGGCCATCCCAGGAATCAGCCAGGCGCCCATGGTGTGACCCAACAGTGGCTCTCTTCATATATAGTTTGAATTGGGACAGAAACGCTTCGTGTCGGCTAAGCTACGTGTTGGGGGGAGACACGCGAAATGAGTGTTTTTGGCTCAAAAATCACTATATTTCACTGTTTTTCGCCCAAAAACCATTGTTTGGCCCAGTTTTGGCAGGATCTCAGTGGAGATCCTGATGGCGACGACTCGTAGCCGTCAGTTTTTCTGATGGCAGCGACGCCGCCGCCTTCATTTCGTCCTCTTTTCTAAGCTATTTTATAGTATAGAAGTGTTACATATACGTATTACTTGTCTACATGTTTATGTGGTCTACATATACCTTCATCTCTTGCCTAGGACGCCAGATTGTGTCATGGCCGAGGCAAGGATCACAGAATTCTTTGGAGAAACCCAAACTGATGGAAGATCAGTAAGAATTTAATGAGGAAGTCTTGGATTTCATGGGATTGGGGTCGTGCATGCCAAGGGAAGCTTGGAGGTTGCCCTCCCCCAAACCTCTTCAAAAGATTTCTGCCGACCTCAGACGCCCCTCACAATGGTTGAAGGCACCCACCCCGGGGACGCCCTTCCGCCACCCCCAAAGCGAGCAACGCCGGCCCGCAAGGGCGCACGCTGTGGAACCGGTGCTGGGTCCCCACGCCCGCACCGACCGCACCCGGGACACACAGGACGCGGAACCCTGGCTGCCCGCTCCAGAGGACGGGCGGCCGGGGGAGGGACAGCGCCTGACACCAGGGGCCCCTCGCAACGGTGGCAGGCCACCCCCCCCGGGGACGGCCCCCCACCACCCCCGCGGCATGCAGCCCCCACAGGGCATGCAGGCCGAGGGGAGAGTGTTGGGCTCCCACACCCACACACCCGCGCCCACAGCACGTGGGTGGCGGACCCGAACACCCCGCCCAGTGGGCGAGCAGTCGGGGGAGGGACGGCGCCTGGTCTCAGACGCCCCCCACAATGGTGGCAGGCCTGAGACTCGTCCACCCCACGAGGGCTAAGCAGGACGCCCACACCGGCCCACGGGTGACCCCGGACGGCCTGGACCTCCACGTCAGGGGCTACCGCCGCCGGGGCGGCCTATCCCCCCCCACGCGTGGGGCGGCGTACCACCTGCCGGCAGCCCTCATGTAAATCCTCCGCGACGTACTCGCGGAAAGCGAGCACCAAGAGCCTAACGTGGACGTGGCATGGCCCGAGCCCCTGCGCCCCCGGCCCCACGCGCCGACGCCGTTGTGGTTGGTGACCACGAACGACCAATGCACCCAACCGACGCGGCAAGCGCAGCTCCGGGCCGAGTGGGTAATGGTGCAGGTGGGGGCAGGCCAGCCCAACCCCGTGGGCTCCCCTGTGGCACCGCCCTGCTGGTAGCTACGGGGGTGCCGCACGACCCACACATGGCAGTGCACGCGCTGGAGGACCAGCTGGAGGACACAGGGCACATGGTGGTGCACCAGCGCGGCTTGGCTCAAGGAACATGTGACGGCACTTTGGTCCTGGGCAATCACGATCGCCGGAGCCGAGATCCGGCTGCACGACTACCCGGCGATCAGCCCTGGCGACAGCAGGGCGCTGAGCGTGGACCAACTGACCCCCAGCCACCCCGACGTCCGGTGACACTCCACCGACCTCAACGCGGGGTGGCTCAGCCCCACCGGGTACTACTGGATCCCGGAGGCCTGGGGCCACACCTCTTCCGACGCGTCCGGGGGCGGACCCTGTAAACACGCCACCAGCGTCGCTCTCGCCGCCGACCTCACCCGCACGTGGGCGGTGGCCATCTCGGGCACGGTGCCCAACGGGGAGGGAGTGGCCGCCTCCCTCCCCCTACAATACGGTGCCCACCGGCCATGGGTCCACACGGTGGACGCCGAAGTCATCCTCCACCTCCTGCGGCACGCAGATCGCGAGCGGACCACGGGGGTCCCCGCGGGCGCAGCGAAGGTGGTCAACCAGATGCCCCTGCGGTGGCTCCGGGACAGCCTGTGCGCGCGAGGGCAACACGCCGGGCACTCGTTCTGGTACGTCCGAGCCACCTCGCACAACAGTGACGCCCTACTGCACAAGGCAGACTGGGCGGCGTCCCAGGACACTGTCCTGCAGAACACGTCCCCGGACCCTGGCTACGCCCAACTCATTGTCGCCGGCCGTGACGGCCATCCCGATCTACGGCCCCCCACGATGCGGGTGCTCAGTGAGGTCGCGCAGCGGGCGCAGATGGACCATGCGCTGACGCACCGGGGACACACAGCTTTGGGCGCGGCCCACGCCACAGCCTATGTCCACGCCCGGGACCTCACCGCGACGGCCACCAACTGCCGGGCGCTGCGGGCCGGAGACCGCCACACGCCGGTGCAGCGCAGGCTCCGCGTCCAAAAGGAGCGGCTCTCTGGCGTCGCCGTCGTCCCACAAATGTGCCTCTTATGCGGCAGCCCGGAGGAGACCCCAGTGCACATGCACGTCGGGTGCGCCCACTCACAGCTCCTCTGGCCCCACTACCGCCAGGCAGTACACGAGGCGGCCCGCCACCTCCTACCCGGGGACAAAGCCCTGTGGGTGGCCTCGTGGCGCTCCGCAGGCGCCGCATGGATGGAAGTCTTCTGCTCCGGACTGGTGCCTGAGGACGCGGAGGCGCAGCTCTGCGCCATAACCCGCTACGACCCGCCGGGAGGGACCTCTGTGGACAATTTCCTCCACCACATGCTCCGGCTGGGGGACTTCAGATGGGAGCTTCGCAACCACCGGCTGGAGCAACTCCTCCGGGAGCCCCAAAGCGCGGCTGCCCGGGCACACCGATGGCTCACTGCGGCGGAGGGCGACCACCCTTGCCCTCCCCCGCGCCCTGACAAGGACTTCGTAGCTTCCCTCCGTGTCGTGAATTGCACTCTGGAGTGCCCGCCCCAAGAGGGCCCCCACCCGTACCAGGACCTGCCGGGGGGGTTCTCGAAGCACCTACAAGACGCCCTCTTCCCACCGTGGATCATCGGGCGCGGCTCCATGACCGCGTGGGAGGCGCCTATCGTGGGTGACGAATGGGCGCGCGAGTGGAGCAGGTGGTGCGCCACCACGCGCGCCCTGGAGACTCCTGCGCAACGATACGCCGCCATCCCGCTCGAGGGATGGGGGCCGGACACCCGGCCGAGACCCACCGTGATCCGCGGGGCGGGACCTGACCACCCGTGGGACGCAGCGACGGGGGAATGGCTGCAAGCGGCCCCGGGGCCACAAACGGGATGGACTGGGGACGTGTTCTCACTCGTCAGGACACCCGTCCCCCCCCGCATCCTACTTCACGCCGCCAACGTACTCCGGGCTACGGAGATACGCAAATGGGGACACGCCGCGGCCACCGTCCGGTGGCACCCCCCAAAGGACGGGGCCGCCCAGCTCGCCGTGGCGCACTTCAAAGCTGGGGGGCCGGTATACGACGACGCCCTGTCCCGGCTGGGCGACACCCAGGGGCCCTTGCTCCTCATGCTCCCCACCGACATTGCAGCCGCGCTGCGCCAGGAGCTGGACGCCTGCGAAGGGCTGCGAGTGGGAGGGGAGGCAGTCGCGGACAGCACCCTGCTGGCCCTCCTCCACCGAGACACCGGGAACGGGTGCCGATGGGATGCGCTGACGCCCCACCTCACCGGGCGCCCTGTGTACATGGCAACCCCCCCCCAGGGGCACCCCCACCCGGCGTGGGACGACCTCATCGCCGCCTTCCACGACCACGGGATTCTCCCTGACGACACGTGGCGGGAGATCCAGCGGAAGACGCTTGGCAGGGACTACCGGCGCCGCGTCCGCGCCCGCCTGCTGGAGATCCGGGACCCCCTCCGACAGAGGTGGGACAACCTCTGGCTGCGCCATCTCGACCCTTGGTCGCCGCCCCCCCACCTCCCGCACACCTGCCGGCTCTGCGGGGACTGTGACACGGTGTCCTCCGCAGCATCGGCAGGCGCCAACAGGTGCGCGCGATGCGCCCAGGTGGCCGCGTGCCCCTGGCTCGAACCTCCCGCAGGCCCGCGCAGGCGCACAGAGGAGGAGGCCCTGCACCTGCGCATCGAGGAAGCACACACCCCCTCACACGAACGCGCGGGCCCCGCGGGCGCTGCCCTTCTGTGGATCCACGTGCCTCTGCGGGACCCCACATCCGTTGCGCATCTGTCGCACGTGTTCGCGCCCTGACCCCCACCCGCCATCGCCCTTTGCAGAGCCCGCAGTACGATGCCACGCCGACGGGGGGATGGGCGGGGACACACCAGGACCTACCGCAAAGCGCAGGAGGCGGCCTTCCGGGGCCTGGTGACGGACGCGGTGGCGGAAGCGCACGAGGCGCACCCTGCCGCACGGCGTGACCTTACGGGCAGTGCGAGGGCTTTCCTCAACGAGACCGCCCTCCCAGCCGTCCGGGCACTGAACCGAGCGGGGTCCCCTACGCTGCTCCCGGCGATGCATCGGATTGTGAACGCCGTCCAGCCGGGTCTCATCAGCCCGGGGGCGGCCCTCTACGGGCACTGGATGGGGTGGCGCGAGTCAAAATGGTCGGGCCGGCCCCTATCCATTGGGGATACCCTGCAGCTGACTGGAGCGGGGTCCGCCATGTCCCTCCACAGCAGCGCCCCAGCCCTGCTGCACGCCCTCAGGACGCGCTACCCCAGGGACGCGGCCCCGCACCTGAACCAGGCGCGGGCCACGTACCCGGGGGGAGTGTCCGAGCTGGATGCGGCGCTCGGCCATCTAGACCCACCGGACGAGGACCTGGAGGTGGGCGAGATCACGGTGTTCGTGGAAGGCGCGGACGAGGCGTCCGCCCGCCCCCGGCCGACCAACCCGGTGTACGACGGCACCAGGCCTACCCCCCCGTATGCCATCGTATGCGGGGCGTTCCCCAGGGAGCCCACTTGGTGCCCCGCCCTCCCGCCGGCGACGCATGCGCCCCGCGGCTGGGCTAACCCATACCTGTCCCCCCCCCTCTCCAGAACCAGGGGTGCCCACCACAGGGGGCAGGTCCTCTGGCAAAAGTGCCCTGGCGGCCCCCTGCTCCTCCTCGTTGTCGCGACCCGCGGGGACCCGGAGCGGGTCCTGGGGATCACCCCCACCCGCCTCTATGGGGCAGCACCCGTACCCCGCCCACCCCTCCCGGCGCCCGCGGCGCGGGACGGAGTGAACACCTTCCTGCGAACACAGGAGGTCACCGCCGTTACGGGGGTCCACCTAGTGCGGCTCCCCCCGACACCACCCGACGAACCCTGCGGGCCCAGGGCCCTGGGGCCCGCCCCAGACTGGGAGCTGTGGCGCGACGCGTGGGCCGCGTGGCTCCCCCGCCTCCCCTCCCAATGCCGATGGATGGCCGCCAGCCACCGGCCGTGCGGGGCTGACGCCACAGCCGGCCCCCCACCCCCTCCCCCCCTCCCCCCAGCAGAACACCGCACGGCACTGCCCACGGCACGGCACTGATGCACCAGGAGGTAGTGGGAAGGGCGCGCCTGCCACCACGCATGCCTACCAGGATAATAGTCATGGCAGACTCTGATGGCTCCCCCCAGCAGGACGACCGCCACCACCGCCGGTCCCGCTCCCGCTCCCCCGCCTCCCCGGAGTGGAAGGGGGAGACCCCCGCGGAGCGCGAGGAGCGGAGACTGGCGGAGGCGGCGGTGCTGGTCGGGCCGCCGCCACCGGCCCAGGAGCCTGAGCTAGCCGAGGTGACCGCCCCCCCCCGCCCAAGCAGCAAGCCCTGCCGCCCCGCCCCGGGAGGGGGCCCCAGACGCGCAGGAAGCGGAGACCGCAGCCCCAGCGAGCCACGCCGCGGCCCCGAGCGTGGCCCCCGGCACGCAGCCGACACGGGGGGTAGCCCCGGAGAAGGAACCGGGCGCATCGCCGAGGGCTGCTGCAGCCGCAGAGGAGAGCGAGGAGGGCGCGCGAGGGGTTGCAACCGCGGCCCCGGCGGGCCGCGCCACCGCCTCGGCTGGCCACGCCGCGACCCCCAGCACGCCGCGAAAGCGGGTGATGGACCCCGCAGGGGCCACGGGCGCCTCGCCGGCGGCCGCCGCAGCAGCAGCACTGGGCAAGGAGAGCGTGAAGTACCGCGCCCACGCTAACCCCACCCACACCCACACCAGCCCCCCCAAAGCCGTTCCCCCCTAATCCCTCTCCCCCGCGGCGGGCGCGGCACGTCCGCCCCCCGGCGCCCGAGCGCTCGCCGCCGGGCGTCACGCTGCCGCAGCTGCAAAGACAGCGGGACGCCTGGCGCGTGATCCACGAAGGAGGGGACGGCGCGCAGGCAGAGCTGCGTGCCAGCCACAGGAGCGCGGAGCGGGGGGCAGGAGGCGACAGGGGAAGTGCCCAGGAGCGCACGCAAGGAGCAGGACAGGGCACGCGCGGCAGGGAGCAAGGGCGCAGCAGCAGGGGGGGGCAGAGCGCAGGCAGCGGACGGCGCGACTCAGGGCAGGGGGCCGGGAAGGGACCAGGGCACTGGAAGGGGACGCAGGGGCGTGGGCAGGGAGCCGATGTGCAGGGAGCGGGGCGAGGGGCGGTGGGCGAGCGGGTGGGCCAGGGCGTGGGGGACAGGGGGAGGGACCCGCGGCACCGGCAGGGGGCCAGAAAGGGGCCCAAGGGCAAGGGCAAGGGCGCCGCGGGCCCCAAGGGACAGACGGGACGGGGCATGGGAGCCCGGGGGGGAGGGCGGGCCGAAGGGAGGGGGGCGGGGAGCGGGGCGCCCCCGCAGCCGGATGTGCAGCCGCTGAGGTGCATCCCCCCCGGCATCCAACAGATGCCGGCGCACCACACCCACCACCACCACCACCGCCACCACCACCTCTACAACATCGACCCTGACGCCGGCGAGCTCGTCCCCCCCCAACCCCCACGACCCCAGCACCAGCCAGCCCCCCCGCGCCGAGAGCAGAGCCGGCGCGGATGGCCTCGGCGGAGGGGGGGAGGGGCGCGGCATCGGCGCCGCAGGCACAGGGGCAGCGGGGGGAGCTGGCGCGAGGGGCAGAGGGGGCCCGGCCCTGGGACCGGGACTGGGGCACGGTCCCAGACCCTCTAGGGGAGGAGGCCCTCCCCCTTTAGGGGGAGGTGTACGGGTGGTTGTGCTTGGCCAATCAGGGGACCACCAGGGGGTTGAGGAACCGGCCCTTTGATGCCGTGCCCCTCCGGAGAGACGGAGGAAACCGAGAGGTACCCCCGGGGGGGTGGGCAGCCCCAGAGGACCATGAGAGGGTCCTCAGGTTAGTGATCCGGGCGGCGTGGCCCGACAGGGAACTGACGTGGCCGGCCTTTCTGGAAGCGGGAGCGGTGCTCTGCATCACGGATGCGGACGCCAACAACTGGCTCCCCCGGGCCTTGCGCAGCGCCCTCGCCCACTGGCGCTACCGCCGGCGCAACCAGCCGCTGCCACAGCCCCAGCCCCCACACAAGCGGCGGCGCAGGTGACGGCCCAGGCGGCGGACGCGAGAAAGTGGGGGGGGGAGCTGGAGCCCCCCGACACACGCCCCCCCCGCGGTACGGCGTGACGCAGGAGCGCGCGCCACCTCCCGCGGGAGGGAGGGCGGAGACAACGAGCGCGGGGGGGAACCTGCTGCCCCGCAGCCCGCTAACCGCTGACCGCTAACCCTCACGGCCGCCCCTGGCCGCCCAGCGCCGCGCGACGACGGCCGGCGGGATGAGGGGCCCCAGCGAGGGCCTGCACGAGGGTCCGGCTCTAGGTAGAGGGGGGCGGGGGAAGGGTGCGACCCCCCAGCCGATGGCTGGCCTCCGGGGCCGGGGCCTCCATGCCGCCCCCCCCTCGGCTGTCAGGAGGCGGCGCCAGGGGACCAGAGGCCCCCCCCCACTCCCCCCCCCCCTCCCACTGAGGCCCAAGAGCGGACGGCGGCAGACCGAAGAAACGGCAGCCCCGCACCCCTCCCGAAGAGGCCACTGCACCCGGGGTGCGGGGGCACCACGGCCGGAGCAGGCGCCCACACGCCCTGCCTGCTGCCGGCCGACGGCGGACCGGCGGCGCCCAGGACGGCGCAAACAGAGCGGCCTTATCAGAGGCCGGCCCGGGGAAGACGGGAGCGCGAACCAGGGCGGGGGGGTTCCCCCGCCCCCCCCCCCCCCCCTCCCCGCCGCACTGACCCGTCGGCGGCCGACCGGACCGCGCCCGACGCCCGCGGCCGCCCGGCAACCCCCACGGCGCAAGTATTCCCCTGGGGGGGGACGCCGGGGACAACAGAAGGCAGGCTGACGCCCCACGGGGCGGAGGGGCGGGGCGGCGGCCCCCCTGACCCCCCCCCCCTGCACCCCCCCCAGCTTGGAAGCCACAGGAGCGGCCCTCGGCCCCCCTGGAGCCGAGGGGACGCCCCCCCCCCCGAGAAGCGACCGCGACGCGGGGGGGGGGGGATGCGGCTGGACCTGCTCTCGCGGGGGTCGCGGCCGCAGGGCGAGCCCACACCAGCCTGCCGGAGCAACGCGCGCACCAGAACAGTATGGGGGCCGCGCCCCACATGACCCTCTCGTGACCACAGCCCACTCAGGGAGGGCAGAGGGGGGGTTCAGGTCTGCAGGGGCCCCCGGGGGAGCGGTCCACGGGCCGCCCCTCACCCCTCCCCACCCCGGGGCGGCACCGCGACTCCGACCGCACGCGCACGCCGGAGGGGAGTGCGCCGTCGACGCGAGGGGGGACAGGATGGAGTACCGCAGCCGCCACCCAGAAGGGAGGCAGGGAGGCCGCGGGGCGACCCCCCCCCCCCAACCGCAAGCCGCGGGGGCCCCAGCCACCGGCTCCCGGGGCAGGGGGGGTTGGTCCCCCCCCCCGCCCGAGAGAGGAGCCAGAGCGCGACCTGCCCCCCCACCCCAGCCGCCGGCTCCCACAGGGGCCGCGGAGAACAAGCGAGCCCGCGCCAACGCGCCAGGACGCCGCACAGATCGCGCCCAGAGAAGGCGGGCAAGCACGAACCGGAGTGTAATCGGGGGCCACGCCCCCCACGGACAGAACGACGCCAGTGACACCCGCATTGTTGCCTGCCCAGGGAAAGCAGAGGGACGGAACGAGGCAGAGCAACCCCCCGCCCTACAGGCCCCCCCCCGGCCGCACAAACGGGGGGTCCGGCGCATCCCCCCCTCCCCCCCAGCCCGCCCCCCGGCACACGAGCGCCACGGACCCGCCCCGCGGCGCGCAGCCCCCACAGGGCGTGCAGGCCGAGGGGACAGAGAAGGGCCCCCACACCCGCACGCCCGCGCCCACAACACGGGGATAGAGGACCCCAACAGCCCGCCCAGTGGACGGGCAGTCGAGGGAGGGGGAGCGCCTGACCCAAGACGCCCCTCGCAACAGTAGAAGGCACCCCCCCCGCGGGGTGCCCTACCGCCACCCCCGCAACCCCAAGCCAAGTAGGGGGGAACCGGGACCGGGCCGCCCCCCCCCAAGCACGCCAGACGGAGCAAGGGACCAGGGAAAGACACGCGGAGGGGCACGGACCGCATGGAACGGCCCTACCAGCGCCCAGTGCCGGGACCGCGCGAGGTGCGCACGCCAGACCACCCAGGAGGGGGGGGAGCGGACGCCGCGGGAGCACGAGCGCACACACACGTAACGGGCACGCGGGGACTACCAGAAGAGCAACCGGACCGAGCGCGCGGAACGCACAGACCGCGTGGAATGGCGTACCAGCGAGCGAGGGTAAGGGACACCCGGACGGGACGGCCCGCCACACGCAGCGCGGAACACGCAGGACGGGAAGGGGGAAACAAGAGAGACACAACACCAGGTACCTGCCCGAAACCCCCGAACCGGCCGCGAGTGCCGCGCACACACAGACGGAGCACTGCACCCGCCAAGGCAGTAGTGGCGCACAGCGCCACGCCCCAACCCCTAGGCTAGGCAGCCTCCGCGCCAGCCCCAGGGGGTCACACCGGCGACAAGCCAGTAGCACGGGCCCCGCGGCGCCGGCGTTGCGGGCGACCACGCATTAGGGGGGCGACGCAGTCCGTAAGCGCCCGCAGCCACGGCTCCGAATTGATGCACTGACCGGGGAGTGGCGAAACGGGGAAGCCGGGGAAGGACGGGGCTCCGAGCCCTGTGAACCCGGGGGACTCTGCCACTAGGCAGGAGGTGCGTCTTGGAGGGCCCCCCACTAGGACCAGGTGGGGAGAATATCACCTGGCCCGACCAGGTGGCCCCCCGGGGCCGAAAGGCGTCTAGTACCCGCAAAATCAAACCTCAAACCTGAAACCTCACAATGGTGGCAGGCAGCCCCCCCGGGGACGCCCTTCCGCCACCCCCACAGCGAGCAACGCCGGCCCGCAAGGGTGCACGCTGTGGGGCCGGTGCTGGGTCCCCACGCCCGCACCGACCGCACCCGGGACACACGGGTCGCGGAACCCTGGCTGCCCGCTCCACAGGACGGGCGGCCGAGGGAGGGACAGCGTCTGACGCCGGGCGCCCCTCACAACGGTGGCAGGCCACCCCCCCGGGGACGGCCCCCCCACCACCCCTGCGGCACGCAGCCCCCACAGGGCATGCAGGCCAGAGAACAGTGTTGGGCCCCCACACCCACACACCCGCGCCCGTAGCACGTGGGTTGCGGACCCCAACAGCCCGCCCAGTGGGCAGGCGGTCGGGGGAGGGACAGCGCCTGACCTCAGATGCCCCTCACAATGGTGGAAGGCACCCCCCCCGGGGGCGCCCTTCCGCCACCCCTACAGCGAGCAACGCCGGCCCGCAAGGGCGCACGCTGTGGGGCCCGTGCTGGGTCCCCACGCCCGCACCGACCGGGACACACGGGTCGCGGAACCCTGACTGCCCGCTCCAGAGGACGGGCGGCCGGGGGAGGGACAGCGCCTGACACCAGGCGCCCTTCACAACGGTGGCAGGCCACCCCCCCTGGGGACGGCCCCCCACCACCCCCGCGGCACGCAGCCCCCACAGAGCATGCAGGCCAAGGGGACAGTGTTGGGCCCCCAAACCCACACACCCGCGCCCACAGCACGTGGGTGGCGGACCCCAACAGCCCGCCCTAATGGGCGGGCAGTCGGGGGAGGGACAGCGCCTGGCCTCCGAAGCCCCTCACAATGGTGGAAGGCAGCCCCCCCCGGGGACGCCCTTCCGCCACCCCCACAGCGAGCAACGCTGGCCCGCAAGGGCTCACGCTGTGGGACCGGTGCTAGGTCCCCACGCCCGCACCGACCGCACGCGGGACACACGGGTCACGGAACCCTGGCCGCCCGCTCTGGAGGACGGGCGGCCGGGGGAGGGACAGCGCCTGACTCCGGGCGCCCCTCACAACATTGGCAGGCCACCCCCCCCGGGGACGGCCCCCCCACCTCCCCCGCGGCACACAGCTCCCACAGGGCATGCAGGCCAAGGGGACAGTGTTGGGGCCCCACACCCACACAGCCGCGCCAACAGCACGTGGGTGGCGGACCCCAACGGCCCGCCCAGCGGGCGGGCAGTCGGGGGAGGGACAGCGCCTGACCTCAGACGCCCCTCACAATGGTGGAAGGCACCTGCCCCGGGGACGCCCTTCCGCCACCCCCACAGCGAGCAACGCCGGCCCGCAAGGGCGCACGCTGTGGGGCCGGTGCTGGGTCCCCACGCCCGCACCGACCGGGACACACGGGTCGCGGAACCCTGACTGCCCGCTCCAGAGGACGGGCAGCCGGGGGAGGGACAGCGCCTGACACCAGGCGCCCCTCGCAACGGTGGCAGGCCACCCCCCCGGGGACAGCCCCCCACCACCCCCGCGGCGCGCAGCCCCCACAGGGCATGCAGGCCGGAGAGACAGTGTTGGGCCCCCACACCCACACACTCGCGCCCACAGCACGTGGGTGGCGGACCCCAACAGCCCGCACAATAGGCGGGCAGTCGGGGGAGGGACAGCGCCTGACCTCAGTTGCCCCTCACACAATGGTGGAAGGCACCCCCCCCGGGGACGCCCTTCCGCCACCCCCACTGCGAGCAACGCTGGCCCGCAAGGGCGCACGCTGTGGGGCCGGTGCTGGGTCCCCACGCCCGCAATGACCGCACCCGGGACACACGGGTCGCGGAACCCCGGCTACCCGCTCCAGAGGACAGGCGGTCGGGGGAGGGACAGCGCCTAACACCAGACGCCCCTCGCAATGATGGAAGGCACCCCCCCCGGGGACGCCCTTCCCCCACCCCTACAACGGGCAACGCACCACCGCACCAACGCACCAGCCACAGGTCATCTGCACCCCACCCCCTGCTCTTAGGCACAGCGACACAACAATGGCGGAACCCGCGGCCCCACGCAAAACACGGCCCAATCTCCCACGCTGGACGCGCAACACGAGGTCATCAGGGCACTGGGACTCAGAGACGGCGACGGAGACCCCCCACAAGGGAATGCGGGCACGGACTCCGACCTGGAGGCAGTACCGGAGCCCTCCACAAGAGGCGCGCCCGCGGAACCTGCGCCGCCAGCGGGCAGCGTGCCCACCCTCTGCCCCGCGTGGAAACGGGGCCACTGCACCGGCGAAGGCTGGTGCCCCAAACAGCACCCTCAGCCCGGCCCCGATGACGGAGCGCTGCCCGAGGTGAGACCCGCGGCCGCATGCGCCGCCCTACGCTACGGGGTGGCGCAGGGCTGGATCCTGGATGAGACCGCACGCGGCAGCGTGAATATCCAGGAGGCCGTCGACCGAGTCACCCACGCGGGACAGGCGGAAGTGGCCTTGCACACCCGGGGCCGCCACGGCGGACCCGCAGAGGGGATCATGGTGGAACCCTCGGGAATGGTGCTGGTCCTGGCGGCGGAAATGGTCCGAGGGGTGCTCCACGCATCCCGTGTGCGGCGGGCGTGCCCACAGTGGACCATCCAGGTGTACACCCCCCCACGGGCGTGGCCCTTCTCCACGTGGGCGGTGCTCGCCGTCATGTGGCACCTGGCACCGGAGGACGTCCTCACAGGGACCGCGGATGAAATCGCCCGGGACCTCCACACCTGGCCGGCCGACCAGGATTACCCCTGGCGCAGGGCCCAGGGGCGGCCTCCCAGTGGCACCCGCGGCAGAGGGGCTCAGCCTCGCGGCACCCCTCGAACGGCACCCCGACAAGAGGGCACGCCACTTCCTGCAGACGGGCACGGTCCCGGCCGCCCCGCCAGACTCCGAGTGGCGATGCTACGCAGGGGAGGCGCAACCGCTGCCGGGCCCCTGGGTCCTCCCGTTGTGGTATTTGCCCATGGGCACCCTGGCTCACGCCACTCAAGCCGTCAAGGGTGCTTTCCCGCAGCCGCTCCTCCCCGGCGTGGCCCTGCTCCGCAGCCTGCAGGCGGGGGCCGCCTGGGTACGGTGGAAGGAAGGAGGCGGGCGCTCGAGCCCCTATTTCCCCCTGGTGCAGGGCCAGGCGCTGCTCTACGCCGAGGGCATGGGGACCGTGGAATGGGGGGCGATCGTGTCCGGCACGGCGTGCAGGTGGATCACAGCGGCCCATGCGATTGCCGCTGGAGTGCCACCGCCTTCTACGGATGGTCCCCTCTTTGGCCCCCCAACACGCCTTTAGGAGGGACGTGTGGAAGGCAATACTGAGCCACACCAGGGAGTGGCTAACGAACCCGGGTGCACGGTACCCGCCGTGGCCGGTGCTCGAACAGCTCACGGCCCCCACAGCCGGGGTCCGCCACGCCCTGCACAGGGCGTCGGCTCTCACAGAGCAGCTCAACGACGAGGTGCTGGACCTGGCGCTGGAGCCCCTGCGGGTGCTTTACCCGCAGACCCACATTTCACCCGCGGGCACGTCCAACCGCCTAGGCTGCCTGGGGTTGCAGCGCTGCGTCGAGGCCGCGCACCCGGGAGGCGTGGTAGAACAGTGGCTAACGCTCCGCAACCTGTCCGCCGCGGAAGGCCACTGGTACCTACACCAACTCCTCTTCCTACCACGGGCGGCCCCGGAACACCGCCGGCAAAACCCGTACCACACGCACCCGGAGCGCCGAGGCGCGCAGGGCTTCCCGCAGCCAGTCCCGCCCGCCCTCTTGCCGGGGCAGGGCCCGGAGGCGCTGCAGCAGGGCCCCCCGCTCGACACCGCCACCAAGGTACAACAAAGGGGACGCGACGGCGCGGATGGTCCCGAACCGGACGTCACGAACTGCGGAGCGGTGGCCTGGATGGCAGCCTGCAGGCACCTCGCCCGAAATACCACGGGGCTCCGGCAGTACAGACCAACGGACCGCACCGCGCTGGCGTCCCCGGTCGTGGCCGTCACCATGGGTCCAGTGGCGGCGTGGCCGGCGCAACTGCTGCCCCACCTCCCCTCCCGCAACACGCAGCCCCGCCGGCCAGGTTGCAACGCACGCGCAGACGGCACCCCTCAGGGCGGAGCAGCTATACGTCGTCGCGGCGGCGTTGCTAGCAGACGGCGGGGAGAGCTTCGTCCACCACCACGGCCCGGCGCAGATTGCGGGAACGCCCATGGCTAAAGAGCCGACCTAGAGCTCCAGCTGGCGGTCCCGATGACAGTGTACCACTGGCTACAAGCCTTCCACGACCTACGATGGCGGGGCAAACCCGACCGCCAAATCGGCTCCACACACTGGCAAACGTGGTTACAAGCAGACGTGCAGCCCGATGCCATCCGGGGTCTCGGGCCCGCGCCCGAGACACGAGCCCTCGATACGGCGGCCCCGGGCCGCACACTGGCACCGCACACGGTTCCACTGGCCAACCTGCCCTTCGAACCAGCGTCGGAGGGCACCATCTGGAAGTCGGTGCCGCTCCCCCCGGCGCGAGGGGCCACGGAGCCGACGAAATGCCCCCTGTGTGCAGACAAGTACTACACAAGCGGGGCAATGCTGGAACACCTCGCGTGGCACGCGGTGCACGCTGCAGCCCCGGTGGACAACAAGGAGGCGGCCTCCAACTTCCTGCAAGGGATGGCACCGAGGTCCCCATGGCACGCCCCGTACGCCCGGCGCCCCCCGCCCCAGGCGGCCGCCCACGCAGACGGCGATGAGGAGGCACCCGGGGCGGCCCCGGGGACCGGCGGTGCGGGCCAACCAGGGTCCATCCCCGCGGGGCTGGCCGCCCTGGCCCCCCTGACTCCCCCGGCTTCCAGGGGCCCCCCTGTGGGCCCCGCTGGGAACGGGCTCAGCGGATGCGGCGCACCCGGATGCCCTGGCTGCGCCGGCGAACCCATCGGCGATGCCGATGCGGGATAGCTGACTCCAGGAGGACACGGCGGGCGACGCCCTGCGGCTCCTCTCGTGGAACCTGCGCAACGGCCTCGTACCGCCAGACCGGTCCCTCCGGGACACGCTCCGGCGGCGCCGGGGGCCAGCGGCCTGTACCGACAAGGAGCACCTCATCACCGGCATGCTACCCCAGGGGGGGGGCTTTGCCATCATGCTCCAGGAAACAGGAATCGCCGCCCGGGCGCAGGGTATGCACGTGGCTGCGGCGCTCCGGGACAAGGGGTACACCGCCTTCTTCAGCAGCCGGCTGGCGGAGACGGGAGCCACTTCCACCTCGAGAGGGCGGGGCCTCCTCACCGCGGTCAGCAGCAAGTACGTGGCGGAGCACGAGGTGCTCAGTTTCACGGAAATCGTCCCCGGGAAGGCCGCGGCCCTGGAGATCCGCACAGACGGGGGAGGCCTCACCCTCATCAACGTCCGGGCCGCAAGCAGGCTGCTCCCCGTGGGCGGGACGGGCGGCATTCTGGGCCGACATACAAATGTATGCCACAGCACGCAGCCTCGGTGGGAGACACCCGGTGGTAATCGCTGGGGACACCAACATCTACACGGATGCCACCACCAACCAGGCCACCGAGCACTTCCGAGCGGGCTGGGAGGCCTGCGGTTTCCGGAGGGCCACGGCAGGCGGCGAAGAGGACATGACCCCCACGCTCCACCCGTCCCGGCACAGGGTGGACACCTTCCTGGTCAACGAGCCCCTCCTGCCGTGGTCCCTGTGGGAAAGCGTCTGGGCTCGCGGCATGGCACACCCCCAGGGGGGGGGGTTGGACCACCTCCCGGTCCGCCTGGCCCTGCCGGGCCTCCTCAGCGCAGCGGGGCGCGCGGCGATGCCCACCCCCTACAGCCACACGGAGGGCGGCCTCCTCCCGTACGACGCCGAGGCCGCGCACGTCCAACACTACCTGAGGGCGGCGGTCACCGCCGCGCAGGATGGACCCTCCCTGGCTGGGTCCCGCAGAGCAGCACGACTACGGGTCCATGCCGGCGGCCGCGGTGGACAAGGTGTTCGAGCACCTCCACGCGACGCACGACACTCTGGCGCATGTGGTGGGACGCCGGCAGCCGTCCCTGGCGGGGACGGACCCGGCAGAGGGGGACCTCCCGGAAAGCGGAAAGCCGCTCCAGGCGGCGGTCCTCCGCTATGACACCCTGGCAGCGCGCGCGCCGGCAGCGTACCAGGCAGACGCGGCACGGCATGGCATCCGGTCCGAGGCGGCGCTCCGGCTCACAGAGGAGCTGCGGGGTGTGTCACCCGGGTTCCGCCCGACCACACAGGGCCAGCTACAGGAGGAGCTGGAGAGGCAAGCAGCCGCCCTCGAGCAGGACTTTCGCCAGCTCCGCGCACTCCTGGCGGCAGACCGCAAGCGCGCCATCAAGGACTTCTGGCGCCGCCACGCCCCCGACATTGCCCAGCGATGGAAAGCCGTGCGGGGAGCCATAGAGGTAGAGGCCCCGGGCCTGTCAGGCCTCTGGAACGTGCGGGTACCAACACCCGAACGCTCCTCACAGAGGCCCACGACGTGATGTTCGCAGCTCGCGCCTTCTGGCGAGAACTGTATGTTAAACTCCGGTGGACCTCCCAGGTTTCCAGGCAGTCCTCGGCCGCCATGTCCCCCGGGTCCCTGAAGGGGCCTGGACACAGGTCCAGCAGTACTCCATGCAGGACCTGAAGTCCGCCTTGGACAAAGCCGATGGCAAGGCCCCAGGTCCCAACCACGTGGAGGCCCGTTTCATCAAGGCCCTCCCGGCACCCATCCAGTGGCTCCTGGTCCACTCCTACTGGGCCATCCTCCGCGGCGCCCCGCCGCTGATGCACTGGAGGGACGCGCACATCTGGCTCAGCCCCAAGGTACCGTGCTCTGCCAGACAGAATGACTACAGGCCCATACCCCTGGGCCAGCTGGACATGAAGCTGCTCACGGGCTGCCTTCACCCAGCGCATCACGGAAGTGCTCACACGGCACGGAGCGGTCAGCGACTGGCAGCAAGGGGCCCTCCCTGGCTCCAACACAGGCCCCCCACTGTTCATGGCGCAGCGGCAGCTCCAGCGGGGAAGGCCCAACTACGTCTTCTCCTTCCACGCCAGCAAGGCCTTCGACAGCGCCCCGCACGGCGCCCTCCACCTCATCCTGCGCCACCTCTCCGTGCCGCCGGACGTCATCGACTTCCTGCTCTTCCTCCACACGTGCGCCACGTCACCGCACACGGGCTAACGCAGCCCATCTACATGCTGCGTGGCTTCCGGCAGGGCAACCCCGAGAGCCCCCTGCTTTACGCGCTCCTCCTGGAGCCCCTGCTCACGGCGCAGGGGCACCGCCTGCGCCCGCCAGGATGGGCCGAGCACGGCCTCATCCAGGCCTACATCGAAGACCTGCTGGTGGTGGCCCACACGCTGCAGCACTTTGTCGAGGGCGTGGAGGCGGTGGCCACGTACCTGGGGATGATGGGCACGGAGCTCAACCCCCGCAAGTGCGCCATGGCCACCACGGAGGGGGTCCCGGGCCTGCAGCTGCGCCTCTGTCCCCAACTGGAAAACCTGTGGCACTGGGTACCAGCGGCGGACTCCGTGCCCTACCTGGGACTCCAGCTGCAGCCGGACTGGGAGTTCCCCCTGGAGCGCAAGCACCGGCTACGCCTGGCGGCGGTGCACCACTGGTGCCTCAACACCCTCGCGCCACCGAAAGTGGTGCAGGACGTCGTCCTGGCGATCCTCGGGGGGGTGACACAGTACGTCGCCCCTTTCATCGCCGACGACTCCGACACTGCACGCCACCTGGACCACATCACGGTCCAGGTCGCGAAGGACAGGGCGCGGTATGCCTTCGACGCCTCGCGGGACAGCCTGCAGAATGACCGGACCCTGGGGCTCGCACGGGTGCCAACGCGGTGCCAGCAGGCAGCGGTGGCCCTTGTAGGTACACTCGTCCACCACCGCTCAACCTCCGTGCGCGCCGAGGTCACCAAGATGTTCTGGGAAATAGCCGGCGCGCACAGAATATGTCCCGAGGTGCACTACCCCGTCCCGGAGTTCGCAACTCTAGCGGGGGGTGACTGGGTCCAGCGCATACCCCGGGCCCTGGCCGCCCTAGGAGTGGGGCTGTACAACCCAATCGCGTGCCCCAGGGCAGCCCATGTGCAACTACAGTCCCCGCCGGGCAACATGGTCACGCTGCGCACCGCCAAGCTGCGACAACGCGACACGTGCCGCCTGACGGTGCCGCACACAACGGCGTGGCATGGGCACCACGGGCCACGCCACCCCTTCCCCGACAACGACGACCCGTGGCCGACGGCCGTGCGGGAATGCCTCAACCATGAACACCGATGAACACCTCCACTATTGCCGCCGTGAGCAGGAGCCCACCAACCACCTCGGGTGGCGCGACGCCTTGGTCCACCTCTTCCACACCACCGGGAGGCGGGACCCCCGCCTGAGACTCGTCCACCCCACGAGGGCTAAGCAGGACGCCCACACCGGCCCACCGGTGACCCCGGACTGCCTGCACCTCCACGTCGGGGGCTACTGCCGCCGTTGCGGCCTATCCCCCCGCACGCGGGGGGCGGCGTACCACCCGCCGGCAGCCCTCATGTACATCCTCCGCGACGTACTCGCGGAAAGCGAGCACCAGGAGCCCAACGCGGATGTTGCATGGCCCGAGCCCCTGCGCCCCCGGCCCCACGCGCCGACGCCGTTGTGGTTGGTGACCACGGACGACGAATGCATCCAAGCGACGGGGCAAGCGCAGCTCCGGGCCGAGTGGGTAATAGTGCAGGTGGGGGCAGGCCAGCCCCAACCCCGTGGGCTCCCCCGTGGCACCGCCCTGCTGGTAGCTACGGGGGTGCCGCACGACCCACACATGGCAGTGCACGCACTGGAGGACCAGCCGGAGGACACGGGACACCTGGTGGTGCATCAGCGCGGAGGCCCGGCGTGGCTCAAGGAACATGTGACGGCACTTCGGTCCTGGGCAAGCACGATCGCCGGAGTCGAGATCCGGCTGCACGACCACCCGGCGATCAGCACCGGCAACACCAGGGCGCTGAGCGTGGACCAACTGACCCCCAGCCACCCTGACGTCCGGTGGCACTCCGCTGACCTCAACGCGGGGCGGCTCAGCCCCACCGGGTACTACTGGATCCCGGAGGCCTGGGGCCACACCTCTTCCGACGCGTCCGGGGGCGGACCCTGCAAACACGCCACAGGCGTCCTTCTCGCCGCCAACCTCACCCGCACGTGGGCGGTGGCCATCTCGGGCACGGTGCCCGACGGGGAGGGGGTGGCCGCCTCCCTCCCCATACAATACGGTGCCCACCGGCCATGGGTCCACACAGTGGACGCCAAAGTCATCCTCCACCTCCTGCAGCACGCAGATCGCAAGCGGACCACAGGGGTCCCCGCGGGTGCAGCGAGGGTGGTCAACCAGATGCCCCTGCGGTGGCTCCGGGACGGCCTGTGCGCGCGAGGGCAACACGCCGGGGCCCCCTTCTGGTACGTCCGAGCCACCTCGCACCGGAGTGACGCCCTGCTGCACAAGGCGGACTGGGCGGCGTCCCAGGACACCGTCCTGCAGAACACGCCCCCGGACCCTGGCCACGCCCAACTCATTGTCCCTGGCTGTGACGGCCACCTCGATCTACAGCGCCCCACGATGCGGGCGCTCGGCGAGGTCGCGCAGCGGGCGCAGACGGACCATGCGCTGACGCACCGGGGACACACACCTTTGGGTGCGGCCCACGCCACAGCCTATGTCCACGCCCGGGACCTCACCGCGACGGCCACCAACCGCCGGGCGCTGCGAGCCCGAGACGGCCACAGGCCGGTGCAGCGCAGGCTCCGCGTCCGTAAGGAGCGGCTCTCCAGCGTCGCTGTCGTCCCACAACCGTGCCTCCTATGCGGCGGCCTGGGGGAGACCCCAGTGCACATGCACGTGGGGTGCGCCCACTCACGGCTCCTCTGGCCCCACTACCGCCAGGCGGTACACGAGGCGGCCCGCCACCTCCAACCCGGGGACAAAGCCCTGTGGGTGGCCTCGTGGCGCTCCGCAGGCGCCACATGGACGGAAGTCCTCTGCTCCGGACTGGTGCCCGAGGACGCGGAGGCGCAGCTCCGCGCCATAGCCCGCTACAACTCGCCGGGAGGGACCTCTGTGGACGATTTCCTCCACCACATGCTCCGGCTGGGGGACTTCGGATGGGAGCTTCGCAACCAACGGCTGGAGCAACTCCTCCGCGAGCCCCTAAGCGCGGCGGCCCGGGCACACCGATGGTTCACTGCGGCGGAGGGCGGCCACCCTCCCCCTCCCCCGCGCCCTGACAAGGACTTCGTAGCCTCCCTCCGTGTGGTGAATGGCACTCTGGAGTGCCCGCCCCAAGAGGGCCCTTACCCGTACCAGGACCTGCCGGGGGGGTTCTCGAAGCACCTACAAGACGCCCTCCTCCCGCCGTGGATCATCGGGCGCGACTTCATGACCACGTGGGAGGCGCGAATCGTGGGTGAGGAATGGGCGCGCGAGTGGAGCCAGTGGTGCGCCGCCACGCGCGTGCCAGAGACCCCTGCGCAACGATACGCCGCCATCCCGCTCGAGGGATGGGGGCCGGACACCCGGCCGAGACCCACCGTGATCCGCGGGGCGGGACCTGACCACCCGTGGGACGCGGCGACGGGGGAATTGCTGCAAGCGGCCCCGGGGCCGCAAACAGGATGGACCGGGGACGTGTTCTCACTCGTCAGGACACCCGCCCCCCCCCGCACCGTCCTTCACGCCGCCAACATACTCCGGGCTACGGAGATACGCAAATGGGGACACGCCGCGGCCACCGTCCGGTGGCACCCCCCAGAGGACGGGGCCGCCCAGCTCTCCGTGGCGCACTTCAAAGCTGGGGGGCCGGTATACGACGACGGCCTGTCCCGGCTGAGCGACGCCCAGGGGCCCTTGCTCCTCATGCTCCCCACCGGGAAGGCCGCGGCCCTGGAGACCGGGGGAGGGACAGCGCCTGACACCAGGCGCCCCTCACAACGGTGGAAGGCACCCCCCCCGGGGACGCCCTTCCGCCACCCCCACAGCGAGCAACGCCGGCCCGCAAGGGCGCACGCTGTGGGGCCGGTGCGGGGTCCACACCCGCATCGACCGCACCCGGGACACACGGGTCGCGGAACCCTGGCTGCCCGCTCCAGAGGACGGGCGGCTGGGGGAGGGACAGCGCCTGACACCAGGCGCCCCTCACAACGGTGGAAGGCACCCCCCCCGGGGACGCCCTTCCGCCACCCCCACAGCGAGCAACGCCGGCCCGCAAGGGCGCACGCAGTGGGGCCGGTGCTGGGTCCACACGCCCACATCGACCGCACCCGGGACACACGGGTCGCGGAACCCTGGCAGCCCGCTCCAGAGGACGGGCGGTCGGGGGAAGGACAGCGCCTGACACCAGGCGCCCCACACAACGGTGGAAGGCACCCCCCCCGGGGATGCCCTTCCGCCACCCCCACAGCGAGCAACGCCGGCCCGCAAGGGCGCAAGCTGTGGGGCCGGTGCTGGGTCCACACGCCCGCATCGACCGCACCCGGGACACACGGGTCGCGGAACCCTGGCCGCCCGCTCCAGAGGACGGGCGGCCGGGGGAGGGACAGCGCCTGACACCAGGCGCCCCTCACAACGGTGGAAGGCACCCCCCCCGGGGACGCCCTTCCACCACCCCCACAGCGAGCAACGCCGGCCCGCAAGGGCGCACGTTGGGGGGCCGGTGCTGGGTACACACGCCCGTATCGACCGCACCCGGGACACACGGGTCGCGGAACCCTGGCAGCCCGCTCCACAGGACGGGCGGCCGGGGGAGGGACAGCGCCTGACACCAGGCGCCCCTCACAAAGGTGGAAAGCACCCCCCCCGGGGACGCCCTTCCGCCACCCCCACAGCGAGCAACACCGGCCCGCAAGGGCTCACGCTGTGGGGCCGGTGCGGAGATCCCACGCCCGCACCAACCGCACCCAGGACACGCGGGACGCGGAACCCTGGCTGCCCGCTCCAGAGGACGGGCGGCCAGGGGCCGCCGCCCCCGCAACCCCAAGCCAAGTAGGGGGGAACCGGGACCGGACCGCCCCCCCCCAAGCACGCCAGACGGAGCACGGGACCGGGGCAGGACACGCGGAGGGGCACGGACCAAGTGGAACGGCCCTACCAGCGCCCAGTGCCGGGACCACGCGAGATGCGCGCGCCACACCACCGAGCGGGGGGGGGAGCGGACACCGCGAGAGCGCGAGCGCACACACACGAAAAGGACACGCGGGGACTACCGGAAGGGCAACCGGACCGAGCGCGCGGAACACACAGACCGCATGGAATGGCGTACCAGCGGGCGAGGGTAAGGGACACCCGGAGGGGACGGCCCGCCACACGCAGCGCGGAACACGCGGGGCGGGAAGGGGGAAACAGGAGAGACACAACACCAGGTACCGGCCCGAACCCCCCCCGAACCGGCCGCGAGCGCCGCGCACACACAGACGGGACACTGCACCCGCCAAGGCAGTAGTGGCGCACAGCGCCACGCCCCAACCCCTAGGCTAGGCAGCCTCCGCGCCAGCCCAAGGGGGTCCCACTGGCGACAAGCCAGTAGCACGGGCCCGGCGGCGCCGGCGCCCCGGGCGACCACGCATTAGGGGGGCGACGCAGTGGGTAAGCGCCCGCAGCCACGGCTGCGAATTGATGCACTGACCGAGGAGTGGCGAAACGGGGACGCCGGGGAAGGACGGGGCTCCGAGCTCTGTGAACCCGGGGGACTCCGCCACCAGGCAGGAGGTGCGTCTTGGAGGGCCCCCCACTAGGACCCGGTGGGGAGGATATCACCTGGCCCGACCAGGTGGCCCCCCGGGGCCGAAAGGCGTCTAGTACCCGCAAAATCAAACCTCAAACCTCAAACCTCATGCTCCCCACCGACATTGCAGCCCCGCTGCGCCAGGAGCTGGACGCCTGCGAAGGGCTGCGAGTGGGATGGGAGGCACTCGCGGATCGCACCCTGCTGGCCCTCCTCCACCGAGAGGCGAAGAACGGGTGCCAATGGGATGCGCTAACGCCTCACCTCACCGGGCGCCGTGTGTACATGGAAACCCCCCCCCAGGGGCACCCCCGCCCGGCGTGGGACGACCTCATCGCCGCCTTCCACGACCACGGGATCCTCCCGGACGACACGTGGCGGGAGGTCCAGCAGAAGACGCTCGGCAGGGACTACCGGCGCCGCGTCCGCGCCCTCCTGCTGGAGATCCGGGACCCCCTCGGACAGAGGTGGGACGACCTCTGGCTCCGCCATCTCGACCCTTGGTCGCCGCCCTCCCACCTTCCTCACACCTGCCGGCTCTGCGGGAAATGTGACACGGTGTCCTCCGCAGCGTCGGTAGGCGCCAACAGGTGCGCGAGGTGCGCCCAGGTGGCCCGCGTGCCCCTGGCCCGAACCTCCCGCAAGCCCGCGCAGGCGCACAGAGGAGGAGGCCCTGCACCGGCGCATCGAGGGGGCACACGCCCCCTCACACGAACGCGCGGGCCCCGCGGGCGCTGCCCTTGTGTGGATCCACGTGCACCTGCGGGACCCCACATCCGTTGCGCACCTGTTGCACGTGTTCGCGCCCTGACCCCCCACCCGCCGCCGCCCTTTGCAGATCCCGCAGTACCATGCCACGCCGACGGGGGGATCGGCCGGGACACGCCAGGGCCCGCCGCAAAGCGCAAGAGGGGCCGTCCGGGCCTGGTGGCGGACGCGGTGGCGGAGGCGCACGAAGCACACGCTGCCGCACGGCGTGACTTGACGGGCAGTGCGAGGGCTATCCTCAACGAGACCGCCTTCCCGGCCGTCCGCGCCCTGAACGGAGCGGGGGCCCCTACGCTGCTCCCGGCGATGCCACGGATCGTGAACACTGTCCGGCCCGGGCTCATCAGCCCGGAGGCGGCCCTCTACGGGCACTGGATGGAGTGGCATTAGTCCAACCGGTCGGGCCAGCCCCTGTCCATGGGGGATACCTTGCAGCTGACGGGGGCGGGGTCCGCCATGTCCTTCCGCAGCAGCGCCCCAGCCCTGCTGCACGCTCTCAGGACGCGCTACCGCGGGGACGCGGCCTCGTACCTGAACCGGGCGCGGGCCACATACCCAGGGGGAGTGTCCGAGCTGGATGCGGCGCTCCACCTTCTACACCCACCGGACGAGGACCTGGAGCTGGGCGAGATCACTGTGTTCGTGGAAGGCGCGGACGAGGCGCCCGCCCGCCCCCGGCCGACCAACCCGGTGTACGACGGCACCAGGCCTACCCCCCCGTACGCCATTGTATGCGCGGCGTTCCCATGGGAGCCCACTTGGTGCCCCGCCCTCCCGCCGGCGACGCACGCGCGTCGCTACTGGGCCGACCCGGACCTGTGCCCCCCCTCTCCAGGACCAGGGGTGCCCACCACAGGGGGCAGGTCCTCTGGCAAGAGTGCCCTGGCACCCCACTGCTCCTCCTCGTCGTCGCGACCCACGGGGACCCGGAGCGGGTCCTGGGGATCATCCCCACCCACCTCTATGGGGCAGCACCCGTACCCCGCCCCCCCCTCCCGGCGCCCGCGGCGCGGGACGGAGTACACACCTTCCTGCGAACACAGGAGGTCACCGCCGTTACGGGGGTCCACCTAGTGCGGCTCCCCCCGACACCACTCGATGACCCCCGGGGGCCCAGGGCCCTGGGCCCCGCCCCAGACTGGGGGCTGTGGCGCAACGCGTGGGCCGCGTGGCTCCCCCGCCTCCCCTCCCAATGCCGATGGATGGCCGCCGGCACCCCCCCGTGCGGGGCTGACGCCACAGCCGGCCCCCCACCCCCTCCCCCCCTCCCCCCCGCAGAGCACCGCACGGCACTGCCCACGGCACACCACTGATGCACCAGGAAGTAGTGGGAAGGGCGCGCCTGCCACCACGCATGCCTACCAGGATAACAGTGATGGCAGACTCCGATGGCTCCCCCCAGCGGAACAACCGCCACCACCGCCGGTCCCGCTCCCGCTCCCCCGTCTCCCCGGAGTGGACGGGGGAGACCCCCGCGGAGCGCGAGGAGCGGAGGCTGGCGGAAGCGGTGGTGCTGGTCGGGCCGCCGCCGCCGGCCCAGGAGCCTGAGCCAGCCGAGGTGACCGCCCCCGCCGCCCAAGCAGCAAGCCCTGCCGCCCCACCCCGGGAGGGGGCCCCAGACGCGCAGGAAGCGGAGACCGCAGCCCCAGCGAGCCACGCCGCGGCCCCACCCGCTGCCCCTGGCACGCCGCCGACACAGGGGGTAGCCCCGGCGCGGGAACCGGGCGCATCGCCGGGGGCTGCCGCAGCCGCAGAGGAGAGCGAGGAGGGCGCGCGAGGGGTTGCGACCACAGCCCCGGCAAGCCGCGCCACCGCGTCGGCCGGCCACGCTGCGACCGCCAGCACGCCGCGAAACCGGGGGAACGACCCCGCACCGGCCACGGGCGCCTCGCCGGCGGCCGCCGCAGCAGCAGCAGTGGGCAGGGAGAGCGCAAAGTACCGCGCCCACGCCAACCCCACCCACACCCACACCAGTCCCCCCAAGCCGTTCCCCCCCAAGCCCGGGGGCGCGGCAGGTCTGCCCCCCGGCGATCGAGCGCTCGCCGCCAGGCGTCACGCTGCCGCAGCTGCAAAGACAGCGGGACGCCCGGCGCGTGATCCAGGAAGGAGGGGACGGCGCGCAGGCAGAGCTGCGTGCCAGCCACGGGAGCGCGGAGCGGGGGACAGGAGGCGACAAGGGGAGTGCGCAGGAGCGCGCGCAGGGAGCAGGCCAGGGCACGCGCGGCAGGGAGCAAGGGCGCAGCAGCGGAGGGGGACAGAGCGCAGGCAGCGGACGGCGCGACTCAGGGCAGGGGGCCGGGAAGGGACCAGGGCACGGAAAGGGCGCGCAGGGGCGTGGGCAGGGCGCCCACGTGCAGGGAGCGGGGCGAGGGACGGTGGGCGAGCGGGCGGGCCAGGGCGTGGGGGACAGGGGGAGGGACCCGCGGCACGGGCAGGGGGCCGGAAAGGGGCACAAGGGTAAGAGCAAGGGGAACGTGGGCCCTGAGGGACAGGCGGGACGGGGCATGGGAGCCCGGGGGGGAGGGTGGGCCGAAGAGAGGGGGGCGGGGAGCGGGGCGCCCCCGCAGCCGGACGTGCAGCCGGTGAGGTGCATCCCCCCGGCATCCAACAGATGCCGGCGCACCACACCCACCACCACCACCACCACGACCACCACCCCTACAACATCGACCCTGACACTGGCGAGCTCGTCCCCCCCAAACCCCCACAACCCGAGCCCCAGCCAGCCCCCCCCGCGCCGAGAGCGGAGCCGGCGCGGATGGCCTCGGCGGGGGGGGGGGGGGCGGGGCGCGGCATCGGCGCCGCAGGCACAGGGGCAGCGGGGGGAGCCAGCGCGAGGGGCAGAGGGGGCCCGGCCCTGGAACCGGGACTGGGTCACGGTCCCGGACCCTCTGGGGGCGGAGGCCCTCCCCCTGGTTCGGGAGGTGTACGGGTGGTTGTGCTGGGCCAACCAGGGGACCACCAGGGGGATGCGGAACCGGCCTTTCGATGCCGTGCTCCTCCGGAGGGACGGAGGAAACGGAGAGGTACCCCCGGGGGGGTGGGCAGCCCCAGAGGACCATGAGAGGGTCCTCAGGTCAGTGATCTGGGCGGCGTGGCCCGACATGGAGCCGACGTGGCCGGCCTTCCTGGAAGGGGGAGCGGTGCTCCGCATCACGGATGTGGACGCCAACAACTGGCTCCCCCGGGCCTTGCGCAGCGCCCTCGCCCACTGGCGCCACCGCTGGCGCAACCCGCCGACGCCACAGCTCCAGCCCCCACACAAGCGGCGGCCCAGGTGACGGCCCAGACGGCGGACGCGAGAAAGTGGGGGGGGGAGCTGGGCCCCCCGACCCACGCCCCCCCACGGTACGGCGTGACGCAGGAGCGCGCGCCACCTCCCGCGGGAGGGAGGGCGGAGACAACGAGGGAGGGGGGGAACCAGCTGCCCCGCAGCCCGCTAACCGCTGACCGCTAACCCTCACGGCCGCCCCCGGCCGGCCAGCGCCGCGCGACGACGGCAGGGGGGATGAGGGACCCCAGCGAAGGCCTGCACGGGGGTCTGGGTCCGGGTAGAGGGGGGCGGGGGAAGGGTGAGACCCCCCAGCCGATGGCTGGCCCCCGGGGCAGGGACGGCCATGCCGCCCCCCCACGGGCCGTCAGGAGGCGGCGCCAGGGGACCAGAGGGCCCTGCCGACCCCCCCCCCCCTCCCACTCAGGCCCATGAGCTGACGGAGGCAGACCGAAGGAACGGCGGCCCTGCACGCCCCCAGAAGAGGCCGCTGCACCCGGGGGGTGGGGGCACCACGGCCGAGGCAGGCGCCCGCACGCCCCGCCCGCTGCCGGCTGACGGCGGACTGGCGGCGCCCAGGACGGCGCAAACGGAGCGGCCCTATCAGAGGCCGGCCCGGGGAAGACGGGGGCGCGAACGAGGGCGGGGGGGTTCCCCCCCCCCATCCCCCCCCCCCTGCCGCACTGCCCCGTCGGCGGCCGACCGGACCGCGCCCGACGCCCGCGGCCGCCCGGCAACCCCCACGGCACGAGTATACCCCGGGGGGGCACGCCAAAGACAACGGATGGCAGGCCGACGCCAGACAGGTCGGGGGGGCGGGGGGGCGGCGCCCCCAGCCCCCCCCCCCGCTCCCCCCCCCCAGCCTGGGAGCCACATGAGCGGCCCTCCGCCCCCCCGGAGCCGAGGGGACGCCCCCCCCCCCCCAGAAGGGACCGCGACGCGGGGGGGGGGGGATGAGGCTGGACCTGCACACCGCGCGCCCCAGCGCCCCCAGCCGCCTGCTCCCGCGGGGGTCGCGGCCGCAGGGCGAGCCAACACCTGCGTGCCCGAGCAACGTTGGCACCAAGCTTTAGGGCGGCGAACGGCGGCGCACCGGCAAAGTATGGAGGCCGCGTCCTACGCACCCTACATGACCCTCCCGTGACCGCAGCCCACTCAGGAAGGGCAGAGGGGGGGTTCAGGTCTGCAGGGGCCCCCGGGGGAGCGGTCCACGGGCCTCCCCTCACCCCCCCCCCCACCCTGGGGCGCCACCGCGACCCCGACCGCACGCACACGCCGGAAGGGAGTGCGCCGACGACACGAGGGGGGCCAGGACTGAGTACCGCAGGCCGCCACCCAGAAGGGGAGCAGGGAGGCCGCGGCGCGACCCCCCCCCCCACCCCCCCCACCGGCCCGCAAGCCGAGGGGGCCCGGGCCCCCACCCCCCGAGGCAGGGGGGATGGTCCCCCCCCCTGCCCGAGATAGGAGCCGGAGCGCGACCCGCCCCTCCGCCCTAGCCGCCGGCTCCCACAGGGGCCGGGAGAACAAGCAAGCCCGCACCAAACGTGCCAGGACGCCGCACAAATCGCGCCCAGAGAAGGCGTGCGAGCACGAACCGGAGTGGTATCGGGGGCCACGCCCCCCATGGACAGCACGACACCAGTGACACCCGCTTTGTTGCCTGCCCAGGGAAGGGAGAGGGACGGAATGAGGCAGAGGGACCCACCGCCCTACAGGCCCCGCCCGGCCGCACAAACGGGGGGTACGGCGCACGCCCCCCCCCCCCAGCCCGCCGCCCGGCACACGAACGCCACGGACCTGCCCCGCGGCGCGCAGCCCCCACAGGGCGTGCAGGCCGAGGGGACAGAGAAGGGCCCCCACACCCGCACACCCGCGCCCACAACACGTGGATAGCGGACCCCAACAGCCCGCCCAGTGGGCGGGCAGTCGGGAGAGGGGGAGCGCCTGACCCCAGACGCCCCTCGAAACAGTAGACGGCACCCCCCCCGGGGACGCCCTACCGCCACCCCCACAACCCCAAGCCCAGTAGGGGGGAACCAGGACTGGACCGCCCCCCCCCCAAGCACGCCAGACGGAGCAAGGGACCGGGGCAGGACACACGGAGGGGCACGGACCACGTGGAACGGCCCTACCAGCGCCCAGTGCCGGGACCGCGCGAGGTGCGCACGCCACACCACCCAGGAGGGGGGGGAGCGGACGCCGCGGGAGGGCGAGCGCACACACACGTAAAGGGCACGTGGGGACTACCCGAAAGGCAACCAGACCGATGCGCGCGGAATGCACACACCGCGTGGAATGGCGTACCAGCGAGCGAGGGTAAGGGACACCCGGACAGGACGGCCCGCCACACGCAGCGCGGAACACGCAGGACGAGAAGGGGGAAATGAGAGAGACACAACACCAGGTACCGGCCCGAACCCCCCGCACCGGCCGCGAGTGCCGCGCACACACAGACGGGGCACTGCACCCGCCAAGGCAGTAGTGGCGCACAGCGCCACGCCCCAACCCCTAGGCTAGGCAGCCTCCGCGCCAGCCCAAGGGGGTCCCACTGGCGACAAGCCAGTAGCACGGGCCCGATGGCGCCGGCGCCCCGGGCGACCACGCATTAGGGGGGCGACGCAGTGGGTAAGCGCCCGCAGCCCCGGCTGCGAATTGATGCACTGACCGGGGAGTGGCGAAACGGGGAAGCCGACGAAGGACGGGGCTCCGAGCCCTGTGAACCCGGGGGACTCCGCCACCAGGCAGGAGGTGCGTCTTGGAGCGCCCGCCACTAGGACCCGGTGGCGAGGATATCACCTGGCCCGACCAGGTGGCCCCCCGGGGCCGAAAGGCGCCTAGTACCCGCAAAACCAAACCTCAAACCTCAAACCTTAGGATCATCTGCTCTTCTTTGTGCTCGGACCTTTTCATCTGCCTGTAAGCAGATGTTCCGATAAAGTAAATGCAGGAAAATGACTCTAACGACAGTGGTGCCATCATTCTATCATTGCATCACGGTGGTTCCATCAATGCACAAGAATGATCCAAACGGACAAACGAACCTGCTTCTCGGTGTTGGCTGTTTTGGCTTCCTCAGCAGGTCTCTTCTGCTCTTTTTTTTGTGCTAGGGCCGTTTCATCCATCTGCAAAAAGATGTTGGGATGAAGAACATGCTAGAAAATGATTTTCACGACACCAATGCAATGGTGCCTCGCTGCACAATCATTGCAGGTTCCATTGATGCACAAGAATTTTTCATACGCAAAAAGGATCTTGCCTCCTGGCGCCGGCTGCTTCCTCGGCTGCTCTGTTTTGCTCGTCGAGCTCATCCGCTTTACTCTGTGCTTGGGCTTGTTCCTCTGCCTACAAGCACATGTTGGGATGAAGCATGTGCAAGAAAATGACTTCATCAAGGCCTGGTGCTACCATTCTATCATTGGTGGTTCCATCGATGCACAACAAGTTGTCAAATAGACAAAAGAACCTGCTTCCCAGCGTTGGCTGTTTCGGCTTCCTCAGCTGCTCTCCTCTGCTCCTTCCTCTGTGCTTGGGCCTTTCCATCTGCCTGTAAGCAGATGTTGGGACGAATCACATGCAGAAAAATGAATTTAACGACAGTGGTGCCATCATTCTATCATTGCATCATGGTGGTTTCATCAATGTACAAGAATGTTCCAAACAGACAAACGAACCTGGATCCTGGCATTGGCTGTTTCGGCTTCCTCGGCCGCTCTCTTCTGCTCCCCGCGGTCATCCACTTTTCTTTGTGTTTGCGCGTTTTCCTCTACCTGCAAACAGATGTTGGAATGAAGCACATGCAAGAAAATGCCTTTCACGGCACCAAAATACAATGGTGCCATCATTCTATCATCATTGGTTCCATCGATACACAAGAATTTTCCATGCGAACAATAGAACCTGCCTCCTACCATCGGCTGCTTCAGCTTTCTCTGCTGCATCGGGTTTCTCGGCGGCTTTGGCTTTCTCGGCTGCTTCGGCGTTCTCGCTGACAGTATCCGTCCCCGGGTCGTGTGTTTCCGAGTCCACATCCTTAGGATCCACATCCTTAGGATTATCTGCTGTTCTCTGTGCTTGGGCCTTTTCATCTGCCTGTAAGCAGATGTTCGGATGAAGTAGATGCGGGAAAATGACTTTAACGACAGTGGTTCCATCATTCTATCATTGCATCATGGTGGTTCCATGAATGCACAAGAATGATCCAAACAGACAAACAAATCTGCTTCTCGGCGTTGGCTGTTTTGGCTTCCTCAGCCGCTCTCTTCTGCTCTTTCATTTGTGCTAGGGCCGTTTCATCCGTCTGCAAATAGATGTTGGGATGAAGAACATGCTAGAAAATGATTTTCATGACACCAATGCAATGGTGCCTCGCTGCACAATCATTGCAGGTTCCATTGATGCACAAGAATTTTTCATACACAAAAAGGATCTTGCCTCCTGGCGCTGGCTGCTTCCTCGGCTGCTCTGTTTTGCTCGTCGAGCTCATCCGCTTTCCTCTGTGCTTGGGCTTGTTCCTCTGCCTACAAGCACATGTTGGGATGAAGCACGTGCAGGAAAATGACTTCATCAAGGCCGGGTGCTACCATTCTATCATTGGTGGTTCCATCGATGCACAACAAGTTTTCAAATAGACAAAAGAACCTGCTTCCCAGCGTTGCCTCTTTCGGCTTCCTCAGCCGCTCTCGTCTGCTCTTTCCTCTGTGCTTGGGCCTTTCCGTCTGCCTGCAAACAGATGTTGGGATGAATCACATGCAGGAAAATGACTTTCACGATGCCAAAATACAATGGTGCCATCATTCCATCATCGTTGATTCCATCGCTGCACAAGAATTTACCATACGAACAATAGAACCTGCTTCCTAGGGATGGCTGTTTCAGCTTCCTCTGAAGTGGCGGCGCTCCTCTGCTCATCCACCTCTTCCGCTTTCCTCTCTGCTACGGTCTGTTCCCCTGCCTGCAAATACATGTTCGGATGTAGCACATGCAAGAAAATCACTTTATCTAGGCCACAATACAACGGTGCCACCATTCTATTACTGCTGGTTCTGTCAATGCACAACAAGTTTCCAAACAGACAAACAAACTTGCTTCTCGGCGTTGGCGGTTTCGGCCTTCTCGGAGGCTCTCTTCTGCTCGTCGAACCCTTATGCTTTGCTGTGTGTTTGGGCCTTTTCTTGTGCCTACAAGCACACATTGGGATGATGCTTCGTCTGCAAACTGGTTCAAGTCATACGCCACCCTCTCTGAAACCTCGGGTTGGGCTCGTGCACAAAATCAACTAACATTAGCGGTGGAGACTATCCTTCACACGAAGTTGGCATGACAAACCTGCTGACTCTTGGACATTGTCCATTCTCCCCCATCATGTGTGGATCCGTTCTTGTTGACATCCTGCAACAACACACAGCAGTATAGACTACCTCCAAATAGCTGACGGTGCCCGTTGCAAGCCGAGACGTGGGCAAGCCCGCCTTCAGTATTGTAGCAGGTCGTATGTATTACTTCTTTGGACATGCCTTTGAGTTACCTAACTTGGTTCCAAGTTCAACACATCAAATTTTGGTGTAAAGGAACGTTGAGGGTTTAAATCTCTGTGAATACAGTTGCCCACGTTGCAGTTTCCTCTTCAATAGGCCAACAGGTTGCTCTTGACCTTTATATGAGAAGGAGATGCAAAGTCGCTTCTTGATGTCGAGTAGTGTCGTGGGGTTTGCGGACTCCAGCTCCTCGCAGAATTTTCTCACGTCTGCACCCGGCTGTTCGACTTCTTGTGAGTAGCGAATCAGCCATGACTCCAGCTGGCTGGATGGCCATGAAGGAATTCGGAGGGCACCTATAATGAGTCACGGACTGGTCACTGAAACTTCAGCATCTGCCAATTCACACACCGTCGCCCCGCCTCACAGACATGCCGTGCCGTGCGTGCCCCGCCCCCCCCCTGCGGCATAGCACAGACACCTATGATTTTAAAATGTTAAAGAAGGCGCGCGGCAAAGAAAGCAAAACAAGAGCTGATAAATGGATCATAGCCGCATTACAAGGTGCAAGCGAATTGGCGTCCAAACACCAACATATTGTGCATCTACCTATCGCTTTTGCTCAAGTTTACGCACCTTGCATGTAATCAAAACATTCTGCACTAACACTATGCACATGCACTACATGGTACCACACCAAACCTCCGAAAAATCTCAACATAACGGCACGGCACAGACCAGACGGCACAGACCACAGAAAATATTTGCCGTTTGTTTTCTCCTTTTCCTTGTCTTTCCTGTTGTCCTTACCTTCATCGGATCTAATGGGCGCATCATGTCCCACAAGCACCACGCCGCCCCATGGGGCCGGCAATACCCACGTCCTTGGATACCAACCCTCATGTTCTTCATGGCCGAACCCAGCGACAAATATTACTATCGCACCGTTGCGGTTGCAGCTCTTTAGTGTGCCGTAATATGCACATGGTACGAGGTGACCTTCTAGGTTGGTTCCTCCCCGCACAACGCCAACCCCCTGTCCTCTTTTCCAAGGGGATGTGCATTTTGCTAGAGTTGCAGTGTCTGGTGGCGCGTTTTTGACCACGTCACTGATGATTATTCGGGAGTTTTCACGGTCTGTAATTGAAAACTGCCGTGCTCCTGACCAGGCAGCATCGGGTTGGTACATGGCATGGGAACACCTGTATACATGCAAAGATAAATCCAAAATGCATCACACTATGCAATCATTCTTTACCCATAACTACCGCTCTAGTAGGCGATTTGGGGCGGTTGGGGTGTGGGGCTTTAGGAAGGCAGAGTGTCTACACCTTCAACCATAACATGCTTATTCCTACCCTCAACCCAAGAGGAAGTAGGGAGTGGCATGGGTCCTGACATACTTGGGGGCCAAATCATCGGGCAGTGGAGCGGCACGCAACAGCTGGTTAACCCTCGTTAGGGGCTGCTGCACATATGCAACACAGAAAGACACCACAGACCCCTGAGCTTGATTTTTGCTTGAATGCAGGACACCAAGCCACATATAAGCAAGGAAACAAAGTTCAATTGCAATCATTATTTACCCATACGATTCTCAATCCGTTTTTAACCTTTCAGGGAGCAGTCTAGTATCCAAAGCTCTAGACGAAAGATTATTTCACTTACAAAAACCAAACACAACCAATTTTTGCGCAAAAATCACATAGTTTGGTTGAATGCACGACACCAAGGCACATCTAAGCAAGGAAACGAAGTTCCAGTGCAATCATTGTATACCCATACCATTCTCAATGTGTTTTGAACCTTTCGGGGAGCACTCTAGTACCCAAACCTCTAGACGGAAGCTGATTTCACTTACAAAAACAAAAAACAAGCAATTTTTGCGCAAAAATCACGTAGTTTGGTTGAATGCACGACACCAAGGCACATCTCATCAAGGAAACGAAGTTTCATTGCAATCATTATTTACCCATACCATTCTCAATGCTTTTTTAACCTTTCGGGGAGCATCCTAGTACCCAAACCTCTAGACGGAAGCTGATTCCACTTACAAAAACCAAACACAAGCAATTTGTGCGCAAAAAGCACGTAGTTTGTTTGAATGCACGACACCAAGGCACATCTAAGCAAGGAAACGAAGTTCAATCGCAATCATTATTCACCCCTACGATTCTCAATGCGTTTTTGACCTTTCGGGGAGCACTCTAGTACCCAACCCTAGACGGAAGCTCATTTCACTTACAAAAACCAAGCATAAGTGATTTTGGCTCAAAAAAATCGGGGAGTATGGTTGAATGCACGAGACCAAGGCACATGTAAGCAAGGAAACGAAGTTCAATTGTTTACCCATACCATTCTTAATGCGGTCCCAAACCTTCGGGCAGCACTAGTACCCAAACGTCTAGACGGCAGCTGCGGCACCTTATTATTTTCCATTTGGACGGCGTTAGTGATTACTGATCCAACATTATTAGCTATTAAACTAATTAACTTGTTTAACTTATCAAAAAGCCGACGTAAAATCTGCGGAAGCTGCGGAAGCGGCAGGCAGAAGCGACAGAAGCTGCGGAAGCGGCAGCGCAATCAGTGGAATCAGTGTGACGAAGGGTCACCTTAAGGATGATGGTGGCTTAAATAATTGATATTTGTTCTCCAAGGACTCCAATCTTCTTTGTAATTCACGGATGACACGAGAATCCAGCCGCATCCCTTCGTCTTGGCTGTGGTCTATTCCTTGACCCTTGTTCCCATGGACACTGAAGCACAGGCACTGATCCAAATACTCCAAAGCATTTTAGATCACTAGACGTGATCTACAAACTTGCCTGTGCAAAACACAGCAAACTGTCCTAAACACGCGGAAAAGTTTACAAAACACTCAGAATATTATAAAACCCAGAAAAATTATAAAATCGGTAGATTTTACCTAAGTTTTCTTCAGATCAAAAAATTTAATCTTATGCACATTAATCGCGATGCGCGGCTGCCATGTGGCGTTTTCTGGTCGCGAATTTTGCGGGCCATTCAGCAGCCAATCATATAATAAAAATGCATTATCTACAATAAATTTGGAAACAAAATAGATAAGAGTATCTTCTACATTTGAGGACCCATTACACTCCCCCACCAAGCTCAAACGCAGGGTCCAGAGCTGAGTTTGTTGCTGAAAAATATGAATAATGGGGGCAAATGGGTAAGATACACCCAAAGCCAATCTGAGCTTTTTCAGCATAAACCTATACTTTACCTGTGACATGGTATTTACTACAACTACCATGTACAAAACAAAAACTTCTGCCACACCCGGGTGCCCTGGAAAGGAAACCCACCAGGTGTCAGGGGCTTTTTGTTTTAATGTACAAAAAAAATTCCTGCTCAGGGGTTGGGGAAAAGCCTGAAGCAAACGGCTATAAAAACCCCATTCCTGATCTGGGAGGTGTGGTAGCACACTCCCACCAAAACCCGTATATAATGAAAAAAAATCCTGCACATTTTTCTGAGCTTACCTGTAACTTGCAGTCATTTCGCATTATATAAAAACCAGCTCGAACAGCCCTAGTCAGTGCAAAAACCCAACCACAGTTTCGAAATTATTTTCAAAACCCAACTGCAATTTCTGCCTAGGGAGCCTGGCCCAGGGTACCCTGCCCAGGGGAGACCCCAAAAGGACAGAGACACACAGGCACAAGGCACAGAGCATGGGCACAAAAATATCGTCCAAACAAGGCCAACAGGCCCACAGCCCATAACGAAAGGCTCGTAAAGCAACACAGGGCATATCTAATCCCACAGACAAAACAAAAACAAACCTGAACCTCCATACACTACCACAAGCAACTTACCATACTTTGTTCTTATCCTACGGCGTTTGTTGTCCAAGTCACTTTTCACATCCAGTAGATTTAGCCCACATTCAACCATATATACGTCAATCACGAAAATAAGAGGAAACCACTCGCTCTTAATGAAGGCTTACACACCCAGCACAAACTGTCCTACAGTTAAACGCAGTCAGGACCCGTGAGCGAAGGGCCGCATCCACCAAGACCACCTCGTGCGCAGCAAACTTCAGGAACACGACTCCAGCGAGCAGCAAAGGCCGCCTCCACCAAGACGCGTTCTGCACTGTCTAGAGCCTTCTCAATCGAGATCACAGTCACCCAGGGCACGCATTGCGCCAGCTTGCTTGCGCTGCTGCTGCCGCCGCGCAGCCGCAGCAGCTGGACTTGTACCCCTTCACGAACGCCGAACAGGTTTGTCCACAGACAACAACTTCATCACTTCGCCACGCTCCTCAAACTCCAACGCATGACGAGCAGCTTCTTCAGGGGCATCAACAACTTCAACAGCCCCACCATAGAGCACGCCGTGCGCGCTAAGCCAGGCCCAGTCACGGCGTAACACAGCTTTATCCACCTCACTGACACGCACTGCGTTAATCCCACACGACGGTTCTCGCAAGCAGTATTGTCTTTCATGCCACAAATCACGCGCAACCAAAGGGGCTCGAGAGTTGTACACCCAGTGCAACAAGGACGGCTCCTCCAGCACAAAGCAACGCAACCTAGGACTCCAAGAATCAATGCCTTCAAGCGCGTACCTTTGCAGCAAGCGCTGTACCTCTTCTCGAAGGTCACGCAGAGTCTTCGCGTTGCGGCCAGGTCAATTCAGCATCAAGGCCTCACAGAAGACAGCAGAAAGAGGATTATCACCCAACAAGCTTGCCCAGCGAAGCTGACAGACCTCATACACCCGTACGTCCACTGCCGCACGCCAGTCATCTTCAAGCAGCAACCCCTCAAGGGACTTACAACCCTGATCATCCAAAATGGTGTTGTCCGACAGCCGCGTCTCTGAGCGAACCCTGTCCTTGAAGGCTGCAGTGGCCGGCACCCGCGACAGCAGCCACATTCAGCCCAACTGTGCAGCGCAAAAGGAGCAGGTTGCTATGCAGCACACAGGGCGCAACGTGTAGCGTCGTTGAGGCGCTGTGAACGGTCCGGCTATGCCGAGATGCACGTCAGTGCCATCACTGTCCTTGGGCAGGTTGTTGCGACGCAGGTTTGTAGATTGTAATACAACCCAACTTGGTCTTGGCTGAGGTCTCTTCCTTGACACTTGTTCCCATGGACACTGAAGCACAGGCACTGATTCAAATACTCCAAAGCATTTTAGATGACTAGACGTGATCTACAATTGTGCCTGTGCAAAACACGGCAAACTGTCCTAAACATGTCGAAAAATTTACAAAACACTCAGAATATTATAAAACCTAGAAAAATACTAAAATCTGTAGATTTTACCTCAATTTTCTTCATATCAAAAAATTTAATCCCATGCACAATAATCGCGATGCACAGCTGCCATGTGGCATTTTCCGTCTCCGAATTTCGCGAGCCATTCAGCAGCCCATCTTATAATAAGATTGCATAATCACCAATAAATTTGGAAACAGAATAGATAAGAGTATCTTCTACATTTGAGGACCCATTACAGTTCCTGAGCGCATGTACCTCATGCTCACTTTGTTCCAACCGGGTCATGAGCAATGGCACCTGTAACTCGAGGGCCTCAACCTTGGCCAATTCCGGCTTGGGCATAGTTTCCCAATGGTGCATTCGGCCCGTGAGCGTGGGCACTTGTGCACTGGTGCTCTCCAGGTTCACCGCTATGCGCCTCACCTCCGTTGCGGGCACCTTCACCTCTCCAACTTCCCCAGTGGATGTTGACGAAACAGCAGGGTGCTCCAAGTTGTGTACCCGATTGATAAGCTCGGAGATAGATGCCTCGTGGCTTTCCACCATTGCTTCCACACCATGCACCCGTTCTTCGGCATCCTCAAAGTTGAGACCTATCCGCCGGATTTCCTCGGCAATGTTGCTGGTGACCCGGTCACAATTCAACACCTTGCCTTCCAAACCCTTCAATTCCTCAACCGATTTGTCCAATTAGGCCCAGTGTGAAGTCAAACCAGTTACTTCGTTCAACACTCCCTTGAGTTGCCGTTTCAACTCCTTGGTGGCTTGCTCCCACCCTTGACGAGAATCGTCCACCTTCGCCTTAAGAGCTTCAGCTACTTGGCGATATTTCAAAGCGGCTGCAGTTGCTTGTTCCAAAGTCGATTGCAATTCCGCTCTCTTCGAGTCCAACTGGGACCTCTGGTCCTGCACCTCGTTGTTTACCTCGTTCAACAATTGTCCCAAAGACTCTACTCGCGCCGTCATAGCTGACCCATCTACTTGTACTCCCCGGGCATGGAGTTTAAGCTCGCGAGAGAGGGCTTGGATGACCTGGCAAATTTCCGAAATAGCTGAAACCGCCTCGAAATTAAAGTTTTGGAGATAATTAAACGCCCCGTTAGCTCCCCAACCACGCGCGCCGGCAAGGTTGCTAAATCATGAGTCTCCGGTGTCCACTCATGAATCAGAATCCTTTCGGCTGCTTCACCGAGTTGACTCACCATCCGAAACGTCTCGAAGGATCAATTTCCCAATGGTGCGGATTCCATGTTGGTGTCTTCCTCAATTGGGTAGGCTGGCTGGCCCTGCCTAAGCCCAACAACCAAGTCTAAAGGAGACCCAACCGTCGACTCATGCCCTGTCGCATAGTCGGAACCCGATTCCTCTGGCCGTGCTGTGATAATCCGGATCATGGCCGTAACCTCTCTGAGAGTCATCCCGCTGCCCGTGTCAGAGCTGTAGGCTAAACCCCCGCCTAGGTAAGCCTCTGCTACCAACAAATCCCCCTCAAGGTGAATTGAACCGAGTGAACCTTCCATTTTTCCCAATTTCCAAGCAACCAAATTTCCAACTAATAAAACCACCAGAGATTTTCAAATTTACAAAACACTCAGAATATTATAAAACCTAGAAAAATTATAAAATATGTAGATTTTACCTAAATTTTCTTCAGATCAAAAAATTTAATCCTATGCACATTAATCGCGATGCGCGGCTGCCATGTGGCATTTTCCGTCCGCAAATTTTGCGGGCCATTCAGCAGCCCATCTTATAATAAAAATGCATTATCTACAATAGATTTTGAAACAAAATAGATAAGAGTATCTTCTACATTTGAGGACGCATTACACTCCCCCACCAAGCTCAAACTCAGGGTCCAGAGCTGAGTTTGTTGCTGAAAAATATGAATAATGGGGGCAAATGGGTAAGATACACCGGAACCCAATCTGAGCTATTTCAGCATAAACCTATACTTTACCTGTGACATGGTATTTACTGCAACTACCATGTACAAAACAAAAACTTCTGCCACACCCCAGTGCCCTGGAAAGGAAATCCACCAGGTGTCAGGGGCTTTTTTTTTTAATGTACAAAAAAAATTCCTGCTCAGGGGTTGGGGAAAAGCCTGAAGCAAACAGCTATAAAAACCCCACTCCTGATTTCGGAGGTGTGGTAACACACTCCCACCAAAACCCGTATATAATGAAAAAAAATCCTGCACATTTTTCTGAGCTTACCTGTAACTTGCAGTCATTTCGCATTATATAAAAACCAGCTCGAACAGCCCTAGTCAGTGCAATAACCCAACCACAGTTTCGAAATGATTTTCAAAACCCAACTGCAATTTCTGCCTAGGGAGCCTGGCCCAGGGTACCCTGCCCAGGGGAGACCCCAAAAGGACAGAGACACACAGGCACAAGGCACAGAGCATGGGCACAAAAATATCGTCCAAACAAGGCCAACACGCCCACAGCCCATAACGAAGGGCTCGTAAAGCAACACAGGGCATATCTAATCCCACAGACAAAACAAAAACAAACCTGAACCTCCATACACTACCACAAGCAACTTACCATACTTTGTTCTTATCCTACGGCGTTTGTTGTCCAAGTCACTTTTCACATCCAGTAGATTTAGCCCACATTCAACCATATATACGTCAATCACGAAAATAAGAGGAAACCACTCGCTCTTAATGAAGGCTTACACACCCAGCACAAACTGTCCTACAGTTAAACGCAGTCAGGACCCGTGAGCGAAGGGCCGCATCCACCAAGACCACCTCGTGCGCAGCAAACTTCAGGAACACGACTCCAGCGAGCAGCAAAGGCCGCCTCCACCAAGACGCGTTCTGCACTGTCTAGAGCCTTCTCAATCGAGATCACAGTCACCCAGGGCACGCATTGCGCCAGCTTGCTTGCGCTGCTGCTGCCGCCGCGCAGCCGCAGCAGCTGGACTTGTACCCCTTCACGAACGCCGAACAGGTTTGTCCACAGACAACAACTTCATCACTTCGCCACGCTCCTCAAACTCCAACGCATGACGAGCAGCTTCTTCGCCAGCATCAACAACTTCAACAGCCCCACCATAGAGCACGCCGTGCGCGCTAAGCCAGGCCCAGTCACGGCGTAACACGGCTTTATCCACCTCACTGACACGCGCTGCATTAATCCCACACGACGGTTCTCGCAAGCAGTATTGTCTTTCAGGCCACAAATCACGCGCAACCAAAGGGGCTCGAGAGTTGTACACCCAGTGCAACAAGGACGGCTCCTCCAGCACAAAGCAGCGCAACCTAGGACTCCAAGAATCAATGCCTTCAAGCGCGTACCTTTGCAGCAAGCGCTGTACCTCTTCTCGAAGGTCACGCAGAGTCTTCGCGTTGCGGCCAGGTCAATTCAGCCTCAAGGCCTCACAGAAGACAGCAGAAAGAGGATTATCACCCAACAAGCTTGCCCAGCGAAGCTGACAGACCTCATACACCCGTACGTCCACTGCCGCACGCCAGTCATCTTCAAGCAGCAACCCCTCAAGGGACTCACAACCCTGATCATCCAAAATGGTGTTGTCCGACAGCCGCGTGTCTGAGCGAACCCTGTCCTTGAAGGCTGCAGTGGCCGGCACCCACGACGGCAGCCACATTCAGCCCAACTGTGCAGCGCAAAAGGAGCAGGTCGCTATGCAGCACACAGGGCGCAACGTGTAGCGTTGTTGAGGCGCTGTGAACGGTCCGGCTATGCCGAGATGCACGTCAGTGCCATCACTGTCCTACGGCAGGTTGTTGCGACGCAGGTTTGTAGATTGTAATACAACCCAACTTGGTCTTGGCTCAGGTCTCTGCTCTGACACTTGTTCCCATGGACACTGAAGCACAGGCACTGATCCAAATACTCCAAAGCATTTGTGATCACTAGACGTGATCTACAAACTTGCCTGTGAAAAACACGGCAAACTGTCCTAAACATGTCGAAAAATTTACAAAACACTCAGAATATTATAAAACCTAGAAAAATTATAAAATCTGTAGATTTTACCTAAATTTTCTTCATATCAAAAAATTCAATCTTATGCACAATAATCGCGATGCGCGGCTGCCATGTGGCATTTTCAGTCCGCAAATTTCGCGATCCATTCAGCAGCCCATCTTATAATAAAAATGCATAATCTACAATAAATTTGGAAACAAAATAGATAAGAGTATCCTCTACATTTGAGGACCCATTACAGTTCCTGAGCGCATGTACCTCATGCTCACTTTGTTCCAACCGGGTCATGAGCAATCGCACCTGTAACTCGAGGGCCTCAACCTTGGCCAATTCCAGCTTGGGCATAGTTTCCCAATGGTGCATTCGGCCCGTGAGCGTGGGCACTTGTGCACTGGTGCTCTCCAGGTTCACCGCTATGCGCCTCACCTCCGTTGCGGGCACCTTCGCCTCTCCAACTTCCCCTGTGGATGTTGACGAAACAGCAGGGTGCTCCAAGTTGTGTACCCGATTGATAAGCTGGGAGATAGACGCCTCGTGGCTTTCGACCATTGCTTCCACACCATGCACCCGTTCTTCGGCATCCTCAAAGTTGAGACCTATCCGCCGGATTTCCTCGGCCATGTTGCTGGTGACCCGGTCACAATTCAACACCTTGCCTTCCAAACCCTTCAATTCCTCAACCGATTTGTCCAATTAGGCCCAGTGTGAAGTCAAACCAGTTACTTCGTTCAACACTCCCTTGAGTTGCCGTTTCAACTCATTGGTGGCTTGCTCCCACCCTTGACGAGAGTTGTCCACCTTCGCCTTAAGAGCTTCAGCGACTTGGCGATATTTCAAAGCGGCTGCAGCTGCTTGTTCCAAAGTCGATTGCAATTCCGCTCTCTTCGAGTCCAACTGGGACCTCTGGTCCTGGACCTCGTTGTTTACCTCGTTCAACAATTGTCCCAAAGACTCTACTCGCGCCGTCATAGCTGACCCATCTACTTGTACTCCCCGGGCATGGAGTTTAAGCTCGCGAGAGAGGGCTTGGATGACCTGGCAAATTTCCGAAATAGCTGAGACCGCCTCGAAATTAAAGTTTTGGAGATAATTAAACGCCCCGTTAGCTCCCCAACCACGCGCGCCGGCAAGGTTGCTAAATCATGAGTCTCCGGTGTCCACTCATGAATCAGAATCTTTTCGGCTGCTTCACCGAATTGACTCACCATCCGAAACGTCTCGAAGGATCGATTTTCCAATGGTGCGGATTCTATGTTGGTGTCTTCCTCAATTGGGTAGGCTGGCTGGCCCTGCCTAAGCCCAACTGCCAAGTCTAAAGGAGACCCAACCGTCGACTCATGCCCTGTCGCATAGTCGGAACCCGATTCCTCTGGCCGTGCTGTGATAATCCCGATCATGGCCGTAACCTCTCTCAGAGTCATCCCGCTGCCCGTGTCAGAGCCGTAGGCTAAACCCCCGCCTGGGTAAGCCTCTGCTACCAACAAATCCCCCTCAAGGTGAATTGAACCGAGTGAACCTTCAATTTTTCCCAATTTCCAAGCAACCAAATTTCCAACTAAAAAAAACACCAGAGATTTCCAAATTTACAAAACACTCAGAATATTATAAAACGTAGAAAAATTATAAAATCTGTAGATTTTACCTAAGTTTTCTCCACGTCAAAAAACTTAATCCTATGCACATTAATCGCGATGCGCGGCTGCCATGTGGCAGTTTCCGTCCGCGAATTTTGCGGGCCATTCAGCAGCCCATCTTATGGTAAAAATGCATTATCTACAATAGATTTGGAAACAAAATAGATAAGAGTATCTTCTACATTTGAGGACCAATTACACTCCCCCACCAAGCTTAAACTCAGGGTCCAGAGCTGAGCTTTTTGCTGAAAAATATGAATAATGGGGGCAAATGGGTAAGATACACCCAAAGCCAATCTGAGCTTTTTCAGCATAAACCTATACTTTACCTGTGACATGGTATTTACTACAACTACCATGTACAAAACAAAAACCTCTGCCACACCCCAGTGCCCTGGAAAGGAAACCCACCAGGTGTCAGGGGCTTTTTGTTTTAATGTACAAAAAAAATTCCTGCTCAGGGGTTGGGGAAAAGCCTGAAGCAAACGGCTATAAAAACCCCACTCCTGATCTGGGAGGTGTGGTAACACACTCCCACCAAAACCCGTGTATAATGAAAAAAAATCCTGCACATTTTTCTGAGCTTACCTGTAACTTGCAGTCATTTCGCATTATATAAAAACCAGCTCGAACAGCCCTAGTCAGTGCAAAAACCCAACCAGAGTTTCGAAATTATTTTCAAAACCCAACTGCAATTTCTGCCTAGGGAGCCTGGCCCAGGGTACCCTGCCTAGGGGAGACCCCAAAAGGACAGGGACACACAGGCACAAGGCACAGAGCATGGGCACAAAAATATCGTCCAAACAAGGCCAACACGCCCACAGCCCATAACGAAGGGCTCGTAAAGCAACACAGGGCATATCCAATCCCACAGAAAAAACAAAAACAAACCTGAACCTCCATACACTACCACAAGCAACTAACCATACTTTGTTCTTATCCTACGGCGTTTGTTGTCCAAGTCACTTTTCACATCCAGTAGATTTAGCCCACATTCAACCATATATACGTCAATCACGAAAATGAAAGGAAACCACTCGCTCTGAATGAAAGCTTACACACCCAGCACAAACTGTCCTACAGTTAAACGCAGTCAGGGGCATGTGGGAACACAAATCGCTGGACACGCTGCTCTCCATCCGCAGCGGCTACCAGGGCCTTGGTAGGGCGATGTATTGCCTCGCCAAGTGGACCCAACGGACCTGGGGGATCCCCACGGACCGATGGGAGTGGGTGGTCACGCTGCGCCCCCAGCAGAGGGGAGCCCTCCCAAACCGCAGGGGACCCACCCCCCCACGCCCCACCACCCTACAACTCTGCCCGTACATGGTGGCAGCCCGCCTCATGACGCTGCTGTGGCCGGGCCCAGACACCCCCACCCAAAACTACCCCCACCTCACAGAGGAGGACATGCCCGGCATCCAGCGATGCTTCTTCCAGACCCTCGACTACCTCCAGCAAACACACCCGCACGTCCTGGAGCAGATATGGCCACCCCCCGGGTAACCCACGTGCCCGCGCAACCGAGACAACGCCGCCACGCCAGCACTAGCACGCACGGATCACCAGGGAAAATGCGCGCACACGCCCGGTGCCCGAACCTGCACCCTCGTTCTCGCTACTTACAGGACCCAGCATCATACGCCCGCCCCCGAAGCCCAGGACACTCCGCCGTCTCCCACAGCCCTCTCCTCCGCCTCCGACTCCACAACCTCCACCACCACGACCATCTCATCCACCACCACCACCACGTCCTCATCCAGCACTCCACCCCCCAGGCCGCGGGGGACACCTCCCAAACGGGCCCCCAAACCCGCCCCCACCGCGAGCAACCTCGCCGCCGCCAAGGCCCACGCCCCGACGAAGCCCACACCCACGACCCAGCCGAAACCCAAGACCGCCGCCAAACAGCCACCCAAACCTGTCAGCGCGCCACGACCGCAACCCGCCGCCAAGCCCAAACCCAAGTCCAAACCCGGCGCCACGACGGCAGCGCAAGCCCGGCCCCCCGAGGACGTCCTCTATGACATCCGGCCCCAGCCGTCCCAGGCCGATAGGCAGCAGCGCCCAGCGCGGCGCCCCCCCACCGTCACCGACGCCACCGCCACCACCTTCATGGCGGAGCGCGCCGCGGCCGAAGCACAACGCACCTCGTCCCGCCACCTCTCAAAGCCCGCACCCCAGGCCCACGGACCGCCCCCGACTAGGCCGAAACGACGCCAGGGTCCGCCAGCAGCGTCCCCACCCCCCTACCAACCCTCGATGACAGCCCACATACAGCGCATGCCCCACTACCGCCGCCGCCGCGAGTCCCCGCCCAACCCCGAGGCGGAGGCCGTACGCGCACACCCGCGGGTCCACATCCGCGCGCGCCCCCACTACCCACGCACCCCCACGGAACAGGACTACGAGAAATCCCCCAGGACCGCCACCGCCACCGGTCCCCACGACCCCGTCACACCCACCCACGCCCACTCCTCCGCCCAAGACCGCAGGCCCGCCCAGGAACAGTGGTGGCAGCGCTGGACCCACACGCAGCTCTGGGAGCTGCGAAAGTGGGCCCGGGGAGAGCCCTCCCTCGAGGGCCTGGTCCATCGGCCCCGCAAGGGGTCGGTAGAGAACTGCCGCCTCCGGCCGGCGGGGGGGTGGATGCCGCAGGCTGCATGGGAAGCCATGCTGGCCGATGCGCTCCACCCCCTGGGAGTCTACCCCCGCAACCTCCCCGCGCCCCAGGACCACCCGTATGTCCTCAGGCGCCTGCGGGAGACCCTCCAGGAGACGCAGCGAGACGGCATCCGCCTGTGGGACATCACCCAAAGCCCAGCCCCGCACAAACACACCCCCTCACCACCCCACAAGCGTCGGCGCACCGACACCGGCGACACCAACAGCACCCCAGGAGCCCTGCGCGCCACACAACACGACGCGCCTGACCCCCCGGCCAGCGGCGCCGCCACCTAACCCTGTTACCCAGCAAACCACCACCACGGGGCGCCACGCCAGGGCCCGCCCAGAAGTCACCAAACAAACCGGACGCCGAAGGAAGCCAACGCACACGACAACAAGCACCACTACGCCCAAAGGCACGGAACCCCGGCCCGCTACCGTCGCAACCACCTAACCGAGCCAGAACCCAAGCACAAATCAAACCCGACCCACACCCCGAAACCGCTAACCCTTGACTCCTAACCAAGCCCGCCGAGGGAAAAACGTAACCACAGCCCACACTCACAGCCCACACAGCCCCCTAACCAGCCAGCTCCAGAAGCAAAGAGACACCTCACCAAACCCACCCTGACCCAAGCCCGTGTACATCAGGACGCGCGAGCCGCACCCCTGGGGCGCGACCGCTGCCACAGCACCGACAACACACGCCATAGGACACAACGCTATTGCACCGCCGCACCAGCTGCCCATGCCTGTGCCTGCAGTGTACGCGCGCCCCTGTTTTTCTCTTTTTTGTTTTTTTTTCCCAAAAAAAAAAGAACAAAAAAAAACGAAAATTAGGGGGGGAGGAAGAGGGACACAACCACCCATGGCACACACGCACCGCACATAGCACGCACACCGGTGAACAGGAGCGCAGTGGCCCAGGACACCGCACATGCAACACAACACACCGAGCGAGCACGTCGGTGAACAGGAGCCAGCTGGCCCAGGACACCGCAGACGCAACACAGCAAACCGCGCAAGCACACCGGTGAACAGGAGCCCAGCGGCCCAGGACACTGCACACACGTAGGGCGGCCGAGGAACAGGAAAGAACCAATACCCCATGGGTCGAACACACTGGGGCGACCAAGCCGACCCACCGGGCCAGTGGCAGGAGCGGTACTCCAAGGCCACTGGTCCGAGCCCGGCCAGGCTGCATCGGGGACCATGGCAAACGTCACCCGGAGCAATGGAAGCAACCGGTGACAGGCGAGCCGGTACACAGTCCAGGAGGGGGTCACCTGCCAAGCAGAGTGGCCCCGCAACTCAAGCCACAAGGGTGAGGCGGTCGTACCGTAGACAAGCGGGAGCAATACCCCTTGTGGTGAGAGATACTCCACACGGCCTGGCAGCCCCCCAGAGCTGCCGCCCAAAGGAGGGGGCATGTGGCCCTACCCATGGACACATGTGGGGACACCCTCCCACCTGGGACACATGGACCGGGTGGCCGCGACAATGCCTTCCCAAGCACATGCGGGAGCGGCTCAAGAGGCACCTGACATAGGGCAGTGGGAGGGACAGGACGTCCCCTTGGTAAGACCTTCTTCCTGCAATGTCAAAGGAGGCGTCCCGAGCTCCCGAAGATACCTACCTACCTACCTTGACGAAACAGCAGGGTGCTCCAAGTTGTGTACCCGATTGATAAGCTGGGAGATAGATGCCTCGTGGCTTTCCACCATTGCTTCCACACCATGCACCCGTTTTTCGGCATTCTCAAAGTTGAGACCTATCCGCCGGATTTCCTCGACCATTTTGCTGGTGACCCGGTCACAATTCAACACCTTGCCTTCCAAACCCTTCAATTCCTCAACCAATTTGTCCAATTAGGCCCAGTGTGAAGTCAAACCAGTTACTTCGTTCAACACTCCCTTGAGTTGCCGTTTCAACTCATTGGTGGCTTGCTCCCACCCTTGACGAGAATTGTCCACCTTCGCCTTAAGAGCTTCAGCTACTTGGCGATATTCCAAAGCGGCTGCAGTTGCTTGTTCCAAAGTCGATTGCAATTCCGCTCTCTTCGAGTCCAACTGGGACCTCTGGTCCTGCACCTCGTTTTTCACCTCTTTCAACAATTGTCCCAAAGACTCTACTCGCGCCGTCATAGCTGACCCATCTACTTGTAATCCCCGGGCATGGAGTTTAAGCTCGCGAGAGGGGGCTTGGATGACCTGGCAAATTTCCGAAATAGCTGAAACCGCCTCGAAATTAAAGTTTTGGAGATAAATAAACGCCCCGTTAGCTCCCCAACCACGCGCGCTGGCAAGGTTGCTAAATCATGAGTCTCCGGTGTCCACTCATGAATCAGAATCCTTTCGGCTGCTTCACCGAATTGACTCACCATCCGAAACGTCTCGAACCATCGATTTTCCAATGTTGCGGATTCCATGTTGGTGTCTTCCTCAATTGGGTAGGATGGCTCGCCCTGCCTAAGCCCAACTGCCAAGTCTAAAGGAGACCCAACCGTCGACTCATGCCCTGTCGCATAGTCGGAACCCGATTCCTCTGGCCGTGCTCTGATCATCCTGATCATGGCCGTAACCTCTCTGAGAGTCATCCCGCTGCCCGTGTCAGAGCCGTAGGCTAAACCCCCCCTTTGGTTAAGCCTCTGCTACCAACAAATCCCCCTCAAGGTGAATTGAACCGAGTGAACCTTCCATTTTTCCCAATTTGCAAGCAACCAAATTTCCAACTAATAAAACCAGCAGAGATTTCCAAGCTCACAACCCACTCAAGTCTCTCAGAGCACGGCAATGACACAAACAATTCCAATTGAAAGCCCAATGACGAAATGACCCAAGAATCCAATACGGTCCAACAATGATCCAACCAAAAGTTCACCAAAGGTCCACAAAAACCCACAAATGAGCCACAGTCCAACACCGGTCAAACACGGGTCCAAGACGAGTACAGATGGTCCACACGGGACGAGCACGGGTCCAAAGAGAGTCCAAACGGGCACAAGGTAATTCCACTCTTGAGAAAAAAAAGAATTCACAAGCAAGCGTAAGACTCAACCTACTCTCCCGGTCGGACCACATGCAATGCAAGGACGAAGAGTTCATGGGCACGGGCATTATCCTACGGACTTGAGTCATGCATGCAAAAGTGTAAACCAAAATTCACACTACTTCTACACGCCGACATGGATGGTCTCATCGGGGGTGGAGGAGAGGAAAGAAATGATCCACACCACCGTTCGGTCTCCGGACGTCTTGACTACACCAACATGAAGGAAAGAAGTGCACATGCACATACATGGTCACATGGGCCATGTAAACGCACCAACAAAGGCACCAAACCATGACCCGGTTAGCTCCTAGGATCAACAACTAATCTAAACCAAATTAGCAAATGAGCAATACACCATTGACAATGAGATCCACCTCTTGGCAAAGAAGCACACAATAGGCCAATGGCGTCCCGGGCTACTCATGGGACCTAACCTCCATCCAAAGAGAGCACGTGCATGGAGAGTTGGTCTTATCCCGGAGACCCAGAGAGAGTACATGCATTGCCTAACCAAGCCCAAGAAGAGATATTCCCCAACCAAATTCCTTGACAGAGATTGATCCATCCACCATGAGAGAGGGCATGCATGGGGATAGAGTTTCGCCTAGCCTTGACCCAAGAGAGCATGCATGAACTTGGGGAGGGACTGGCGAAAGCTCCACCAATGCGTATCCGTGAGCCTAATCATAAAACGGCAAAACCAGGGCATGTCTTAAATGGATATATCCGAAGCCACAGGCAGTGAAAAAAAATGAAAGAGCCCAAGAGTCTCAAAGGATCAAAGACAACGGTCACATGGCATTAAATGCTCAATTTACCAGTTGAGGAGTATGATGTATTGGGAGAGAGGGGGAGAGTGAGGGAAAGCACCGAGTCCACCTTGGGGAGAGGAGACACTATATGTTCACCTTTACCATGGAATCGTGGGCACCACAAAGTTTGAGTCACACCATGAATGAACGATGCATGAATGACAAATGCAGTGTCAGCTCTTAGAATGAATGCATGACACCTCAAAACCCAATATGGTGTGACACCCCAATGGAATACAATTGCAAAGCAACAACCAATCCATCCCACGACCAGCGGTGTGCCTACCTCAGCCGCTTCCACTTCAACTCCTCTTCCACTAGGACTCCTCCAGCTTCCAGGGACTCGTGATCCCCCATACACGTAGGCGTGGCACTGCCGAAGCAGATGCGCCCATTAACGTGTACCACTCTCCTCTCAAGTGCAGTGATGCACCGAAGGGCAACAGCCGGTGTGCGCGGAGGCACCAGACCAGGGTTTAGCCAGATCGCAATTCCGGGCCTTCTATCTTCCACTGGAGTCGCCCTAGATTTCGATCGGTATCCCTATCCGCAACAGGATAGATCTAACACTATTAGCACCAACTGGAAGGGTATTCGATGGGCTGGCCTGCATTACGGCGCGGCCAAAGACGGCGCACGCGCACACACAGCAGCAGCCAATCGACAAATCGGAAATCCAAATAATGTTGGAGCGAATGCTGGCCAACCGCAGAATTGAAAAAAATCAATGCAACATCAGAAATGCAAAGACAGAACTGAAATCTGCAATCGGAACTAATTCTGAGATCGAAATCTGGGATGGGAATCAAATGCTGAGTTCGCATAAGAGTTTACACCTGAAATGGCACACAAGAAGCAACATGAGTTTGCAAAGGAGAAATGGGCAACAAACATGGATTCTCGACATGGCTATGCCCTAAGTTTCACAGCTTCTCTTTTGAGCTTGTGGATGACTATGGTGAAGAAACAATCGAAGAACGAGACACAGACATGCTGAATGACGATGAGCGAGCAGCATTGGCTGATGAACAAGACATAGTGGCGAATGAGCACGATATACCATTCTACAATCAGACTGAGATCGGGAGAATTCGAGCTTCTCACGTCGAACGGATCCTGAGAGGGCAATATAGGCAAGGCTGGCGCTTTTTGACGAAGTGGGAAGGCTATGGCACAAGCGAAAGCACTTGGGAACCAGTTCGGGCATTCGTGCATGATGATGGAAAGCTGAATCATGTTTTTTTGGATTAGTGTTTGGCACACGCACCCCGCCTTGACACAGCGCTAAGGCAGGCTCGGCGAATCAGGAGCACTTTGAAGGAGAAATCCAGCGCGGAGGAACCCAACGAAGACACTGCCACGGACGACAAGGAAAAAGGAGAGGTCAGTTCCAAGAAGGTTTCACAGCAGCGCGGAGGCAAACGGCGACGTACAGAAGAACCTACAGTTGGTGGTATGGCATAAGACTGGTTACCTTGAGTAAGTTCCAAGAGAGTGAGGAGGAGAGAGTACCTTGAAGTTTCTTTTCATGCCCTTATGCTTCCTCTGGTGTACCAAGTTGAAAACCTGCACAACTTCACCTCATTCTGCAGAGCAATGATTCAAGTTCAGAAAATACTCAGAATAGGAGATTTTAAGGCATGGAAAGTCTTCCACACCTTATTTGCCCTCTATCGGTCCACGTGGATATTTCGGACGGACTGCCGGCTTTCTGCGCTCTGAGTCACTCCTGTTGCCAGAAAAGGTCAGCAAAGCAATCTGCAGACCAGAAGGAAGGGAGTTTGAAGAAGTTTCAAGGTCAATTAGTGAGCACCTTTAGAAGCGGGACATGACTGGCATAACGGCAGGTTCTGGAGTTACCACAAGTTCTGGAGGGAGTTGAGTTGGAGGGAGCCAAGTATCAAGGAACCTGGGGCTTCTGAGGTTCCCGAAGTCTCTGGGTTCATTCATGGTTGGAAAGTGCTTTGAATATTACTAGTAAGAAAACGTGCTTTTCCAATGCTTTAGTGCATACGTTAGTTGTATTAGAGGTGCTCTAAGCACTCTTGCATTTTTATCTTAGTATTGGCCTAACCAAAATGGGTGATAACACATTTTGACCTATAGAACCAAACACTAAATAAGGATATTGTGTGGACCCCTTAATCCCCAAGCAATGTGCATTAAAACATCTTTTCCTGAGTGACTGAGGCACTGATATACTGAAGGCAGAGCCTATGCATTCATCAATGTTTTCTCATGAATTTTTAGCTATCCTAGTGGTATGCACCCTAGGGGGCTGGGGTACCTCTTTTTGAGAGGTCCTTGGTTCAATTGCCAGTCAGCCTAGCTAAGTAGGAATATCCCATGTGACATGGCAGTGACCTCAGCGCCACAGACCATGCCACCTCAGCACCTATGGGACCTAGAAACAAAGAATGCACATGTCAGGATGGCACTATGGGAGAGTGTGAGCCCTTGGTGCAGTTTTCCAATCAGTGTTTCTCAAACATGTACAATATTTCATCCTGAGTTGCATTGAATGTTTATTGCTGTGGTCTGTTGTTGATAGTTCTCTTTTTGTAACTCTTTGTGACTGCAGCCCTTCATGCTTTGATTCTGGTTATCTTCTACTTGCTTATCTCTGGCTTGGGTTATCCTGGATTGGTTGTATTTCAACAATAAAACATTTTCATCATCAAAAACAAGCAGCAGGAACCTTACATCAGCAGCAAGCAGCAGGAGAGGCACATCAAAAACACAGTGCTGAAAAAACTATAAAACATTCTGGTAGCAAGAGGCAGACAGTCTCTGAGTACCGGCAGCAACCCCGTGCCGTACATCCAGTGCGCCGAGTACTGTCCTGAGCAAGAAGGGCGGATATGGACACAAAGAAGGAGGACACCGACGCAAAGACGGCGCCTGAGGCACCAGCAATGCCAGCGCCTGGTGAGCCTGGACCTGGACCTAGCGCTGTACCTTCGGTGCCCTTACATGGGCCAGTGGATGTGGTTGATGACTCGCTGGAGGGACTTCAGTCGGCCTTCAGGGCCCTCTCAGTCGAGAAGGTGGACACAACCCTGTGAACAGAAAGAGGGAGAGAGAGAAGGATGCAGGAGAAAGCATGGCAGACGAAGCAGTAGACCATGGCAGCAACCCCACGAGTGAGTCAACTCTCGAGGGCGCACCAAGCGCCTCTGGCCTCCACACAATACCCTCTCCTACAACGACCACACTCCAAACTCCAGACCCAGCTGCTGCAACATCCACACCCATAACCAACCCGCCTATGGTTGAGGGCACAGGCTTTGATGGTATGCATACTTACGCTGCCTATCGTGTGGACCCATCCACCACTGCGTTTTCAGAGGCAACTACTGCCAGTGAACCAGTTGCCTCCGGTTCTGTGCCGCGCTGGTATGCGGCGGACTATCGCCATCCTCTACCCGCTACGGGAGCCTATGTGGATGTTCCTGGGTATGCAACGCTGAGTGGGCTGAGGAGAGGCCATGAGTCAGGCGGGAACAGGAGTAGAGGATCGGGGAGATCCTTCAACAGGTCCCTGACGCGGTCGGAGATCAATGAGGCACTCCGAAAAGCCACCCCTAAACTTGTTCGTGATCTCACTCAAGAGATTCGGGCTAAACTGGAGCCCCTTATTTCTCCCCAAGCGTCACCGGCCATCGTGGGAGTTTCACCCCACCAAGTATAAGCCAATCATCTGGTGGCGGGGTTGACAAACACCCTGAGGAGCCTGAGGAGCCGACCTATGCCGACCCGTGCTGTAATACCGGGAAGTCCTTTCATACCAAGAACGGCCCAGCCTCCTCACAGCCCTGTGGAGAATTCCACGAGAGCCGAGCTGGACCGGCTGGGGCTGACAGCCCTGAGGGCAATGGTCGACGTGTAGCCCTACGGCTTTAGTGACCGAGGCGGAGACCCCTCTGACGATGAGCCGCTGTCCATGACTTCTGCTTTGCCCTCGGAGGACGACGACCCGGAGGACCCCGAGAACCCAACGGGCGGAAGAAGAAGAAGAAGAGCAGGACCAAGCGTCCCGAGGGACGCAGGTCTCAGGAGGCTAAGGCAATTGCCACCTCCCAGATTGTGGTGAACATGCCTGAGTTCACAGGCAAGAATCTCAGCGAGTTCGCTAAGAAATTTGGCCGGTTCCTCTGAATGACCGGCCAAACCCATGCTACTGGGCGAGTCAAGTGTGATCTGCTCCTGCAGTGGTGCAAGACCAAGTACCTGGAGAAGCAGGTCAAGCAGATCGTGACGAAGTCTGCCACCTTTGCCGACGTGTTGCTTGCCTTGGAGAGGCAGTACCCTACCTACAAAAACGACCTCTCCATCAGGGCCGAGATCCAGCACCTGGCCGTGCTGCCCAACAACCCCAAACCAGCCAGGGTCTGCGAGCTACTGGCTGACCTGGATGACTGGGCGGGACGACTGACGCCCGGCTCCTACAGCAGCGACGATCTGCTCTTCTGGTTGGTGGCTAAGCTCCCCTGGGAGCTGTGAGACGAGTGCCGGTCAACGGCGGAGCGCAACGCAAGAGTTCTCAACTATAAGGTTTCGTCTGTGCTCCTCTTGGAGCTGGCGCTGGAGAAAGAAAGGGACCAGCGGCTGAACGCCTATTGTCCTGGAGGAGGAGGCTCTGGGAGCGATGGCAAAGGGTACCAAGGACCCAGACCGGGACAGGGGACTACCCCCAAGCACGCCCGTATCATGGGCAATGTCCAGGAGCTCTTCTGGTGTGACGCCAGAGAAAAGCATGGTCACCTGCAGCACGCCCCCAACTGCGAGCAGCCAGATTGCTTTGTAGTTCAGGGGAAAAGGCAGGGGACCAACACTGGCGCCAAGCCTAAGCTGCCGGATCATTACAGGTGGTGCATCACCTGTTCCTTCTGTGGGAAGAGGAAGCACTACCAAGATGAGTGCTACCACAACCAGCGCCTGTCGGCGAAGCTGAAGGGCGAGGATCCTGGCAAAGGCTCTGGCAAGGGCGGTGGCAAGGGCAACGGCAACGACTCCGGCAAGGGCAAGTCGAAAGGTCGTGGGAAAGGCCAAGACAAGAGCCAAGGCGGACGAGGAGGAGGCGCTAATCGCCAGCCAGACAAGGACAACAAGAACCAGGACCAGAACGGAGGCAACCCCAACCCTAATCCAGGGGAGACCTCGGAGCCCTCTGGAGCGCAGTCTGGTCCTACCACACGCTCGCAGACACAGGCCCAGCGAAAGCAAGGGGCCAAGCGTGAGCATGAAGGTGGTGATGACGGCAACGCCAAGGAGACAAGCCGTTTCATGAGGATGGCCCACAAATTGCGGAACAAGGGGTTCGGGGTGACCTGTCCTGCGGAGTTCTGACAGGGACGCTCCGGTGCGGCCCTGGACCTGGTGTTCTGGGTACGTATCCGATTAGGGGGACGTGAATACCCGGGGGTACTGGATACGCGAGCCACCATATCTATAGTGGCCAAGAAAACTTTACCTTGTGGGAGCCTGACAAACAGCATGCCAACCGCTGCTATACGAATGGGGGATGGTCATGTGGTGCACAGCTGCGGGGACTGTGAAGTGGAGGTACCTATGGGCTCCTGAACTATCGCTTATCCGTTCTATGTGATGGACACTGAGGCCTTCGACTTTGTATTGGGGACTGACTTCTTTGTGCAGCACTCCCAGATACAATCCCTGAAGCTGCAAGCGCCCTACCTCCTCTACGTGGACCACGGCAATGGCAGAGAGGCCGTGCCACTGGAGCAGTCTGAGCACACCTCGAGCTACCTGAGGGTATCGAAGGAGGAGCCCTCGAACATGATGGCGGCCTTCAAAACTGAGGACTATCAACTATTGGGGGAAGTCCTAGACCAAGGTCTGAAGGAGTTGGGTTACTCCAGAGAAGACCTGAGCGTGGAGTTGTTCGCCAGCGACAAGCAACATGTATTGCATCTCTATTGCAGAAGGGGGAAAAACTGCTGCTACAAATTTTACTGGCCCTCTTTTGGGATGGCCTACGGGAACCCCGGGTTCAGTGAACTGGGGAAGGTCTTGACCAAGGTGGCCCTGGAACGTTCTCGTATGGTCCTGTGTTCCCCCGATTGGGGAGCCCATGGGGGCAACGAGTACTGGCGAACCCTCCCGGACAGGCTGACTGTCAGCTCTGTTCGGTTACCTGATGAGGCCACCTACGTGCCTCTGGGGCGCGAGACGCCCATCGGGAAACCCGGATGGGGAAGTATGCTCAGCGTGGTGGACGCAGGTCTTATCTCCATCCCCTGGGAGGACCGCGACTCAACTCTGGTCCAGGCTATACAACGAGAAAGCGATAGACTCACCCTGGGTGACGTGAAAGATCGACTACGACCTCAAGATGCTATTGAGACCATACCCGGGGCAGATGAATACGTCGTGACTAACACCAATGCCCCCAACTCTCCCTGCCATTTACCTGTTCCTGATGGAGTCTCTGAGTGTAGACTATCGGAGCTCCCCAGCTCTATCCACTCTGATGACAAAACTGAGCATGACGCCTTCTTCGTGCAGACATGCGTGGAGGAAGTGGAGAACGCCGAGTACGTCGCCCCACTGAAACCCCTACTCTCCATGAGGGTGGAAGACCCCGTGGACGAGGGGTTGGACCCCCAATCAAGGCTAAGGGAGTACGTGGACTCTAAGAGGAGGTTGGTGGCGAACAAGCTATGCGACGCTAAGCCTACCTGCAGCTCATGGCCACTGAAGCAAGTACGTATGGGATATCTATCCCAATTGAAGGTGGACCTCGAACAGGAGATCACCACCTGGCAAAGGTAGGTAGATCTTAAGCTCATGAAGAGCGTGTGGGGTTCCCATGTGACGTCTCCAGAGGTTGACGACCTCTCGGAGGAATGTGTATGTAAACCCCCTCGAGCGTGCCTATGTTGCCATCGTCCACCGGAGATGGCTGCACGAGACCTACTAAATGCCTACCAAGGGTTGAAGGATACTACCAAGGGCAAAGAGTCGGTGGGGGATCATCTCCCGGCGTCTATTCCTCAGGGGGCAAGCAGTGTGACGAGGACTTGGAGGACAAGATCAAGCTATTGGACCCGCAGGTGCAGAAGCTTATAAGGACCTATCTGGAGGTGTTCGGGGAACTACCACCCCCAGCCTCATATGACAAGCTGGTACAGATGGACCTCAAGCTGAAACCCGAGTTCGCCGGCCATAAGATCCGGAGGAGACCCTACCCAGCTCCTAGAGAGCAGGCCGACAAGATTGAGCAACAGATACAAGAGTGTATCGACGCTGGCCTAGTCCTGGAGTACAGGGATGGGGACTACCCCCAACACTGCAGCCCCTGTTTCCTGGTGGCTAAGCCTGGGTCTACATGGGAACGGCTGGTAGTAGACTATGGGGAGCTGAAGAAGAAAACGTTGAACCACTCAGGGTCCATTCCTAACATGGAGTCTACCCTTGAGAAGATAGCCTCCTGTCGCTACAAGACCAAGATGGACAAGAGAAGTGGATTTTGGCAGGTGGACCTGAGGCCCAACACCCAGGAGCTACTCGCCTTCATCACCCCTCAGGGGAGGATGTTCAAGTGGAAGGTCATGCCCTTTGACGTGGCCAACACCCCCGCTCTGTTCCAAGAGCTGATGAACAAGATCCTGTCCATCCTACGGCGGCGACCCAAGGTGCAAGAACTCATATCAACGATTTATGCCTCGGTACGATACCCAGGAGGATCATCTGATCCTCTTTGGTGAGTTCTTTGCGGTCTGCCAGGAGAACCACAGACGACTCAAACTGGAGAAGTGTGAGTTCATGCAGGAGACCATGCAGTACCTTGGGTTTGACGTTGGCTATGGGTGGTTGACCCCAGCGGCCTCTAAGGCCAAACCCCTGATGGACGCTAAGGTACGACATGAAGACCCCAAGAGGGGACTCCATGATGAACGCAGTTTCATTGGGGCGTGCAACTTGTACCGCTGCCATATCAAAACCTTCACCTACACCAGCGACATTCTGAAGGACCTGATCAAGAAGAGTACCACTTGGCGCTGGGGCCCACAAGAGCAACAAGCGTTTGACGAGCTCAAAGACAAGGTGGCCAACGCTAAGTGCTTGGGCGTGCCTAGAGCACAAGGTGAGATAATCCTGGTGACGGACGCCAGCAAAGTGGGCGGTGGTGGAACGTTGTTCTGATGGCAAGCACCAGAGAAGGAGGAGTTCGACTCGGCTTTTTCCCAATGGGGGACCGAAGGTCTCAACCGAGATGGAACTCTCAAGCAGAGCTACCCTGACGACAAGTTGGTCCTAGTGCCCCTGGGCCACTGGAACTGGGAATGGAACCAGGCCAGGGGGAACTACTCCACCTATGAGCAGGAGTTGCCCGCGGGTATGCTGGTGCTATCCTCTCAGGCAAGACTGTTGGGGAGTAACCCTGTGGTCTGGCTGTGCAACCAAGAGCCGGTCCGCACTTTCCAGAAGGGTTCCCACCTGAGAAGGCCAAGCTACGGCGCTGGTGGACGTACCTCAGCCAACTGGGGCTGATGGTACACCATATCCAGGGAGTGAAGAACGAGTGAGCAGACTATATTAGCCGCAACAACTTCGACGTCCTGATTGGTGCCCGGTGTGAAGCGCTGGCTCAGGAGGCGTTCAGCTGTATGGACGTGCACTTGGACCTCAACATGACTATGATACGCCCCCTAGATGGACTCCAACAAGCGGAATACCTGAAGGAGTTCGGGGATATCTACAAGCGCCTGGAGAAAAGCCTTGAACCCCTCCTGGTCAACCAAGAGCAGTGGAAGAGGGACAAGAGCTACCTCTGGCACGAGGACCGCATCGCGGTGCCCAGTGACAGAGCCCCAGCGCTGCTGGAGTGGACCCATGAGTCCAGGGGTAATGTGGGTGCTGACCGTACCCTGAGGCTATTCAAGCAGTGGTTCCACACTAACCGGACTGATGACCAACTGCGGAAGACCCTCCCGCCTATCGTGGACAAGTGCCCGTGTAGGTCCTGCAAACCTGGGGATATCAGGGACAGGGGTCTCTACTCGACCCTGCCCATCCCCCACTGTGCTAACAGTGTTCTCTACGTGGACTACACGGAGATGCCGAAGTTTGGGGGCTACAACTTTGCCCTCGTGGTGACCTGTGGGTTGATCAGGTTTACCAAGGTGTTCCCCTGTACCAAGCACATTACAGAAGAGGAGACTATCAAGATACTCTTGGAGGAGGAGTTTTGTGTCTTTGGGGCGCCCAAGGAGATCAAATCCGATGAGGACGTACGAGTACGCTCAGATACCGGCTGGTACAAGAGGGTCCTGAGGTCCCTCAATGTCCAGGTGTCAACGGGATTCCCTGCTCTCACACGGGCAACCCCCTATGTGAGCGACAGATTTGTGTCCTCAAGGAGAATGTAAGGATACGGTGCAAAACGGAACGCACCAGAGACTGGGTGAGACTACTACCCGTCATATCCTTGATGATGAACTCCCAAGAGAGTTCAGCGACTGGCTACTCGCCCCATGAACTATTCCTAGGGCGCCCGGCGTGGTTCCTACATGCTCCCTATCCAGGGCATACCCATTCTTCTGTGGGTGAGTGGGTCCAGGAGCAACAAGCAAAGGTGGACAAGGCCAAGGCTATGCTCCAGAGAGTGAGGGAGCGTCAGTGGAACAAGAAAAATAAGCACCGGGTGCCTGCTACCTACCAAGAGGGGGACTGGGTGCTGGTGCACCACAGCCGACTACCAGCCTGGCCACGCTCCACCAGCGATGACCCCTACTTCGGGCCCTACAAGATTCTATCTGAGGATGGACACCGTATCACAGTGCGGTGTTCTCCCCGTCTAGGGCGAACCCTGGTGTGCGCTGCTCAACACCTGAAGCGCTACTATGATCCTGAAGACCTTTGTGGGGAGGAGTGGGAACTGAACGACGAGCAGATCGCCGCCCTAGACCTTCAGGAGGCTGCCAGCCCTATGGAAGTTGAAGGGGACCTCCCCGACATGAACGCCGAGGAGATGGCTAAGGAGGGCTTCTACGTGGTTAAGTCTGTCCTACGCCACCGCTATCGCCAGGGTTGGCGCTTCCTCACCCTCTGCAAAGAGTTTGGAGTCGAAGAGGCCACCCGGGAGCCCTTCGCAGCATTTGTTCTACCTGAGGGACGCCTAAACTCAGTTCTGGTAGACTACGTGTCCCAGAACAACCTTGGTGAGTTGCTGAGGCTCGCTGAGACGCTTGCCACCAAGACTAAAGCTAGGGACTGAACCTTACCCTTACCTGCCTAAGCGTATGTGTGAGTGTGCTACTCCTAAGGTCCTGAGAGCAAGCTGCAGAAATGGTGTCCTAATTATACCCAAGTCTGCACGCTTGCTAAACCTGGCGGATGTCTTACCGGTGCATCGGGGTACGCCCCGGGTCTCTTCGCCCCTAAGCGCCCAGTTTCTGTCTTGGCGCAAAACCTTGGAGGAGTACCCAGCATACTAATCCATGCATTTATTTTTGCCTACCTACCTGCCTATTACAGGGGAGGGGTGGCCAAAAGCTATGAAGGCATGAAAACGCCTGTTTGCTACGATGGCCAAAATCTAGCTTAACCACTGCCACTGCCCCCCAACCCCGCTAGAATTGCAAGAAACGGGTGGGACTGTGACACACACACTACAGGTCCTACACACCCCACAGTGGCACCATCCTGGTGGGCGAGCACTGCCTCAACTGGCTCAAGCCCCCACCCAGGACTACCACTGCCAGACTCACGCTCTACTGGGTGTTGTTGAGGACGAGGTCACGAGCCCTAATGGCTCACCTGTGAGAGTGCAAGAGAACATGGAGCTACTAAGCGTCTGTAGCCTAACAGGGACGCCACAACGCGTTTCCCTGTCAGGGCTTAGAGGGAAGGAGTGCTCAGGTTGCGTGCACAGCGTGGATGTTGAAGATGTCGGACTGCGCTCGCCATTCCTGGCTGAGTCGCAGTTGGTTGTTTGTGTGATCAGCGCCGTACAGTTTAGCACGGCGTGAGACTGCACCAATTCACCCTGATCTTCCCAACTGTGAAGCAAAGGCAGATGGCTTGGGTTTGCGGCTGAGGAACCAAGACCACCTCCACGTATTATACGCTTCTCAGGTAGCCCTATAATACACTGTCCTCATACCCAAGTACAAGCAAGCAAGCTTAAGGAACTCCACCCGTTCTCTTATAGAACGTGGGGTGGAGTCCCACGGTAACCTAAACAAGGGTTGTACCGAGTGCACCACGAGTGGCCTAGCCTTTAATGCGTCATATGCATGCACGTTCATGCACGAGTTTCCAAGTTACCTGTTTCAATCTTTCTTTTTCCTAACAATCAATCCCACAATCACGAACTCACCAGGGGGTGGCCCCACCTGGGCTTACCTACCTTATTCACCGCTGGAGAGCGAAGCAAGGGAGAGGGAAAAGGTGAAACACAAGCGGGCAAGACATTTGTGCATATGTGTGTATGTCTAATCACCCTGAACTTACCTCTAATCATCTGCAATCTTCTAATCTATCCCTCTATCGTTTGTTAGCGCTGCTACAAGGCACATTCACGGAGACACGAGACGAGCAATGTGCATGCTGCATACGAGACGAGCACACCTGTGGTTTATACCTGATTCATTTGAATTCTTGGATTTTTGATTCTTTCTGTCAGTGTGGGTGGAATCTTTATGTTTATCTATTTACGTGTGTTTCGACATTTTTGTCATTGTGCGTAACATACGTTTATAATCTTATTAATTCGTTGTTTTCCGGCGCTTCGCTAAGACCTGCTCCTGCGCGCCGTCTTTTTCTGCGTGGGAATCTCCTGATTTAAAAAAACAGGAGATGACCACAAATTTTATAAAAATGTGCATCTGATGCACAATTGGATTCTGTTCAGGTATGTGCTTGCAGAAAAGTTCTAGGCCGTCATTTGACGGAGTTACGTGTTGTCGCTTCGCGTTTGCGTAGATTCGTCCCTCATCCTTCCATTCGTCTGTTGTACAGATATCCTCGCAAAGCATCGCTGAGTAGGCTGCTGTTCGGGCCGAACAGCAGCAGCAGGAGACTGAACCCGAACCCAAGACCCCTCCAAGGGGCAATTCTAATTTAATCGTTGCCCCCTCGCCCCAGTACCAGGAGAGGTGTCTCCATCAGGTTCCGGGACACTTAGATTGAGCGTCCGATGAGGGTCTGGCATTGGGTTGTGCTGCGCTGCAGCTTGGAGGGAGAGATGCATATGCATATGGTCTTTGCATGCCCTATTCTAACCCCACCAAGCCACAGGAACCCCTGCAGTACCAAGAGCGCGGAGGTCTCTGTTGGAAATTGTCATGAACAATGCAACAAGAGTCGCTGGCCATGGTAAAGCGCTCTTTTCCAGTGTTAGGGAAGCTATAGGTATTTTAAAGTAGGTGTGGAAACCAAGGAAAGGCCAAAGAAAAATCACTCTTTCCTGAACATGCGACAGTGGTGGCCACCATAGCACAAGGGCGGAGTAAGAAAAAGTGCTTTCGCAATGCTTCAGGGCATACCTTAGTTGTATTAGAGGTGCTCTAAGCACTCTTGCATTTTTCTCTCAGTATTGGCCTAACCAAATTGGGTGATAACACATTTTGACCTATACAACCAAACACTAAATAAGGATATTGTGTGGATCCCTTAATCCCCAAGCAATGTGCATTAAAACACCTTTTCCTGAGTGACTCAGGCACTGATATAGTGAAGGCAGAGCCTATAAGTTTATCAATGTTTTCTCATGAATTCTTAGCTATCCTAGTGGTATGCACCCTAGGGGGCTGGGGTACCTCCTTTTGAGAGGTCCTGGGTTCAATTCCCAGTCAGCCTAGCTAAGTAGGAATATCCCATGTGACATGGCAGTGACCTCAGCGCCACAAGCCATTCCACCTCAGCACCTATGGGACCTAGAAACAAAGAGGCACATGTCAAGATGGCACTATGGGAGAGTCTGAGCTTTTGGGGCAGTTTTCCAATCAGTGTTTCTCAAGCATGTAAAAAATTTCATCCTGAGTTGCATTGAATGTTTAAAGCTGTGATCTATCTTTGATAGTTCTCTTTATCTAACTCTTTGTGACTGCAGCCCTTCATGCTTTGATCCTGTTTATCTTCTACTTGCTTATCTCTGGCTTGGGTTATCCTGGATTGGTTGTATTTCAACAATAAAACATTTTCATCATCAAAAACAAGCCGCAGGAACCTTACACCAGCAGCAAGCAGCAGGAGAGGCACATCAAAAACACAGTGCTGAAAACACTATAAACTTTCTTTACCTGGTCCTGATTTTACTTCGCAGCACCTATGGTCAACTTGAAGCCACCTTTCAGTAACTACAGGTTGAGTCTTGGGGTTTTGGAGTAGTTATGCCCAGGGCAGCAACTTGAACTGAACCAGCGGTCTACATGTTGAGGTGAAAACGTAAAGCAATGCATTGGAAGTCTGGACGCGCCGTTGTACACGTGCAGCGACGACCTGAGTCCTCATGCCCTGGCATTTGTGTTTTGACAGGCTGATTCATGTGGCTGGATTGGGGCATCCTCGTACATTTATGATGTGGGACCTGGAGCTCAAGTTCATATGCTGGAGCTTCATGGCTGGGACTGCAGGCTTCGAGCAACACTTTCGACCACCTGACAGCTGAGGTACTGGCCTGATATCTGGGGTGCCTACTTCACTTTTTGCATGGCTCAATTACTGTGTTCATCTGCCCAGATTGAATGCATTTGGTGACATTGATTGGGTCAAGGGTCTGAATCAGAGTTCGACTTCTGACTACTTCAACCAGGAACGTCGTTCACGACTACGAGAGCCTGAGAGGACGACACTCGAGTATCCAGAAGCCCTTTGAGAGACTCATCTCGGTTTGCATTTGGTCATTTATGGTTGGTTCAACTCCCAGCTTTTAGTAAGATTGGACCCCATTGACGCCAGCTTCAGGTGATATCTGTTGGTTATTTGGAACATGGGAGTCATTCTTGGACGATGCCTTCACACACAGCGTGCATTCAGGCTGGGAGGGGTGTTAAACACCCATGAATGAGCAACAATTTCTCAAAACATTGGTTTCATATGGAGCAATGGTATCAATGTTTATTGGAGTTTGGTTGCAGCACTGAGGAAAATTATATCAATGGAGCTTGATCACTTCGAATATGGTTCAAATGCACTTAATGGCTTGACTTTAATTCAAATGAGGGTTTCTCTATTGTATTATATGCCATGAGGTGTCATTTGATATTCCATTGCTTCTACTTTGAACACTGTTTGTAACATAGCTCAACATGGGTGTTCGCCTTTGCTTTATCTATTTTTTTTGGTTAGTCTCATTGAGATTGAGCTGTTCAGTAATCTTCATTTTTCTCCAACATATTGTTGTTGCACAGAAAATGAATGTGATTTTCACACTTAGCATAAAATTCCGCATCTACAGAGAGGTCATATGACTACTTCAAAATTTGACCAATTTTGGCCCGTGAGCGCGCCACTTCCACTATGTGCCATTCCTACTGAGTGCTGAGGTCGTCAGGGCAGTTCCTACTGAGTTCTGCAGACATGAATTTCTTTTTTTCTGAGGTACAGAAAATTCCTGGAAGACATTTAAAGTGATTTTCTATCATTTTTTATCATGGGGAATCCATTTTTCCTGCGTCTGTTTTACTATCTTTGCAGGAGGCCTGATTTCTGTGATATTCCATTTTTGCCCTGATCTGAAGTCACTATTCACTGTTGCAGCCATTTCCAGAGTGCAGACTGAAGTTGCTTTCATAATCCTGAGTGGTTCTGAAGCATGCACGCATGTATACAAGCAAGTGCAAGGCCAAATATCACCCATTGTTTGTCTGTTCATTTTGCAGCCCCATCAAGTTCTTTTTTGGGTTTATTGCTCCCATTTCTTCTCGTCTTGGAGTCTTCGTCCGGTTTCATTGTCCATCGAAATCTTTGTGTACCTGAAATGGAGCAGGAACAAACACCAAAGCAAGCTCATCCCGAGGATACTGAGACTATTCAAACAGAGGAAAAAGATGCAAAGCAGGAATTTAACATCAGATCACACATGGACTGCCGTGTAATGTACTCGCTGGCATCAGAAGTTCCAGAGTGGCGAGTTCGCAATTTGGGTTCTGAGTGATTGTGACAAAGACGCAACTCCTCGGTAATGCTGTTGTTAGCAGCCACCAAAGAAAACTGGCCTCGGAGCTAGCGATGTGGACGTTGGCTAACAATCTGGTTTCATGGCATTAGCAGTTTTGGCACAGAAATCCTTGTGTTAACAACAGGCAATACATTGCACGTAGCATTAGGTAGCACATCGTACCAGGACTGCCTTGTAATGTACAGGCTGGCATTCGAAGTTCTAGGGCGAGGAGGTGACAATTCGGGCTCTGGGTGAAGGCCACAAAGACGCGACTCCCCAGTTCTGGTGTTGGTAGCAGCCAGCAAAGAAAGCTGTGCGTGGAGCGGGCGGTGTGGACGTTGGTTGACCATCTTGTTTCCTGGCATTAGCAATTTTGGCACAGCAATCCTTGTGTTGACAACAGGCAACAAATTGGTCGTAGCATTAGGCATCAGATCTCACCTGGACTGCCTTGTAATGTACACACTGTTATTAGAAGTTCTAGTGCAAGGAGGTGGCAATTGGGGCTTTGAGTGACTTTGAGGGAGACTTGACCGCTCAATTCTGGTGTTGATAGCAAGCAACAAAGAAAACCAGTTGTGCGGCTGGTGATCTCGACGTTGGTTGACCATCTGGTTTCCTGGCATTAGCAGTTCTGACGGAGAAATCCTTGTGCTCAAAGCAGGTAATAAGTTGGGTGTACCAACAAGCATCAGATCTCAAGTGGACTGCCCTGTAACGTACACGCGGGCATTAGAATTTCCAGGGCGAGGAGCTGGCAGTTTTGGTTCTGAGTAACTGTGAGGAAGACCGGACCACCTAGATGTTGTGTTGTTGAAAACTGGTCATGGAACTGGCTATCTGGACGTTGGCTGACAATTTGCATTCCTGGTATTAGCAGTTCTGACAAAGAAATCTTGGTGTTGTCAGCCGGCAAAAAATTGGACGTTACAGTAAGCATCAGATCTAACCTGGGCCGGGCTACAATGTACACGCTGCCATTACAAGTTCCAGGGCGAGGAGTGTTAACCACGCAACTGAATTGCTCCACGGGTTAACACCAACGGCACCACGCGTTAACGGCACCACGGGTTAACGGCACCACGCGTTGGGGGGAGACCCGTGATCATCTTTTCATTTTTGGAAATGAATGACTTAGAACTTGTTTTCCTTGAAACTTATCCAAGTGTTCCTTCAAATAGCCCAAAAATGTACCCCAAAGGCGACCACACAAGGCGACGGCAACATACTCAACATTCGACGAAATCACGGGAGTGATTTCGAAACGGTCCCTTTCATGTCCTAAGAAGATATGAACAAAGGGGGACATATAACAATGAAATATAACCAAAACAATGCATATTTACAACATGATCACGGGTCTCCCCCCAACGCGTGGTGCCGGTGCACCGACGCGTTTGGAGACCAAATCAGCATATGCATGCAAAGCCCTACTAATGGGCTGTGATTTGGTGTACTTAACTTCAGGATTCAAGACACTTACAATTTTATAAAAATTCATGAACATGGCATACTTGCGCCAAAGAAACTAGCACGGAACGGCGTCGCGATAGTGCCGTAACATCCGCTTATGTCTAAAACTGATATAGAATTAATCTTATCATTAAAAAACTTATTTAATTCTCTTAAAAATCGTCAGAAATCGACAATTTCTGGATCGGCGCGCGCGATCTCAGGACTGGCCGTCGCCGACCCAAACTCAGTTTTATTGTACAAAAAATGGTGAAAACACCATTTGTGTAAAACTACAGAAATTCCTGATTGACTGGTACCAACACTGTCCAAAACAGTGCTGAGATAGCCGATTTCAGTTTGTACACATATATCAGGAAAATACACTGAAAAAGCGAAAATATAGGTTGCACGAAAACCTTACACTCCCCTCCCAAGTCCTGAGACACATCTCAGGCTGAAAAGCACAAAGAAGGTGCAGTGCAACAACAAAATTGGGTGGGAAAAATGCAAAGCATTTGGGTCGGGTGTTAACCACGCAACTGAATTGCTCCACGGGTTAACACTCCCCTCCCAAGCTCAGAAACACCCACAGAAAATGGGTGCTTCTGTGGCTGAATCTATGAAGATAAGCCGAGGAGCAATAAAAAAACACAGATTTTTACTTTGATCCCGGACCTGGGATTTGAGGAGGCACCGCTGGGTTCCGGTACCCGCATGTAATGTACATGTCTACACACACACCACTCATGGCACTCACAAGTGCCTCACACATAGGGTCCTCTGACCCCCAGGCTCAATCACAGTAAAATTTCTGCACAGAATCTAAAATGAAAAATAGTGAAAAAAAGATAGTGAAAAAACAAAAAATAAAGAAATGCACTTCTGAGATATCCTGACCCTAAAACCAAAGACAACACAAAGAAAATCAGAAAAATTCACAGTTTGTAAAATCATCCACTGATCATATAATATAATACAGAAATAACCAATAAGACCATTTCTCATGGCCCATAGTTATTATGATTACAATTCTGGTCACCAATCTTCTTGGCCCATACCATGAATTATTTTTTCTGAAATCTTCATATTTTTAACTTCCAACTTGACCACTTCGTAATCTGCAGGATGTGGGCAGCGCTGTCGTCCTTGCTGGAGGTTGGGAACTCACCAATGATCATGATATAATCTTGAGAACCATCCAAAGGTCCATGGCACTTTGTCCATGGCACCCAACTGGAGTAATCAATCTTGAGAACCATCCAAAGGTCCATGGCACTTTGTCCATGGCACCCAACTGGAGTAATCAATTTAAAAATATCAAGTCGCACACACCATTGGGATAATCGCGCTGCAACTTGTTCTTCAGCGCTACGCACTCCCAGCGCGATGCTGAAGGTCTCCTTGGTCGTCAATGTCCTTGTAATAGGGCTCAAAGTAGTCAAATGGTCCTCAAATGGTGTAGGCACCAACGAGCTTCTTGAACATGATTTTGGGGTTTACCAATTGCTCCATAGATCTCGTCGACGATGTTTGCGTCGTCGTGGTCGTCGTCTTCAACGTCCTCGTCGTCGTCGTGGTCGTCGTTGAGGGCGTTTCGAAATTCTTTTCATTTTTGGAAATGAATGACTTAGAACTTGTTTTCCTTGAAACTTATCCAAGTTTTCCTTCAAATGACCCAAAAATGTACCCCAAAGGCGACCACACAACGGCAACATACTCAACATTCGACGAAATCACGGGAGTGATTTCGAAACGGTCCCTTTCATGTCCTAAGAAGATATGAACAAAGGGGGACATATAACAATGAAATATGACCAAAACAATGCATATTTACAACATGATCACGGGTCTCCCCCCAACGCGTGGTGCCGGTGCACCGACGCGTTTGGAAACCAAATCAGCATATGCATGCAAAGCCCTACTAATGGGCTGTGATTTGGTGTACTTAACTTCAGGATTCAAGACACCTACAATTTTATAAAAATTCATGAACATGGCATACTTGCGCCAAAAAAACTAGCACGGAACGGCGTCGCGATAGTGCCGTAACATCCGCTTATGTCTAAAACTGATATAGAAATAATCTTATCAATAAAACTGATTGAATTCTTTTAAAAATCGTCAGAAATCGACAATTTCTGGATCGGCGCGTGCGATCTCAGGACTGGCCGTCGCCGACCCAAACTCAGTTTTATTGTACAAAAAATGGTGAAAACACCATCAGTGTAAAACTACAGAAATTCCTGATTGACTGATACCAACACTGTCCAAAACAGTGCTGAGATAGCCGATTTCAGTTTGTACACATATATCAGGAAAATACACTGAAAAAGCGAAAATATATAGGTTGCACGGAAACCTTACAATGAGCTGGCAATTTGGGTTCTCAGTAACTGTGGGGGAGACGGGATCCCTCAGTTCTGGTGTTTGTAGCAGGCAACAAGGAAAACGGGTCGTGGAGCTGGCAATCTGGGCGTTGGCTGACCATCGGGTTTCGTGGCGTTAGCAGTTCTGACACAGAGCTTGTGGTATTAACAACAGGCCACAAATTGCACGTTACAGTGAGCATCACATCTCACTTTGACTGGTCGTGGCAGCCGGCACTTACCCTGGTTTGCATTCTTCCAACGACATACGCTCTGGCAGGGGAGATTTTTTGCGGTGACGCACTGGCGACGTGGACGTGGATTGACCGTGAACCTGATGTACCCTTTCAGTTCTGGTGTTAACACCGAGCGGTAAGCTGGTCAAAACAGGGGGCATGATCCCTCAACCGAAGGTCTGCGATCTATCCCCTGGCACTCGATGTTTCAGCAGCGTGGCAGTGTCCATCCGGATGCTGGCGGACCATCTGGTCTCACATGGCATTTGGCATCAGCGGTTTTGACTCAGCAATCATGGAAGACAGAGATCTGATGTGACTGCAGCGTGTTGGTGAAGCAGGAATACACCACGCAAGCAGCAGGTACTGATGTGTTAAGCTGGAGATTAGGAAGCGTGGAGAGGCGAGGAGTGTGGGGCTGAATAAGCGGGGGGGGGGGGGGGGCAAGTCACGAGGTTGGTGCGTCTCTATGGAGGCGCTGGAGAATAGAGTCCACGATTGCTTGGCCTGTTGGGGGTCCATAGGGTGGCAGGGCGATTAGGGGCAGGGCTACTGATGGCATTGGACGCCTGCGATGGGGCGGGGGGGAGCAAAAAACACGGTGGCTTGACTGAGAGGCGGCGTACGCGGTTTCTTCCGTGGGGGGCGGGCTGACGGGTTCATTTCTTTGGTGCTGGCTGTTGGACGGCATCGGGAATGGGGCCGGGCGATAGGTACTGATAAGCTGTGGCCGGTGGGGGGGGGCTGAGATGCTAAACGGGTACCTTGGTGAGCACCACGTATTTGGCGTGATTGGGGAGGGGCGGAGAAGGGGGGGGCTTCTATCCGATCCATTGTAATAAGGACGATTCAGGCCGGATTACAGTTCAGGCTTCAGCAACAGGTCAGATGCATGCGTAATCGTCGTAGTTGTACATAGGTATATCAATTTTCATTATTTGCGTGTTTAGATTTATAGTTATATTTTCCGTATAGTTGCTGTGGGTGTCCGTGCGCTTGAGATGGCGATGCGCTGGATTTTGTCTTTGTCGTTTTGTGTAAGTCTGAAAGTAGATTTGTAGGATGTTTACATACATTTGTCGGTTTTAGACCTGTGCTGATCTTACAGCGCTAAGACGACGTACTGAGGTGACAGTTTTCCGTTTAGGTCAAATTGTGCGATTGTTAGTGATAGCCATCTGTGTGTCGTGCATGTTTGTGTAGTTTTAAGTGTAATACTGCAAATGCATGTGTTCACACTTCATTGGTTTCTTAGACATGAGGGTTTCGTGAGCCACCGCCCTCCCCCATGAGTCCTCTTGGCAATCACTATGCCAAGCCAGGGACTGAAGGCCGCTGGCAAAGTCCAGCAGCCAGCCAACTTAAGGAGAAAGGTGATCATGGTGTTTTGCACTTGCACGGCGTGTATGTGGGAATTTGGGTATAGGTTGAGTATTTTAAGGGATTGAGAATTTTTTTTCTTAAATTGTATGTCTCTTGATTGTGTAGCTTCGTCATTAGCCTGTAGGCTACGCCCGGGAGCGGTTAGCATTCTTAGGAGATTCCTCCGTAGCCGGGAGGTTACATAATGAGCTAGTTGTTCTGCCCCCTTAGGGACTAGCTTGTTGCATGGTAACAGCTTAGGTAAGATACTTGCCCCTACCCACCACAGTTGATTTTTGGATTAATACCCATTTACTCTTCCATTTTCTTTTTTTTCCTATACCATGTAGCTTATTACATGGTAGCTTCGTAGGTTAGATCCCCCCCCCCCCATAGTTGATTTTTGGGTTAGTGCCCATTTGCTCTTCAATTTTCTTTTTATCTATACCATGTAGCTTATTGCATGGTAGCAGTATTAGGTTGCGACCATGCCCCCCCCCCCTTGACTGGCTTTCTAGGTTAAATCAATTTCATATAGTACTTTCGACTTTTAGTTTCAATTTTCTTTTTTTAGTTAACCTTAGACTACATTTAGTTGTGTTTCAATTTCTTTGTCACCTTCAATGGCTCACATGCTAACCATTGTCATCATGTTTTTGTTTGCATTCAACCCATCTACATTTTTCATATTTTTTCCACCCATTCGTGCCTGAAAAATTTTAATCAAGTTCATTCTGACCTTATTGTATGTTAAAACTCCATGAATGAGCAACAATTTCTCAAAACATTGGGTTTCATATGGAGCAATGGTATATTCCTTATGGAAGTTTGGTTGGGACATTGGGGGAAATTTTATCAATGGAACCTGATCACTTCTAATATGGTTGAAAGGCACTTAATGCTTAACTTTAATTCAAGATGAGGGTTTATCTATTGTATAATATGCCATGAGTTGTTCCTTGTTATTACATTGTTTCTACTTTGAACACTATTTGTAACATAGCTCAACATGGGTGTTGGCCTTTGCGTTCTCTTTTTTTTGGCTTATTCTCATTGAGATTGAGCTTTTCGGTAATTAGCATTTTTCTTCGACACATGATCGTTTCACACAGAATGAATGTGATTTTCAGATTCAGCGCTAAATTCCGCATCTATAGAGTGGTCATATGACTACTTCAAATTTTTGACCAATTTTTGCCCGTGAGCGCGCCGCTTCCTCTATGGGCGAATCTTACTGCGTTCTGGGGTCATGAGGGCAGTTCCTACTGAGTTCTGAAGACATGAAGTTGTTTTTTTCCGAGCTACAGAAAATTCCTGGAAGACATTTAAACTGATTTTCTATCTTTTTGTATTATGGAGAATGCATTTTTCTTGTGTCTGTTTTACTATCTTTACAGGAGACCTAATTTCTGAGGTATTCTATTTTTGCCATGATCTGTAAGCACTATTCTCTGGTGCAGCAATTTCCAGAGTGCAAACTGAAGTCGCTCTTAAAATCCTGAGTGCTTCTGAAGCATACATGCATGCATACACGCAAGTGCAAGGCCAAACATCACCCATTGTTTGTCTGTTCAGTGTGCAGCCCCATCAAGTTCTTTATTGGTTTTCTTGATCCCATTTCTGCTCCCCTTGAAGTCTTGGTCTGGTTTTTTTTTTCTATCGGAATCTTTGTGTACCTAAAATGGAGCAGGAACAAACACCAAAGCGGGTTCATCCAGAAATTACTGAGACTACTCAAACAGAGGACGAAGATGCAAGGCGGGAATGTCACAGTGGTAGCAGAGGTATGGATGCGACTGTGCACGATATCGATTCCACACGTCAAAGCGTCGACCTCGCGAGTTCTAGCAACGTCGGCGATCAACAATCGTCACTGGGGACTTTTGTTCACGGCGCACAAGAAGACAATGGAGAGAATTCAGAGGGACAGCCATTATTTCAACCCTATGAAAGTTATTCGCACATGGGAAGACAAAAGGGACTTGGATTCTATTGGTGATCCTTATGCTTTGTTACTGGCTGGTTTGGAAGAACGCGAGCGTGTTTTACGTGTCGAAGTGTAATGGGCAGTACAGTCCCATTAACAGATAGGGCTAACTACAGGGCTAATTCATCATTTTGATGTTTTATAGCTAGGTCATGATTTGGTGCTTTTATAGTTAATTCAAGATTCCAAATGATCTGGGGTTTTTGTGAGTCGCGCATTCATCAGCGATCTTACAGACATTGACATACAGAGTGACATGCAGTGACATGCAGCATCCATACAGCACAATACTTAAATCTGTTGCATCGTTTTGTCTGCATTTTTCTGTCGTTACAACCATTGGTCTTTGCATTCCATGTGCTCATGCTGCTCTGCAGTATGACCACGTTTTAGTCATGTCTCAGGGATTCATCATGTTGGACATCACTATCAAGTTGGATTGATTTGCAACTACTTCGTGCTGCAGGGTTGTTGCAGGTATACTGATGCATTTTGACATTTGGGGAGATGAAACAGTTTGCAAAGTGGCAGGGTTAAAGATAGCACTCAAGCAAACCTCAGAGGCTACAGATTACAAACTTGGGCATACTTCCTGCTCTGCCGGCTGTCATCTCCTGATCCGTTGACCCTGCGGCCGTGTGTAATCAACTCCAGTGAGTCAATTGAATCTGCTGGCGAGCATCCATACTTGATCTGGATCATCTCACAAAGATCCTGTTTGCAGCCAGTTGCAGTGAGTCACTTGGGTCTGCCGTTCCTTAATCTGGGTCATTTCACCGAGATTGCGTTTGCTGCCAACTCCAGTGCTTCATCTGAGGTCGACGTCCACTTCCGACGCTTCATCTGGGTCATTTCACGAAGATCGCGTTTGCCGCCAACTCCAGTGCTTCATCTGAAGTCGCCGTCGACGTCCGACGCTTGATCTGGGTCATTTCACGAGGATCGTGGTTGTCGCCGGCTCCAGTGCATCATTGGAGGTTGCCGTTGACACTCCACGCTTGATCTGCGTCGTATTACAACGCACGCATTCCCCAGCAACTTGAGTAAGGCGTTTGAGGTCCCCGCTGACGCGCGGCGCCTCATCTGGGTCGTTTTCCAACGCACGCGCTCGGCGCCAAGTTCAGTGCGTTGTTCTAGGTCACCATCAACGCACGACGCTTCATCTGAGTGGTTTTACGTTTCTCGCTTTAGGTTCCAACTCCAGTGAGTCGGCTTGACGCGTCGCTTCGTTTCGCGCTGGTTGGGTACTGCTTTTGCTTCGACGCGTGTTGTTGCTCAAGGACCTTTGTTGGACACCACCATCTTGCCTGCTCGCGTGGCAGCTTGTGGATCATCATTTGGATCGGAGGTTGAAAGGTCATCCTTCGGTTCTCTCGATTCCTTAGGATTTCTTGATGTTTTGGATTTCTTGGGATTTCTTGACTCTTGGGATTTCTTGAGAAACCTTGATTCTGTCAAATGTTTTGTACACTTTGAAGCTTCGAAGTTCCGGGCAATTTTTTTATACTTGAACCATGGACAACTCGGAGGGCCCAAGTTTGCTTATGAACAACCGTTCTCCCCCCGTTGCTTCAACGTCAGCGGTGTGGGGTCACGCCCGGACAAACAACAACCACAAGGGCCGGTGAGAAATTTAGTGAGCTACTTCAATAGTATGGCTCACACAAGCCCCCCAGTTTTGGTCCACATGGATGCCAACACAGGAGGCACTCCCCGGTTTGTAGCTACAGAACGGGTTAGGTGGGTTACTGAACTAGGACTACCGGCCGAAGAAACTTGCCGGCTTGAGTGGTCAGACGTGGCGCCCCAGGACCCCCAGCTGGCAGAACGCCTAACTGACATGGGGCAGGTAGTTCAGCAGTTGCAGGGGTTAGGTTCCGACCTGGTGCGCGCCACGGGTGAGATACGCACCCAGTTGGAACACTGCCATGGGCAAACAAGGACCGAAGGTGGCACAGTCAACAAGTGCGTCAAGGCCCTGGATGACCACACCACCAACTTCCGCCAGGCTGCCACGGCACGGAAACACCTGCAGCCTGCTGGCTTAGCCTTGAAGTCTACCGTCACCCAGGTTAAGGCCACTCTGCAGGCTCACCAGGATCGTCTTGGGCACGCAGTCGGTAGATTTGACGAGCCGGGCACCAAACTGGAATCCAGAGTGAATAGTCTTGACACTGCCCTAGGGGGCCTGCGTCGCCGAGTGGAGCAGGTGGAATGCACCGCAACCGCAAACCAGCGTCAGGTTCAGCAGAGTCTCCAGGAGCATATGTGGGAAATTGCGGCAATGCAACATTTTTTGAGCACCATTAGGGGCGTTCCGGAACACCTCACGGATCTGCAAGCACGCGTCTACACCCTAAAAGGACCCGATGCACGGGCCAGGGTCGCGCCAGACCCTACCGCGGATTATAAGATCCGCCTGCAGTCCGTCGAGAGCACTGTAGCACAGTTGCAACGTGTACCACACACCGGGCATTCTACCACGCTGCCTACACGGGGTGCTACAGTCACCCCGTCCAAGCTTCTCGAAGCTGAAGGGCGCATGAGGGCCGCGGCAGAGCACTGTGTGCGTCAGCACTACACCATGCTCCATGACAGATTCACATCTCTCGAGCAAGAAGTACCCCGACGCATCGCGTTGGGTGAGTTGGCCCAGGCCGCCTGGCAGGCCAAACTGGAGGTTGCCCCTCCTCCTAACCAGATGACTGGCAGCCGCTATGAGCCCCTGGAGCACCGAGTGTGCCAGTTGGACTCTCGGGTGACCGGAGTTCAGGACGCCCTGTGGCAACTACAGGCCACAGTGGGGGGACTGGTTCACTTGACCAGGTCGCCAAGGGAACCACAGGCAAGCGCCGCCCCCATGTGGGGACTGGGAGTGCCTGTGGATACGGCGGCTCCTTTGTGAGGTCCCATCGGCGACAGCTGCTACCACCGTAGAGCGCGGTGCGTTGTGTGGCGTACACGCCACAGGATCATACGCCACAGAGGCCCCGCCTACCCACACTACTACCTATCTGGCTCCGCCCCCCCTGCACGGGGGTGAGGGCTCTGAAAGAGAGCCCATGCCCCAACCCGCGGCTCCGCCGCAACCGGGCGTAGAGTCTTGGGCGGAAGGTGATGGCCAGGTAGGCCAGATGCGATTTTTTCGTCTGCGTGACTGGATTGATTCCCGGGACAAATTTGACCCCTTCGCCTCCCTCGATTACCTGGAAAATGTCGGGGATGGCGAGGTGGGTGTGTTCCTTAAGGTCAGGCCAACTGGGGTCCCGGATAATGGGAGAGCATTCGAGGAAGTATTGCTCAACAACATTCCGTCAACAAAGTCAACGACCGCCCCTGGCTGCCTGTTGGTGGGATTTTTGGGCCCACAGCTCGCTGCATTGTTGGACCCCAACCAATTGAAGGCCACCCAGGCTAACACTCATCGTCCAACCCCGAATGTTGAGGGGGCCACTGCCCGCGACCATTGGCGAGATTGGCTGCTTTATGAAAACATTGTGAACCATATGCAGCCTGAGCACCTCCAAAAAGATGCTCTGCTACAAAGCTTACCCGCATCGAGACAAAACATCTTAAGGAAACGATGCACCCGCCGCCTCATCGGTTACCAGGAGCTGAAAGCCCTGGTTAAAACCCAAAGAGGACAAGGCACTGGCGAATTATGGCACCTCCAATAACTGGGAGGATATTGTTACCCCGCGCCTCGCCACAGCCAACTCACTCACTGAGTGGTTCGATGATTGGTGCCAGGCGGGCGCCCGCGTGCGTGGTGAGTCACCACATGGCCAAGAGGCAGTTCCTCAGGGCTCTGTATGTGTTCAATGCCTATGAAGGGCATTTGGACGCAATGGTCTTCGGGGAGGCCAAGCAGAACCGCAAGTTCTCCTATCTGGAGGCCTTCTGCTTCAATTTGCCGTGCCTGGTCAGCAAAAACCGGGCCAAGGTGACGAACCAAAAAATTGTGGTTGAGGCGCGTGCCGTCAACGCTATGAAGCCGCATGGCTGGGGCCAGCCCCGCGGAAGTGGCAAAGGGAAGGGCGGTGCTGACACCAGCACATCGAACCCTACGCCAGGCGATGGGGGCAACGGGGGCGCGCAGGCCACACGGATCCTCAGTGCTGGGAGCGACACCCGCATTGGAGACCCACGGGCAAAGGCAGACGGACAGGGGCAGGGGAAGGCATCCCAGCTGGAACGGCGGCCCCTGGAAACCAAGCGCCAGGAGGGCCAAAGCCCCAGATTCCGTACTGCCCTGAGTGTGGCAAGGTACGTCAGCCACCAGATCTCTGTTGGCAAAAGCACCAGGAGCTGCGTGAAGCAGCCATGCGGGCTGGTAAGGCCAGCAAGGGCAGTGGCGCCGGAAGTGGCAAGGGGCAGTAGAGCGGCGGCTGGTGGTTTGGTCTGGACGCCGAAGCGCCGCACCGTCCGTCCGCGTTGTTACGTCGCTTGCAAGTCCGCAGTTCTTCTACAGCTCTCGAGGGACGACTATGCACCCTCCAGGTTGGGGTGGGACCTGAAATTCTAGGCCCACCACGTGGGGGAAATGCCTACGAGCGCGACATTGAGCTCGAGGTTCCGGTAGGATTACATTAGCCGACGACTCTAGTGGGAGCACCCAGGTACCCTTATAGACTCAGGTAGTCAGGTTTCAGCGGTTGCCGGATTCGGCGTTCTTCCTCGTCCGCTTCGCACACAGGCGCCTTAGAAATTCGCAATCATGGGGGTGGGGCCCAATCAACTACAAGGGGGTCACAGGGGGCATTGGGTAAGTATGAGGCTGCCGGCGGTACGGGGGACGAAGTCATGACGGCATACTGTCCTGATCTGTTTATACACGAGGCGGACATAGGACCTCGTATAATTTTAGATTTTCCATTCCTCCCCAGGTATGGGTTCGCACTCCTCCCCTCGAGCAAGCACCTGGTATACCAGGAATGCCTGCATGCATGTGTGCCTCACGTACCACTACCCCCTGTGCAGGCAATATGTTCCCGGGTACAGGGACATTGCCGTTGCGAGACTTCTTCAACCACCTATGATTTTCAATCTCTTTTTGTCACATAACTCAGTATCTGGGCATTTTTGCAAACAGCATGGAAATCTCTACATGACTGCGAAGTCGACTTTTGAAAATCTTTTGGAGAATGCATTTCTGATCTGGCATTGCACTCACTAATGATTTCCCGTAATCGCAGATTCATTCGCGATTTAGCGGCAGCAACACGAGCGTAAATAGTTTGTTTGGCGGAAGAGGGGCGTACCTTCCACGGCACGCAGGAACTGAGCCTATGGGGTTGCGTAACTAAGCATACTCGACATCCTGAGCACATTTCTGGTCCCCTGCCCTCCCCAGCCGTAATGTTATAGGCAATTTTCATCATTTCTCCCCCCTTTTGACACTAAAAACGGCTACAAACGGCCTTTGTGCGCCCCAAAGAACCACGGCACCCATACAAGGGCAATGCCTTCTTGTTAGATGGTCTTTGAAGAGGCATTGCATCCAAATAAAATGCTTGTAGCCCTGGTTGCCATCAAGTTATAACACGAATGTGGTTATGTAGAGAAAGGACCTGTTCGGAAAGGTGACAATGCCATTTAGGAAGCATAGGGGGTAGTATGAACAAACAAAACAATCAAAGGGCGACATATGGTGATAGCACCATGATGGAACACACATTGTACAATGTTGAAAGCCTCTCTGTTGCATTGCAATGAGGATATGTATCTTTTTTGCGTGCATTTTGCTCGTATGCATGGACATTCTTGGTGCCTTCTGACACTAAAAACGGCTACAAACGGCCTTGTCGCGCTCCATAGAACCACGGCACCCATACCAAGGCAATGCTCTATTGTTAGATGGCCTTTAAAGAGGCATTGCATCCAAAGAAAATGCTTGTAGGCCTTGTAGCCGTGAAATTATAACATGAATGTGGTTATGTGGAAAAAGCACCTGTTTGCAAGGTGAAAATTTCATTTAGGAAGCGTAAGGAGTACTATGAACAAAACAAACAATCAGAGGGCAATGTATAGTGATAGGACCGTGATGGAACACACATTGTATCATGTGGAAAGCCTCTATGTCGCATTGCCATGAGAATATGTATCTTTTGTGCGTGCATTTTGCTCGTACGCATGGACATTCTTGGTGCCTTTTGACACTTAAAACGGCTACAAACGGCCTTGCTGCGCTTCATAGAACCACGACACCCATACAAGAACAATACTCTATTGCTAGATGGCCTTCAAAAGGGCATTGCATCCAAACAAAATGTTTTTACCCCTTGTAGCCGCGAAGTTATAACATGAATCTGGTTATGTAGAGAAAGAAACTGTTCGGAAGGTGGAAATGCCATTTAGGAAGCATAAGGAGTACTATGAACAAAACAAACAATCAAACAGCTACATATAGTGATAGCATCATGATGGAATACACATTGTACCATGTTGAAAGCCTCTACCTTGCATTGCCATGAGGATATGTATCTTTTATGCGTGCATTTTGCTCGTATTTATGGTATTTCTTGGTGCTGTTTGACACTAAAAACAGGCCTAATTTCAGGGTTTTTGGAGTTTTTTGGAAAGACGTCGGGTAAGGGGACCCCCCCCCATTTTCGGGATGTAGACTGCGAAAAAAAATGTAGTTCTTGCCAAAAAATCTGTTTTGCTGCGGTTTTGTGGCCATGGGCAGGCACACTGCCCTGCAGCAGTGTTCTGCGGTACTAGCCCAGGGCAGGCAAATATACCCCAAAACAGGCCAAAATTCAGGGTTTTGGAGTTTTTTGGAGAAACGTCGGGTAAGGGGAACTGCCCCCCCTATTTTGGGTGCACTGAGTACAAAAAGAAGCGCCGAGAGGCCAGAGAAATCATTTTTAACCCTGCGTTTGAGTAAAGTGACGTTTTGGGATTTAAAATCCTAGGTGTGGTTGTGGTGCAATTGAGGTTTGAGTCGTCTTAAGTGCAGTTTGAATGTTAAGACGTCTTTGATTCGAGGCAGCACGTGGTTGAACTCTTGAGGGTATATCCTTGAATGTTTGAGACTTTTTGGTCCGTTTTCAGTTGAGTATTTATTTCTCTTGCACGCGCCCGAATGGTTAGAACATCCTTGCTTCGAGTCGGCACATTGCTGACCTCTTGAGGCTACATCTTTGAATGCAATGTAACACTTGGAATGGAATTCCTAGGCCACATAGTGATCATATAGTCAACTGTGATTTTGTAACTCGATGGTGATGATTGCACAACCGTAGCCAAGGCATGGCAGTCAACAGGGTCCCGTGTTTGGGAAGCAGTCCCTGTGACGGTGCAGTGCATTTGCTTGCTCGCGAAGGTACATTAATGTGCTGATGTACATAAGAAGGAAGTTTTATTGTGATATGGATGATGACAACCTATGGGATGACTGGCATCAAAACTGAAGATAGAATGCGACATGCATGATGGTATGGTTGCATTTGTGATGGGGCTCACATTCGAATTAGGGGTTTGTTACTGACCTCGGATTATGAATCACATGGGGCTGTGAGTTGGTTTTGAAAGGACCGAAACCATGGTATTTGTTTGGTTTGACATTCCACTGTCATATCCCTGTGTGTGTGGGAGGAGTGGTGCTGCGTTATGGATTTAGATGGTGGATGTTTGTACAAGGATCAGTGTAGGATGTTTTGGTTGTTGTGTGCAGCCTGGTTGCATGATTGGATGATGGTTGTGGGCAAGATGCAATGGTGAGGTCATTTTGAGGTTAGTATGATTGTGTGTAGCAATACCTTAATGGGCTTCGATGTGCCCATGGGTGTGTGGGTATGAGTGGACCGTGGGCGCCTGTGCACAGTGTATTCACACACTGTGCACACTGCACGCACATTCCATGGCTTATTGTGAGGAATGCATCGTTATTTGAGTGTGACGTTGATTGTGCTTGTCACCGTTTCCTTTCGCCCACCAGACCTTTAAGTGCAGAGTCCCTTTCGCAAATCCACTTCAAAGAGAGTAGGTAGGTAGGTAGGTGCACTCGGTTGTGGAGAGGCGCCCCATGGTTCCCCCTGGCGTCGCCCCTGTGACGAACAGGAAGAGGCTTCGCGCGTGAAGAGGGGAGGCGGCTTACTTCCCGCTAGACCTGACTGTTGGCCCCCAACAAAGCGGCCCCGGGCTACGCCGGGAGGGCTGATCGCCGCCAGCGTGACATGCTTGTCTCGCCGGGAGGGTGTGCCCCCGTGCTTGCACACGTCCCCTCCTTTGGGCGGAACCCTAGGGGTTCACCGGACTTCCTGGCGTATCCCTTTCCCAAGGCGTGCATGCACGTTCTTGGTACTAGGGTTCCGAGGCGCTTGGGTGTCGCACGCTCCGCCTCGAGTCCCAAAGCAGCGCAGGCCTTAGGATGCAGCCTTACCCCCGGTCTCCGGATCTCGTTTGGCCGGGTCACCTGCATGGCACGGGCTGCCTCAGTTGCCGGGCTGTGGGTACTGGGTTTCCTACTGTTGTGTGGCGTTTGTGTTTGGGTCTGGTTGGCGGTTGGGTGCGGGTTTTGTTAACCCCGCCAGTCCTGGCTGGGGTCTTGGGTGGGTGTGTTTGGGCACGGTTTGTGGTGTTGTCCCTCTAGTGTCGGCTGTTTGTGGTGTTCGTAGTTGGGCTTCGGTTTCGGCCTGGTTTTGGGACGTGTGTGGTTTCGTGGGCGCCCCGCTTGCCCCCCGCTGTTTCCGGTTCCGGCGTGCGGTGTGGGCGTGTGTGCTGGGCCCGGGTCTCGCCTGTGCCCAGCCCTTCTTGGCTGGGTTGTCGGGGTGTGTTTTTTGCGCTTTGGTTTTTTCTTTCTTTTTTTTTTTTTTCCGGGCTTTGTGGTCCCTGTCCCTCCATCCCCTTTCTTTCGGGCTGGGCTGGTGGCTCTCTTTTTGTTTTTTTTTTGTTTTTTTTTCCGTGTCCCTTTTCCCCGTGGTCCGCTGTTACTGGCTTGGTGTTGCCGGTTTTGGGTGGGTGGTCCCCCGGTGCCTCTGTGGGGGTCCTGTCTTCGGTGCCTTCTGGGGGGGGGCTTGGCCGCCTGTGGTGGTGTTGGCGGGCGGTTTGGCGGCTGTGGGCTGTTTTCGTGCCTTTTCCCCCTCCCCCCTCCTTTTTCTTTTGGGGGGGGGGGGGGGCTTGCCTGTTCCTCCCTCTGCCTTCCCTGGGCTGGCGCACGCACTGGCCTGCATTCAGTGTTGTCTTCCGGGCTGCTGTCTTCAGTTGCGTTCTGTGTGGCCGCGTTCCGGCCCCACGGGTCGGGTGGGCTTTGTACACGGTGGGCTCGGCGCCCCTTCTTGCCGGGTTAGGTCCTGGCTCTGCCAGCTGGGCGGCTGCGCCAGGCGGCTGCTTGTGGTTTTGGGTTAGGGGGCTGGGGTTGTTCGTGTCCTTTCCCCTCTGCGGTGCCGGCTGTAATCTTCTGGGTGGTCCGCCATCGTTGTCGCCTGGCGCGCTGTGGCCCCGTGTGTGGCCTGCGGTGCTGGTGTGTGGCGTGGTGGCGCGGCGCCTTCCGGGGTGTGCGGTGGCTGGCTTCGGTTAGTCCCTCAGGTTAGGGTCAGTTGTGTCGTGCTGTGCCGCTCTGTGCCGCGTCGTGTCGCGTCGTGCTGTGGTGCGTTGCACTGTGGCGCGCTGTGGTGCGGTGTGTTGTGGTCTCGCGTGGTGCCGCGGTGGGTCAGTGGAGGTCAGCCTGGCCTGTGTCGTGGTGCGGAGTGCGGGCCGGAGTGTGGCCGGCTGGTGGTTGGGGGATGCGGTTAGGTGTGGGTGGCTCGCTGGGTCTGTGCTGTGGGGGCTTGGGCGTGCCGCTCGGGCTGGTGGGTCGGGTAGGTCTTCGGGAAATTCTGCTGAATGATCACGGTGTCCTTGGGGCGTGCACGCGGACTCTCACCCATGGACTCAATCTTCACCGGGCCTCGCAGACAGGCAGGCGTACTCGGGGTGTAGGAAAGGCGTTCCTTCTCCAAGGCAGACAAACAGAAATCAGGAGTCGGACGGTGGAGGTGGCTTCCGAACGCCGTTTGAGTGGCGAAAGGCTTGCACTGCAGCTCAGCTGCGCTGGCAGGGACATGAGGGTCCGGGTCGGTGCCGCCGGCAGGCAAGAGCTCATACTTCAGGGTCAGGGGGATGTCCATATCTCCGGTGCTGGAATGCAGGGGTCCGGTGCACCGGCAGTAATCTTGGCACTTCCAGTCTTCACGGCGCTCGGAGAAGGCCTTGAAAGGGGCAACGTCCAGCAGCACCAAGGCCTTCGCGATCGATCACAGCCTTTCACTTCCCCTTGCAGCGCTCGAAATTCATCATGGACGGGATCGGCGTGCCGCCGCAGTGCCATTCCTCCACTGGACGCAACAGGTTGGTGACGGACGCCCTCACGGACGTGGGACCAGCTGAGATCAAGCCCCTGGCCGTCAATCCAAGTGCATAGCAATACTCTGCTTCAAACCGCGACGGTAACGCAGCCTGGTCCTTATAGCCAAAGGCGTGGTCGCGTGACTGTCCGTTGGGTTGCCCTCCCTGGGGGCCTGTGCCTTGGTCCCGTGTCCTCTGGGGGTTTCGGTCCCTAGTCGTGGGCGCCGCGGCCGTGCCTTCGTCCTCTTCCGGTGCCTGTGAGGTGGCCTTTGTGGTGGCCGGGGTCGTCGCCTGGCGGTGAGGGCGTGGTGGTGCGCCGTGCGCCGGCGTTCCCTGCGGCTTCCTCTGTGGGTGTGGCCCGTTCTCCCCGTGTAGGTGCGCCCTCCGTTCTCCGTGTGGTTTCCGGTGGCCGGTGGGCGTGCGCTGGTGTGATCCGCATGGCGTCCGATGTTTGCTTCGGTGGTGTGTGTTGGGGTGTTTGGTGGGGCTGGGGCGGCGCTGGTCTCCCCGTCGTGGTGTGCCCTTCCTGGGTGTGGGTCGTGGTGCCTGCCGTGGTGCCCTTTTCCTCCGTGTCTTGGTCCCCTCTCCCGCCCCTTCCTGGTTCTTGGGTGGTTTCCTGCCCCCATGTGGTGTCGCTTCCGGCGCCCTGTCCCTGCGGGTGCTTGCCCTCACTTGGGGCCCTTCCGTGCCCTCTTGCCTGAGTGCTCCTTGGTGCCCCTTGCCCTTCCCTTGCCCTTGTCCTGCCCCTTCCTGGTGTGGTGGTGGCGGGAGGGGCGGGGTGGGGAGGGGGCGCCGGCGGCCCAGCCCTGGGGGTGGGTGGCCTGGAGCCACTGGCGGAGGGCTTGGGGGGTGTAGGGGGGGCGGAGGCCCTGGACCGCATCGCGGGGGAGGGCCTCCCTTGCCGCTTGCGGCATGATGGCCTCCGGGGCGGCCTCGTTGGGGTTTGCGGGGGTGCGGGTGCGCACCTCCTACAAGGTATGCACCATGTGCACCCCTTTGTGCCTTCCCGCTCCTCCGGCCCACTTCACCCAGCGGCGGAGCTCCTGCAGAGCGGGGGGAGACCACCAGGCGAGGTAGGCGGGGGCCCGGGGCGGGGAGGGGTCCGTGCCCGTGGTCGTGGTGCGGCGGGGGGAGGACGTGGACCCGCGGTGGTGGCGGGGGTGGCGGTGCCTGGGGGAGCGGGAGCGGCGGCGGCGGGGGCTGGGGGTGGAGGACGGGTACGGGCGGAGGGGGGAGCGGGAGGGGGAGGTGGACATGGGGCGGCGGTGGCGCGCTCGGTGGCGTCCGGGGGAGCAGGAGTGGTGGTGGCGGGGCCTGGGGGTGGTGGATGGGTACGGGTGGCGGGGGGAACGGGGAGCCCGGCATGGCGTGTGGGGGGAGGGGGAGGTGGACGTGGGGCGGCAGTGGCGTGCCTGGCTGCGTCGGGGGGAGCAGGAGTGGTGGTGGCGGGGGCTTGGGGTGGGGGTCTTGTTTGGCCGGTGGGGTGAGGGGGAGGGGGACATGGGGCGGCGGTGGCGCTCGTGGTGGTGCCCGGGGGAGCAGGAGCGACGAGAGCGGGGTCCCGGGGGGTCGTGGTGGTACCTGGGGGAGCGGGAGCGGCGCGAGTGGGTGGTTGAGGCGCGGTGGGAGTGTGGGCGCCGTGGGCGAGTGTGCCGTGCGGGGGGGGAGCGGGAGCGCCGCCGTTTGCGGGACCGGGCCTCATCGCTCGAGTCGGGCCAGTCCGGAAGCGTCGGCGGCCCCTGGGGGGCCTCGCGCGGTGCCGCCTGGGGGGGGAGGTCCCCCGTCGTCCATGGGGCCCCTTAGGCCATCGGATGGTGGCCGGGGGGGTACGGGGGTGCTGGCTGGTACGGGGGGGGTGGCTGGTACGGAGGGGGTGGCTCCTGGCGGTAGGTGGGGTAGGCGGGCGGGGCGCTCGGTGGCTGCCATCCCGTCCGCTGGTGCTGTTCGTGCACGGGGTGTTGTGGCTCGGTGGGGTAGGGCGGTGGGCAGTGGTAGTGGTGGGGGTGGTGTTGGTAGTGGTGGTGGTGGGGCCGCTGGTGGTGGTGGTGTGGGTAGTGGTGGGGTTGGTGTTGGGGTTATGGCCCATGGACTCCTTGTGGGTTTTCCGGTCCCCCTTGTGGGGGTGGGGGGTTGGGCATCGTGGGCAGTCCCCGGGGCTGCACTATGTGGTGGGCACCGGGGAAGGGTTGGGGGCCGGGCTTGACGGTGACGGTGGTCGAAGGGTCCCACGTCCCTGGGTCGGTTTGGCCGGCGGTGGTGGTGGTTTGTGGGGGATGGATGACGGGGCGCCTGGTGACGGAGATGCGGACGAGGGCTTGGACGGGGTCGTGCTGGGTGGCCGTCTCTGCGGTGGTGGTGGGTGCCGGCGGGAGGGGGGCGCGGGTTGCGGTGGGTGGGGGGTCCTGGCTTGGGCGAGGGCCCGGGCGGGGGTGGTGTCGGGTGGGTTTGTGTCGTTGCGTATGCGGTGTTGTGTGTGCTCGCGTGGGCGCCGGCTTGGGTTTGGGGTCGGGTTTGGGGTTGGCCCCAACCTACAACCCGAGGACATGCCCTCCATCCTCCCCGCCGTGGCCGCAGCAGAAGCCGCCGCCCACAAGCCCGCCCGCATCACAGCCCAACCCGCGTCCACCACCTCCTCCTCATCATCAGCCTCGTCCACCTCCTCCACCTCATCCTCCGACCCCCCCCTCCCCGCCAAACTCATCCTCAAGGCCACGGCGAAAGCCAAAGCCGCGGCCGCACGCACCGACCCCCCAACCCCCACACGGCGGGCGGCTGGGGGGGCCCGGTCGTTACCTGGCGGCCCGGCGGGCTGATCTGGTCGGCAGCGGCGGGGGAGGGAGGCGCGGGGCTGCGGCCTTCTCTTTCTGGGCTCGGCTGGGCCCGGGTCCTGCAATGTGCGAGGTCGTGTGGGTTGGTGTCCGCGGGGGGGAACAGTTCGCGTGGGCTGCATTCAGGGGCTGGGGGGGTGGGCTTGGGACCTCTGGGGTGTGTGTGGGGGGCGTGGGCGGGCCACTGTGTGGGGTGGGCGTGCCGCGGGGCGCGGGGCTCCCCTCGGCGGGTGTGTGTGGGTTGTCGAGTGTGGGGGGCGGTGAAGGGTGTCCGGTGGGTGGGTGTGTGGCGGGCGTGTGCTGGTGTTCGGGCGGGTGGGGGAGGCCCGTGTCGCGGGGCCCGGGGATGCGCGCGGCGGTGGGCGTGTGTGGGTCTCCGGTTGAGCAGCGAGAGGGGGGGGGCATGGGCGGGGATTGTGCGGCGGGGTGTGCTGTGTCGGTGTATGTGTCCGCTTGCCGCGCGCTTGCGTGGGCAGTTGTAGGCCGGGCGGTTTGGAGGAGAAGCTTGCCGTCTTCTGCTGCCGCGGCAAGGATTTCGCAGACGAGCTTTCGTATCTGGTGGACCTCTTGGTCAGTGGTGGGAAGGGGGCATGCTAGCTTTGGGCTGAGACCCGCGCGGTTGAGGACCCTGTGGATGGCGTGGTACCCGCAGGTGAGGGACTGCTGCGGTCGGGTGGGGGGGGTTTGGTCGTGTGTCCGGGCCTGCCTCTACTTGTGTGTGGGCGGTGGGGATGGCCCAAACCCAGGGCACGGTCCCCGTGGGTGGCCAGCGGCGCTGGATCCAGTGGGTTAGGCAGAGCATGGCCAATCCCAGGTGGTAGCCCGCCTTTCCTGAGGTGATTTGGGCCAGGGCGCGGGCTGGGGGCGTGTCCCCTGGCTGGAGGACACCCCTGAGGATCCTGTGCTGGGTGGTGGGGTCCCCCACTGCCCCTGGTGGGGCGGTCTCCGGGACGAACATGGTGTCTGTGCCCTGGATGATCCATTGCGGGCCGGGGGACGTAGCCGTAGCGGCTTTCACGTAGTAGTGGCCGCGCTCGAGGACTGTAACCCAGACGTCCGGCGGGGGGTGGTCACTGTCTGTAGGTGGGGGGGGGAGGTCGTCGTCCGGGGCGCGGAGGCCGGCGGCGCGGAGGGCGGTGTCGCAGTTGGGCGCGGTGGCCTGTTTCCACTGCTCCGGGTGGTTCGGGTCCGCTGGGTGGTCCGTCTCCGCTGGGGCCCGTCGTAGGCGTACGGTCCCTTGACGCGTGACGTTGATGCCGGTGTCGTGCGTCAGGGCCTGGTCCCACTCGATGGGGGGGATCCAGATGGGCTGGCCACGGGTGTTTTTGCGGGCTCGCCAGAGCACGAGGTCTACTATGGTCTCGTGGAGGCCGCTGCCTGGGGTGGTCAGGTCCCGGAGGGCTTTGACAGTGAGCTTGGTCCAGTCCTCTTGTAGGCGGTACCAGCCCAGGGGGGTGGTCGGGGCCCTGTCTTGGAGGGTCGCTCGGAGGAGGTCGGGGTCGCGGATGGTGACCGGTGTGAGGGGGGGGTGCCCTGGGTCCGGGGGGGGTAGGCTGGATGGTCTGCCGGGGTCTTGCGCGTCTACATTGATGGATGGTTGGCCCTGGCTGGGCTCGGCCGGACTGGGCGGTGCCGTTTGGCTTCTTGGGTGTGAGACGGGTCTCGCGGCGCTGTGGTGGTGCCTTGGAGACCTGTGGATGGAGACGGGGGGCGCGTGCGGGGCGCGGAGCGGGTTAGTGGACGTCTGGGTCATGCACGGCATGGTAATGGATGAGACGCTGCATGTGTTCCCTGGCGGTGGGGTCGGTGAGTTGCTCCGCGTGTGTTAGCAGGAGGTGTTTGCGGTGCACCATTTCGGCCGCTGCTCTGCGGACTGCTTCTAGCTGGAGGTGTGCTGCTGCCTCCATGGGGCTTTCCGTGTGTTTGGTGAGGTGTCGGTGCAGGGCCTGTGTCACTGCCCCTCTCATGGTGGCTTCTTTGATCAGGGGGTCCCAGAAGAGGTGTTCGGTGGCCTGGTGTGCGTGGCTGTGGGTTGGCCATCCTTCGTGTTGTCGCAGGGTTTCCGCCAGGGACCAGCCCACTAGGGTGCCCCTGTCTCTATGGAGGGGGCATTTCTTTAAGTGTTCCCAGTCCTCCGGGTCCGGTGTGGTCGCATGGGCAACGGGTGTGTTCGTCGTGGACGTGGATGTGCTTGCGGGCGAGCCATCTGGCGACCCTGGTGAGGAATGGCAGTTGCTCTCTGAGGAGCTGGATGCGTCGTTTTTGGTGGTGGGCTGGGACGTTTGCTGGGCGGAGCGCTGAGTGGTAGAGGGGGACTTGCAGTCTGTCCTGGAGCTCCTGGATGTGCGCCCGGCTGTCTGCGTCGCCGAGCACGCGGGCGAGATGTTGGATGGGGTTGGGGTAGTGGTACGCTCTGTCGTGGGAGGAATAGGGGGCGTCCTCTGGTACCCAGTCCGGGGTCTGATGGGGCTCGGGTACAGGGGGCACGTGTTGGAGGTGTGTGTGGTTGCGGCCGAGGTCTGGGATCTGGAGGGCTGGTAGGTGTGTTGTGCGCTGGTGTACTGCCGGGTTGTCGACCTTACCATTTCCGTATTGGTGCCTGTGGGACTCTTGTTTCACGATGTGGAGTTGGACGTAGGGGGGAAGGCTGCGTAGGGCTTTCCAGAGTAGCAGTGCCTGGGTTCCGAGGCTCGTCGCGGTTGCTTTGTGAAGTGGTTGCCTTGCTATGCGGAGGAGCAGGTGCGTGTCGACAGTGGCGTCTACCACGAACCAGACTCAGACGATGTGCGGGGAGTGGGCGGGTAGGTGGGTCGCGACCTCGGTGATGGCGTCGGCCATGGCCCCTAGCTCCCTGTGGGAAGAGGCCCCATAGGTGGTGTGGCCCGTGTGGTGGTCCATGTGGTAGTGTCCCCCGGTGTGGGTTAGCTGCAGGGTGGCCCCCCCGGTGATGGGCGTGAGGGCGGATTCGCCTGAGGCGTCGGTGAAGAAGAGCCGGTCCGCCGGTGATGGTTGTGGGAGGCGGCATGGGTTCATGGGCAGGTAGGCGTATATGGCAAGGCCCGTGGCGAGGTGGGCTACTGGGGTTGTGGGCTGCAGGATGGGGGTGGCGTACACCCCTATTCCTTTGAAGATGATGTGCTTCGCTTTTGGGGAGAGGGCTATGAGTCCCTGCTCCGGCTGTCCTTGTGTGAGGTAGGAGTAGATGTAGTGGAAGATGTAGGCTGTGTCGGCGTTTAGGTCGTGGCATGTGAGGGTTTGTGTTCGGTGCTCCGGTGTGTGGCAGGAGTGGTGGAGCGGATAGTAGGGGTGCTCGTGCTTGCCTGTTCTGCCTGGCTCGTACATGCTGTAACAGATGGTGACCCCTGTCGGGTCGGGGCGGGGGCATGTGGGTGTAGTGGTGAAGAGCCATTTGGGCGCGTGGTCGGGGTTCCATGCTACCGTGGGGTTAGTGTCGGTGCGGTGGAACCATGGGGCTATCCATGCGTAGGCCTGTGGTGGTAGGTGGGTTGTGGGGTGGGTGTGGTGGCGTGCTATGAGGTGTAGTACGGGCCATGGTGTGGTTGGTGCCTCGGGGTCACAGGCCCAACATGTGCGTGGCATGCTCTGGGAATCTTGGGGGACCTTTGGTAGGTCTCGGGCGGTCATGTGGTGTTTCGGTATGCGCCATTTTGCCCCGTGGTGGATGACGGTGGTCTGCGTGGGTTTGGCTTCATTCGGGGCCAGTAGTAGGGTTAGTGGTGGGACTGGGCCCGTCACCGGGGGGACGGGTTCGTGTTTCGATCCGGTGGGTGCGTAGGGCGGTGTCGCTGGGATGGGTCGCGGGTGTTGCTTTTTGAATTCTCGGTAGGCTGTGCGCATGTCTTTGCTGCCCGGTAGAGTGTGTCCCGCTGCTCGTGCCGTCTGCGTGAGGTACTGGTGGAAGAGGCGGTATTGTGGCCATTCGTAAAGTTGTAGAAAGGGGGTGTGGTGTGCCCCGCTGTGGTGCAGGACCCGCATTTGGGGAAGGGTGACGTATACTGCGGTGATGGAGGCCCCGACAAGGTCTATGGTGTGGATGGTGCCCTTGGGGTGATGGTGGAGGTCCCCGCAGAGGACCGCTAGTGGCCCTTCCTCTGGGCACGTGTGGTTGGTGAGTATGGCGTGGTGTGGGGATGGGAGGAGAAGCTGCAGGTGGTTCCACAGGCGCGTGTTCATGTTGGTGGGCATGCCCGTCTGGTGGAGTACCCAGCGCGGGCATGTGTTGCGGGCCCGTTGTGCGGCTTGGAGGTGGATGGCGGTGACCTCGCGGAATTCTGGTGAGTGATTGTGGGTCATGCGGTGAAGGAGGAGGGCGGTGTGTCTGGTGTAGGCCGCTTTCACCTCGTCCCCTATGGCGTCTCCATAGTGGGGCCATGCTGCTCGGATGGCGCGGGTGGGTATTGAGGTGGGCCAGCCCCCGTGTGCTGCCCATGCCTTGGTCACGGCGCGTGTGGCCGGCTGGAGGGCGGTGGTGGGGTGTGTCAGGTGGAGTGCTTGGAAGCCTATGGAGGCGTTCAAGACCCCGGTGAGATAGTACGCCAGGCTCTGGTGGGACAGGAAGAGGGCCTTGGTGGTCGGAGACGCATATCTGGGGAGATGGCCGAGGTGTGACTGCAACTTGGGAGGGAGGGTGGCGTCCTCAGGGTTGGCGGCCTGGATTACCCCCAGGTGGGTGGTGGTCGTCACGACGTGCATGGGGGGCCCTTGTGGCCCTAGGGTGGGAGGTGTGGCAGACCCCTTGATCATGGCCACTGACTTTGTGGGGTGGACGATGAGGTTGTTGTGGGAGAGGTAGGAGACGGTCACGTCCAGTAAGTTGTTGGCCTGTTCAGTGACCGTTGGTCCGGGGTCCGGGTCATGGGGGTCGTGTGGGGTGTGCGCGACGGTGAGGTTGGTGTCGTCCGCGAAGCCGACCAGGGGGGAGAGGAGGGGGTAGGGTGCGTAGGCCGGGTAATCCTGCTCGATTGCGAGGGCCAGGGGGAGCGTCACTGGAAGGTACAGGAAGGGGCCCTCTGCTCCCCCTTGGGGCACCCCGCTGCCTGGCTCTAGGAAGGGGGTGAGGCCTGCTCCTGTGCGGACCGTGTATTTGCGGGTGCGGATGTAGTCGGAGGTGAAGTTGTAGAAGGGGAGGCCTAGGCGTTTCCACACCGCTTCTAGAAGGAGCCAGGGGGTGTTCGGGAAGGCTCCCTTGACGTCGAGGGAGGCGATGATGAGGTCCACCGGGTCCATGTCCGCGATGGTGTCCTGGAGGAAGATGGCCTCGTGTGGGGAGCGGCCTGGGATGGCCCCCCAGAGGCTCGCTGGTATGTGGGGGTCCAGGTTGGGGCGGATGCGGCGCAGGAGGATGGTCCAGACGATTTTGACCTCCGTGACCGCACAGACTATGGGGCGCCAGTTGTCCGGGTTTGCCCAGTCCCCTTTTTTGTAGAGGGGGCGGACAACGTTTGCCCAGTCTGGTGGCAGGGGGGTCCGCCCCGTGACGATGTCCCAGAGGCGGTGGGCGAGGACACGGAGGAGGTGGGCGGGGAGGTGGTAGTATGCCTCTGCAGGGAGGCCGTCGTAGCCTGGGGTTTTGTGTTGCCGGAGACTGTGGATGGCCTTCCGGACTTCGTGGATGGTGAAGGGGCGTTTTTCCAGGTGCCTCCTCTGGGCGTGGTTGAAGACCCGAGAGAGGCGGTCGATTTTGGCCTGGGTGTCTGGGTCCAGTGTGTCTTGGGTGGGGGTGTGTTGCCGGAGGAAGCTGTCTTGGGTGGCTTGGAGCACTGTGGCTGGGTCGTTGGTGAGGGAGCCGTCCTCCTGCCGGACCGTGGTGATGGTGCGGTGGCCGGTGTCGGTCATGGGGTCGTTGAGGTGGCGGATGGCCTTGTAGGGGAGTTCATGTTGCGCATACCGTTCGTGTTCGTGGGCGATGCGCTATTGCCTGTGGATGAGCCACCGCTGCAGGTCCGCCCTGATGTGGGCTATCTGTGTCCTGCAGTGGTGTATCTGGCGGCGGGTTTGGGGGGTGTCGGTGTGGAGGAGGGTCGCCAGTTGTTGCTTCGCATGCCAGAGGTCATGGAGCATGTCCCCCAGGGCCGTGGGTGGTTGGTCGTCGTTTGTGTGGGGGTGTTGTTGGAAGCCGCAGGCGACGGCGGCCGTGCGCATGGCTGTGAGTAGGTCGGTGGGGTCTGGTTGGATGCGCGGGGCGCGGTCTATGGCCCTGTGATATTGGGACCAGGCATGCTTGTCATGCAGCGGGGGCACCTTCAGGGGGAGTGGGAGGCCTTGGTCCGCATCGATGCGGGATGGGGCGGCATCCGTTTGGTGGGGGAAGTGGGATGGTTGGCCTTCGAGTCTGGCTGTTAGGTCCACGAGCCCCAGCATTTCGATGGTGTCGCGGACTGCTTGGTCCTGGGGTGTGGCCTGTCCCCCTCGGTCCGCTGGGGTGGGGGCGGCGTTCATGTCGCCGATGATGATTGTGGGGGCGAGCATGGCCATCTGGCGGTATGCCTCGGCCAGGGCTTGGAGGAAGGGTTCCGTGGCTTCGCCGAAGGGGACGTGGGTGTTGATGACGTTGAGTTGCCATCCGTCCCCGACGACCTCATAGGTGAGACACCTAGCCTCCCTGGGACGCTGAGGTGGTGGACGAGGTGGACGTGGATGCCGGTTTGGGCGTATAGGGGGGTCCCCTTGTGCCAGTAGCATTTGTACGCTTTCTGGTCCGGGGTATATATGGGGGTGGTTTCTGGGGGGTCGTCACGCTGTAGGCCTTGTTCCTGGAAGGTGAGGAGGTGGGGTACCCACCCCGGCCCCTGTGCCATTGGGAGCTCTTGGAGGGCGGTTGTGGCGTCCTTGGAGTATGTGACGGCCGGGTGGTTGAGGTCAAGGAGGTTGACGGTGGCCTCGGTGGGGGCGGGCCGGGGCTGTGGAGGCTTGTGCCCTCGGCCCTTGCCCCGTCAGTGAGGGGGACTGGGGCTCGGGGACATTTTGCCGGTTTGTGCGCGTTTGGGTAGGCGCGGCGGGGGGAGCTCCCCAGTGTATTTGGTGCCTGTGTGGGCCTTGTTCTCTTCGGTGCGGAGCCGGATGGGGTGGGCGCTCGTGAGCTCCAGGGTGTGGCCGACTGGTTTGTCCGGGGCGCTGCTGCCTTGGTCTAGCTCCTTTTGGCCGTGCCAGATCACCCGGACCTGTGGCCCCCCGTTGTCCCCCGGTTCCTTGAGGCGGTACTGGATCGTGCCCTCACACCAGATCCAGTCGCCTGTGTGGTCGTTGCGGAAGGGCTGTTGGACCTTCGCACCTTTTTCGAATCCTGGGTACGCTTTGGGCGGGGGCTGTGCTGGTGGCGGGAGGGAGGATGATGAGGATGCCTGGTCCGGTGGGGCCGCGGTAGTGGTGGAAGGGAGGATGACGAGGATGCTTGGTCCGGGTGGGGCGGTGGTATTGGTGGGAGGGAGGATGACGAGGATGCTTGGTCTGGGTTTGCCGGGTGGGTCGGGTGGGATGCGGGGGGTCGGGAGGTCGCTGCTTTTCCGGCTTGGCTGGGGGCGGGTGCGCCCCTTTGTCGTCTCGTTCGCTTGGGTGGGACTGGAGGTAGCGGGGCTGGGGGGGCATGGGGTTTGAAGAAGGGGTGCGTTGCTTGCTGGTCTGGATCCCTCAGTGGGGGTTCTGCCGGTGTTTGCATTTTCGCTTTCGCGTGGCTGCGTATGATGTCGGCGAGCTTGCGCACGGTCTCCAGGGGATCTGTTGGCCATGGCAGTGCGGCGGGGCTGTCGTCGAAGGGGTGGTGTAGGTGGTAGTTCCTCATGGCCTTGGCCTGCATGACCCAGGCCTCTGTGGGTTCCGGTGTGTCCGGGCCGTTGGGGGAGCCTTGAGCCCAGTAGAGTGCTGTGTGGAGGGCTTCCCAGGGGGCGCCTTCGCGGCCTGTGAGGGTGGTGGCTTGGAGGAGTCGCTGCTGGCCCCGTGGGGGGTCTTCCGGGTCCATTTCCGGGGTATAGGCCTGGGCCGCCATGAGGACTCCGTGTGCCCAGTGGAGGACCCACCATTGGGTGTCCGCTTTGAGGATGTGGATGGCGGGTTGTTGGGGGGGGGTGTCCAGGGTGTCCCACGATGCGATGGCTAGTGGTATCCTGGAGGGGTGGAGGTGTGGGGGGGCCTTGCGGCTTAGGAGTTGATCGATGTGGAAGGGGGTGACGGGATCTTTGGGGCCTTGGGGCGGTGGGGGCATTGCTGGGATGGTTGTGGGGTCCCAGTGGCGTTCGTGGGCGGCGAGGGTGTACAGGGCGGCGGTGATGATGTGGTGGGCTTGCCCCTCAAGGACGATGTGGCGCTCCGTGCCGAAGTCCTATGGTAGGTGGGCTGCGAGGTGGACGGTCATGTGGGCCAGGGCGCGTTGGTGGGCCTTTTTTCCCCCGTCTGGGGCCTGTGTCCGTTTGTCCCCCGGGATGTGCTGGTGTTGGTGTTTTGGTGGGGGTGGTCCCAGGGCGAGGGATTCTACACCGTGGAGGGGGATGGCGTGTTCCCTGGACCTGTTGGGCAGGATGCATATGCCCGGGTCTCCCGGTACGGTGCCCAGGTACATGTTGCCCGTGATGGTGGGGGCGGGCAGCGGTTGGCGCAGGGGCGAGGTGCATGGGGTGGAGCAGGGCGGGTCATGGTGCTCACACCGGGGGTGGTCGATGCCGTACGGGGTGACGCGTACGGCGAAGGGTCCAACGGCGCGCTGGAGTTTGTGGGGTTGGATGTTGTGGAGGCGCGCCACCGCCCGTGTGTGGGAGCGCCCTTCGCTGATCCACACGGCGTCTGCCCGCGACGCCGCTGGGTTCAGGCAGTCCGTGGTGATGCCTGTGATCGTGCGGTTGTGGGTGGTATCTGATACCCTGGCGGGGGGGGCGCCAATGCGGGGGATGGTGTGGTCGTCGTGGAGGGCGCGGATCTTGCGCCTCGCATCGTGTCGGTGCTGGGCCTCCTGGGCGTGGGTGTGCACACCTGTGTGTTTGGGCTTCTTGTTGGGGCGGTCCGCTGTGTGGAAGGGGGTGGGCCAGGAGGGGGCGTGGTGGAGGGTGGGGTGTGGGAGGTCCCCCCGTGTTGCCCATGTGTACAGGGTGGTCGCGGCGGCCCCTTCCGCCTGTATGGTGTATCGCTCGTCGTGTCGGCGACGGGTGACGAGGACGTTGGGGGCCGTCAGCTCATACACCTGTGTGGTGTGGGGGAGGTGGCGGGTGACGGTGATCTTGGCGGCGTCGTTTTTGCGGGTGGTGGTGTGGGGGATGATGTAGTGGGTCGCCCATTCATCCTGGGGGGTGTGTTCCGTCGGGTCTAGCTTGAGCGGGGGGTGGAGCGGCTTCGGTGTTGGGGGCTTGTCTTGGCCCTTCGCGTGGGGCGCCACTTTGGTTTCGACCAGGTATTGTGGGCCCCAGGTTTCCGGGGCCCCTACCTGTGTGGCTGCCGCTGTTGCGGCTTGGAGGAGGGCGGTGGTGTTGGTGTCTAGAGGGGGGGGGGGCGGTTGGGGGGTGAGGGTGTCATGGTCTTGGTATGCCCACCAAATGGTGTAGCCTCGTTGGGTGTTGCGGTGCGGGGTTTGGGTCTGGGCTTGCTGGATGCATAGGGCGGTCTTGATGTCCTCCGCTGCTTGTGGGTTTACGGGTGTGGCGTACGCCCATACTCCCGGGGCGTGTATGCCGTGTGGTGCTTGGCCTACTCCTCGTATCGGTTGTAGGGTGTGGTTGGTGCGTGTGAGCCCTAGGTGTTCTTGGAGGGGGTCCCCCCGGATGTCCTCCCACCGTTGCTGCCAGGTGTGTGTGTGGTCATTGGGGGCGGGGTAGGTGATGACGATGGCCTGCCATGGGGTGGGGCCTGGATGCACCGTCATAGGTGCCGACGATGCTTGCGGGGGTATGCCGACGGCGTGGGCGGGGGCTGCTGTTACGGGGTCTCCTTCCGTGGGTGTGATCGTGGCATCGCCTTGGACGGTGAGGAGGAGGTGGTGGCGGTCTGTCGGTAGTGCTCATTTGGTGGTGGGCTCTGTGATCGAGTGGAGGCGGATGGCCTGGAGGGCTGGTGTGATTTCGTCCCATCGGAGTGTGCCGTTGTGGACCGCCCATTCCCGCGGCAGGTCTCGAAACCCGTTTCGGTCTGGGGTGGTGCGGTGTTGTGGGGGGAGCTCCATTGTGGTGATGGGGTGGGTGAGGGGCTCTGTGCGGCGTTGGTCTTGTGTGGTTGATGGTGATGGTGCCTGGGGCATCTCTTCGTCCAGTTGCTGTGGGGCTTTCGCCTCCTGGAGCTCTGCACTGATGGTGGCGAAGACATCTGGGAGGGTGGGGGAGGCGGGGGGGTGGGGTGCCGGATCGTCCCAGGTGATGTGGTATTCCTCCGGGTTCTCGGGGCTTTGCTGTGCGGTGATGGTGGCTGTGGCGTCGTCTTCAGGTGTCCATCGGTGTGGATTGTGGTCGAGGGGGTGGAGGGTGACGGTGTGGCGGTGTTTCCAGCTGTGGTACGCTAGGAGGGCGTGGAGGCCGTGTCTACTGTCCCCAGGCGGGCGGGGGTAGGTTTCGGCTGCTGCCTCCAGGAAGGCGTCCGCGGTGCCTTTCCAGGTGTCTTCCCAGAGAAGGTCTTCCTCTGTGCCCCACTCGTTGTCGTTCCTTTTCTCCTGCTTCCACCCCTGGAGGGTCGCGTGGTCCTCAGGGAGGTCTCGTTGGACAGACTGGTAGTACTGCTCGGCGTCCATGGGGGCTAGGGTGCTGGCCAGCGTGGCGTAGATGTCCTTTTGGGGGGGGGGGCGGTGGGGGCGTGGCGGCGCGGCCGGGGTCGGGCTCCTCTCGCTGGTGTTCCGCGTTCCGGTCTGCGGTGGATGCGGGGGATATGGAGCGTGGTGGCATGGGGTGGTCGGGCTCTTGCGGTTCCGTGGGTTGCTGGTGGGCTTGTGGGCGCAGGGCCGTGGCTGCCAGTAGGTGTCAGATGGCCGGGAGGATGTCGAAGTCGTCTTCCCAGCAGTGGGCTGGAGCGCACGCCCTGTCAGGGGAGGCGGTGGGGGGGCGTGTTGCGGAGCGGTGTACGATAGGGTGGGCGACGCGTGCGGGTGGTGGCGTGCTCGCTCTGCCGTTCTGTTTCCCGCGGGCCCTGACCCTGGGGGGGTGGTGGTGATGTTGGTGGTGAGGGTGGTGTGGGCGCCGGAGTGGATGATTGTGTCGGTGGCGGCGCTGTTGGCGAGGGTGGTATGGGCGTTAGAGTAGATGAAGTTGGTGCTGGGCTATGGTTGATGGTGGTTAGCTGGTGGGTCAGCTGTTGTCGCTGTCGTCGTTGCCGGTGGTGTTGGTGCCTCTGATGACGAGGTGATGGTTGGTGAGCATGGCGTGGGTGACGTATGGGCGTATGTGGTGTTGTCGGTTGTGTCAATAGTGAGGATGTTGTTTCTGGTCGTTGGGGCGTAACGTTTGTGGGCCGGATGTGGCGGTGGTGGCGAGGGTGCTGTAGTTGACGGGTGGTGTGGCCCACGTCGCCTCCGGTGGTGGAGGTGTGTTTGGTGCCGTGGTGGCGTTGGCGATGGTGGGGTGCCGCGGGTGGTGTATTGGTTGTTGGTGGTGGAGATGTTCCTGGATTGTGGGTAGTCCCCGTCCGGCGGTGGTGGTGTTGGTGGTGTCGGTGTTCGTTGAGGCCGTTGGCGACGCCGGGGGTTCCTGGCCTCGCGCGGGGTGGTGGTGGCGGTGGTGAGTGTAGGCGGTGCCATGGGCGGTGGTGCCATTGACGGCTCGGCCGGGCGTGCTGGTGCCGGTTTCGGGTGTAAGTGTGGTTCGGGGTGCGGCATTGGTGGGTGGCTTTGACGGTGGGTGGCGTGACTGGTGGGTGGCAGCGGTAGGGGGGTGTCGGTTGTTGGTGAGGCTGTCGTTGTCGGTGTTCCGGTTGGTGCTGGTGATGGTGTCGCTGGTTGTGCAGATGGTGGGGGGTGGGTAGGGGGACTCGTACCCTGGGGTCGCCGTGGCGCTCGGTCGACGGTGGTGCTTTCGGTGGTGTTCTTGTGAGTTGGCCGGGGGTGGTGTCGGCGATGCTCTGGCTGGTGCCGTTTGTGCGCGCTGTGTGGTTTTTGCGTCAGAGGTCGGTGGCGTTGGTGACGTTGGTGTGTTGGGGGTCGGTGCCGGTGGTGGCGGTCCGATGGTGAGGGTGCCGGGGACGTTGGGTGGGTCCGCGTTGTTGGGCCTTCTCCTCGCCATCCCTGGCGGAGGGTGCTGGCGGTGTCGCTGGTGGCGAGGGTGTGGTGGTGTTGCTGTGGTGTTTTGTGCTGCTTGGGTGGGTGGTGGGGACCCCTGACTGATGTTGACGATGCTCCGGGTGATTTCGATGCGGTGGGTGTGATGGTGTGTGGCGTTGCTGTTTCTCCCCTTGGCTGGGGGCCTGGTGGGTGGCGCTGGTGGCGTTTGTTCGCCACCCGTGGTGGCGTCCTTGGTGTTGTCGTCGATGGGGGCGCCCTAGGTGTTACTCTGTGCCGGGGTCGTGGTGGTGGTGTTAGGGGTGTTGTGGGTGACAGTACCTCGGTTCGTCGTTTGTGGGGTTGGCGGTGGTGTGTCTCGTGGTGGTCTGGTGGCGTGGGTGTTTTTGGTGTTGGTGCTGGGTGGCCTGCGTGTTGGTGTTCGGTGGTTCCGGGCGTGCCATTCGTGGCTGGTGTTTCGCCGCCCTGTGGTCCTGGTGGTGTCGGTTGTCCCTGGTGTTGGGATATTCCCTTCGGCTGTCCGTGGGTCTGTAGTGATAGGTGTTGCTTCAGTTGCGGTTTAGGGTGACCATGCTGCGGTTGGGTGGCGGTGTCGCCGTGCTGCCGCTGTTGGTGGTGCCGGTGTTGGTGTTGGTGGGGGCGCCGCCGGGGGAGCTGTGTGTGTTGGCGTTGTAGGGTGTTGTAGGTGTTGCCCTGGCGGTGTTCTGACGGCGGAGGGGGGACCTCGCCACTCCTGGCGGAGGTTCCCATGTGCGTCGTTGGCTGGTGGGTTGGCCTTGGCCCCCTCGGTGTCCTTGCTGCCGATGGCGTCTTACCGGGATGCGGGATGCGGGATGCTCCGGGTTGCTGTCGGTGAGGTCGCACTGCCGGTGGTGTTGTCGGTGATGCCGGTGGTGAGGTCGTTGCGGGCGTTGCTATGGTTCACGGTGTCTCTGATGTTGTTGATGCTGCTGGTGGTTGGTGTGGGTCTGTGTGTGGGTTGTCAGTGGCTGCTGCTGCTGCTGGTGGTGGTTCTGGGTGCGGGTCGGTGGGTGGCGCGGTTGGAACGCCTTGGGTGTAACTTGGCCGCTGGGTGGTTTCTTGTGTTGGTCCGTTGTTGGCGAGGGTGTCTCAGGCGTCGTGCTGGGTGTCGGGGTTGCTGGTGTTGCCGACGGCGTCCCCGTTGGTTCCGGGCGTCTCCGCTGGTGAGGGTGTTGTGGTGTTCGGTTTGGGTGTTGGCGGCGGTGCAGGTGTGGGTGTCGCAGTTCCTGGCCCTGGGTCTGGGCGTGGCCGTTTGGGTGTTGCTGGGTGTGGGCGATCGCCACTCCTGGCTGAGGGCTCGGTGGCGTTCGTTCGCCAGCCGTGCTGGCGTCCTTGGTGACGCCGTTGGTGGGGTTGCCCTAGGTGGCGGGGCCGTGGTGGCGGTGGTAGGGGTGGGGGCGCTGTAGGTGACGGCACCTCGGCCCGTCGTTGGTGGGGTTGGTGGTGGTGTGGATAGTGCCGTGGGTGTTGGTGGCGTTGGTGTTGCCGATGGCGAGGGTGCCATAGGTGTTACTTGGTGGTTGGCGTGTGTCGTGGTGGTCTGTTGGCGTGGGTGTTTTTGGTGTTGGTGCTGGGCGCGGCCTGCGTTTGGGTGGTCGGCGGTTCCGGGCGTGCCACACGTGGCTGGTCGTCGCGGTGTTGGTGACGTCGCTGGCGAGGGCGCCGCCGGCGGAGCTGTGGGCAATGTCGAAGGCGAGGGCGCTGCAGGTGTTGCCCTGGTGGATGGTGGTGTTCTGACGGCGGGGGTGGGACCTCGCCACTCCTGGTGGAGGTACCCATGGGTGTCGCTGGCCCGCGTGTTGGCTCCCTTTGTGTCGTTGATGCCGATGGTGTTGTACCGGGCAGTGTCGCCGTGGCGGTTGCTGTTGACGCTCTGGTTTGTTGGTGCTGAGGCCGCACTGCCGCTGCCGGTGTCGGTGATGTCGGTGGTGAGGTCGTTGTGGGCGCCGCTATGGTTCACGGCGTCTCGGACGTTGCTGATGCTGGTGGTGGTTGGCTTGGGTCTGTGTGTGGGTGGTCAGCGGCTTGTGTTCAGGGCGGTGGTCGGTTTCTGTGGCTCTGTCTGGGAGGGTGTGCAGTAGGTGGTGTGGTCTGCTGGTGCTGCTGTTGGTGTAGGTGGCGCAGGCGTTGCTCCGGGTGGTGTCGTCGGTGAGGCTGGTGTTGGCGGCGCCGGTGGTGTGGGTGTCGCCGGGGATTGCATGGTGGATGGCGCCCTGCGGTCGCTTTGGTGGCGAGGGTGTTGCTGTGGATGGTTCCGGGCGTGTGCCCTCGCTTCCCCTGGCCGGGGCTTGGTGGTTTGTTGGCTCACCGGCTGTGGTGGCTTTGGTGTCCTCCGGTGGCGGAGGTTGCTGGTGGCGACGCTGATGGTGGGGTGTTGCCGGCGATGGTGTGCTTGATGCCGTTGGCTTGGGTGATGTAGGTGCTGGAACCGGCGGTGGCGTGCGTAGGTTTCGTAGGCGATGGTGCCGGCGGTGACGGTGTTGGTGAGGGTGTTGTGCTGGCTTGATTTTTGGCGATGTTGGTGTTTCCGATGGCGTGGATGCCGGTGGCGGTGGTTCTGGGTGCGGGTCGGTGGGGGACCGGATCGGCTGGGTGCGGTCGTTGGTCAGTGTTGGGTGGCTTTTTGTGTTAGTCTGTTGTTGGTGAGGGTGTCCTATGTCCTAGTGTTTTGGTGGGTGCTGGGGTCGCTGGTGTTGCCGATGGTGCCTCCGTTGGTTTCGGGTGTGTCCGCTGGTGAGGGTGTTGTGGCGTCCGGTTTGGGCGTTGGTGGCGGTGCTGGTGTGGGTGTCGTAGTGCCCGGTCCTGGGGTTGGGCGTGGCCGTTCGGGTGTTACTGGGTGTGGCCGTTCGCCACTCCTGGGTGCGGGCTTGGTGGGTCCTTCTTTGCGTCCTAGCGGTTTCTGGCGGCCCTGCACCCCCCCTGGCGGGGGGGGTTGCTGGGTTCCTGTTGTTTGGGTTTGTGTGTGTTGCGTGTGTGGTGCGGGCCGCGCCTGCGCTTTGGTGTGTGGTGTGCGTTTGTGGGGCTCGTGTCGGTGGCGGGTGTGGGGGTGTGTGTTGTGTGCACGCTCGGGCGTGTGTGCGGTGTGTTGGTGGTGCGTTTGGGTGCCTGTCCTCGCCTTTGTGGGCGTGGTTTGGCGGCCCTGTTTGGTGTGGGGGCTGTGAGTCGTGCCCCCCCCCCTGTCTCGGCTGTGTGGTTCCCCGGCCCCCCTGGCTGGGGTCTGTTGGTGGTGTTTCCCCTTGCTGTCCCCTTTGCGTGCTCTCCTCCTTCTGTCTCTTTTCCGTGTCGCTTGGGGCGGTGTTTCTCTGGTGTCGTGCCCGGGCCTTCCCGGCTGTGGTGGGTGGGGGGGGGTCCTTGTCGCCGGCTCGGGTCCCTTCCCCTGGTGTTTCCCCGTGGGGGGGCCGATGCTTGCACTCCCCGTCAGGGTGTAACTCTGTTGTACGGGCCGTCCATTTGTACTCGCTCGGTACAAATGGACCTGCTCCGTAGCCAGGTACTCCAGCCGTTCCCCACACCGGGGTCGGGTACACTGTGGGTCGCTGGGGAGTCCTTGCGGGATAGGCGCGTCTCTTGCCTGCCCCGATGGACGGTGTGCCCTACCCGCAGCCCCTCGCTGGGCCCGAACCGCAGTACGTGCCGTGGGGTGTGCTCTTGGTCAGGCCCATTGGTCACCCCCCCAGGCCGGTGCCACCGCGGACCGCTGACCAACGGTCCCGGGCGTATCCCACCCTATTGCGTGTGCTCAGGTGGGGCCGATACGGTCACCGGGGGGGCCCCCAAGCCCCTGAGGTTGGGTCCCTCGCCTGCGTCCCCCGTGGGCCCTTTTCGTCCCGCCCCCCTTTTCGCTGTGCGGTTTGCGGTGGTTGGTGTCCCGTCTCTCCGGGGTGGTGGTGGTGGGGGGGGGGGTTTTCGCTGTTCCTGGCTGTGTTGCTTGTGTGCGTGTCGCCCCCTCCTCTGGTCGTGGTTCGCCGTCGGTGTGTGTGTTTGTGGCGCGGTGCGTGCGCGCGTGGTGTCTGTGTTGGTGTGTGGTGCGTGGTTTGTGGTGTGTGGTGTGCGGCGGTGGTGTGTTGGTGGGGTTGTGGCTGGTGTGTGGTGTGGTTGGTCCCTCGCCACTCCTGGCGGAGGTTGCTGTGTGCTACTCCCCGCCACTCCTGGCTGGGTTTCGCTGCCTGTGGTGGTGTGCGGTTCCCCGCCACTCCTGGTTGGGGCCTCCGCTGCCGGCAGTGGCGTGTGGTGTGTGGTGTGTGGTGTGTGGTGTGTGGTGAGCGGCGGTGGTGTGTTGGTGGGGTTGTGGCTGGTGTGGGGTGTGGTTGGTCCCTCGCCACTCCTGGCGGAGGTTGCCGTGTGCTACTCCCCGCCACTCCTGGTTGGGTTTCGCTGCCGGTGGTGGTCGGCGGTCCTCGCCACTCCTGGCTGAGGTCTCCGGGCGGCGGTGGTGTGTGGTGGGATTGTGGCTGGTGTGTGGTGTGGTTGGTCCCTCGCCACTCCTGGCGGAGGTTCCTGTGTGCTACTCCCCGCCACTCCTGGCTGGGTTTCGCTGCCGGTGGTGGTGTGCAGTTCCCCGCCACTCCTGGCTGGGGCCTGCTGGCGGCGGTGGTGCGTCGTGTGTGGTGTGTGGTGTGTGGTGTGTTGTGTGCGGCGGTGGTGTGTTGGTGGGGTTGTGGCTGTGGTTGGTCCCTCGCCACTCCTGGCGGACGTTCCTGTGTGCTACTCCCCGCCACTCCTAGCTGGGTTTCGCTGCCGGTGGCGGTGGGCGGTCCAGCCACTCCTGGCTGAGGGCCCTGGGCGCGGTTCCCCGCCACTCCTGGCTGGGGTCCGCTGGCGGCGGTGGTGTGTGGTGGGGTTGTGGCTGGTGTGTGGTGTGGTTGGTCCCTCGCCACTCCTGGCGGAGGTTCTTGTGTGCTACTCCCCGCCACTCCTGGCTGGGTTTCGCTGCCGGTGGTGGTGTGCGGTTCCCCGCCACTCCTGGCTGGGGCCTGCTGGCGGCGGTGGTGCGTGGTTTGTAGTGTGTGGTGTGTGGTGTGTGGTGTGCGGCGGTGGTGTGTTGGCGGGGTTGTGGCTGGTGTGTGGTGTGGTTGGTCCCTCGCCACTCCTGGCGGAGGTTCCTGTGTGCTACTCCCCGCCACTCCTGGCTGGGTTTCGCTGCCGGTGGTGGTGGGCGGTCCTCGCCACTCCTGGCTGAGGGTCCCGGGCGCGGTTCCGCGCCACTCCTGGCTGGGGTCCCTTGGCGGCGGTGTGTGGCGTGGTCGGTCCCTCGCCACTCCTGGCGGAGGTTCCTGCGTGCTACTCCCTGCCACTCCTGGCTGGGTTTCGGTGCCGGTGGAGGTGTGTGGTCCCCCGCCTCTCCTGGCTGGGGTCCGCTTGCGGCGGTGGTGTGTGGTGTGTGGTGTGTGGTGTGTGCTGTGTGGTGTGTGGTGTGTGGTGTGCGGCGGTGGTGTGCTGGTGGGGTTGGTTCCTCGCCACTCCCGGCGGAGGTTCCTGTGTGCTACTCCCCGCCACTCCTGGCTGGGTTTCGCTGCCGGCGGTGGTGGGCGTTCCTCGCCACTCCTGGCGGAGGGTCCCGGGCGCGGTTCCCCGCCACTCCTGGCTGGGTTTCGCTGTCGGCGGTGGTGTGTGGTGTGTGGTGTGTGGTGTGTGGCGTGTGGCGTGCGGCAGTGGCGTGTGTGGTGGGTTTGTGGCTGGTGTGTGGTGCGGTTGGTCCCTCGCCACTCCTGGCGGAGGTTCCTGTGTGCTACTCCCCGCCACTCCTGGCTGGGTTTCGCTGCCGGTGGTGGTGTGGGGCTCCCCGCCACTCCTGGCTGGGGCCCGCCGGTTGTGGTGGTGTGTTTCGCGGGCGGGGGTGTCCTTTGCTGTGTGTGTTTGTGGTGTGTGTGGGTGTGCGCGGTGGCCGTGCTGTGTTGTGTGTTGCGTGTTTGTGGTGTCTGTGTTTTCGGTGGTGTGGTGTGGTGGTGCGGTGGGTGTGTCTTCCGGGTGCCCTTCTCCTTGGCCCTGGTGTGTGTGTGTGCGCTGTGTGGCCCTTCGTGTTGGTGTGGGTGGCGTGGGGGGTGGGGGGGGGTCGTGCGCGGTGTGGCTGTCGTGCGTGCGCGTGTGTGTGCTCGCGGTGTGTGGTTGGTGGGGTGGGGTGTGTCATACCTTGGCTGGTTCTCGTCGTCGGTCGTCGGCATGTTTCAAAAAGCAGAAGAAGAGGTCCTGTAGATGCGTAGCAGAAATGCGTGGCATGCGTGATGCGTAGCACGTACCTTTCCTTTTGTCCCATCATGTTTTCTTCCCCTGTAGAGAAAGAGCGTGCGCAGGTCCTTTTTTTTTTTTTTTTTGTTGTGTTTTGTGTCTCCTCCCTTTTTTTTTTTTCTCGTTGCGTCTTCTTCTTCGTGTCGTGTTTTTTTTGTCATGCATTGTCGTTGCGTGCATTCGTATATGTACTGCGTTCGTTCGCACATGCCGTTCTTTCGTTCGTTTATCCATGTGTTTGTACGTCCATGGTGTTCCTCCGTTCGTCGGTGCATTGCTTTCGTTCGTACGCGCAGTCTGTGTTTTCATACGTGGATGAGTGATTTCGTGCGTAGATGCCACTTTTGGCCTCATTCTTCCCTATTGCTTTGCAGATGCCTTGGAGATGTGGTGGTTTGTCAGTGACAGTCAATCTGGAGTTTTATTTGCAGAGCATATTTCTAGGTGTGCCAGTGCTGGATAGTGTCAGGTACAGGGGGTCTGCTGGTTTGACCGGTATGTTAGTGTGCATTCCACAGCATTGCATCCCGTTTCGTTTTGTGAAGCTCTGTAATTGAGTGCAGAGTCTCAAGCAATTAAGAACAGGTTGCTGGTTGTTGTGATTGAATTTTGGTAATGTTGTGTGTAGTTCACAAGGGGTCTGGGGTCTGTGGTGTTTCGTTGTTTGGTAGTAAATGGAGTAGGTCTGCAGGGTTCTTCAGTGGCGGGGAGGCCACTTAGATGTGCCAGCCTCCCCTTCAGTCCAGTTTTTAGTTTTGTTGTTGTTTGCCAGGGGATCTGTTCCAGTGGATAGGCTTCCCTTGCTTGGCATCTCCTGCTGCTAATGCGACGATCGGAAAACTTCTAGCGGTATGTGGGTCAACTACCGATGTGTGCTGTGCCTGTTGTTTTCTCAGTTGCCGTCTGTTTTCGGAATTGTAATCAGTGATGATAAGGCAAATGGGCCGCGACTCCAGGTCAGATTTCTGCCTCTCTTCTAGAGATGGATCCCAGGCCACTCAAAGCGCCCCGCCCAGAAAGGGAGGTTCCAAGGAGACGGCTATTTCCCGAGAGCGCAGCACCAGGTGCAGCACCGCAGTCCGGGCTCCTAATATCGGAACATCACCATGACTGCACTGCATCAAGGGAAAAGTATGTCCTCTGATATTTTTGGGATACTGGTAAACTTGAGTCATGCGAAACAGCATGTTGTTGCTTTGGTCCTGCACTGGCGACACGTCTACGGTGACAGATGAATGGCATCTTGAGTGCAGCTGTGCGCCGGGTTTAGCCCCCAGTTTAGGCTCCTCATTAGTGCCACACTGCTGTCTCTCCCTTCACGCTGCTTTCCGTCACGCTGCATTCGATGATAGTAGACATGCATACAGTTACGTGTATTGGTTTAATGAAATAGTTTGTGGTAATGTGTCTTTTGTGTAAAGAGTCGCCAATGTTTGCATAGGTTTGCGCGGGATCAACTGGCCGAGAGAACAACCAATTATATGGCCTCCGTGATTAACAGTTCTCCCTTCCCTCACACTACATGCCAGTGGCACTATGGCTGTGCAGCAATGGATACCCCCCCCCCTCAAAACCTGGGGTTTTACCCATGAAGGGACGGAAAGGACCTGACAGAGAAATGGGCATTTACATTGGGAAATGTGCAGAAATGGTCATTTGTCTGAGGGCTTTTGCCAGAATCCCTTATTGCAGGGTACCGGTGCAACCTTTTCAGGTGGGTGAAAAATCGCACCGAAACAGACATGCCAAATTTCACGGTTTGTGATTTCTTATGACAAACGTCGGCTAGGAGAACCCCTGTCTCCTATTTTGGGGGTGTAGAATGCAAATAGAAAGTCATTACTGGCAAAACATCCTGCTTGGCTGCGGTTTCGTGGCCATAGGTAGGCACAATGGCGTGCAACGTGACCAGGTAGGAGCATCTGTGCATTGCTGTGTTCTTCACACTTCTTGCATCCAAGGCACTGTACTGGACTCCGTATCAGACAGACGTCTGAGTTGTTTCGCAATTTCAGCCATGAATGTCGTTGGTATTGACACGTATACCCCGCGTACGGTTGTGCCTGCAACGACTTGTGGTTCATATGCCTTTGTGTTTGTCTTTGTGTTGGACTCAAGGACTCAGGGACTTAGGGGGGCAAGTTTGGAAATAAATCGGATATATAACCATTTTCAAAAGGTTTTCATGAAGACCCCCTCTATTTTGGGGGCGCTGAATTCAAAAACAGTGGGTATGGGGCCGGGAGGACATATGGCAGGGGTCATCTCAAGTAAGTGTTGCATGCACGTAGTTAGTGCCACGTCTGGTGAAATCCGGTAAAACCCCCCCCGCAGGGACCGATTTTTGGCAAAAACGGGTAAATGAGCCTTTTGAAAATGTTCTTGTGAGGACCCCCCCAATTTTAGGGGCGCCGAATCTAAAAAACATGCTCCAAGAGTCCAAAAAATTGCTCCTTTGGTACTTAATTAGTAAAGTTTTATGCAGGTAGTCAGTGCCACGTCTGGTGAAATCTGGTAAAACGCCCCCCCCCCCAGGGGTTATTTTTTGGAAAAAATTGGGTCAATGAGCCTTTTGAAAATGTTTTCATGAGGACCCCCCCTTTTTCTTTCGGGCGCTGAATCCAAAAAACATGCGTTTGGAGTCCCAAAAATTGCCTTTTTTGGACTTTTTGAGTAAGGTTGTATGCAGGTAGTTAGTGCCACGTCTGGTGGAATCTGGTAAAACGCCCCCCCCCGGGGGCCATTTTTTTGAGAAAGAAGGGGAAATGAGACTTTTGAAAATGTTTTCATGAGGACCCCCCCTATTTTGGGGGGCACTGAATCCAAAGAATATTGCTTCTGCAGTCCAAAAAGTTGCTTTCTGGGTACTTTTGAGTAAAGTGACGTTTTGGCCCGTAAAATCTTAGGTGCGGCTCAAGCTTCAATCATACCAGCTTCTCCCCTCTCACCCCTCCCTTCCATTCCTTCCCCCACCTCCTCTTTCCCTCTTTCCAGTCCTCTTTCTCCCGAACAGTCACAGGCGCCGTGGTTAGCAGAGATACCGGCTCCTCAAAGACCGCATATTTATAAACCAAGGGTGGAGGCTCAATCCCACCGAGAGCCGGTGGAACACGCGAGTGTGGTGGCACAGCCGCCCGCATCCAACCTATCCCTCGGGGAGAAGCCAGACTACATACAGGATTCAGAGTTCACAGCCGAGACCAGGCAGGTCGTCCAGTTGGCACAGGCTTCAGTTTCAGGTCAGGCCGCCGCAGAGGTACAGAGTAAAGGTTGACCACAGGGTCCCACGTATGGAGTAGGGTGCAGTGTTGGAGGTCTGGTGTGGGGATATTTGTCTGATGAGTCCATCGGTAGCCTGGACGATGCCACACTGGAGTTCAACCATAATTATACTGAGTGTCCTGGCGGTGATAGGGGTGAATATACCGCTAGGGAGTGTATAGCACATGTCCGTCGGTTACGAAAAAAGGTCAAACGGACTAGGACACCAATAGTCCATACATGCTCTGCCGCTGCTGCGTCACATAGGGACGGACTCTGTACCATGCCCAGGATACATGAGCAAGCCAGCAGTACCATGGTGGCGATTGACAACCATTCCAAAATGAGCCTCTATGGGTGCATGTTTGCGGCCCTGTCCTGCCTACTTGGCAGGCGTGAGGCGCGGCCGCAAATGTCGAAAAATTCGGCCTGGAACCCTTCAATACAACCGACCCATAGCCCCCGGGCTCTTGATGAGTCTTGGAGGCAGGTCGCGCATTACTTGGATGAGATTCACCCCTCCCCGTCGGAGCCACTGCTTCTGACAGGCGCCCCTCCCCACCCATGTTGCACCCTCCCCGGGACACTGAAAGACGGGCCCCGGAGGACATACCCTTTTTGGCCCTTGGGGCAGTGTCATCCCAACCCGCGCCAGATGAAGAGAGTGAATGCACACTGTCAGATGAGGGAATATCTGAGGACTCGCATGGCGCGCAACGAGCCAGTCTCACAGGACTTCAAGACTGGTCTTCCCTCCGACTGGTCCAGGTGCTTTCCACCTATGATTTTAGCAGCTGTTTTCCCCAAATAAAAATCATAATGATGCATTTTCAGAACCGCGATATCAAATTGTACACAGTAGTACTGTTGTTTTTGGGTTTTCTCAAATTTGTAACAAAATTATGCTGTCGCTGGAGCTGGAGCAACAGATAAACTGTCAACAACTGCCGCGTACGCGAGTTTCAGATTTTCCAACCGCCGTGCGGAACAGAAAATCGCCAAAAAGTCCACTTTTTTGCACAGTTGGAAGCAAAGTAAAGGCATGTGTGTGTTCACGAGATCGATACCTTGCTGCTGACCTAAAAAAAACCAGATTGGCAGGCACAGATTTTGAGAACTCACACTTTTCTAGCCAAAAACCACTTTGTTTCATGGTTCTGGGGTCTTCGGAGGCCATGTAGAGGGCCTCAGAGGGCTGTAAGAGGTGGTATAGTGGTGATATATGAACAAATTGTCATCACCATTGGTACAAGCCTACATGACAAGTGATGTTTGCCATTATTCTAGGCTACTCATCCCTTTCTCATGCACCATGGGGCCCAATATCCATATGGTTCATAGTTAGGTTTTTGATCACCTATCACCGTCCACACACATGTTTGGGGCTTGGGTTGGTGTCGTATGCATTTGGGTAATAAGAACTACATAAAATATGATAGTATTTGTATAAGAATTGGATGAACGATGAAGTTTTGAGGTGTTTTTGGCCCTATTTTGCACCGTTTGTGGTCCATTTCCATATGGTTCATAGGTAGGCTTTTGAGTGCCTATCACCGTACGCACACATGTTTGGGGCTTAGAATGTTATTGTAAGCATTTGTATGATGGGTGCTACATATAATACGATAGTATGTGCGTACTAAAGGGATGATCGATGAAGATTTGAGGTGTTTTTGGCCCTATTTTGCACCGCTTGTGGTCCAATATCCATATGGTTAATAGGTAGGGTTTTGATCACCTATCCCCGCCCACACACCTGTTGGGGGCTTGGGTTGGTATTGTATGCATTTGAATGATAGGAACCACATACAATATGATACTATGTGCATAAGTATGGGATGAATAATGAACATTTGAGGTGTTTTTGGCCCTATGTCGCACCGCTTGTGGACCATTTCCATATGGCTCATAAGTAGCCTTTTGAGTGCCTATCACCGTACACACACATGTTTGGGGCTTAGGTTGTTATTGTAAGCATTTGTATGATAGGTGCTACATATAATATGATAGTATGTGCATAAGAACGGGACGAACGATGGAGATTTGACGTGTTTTTGGCCTTATTCTGCACCGTTTGTGGTCCAATATCCATATTGTTCATAGGTAGGGCTTTGATCACCTATTACCGTCCACACACATGTTTGGGGCTTGGGTTGGTATTGTATGCATTTGAATGATAAGAACTACATAGACTATGATACTACGGGCATAAGAATGTGATGAACGATGTAGATTTGAGGTATTTTTGGCCCATTTTTGCATCTTTCGCGCTCCATATCCATATGGTTCATAGGTAGGGTTTTGATCAACTTTCACCTTCCAGAAAAATGTTTGGGGCATAGGATGGTATTGTAAGCATTTGAATGCTGGGTAACAAATAAAATATGATACTACGGGCACAAGCATGGGATGAACGGTGTAGTATTGAGGTGTGTTTGGCCCGTCTTTGCACCATTTGTGCTCCATATCTATATGGTTCATAGGTAGAGTTTTGATCAACTTTCACCGTCCACACATATGTTTGGGGCATTGGATGGTATTGTAAGCATTTGAATGCTGGGTAAGAAATAAATTATGATACTACGGGCACAAGCATGGGATGAACAATGTGGTTTTGAGGTATTTTTGGCCCGTTTTTGCACCATTTGTGCTCCATATCCATATGGTTCATAGGTAGGGTTTTGATCAACTTTCACCGTCCACACACATGTTTGGGGCATAAGATGGTATTATAAGTATTTGAATGCTAGGTAATAAATGAAATATGATACTCTGTGCACAGGAGTGGGTTGAACATTTTAGATTTGAGGTGCTTTTGGGCCATTTTTGCACCCCTTCTGGTCCATATGCACGGTACACAAGTTGTTCCACACCACATATAATCATATACAAAGTTGTCTCACTGCCTTCATGCCCTTTTTGCGCGCTTTGTGTGCCAAGTGGAGGTATTTTCTGTGTATTACGCCTTCCGAGGTAGGATGAGCAACGGGTGAAAAGACGGTGATCGAACATGACATTGCTCCACACCACATATTGTAATATACAAAGATTGTCTCACTGCCTTCATGCCCTTGTTGTGTGCCTTTTAAGGTGCCGGACTCGAAAAAACCATGTGTTGCATGCCATTGAAGCCATTTAACAAGTCTTTCAGGGCCGCCACCACAAAAAGAAAACACCTTTTTCGCCCACAAATGGGCAAAGAATGCCAATTTGGGGCCCAAATCAGTGTTTTCTTGGTCTGGGCGGTCAGTTCCTGCCCTGTTTACCGTATTCTGGGGGTGCTGGGCTCAGACAAAGATGTGTTGCATCCCATTGAACCCATTTAACAAGTGTTGCAGGGCCTCCATCTCCAAAAACCACCATTTGTTGACCAAAAATGGCCAAACAATGCCAATTTTCGCCCCAAATCATTGTGTTCTGGGTCGGGGTGGTCAGTTAAGGTAAAGGAGCCAGTTTTTGTACCAGGCACTAGTTGTTGTACCACCATACGTTTTTCACACTTTCCACATGAAAACCTAGTGTTTTTTGTAGGATTTAGCAATAGTAAAGGGTGCCTTACCATTGGGGTATGCTTGGTTGCACCTAAATCCGATTGTCTAACACAATTGTGGGTCAAGCAAGCTCCTAGGGGGCCCCTATAATAATCTTCCCTTTTTTTTGCTCTCGCCAAGAAATCAGGCAAAATTTCGATGGTTGTTGGAAATGAGGTCCGCTAGGCCCGTGAACCTCCTATTCATAGTGCCAACGCCTTTGCATCACCTATTTGTATCCCATGCCCAAAGGAAAACCATGTTTTCTTGCCTAGCAATGTGTTTTTCTGCGTATACAACCCGTTTTTCATGCACAAAAAACTTTGAAAGAACATTTTTTTTGAAATGTTTTTTTTTGAAAACCTTTTTTTTGTGAAAAGTTGTGGTAGCCTTATTGCCGCTGTGCAAGGTGGTACCTTTTTCTTTGCGCTGTCAATCCCTTTCACAGCACTGCCAATGCACTGCTGTTGCACCATTTATCATGCAGATCCGGGTTCATCTTGGTTCCGTGGTCCGCGTTGACAAACACTTTCCAACCCAAAGACACTAACAACTACTTTGGTAGCTAACATACAAATCACACGGATCCCCTGCACCATCCCCTTCGTCGGAGGAAGACTCTGCTTCGTCAGGACCAGGGGCTGCTTCTCGGGCAGGGTCATCAACCCTTCGGCGTTTCTCAGCTCTGGGCTTTGGGGCTGGGCATGGCCCTGGTTTGGCAGGACGTTTTGCTGCAGGCCTGTCAACCCGTCTCAGAGGCTCTCCCACTCGCCGTGCCCTCCCTTTGGGTGCTGGTTTTGCGGCAGCACCATTCTCTTTTTCACTGACCTTATCCAAAAAGTCCTGGGCTGTCTCAAAGCCCCCGAGTCGCAGCGACCAAGCATCGTCCCGCGTGGCCGCACTGATGGCCCTGCCACTGCACTGTGTTGAAGCATCGCTTTTCTTTGACACCTGAGAAGGAGCTGCTGCAGTGTTTTGCGAAGAGTTTTGCGAAGGATTTTGCGATGCATCAGTGCTGTGACTAGGGCTGGCAGGGCAGGCAGGGTGGTCCTGGTGCTGAATGCGCTCAGGGGGACAATGTTCCAGAAAATATTGGGGATCAAACGGGCTGATGCCACAGGACCTAAATCCTGACAGAATACTTCGTGGTGTCACTGCATCAACATATGCATCCGTCCACAGTTACACAAAGTCTGCAGGGGACGGGGCTCTGTGATGGTTTTTCCTTGTCCAGTGTTCTTCCTTTTTGCCAAAAGCGGCCTTTAGTGCTCTGAAAAAGTGTTTGTCCAGTGGCTGGATGACATCTGTCAGATGGGGGGGGAACACAACCACCTCTACACCTCAGGACTTCATTCTTTGAAGACCCTGCAGTGTCAGGTGCGTTTTGCTGGCATCCACCAGTAACAAAATGCATTTCTGAGGGTTGCTGAGTGGGTGTGTTTCTTTCACGAGTACTGTTTCCAGCCACTCCAGGAAGACTCCTTGAGAGGACCACCCATCAGGCGTTCCTTTCAGTGTCACTGGACACTGTGCACGAAGGAACATGTCGCCTCTTATTTTTTTGTTTTCCATAGGAGTGCTGGTTTTGTGGCCTGGCCCTGTGCATTGACAGCAACTATGGTGGTGATGTGCTGCCGCTGCCAGCCACGGCGTCGAGCCACAGTTTTTCTTCCCCTCCTCACCCACACACGCTGTCCCACGGTGGTGAACTGTGGGAAAATGCCTGACTCATCCTCGTTCCAGATATTGCAGGGGTTATAGGCAACTTTTTCTAAACCCGGCTTTAAATGATTATTGAAAGAGTCTGTCCACTGCTGGGGGCTCAAACGGGCAGAGGCACGCTGCAATTCAACATTTTGACCAAGTCTTGAAAAAAAAGTCACTGTTGCGACACTTAAACAGTTTCCACCATGTCTTACCAAACTTACAAGGGAGAGCTGGGTTCTGTACACTGGTTTTCTTTTCTGCCATGGCTTGAGCTTCATCTTTGACTTTCGTGCCTATAGGCAGGTATACTGGTGTGCAGCACTGTTCAGGCCACATTTCAGGGTTTTTGTTTCTTTTGGACAAAACTCGGGTAGGAGGAACCCCCCCCCCCAATTTCCGGGCCGTAGAGACCAGAAAAATAGGTCATTTTCTGCGAAAAACCTTTGGGAAAAAACAGCTCCTAAAATCAGAGGTGCAGCTCCCTACCTTTCAGGCGACGAGTCCGCCCCGTTGGACCTTGTGGCTGAATTACAAATTTCAAACAGGACGAGTGATCCTAGTCTTCAGCATGCAAAAAAGCGCAAAATGCGCAAAACGAAAGGAGAAAAAGCGGCAGGAAAAAGCCCAACTTCTGAACATTTCGGTCGTACCCGACTGGCATACCGCAGCACCTTGGAGGGGGCTGGCAAGCGCAATTCTCACAAACTACACCAGCGTCAACGACCCAACTGTCGCGCTTGGTGGGAGGTACGACAGGAGGCCATTTCAAACGGTCCTCGGCGTACTCCATTTTCTACACATCGGGCCCATACCCTCAGGGATAAAGAGGAAGCATATAGTGTGGTTCCCAAGTTACGAGAGTGGATATTGCAATGGGCTAACTGCCCTGCCCAGGACACTGAGGCAAAAAATCCTGCACCGTTTCTGCCCAGTATAGATGCTTTTGCATCCGGAGCAAATAGACAGTTTAGACGCTATTAGATTTGGGCCACGCGAAGCAGGCGACGGTGAAATGCGGCAGGGAGCGACAGGAAAGCGACAGAGTGCCGACATGAAGACGACAGGAGAGCGGCAGGAAAGCGGCAGGAAAGTGCCAGGAAGCGACAGGCAGGCGACAGGAAGGCGACAGGGGAGCTGCAACAGGAGGGCAACAGGAGGGCAACAGGATGGTGACAGGGTGGCAACAGGCTGGGGAGAGGAGATACAACAGGAAACAAGACATAGCGACAGGATAACCGACAGGAAAGCAAAACAGGGCTAGCGGCGACAGGGAAGCGACAGGTAAGCGACAGGAGAGCGCGACAGGAGAGCGACAGGAGAGCGACAGGAGAGCGGCAGGGTGTTTGTTTGCGACAGGAAGGCGACAGGAAGGCGACAGGGGTGCAACAGGAGAGCGACAGGGGAGTTAAAATAAGTAGTACATGGATTTTTATATATGTTGGGTATATGTGAAGAAAACGAGAACCAATGTTTTACATTTATTTGGAATCTTTCTTAAGATGTCATTTCATTGTTTCAGCGATAGATTTTTAGCGTTTGGTGGATTTTGATCTTTTTTGGAATCACTACATTCCATTGTTTTTCAACAGAAAAATATCTTTGCCTTGTGACATAATGATGGTTTAAGTGAACAGTAGCGAGTAATGATAGAAATAAAAAGCCCAAGAAAATGTTTTTCACTCTCGTTGATTGTGGTTGACGCCAAAGCTGACCTCCAAACCAAAGCAAGCAACGGGCACGGCCAAGGTCTCTCTCAGAAATTGATTGGGTTTGAACCGGTTTCGCCTCTACGGGCCTCCTCAGCAAACAAACATGGCTGAAACACAGAGATATGCACAGCGAAAATGGCATAATTCCAAAAACAGGCAATACAATGTGAAACATGCCGAAAATTCAGCGACAGTCTATATTATCTCATTCCCAAATTTTCATCAAACTCAGTATTGGCGGCCCTGCAATGCGGCGCGCGCCGCTGTCCTGAAAAATCGCTTGACAGAATTTAATTGTCTGAGGATAGCATATAGTTTGGCACTGTGCTTTAGAAAGGGCAATCGGCGTGACAGGCAGTGAACAACACGTGGCCATGACACGGGCACCGCTGAGTGATGCCACGCCCTCAGAACATGTACACGGGGGAATCCCACCAACCCACCACCCCCATGTTCCACACCATCAACAGACTGTTCACACTTTGACAGTGAAGGAGAAGATCCAGGCAAAATCTGATTAGTGACTCGCTGGCGTTGCGGGATTAGTACCCTGTCACGGTCTTCCCAGGTCAACAGATTGGACCGAATCACAGCCTCAGGATAATCAAGGAAAGAAAGTGCAGTGACCAATCTCATGCGGCAAACCCTAAAGAACGACTGCTCAGAACATATGCGGAGATATCTAATACACTCCCCCCCGATCCACTTGCATTTGATGTGTCTGGGTAAGTTTGATCGCCACGGTAGATACGCACAACCGTGGGATGATTTCCAATACCCCTATGCCCTCGTTCAGAAAAATGCAATGGTGGAATACCACATTCATCAGGAATTTCCCCAGAAACATTGAATCATCTGGTTCGTTGTTCATGTATGGGAAATACTCTAGTTGGGAGGAAACGAAGTCCTGATCCAGGTCCCCGAAAAAACAACTGATCATAGACAATTCCTGGCTAGATAACGCGCTCAACATATCATTCAGGTGTCGGATAACAAAACGTCGCCACCAGTCACAAGCCTTGGCAATTTCTGACCATTTGAAATGCGTGTATAGGGCATCAAAATCATAGGAAGATGCCACCCATTCACGGCCATCGGCAAAGCCCTGTGGGTCCTGACTCAGGTGTCTCAACCGTCCTAGCAGGTCTATTGTATCCAACAACGGTGCGCTCAGCGGGTGTAGAGCACGGTCAGCCTTTAATAATATGGTTCCACACGTGGCAAGGAAAATCGAGCATGGTGTTGTTGCCCAGCGATGCATACCCACCACCGGGCGCGAAGGGAATCTACCAATCGAAGAGAGGCCAAAACCCTGTTTGTGAGTTTTTGGTAACAGGTAGAACACTGGCAATTTAGGAGGGGGCTGGTTGTCGAAAAACTGTTGCAGAAACTCATTGAGTGACTCGGGCATGCATGGGATTGCAATCATACCCAATCTGCGTTGCCAAAGTTTGGCTTTTTCCTCCCATTCCGTCACCGTAGATGTATCACCCAACATGCGGTAAACGGGCTTGTCATTGAGTGTGCTCGACATGTGACAAGAGGCCTCATGCAGATACGCACCTTTAGAGACAATGATCGATCCACCATCTTTATCAGTAGGCACCACGATGTGGGAAGATAGGAAATCATTCATTTTGTCCTTACACAACGACACCCCTCGTTTTGGGTTGTCCCCATTCACCAAATGTTCCAAGTACAACCGAAGTTGGTTCGCCACCGTACCGAAAGCACTATCTATGCGGCTTACCTCATGCGGTATCGCTTGTTCCACACATGGGGGCGGGGAAGTTCCTTTGCGCACGTACATGCGTTTATAGGGGAAGGATTCAAAGGGAGGGTAGTGGGATTGTTTGGATGACGGAAGTCTTTGGTGGTATACCTGCCAAACCAATACCCTTCTCAGTTCGAGAAATTCATGAGTCAATTTTCGTGACATGTTGGAAAGGAAATGATGGGGGTCGGGAAAGGGTACAAATTTATTACCCAACTTCATAAGCAATGACAAATGATTCGGGACGTCGCCAATAACGTCGTCTTTGAGCACCGGGACTTCATCCTTGACCATGCGTTCAAGGGCAAAATGTGTAGAGCGGCGTTTTAAGCGGCGCCATTCACTCTTCCTTTGCGCTTGGCGTTCGGAGTATCGCCGCTCTTTCCGCGTCGTTTTCTCTTGCCCTTCTCCACGGGTTCCTTGGGCTCCCATTTCTTTTTTCCCCGACGAATGCGTGGCCGCTTTTTGATCAAAGTGCGGCGTTTCTTTTTGAGGGCGGTCTTTGCGGCGTTGGCGGACGAAGTAGAACCATGACCCTTGTGGAAGTTTTTTGAATTCTTCGAGTTTTTTCAGTCCTTCGTGTTTTGGTTCACCTTTTCGAACCGAGTGTTCAATAAATTGTGCACCGCCTCCGTCAACAGAGTCACTTTGTTGTAAATACTCCGTTCCTCGTTCTCTTGGTCATCGATGGCATCCGAAATCTCCTCTTGAATTCGTTCCTTCTTCTCACGTTCATTGACAAGAGCCGTTTTACACACCATCTTCATATTTTGAAAGCGTTCCCAAGCATCATAATCGTTGTCTACAATGACGGATGACAATCCTTTGGCTTCGGCAATGTTAATGAGCGCCTTGGCTTTAGAATTGTTGTTGCTTTCAAACATGAGAGTTGGCACCATGTCCATCGCATCCATGTCATCACCGGCATCCATAGATTGATCCGCCTCAACGGAATCAAATTCACGAATGAAATTAGTCACACCATCAAAGAAATTGTCAAAGCCTTTCACCAATGCAACCAAAGTCTCTTGTGCTTTAGCCTTCGCGGCTTCAATCTCCTTCGAAAAAAGTTGAGTTTTCTTCTCCATTTCAAGGGTAAACAATTGTTGTTGATGGTTTTCGCCAAGAACAATAGAGATGGTCTCTTTTCCTTCACGGAATCGGGTTCTCGTTGGTTCAAATGAATTTGCTTCACGCCAACGGAGCTTCCGTATCGCCAATGATAGAAAAAAAAAGCCCAAGAAAATGTTTTTCACTCTCGTTGATTGTGGTTGACGCCAAAGCTGACCTCCAAACCAAAGCAGGCAACGGGCACGGCCAGGGTCTCTCTCAGAAATTGATTGGGTTTGAACCGGTTTCGCCTCTACGGGCCTCCTCAGCAAACAAACATGGCTGAAACACAGAAATATGCACAGCGAAAATGGCATAATTCCAAAAACAGGCAATACAATGTGAAACATGCCGAAAATTCAGCGACAGTCTATATTATCTCATTCCCAAATTTTCATCAAACTCAGTATTAGCGGCCCTGCAATGCGGCGCGCGCCGCTGTCCTGAAAAATCGCTTGACAGAAGTTAATGGTCTGAGGATAGCATATAGTTTGGCACTGTGCTTTAGAAAGGGCAATCGGCGTGACAGGCAGTGAACAACACGTGGCCATGACACCGGCACCGCTGAGTGATGCCACACCCTCAGGACATGTACACGGGGGATTCCCACTTACCCACCACCCCCATGTTCCACACCATCAACAGACTGTTCACACTGTGACAGTGAAGGAGAAGATCCAGGCAAAATCTGACTAGTGACTCGCTAGCGTCACGGGATTAGTACCCTGTCACGGTCTTCCGAGGTCAACAGATTGGACCGAATCACAGCCTCAGGATAATCAAGGAAAGACAGTGCAGTGACCAATCTCATGCGGAAAACCCTAAAGAACGACTGCTCAGAACATATGCGGAGAAATCTAATACACTCCCCCCTGATCCACTTGCATTTGATGTGTCTGGGTAAGTTTGATCGCCACGGTAGATACGCACAACTGTGGGATGATTTCCAATACATGCTGGTGTGAAGTGGGGTCACAGAAACAACCATGACATCCAGGAATGGTACGTTACCATGCGCTGCATTCACGCAGAAAGAGAAGGGTAAATGTGGCGGGTAAACTTGCCTGAGCTTGTCCTGAATGTTAGCTACAGACACTGAAATGGGCTGTAGCAGTAAGCCGTCGTCAATGTATCGGAACAGATGGAGATGTGGTGGCAGGGGGTTCTGCAATTCATACATCCTGAGCACCAACTGTGCCCAAGCAGGGGCACAGTTGGTGCCCATGGCGAATCCAACCAGCTGCAAAAATACCCCTATGCCCTTGTTCAGAAAAATGCAATGGTGGAATACCACATTCATCAGGAATTTCCCCAGAAACATTGAATCATCTGGTTCGTTGTTCATGTATGGGAAATACTCTAGTGGGGAAGAAACGAAGTCCTGATCCAGGTCCCCGAAGAAATAACTGATCATAGATAATTCCTGGCTAGATAACGCGCTCGACATATCATTCAGGTGTCGGATAACAAAACGTTGCCACCAGTCACAAGCCTTGGCGATGTCTGACCATTTGAAATGCGTGTATAGGGCATCAAAATCATAGGAAGACGCCACCCATTCACCGTCATCGGCAAAGCCCTGTTGGTCCTGACTCAGGTGTCTCAACCGACCTAGCAGGTCTATTGTATCCAACAACGGTGCGCTCAGCGGTTGTAGAGCACGGTCAGCCTTTAATAATATGGTTCCACACGTGGCAAGGAAAATCGAGCATGGTGTTGTTGCCCAGCGATGCATACCCACCAACGGGCGCGAAGGGAATCTACCAATCGAAGAGAGGCCAAAACCCTGTTTGTCAGTTTTTGCTAACAGCTAGAACACCGGCAATTTAGGAGGGGGCTGGCTGTCGAAAAACTGTTGCTGAAACTCATTGAGTGACTCGGGCAAGCATGGGATTGCAATCATAGCCAATCTGTGTTGCCAAAGTTTGGCTTTTTCCTCCCATTCTGTCACCGTAGATGTATCACACAACATGCGGTGAGCAGGCTTGTCATTGAGTGTGCTCGACATGTGACAAGAGGCCTCATGCAGATACGCACCTTTGGAGACAATGATCGATCCACCATCTTTATCAGTAGGCACCACGATGTGGGAAGATAGGAAATCATTCATTTTGTCCTTACACAACGACACACCACGTTTTGGGTTGTCCCCATTCACCAAATGTTCCAAGTACAACCGAAGTTTGTTCGCCACCGTACCGAAAGCACTATCTATGCGGCTTACCTCATGCGGTATCGCTTGGTCCACACACGGGGGCGGGGAAGTTCCTTTGCCCACGTACATGCGTTTTTAGGGGAAGGATTCAAAGGGAGGGTAGTGGGATTGTTTGGATGACGGATGTTTTTGGTGGTATACATGCCAAACCAATACCCTTCTAAGTTCGAGAAATTCATGAGTCAATTTTCGTGACATGTTGGAAAGGAAATGACGGGGGTCGGGAAAGGGTACAATTTATTACCCAACTTCATAAACAATGACAAATGATTTGGGACGTCGCCAATAACGTCGCCTTTGAGCACTGGGACTTCATCCTTGACCATGCGTTCAAGGGCAAAATGTGTAGAGCGGCGTTTTAAGCGGCGCCATTCACTCTTCCTTTGCGCTTGGCGTCGGAGTATCGCCGCTCTTTCCGCGTCGTTTTCTCTTGCCCTTCTGCACGGGTTCTTTTGGCTCCTTTCTTTTTTCCCCGACGTATGCGTGGCCCCTTTTTGATCAAAGTGCGGCGTTTCTTTTTGGGGGCGGTCTTTGCGGCGTTGGCGGACGAAGTAGAAGCATGACTCTTGTGGAAGTTTTTTGAATTCTTCCAGTTTTTGAGTCCTTCGTGTTTTGGTTCACCTTTTCGGACCGAGTGTTCAATAAATTGTGCACCACCTCCGTCAACAAAGTCACTTGGTTGTAAATACTTCGTTCCTCGTTCTCTTGCTTATCCACGGGATCCGAAATCTCCTTTTGAATTCGTTCCTTCTTCTCACGTTTATTGACACGAGCCGTTTTAGACACCATCTTCATATTTTGAAAGCGTTCCCAAGCATCATAATCGTTGTCTACAATGACGGATGACAATCCTTTAGCTTCGGCAATGTTAATGAGCGCCTTGGCTTTAGAATTGTTGTTGCTTTCAGACATGAGAGTTGGCACCATGTCCACCGCACCCATGTCATCACCGGCGTCCATAGATTGATCCGCCTCAACGGAATCAATGATAGAAAAAAAAAGCCCAAGAAAATGTTTTCCACTCTCGTTGATTGTGGTTGACGCCAAAGCTGCCCTCCAAACCAAAGCAAGCGAAGGGCACGGCCAAGGTCTCTCTCAGAAATTGATTGGGTTTGAACCGGTTTTGCCTCTACGGGCCTCCTCAGCAAACAAACATGGCTGAAACACAGAAATATGCACAGCGAAAATGGCAGAATTCCAAAAACAGGCAATACAATGTGAAACATGCCGAAAATTCAGCGACAGTCTATATTATCTCATTCCCAAATTTTCATCAAACTCAGTATTAGCGGCCCTGCAATGCGGCGCGCGCCGCTGTCCTGAAAAGTCGCTTGACAGAAGTTAATGGTCTGAGGATAGCATATAGTTTGGCACTGTGCTTTAGAAAGGGCAATCGGCGTGACAGGCAGTGAACAACACGTGGCCATGACACCGGCACCGCTGAGTGATGCCACACCCTCAGGACATGTACACGGGGGATTCCCACCCACCCACCACCCCCATGTTGCACACCATCAACAGACTGTTCACACTGTGACAGTGAAGGAGAAGATCCAGGCAAAATCTGATTAGTGACTCGCTGGCGTCGCGGGATTAGTACCCTGTCACGGTCTTCGGAGGTCAACAGATTGGACCGATTCACAGCCTCAGGATAATCAAGGAAAGACAGTGCAGTGACCAATCTCATGCGGCAAACCCTAAAGAACGACTGCTCAGAACATATGCGGAGATATCTAATACACTCCCCCCTGATCCACTTGCATTTGATGTGTCTGGGTAAGTTTGATCGCCACGGTAGATACGCACAACCTTGGGATGATTTCCAATACACGCTGGTGCGAAGTGGGGTCACAGAAACAACCATGACATCCAGGAATGGTACGTTACCATGCGCTGCATTTACGCAGAAAGAAAGGGGTAAATGTGGCGGGTAAACTTGCTTGAGCTTCTCCTGAATGTTAGCTACAGACACTGAAATGGGCTGTAGCAGTAAACCGTCGTCAATGTATCGGAACAGATGGAGATGTGGTGGCAGGGGGTTCTGCAATTCATACATCCTGAGCACCAACTGTGCCCAAGGAGGGGCACAGTTGGTGCCCATGGCGAATCCAACCAGCTGCAAAAATACCCCTATGCCCTCGTTCAGAAAAATGCAATGGTGGAATACCACATTCATCAGGAATTTCCCCAGAAACATTGAATCATCTGGTTCGTTGTTCATGTATGGGAAATACTCTAGTTGGGAAGAAACGAAGTCCTGATCCAGGTCCCCGAAAAAACAACTGATCATAGACAATTCCTGGCTAGATAACGCACTGGACATATCATTCAGGTGTCGGATAACAAAAAGTCGCCACCAGTCACAAGCCTCGGCAATGTCTGACCATTTGAAATGCGTGTATAGGGCATCAAAATCATAGGAAGACGCCACCCATTCACGGCCATCGGCAAAGCCCTGTGGGTCCTGACTCAGGTGTCTCAACCGACCTAGCAGGTCTATTGTATCCAACAACGGTGCGCTCAGCGGGTGTAGAGCACGGTCAGCCTTTAAGAATATGGTTCCACACGTGGCAAGGGAAATCGAGCATGGTGTTGTTGCCCAGCGATGCATACCCACCACCGATCGCGAAGGGAATCTACCAATCGAAGAGAGGCCAAAAACCCTGTTTGTGAGTTTTTGGTAACAGGTCGAACACCGGCAATTTAGGAGGGGGCTGGTTGTCGAAAAACTGTTGCAGAAACTCAGTGAGTGACTCGAACAAGCATGGGATTGCAATCATAGCCAATCTGTGTTGCCAAAGTTTGGCTTTTTCCTCCCATTCCGTCACCGTAGATGTATCACTCAACATGCGGTAAACGGGCTTGTCATTGACTGTGCTCGACATGTGACAAGAGGCCTCATGCAGATACGCACCTTCAGAGACAATGATTGATCCACCATCTTTATCAGTAGGCACCACGATGTTGGAAGATAGGAAATCATTCATTTCGTCCTTACACAACCACACACCACGTTTTGGGTTGTCCCCGTTCACCAAATGTTCCAAGTACAACCGAAGTTGGTTCGCCACCGTACCGAAAGCACTATCTATGCGGCTTACCTCATGCGGTATCGCTTGTTCCACACATGGGGGCGGGGAAGTTCCTTTGCGCACGTACATGCGTTTATAGGGGAAGGATTCAAAGGGAGGGTAGTGGGATTGTTTGGATGACAGATGTGTTTGGTGGTATACATGCCAAACCAATACCCTTCTAAGTTCGAGAAATTCATGAGTCAATTTTCGTGACATGTTGGAAAGGAAATGACGGGGGTCGGGAAAGGGTACAAATTTATTACCCAACTTCATAAGCAATGACAAATGATTTGAGACGTCGCCAATAACGTCGCCTTTGAGCACCGGGACTTCATCCTCGACCATGCGTTCCAGGGCGAAATGTGTAGAGCGGCATTTTAAGCGGCGCCATTCACTCTTCCTTTGCGCTTGGCGTTCGGAGTTTTGCCGCTCTTTCCGCGTCGTTTTCTCTTGCCCTCCTCCACGGGTTCCTTGGGCTCCTTTCTTTTTCCCCGACGAATGCGTGGCCCCTTTTTGATCAAAGAGCAGCGTTTCTGTTTGGGGTCTGTCCTGAAAAATCGCTTGACAGAAGTTAATGGTCTGAGGATAGCATATAGTTTGGCACTGTGCTTTAGAAAGGGCAATCAGCGTGACAGGCAGTGAACAACACGTGGCCATGACACCGGCACTGCTGAGTGATGCCACACCCTCAGGACATGTACACGGGGGATTCCCACCCACCCACCACCCCCATGTTCCACACCATCAACAGACTGTTCACACTGTGACAGTGAAGGAGAAGATCCAGGCAAAATCTGATTAGTGACTCGCTGGCGTCGCGGGATTAGTACCCTGTCACGGTCTTCGGAGGTCAACAGATTGGACCGATTCACAGCCTCAGGATAATCAAGGAAAGACAGTGCAGTGACCAATCTCATGCGGCAAACCCTAAAGAACGACTGCTCAGAACATATGCGGAGATATCTAATACACTCCCCCCTGATCCACTTGCATTTGATGTGTCTGGGTAAGTTTGATCGCCACGGTAGATACGCACAACCTTGGGATGATTTCCAATACACGCTGGTGCGAAGTGGGGTCACAGAAACAACCATGACATCCAGGAATGGTACGTTACCATGCGCTGCATTTACGCAGAAAGAAAGGGGTAAATGTGGCGGGTAAACTTGCTTGAGCTTCTCCTGAATGTTAGCTACAGACACTGAAATGGGCTGTAGCAGTAAACCGTCGTCAATGTATCGGAACAGATGGAGATGTGGTGGCAGGGGGTTCTGCAATTCATACATCCTGAGCACCAACTGTGCCCAAGGAGGGGCACAGTTGGTGCCCATGGCGAATCCAACCAGCTGCAAAAATACCCCTATGCCCTCGTTCAGAAAAATGCAATGGTGGAATACCACATTCATCAGGAATTTCCCCAGAAACATTGAATCATCTGGTTCGTTGTTCATGTATGGGAAATACTCTAGTTGGGAAGAAACGAAGTCCTGATCCAGGTCCCCGAAAAAACAACTGATCATAGACAATTCCTGGCTAGAAAACGCACTGGACATATCATTCAGGTGTCGGATAACAAAACGTCGCCACCAGTCACAAGCCTCGGCAATGTCTGACCATTTGAAATGCGTGTATAGGGCATCAAAATCATAGGAAGACGCCACCCATTCACGGCCATCGGCAAAGCCCTGTGGGTCCTGACTCAGGTGTCTCAACCGACCTAGCAGGTCTATTGTATCCAACAACGGTGCGCTCAGCGGGTGTAGAGCACGGTCAGCCTTTAAGAATATGGTTCCACACGTGGCAAGGGAAATCGAGCATGGTGTTGTTGCCCAGCGATGCATACCCACCACCGGGCGCGAAGGGAATCTACCAATCGAAGAGAGGCCAAAAACCCTGTTTGTGAGTTTTTGGTAACAGGTCGAACACCGGCAATTTAGGAGGGGGCTGGTTGTCGAAAAACTGTTGCAGAAACTCAGTGAGTGACTCGAACAAGCATGGGATTGCAATCATAGCCAATCTGTGTTGCCAAAGCTTGGCTTTTTCCTCCCATTCCGTCACCGTAGATGTATCACTCAACATGCGGTAAACGGGCTTGTCATTGACTGTGCTCGACATGTGACAAGAGGCCTCATGCAGATACGCACCTTCAGAGACAATGATTGATCCACCATCTTTATCAGTAGGCACCACGATGTTGGAAGATAGGAAATCATTCATTTCGTCCTTACACAACGACACACCACGTTTTGGGTTGTCCCCATTCACCAAATGTTCCAAGTACAACCGAAGTTGGTTCGCCACCGTACCGAAAGCACTATCTATGCGGCTTACCTCATGCGGTATCGCTTGTTCCACACATGGGGGCGGGGAAGTTCCTTTGCGCACGTACATGCGTTTATAGGGGAAGGATTCAAAGGGAGGGTAGTGGGATTGTTTGGATGACAGATGTGTTTGGTGGTATACATGCCAAACCAATACCCTTCTAAGTTCGGGAAATTCATGAGTCAATTTTCGTGACATGTTGGAAAGGAAATGACGGGGGTCGGGAAAGGGTACAAATTTATTACCCAACTTCATAAGCAATGACAAATGATTTGAGACGTCGCCAATAACGTCGCCTTTGAGCACCGGGACTTCATCCTCGACCATGCGTTCCAGGGCGAAATGTGTAGAGCGGCATTTTAAGCGGCGCCATTCACTCTTCCTTTGCGCTTGGCGTTCGGAGTTTTGCCGCTCTTTCCGCGTCGTTTTCTCTTGCCCTCCTCCACGGGTTCCTTGGGCTCCTTTCTTTTTTCCCCGACGAATGCGTGGCCCCTTTTTGATCAAAGAGCAGCGTTTCTGTTTGGGGGCGGTCTTTGCGGCGTTGGCGGACGAAGTAGAACCATGACTCTTGTTTTTTGTTTCTTCAATTCTTCGAGTTTTTTGAGTGCTTCGTGTTTTGGTTCACCTTTTCGAACCGAGTGTTCAATAAATTGTGCACCACCTCCGTCAACAAAGACACTTGGTTGTAAATACTTCGTTCCTCGTTCTCTTGGTTATCCACGGCATCCGAAATCTCCTTTTGAATTTGTTTCTTTCTTCTCACGTTCATTGACACGAGCCGTTTTAGACACCATCTTCATATTTTGAAAGCGTTCCCAAGCATCATAATCGTTGTCTACAATGACGGATGACAATCCTTTAGCTTCGGCAATGTTAATGAGCGCCTTGGCTTTAGAATTGTTGTTGCTTTCAAACATGAGAGTTGGCACCATGTCCACCGCACCCATGTCATCACCGGCATCCATAGATTGATCCGCCTCAACAGAATCAAATTCACGAATGAAATTAGTCACACAATCAAAGAAATTGTCAAAGCCTTTCACCAATGCAACCACAGTCTCTTGTGCTTTAGCCTTCGCGGCTTCAATCTCCTTTGAAAAAAGTTGAGTTTTCTTCTCCAGTTCAAGGGTAAACAATTGTTGTTGATGGTCTTCGCCAAGAACAATAGAGATGGTCTCTTTTCCTTCACGGAGTCGGGTTCTTGTGGGTTCAAATGAATTTGCTTGACGCCAACGGAGCTTCCGTATCGCCAATTTCTTGTAGAGCAAAGCTCTATGAGCGAACAAGTGAGCAAGTGTAATTTTGATGAGTGGTTTAGGTATATCAGAGAGATTCCAACGTTTCGGTCAATTGCTTCTCCGATCCATGGATCCGTGTTGAGAAGACGGGACCGATTTACCCTTGGCCATGAGTGATACAAAGCGGCGGTAGCGAAGCAGTGATAGAAATAAAAAGCCCAAGAAAATGTTTTCCACTCTCGTTGATTGTGGTTGACGCCAAAGCTGACCTCCAAACCAAAGCAAGCAACGGGCACGGCCAAGGTCTCTCTCAGAAATTGATTGGGTTTGAACCGGTTTCGCCTCTACGGGCCTCCTCAGCAAACAAACATGGCTGAAACACAGAAATATGCACAGCGAAAATGGCATAATTCCAAAAACAGGCAATACAATGTGAAACATGCCGAAAATTAAGCGACAGTCTATATTATCTCATTCCTAAATTTTCATCAAACTCAGTATTAGCGGCCCTGCAATGCTTGACAGAAGTTAATGATCTGAGGATAGCATATAGTTTGGCACTATGCTTTAGAAAGGGCAATCGGCGTGACAGGCAGTGAACAACACTCGGCCATGACACCGGCACCGCTGAGTGATGCCACGCCCTCAGGACATGTACAGGGGGGATTCCCACCCACCGCCCACCCCCATGTTCCACACCATCAACAGACTGTTCACACTGTGACAGTGAAGGAGAAGATCCAGGCAAAATCTGATTAGTGACTCGCTGGCGTCGCGGGATTAGTACCCTGTCACGGTCTTCCCAGGTCAACAGATTGGACCGAATCACAGCCTCAGGATAATCAAGGAAAGACAGTGCAGTGACTAATCTCATGCCGCAAACCCTAAAGAACGACTGCTCAGAACATATGCGGAGATATCTAATACATTCCCCCCGATCCACTTGCATTTGATGTGTCTGGGTAAGTTTGATCGCCACGGTAGATACGCACAACCGTGGGATGACTTCCAATACACGCTGGTGCGAAGTGGGGTCACAGAAACAACCAGGACATCCAGGAATGGTACGTTACCATGCGCTGCATTTACGCAGAAGGAAAAGGGTAAATGTGGCGGGTAAACTTGCTTGAGCTTGTCCTGAATGTTAGCTACAGACACTGAAATGGGGTGTAGCAGTTGCTCAACCTCAGGCTAAAGTGGACGCCAAACTGACTCAAAGTCGGCTTCTCCCTACGCTTTCGCCCGCCAAACGCGAGAACGACCCATTTCACCCTTCACTCGACCTTTCCCCGTCACATGAAGAAGGCACGTCATCCAATGTCATTTCAGACGATGAACAACCCTTCCCACTCGCCGAGACAACGGCTCACACCGTCAAAGGAAAAGGAGCCCAAGAACCACAACATCAAATCCAAGCGCCCGCTCCGCCAACCAGCTCCGAGAAGGTGCAAGACTCCGTGCCCAAAGGTACGCACGCCAGCACCGAAGCGCCCGCTCCGCCAACCAACTCCAAGAAGGTGCAAGACTCCGTGCCCAAAGGCACGCACGAGAACACCGAAGGAAGCCATCCACGTGACGCCGAAGAGTCGAAACAAGAAGAAGAAAGTCGCGAAGACCCGTGTGGAGATTCGGCAATGAACAACAACGCCGCTCTCAACGACAACGCAAGGAGAACCAATGAGGTTGAGCCCGACAACTCCCTCTTAACGCCACGTGAGGAGCAATCTACGCCAAGCGCTATTCCGTCTCCCGAAGGAACACACGAAAAGGCCGAAGACGGGGAAGACCCTACTCCCGATGAAACGGATGGTAATTCCGGAAAACCCTTCTTCAACCCTTCCCTTGCCCCGGATGGTGTCTTTGCAAAATTCTTGGTTAAACATAAAGGCGAGATCAACACACACGATCAACAAGCACTATGGGGAGAAACACATGTCCATGAAACATTAGGAGTTGATACAAATCAACTCGTGTTACAGAAACTCCACAAGCAAGTGATCTATGATCAAAGACACCCAACAATAGACCTTTGCGCGAGCGACGGGTGCACCTTTTTCCATGACATTGATTGCTCCGGCAACAATGCCTACTCCACAATTGGACATGACAATTTTAGGTACCTCAAAGACGTCCTTCATCACCACCCAAAGTTCTACATTTTTCCACACCCACAAGATTACTACAACTCCAAATACAAATACGGCAACACATGGACCGAGTGGGCCCATGCCATCAACGAAGCCTTGCAAGAAGCCTTTGATTCCGGTGTTGTGTACGAAGGCTCCCTCATTCTCCCGGGAATGGAAGACAACCTTTCGGCGGAAACCCTCTATATGAAGCCCTTGAACCCCGGCATGATCTCCCTTGCCCCCTGGGTGTGTGGAGTAGACCGGCTTTCGGATGCCAACACGTACAACCCATCACCTAATCCCGATGGCTCCGTGCGGCTCAACTTGCTTGACTCCCCACAATACCCATATTTTCACCTTCACCTCTCGACCCGTCACAAGCACCACGCACACATCCGCTACGGCGACATCATGCACCCTCACCCCTCCATGCAATGGGCCATAAATAAGGTAGACGGCACCGTCCAAGTGGCCGCGGTGCGCACAACGCTACGATTCAAAGTTGCACGGCATTTGCTCCCGAACTTCTCCGTCTCTTCTCCAAAAGAGCTTTCCAAAAAATCCAAGCGGGAACGAGGAGAGTATAGGCGGCGCCGTGGCAACGCCCGGGATTTTTTTGTCCTCGTCAACCGCCTTTTCCATTTCGAAAATGACCACATCTCGGTCAACTCCAAAAATGCTTTCTTTCCGGAGGAACGCATACAGCCTCTACAATCATCCTCCGAACATATGTTCCGCTTCGATTACACCATACCAACCCCCCTCGCCGGGAAGCTTCTCTCCACCATCTTACAACACCCTTTGTGGACGCTCGGCAAAGTCTTTTGCATCCGTGGTTCCGATCTAGCAAAGGACAAAACTTTCAAAGTTGTACCTTCAAAAGCATACAAGCAGGCCACGCCGGACTTCAAACAAATTGACGTGTGTAAATCCCTCCTTACTAGCGAAGCCGCACGACAGTGCGGTATCCTAGGAGCCATTCCCAGAACACAACACAAATTTTACGTGTGCATGAACTATCACAACACCCCCCTGCTCCCCCAGCGAGACTCCCTCACTTCCATGAGCTACATGCTCTTCCAAGAGAATAACCTGGTCACGTATCGGGGCACTACGGGAGCCATGATCTCTTGGGGAGGATACTCCTCTTGGCGCTCCAAACACCCGGGACACAAAGTGGACCTCTCCGCCTCTCCCCGAAAAATGCACAAAGATGCCCCTCCCCCAGCCTCCCCGGTGAAGGCTTGCTTCAACCCCCTCCCTGAACCACCTGATCCAGAACTGGTAGAAGTACACGCCCCGTCATCCACGCCGGACGTTGATGTAATGTTCGGGGTCTCCCTGCTTGGGAAAATTCGGCACATTTCCTTGTTCAGCGCCCCCATGGCTAAGGTGCGAGTCTACCGAGTGAAATACGCGCATTACGAATCCGCGCTCCTTGCAGAAGGCTTCACTGTGTCCCAGCTCGTCTTTCACCCCGAGTGCCCCGACACGGCCGCGCGTGACAACCTTTTGGCTCCCGCCAACCCCCTAGTTTCGGAAGCCCAGGATTTCCTATCACGAGTCATCGAGGCGGCGACTGCCTACGGCAGCGCGGAACAACTAAGTTCCGCGAGGGACCATTACTTGTCCACAAGCAAGCCTCTCTCCCTCACAGAAAAGATCGCACAACTCCACCTCGAAACGGGGAAGGTTTTCGACCCCATCCCGGAAATAACAGGAGCCTTCATATCCAATGAGTTTTTCTCAGAAGAAGAGGAAGCCCTGGTGATGTCCTACAGTGCAGATGAAAATCACCAGTGGCTGTCCGAGGGGCACCGCACAATGCTTCATTTCGGATTCAGGTACAATCCAGAATCAAAAGAAGTTGAACCTTTTGAACCGACCCCTCCTGAGTTTATTCAAGCGATTGGGCTACGGGCATTCTCTGCCTGCGCCCAGGTGCTGCCCTCCTCTGTCTTATGCCCCAATATGTGGTCAGTGGCTCGATACGAACCTGGCAGTGGCCTGAGGAGCCACGTAGACGTCCCTCAGCTAGGCCCTTATGTCCTGGATGGCTCCTTTGGGTCAGGTGCGGAAATGGTTTTCGAACCACGTCCCCTCCCCGGATCCACCCTCTTTAAGAAAAGGCAAAAAGTCTTCCTACAGCGCCGCAGCCTCCTCCTAATTTTTGGGGAAGCCCGCGACAAATGGAAACACCAAATCCCAGCTCGCGACTATGACACAGTGGAGAAGCGGCGCATTCCCCGAGACTCCAGAGTATCCCTTGTCTTCCGTCACACTGGTGTAGGAACGGGCCTCCATACGACATCCTCAGAGCCCCCGGACCCAGAGCAACATGAGACGAATTAAGGAACCTACACTCGGCGTCACCCTTCTGTGCACACGAGACGTGGTCTTCGCTTTAAGACCCCAGATACCCTCCATCACCATTATTGCATGTTCTCAGGCATGGCAAGGCCATCGCTCTACCACTCGCCTTGTACGTAACATGAATTCCTTAACCCCTGTGACCGCCAGGTATGCCCTGACCGGGCTGATCTGTGCTCACTGTGTACCAGACCACAAAATCCTGTGGTCCCCCTTGTGGGAAGCTCTGATGAGTATACCGAATGCTACCCGTCCCCATATTCTTTCTGCCCCCCTCCCACCCGTCAGTGCCACCGCAGTAGTAGTAACACGAGACGGTGTCAAGAGGTCCTCGCCCGCGTGGGCATGCACGGTGCCTCCCTCACCGCCACCGTCTCTCGCATCGCGGAGATTCTCCCTGTGGAGCAAGCACACATCAATCCGAGAATATTGGTCCCAGACACAAGTGTCTCCACAGACCTGGCTATACACCCCTCTCTTCGCACTGCCTGTGACACGGCCTTACGCCACTCGCCCAAAGCATACGCACAAGCACTTCACTCTCGGATTTCTGCACTAAAACAGTGCGAACCCGACCCCTCAATACAGAATGAGGACCCTGCCCACATACCAACGCTTCTGACACCGGACTCCCCACTGGGTGCCCGCTATTCCTCCATTCGGACACCCTCCTTCCCCCCTCCCCCCCAAGTGCACAAGCCCTTCAAACCTAAACGCTTGCGCCGCCCCCCCCCTTCTCTTCCCTCCGTCCCGGCCATCCGTGTCGTGTCCTTCAACACGGCAAAGAGCCAGAACACACCCGCGGCAATCTTGCACTTCCTAAACGAGGGATATGACATTATACTCCTTCAGGAGCTCAACTCTCCCCCTCTCCTCCCACAGCGGTACACCCTCGGCAATGACTGCGCTAAGGTCTTCTCAAATGTCTGCAGCCACAGACACGGGGTGTCGGTCATTGCAGGCCCGCGCATCGCGAGATATACCAGCTGTGTCCCGCCCAGAGACAGCGACGGCCTTATCTGTGGTGCCAAAATATCCCTACCGGAGGCAATTCCCTTACACGTCTTCTCAGTTTACTCCCCCCCGGTGCGCAAGGGGGCCCCAGCTCCGTACCGCGACACCATACAGCGAGTTCTTGCTTCTTGATTCAACGATCATCCCAATCACATCCTGGGGGGTGATTTTAACCGCGTTCTGGATCCCGAACTTGACCAGCACAGCTTGGTCGATCTACATGAGTGGCACTGGCTTACGGGGAAGTGGAGTACCTCCCATCTAGGTTGGTGGACACTTTCAGGTCAGAGCACCCCTCCCTCAGGCAGTACACCCGCTACGCAAGCGACCGCTGGGACAGCGAAGCAAGGCTGGATTACATCTTTGCGTCCCCTCGCCTAGTGTCGCACTTTCCCCTTCTGGATGCGTCGGTCCTCACGGACTACACCATCTCTGACCACCACCCAGTGGTTGCGGTCTTCCAGTGCCCCTCCCCGATCCCTCTGTCTCAGCCCCCACTCCCCCCTTGCATTTTTCGGAAGAAGTCTACTGATGAAAAGCAACAATTCTCCAACAGCATACGGCTCATCTCCGACTGGTGCCGGGACCTCCAGGACGCCCCTGCCAGGGCCCCATTGGAAAAGGTCATCGCCGCCACTGATTCTCTCCTTATGCAGGTTGGGTCTGCGTACCACAAAATCACGTGTCCGAAGCCGCAGCGCAAGGACCAAGAGGGCTACGGCAAGCTCAGGAAATTATTACGCTCACCCCCGCCTCCCTCTTCCCCAGCATTTCCCGAGCACATTGCGGAAGTTCAGTCCGTGGTAAACACCCTACGGTCCTCGGACGAAACCAAAGCGAAGAGAAAGCTTCACAGTAGTCTGGTCCGGGGGGTCCAGATGAAAACCACAGTTGCTCGCACCCTCTGCCCTAAAGACCTAGAGCCTCTCGTAGTCAGAGATCCAGCCACCAAAGAGCTCCTGAGTGACCCGGCGGATGTAGCTAAAGTTTTTGGGGACACCCTGCTTCATCTTGGAGGGCATCCAGATTACGCCCCCCCCCCAGTACTTCGTCGACGAGGTCCTGTCCCACTCCCCCACATGCCCCGTTTCTGCCAAGAACGACCACATACCTCCTGTGACGTGGCAGGAGTTCCAGAACCACTTAAAGCACAGTAAGCCATCAAAAGCCGGGGGGCCGGACAAAACAAACAACTACATCCTGGCTCTCTGTCCGGAACCCATTCAACGTTTTTTCCACTCCATTTTAAACCGCTTCCTCCACTCGCCGCTGCCGCCGCACTGGCTATGCGCAAAAATATGTTTGCTTTATAAAAAAGGCGACCCTTTCTCCCCTTCAAACTACCGCCCTATTGCCCTCTTAAACTGTATTTACAAACTCTTGGCCACTTTTGCCTCCAAACACCTGCGCGCTCAGGCTTTTGCACACGACATCCTCTCAGAAATCCAGCACGGTGGCCTTCCTGGCCACTAATGCGCTGATCATCTGTATCACCTCAAAGCCCTTTATGCAAAATCGAAGAAGAGCTACTCGCTGTTCATCGATTTCAATAAAGCCTCTAATTCAGTGCCTCATGGCACACTCTGGACCGTCTTCGAACGGGCAAATTTTTCTGCTTCCACAATTTCTCTCATAAAGCAACTATACTCCTTCCCTCAAGACAGCCCCATCATCAATGGCCGCACTCCCCACGCACACCTCCAAACCAGGGGCCTCCGACAAGGATGTCCCCTCTCCCCCCTACTCTTCATTCTCTATCTCAACTCCCTCTTCCACCATTTTTTTGCCACTGTGCCCCCCCCCCCGGGCAAATGCCCGCACTAGCCACCACGCCTACATCGACGACATCCTGATCAGAAGTGAGGACGTCAACTACGTCCAAGACAGCCTCAACTACTTCGATGGGCCAGCCAGGGACTGGGGACTGGACATGAATGTGTCTAAGACCGAAGTCCACGCCAATGGCACAGCCCCCCAAAAAGAGTTTCTAACACCCAGGGGCTCGGAGTTCCAAACGTACAACAAAAAAACGGGTCGCCCGCACACATGCTATAGATACCTGGGGGTTTATCTTTTTACTTGCCACCAGGCAAAGGGCCTGTTTCACATGCTCAAGGCGGAGATCCAGAGTTATTTTGCCCGGCTCTCTCCCTTGCCTCTTACACTTAGTGAGAAGGTCCGACTGACGAACTCTCAGCTGGTCCCAGCACTCGCCTACCGCTTAATCACCCACTCTCTTTCCCCCAACCAGCTCGAAAAGCTTCAGGCACTTATCTGGGCGGGAGTTGCGTCTCGCAGCATCACACGTCTAGTCTCCCCCAAAGACCGTTTCGCGGCTCGCCCAAAGGGAGGGTTGGGAATGAAGTTCCTACCGCACAGCGTCCACGTTGCCACAGTGAACTATGGACTACGGGCCCTTTGCGGCCTTGCCCCAAAGTCAGTTGGCCCCCTGTACGTCCAGTCTTTACTTAGCTCGAATCAGATGGCCTCGGACCCGGTGCAATACTCTTTTATGGACTCCATCCATGCCCTTGGCATATCTTTCCACAGCATAGGCCCGTGGAGACCCACTGCTATTCGGGAGCTAACGCCTGGTACCCAGGTAACCGTTAGGTTCAAGTCAGGACAGTCCAGAGGAAGAGTGACCGAGGCCACCTCCAAATGGGCCAACGTCTCGTTCCACGACGGGGTCTACTCGGTGGATACCCACACGTCCTACACCATGCACATGCCTTGCCACGCCGTCATGGATTACTCCCGCCCCTCTCACTTCCAGCTAGTCCCTGAATTTTTGCGCCCTCAAGAGACCATCCCCGAACCCCCAGCGCCACCGCACAACGCACACGCACTGGGAGTCAGCCAGCACGGCCATCTCTTCGCTCTGCAGGCACAACACTACCTAGAGAAGAAGTCTCTCGACGAGTGGGGATGCCACAATGCCGCTGAGGCACTAACCAGGCCGCCGACCCCCGGCCTACAGCGGGTGTGGCTATATTCGGATGGCACCTCCGGAGAGTCCGGCCATGCGGCCGCCATCACGCCCTTTCTACCCGACGGTACAACCAGAGTCCTGTGCCTATCCTCACCGCATCCCTCTTCTCTGGGTTCGGAGTTCTGGGGGGCGGTAGCAGCCATTCGCTGGATCCACAGAAAACCTTCCCAATACGAAGTATGTTTGTTGATTGACAACGAACAGGTGGTGTCCACCCTCCAGAAATGCCAAGTCCGTAGGCCCAGCCCGTTCCAAGACGACACATGGACCGTCGCCGTACACAGCGCCCTACGTCTCATTACCAACCCCCTCCACATCATGTGGATTAAAGGTCACGCCAATTTTATTGGCAACGAAATCTGCGACCATTTTTCCAAATGGGCAGCTCACAGCCTGATTTTTACCCCGGACCTCCTCCCCCCCCCCCCCACTGGGCTCAGTGGCGGTACACCACCTGCCTGTCCTCCACAAGTTTAAGGTACAGCAATTCCGCCACCTATTGCCGCGGCATTCCCATAGCAACATAGCGGTCGGCCCCAGCTTCAGCCTGTACAACAAAACTTCCTGGTTTTCGTCCCTGTTTTTCAAACTGGCGTCCGGGTGCTACAATGTGCACGGGTACCAGTGGAGCAATATGCTCCACGACTACCACTGTTCCAGGTGCGGACAGCACCATCCTTTCGACCCTTTATCATGCCTGACCTTCTGCAAAGCGTTGGACCAGCACGTCCAGGCATACGTCTCCTCCTGGGGAACCCTTTTCAGCCCCATTGTCCTGCACTGGTGGCTCTCTGGACCCTCACAAGCTGACCGCAGGAACTTCATGAGAACTCTGGTACCAAAGTCCCTATGGTCCTGCCTCTCCAAGCCGATCCCGGGCTCCACTCGCGCCGAGCACAGAACCATGCTTGGCCTAGCCCTGGAGGAACGCGTAAAGCACCTGGACAAGGCTGTCCACCAAGCACATGATTGGCTGTGTTCGAATCCTCTCCCTTGGGACCCAATACTTTGGGCGCACCCCTCCGACCCCCTCAACCCCTTCTCGGTTTCGCACGGAGCGTTCAGTACCTCCGTCCACATGCCCCCTCGGACCCGCCCCGTATACCAGCACCCCCCACTTCTCCCTAAACACGCCTCAAAAAAACCGTCCAAGCCAGCGTCAGCCAAAGCACAACCAACCACGCGCCGCGCGCCGAAAAATTCCAAACGCCCGTCCAGCCGCGCATCCGCACCACGCCCCCCCCTTCCCCCGGCCATTCCCCGCCCTCCTCAGCACTCACGCCCACGGCCACCACAAAAACGCCATCGATCACCACAAACCCACCAGGGCGCCCCCAAAGCGCGCCAAGACCGCTCTCCCCCTCCCACCCCCAAGCTCCAAGACACGCTACCGTCAAACACGCCTACCTCTCCCCTCAAGGCCCACCCTTACTAGGTGCCCAGGCCCGACTGCCCCTGCCCCCCCCAACTCCAACGCCTCCCGGGACATCCGGAATTTTTTCCGCCCATCCAGCGATTTTATGTCTCCTCCTCTCGACCCCTTCAGCCCTCCGCCCCTTCCGGAACCCCCCCCCTTCCCCACAGGGTAAATCAGCGTTCATCTAACCTAACCATCAGAGCAGCCGTGTACATATCTTTATCTGTTGATGTAAATACTTTCATTGGGGGACGTCAGCCCCAGAACAAGTTGATGCGGTTGAGAACATTCAAAAAGCTTGTCCTGAATGTTAGCTACAGACACTGAAATGGGGTGTAGCAGTAAACCGTCGTCAATGTATCGGAACAGATGGAGATGTGGTGGCGGGGGGTTCTGCAATTCATACATCCTGAGCACCAACTGTGCCCAAGCAGGGGCACAGTTGGTGCCCATGGCGAATCCAACAAGCTGCAAAAATACCCCTATGCCCTCGTTCAGAAAAATGCAAAGGTGGAATACCACATTCATCAGGAATTTCCCCAGAAACATTGAATCATCTGGTTCGTTGTTCATGTATGGGAAATACTCTAGTTGGGAAGAAACGAAGTCCTGATCCAGGTCCCCGAAAAAACAACTGATCATAGACAATTCCTGGCTAGATAACGCACTGGACATATCATTCAGGTGTCGGATAACAAAACGTCGCCACCAGTCACAAGCCTCGGCAATGTCTGACCATTTGAAATGCGTGTATAGGGCATCAAAATCATAGAAAGACGCCACCCATTCACGGCCATCGGCAAAGCCCTGTGGGTCCTGACTCAGGTGTCTCAAGCGACCTAGCAGGTCTATTGTATCCAACAACGGTGCGCTCAGCGGGTGTAGAGCACGGTCAGCCTTTAATAATATGGTTCCACACGTGGCAAGGAAAATTGAGCATGGTGTTGTTGCCCAGCGATGCATACCCACCACCGGGCGCGAAGGGAATCTACCAATCGAAGAGAGGCCAAAACCCTGTTTGTGAGTTTTTGCTAACAGGTAGAACACCGGCAATTTAGGAGGGGGCTGGTTGTCGAAAAACTGTTGCTGAAACTCATTGAGTGACTCGGGCAAGCATGGGATTGCAATCATAGCCAATCTGTGTTGCCAAAGTTTGGCTTTTTCCTCCCATTCCGTCACCGTAGATGTATCACCCAACATGCGGTAAACGGGCTTGTCATTGAGTGTGCTCGACATGTGACAAGAAGCCTCATGCAGATACGCACCTTTAGAGACAATGATCGATCCACCATCTTTATCAGTAGGCACCACGATGTGGGAAGATAGGAAATCATTCATTTTGTCCTTACACAACGACACACCACGTTTTGGGTTGTCCCCATTCACCAAATGTTCCAAGTACAACCGAAGTTGGTTCGCCACCGTACCGAAAGCACTATCTATGCAGCTAACCTCATGCGGTATCGCTTGTTCCACACATGGGGGCGGGGAAGTTCCTTTGCGCACGTACATGCGTTTATAGGGGAAGGATTCAAAGGGAGGGTAGTGGGATTGTTTGGATGACGGATGTTTTTGGTGGTATACATGCCAAACCAATACCCTTCTAAGTTTGAGAAATTCATGAGTCAATTTTCGTGACATGTTGGAAAGGAAATGACGGGGGTCGGGAAAGGGTACAAATTTATTACCCAACTTCATAAGCAATGACAAATGATTTGGGACGTCGCCAATAACGTCGCCTTTGAGCACCGGGACTTCATCCTTGACCATGCGTTCAAGGGCAAAATGTGTAGAGCGGCGTTTTAAGCAGCGCCATTCACTCTTCCTTTGCGCTTGGCGTTCGGAGTATCGCCGCTCTTTCCGCGTCGTTTTCTCTTGCCCTTCTCCACGGGTTCCTTGGGCTCCCATTTCTTTTTTCCCTGACGAATGTGTGGCCCCTTTTTGATCAAAGTGCGGCGTTTCTTTTTGGGGGCGGTCTTTGCGGCGTTGGCGGACGAAGTAGAACCATGACTCTTGTGCAAGTTATTCGAATTCTTCCAGTTATTTGAGTCCTTCGTGTTTTGGTTCACCTTTTCGGACCGAGTATTCAATAAATTGTGCACCGCCTCCGTCAACAAAGTCACTTGGTTGAAAATACTTCGTTCCTCGTTCTCTTGGTTATCCACGGGATCCGAAATCTCCTTTTGAATTCGTTCCTATTATTAAAGGCTGACCGTGCTCTACACCCGCTGAGCGCACCGTTGCTGGATACAATAGACCTGCTAGGTTGGTTTAGACACCTGAGTCAGGAACCAGAGGACTTTACCGATGGCCGTGAATGGGTGGCGTCTTCCTATGATTTTGATGCCCTATACACGCATTTCAAATGGTCAGATATTGCCAAGGCTTGTGACTTGTGGCGACGTTTTGTTATCCGACACCTGAATGATATGTCCAGTGCGTTATCTAGCCAGGAATTGTCTATGATCAGTTGTTTCTTCGGGGACCGGGATCAGGACTTCGTTTCTTCCCAACTAGAGTATTTCCCATACATGAACAACGAACCAGATGATTCAATGTTTCTGGGGAAATTCCTGATGAATGTGGTATTCCACCATTGCAATCTTCTGAACGAGGGCATAGGGGTATTTTTGCAGCTGGTTGGATTCGCCATGGGCACCAACCGTGCCCCTGCTTGGGCACCGTTGGTGCTCAGGATGTATGAATTGCAGAACCCCCTGCCACCACATCTCCATCTGTTCCGATACATTGACGACGGTTTACTGCTACAGCCCATTTCAGTGTCTGTAGCTAACATTCAGGACAAGCTCAAGCAAGTTTACCCGCCACATTTACCCTTCTAATTCTGCGTAAATGCAGCGCATGGTAACGTACCATTCCCGGATGTCCTGGTTGTTTCTGTGACCCCACTTCGCACCAGCGTGTATTGGAAATCATCCCACAGTTGTGCGTATCTACCGTGGCGATCAAACTTACCCAGACACATCAAATGCAAGTGGATCAGGGGGGAGTGTATTAGATATCCCCGCATATGTTCTGAGCAGTCGTTCTTTAGGGTTTGCCGTATGAGATTGGTCACTGCACTGTCTTTCCTTGATTATCCTGAGGCTGTGATTCGGTCCAATCTGTTGACCTGGGAAGACCGTGACAGGGTACTAATCCCGCGACGCCAGCGAGTCACTAATCTGATTTTGCCTGGATCTTCTCCTTCACTGTCACAGTGTGAACAGTCTGTTGATGGTGTGGAACATGGGGGTGGTGGGTGGGTGGGAATCCCCCGTGTACATGTCCTGAGGGCGTGGCATCACTCAGCGGTGCCGGTGTCATGGCCACGTGTTGTTCACTGCCTGTCACGCCGATTGCCCTTTCTAAAGCACAGTGCCAAACTATATGCTATCCTCAGACCATTAACCTCTGTCAAGCGATTTTTCAGGACAGCGGCGGGCGCCGCATTGCAGGGCCGCTAATACTGAGTTTGATGAAAATTTAGGAATGAGATAATATAGACTGTTGCTGAATTTTCGGCATGTTTCACATTGTATTGCCTGTTTTTGGAATTATGCCATTTTCGCTGTGCATATTTCTGTGTTTCAGCCATGTTTGTTTGCTGAAAAGGCCCGTAGAGGCGAAACCGGTTCAAACCCACTCAATTGCTGAGAGAGACCTTGGCCGTGCCCGTTGCTTGCTTTAGTTTGGAGGTCAGCTTTGGCGTCAACCACAATCAACGAGAGTGGAAAACATTTTCTTGGGCTTCTTTATTTCCTCCGCTTGAGGTTGGGCAAAGTGAAAGTTGTGGACCGCCCTCGTGTCTGTGGTATGACTGCGTCTCAAGCGGTTACTGGCAAGGTAGCGCGGCTGTGTTCTGAAGGAGGAGACTACGGTGAAGTTTTTGGAGGTGGTGCTTGGTGCTCGTCAACTGTGGCAGCATCTGCAGCTGCTTGTCTTTCGGTGTCAGTGTACGTGGCAGCATGGAGTGTCGCCGGGTCCATTCACAGTGACTTGGTGCCCAATCACGAGCGCTGTGCTTCAAAATACACAAGAGCGGGGCGCAAGGCGCGGCAGCGCCTGCAGGCAAAAAAGGCTTCGTGACGACTTCGTCCACTTGCACCTACTTGTGCCTCATTTAAAAGATGAGCAGCGTGGAGCACTGCATTCAGAGCGCGCTGCCGAGAGGCAACAGTGGCGCGTTGCCCAACAGTAAAGAAGGAGCGCGTCGCCATACAGCACAGGAGTGCGCCGAAGCGCCGCAGGCGATTGGGCGGGCGAATGGCTTCTGCCGAAGGAACTCACTAAGTGTTTTGTTTTACTCCTTGTCCTCTTTGAACTTAGGATTTTGGTTACCTACGAATCTGATTTGCATTCGATGAATGTAAAAGTTGGGTCAGGTACTGGAGCGCCAGTGGCCCCAGTTGAGTGTCTTTTTGCTCTGTCTGTGGTGCAAGCATGTGCACCCTTGCTTCTGTTTTCTTCTTTTCGTGGCTCTGAGACTCAGAGCCCATGCACATTTTTGCTTGTACTTTACTTGGTGTTGGCTACAGTGCCACTCTTTGGGTGGCGCTTCTTCAGTGATTTGTGGACTTGTTTGGGACCATACACAGTGAAAACTCAATGTTCCTGGATGCACTGTGTGTGTTTGTGGATGCCTGCTGTTTTGAAGTTTCAGAACCTTTTGGATGCAGGGCAGCAGGATGTCTCAGCCCAAGCAGGAAAACAACATTGAGGAAAACTGTGGTCGTTACAAAAATATAAGCAATGGTTTTATATATCGAAGTTTCAGAACTTTTTGGATGCAGGGCAGCAGGAAGTTTCAACCCAAGCAGGGAAACAAACCTGTTATTTTCATGGCAGGGACTTGAATCAGCTGGATTCAGGGGCTAGTTGTTCATATATCAGGAAAAGCATATGTTTGATGAGTTAGCAATTTGGCTTTTTCAGCTTTTGCGATTTTTTTTCAAGATGGGACCATTGTATGTACAATGGCCCCAGCACGACCCACTAGGTGGTGGGGTGAACAGTGCCTTGGTTGGGGGCAAACGGGGAAACACGACACCTCAGTGCCGTGCCCGTATGTATTATTGTACATCAGTTGGCTAGGCAGCACAGTGAGTAGGCCACAGGTGTGGCGCTGTGTATGAGTTATAGCTTAAGCCAGACTGTGCTTGCACCTGGTAGCAGGTTGCCAGTGCACTGCAGTGCAGTTTTCCTTGAATCTGATTTGCCATAAGTTTTTGATGCTGAAGTTGTTTACCTTTAAGCATGTGTGGTTGCACCAGCACACCGTGGCAGGTTACCAGTGCACTGATGTGGTGCCTATTTTTCTGGTTGTGTGCAAGTATATGCTGAATAGTGCTGTATTGGTCTCAGCCTTTGATAGCTTCAATGAGCCCCTTTTTTGCGTTATCTTGGGTGCTAGTACCCCACTCAGATTGTATGTAAAACCCGAAAAAAGGTAGGTGGACCATGGCCCTAAAAGAGTGGTCCAGGGGAACACCGGTATTCCCTAGCCCCACCGACAATCCTGATATGAAGAATATGGTGTACAGGTATGCAATTTACAACTGTTCAGTTTCATTTTGTGTTTCTTCTGTTTGATTAAGATTAGTGGTTGAATTTTTCTGTCTGTTTTGTGTGTGCAGGGCGACACAGGAAGCAAGTGAAGAAGAAGGAGAAGAAGAACAGAAGGGAAGAGTATCAAGACGGAAAGAAGGTGACGAAGCAGACGAAGAAGGAGCACAAGAGGAAGGAGCAGAGAACAGAAGAAAGAAAAGAAAAAGAAAAGCAGACTGGGCCGAGGTCAAAGGTCTGCTGCCCGCTGCTGCTGCTGAAGCTGCCGCTGCCGCCGTGTGTGTTGCATCTGCTGCTGCTTGCTGCTAGCGCTGCTGCTGCTTGCTGGTGGTGGTGCCGCTGCAGCTTGCTGCTGCGGCTGGTGCTGCTGATGCATGCTCATGGTGCTGCTGCTGCCTGCTGGTGGTGGTGCTACAGGTTGCTGCTGCTGCCGCTGCTGCTTGCTCTGAATGTTTATTTGAGTGTTGCAGCGTGCTGTGAGTGTCATTTGCGTGGTCGCGCGTGCTGTGAGTGCCATTTGCGTGTGGGCGCATGCTGTGTGTGTCGTTTGAGTGATTGCGCGTGCCGTGAGTCTCATTCGACTGTGGGCGCGTGCTGTCAGTGTCATTTGAGTGTCGTCGCGTGCTGTGAGTGTCATTTGAGTGTCGGCGCGTGCTGTGAGTGTCATTTGAGTGTCGGCGCGTGCTGTGAGTGTCATTTGAGTGTTCGCGCGTGCTGTGAGTATCATTTGCGGGTCGGCAGTCAAAGTTTGTCCTTGAGGACCCATGGTGTGAAGGTGTTGTCGCACTCTGCGCTTATGATGTGATGCAGCTGGGGTCATTTGCTCGGTATTGAATGTATGAGGGGACATTTTTTGGCTGGGCAGGAGCAGAGGTAGACTGTATGTTCAAGCTGCTGTTGCATTGGTAAACTCTGGGCCGCCGAAAAAAAAGGATAAAATGGCAGCATATGGAATATAAATTGAAGCCTATTTTGCATCAGCAAAGACACGCGCTGAAAGAAGCAACATTTTCCTCGCCCCAAAAAGCGCCAAAAAGGCAACAGGCAGGCGACAGGAAGGCGAAAGGGAAGCGACAGGTAGGCGACAGGCAGCCGAGAGGAAAGCGACAGGCAAGCCACAACAATGCAACAGGGTAACACATTGGGTGACAGGGAGGCGACAGGGAGGCGACAGGGAGGCGACAGGAGGGGAGAGGCAAGCGACAGGCAAGCGACAGGCAAGCGACAGGGGTGCGACAGGTTACCACGTTGCGCAACAGCGAGGCGACAGGGAGGCGACAGAGGGGCGACAGGGAGGCGGCAGGAGGACACCAGGGAAAGGAACAGGGGAGGGACAGGGAGGCAACAGGGAATAACGACAGGAGAGCGACAGGAAGGAACGACAGGAGAGCGACAGGAGAGCGACAAGAAGGCGCCAGGCAAAAAGTAGCATGGCGACAGAAAACGACAGGAAGCAACAGGAAGCGACAGCATAGCGACAGGAGGGCGGCAGGAAAGCGACAGGGAAGCGACAGGGGAGCAACAGGGGAGCGACAAGAAGGCGACACGAAAGCAACAGGCAAGCGACAGGCGAGCGACAGGGGTCTAAAAGTGCCAAAAAAGCGACGGGGAAGCGACAGGGAGGCGACAGGATGGCGACAGAAGAGCGGGGCGGCCTCAATCTATTGGTTCGAAACGGACAACACGTTACGACAAGATATGAGTGAGGAGGAGAGCCTCTGGCTTAACCTGCCCTTCAGTCTATGTCTTCAGGTTGTGGAGAAGATCTTTCTACAAGGTGCTAGGGGGATAGCTCTAGTCCCCAGGTGGGAGCGACAAGATTGGTATATGGCTCTGGGCCAGGCCACCATTGATTGGTTGGACCTTATGTGCGACATGCCAGTTTTGCAGGATGATTCCGGAACGGTATATCCACAAAGAGATCGGGGCACCCGTGTAGTGCTGTTCGATGCATGTTTTGCCGCTCATGATGACCTACACCACGTATTCGAAAAACCTAGCCAGACTATAACAAGCGAGGGGAAGTCGAGTGTGCCACCCGGCTCGGATGTGTCGGAAGGAGAGACCGCTAACACAGAGGATTCACCGGGGCTCTGTAGACGAAGGCGGCGTATTCTACCCCGCTTGTCCCCCTCTGAGGATTTTCAATGCATGTGGACTACAGGTGTCCTTGCCCATCATTTTAGGGGACGCCAGATTCGGTCCGTGGTCGGCTCTGAGGCTTAGCATGAGCATTCCCTAGCACCCAAATATAAACGCAAGCTCCTCGAGTTATTTCCCCAAGTCTTTGAGTCAAAGACATACAAGGACATTATGGATAACTACCTCAAACGAGGTAAATATGGGGTTGGTAAGATTGAGGAAATTCCAGGGGCTATCCCCAGGGAGGCTTGGGGCAATTCAGGCGGTAGGACACGGACGCCAGGCCCTCCGTGACAAAATGGATGAGTTTCTACCCAAGGGGTTAATTGGAGCAGTCACGGACGCGGGGTCTGGCTGGTGTTCCTAGGCCTTTTTAGTGCCCAAGCCAAACGGGAAATGGCGTCTTGTCATAGATTACCGCTATGTCAACACGCAGATTAAAAGTTATACTTTTACGTTGCCGGTCATTGAGGACCAGCTTATTAAACAGTCCCGGCACCACCTCTGGACCATTGTGGTCTTGGAGAATGGGTTCCATCAAATGCTCCTGCACGGGGACAGCAAGAAAGAGACCACATTCTCGACGTCATTTGGGATTTTCTAATGGAACGTCTTGCCGATGGGTATGAAAATTGCTCCTCAGGCTTTTCAACGCATGGTTGCGGACTGTCGTCAGAGATAAGGTGATACGAACTTCGAGCCGTACATTGATGATATGCTCAATGGCACACCGGCGGTGGACGGTGAGATTTGCCGAAACACACTTGAACTGCACTCAGAGCGAGTCCAGCGGCTGTTTCAATGGCTGCATGACTGTTCTTTGACAGTCAAGCCTGATAAGTGCCATCTCTTTCGCACACAGGTTAAATATTGTGGTCATATCCTTGAAGGGGGCACCCGATATCCGGCTAAATCTAAGGTGGAGGCCATAACTGGGTGGACCAAGGAAAGAATAAAGACCCCAAAACAAATGAAGGTCTTCCTTGGGCTTGCCAATTGGTACGGCATTTACATAAAACATTTCGCTCAACGTGCTGCCCCATTGATGGAGTCTTTGAAAGGAAAGTACTGCGAGGCACGGCCTCAAGGGCAGAAGGGCCACAAAATGAAAGTGAGCCGGAAAAAAATACTATACAGTGGACAAAAGACATGGAGGCTGGATTCGAGGCCGGAAAGCAGGCACTGGTCAGTGACGATGTTTTCATTCACATTCCTGTGCCCGGTGGCGCATACCGGATGCACACGGATGCCAGTGACTTTGCTGTGGGTACAGTCCTGGAACAAGAAATTCCTCCTGGGATGTGGAAAGTCATAGCGTACTTCTCCCGCAAACTCCAAAATGGGCAAGTCAACTGGTCGGTGCGGGAGAAGGAAACATATGTTTTGGTGACTGCCCTACTAAGGTTCGAGCCATGGGTGGGTCAGGGCCAGGTTGTTGTTGTCAACACTGACCACCAGGCTCTGTTGATGTGGTACCGGGAAGACCTGTGTACCATGTCGGAGCCCCTCGGGCGTCGGGGGCGCTGACACGAGTTTCTGGGCAGGTTTGACATTAGGTTGAACTATACCAAGGGTGAAGACAACGTCTTTGGGGATGTCATGAGTAGGTGGGCATATCCTGCAGGCGTGCGAGAGGACATTACCGTGCATGGTAGTGCTGTTAGTCAGGAGCAGTTGGTCCTAGACAAACAAAAGGAGGCTGATAGAGAAGCCAGGGAGCCTAGGGCCTATGTGCAGCATGGCGAAGAGGTCGCAGTACGTCGGCTCTGTTCCGACTGGGGTACTCACATGTCCACGGAGTGGGAGGCCGATAAGGCCCTCTATAATATTAGGCCGAAGCCGAACCCCCCCTTAGAGACCCCTCTCTTTTCCTCAGCGGCAAATTATCATATCACATCAGCATTAAAGGCCGATCATCGTTCTTCAGACACCCTCCCCTCCCGGTACCTCCGCCGCCTTCAACCTCGTTTGAGCCGGCCCGTACTCGAGGCTTTGAACAAGGGCTGGCTGGACCAGCACAGCCCTTCGGACAAAAACGATTTCGTTAGGAGGAGGCAGGCTGATAAACAGGAAAGGCGGGACGCATGCCATACGTTACACACAGTTCCCAAGCTCTCATGAAATAGGGAGTCTCTTCTCATGATTAATGCCTTCTTGCGGAAAAAACTCCCCCCTTCTGTAGCTGTGCTGTATGATGATTTGAGTCCCTACTACCAAGTTGATCCCACTACTGCTCCCTATTGGACGTACCTTGAGCAACAAAAGTTTTTACACACGCGGGATACCGCCCAGGCATGCACGACAGAGCAATCCGTAGTGATGGACGGGTATGGGTACCGGACGGCCTCGTGGATAAAGTCATAAGGGCGGTCCATACTTGCACACATCCAGGGGTGAGTAAGGCAATGGAGGCCTTTCAGGGCAAATTTTACACTTCGCTTACTCAGGCAGCCTCCCGTGAAAGGCCACAGAAAGCTGTCCAACAGTGCACATGTGCCACCACTAAGCCCCGATGTGGCGCACATCCGGACAACCAGAAGTTTTTTACCGGCGACACAGTTTCACGGTGCAAAATATGATTACCTCATAGTGATCGTTGACAGGCTTGCATGCAATGTGTTCGCCCCGCCTTATCGTAAAAGATGGCTCACGGCTGAGAAAGCTGCGGAGCTCTTTCTGGAACGGTGTGTATTCCTCATGGGCTTGCCCAAGGATATCACCGCCAACAATGCCGGTATTAGAAATGAAACATTTTGGGACACCTGGTTCAACCTTTCGGGGGTGGAGCAATGTAAGACAGAAATTTATCATCCCAGCAGCAATGGTAGGGCCGAGGATGCAGTGCAGACCGTCACCAACACACTGCGCAATTTCTTCAAACAAAGCGGACGTGAGGGTTCCGCCTGGCCGCAACTGCTCCCACAGGCAGTTTGGGGCCTGAATGACCTTCTGGGGGTTATCAGCGGGTTTTCACCACATAGGCTGCTGTTTTGCCGCGAGCCTGTTGGTTTCGGTGATGTGGCGCCACTGGTAGATGAGTTTGATTGGGCTAAGGACGCTGAACAATTTTTTGCCCGATTGGTCGAGAAAGGCACGCATGTCCAGTCGGAATTGAGTGCATTGCATAAGAAAGAGGAGGCAAAATTGCTGAAGAAGCATCCTCCTGAGCGGTTCCAGCCGGGTTATTGGGTCTGGGTCCGCAATATTGATGACAAGTCGACTGCGGCCAAAATCAAGCGAATCTGGCAGGGCCCCTTTGAGGTAATCGAAATGGTGTCGGACGGGGTCTACAAAACTGTGTACCTCAATGATGTCCCGACGGTGCTCAGCAGCGCCCACCTCAGGCCATACCTCGCGAAACACACCGGGGAGCGGATACCCCTGTGCTCCAAAGCGGATGTGGATTTTTCGGTAGAAGACCACCAATGAATCGTCAAGGGCATCTCCGGACAGCAAGAGGTTTGAGGTTTGAGATTTGACCTTTCGGGTACTAGGCGCTTTTTGGCCCCGGGGGGCCACCTGGTCGAGCCAGGTGATATCCTCCCCACAGAGATCTAGTTCGGGGGCCCTTCATGACTCACCTCCTGCCTGGTGGCGGGGTCCCCCTGGTTCACGGGGCTCGGAGCCCTGTCTCTCCCCGGCTTCCCCATTTCCCCACTCCCCGGTCAGTGCGTCACTTATCGACCATGGTTGCAGGCGCTTACCCACCAGGCCGCCCCCCTATTGCTTGGGCTCCCGGGGTGCCGGCGCCGCCAGGCCCGTGCTACTGGCTTGTCGCCAGTGGGACCCCCTTGGTCTGGCGCAGAGGCTGCCTAGCTGTGGGGCTGGTGCGTGGCACTGTGTGCCACCAGTCCCTTTGCGGGTGCGGTGCCCTGGTCGTGTGTGCGCAGCGCTCGCGGCAGGTCCGGGGGGTTGGGGCCGGTGCCGGTTCCCGTGTCCCTCCCGTGCCCCCTCCCCTTCTCCCACGCTCCCCGCAATGCGTGTGGCGGGTCGTCCCGTCCAGGTGTCCCTTCTCCTCGCCTGGCGGTACGCCATTCCATGCGGTCTTCCCGTTCAACTGGCTCTTTCCGGTCACCCCTCAGGTCCGCGCGGCTCGCCCTTTGCGTGTGTGTGCGCTCGCGCTCCCGCAGCGTCCATGCCCTCCCCCCCTCCCCGGGTCGGTGTGGCGCGCACACTAAGCGTGGTTCTGGGGGTAGGGCGCCGGTAGGGCCGTTCCAGGCGGTTCATGCCCCTCCGCCTCTCCTGCCCCGGTCCCGTGCTCCGTTTAGTTATTTCGGGGGGGTGGGGCGGTCCCTTCCTGCCCGTGCCTGGGTCCGGGCTGTGCGCTGCCTCTTGGGCGGGCCTGCGTGTCCGTGGTGGTTCAGAGCCTGGGAGGTGGTGGGGGAACGGTCCGTTTGCCGCCCCCCCTCGTAGGAGTGGTTGGGCGCCCCCGGGGAGCTGGGAGCAGGTGGTTGCTCTGCCTCGGTCCGTCCCTCTGCGTCGCTTGAGCGGGCACCAAGGCGGGCTTCGTCGGCGTTGCTCAGTCCATGGAGGGTGTGGTCTCCATACTGCTCCGGTTCATGTCCGTGCGCTTCTGTCCGGGCGTGGTTCCAGGGATGCCCTCGCGTTCCGGCGGGCGCCTGGCGGGCAGGTTGGCAGGCAGGCTGGCGCTGCAGTTTGCCGAGGTCACTGTGCGAGCGGGCGAGTGACGGTCCAGGAAGGCGCGGCGCATGGGCCCAGTGGCGCCCGGCCCCTGGGTGCCGCGGCCCTCCCGGGGGGGAGTGGGGGGGGGGGGGGCTCCCCTGGCCTGGCGGGGGGGGTACAGGGCCGACGTCCCTTAGCCGACCTCCGGTATGCCGCAGGCTATTAGGGGGGAGAGGGGGGGGGTCGTGCCGGGGTTCCATGTCGCCCCCCTTCTGCCCCCTGGTTTTTTTCCCTGGCGGCTGCGGGGGGTGGCTTGAAGGCTCAGGCCCAGGCCTTCCCTACGGCCGGGTTTCCTTGCCCGCCCGGGGGCGGCCCGGCGTCGCCTGGTCCGGGCGGTCACTGCTTTGGGGGGGCACCCCCCCTCTCGCCCTGTGACGCGCGAGTGGCCGATGGGGAGTGTGCGGCAGGGTGGCCTCGTGCGCCCCTTGCTGCAACGTGCTCGGCGGGGGATGTTTGGCGTCATTGGACGCCGGACGCGGCTCGGGGGGTTGGCTGCTGGCAGGTCACTCCTTGCCATCGTGTCCGCCCGTGTGCCGTGCAGGCGGCCGGGGGGGCTGGGGGGAGAAGGGGGGTGTGGGCCCCGGCTCTGAGGGTCGGTACCTGTCGGGGGAGCACCCCGGGCCGCTGATTCGCACCCCCCTCCCGTCGCCTTCCAGGGTCCGGCCCATGGGGCGCTGGGCTGTCGTTTTGGCCTTCGTTCATGGTTCCCTTGCTGCCCACGTTGTTGCTATCGCGTCGTGCGGCGCTTTCCGGGGGGGGGGGGGGTGGGCCCGGCGTTCGCCGGTGCTGGGGGCGGCGGCCCGGGCCAGCGGTCAGTGGTCAGCGGTCAGCGTGTCAGAGGGACTCCCTTGCCGCACGCGTCCGCGTGCTCCGCGCCCTCGGCGCGGGCCTTCACTGTCTCCACGATCGGGGGACCGACAGCGGGGGTGGGGGGGGGGGGCTCAGGGTCGGGGGGCCTGAGCCTACCAGGGGGGACGCCACGGGCCGTCAGTCCGCTCCCCCCCCCCCCCGTGCTCGCTGTCTGGGGTCCGGGGCCCGGCCTGCCGGGCATCGGGCCATCGCTGTCGGGTCTGGTTGTCATCTCCGCCTCCGCTTACGTAGGGGCTGGGGCTGCGGCGGCAGCGGATTCGTCGGGCGGTAGTGCCAGTGGCTGAGGGCGGTGCGCAGGGCCCGGGGTAGCCAGACATTGGCCGCCGCGTGTGTGACGCGGAGTACCGCCGCCCCTTCCCGGAAAGCCGGCCATTCTGGCCCCCGTTCCGCCCGAATAACGGCCTGGAGGACCGTTTCGTGGTCCTCCCGGGCTACCCACGCTCCTGGGAACCCTTCCCAATTCTCCTCATCTCTCTCGAGGAGCAAGGCATCGAATGGCCGGTTCCTGCACCCCCTGGTGGTCCCCGAGGTGGCCCAGTTCAGCCACCCATACACCCCCAATACCAGGGGGAGGGCTTCGCCCCCTGGAAGGTCGGGGATCGCGTTCTAGTCCCGGATCAAGTGGTTCCTGGCCTCAGAGGGACGCAGGGCCCCCACCGCTCCCCGTGCCGGCCCTGCCCGTTGCCCCTGCGGCTGCTGCGCCGGTGCCGCGCCGGACGCCTGCGCCGCTGGGGCGGCGGCCATCCGCGCTGGTTCCGCTTGTGGCTCCCATGCCGCGGGGGCGGGGTTGTGCAGGGCGCTGCCGTGCGGGCGGGCCGGCGGCTGGTGGGGGGGCTTGGGGGGTAGGGGGGGGATCAAGTCCCCCATGTTGGAGTCAATGTTGCTGATCGGCTGGTGGTGGTGGTGGGCGTGGTGCGCAGGCATCTGGTGGATACCAGGGGGGATGCAATGCACCGCCTGGACGTCCGGCTGTGGGATGTGCCCCGGCCCCCTTCCCCTGTCCTTTGCCCTGCCCTTCACCCCCATTCCCCGTGCCCCGTCCTGCCTGCCCTCTGAGGCCCACGTCACCCTTCCCCTCCTTGCCCCTGGGCCCGCTCTCCGCCCCCAGCCCGTGGATCCGGTGCGCTCCCTCCCGTCTGCCCCCCTGCCCGTGTCTCGTGTCCCTCCGTCTGTCACCCGCGCCCTTGCCTTTTCCGCTGGCGCCCACGCCCTTCCCATGCCCCTGCCCGTGCCCCTTGCCGTGCCCTGTGTCCCTCTTTCCGCTGCCCGTGCCCTTGCCTGTCCCGTGTGCCTGTCCTCCCCTGCTGCTGCTTGCACTGGCGCCCTGCCCGTGCCCCTGCCCCCTCTCATTGCGGCGAGCGCCCTGGCCCTTCCCTTGCGTCTGTCCCCTGGCGCTGCTGCCCGTGCCTCCCCCCTCCCCTGGCGCTTGTCCTCCTCCCCCGCGTAGCATCCTCCCTGTGTCGCCCTCCGCCCCTCGCTCCGCGCCTTCATGGGTGGCCCCCCGCCCCGCCCGATCGCCACCTCCACACTCCTGGACCACGCTCCGCTGCAGCTGCAGCAGCGTTCTGCCCGGCGGCGTGCGCTTGGGCGTCGGGGGGCGGACGGGACGCGGCCTCCCCTCGGGGAAGGCGGCCTCGGGCGGGTACGGCTTGGGGGGACTGATGTGGGTGTGGCTGGGCTTGATGTAGGCACGGTACTTGGCGCCCTCCCTGCGGGCTGCTGCAGCCGCGGCGGTCCCCTGCGAGGCGCTCGGGGCCCGCGCGGGGACCGTCCCCCGTGCCGGCCTGCTGGAGGCCGTGGCGCAGCGAGCCGGGGCAGCGGCCGCAGCCCCGTGCCCATCGGGGGGCCCCTCTGGTTCCTGGGCCGGCGGCTCGGGTTCGTTCATAGCCGCCTCGGGCCGCTCGGCCGGGGGCCCAACCGGTATCGGGGCCTACGCCAGCTGCAGCTCCTCACGCTCCACGCAGTTTTCCCCCGCGCACCCCGGGGAGACGGGGGAGGTAGGTAGGAAGGTCGACTCGGGACTGGGGTTGCCCCGCAGGGGGGACTTACCAAGGGGCTTTTGCTCACCCACCCACGGCCCTACTGCAAGTGCTTCCACAAAGCGGCTCCCCCACATGGGGGAAGGGCGCGGTCGCCGCGAGCAGTACCCTAAAGCGGGTTCCGGCCAGAGAGGTAACCGATGTTCGACCAAAGTCTCACATTCCTCTCTTTTGGGCGGATGATACGTGGGGGAGGGTCCCACCGCACATCCTCATCAACCTCCGGATTCTGGGGCACAGGGGCCGGGAGCCAGGCCGAAGGCCCTGTCCTGCAGGCACCCCCACCTGGGTTGGTTTTCAGTAGGTGTGAGGCGACTTGAAGAAGCACGTGCTACGGGACTCACATGCCGTGGCGCACACTCACGGCTCCTGACTCGGTCGAGCTTGCGCTCTCCCGGGGGGCCGGGGGTTCGAAGTAGGTCGTTGTGGCCGGTTGGTCGGTCGTATGATACAGTTGCGGTGTAGTTTGTTAATGTAGGTTGGTCGGTTGCGTGATGGTAGCGCCAAGTTTTGTTCGTGGGCATGGTTGTCGGCGGGCGCGGCGCACCACGGTGTCACCAACCCTTTGGACGCCGTTCCCGTTTCGATCCGTGCACGCCTGGCTGGTTTGGTGTTTGCCGGCTTGCGTGTGGTCTGTTTACGGTCAAGTGGCGGCTGCAGTTGCGGTGTTGTTGGTTCGCGGTCGTCTTGGCCGCCTCGTGGTCGGCTTGGTTTGCGTGGGTTCCATTGCTGCCGGTGGTCGTTCCGCCGAATGTTGTTTATGCAGCCGGCGTGTCCGTGTCGGTGCTGGTCAGTGGCTTCGTGGTTTGTCCAAGTGTAGTATTGTGTAGTTTGTTACCGTTGGTTGATCGCGTTTGTATTGGCAGCGTTGCGGTGTTCTGCTGTGTTCGTGGGTACGGTCGTCGGTCGGCGTGGCGCACCACGTTGTTGCCAACCCGTTGGGCGCCGTTTCCGTTTCGACCCGTGCACGCCTGGCTGGTTCGGCGTTGGCCGGCTCGCGTGTGGTCTGTTTACGGTCAAGTGGTGGCTGCAGCTGTGGTGTGGTTGGTGCGCGGTTGTCGTGGCCGCCTCATGGTCGGCTTGGTTCGTGTGGGTTCCGTTGCGCTGCTGCCGGTGGTCTTATGGTCGAATCCTGCCCGTTTAGCCAGCACGTTTGTGTCTGCGTCGGTTCGTTGCCTCTTGGTTTGTACAAGTGTCGTGTAGTGTAGTTTGGGAACGTTCGTGGGCCGCGTCCGCAGCGGTAGAGTCACAGTGTTCCTCTCTGTGTGTGGCCATGGTGGTCGGGGGGCGTGGCTCGCCACGGTGTCGCTAGCTCGTTGGACGTCGCTCTCGCACCGTCCCATGCACGCCCGGCCAGCTTGGCGCTCGTCGGTGTGCGCGCGGTCTGTTTACGGCCACGTTGTAGTGGTTCTGGCGGTGTGTGGTCGTGTTAGTCGCCTCTTGGTTGGTTTGTTCGGCGTTCGTTCCTTGTCGTCGCAGCGGGCGCTCGCGCAGTCGGATTTGTTGTGTGCAGGTGTTCCGCTTGTTGCGATGTTGGTCGGTGCCAGGTGTTTGGGGCCGGCACGGTACGTTTGTACTGTGCGCCGCCCGCCCGCCGCGGGGGAGAAAAGCCATGACAAGTGGTCGGACCGCTGTAAAAAAAATTTTTTTTTCCCCTGTTGGTGCCCTGTTCCCTGCCCCGCCCTGGCAGTGTTGCATGCACAATCCATTATCCAGTATTTCGTGGTGCTCCGTAGCCGTACTCCCAGCTTCGCTTGTGCCACTCATATGTACACCCCCCCTCGGTGGCAAGGCCCCGGCGGTCCCCTTCGGTGTGTCCCTGTGCTCTCCATGGGAGCCCCAGGGTGTTGTTTCAGCTCGGTGGTGCTGTGCTCGTGCTCGTGCCTGTCTGTCTGCCGTGCGCCTTCTCGTGTCGTGCGTTGCGGGTCATTCTGGTGGCCTGTCTGTGTCACAGTGCTGGGTGTGGTGGCTAGGATGGTTAGGGTGGTTCGGCTTGTGCTGTGGTGTCGAACGCTCCGTCCGACGTGGCGGGTTGGGCTCGGCGTAACACACCCGTGCCTGTTGGCAGGGGGGTTGGCGCGGCCCCGTGTGGTGAGCTTGTGGCCCCCCGCATGCTCCGGGTAGGGTTGTGGAGGACAGGAGTACCGGGCAGTGTTGCAGCCCCCCTCCCTCTCATGGACGCTGTTAACTGTCTGCGGGGAGTGTGTTTCCCGTACCATTCACATGGGTTATACGTGTCGTAACCTTGCGCGACCCAGGCGCTCAACTCCCCGGAGGAGGTGCGCGCTGGTCCCCGCGGTGCACTTATCTCCGGATGCTCGCCCTGGACGGTAATACTCTGGCCCGTGGTTCGTTAACATTCTTGTGGTTATCGGCCCGGCCGCGGGTTCCGTGTATTTGGCCGGGCCCTTTGCCCGGCCCCTTGTGGATCCCGCCCGCGGGAGAGGAGGGTGAGGCGGGAGGACGGGTCTGGGCGTGGCGACGCCCCGTTCCCTGCTGCAGGTGGGTCGCGGGGTCCGAGAAGCGTGGCCCTCGCCCGGGGGGTTGTAGGAGGAAGTCGTGGGGTTTCCGTGTGTGCTTGACACCAAGGGTTGCGAAGGCCGGTCCCCACTCTCCGGGCATCTGTTGCATGTGTCGGGAGACGGGGGAGCGGGAGCGGGACCGGCGGTGGTGGCGGTCGTCCCGCTGGGGGGAGCCATCAGAGTCCGACATCCCTGTTATCCTGGTAGGCATGCGCGACTGCAGGTGTGGCCGTCGCACTACCTCTTAGTGCATCTGTGGCGTGCCGTGGGCAGTGCCATGTGGTGCCGGGGGGAGGCGGGGGGCTGGTTGTGGCCGTGGTTCCGGGCCGTCAGGGGTCGGTGGCCATCCACCCGCACTGGGGCGGGAGGCGGGCGAGCCACTCAGCCCACTCGCCGCGCCAGAGCCCCCTGTCTGGGGTGGGGCTCAGGGCCCTTGGTCCTGGGGGGTCATCGGGTGGTGCCGGGGGGAGCCGCACAAGGTGAACCCCCGTAACGGCAGTCATCTCCTGGGTTCGCAGGAAGGCGTGCACCCTGTCACGCGCCTCGGGCGCCGGGAGGGGGGGGCGGGACACGGGCGCTGCCCCGTAGCAGTGGGCGGGGGTGACCCAGAGGGCCCGCTCTGGGTCGCCGCCAGTCCTGACGACTAGGAGGAGCAGGGGGGTGCCCGGGCGCTCTTGCCAGAGGACCTGTCCTCTGTGGTGGGCACCCCTGGTTCTGGAGAGGGGGCAGGACAGGCGCGGGTGGGCCCAGCCGCGGGGCGCGTGAGTGGCCGGCGGGAGGGCGAGGCACCAGGTGGGCTCCCTGGGAAACGCCTCGCACACAACTGCGCACGGAGGGGTTGGCTTGGTGCCGTCGTACACCGGGTTGGTCGGGCGGGGGCGGCTAGGCGTCCTCCCCGCGCTTTCCAGGAATATCGTTACTTCGCCAATTTCTAAGTCCTCGTCCGGGGGATGTAGGAGGTGGAGCGCCGGTTTCAGTTCGGACACCCCTCCCTGGTACGTGGCCGGCGCCTGGTTCAGGTACGGGGCCGCATCTATGGGGTGGCGCGTCCTCAGGGCGTGCAGCAGGGCCGGCACGCTGCTGTGGAGGGAGGTGGCCGACCCTTCGCCCGTCAGCCGCAGGGTGTCCCCCATGGATAGAGGCCCGCCCGACTGGTTGGAATTGCGCCATTCCATCCAGTACCCGTAGAGGGCTGCTTCGGGGCCTATGAGCCCCGGCCGGACTTGGGGGCGTGGGGGCTCCCGCTCGGTTCAGGGTGCAGACGGCAGGGAGGGGGACTGCGCTTCTTAGCATCAAGAAAAGTCATACAGACCAATTTCTGCAGCCTGTCTTCGCCAAAATCTGCCATTTTTTGTCAAAAATGTGCCAAAATTTGCCATTTTTTGGCCCGAAACAGGTTTTTTCGCCCTGGCGGGGACTTCCAAGACCCCCCCCCCTATTTCAAGGGTGCCCGATGCAACAAAAACGCGTCACAGGAGCAAAGGAATGCACATGGACCAGTTTTGGCAGCCTCTCTCCGCCAAAATGTCACATTTTTCGTCAAAAATCAGCCAAAATTAATTTTGGGATGAGCCTGCTTCATAAAATCATAGGTGAGGAAGGTCCTCGCGCTGCCCGCCGGGTCCTGCAGTGCGGCAGCGTGCGCTTCGTGCGCCTCTGCCACCGCACCCGCTACCGGGCCCCGGACAGGCGCGTCATGCGCCTGGCTGCGGGCTATGGCATGCTCTGGCCCGTTTCCCCTATTTGCGGGGCATTTTGCTGCGGGCTCTGCAATGCTCGGCGTCAGGTGTGGGGTCAGGGCGCGAACACGTGCGACAAGTGCGCGACGGACGTGGGGACCCTCAGGTGCTCGTGGACCCACGGAAAGGCCGCACACGCGGGGCCCCCTTGGCCGTACGAGGGCGTCTGGTCGCCCTCGATGCGTCGCTGCAGCACCTCCTCCTCCGGGCCCGCGGGTGGCTCGGGCCAGGGGCACGCGGCCAGCTGGGACCACTTCGCGCACCTGTCGGCCCCTGCAGAGGTCGCAGGTGTGTGGGAGGTGGGAGGCCAGTGATCAGGGTTCGAGGCGGCACCGTTGGCGAAGGGGGCCCCAGAGTTCCAGCAGGCGGGCGCGGACACGGCGCCGGTACTCCCTACTGAGCGTTTTCTGTCGGACCGCTTGCCGAGTGTTCTCAGGGGGTATCCCGTGGTCGTGGAAGGCCGCCATGTGGTCATCCCATGCCGGGCGGGGGTGCTCCTGGGTGGTCGTCATGTAGGTGTGTCGCCCGGTGAGGTGGGGCACAAGAGCGTCCCAGCAGCACCGGTCCGGGGTGCCCTGGTGGAGGAGGGCCAGCAGGGTGCCTTCCGCGACCGCCTCCCACCCCACGCTCAGCCCACTGCAGCCGTCCAGCTCCCGGCCCAGCGTGGCGGCAAGGTCGGTTCGGGAGCATGAGAAGCAGGGGTCCTGTAAGGTCACCCAGCCGGGACAGCGGGTCGTCGTACTTAAGCCCCTCTTTGGTGAAATGCGCCACAGTGAGCCGGGTGCCCCCGTTTTCTGGAGGGAGCGACCAGACGTCGGCTGCGTCGCACCCTCCTGTGTGTATCTCCGGGGTTTGGAGCATATTGGCAGAGTGGAGCACGAGGCGGGGGGGGAGGGGTACCCGGAGGAGCGAGGACACATCACCTCTTCACCCCGTTTGGGGCTCCTGTGCTGCCTGCAGCCATTCAGTCGCCTCCGCGTCCCACAGGCATTCAGGGCCCGCCCCGCAAATCATCGTGGGCTGCCGGCCCACTGCGGTGTGGGGGTCTCTGGTGCGTGCGCTGTCGGGCACCACCGGCTCCATTCGCGTGCCCACTCTGCGCCTACAATGTGCGCCTCCCACGCAGTCATGGAATTGCGTCGGATGATCCACGATTGGAAGAGCGCGCCCCGGAGGTGGCTCGAGAAACCCCCAGGCAGGTCCTGGTGGGGCTGTGGCGTGGGCCGGGCCCAGGTGCTTGTCTCCCCGGTGCGTCCACGCGTGGTCGAGCTGTTCCCGCTGTGCGACTGCGCCGAGCGTCTGCATGGTGGCGGGCCGCAGGTCGCGGCCGCTGTCATGGCCGGCATTGATGAACTGGGTGTGGCTGGGGCCCGGCGGCGTGTTCCGCAGGACGGTGTCCTGGGACGCCGCCTAGTCCGCCTGGTGCAGCAGCGCGTCGCTGCGGTGGGAGATGGCCCGCGCAAACCAAAATGGGTGCTCGGTGTGGTGCCCGCGCACGCGCGGGCTGTCCTGAAGCCACCGCAGGGGCATCTGGTTGACCGCCTCTGCTGCACCCGCGGGGACCCCCGTGGCTCGCTCGCGGTCCGCGTGCCGCAGGAGGTGGAGGATGACGTCGGCCTCCACCGTATGGACCCACGGCCTGCGGGTGCCGTACTGCAGGGGGAGGGAGGCGGCCACCGCCTCCGCGTCGGGTACCGTGCCCGAGATGGCCACTGCCCATGTGCAGGTGAGGTCGGCAGCGAGGGCGACCCTAGTGGCGTGCCTGCAGGGCCCGCCCCCCGATGCGTCGGGGGACGTGTGGCCCCATGGCTGTGGGATCCATCAGTACCCGGTGGGGCTGAGCCACCCCGCGTTGGGGGCGGCGGAGTGCCACTTGACGTCGCGGTGGCTGGAGGTCAACTGGTCCACGCCCGGTGCCAGAGTGTCGTCCGGGCGGATTGCCGGGTGGTCGTGGAGTCGGACCTCAGCTCCGTTGACCGTGCTCGCCCAGGACTGGAGCGCCGTTCCGTGCTCCCTGAGCCATGCAGGGCCGCCGCGTTGGTGCACCAACAGGTGCCCTGTGTCCCCCCGCTGGTTCTCCAGCGTGTGTACCGCCATGTGTGGATCGTGTGGCACCCCCGTAGCCACTAGTAGGGTGGTGCCGCAGGCTAGCCCAGGGGGCCTGGGCTGGCCCTCACCTACCTGCACTATAACCCACTCGGTTCCGCCGCGCGGGCGCACTGGTCTTCCGTGGTCACCAACCACACCGTTGTCGGTGGGTGGGGCCGTGGACGTAGGGGCTCGGGCCACGCCACGTCCGCATTGGGTGCCCGGTGGTCGCCGACCACCAGCACGTTGCGGAGGATGTACAGGAGGTCCGCCCCGGGTGGTACGCCGCCCCTTGCGTGGGGGGGGATAGGCTGCCCTGACGGCAGTAGCTCCCAACCTGGAGGTGCAGGCCGTCCGGGGTCACCCGTGTACCAGTGTGGGAGTCCTGTTTAGCCCTCATAGGGTGGATGAGCCCCAGCGCGGGGGTCTTGTGTGTTGGTGGTGTGGAACAGGTGGACCAGGGCGTCGCGCCATCCGGGGTGTTCGGTGGGCCCCTTGCTGGCGACGGCGGTAGTGGAGGTGCTCATCGGGGCACTGGTTGAGGCACTCCCGCACCGCTGCTGGCCATGGGTCGTCGCTGTCTCGAAAGGGGTGGTGCGGCCCGTCGTGCCTGTGCCAGGGCATCGTGTGTGGCACCGTCAGGCAGCCCGTGTCGCGGTGCCGCAGCTTGGCGGTACGCAGCGTGAAGACGTTTCCCGGGGGGGACTGCGGCTGGACGTGGGCCGCCCTGGGGCACTCGATGGGATTGTAGAGCCCCATCGCCAGAAGAGCCAGACCCGGGGTACGCGATTGATCCAGTTGCCCCCCGCCAGGGTTTCGAACTCCGGGACGGGATAGTGCTCCTCGGTGCAGACGCCCTGAGCGCTGGTGATTTCCCAAAAGCATCCTGGTGGCCTCCGCGCGCACGGAGGCCGAGAGGTGGTGGAGAAGCGTGCCCACGAGGGCCACAGCCGCCTGCTGACACCGTGTTGGCACCTGTATGAGCCCCAGGGTCCAGTCGTCCTGTAGGCTGTCCCGCGAGGCGTCGAAGGCGTACCGCACCCTGTTCTCTGCAACGTGAACCGTGATGTGGTCCTGGTGGCGCGCAGTGTCAGAGTCGTCAGCGATGGAGGGGGCAACGTGCTGCGTCACCCCCCCTCAGGTTCGCTAGTATGATGTCCTGCACCACTTTGGGCGACGCAAGGGTGTTGAGGCACCAGTGGTGCGCCGCCGCCAGGCGCAGCCCGTGTTTGCTCTGCAGGGAGAACTCCCTGTTCAGCTGCAGCTGGAGCCCCAGGTAGGGGACGAAGTCTGCCACCGGTACCCAGTGCCATGGTGTTTTTCAGGTGGGGGCAGAAGCGCAGCTGCAGGCCTGGGACCCCTTCCCTGGTGGCCATGGCACACCTGCGGGGGTTGAGCTCCATGCCGATCATCCCAAGGTATGCGGCCACCGCCTCCACACTCTCGACGAAGTGCTGCAGCGTGTGGACCACCACCAGCAGGTCGTCTATATAGGCCTGGATAAGGCCCCTCTTGGCCTCTCCAGGCGGGCGCAGGCGGTGCCCCTGGGCCCGGAGTAGGGGCTGCAGGAGGAGCGCATACAGCAGAGGCTTTTGGGGTTGCCCTGCGGGACGCTGCGCAGCATGTTGACTGACTGTGTCGGCCCGTGTACTGTGGCGATGCGCAGCCGGGCCGCCGCGTGGAGGAAGAGCAGGAGGTCGATGACCTCTGGCGGCATGCAGAGGTTGCGCAGGATGAGGTGGAGTGCACCGTGTGGGGCGGTGTCGAAGGCCTTGCAGGCGTTGAAGGAGAAGACATAGTTGAGTCTTCCCCGCTGGAGCTGCTGCTGCGCCATGAACAGCCAGGGCCCGTCGTTGGAGCTGGGGAGGGCCCCCTGCTGCCAATTGCAGACCACGCCCTGTCGCATGAGCACCTCCGTGATCCGCTGGAGGAGGGGGCCTGTGAGCAGCTTCACGTCCAACTTGGCCGAGGGCTATGGGCCGGTAGTCGTCCAGTTTGGCGGAGCCCGGGACCTTCGGGCTGAGTCAAATGTGCGCATCTCTCCAGTGCATCGGCGGCGGGGCGCCACGGGGGATGACCCGGTAGGAATGGACGACGGGCCACTGGACGGGCGCCGGGAGGGCCTTGATGAAGCGAGCTTCTACTTGGTTGGGGCCCGGGGCTTTGCTATGCACCTTGTCCAGCGCGGATCGTAGGTCCTGCATGTAGTACTGCTGGACCTGGACACACGCCCCCTCTGGGACCTGGGGCACGTGGCGGCTGAGGACCCCCTGGAAGCCGGGGAGGTCTACCGGGCGCTTGTCATACAGCTCCCGCCAGAAAGCGCGAACCGCGGACATCACTTCATGGGCCTCTGTTAGGAGCGTTTGGGTGTTGGCGCCCCGCACGTTCCAGAGGCCTGGCAGGCCTGGAGATTCCACCTCGATGGCCCCGCTCATGGCCTTCCACCGCTGGGCGATGCCCTGGGCGTGGCGACGCCAGAAGTCTATGATGGGGCGCTTGCGGTCAGCAGGCAGGAGTGCGCGCAGCTGGCGGATTTCCTCCTCGAGGCCGGCTGCTTGCCTCTCCAGCTCCTCCTGCAGCTGGCTCTGCGTGGTCGGGCGGAACCCTGGCGATGTACTTTGCAGCGCCTATGTGAGCCAGAGCGCTACCTCGGAGTGGATGTCATGCCGGGCCGCGTTCGCCTGGTACGCCGCCAGCGCGCATGCTGCCATGGCGTCGTAACGGGGGATCCCCGCCTGGAGCCGCTTCCCGCTCTCAGGGGGGTTTCCTCCCGCTGGGTCCGACCCCGCCGGGGACGGTTGTTGGCGACGCGCCGTGCGCGCCAGGGCGTCCTGTGCCGCGTGGAGGTGTTCGAACACCTTGTCCAGAGTGGCTGCGGGAATCGACCCGTAGACGTGTTGCTCGGCGGGCCCCAGCCAGGGCACCAGAGAGGGCTCCTCTTGTGCGGCGGTGACCGCCGCCCACAGGCAGCGCTGGACGGGCGCCGCCTCAGCGTCATACGGGAGGATGCGGCCGTCTGTGTGGCTGTAGCGGGTGCGCACGGCCGCGTGCCCGGCCGCGTCGAGGAGGCCCGGCAGGGCCAGGCGGACCGGGAGGTGGTCCGACCCGGTCGCCTGGGGGTGTGCCATGCCACAGGCCCAGACAATCTTCCGCAAGGACCATGGCAGGAGGGACTCGTTGACCAGGGAGATGTCCACCCGGTGCCGGGACGGGTGGAGCGTGGGGTTCATGTCCTCCATGCCCCCCCGCCATGGCCCTCTGGAAGCCGCAGACCTCCTAGCCCGCGCAGAAGTGCTCCGTGGCCGCGTTGGTGGTGGCGTCCATGTAGACATTGGTGTCGCCAGCGATGACCACCGGTTGCCTCCCGCCGAGGTTGCGCGCAGTGGCATACATTTGTATGTCGGCCCAGAACGCTGCCTGTCCCGCTCAGGGGGAGTAGCCTGCCTGCGGTCCGTGGACATTGATGAAGGTGAGGCGGCCGGTGTCCGTGCAGATCTCCAGGGCAGCGGCCTTCCCGGGGACGAGCTCTGTGAAACTGAGCACCTCGTGCTCGGCCACCTACTTTCTGCTGACGGCGGTGAGGAGGACTCCCCCTCTAGAGGAGGAGGTTGACCCCGTCTCTGCCAGTCGGCTGCTGAAGAAGGCGGTGTATCCCTTATCTGCAAGCGCCGCGACCACCTGCATCTCCTGCGCCCGGGTGGCGATCCCTGTTTCCTGGAGCATGATGGCAAAGCCCCCCTCCTGGGGCAGCATGCCGGTGATGAGGTGCTCCTTATCGGTACAGGCCGCCGGCCCTCAGCGTCGTCGGAGTGTGTCTGGAGGGACCGGTCCGGTGGGACGAGGCCGTTGCGTAGGTCTCAGGAGGGGAGCCAGAGGGCTTCGCCCGCCACGTCCTCCTGGAGTCAGCTGTCCCTCACCGGCATCGCCGCGGGGTCCGCCGGGGCCGCCAGGTCCCCGGGGTGTGCCGGGCCCATGGGGTGTGGGGAGCTCGCCCGCAGGGGGGCCCACAGGGGGGCCGGGCCCGCGGGGATGGAACCCTGGTGGGCTCCACTGCCAGCTTCCAGGGCCGCGCTGGCCGCCTCTCCTCCGCCCTCCGGGGCCGCCACGTTGCCGGGCGCCTGGGGGGGGGGGGGCGCTGGGCGTATGGGGCGTGCCACAGAGACCTCCATGCCCGCGCCTGGAGGATGTGGGAGGCTGCCTACTTTATTCGCCAGGGCAACAGCGTGCACCGCGTGCCACGCCAGGTGCTCCAGCATCGTCCCGCTCGTGTAGAACGTGTCCGCTCATAGGGGGCATCTTGTGGGTTCTGTGGCCCCCCTTGCCAGAGGGAGCGGCACCGACTCGCAGATGGAGCTCTCTGGCACTGAGTCGAACGACCCAATGGCCAACGGGACCGTGTGCGGCGCCAGCGCGCAGCCGGAGGCCGACACGTTGAGGGCCCTCGCCGTGGGTGCGGGTCCGAGGCCTCGCACGGTGGCGCGCTGTGCGTTCGCCTGTAGCCACTGTTGCCAGTGTGTGGCGCCAATTCTGCGGTCCGGCTTGCCTCTCGACCACAGGTCGTGGAAGGCCTGGAGCCAGTGGTATACCGTGGTCGGGGCCGCTAGCTGGAGCTCTAGGTCGGCGGGGAGCGCCGCCGCCGACCACACCCCTGTTTTTGCCGTCCTGGCGTTGTCCTTGAGGCGGGCTTGGAGCAGGAGGTCGTGGTGTTCGCCCTCCCGCAGCGCCTTGACCATTACGCGGACGCAGTCCGCCACGCGGAACTGGCGTCAGGCCCCGGAAGGTGATCGGGGTCGCAGACGGCGATGTGCGCGTCCGCCGGGCTGAACATGCAGACCACCCACTTCGGGCTCTGCTGTCAGCGTTGCGCCACCGCGAGCGTGGCTGCCGGGCGGGCGTGCGTGATGGGCCCCGCCTGGAGGTCTGGGACATCTGTGGTCCGGATGGCGTCGCCGTGCGAGGCGGCCCGTAGATGTTCTTCCTGGTCAGAGCTCCAGACCAGTGTGGGGGGGTTGGCCCATCCCGGCTCCTGCCGTTTGCTTGGGGCGCTGATGGTGTGCAGCAGCACTGCCAGGGGCCAGGGATCCGCCGCCATATAGTAGGCCTGGGTGGGCTCCCGCCGCCAATCGACATGGGGCGGGAAGGCCCCTTGCCTGGTGGTGCCATGCCAATCAGTCCATTGGCCTCCAGCTAGCATCTGCGACCGACGACGCCCGGCGTGGCAGTGTAGGATGGCATGATAGCCCGCCGTCTGTATCACCAGCGCTTCCCCTTGTTGGGGCCCGGGAGGGGGTGTTCCGCAGCCCGCGTTCCTGACGCGGGTGCGCTCGCGGAGCGTGGCGTGCCACAGGTGGGGCGCATCGCGCTGCAGCCCTTGTATGCTGCCCACGATCTGCGCCTAGCCGTTGTGGTGGACAAAGGTTTCCTCGCCGTCCGGCAGCAGCGCCGCCGCGACGGCGTACAGCTGCTCCACCCTGAGGGGCGCCTTTTTCGTGTGCGTCGCGGCTGGCTGGCGGGACTGCGCATCCTGGCAGGGGACGTGGAGCAGCAAGCGCGCCCGCCATGCCGCCACGCGCTTCATGGTGACGGCCGCCACCGTGGACGCCTGTGCCGTGCGTTCCGCCGGCCGGTACGGCCTGAGTCCCGTGGTGTCCCGGGCGAGGTGCCTGCAGGCCGCAGTCCAGGCCACCACCCCGCAGTTCCTGCGGTCGCGCTCGGCGCCATCGGCGTTGCTGCTTCCCCTTTGCTGCACCGCAGTGTTCGTTTCGAGTGGGGGTGCCTGCAGCAGTGCCTCCTGGCCCTGCCCTTGCGGGAGGGCAGGCAGGGCTGGCTGCAGGAAGCCCTGTGCGCCCAGGTGCCCCTGGTGCGTGCGGTACGGGTTCTGAGTGTGGTTCTCGAGGGTCGCCCGCGGGAGAAAGAGGAGTTGGTGCAGGTACCAGTGGCCTTGCGCGGTGGACGGGTTGCGGAGCGCCAGCCACTGTCCCACCACGCCTTCCGCGTGGGCTGCCTCGACGCGGCGCTGCAGTCCTAGGCGGCTGAGCTGGTGGGACGTTCCCGTCGGCGGGATATGGGCCTGCAGGTGGAGCACGGCTAGGGGTTCCAGCGCCAGGTCCAGCACCTCGTCGGTGAGCTGTTCCGTTCGGGCCGACGCTCTGTGCAGGACGTGGCGGACCCTGGGTGTGGGGGCCACGAATTGCTCAAGCACCAGCCTCGGTCGGTATCGTGCGCCCCAGGTCGCCATCCATTCCCTGGGGTGGCTCAGTAGGGCCCTCGAGTCATCCCGTGTGAGGGCGTGGCGGAGGGCAAAGGGGGGGACTGTTGGTAGAAGGCGGTGGCACGCCGGGGGCAACCGCATGGGTTGCAGGGCGGTAGCTGCTATACATCTGCACGCCGTGTGGGGCAAGATCGTTTCCCATTCCACAGTCCCTATGTCTTCGGCGTGAAGCAGTGCCTGCCCTTGCACCAGGGGGAAGTACCGGCCCCGGCCTCCGTTTCCTCGCCACTGGACCCAGGCCGCTCCCGCCTGCCAGCTGCGGAGCAGGGCTTCGCCAGGGGTTTAGGGCGGCGGGAAGGCCCCTGTGACAGCCTGGGTGACATGGGCCAGGGCATCCGTGGGCAAGTACCAAAAGTGGGGGGATTCAGGGGTTCCGCAGCGGTTGTGCCTCCTCTACGTCCCAGTTCCATCCTGAGTCGGAGGGGGCTGCCGGGACCGTACCTGTCTGCAGGAAGGGGGGCACCCTCTTTTTGGGGTGTCACTGGAGGGTCCCCGCGAGGCTGAACCGCTCAGCCGCGGGCGCCACCGAGGGACCGCCTTGGGGTCTGCGCCAGGGGAAGTCCTGGTCGGCCGGCCAGGCGAGGAGGTCCCAGGTGATTTTCTCCGCGGTGCCCGTGGGGGTGCCCTCCGGTACCAGGTGCCATATGATGGCGAGTACTGCCCATGTGGAGAAAGGCCACGCCCGTGGCGCGGTGTACACCTGAATGGTCCGCTGCGGGCGCCCGCGCCGCAGTCGGGACGCGTGGAGCACACCTGGGACCATGTCCGCGGCCAGGACTAGCACCATCCCCGCGGGCTCCACCATAATCTCCTCCGCTGGTCCGCCGTGGCGGCCCCGGGTGTGCAGGGCAACTTTCGTCTGGCCCGTGTGGGCGACTCGGTTGACGGCTTCCTGGGTGTTCACGCTGCCCCGCGTTGTCTCATCCTGGATCCAGCCCTGCGCCACACCGTAACGCAGGGCAGCGCGTGTGGCCGCGTGCCCCACTGCGGGCAGTGGCCCGTCGTTGGCGGTGGGCCGTGGGTGTTGCCTGGGGCACCAGCCCTCTCCGGTGCAGTGCCCCCGCTTCCACGCGGGGCAGAAGGATTGCACCCCGCCCGGTAGCGGCGTGGGCCCCGCGGGGGCGCCGCCTGCAGGGGCCTCTGGGACGGGCTCCAGGTCGGAGTCCATGTCCGTGTCCTCCGGAGGGGGGTCCCCGCCGCGGCTTTGAAGTCCCAGCGCCCTGTTGACCTCGTGTGCTGCGTCCAGCGCCAGTAATTGTGGGCGCGTGTTGCGTGGGGCCGTGGGCTCCGCCATTGCTGTGTTGCTGTGCCTGAGAGCAGGGGATGGGCCACACACCTCCTGTGGCTTTCCTGTGCCTGTAGAGTCCCGTTTTGCGGCACGTGCTGTTGGTGTGGCGGGGTGCGGGTTGGAGAGCCTGACGTTGGCTCCGCGTTGTACACTTTTGCGGACTGGTGGCAAACATTGCTCCCTGGGCCCCGCGGGGTGCCTCGCATATGCGCAGGGCGGCCCGAGCGCGAGTGGTGTGCCTGCTGGGACCCGCTGCTCTCGCCGCTGTGAGGGGCGTCTGGCGTCAGGCGCTCCCCCTCCCCTGGCCGCCCGTTTTTTGGGGCTGCCAGCCAGGTCTTGTTGCCCACGTGTGCTCCCCGTGGTGGGTGTTGCGCGGGTTGTTGCCTCCCGGGGGGGGGATCACCCCCCATTGCGAGGGGCGTCCAATGATAGGCGTTTCCCCTGCTCCCGGCGGCTGTCCCGCCCCGATGTGTGAGTGGTGCGGGCGTCCGGACCTGGCACTGGCCCCACAGCGAGCTTGTGCTCTTGCGAGTCGTCGTTGCACGCCGTGGGGATTGCGGGAGGGCGTCCTCGGGGAGGGTGCCGTCGTGAGGGGCGCTCGGGTTGGGGCGCGCATCCTCTCCCGACTGTGCGCCTTGGAAGCGGTTGGTCGGGGAATGCTACCTGCGTGCCCTGCAGGTAGCCCCATTGGCCCGTTGGGCCAATGGCGTGCGTGCCCTGCCCTGGGGGTGGCGAGAGGTTGCACCAGGGGGGGGCGTTGCCCTTATATCCCGGGCGCGGCTGATGTGGGCGTTTCGGCCCACCGGTCCCACAGCGAGCCAGTTTTGTGCGCTGTGGGGATGGCGGGAGGGTGTCCCCTGGGGGGGTGTCCTGTGCCATGGTAGTCGGGGGCCCAGCACTGTCCCTTTGTTGCGTGTGCCCGGCAGGGGTTCCCACCTAGCAGGGGTGGGGGGGGGTCGTCCCGGGGGAAGGCTGACCTCTCACCGTTGTGAGGGGCCTCTAGTGTCAGGCGCTTTTCCTCTCGCGGCCGCCCGTCCTGGGGGCTTGCAGCCAGGCATCGTCGTCCTTGTTTCCAGGGCGCGGGTGGTGCGAGCGTGGGCGCACAGCACCTGCCCCGCAGCGTGAGCTCTTTCGGGCTTGCATTGCGCGCTGTGGGGGCGGCAGGAGGGCGTCTCCGCGGGAGCTGCCGCGTACCATTGTGAGAGGCGCCTGGGGTTAGGGGCTCGCCATCCCCCGGACGCCCGCCCCCAGGGCAGCTGTTCAGGGTCCGCTGCCCACTTGTTGTCTGCGCGGGTGTGCGGGTGTGGGGGCCCGGCACTGTCCCTTTGGCGTGCGTGCCCTGCGGGGGGCCGCGCGCCATGGGGTGGCCGCGGAAGGTCGTCGCGGGGGGGATGACCTCTCGCCATTGTGAGGGGCGTCTGGTGTCAAGCGCTTTCCCCCTCCCAGCTGCCCTCCCCTGGGGGCCGGCAGCCAGGCCCCGTTGCCCGTGTTTCCCGGCCGCGGGTGGCGTGGGGGTGGGGACTCTGCAGCAGCTCCATAGCGTGCGCTCTTGCCAGCTGGCGTGAAGCGCTGCGGGGGTGCCGGGAGGACGTCCCCACGGGGGCTGACCTCTAACAGTTGTGAGGGGCGTCTCGTGTCAGGCGCTTTTCCTCTCCCGGCTGCCCGTCCCTGGGGGCGGGCAGCCGGGCCCCGTTGCCCGTGTTTCACGGGCACGGGTGGTGTTGTCGTGGGAACCCAGCACGGGCCCCACAGCGTGCGCTCTTGCGAGCCGGTGTTGCACGCTGTTGGGGTGCCGGGAGGGCGTCCCCGGGGGGGGGGGGGGCTGCGTCGCGCCGTTGCGAGGGACGTATGGTGTCAGGCGCTGTCCCTCCCCCGGCTGCCCGCCCTCGGGGTGGGCAGTCGAGCCAGGCCCCGTTGCCTGTGATTCCCGGGCGCGGGTGGTGTGGGCGATGGGACCCAGTACCTGTTTCACAGTGTGCGCTCCTGCAAGACCCGTTGCGCGCTGTGGAAGTGGCGGGAGGGCGTCCCCACGGTGGTGCCTCGCGCCGTTGTGAGGGGCGTCTGAGGTCACGCGCTCGTTGTCCACCGGCTGCCCGCTCCTCAGGCGGGCAGTTGGGGTCCGCTGCCCACTTGCTTTGGGCGCGGCTGTGCAGGCGTGGGGGCCCGGCACTGTCCCTTTGGCGTTCGTGCCCTGCGGGGGGCTGCGCGCCGCAGGGGTGATGGAAGGTCGTCCCGGGGGGGGATGACCTCTCACCGTTGTGAGGGGCCTCTGGTGTCAGGCACTTTCCCTCTCCCGGCCGCACATCCCTGCGGGCGGGCAGCCAGGCCCCGTTGCCCGTGTTTCCCGAGCGCGGGTGGTGTTCGCGTGGGGACCCAGCACCGGCCCCACAGCCTGCGCTCTTGCGAGCAGGCGTTGAGCACTGCCGGGATGGCGGGAGGGCGTCTCCGGGGGGGGTGCCTCGTGACGTTGTGAGGGGCTTCTGAGGTCAGGCGCTCATCCTCCCAGGGTTGGGCAGTCGGGGTCCGCTGCCCACGTGCTTTGGGTGGAAGGGGGCTGGATAGGAACGACCCATGCAAGACGCACGAAACGGTCCCCGGATGGATGAGGATCCAGTGGGCGCGCGCCATGGGGTTGCTGGCGGCCGCGTGGGGTATAAACACGGGATGTGGGGAGACGTATCGGGACTGGGCCAGTGGCTGGATGTGGCAAAGGGGAAGGGGACATCGCGGGGCTGCGAATGCAGCAAGATAGGGGAAATAGGACAACACGCGCCAAGCAACAGGCCCGTGGGACTGGGAAACCAGTAGCCATGGGGTGGGGAACCGTGGGCCAACCACGGGGAACCTGGCAAAGTAAAGTCGGGAAAATGCCCTGAAACCCAGGACGGCCGTGAGGTGTCCGCAGGGGTGAGTGCTGACCCTGAGCCCCCCGGGTCAAGGGCCAGAGTACACGTGGGTTCAGGCGTGAGCGGGACCCGGGGGAACTTTGAAACGGTCGCCCCTTGGCCTCCGGCCGCGGATGGACGACACCCAAGTACATCCGGGAGCCGAGTGGGTACTCCAACCCGTGAGGGATGAGCAGTGGTGGAATGTGGCTCAGAGCAATGCTGCGCTGTCGGCGATGCCTATCCCTAAAGGCTGCGCTGAGGGGAGAAGACCAGGGGATTCTTTGGCTGAACACTGAAAGGCGCGCCCGTGAGGGCCGCGGCAGAAGGGAACCCACCACTGGTCATGCCCCAAGGGAACCTGGTACAAGTTCCTGGCCGTGAGGAGAGACGCCAGGGGAACTGATGGTGGAGGACTCCCCTTCCCGCCAGAGGCGGCCACCATTTAATACAAACAAGGGGACGTCAGATCAGGCTGCGGACGTGGCCGTCCTTACTTACTTACTTACTGAACTGGTCAAACGTCTGCGCGCGTCGCGCTCTTGAATTGAAGCTGCGGTTTTGTTGAAAGCCAGCGTCTCTTGTACGTAAAAGAAGTTCTGCGTGTTCTCTTCTTCGTGTGATATGTAGACTCTGAGTTTAGCTTGAGTGCTATCCCTTAACCCTGCCACTTTGCAAACTGTTTGTTCTCTCCAAATGTCAAAATGCAGTAGTATATCTTCAACAACCCTGCAGCACGAAGTAATTGCAAATCAATCCAACTTTACAGTGATGTCCAACATGATAATTCCAAGAGACATGACAAAAACGTGGTCATACTGCGAAGCAGCATGAGCAAATGGAATACAAACACAAATGGTTGTAACGACAAAACAATGCAGACGAAACGATCCAACGGATTTAAGTATTGTGCTGTATAGATGCTGCATGTCAGTGCATGTCACTCTACATGTCAATGTCTGTAAGATGGCTGATGAATGCGCGACTCACAAAAACCCCAGATCATTTGAAATCTTCAGTTAACTATAAAAGCACGAAATCAGGACTTGGCTATAAAACATTAGAATGAGGAGTGAGCCCTGTATTTGGCCCTATCTGTCAATGGGATTGTACTGGCCATTACACCCCCCCGCCCAAAACATGCAACACGCATGCTGAATATTGACCTAATGGACAGTGCTAGCAAAATAGACACTCAGTAAATAAATTCGCGTCGCACGTAAGGGGAGAAAAAACCTTGCAAGGGTAAAAAAACACCAGCGCATAACATGCAATTTATATACACATATTTGTGGGCAGGACTGTCAGTGGCAACAAAGGCCAGTGGAATTGCCGTCGCATTTTTGAAGACACGCAGTGCAGTGCAGTGCCGTGCAGTGCCGTGCAGTGTCACTGACTGAGGAAGGTTAGCACAGACTGAGCAAGGTTAGCGCAGACTGAGCATGGATACAGACTGAGCACTGCAGCTACCCTGAGAGGGGGGGGGGGGCTGCAGAGACTGACTCTCAGTTTGGGAGGCTTGCAGACACTGAATGTAACGTTGGAGGGACTGCAGGCACTGAACTCAATTCTCAGAGGGAGGGGGTTCACCTGTCACGGAACGCCAGGCCGGGGGGGCTGTCTGTCACTGAACCTCAGTCTTGGGGGCTTGTCTGTCACTGAGTATCCGCGCTGGGGGGGCTATCCGTCACTAAAGTTCAGCCTGGGGGGGCTCCTGACCTTTAATTTAAGGGTGGGGGGTGCTGACACTGAATTACCGGCTGGGGGGCTGCCTGCGACTGGCTGGGGGGGGGGTTGCCTGTGACTGGCTCGGGAGGGGGGGGCTGCCCACACGCGTAACTCCCGTGACTGCTGATCGCTGATCGCTGGTCGCTGCTCACGGTAGAACCCCTCGTCGTGCCTACGTCAGGGCGTGTCCTTTGCCCACTGTTGAGCTGGCAGCCTTGCCAACTTTAGAGGTGTCCTCTCACCTACTTTAGAGCCTGCCGCCCTGCCTACTTTAGAGTTGAGGGTACGAGTAGGAGGGTTAGGCGTGTTCCGAACCGGTCTGACTGACTCGACATTTCGGCTGACTTCGGCGCTCCCTTTGGCTGAATTCGGCGTGGCTACGGCGTTTGCTCTGGCACTTCCTGAAATGCCGAGAAGGCATGGGAGAAGGCTCGGGAGGGAAATGACGTGCCTGATTGTGAGAAGGATGGAGGGAAGTAGAGGGGAAGAATGGAAGGACTATTGGGTGTGACTTCCTGGTAGGACCTTCGACCCTTCGAGGGAAGTCTAACCGTTCATCCTCCTCCGAGTAGAAGGCCACATACCCTTGCGGGTGGGCCTAGCCTCCTTGGTTCCCTGACCACTTGCTAATTGTTTACAACGCGGCCATAGGGCCCACAACCTGCTCGGGGAGGCCTAATGCATTGTCAACCCCATATGCCCTAAGGCCTCATACCCCAAAGGGAGGGCCTAAAAGCACCTGGGTGTTTGAGTGTGCTATTGTCGGAGATGGATGACGGCTATGCTAGGCTTGACATGGTGCTAAGGCCCATGACCCGCAAGGAGGCCTAAGTACACGTCTCTTCTGCGCATTAGGGCCACGAACTCCTCGAGGGGGCCTAAATGCGTCATCGGTTCCCGCAAGCATTTCAGGTTCTCTGTTTTTTGTTCTTTTACCATCCTGACTCTTTCATGCTATACCACGCTAAACCATCTTAACGGTGCATGTCCTCTATGGACAATCCCATGTCCCCCGCAAGGAGAGAGTAACATAGCAGGACCGCACGGTGCATGTCGTGGGAACCGGTGGACGGGGAAGGGGGGGACATATGCCGAATACACGCCGTGAGTGAAAGGGCTTTCATCTCGGCGAAGGACACATTCACTTTGTGCCTTTTGTTGTACTTGACCCACTCGTCAGTGAGATGGTGTACGAAGCTGGTGGCGGGTTCCCACTGTTCCTTGGCATGTCCTTTATAATTGACCCTCCACTTCATCACCTTGTTCCGCCCTCTACCGAACTCTTGGTGTCCGGTGACGCCACCGGGGACGCCCTCCCGCCAGCCCCAGAGAGCGCAACGCCAGCTCGCAAGAGCGCACGCGGTGGGGTCGGTGCTGGGTTCCCACGCCCACACCAGCCGCGCCCGGGAAACAGGGGCAACGGGGCCTGGCTGCCCGCCTCCAGGGACCGGCTGCCGGGAAAGGCAAAGCGCCTGACACCAGACGCCCCTCACAACGGTGAGAAGTCATCCCCCCCAGGAAAAATTCCCGCCACCCCCGCAGCGCACAGCACCCCGCAGGGCACAAATTGTAAAGGGACAGTGCCGGGCCCCCACGCCCGCACACCCGTGTAGGCCTGAAGAACGTTAAGCGGGCCCACCTCCGGTGGCGGCTTTGTATACCCAGGGCCCACCCAGTCAACCCACCTCACACCTGCCTCCTCCACAGACTGGCGGCCATCAACGGTCATAGAGGCGTGTGCCCTGCATTAAAGGGCGCACATCCGAGGAGGCGACGGCGTGGCCGGCACGCCGCGCGACTCGCCCGCCGCACCGCAGCAGCGGGCGCCCTGTTCCAGCAGGCGCTCTTCTGTGGTGCCCGCCTCGGCGCGTTGGCAGCCACTGCGAGCCCAGGACGGCACATGACATGCGGGTACAGTGACCCGCCCCGGGCACAATTTGCCCCCCCCCCCCAGCCAGCGCCAGCGCCCCCGGGCAGCCGCGGCCTGGGAAAGGGCCAGAGCCCACCAGTACGGTGCTCAATGCGCTGAGGCAATGGCACCTACCTCGCGCTGCGCTGCCCCCTCCCCCCACAGCCAGCCCCCCGCGAACCCCCCCCCGGAACGGGCGGCGCAGCCGCGCTGGTCAGCCCGGCCGCGGCGAACAATATGTGACGGAACCGCGGGGAGAGCTGGCGGTTTGAAGCGAGCCCCAGAGCGGGTGCAACCCCCCAACAGGAGGCGGTGTGGCCCCGCGGGTCAGTGGTTCGAGGTCAAACCGCCCGGCATAGCCCGTAAATACACATAATAGCGCGACGCACGCTGCCGAACACTAGAGGCACTGAGCGCGCATACCCAACGGCAGGGCCCGGAGGTACACACCCGCCCGGACGGCGTCAAAGGGTCTGGGCGTCGCGGTGGCGGCCTTGGGGCACGTGGTGTGAGGTAGCCACACGCGTACAACACACACGAGAGCTCCCACAAACTACCCACGGACATACAACAAACGCCATGTCATGAACAAGGGATGCCTGGTACGTGCACGTCATCAGCTTGCACAGATTATATCCCTGCCATTTATACACATCGCCGATCGATGCTACTGATGGCAGAATGATAAAGCCCTCAAGAACTCAAGCTGATTGGAACTCGTGCACATCAAAGTCTTGTCACGGAATTTGGGCGATGTTCTGTGCTAGAGGAAGCAAAAGTTGTAACGAGGTTGCTGTAGGTGAACCTGCAGCAGGATCATTGTCGGAGCTTTGCAACGCCACCTGCTGGCCAACCAGTGGGATCGGTCTAATGCCAGCCCTATGCGATGTGTATGTATCAAGTAATGTAAGTGTATAAGCAATGAACCTCAGTATTTGTATAACGTAAAACCCCGGCCAACAACCAGGGAGGGCCGGGGGAACGGGTAACAGCCCTGGACCCCCCAACGGCAGCCCCAATGCTGAGCGCACCACCAGATGGGGCATGTCAGCGGCGTAAACATTGCGCTGAGTAACTAACGTAATAAATAGTGCTTACTGCCGTAACTAATGCTGAACGGGTAAGTGGCCTCCCGCAACCCCAGCTAAGTGCGCCACCCCCAGAGCTGGACCCCACCGGCCGTGCTGAGGTGAGCCCAACGATGGGTATGACAGGCTAGACTTTACGTTGATTCGGGCCCCGCGTCGTTTGACGTCATCCTGACGCCATCCTGACACTAAATTGTCCTGACGCCTTCCTGACGCCTTCCTGACACATCCTGACGCATCCTGACGTGCTCCTGACGCCTACACCACTACCCTGACACACCTCAGACGCCTGCCTGACGCCATCCTGACACATCCTGACGCCATCCTGGCGCCATCCTGACGCCGCCCTGACGCACCCTGACGCCTTCCTGACGCAATTTGAGAATCTTGACGTTCCCTGACGCCATCCTAACGCCATCCTGACGCTTTCCTCACACTTTCCTGACGCCATCCTGACGCCATCCTGACGCTACCCTGACGCTTCGTGACGCATACGTGAACAATTCGTGACGCCATCCTGACGCCTTCCTGACGCCACCCAGACGCATCCTGACGACATCCTGACGCACCCTGCCCCTCATCTAGGTCGGGGCCCAAACCTAACACTTGGGTGTAACCCCAACCCTAACCCTAGTTCAATTGTTGCAAAAATCATTGATTTCGGTGAAAAAATCATCTTTTTGCCAACCAAGGAACCTATTCTATTTCTAAAGCTTATCCATCATGTTGCTATATTCAGACCATGCTTTTGCCAATGCAAAATAGGTTTCAATCTACATTCCATACGTCGTCATTTTATCCTTTTCTTTGGGCGCCCCGGATCTTACCAATGCAAAAACAGTTTGAACATACAATCTACCTCTGCCACCGCAGAGGGAAAAATTTCCAATTGTACATTCTATACCCAAGCTATTCGGAAGCTTTCAAACATGTTGTTTTTGCAGCCCACACTTTTGCCAGTGCAAAAAAGGTTTAGGGTTGGTATCAGCTGGTTCTGAGCTTTTTATTTTATGTTTGTATTTGCCACTCCGCGATTTGAATGGTTCAAAACCATGCTGACCCTACTTCGCGAATGGGAAAGTTATCCAATCAAACATTCCATGCCAATTCTATTTCTGATCCCTTTCAAACATGTTGTTTTTACAGCCCATGCTTTTTGACAAAGCACCGCTGCTTTCACCTTACATTCCATGCCGCGTCTACTTATGGTTTTTCTGCCTTCTACTTAAGTTTGGAACCATTTTTACTGAATAATCAGGAAAACCATTCATTGGCCATGCCCATCCTGATTCTACCCCTTTCAAACGTGTGGTTCTTGCATCCCATGCTTTTGTCAATGTACAAAGCTTTCTACTTGCAATCCATGCCTCATCAATTGATGTTTTTTGTGCGCCCCAGCTTTATCAACCAGAAAAGAGTTCGAACATGCATGCCATGCTTATAGTCATGCAATACACTCTGAGCACTGGCATCAAACAAAAAAAATACAACATGTGCAACACACCTACTGCAGAAAAACTGTCAAGGATCACTGAAAATGGGCTGAGAGATTGTGCTCCTTCAGAATTTTTAGCACAGCGTTCAAAAAACTGGATTCCTGGCACACACACTGGCACAATGCAAATCAGCATGGCATTCCCATTGTCACATTCTCAGTCTGCTCACCGCCAAAGTGTCAATTGAATCTGGAAAAATGTTGGCACCAACATTGACAGTAATGATCTCTCCAACAATAACTGGGGGAGAGCCCAAATGTGTACAGACCAAGACTCGCGAAACATCTGGATGGTGCACAGCAAAGGAGCAGGTGGCAGTAAACAGCAGCGCATCTGTACTGTACAACAACGGCAACAGGGTGAGCAGGGACTGGAAAAGGTTCTGGATGAGCCTGAGCCACTTGAAATTTTGGATAAACAACGGAAGCACCCCTAGTGGGGAGAATGCAGGTTTGAATAAGAATCATAACTTCTTCACACCATGGCCTTCACACAACACAGTGGTGTGTTTGGACAGTAGGAGGCAATTGTGTTGTGAGCATATGGAAGGGGCTGGGGCAGGGGTTCACAGGTGTTGCGGTCGGTGGACGGGCCTGTGGTCCTGTGTGTCAGCAAATCAGTCGGACTTTCGAACGATTCCGTGCTTGCGGGGCTTTGCGGTCCAGTGTGTCGCACATCGAGTCAACTCGGGAGACAAAAGCAACGGAGTACTGCCTTCCACAGCATTGAAATCCGGCGAGTCAATGATAGTGGTTGCTCACTCCGCTCATCTTCTCATTCACTCTATTGCGATCTCGGCTTTGCCACCCTGTGCATCAGAAACCATTGGTGTGGTGTGGTGCTGTGGTGTGGTGCTGTGGTGTGGTGTCGTGTGGTGGTGTGGTGTGCTGTGCTGTGGTTTGGCGAACAAAGTAATGACACTCACAGCACGCGCCGACACTCACATGACACTCAGAGCACGCGCGAACACTCAAATGACACTCACCGCACATGCCGACACTCAGACACTCAAATGACACTCACAGAACGCGCCGACACTCAAGTGACACTGACAGCACGCGCCGACACTCAAATGACACTCACAGCACGCGCCAACACTCAAATGACACTCACAGCACGCGCCGACACTCAAGTGACACTCACAGCACGTGCCGACACTCACATGAAAGTCACAGCACGCGCAAACACTCAAATGACACTCACAACACGCGCCGACAGTTAATTGACACTCACGACACGCGCCGACACACAAATGACACTCACAGCACGCGCGAACATGCAAATGACACTCACAGCACGCGGAAACACTCAACTAACATTCAGAGCAAGCAGCAGCAGCAGCAGCAGCAAGCTGTAGCACCACCACCAGCAAGCAGCAGCAGCACCATAAACAAGCAGCAGCAGCACCAGCCGCAGCAGCAAGCTGGAGCGGCAACACCGGCAGCAAGCAGCAGCAGAACCAGCAGCAGATTTCACACACACGGCGGCAGCGGCAGCTTCAGCAGCAGCAGCGGCAAGCAGACCTCCGATTTCTGCTTCGTCTTCTTTCCTTTTTCTTCTCTTTCTTCTCTTCTCTCCTTCTTCCCCTAGTGCTTCTTCTTCGTCTTCTTCGTCACCTTCTTTCTCTCTTCATATTCCTCCCGACTGTTCTTCTTCTCCTTCTTCTTCACTTGCTTCTTGTGTCGCCCTGCACACGCAGAACAGACAGAAAAATTCAACCACTAATCTTAATCAAACAGAACAAACACAAAATGAAACTGAACAGTTGTAAGTTGCATACCTGTAAACCATTTTTTCTTCTTCATATCGGGATTGCGGATGGGGTTCGGGGTTACGCCTGTCCTTCCTCGCTGCCCCTCAGTGCTAGGTATTCACTTAAAACATCATTATGTCAGAAAGCAAAGATATTTTTCTGTTGAAAAACAATTTTTGGCATTTCCTTCCTTAAAGCCTTCTCAAAAATGTTCAAAACATCTTACTAGGTTTGTACCTAATACAGCATTTTATCTTTTATGTGTAACCTTTATCTGGTAAGTATCAATCCCAAAGGCCTGCTTGGGCCCCAGAGATGCCCTCAGGTCCTGGTGGCGTCATCCTGACGCCATCCTGACGCTATGCTGACGCTTTCCTGACGCCATCCTGACGCCATCATGATATTCTCACGCCATCCTGACGCCATCCTGACGCTAGCCTGATGCTTCCTGACGCCATCCTGATGCTATTCCGCCCTTTTTCTCGCGCAATCCTGACGCATCCTGACGCAACCTGACGCCATCCTGACGCCAAACTACCCATCATCCTTACAGCATCCCGACGGCGATCCTGACGCATCCTGACACCATCCTGACGCCATTCTGACGCCATCCTGACGCCATCCTGATGCCATCCTGACGTCCTCCTGACGCTATCCTGACGCCATCCTGACGGTATCTTGACGTCTCTACGTCGCAGAGCCCGAATCAAGTGCTGGCAGCCACACCTCAGTACACTCCGCGGGCTTAAAAGGCCCAAGGGGGCCCTAAATTCTGTAACGTTCGGGAGTTAAGCCCCGGCGGGATTTAGGGTTGTTCTGGCTAACAGGACTCACGTTGAGACCCTGCTACTGCTACCCCGGAGTAATGACCTCGGGTGGTGCCTGCCTACCACACGTGCTGCTACTCGGGTGTAGGAGGCTGCAGAGGGCACCCCCCGTAGGTCAGCCCACAAGGGAGCCGGGCGTTAGTACAGTCAGCAGACCGGAAAACCCAGCCCAGTGCGCCACGACAAGGGGTGACTGATGCAGGGAGCGCCGCGGGGAGGCTCCAGCGACAGCCGCCAGGGGGGCGGGACCCCGGGTCCCCCCATCCGGCTAGCCGCGCTGCTGCTGGCCACAACCCCTTGCGGGCAGGGGCAGAGGGCACCCCCGTAGGACTGCCCACAAGAGGGCGGGGCGTTAGTACCGTCACAAGACCAGAAAGCCCAGCCCAGGGTGCTGCACAAGGGGGTGCCGGATGCAAGGAGCGCGGTGGTGGAGACCACAGCAACGGCCGCCAGAGGGCCGGGCCCCAGCCCCCGCCCCCACCTGGTGGGCCGCGCTGCTGTGGACGGTGAACCCCCTCAACTCGGAAGGGGTAGAGGGCACCCCCCTGTAGGTCAGCCCACAAGTGGGCGGGGCGTTAGTACTGTGAACTGACCGGAAAACGCAGCCCAGGGCGCTACGACGAGGGGAGCCTGATGCAGGGAGCGCCACAGGGGAGGCCCCAGCAGCGGCCGCCGGAGGGGCAGCACGCTGAATCCCCCCTGCCAGCGGGCCGCGCTGCTGCGGGCCAAAACCTCCCGCAGGCAGGGGCAGAAGGCACCCCCGTAGGTCTGCCCACAAGGAGGCAGGGGGTTAGTACGGTCAGCAGACCGGAACGTCAAGCCCAGGGCACTACAGAGGAGGGTGCCGGATGCACAGGGCGCCGAAGGGTAGGACTCGGCGACGGGCGCCAGAAGGGCGGGGCCCAGTCCCCCCCCACCTGATGCACTGCGCTTCAGAGGACCGTGCCCCCCCGCCGCGTGGAAGGGGCAGCGGACACCCCCGTTGGTTAGCCCACAAGGCGGCGGGGCGTTAGTGCGGTCAGCAGACCAGAAAGCCCAGCCGAGGGCGCTACGACGGGGGATGCTTGATGCAGGGAGCGCCGCGGGGGAGGCCCCGGCAACGGCCGCCCGAGGGGCGGGACCATGGGTCCCCCCAGGTGGCGAGCTGCGCAGCTGCGAGCCACAGTCTCCGGCAGGCAGGGGCAGAGGGCACCCCCGTAGGACTACCAACAAGGGGGCGGGGCGTTAGTAGTGTCAGGAGACCGGAAAACCCAGCCCAGGGCGCTACATCGGGGGGTGCCCGATGCAGGGAGCGCCGCGGGGGAGGCCCCGGCAGCGGCCGCCAGAGGGGCAGTACCCCTAGTACCCCACCCGGCAGGCTGCGCCGCTGCGGGCCACAACCTCCCGCAGGCAGGGGCAGAGGGCACCCCCGTAGGACTGCCCACAAGGGGGCGGGGCGTTAGTACAGTCAGCAGACCAGAAAACCAAGCCCAGAGCGCTGCGTCGGGGGGTGCCCGATGCAAGGAGCGCCGCGGGGGAAGCCCCGGCAACGGCCGCCAGAGGGGCGGGACCCCGAGTGCCCCAACTGGCGAGCCGCGCTGCTGCAGACCACCGTCCCCTGCGGGAAGGGGCAGAGTGCACCCCCCTAGGTCAACATGCAAGGGGGCGAGGCGTTAGTACTGTCAACAGACCGGAAAACCCAGCGCAGGGCGCTGCGGAGGGGGGTACCAGATGCAGGGAGATCCGCGGGGCAACACGGATGACCTCCCTCCCGCTCCGGCGTGCACGCGCCAGCCGTGACCAGGGCGTGAGGCCTGCCTGGTGCCCAACACCCCGCCCCGGCGAGCGCTGTGCAGCATCAGCCCAGGCGTCTCCGCCGCCAGGTAGCCCCCCCCTTGCCCCGGGGAGCGCGAACCAGTCGCAGCCAGGGCGCCCGTCGGTCGACTGTCCTCCCCCTTCCCCGGCGTGCGCGCACCAGCCGCTACCAGGGCGTCCCCCCCAAACCCTGGCTGGCGCGGTGTGGCGTCAGCTGGGAGGTCTCCAGCCCCCCCCCCAAGGCCCGGAGTGGATGAGCCGGCCGCGGCTGAGGCACCGTGCCGGTCAGGTGTCCACCCTCCCGCCCCGGCGTGTGCGCACCGGCCACTACCGGGGCCTGCAGCCGACCGGGGGGCAACCCCCCCCCGCCCCGGCAAGAGCAGACAGGCATCGGCCGGAACGGTTCCGCTGACAGGTAGTTCCTCCTCCACCCCGGTGTGCGCGGACCAGCCACAGCTGGGGCGCCTCGCCCGTCTAGTGTCCTCCCTCCCGCCCCGCCGCGCGCGCAGCAGCCACGACCGGGGTGTACAGCCTACCCTGCCCAGCGGGGGGAGACAGGTTTCTCGGTAGCGTTAGGGTGCGGGGCGCGGCGCCCAGCCTGGATCTCTGCGTCGCAGGCACCATGGCATAATTCCGCTCCCTATCCCTGGCTGAGCAGCGGCTCCACCTCGAGGCCCACCTGCAGCAAGTGGGCCGCGTGAATCGTGTGGCCCTTGTGGAGGGGGCTCTTCTGGCCACGATTCAGCACGTGGCCAGCGAGCCCCGGCAGTCCGCCCAGAGGGCGGGCAGCCGGGGGAGGGGGAGCGCCTGACCCCAGACGCCCCTCACAACGGCAGACGGCAACCTCCCCGGGGACACCCTACCGCCACCCCCACGGCGCGCAACGCCGGCCCGCAAGGGCGCGCGCCGTGGGGCCGGTGCCGGGTCCCCACGCCCGCACCGACCGCACCTGGGACACACGGGTCGCGGGACCCTGGCTGCCCGCTCCAGAGGACGGGCGGCCAGGGGAGGGACAGCGCCTGACACCAGACGCCCCTCACAACGTGGCAGGCCACCCCCCCCGGGGACGGCGCCGCACCACCCCCGCGGCACGCAGCCCCCACAGGGCATGCAGGCCAAGGGGACAGTGTTGGGCCCCCACACCCACACACTCGCGCCCACAGCACGTGGGTGGCGGACCCCAACAGCCAGCCCAGTGGGCGGGCAGTCTGGGGAGGGACAGCGCCTGACCTCAGACGGCCCTCACAATGGTGGAAGGCCCCCCCCCCAGGGACGCCCTTCCGCCACCCCCACAGCCAGCAACGCCGGCCCGCAAGGGCGCAAGCTGTGGGGCCTGTGCTGGGTCCCCACGCCCGCACCGACCGCACCTGGGACACACGGGTCGCGGAACCCTGGCTGCCCGCTCGAGAGGACGGGCGGCCGGCGGAGGGACAGCGCCAGACACCAGACGCCCCTCACAACGGTGGCAGGCCACCCCCCCCGGGGACGGCCCCCCACCACCCCCGCGGCACGCAGCCCCCACAGGGCATGCAGACCAATGGGACAGTGTTGGGCCCCCACACCCACACACCCGCGCCCACAGCACGTGGGCAGCGGACCCCAACAGCCCGCCCAGTAGGCGGGCGGTCAGGGGGAGGGACAGCGCCTGACCTCAGACGCCCCTCACAATGGTGGAAGGCACCCCCCCCGGGGACGCCCTTCCGCCACCACCACAGCGAGCAACGCCGACCCGCAAGGGCGCACGCTGTGGGGCCGGTGCTGGGTCCCCACGCCCGCACCGACCGCACCCGGGACACACGGGTCGCGGAACCCCGGCTGCCCGCTCCAGAGGACCGGCGGCCGGGGGAGGGACAGCGCCTGACACCAGACGCCCCTCACAAAGGTGGCAGGCCACCCCCCACTGGGACGGCCCCCCACCACCCCCGAGGCACGCAGCCCCCACAGGGCATGCAGGCCAAGTAGACAGTGTCCGGCCCCCACACCCACACACCCGCGCCCACAGCACGTGGGTGGCGGACCCCAACAGCCCGCCCACTGGGCGGGCAGTAAGGGGAGGGACAGCGCCTGACCTCAGACGCCCCTCGGAATGGTGGAAGACACCCCTCCCAGGCACGCCCTTCCGCCACCCCAACAGCGAGCAACGCCGGCCCGCAAGGGCGCACGCTGTGGGGCCAGTGCTGGGTCCCCACGCCCGCACCGACCGCACCCTGGACACACCGGTCGCGGAACCCTGGCTGCCCGCTCCAGAGGACGGGCGGCCGGGGGAGGGACAGCGCCTGACACCAGACGCCCCTCACAACGTGGCAGGCCACCCCCCCCGGGGACGGCGCCGCACCACCCCCGCGGCACGCAGCCCCCACAGGGCATGCAGGCCAAGGGGACAGTGTTGGGCCCCCACACCCACACACTCGCGCCCACAGCACGTGGGTGGCGGACCCCAACAGCCAGCCCAGTGGGCGGGCAGTCTGGGGAGGGACAGCGCCTGACCTCAGACGGCCCTCACAATGGTGGAAGGCCCCCCCCCCAGGGACGCCCTTCCGCCACCCCCACAGCCAGCAACGCCGGCCCGCAAGGGCGCAAGCTGTGGGGCCTGTGCTGGGTCCCCACGCCCGCACCGACCGCACCTGGGACACACGGGTCGCGGAACCCTGGCTGCCCGCTCGAGAGGACGGGCGGCCGGGGGAGGGACAGCGCCAGACACCAGACGCCCCTCACAACGGTGGCAGGCCACCCCCCCCGGGGACGGCCCCCCACCACCCCCGCGGCACGCAGCCCCCACAGGGCATGCAGACCAATGGGACAGTGTTGGGCCCCCACACCCACACACCCGCGCCCACAGCACGTGGGCAGCGGACCCCAACAGCCCGCCCAGTAGGCGGGCAGTCAGGGGGAGGGACAGCGCCTGACCTCAGACGCCCCTCACAATGGTGGAAGGCACCCCCCCCAGGGACGCCCTTCCGCCACCACCACAGCGAGCAACGCCGACCCGCAGGGGCGCACGCTGTGGGGCCGGTGCTGGGTCCCCACGCCCGCACCGACCGCACCCGGGACACACGGGTCGCGGAACCCCGGCTGCCCGCTCCAGAGGACCGGCGGCCGGGGGAGGGACAGCGCCTGACACCAGACGCCCCTCACAAAGGTGGCAGGCCACCCCCCACTGGGACGGCCCCCCACCAGCCCCGAGGCACGCAGCCCCCACAGGGCATGCAGGCCAAGTAGACAGTGTCCGGCCCCCACACCCACACACCCGCGCCCACAGCACGTGGGTGGCGGACCCCAACAGCCCGCCCACTGGGCGGGCAGTAAGGGGAGGGACAGCGCCTGACCTCAGACGCCCCTCGGAATGGTGGAAGACACCCCTCCCAGGCACGCCCTTCCGCCACCCCAACAGCGAGCAACGCCGGCCCGCAAGGGCGCACGCTGTGGGGCCAGTGCTGGGTCCCCACGCCCGCACCGACCGCACCCTGGACACACCGGTCGCGGAACCCTGGCTGCCCGCTCCAGAGGACGGGCGGCCGGGGGAGGGACAGCGCCTGACACCAGACGCCCCTCACAACGGTCGCAGGCCACCCCCCCGGGGACGGCCCCCCACCACCTCCGCGGCACGCAGCGCCCACAGGGCATGCAGGCCAAGGGGACAGTGTTGGGCTCCCACACCCACACACCCGTGCCCACAGCACGTGGGTGGCGGACCCCAACAGCCAGCCCAGTGGGCGGGCAGTCGGGGGAGGGACAGTGCCTGACCTCAGACGCCCCTCACAATGGTGGAAGGCACCCCCCCCGTGGATGACCTTCCGCCACCCCCACTGCGAGCGACCCCGGCCCGCAAGGGCGCACGCTGTGGGGCGGGTGCAGGGTCCCCACGCCCGCACCGACCGCACCCGGGACACACGGGTCGCGGAACCCTGGCTGCCCGCTCCAGAGGACGGGCGGTCGGAGGAGGGACAGCGCCTGACACCAGACGCCCCTCACAAAGGTGGCAGGCCAGCCCCCCCGGGGACGGCCCCCCACCACCCCCGCGGCACGCAGCTTCCACAGGGCATGCAGACCAAGGGGACAGTGTTGGGCCCCCACACCCACACACCCGCGCCCACAGCACGTGGGTGGCGGACCCCAACAGCCCGCCCAGTGGGCGGGCATACTGAGGAGGGACAGCGCCTGACCTCAGACGCCCCTCACAATGGTAGAAGGCACCCCCCCCGGGGACGCCCCTCCGCCACCCCCACAGCGAGCAACGCCGGCCCGCAGTGGCGCACGCTCTGGGGCCGGTGCTGGGTCCTCACGCCCGCACCAACAGCACCCGGGACACACGGGTCGCGGAACCCTGGCTGCCCGCTCCAGAGGACGGGCAGCCGGGGGAGGGACAGCACCTGACACCAGACGCCCCTCACAATGGTCGAGGGCACCCCCCCTGGGGACGCCCTTCCGCCACCCCCACAGCGAGCAACGCCGGCCCGCAAGGGCGCGCGCTGTGGGGCCGGTGCTGGGTCCCCACGCCCGCACCGACCGCGCCCGGGACACGCGGGTCGCGGAACCCCGGCCGCCCGCCCCAGAGGACAAATGGAGACCCACACACGCCCACCATCGCGCGCACCCCCGGGCCCCGCGACACGGGCCTCCCCCACCCGCCCGAACACCAGCACACGCCCGCCACACACCCACCCGCCGGACACCCCTCACCACCCCCCACACTCAACGACCCACACACACCCGCCGAGAGGAGCCCCGCGCCCCGCGGCACGCCCACCCCACCCAATGGCCCGCCCACGCCCCCTGCACACATCCCAGAAGACCCAGGCCCACCCCCCCCGGCCCCTGAATGCAGCCCACGCGAACTGTTCCCACCCGCGGACGCCAACCCACACAACCTCGCACATTGCAGGAGCCGGGCCCAGCCAAGCCCAGAAGGAGAAGACCACAGCACCGCGCCTCCCTCCCCCGCCGCTGCCGACCAGATCAGCCCGCCGGGCCGCCAGGTCACGACCGGGCCCCCCCAGCCGCCCGCCGCCAACCTACAGCCCGAGGACATGCCCTCCATCCTCCCCGCCGTGGCCGCAGCAGAAGCCGCCGCCCGCAAGCCCGCCCGCATCACAGCCCAACCCGCGTCCACCACCTCCTCCTCATCCTCAGCCTCGTCCACCCCCTCCACCTCATCCTCCGGCCCCCCCCTCCCCGCCGCCCTCATCCTCAAGGCCACGGCAAAAGCCAAAGCCGCGGCCGCACGCACCGACCCCCCAACCCCCACACAGGCGACTCGGGCACCCCGGCAACGCACCGGGACGACCCCCGAACCGACATCGGCGCCCTCACACCTCCGGACAGAGGTACTCCTCAACCTGGAACCGGACCCCAACCCCAAACCCGTCCTTGCCGTCGCGCGATCACAGCAGAAGAAAAATAAAAAGCCAGGAAAACGACGCACCGCCAGAAGAAATAAAGCGAAAAATCGTCTTTTCCGACCTCAGAAACCCCCCCAACAATTTTACGCCGCTGTTTGGCGAGGTCGCAAAATTTAGGACACTCACCAAAAAAGACGAACAATAGAGTCGCGACGGCGAAGAAGCTGAGCGTTGCTTGCCCCAAACCACCTAGCAAAGTGCGTGCCCTAGGCGCTAGGGACTTGTGCGCGCCCCAAAACAAACCACACATATACAACAACAACGCCACCGGCCGCCGACAAGCAAGTATGTTATGTGCCGCGCACCGCTAGAAACCAACGAAACAAGCACAACGCGGTAAGAGGTAGACAAGGAGAATAAATAGGTAACGAACCGCACCACGGTGGAGATATACCACAAGTACACGACCAAGCAATACAAGCCCGCTCACGTAGGGAATACGACGACGCCGTAACACGCGAAGGGGATCACAACAAAAGGAAAAAGAGGCCGCACATGTACCCAAGTATGTTGCATGTCGTGCATGAAAAATACACACAAGCAACAACAACGCCACCGGCCGCCGAAAAGCAAGTATGTTATATGCCATATGTGGTATGCATAACGCCGTAACAAGCGCAAAACAAGGAAGTTACGTGTCAAGCAACGCCAAAGTGCGCCGCCACGAAAAGCGCAACGAAAACCGCACCGGCAAGGAAAACCAACAAGAGGTAGCACCGAAGGAATGCCTATGCTCACCCCCGCTCACATAGGGAAAGAAAGGTATGCCCGCACGCGCGTGCCCGGAACGCCGCAAGGCCATCACCGCCACGGACGACCAACATGGTATGAAGGGACAAACAAGGGGGAACAAAAAAACCACCGAGGTAAAGCACAACACAAAAAAAAAAAAAAAAGGGGAAAAAAAAAAGAAGAAAAAAAAAAAAACTAAACATACACACGTGACTAGTCGGGTCCAAGTATGTTGCATGCCACGCTACGCTACGCAACGGACACGAGACGAGAACGGCAACAACGCCAACAAAAGTAAAAGGTGACCACGAAGCGTAACCGAGACGTGCCGACCGCCCACCCGCACGCCCGCTTATGTAGGAGGCGAAAGGGAGCGAAAGGGGACAAAAGGTATGCCGCCGCATGCACACGACCAGTAGGCAAGCCACACACCGCCACCAAGAACGCCAAGTATGTTACCATGTCGTGCCACGTCGCCAACCGCGGAGTTGCGTTGGTTAGAACACACAAATAGCCAGGGAGGGGGACACGGGGAGCATACACACAAATAGCATAGCGCCGACGTGTGCCGGGTCCCAACAAACACACGTGCATGCACCCATGTTCTCCTCCCCTCACAGGTCCCGAGGAGAAGCGTATGCTCGTGTCTGCGTCGTCCGGGCGCTAAAGTAGGGTTGTCTTAGACGCTTAGGCAAGTATTGCGTCGTACCGTCGTCACACATAAGCGAACGCCCGGCAAGGCGGGAGGACTAGGACACGTTAAGGTAGTGGGGAAAGAAGCAGGTATGTTGCATGTCACGCCGCGCACGCGGAACGGGCAACGAGTAAAGGTAGCGGCCAAAGGGGTGCGGAGACAAGACGGGAGCAAGTGGGGCGATAAACCTACGCGCAAGCCGGTCGCACACGCATGTCGCATGACGAACCAGCCAGCTCGAGGTGCCGTGTCGCGACAAAACCGCCGCCGCCGCACGCCCGTTTACGCCCCCTCCTCTCTCTACGCAGGTTCAAATGAGGAAGCCCGCGCCGACAAGGAAAAAGACAGAGACACACAACAAAGCGGAGGCAGGGAAAAAGTGCATGCCAGGGAGAGGGGTAGAGGAAAGGGTAAAGAGCAACGAAGCCGCGAAAAGAACGAGGGGTAGCCAGCGAACGAGCAAGGGGCGCACACAGGGGAGGGGACACGGCGGGCACACGGCGAGCACAACACCGCACCGAGACACCGGAGAGGGGAGCACCGGAGGACCAAGGGAAGAGCAGCACCACGCACCACGACACGCACGGCACAGACACCACACACACCGCACACACCCAACGAACCCCGGCAACCCACCCAGCAGTGGGCGGGCAGATGGGAGAGGGACAGCGCCTGACCCCAAGCGCCCCTCACAATGGTGGAAGGCACCCCCCCCGGGGACGCCCTTCCGCCACCCCCACAGCGAGCAACGCCGGCCCGCAAGGGCGCACGCTGTGGGGCCGGTGCTGGGTCCCCACGCCCGCACCGACCGCGCCCGGGACACGCGGGTCGCGGAACCCTGGCTGCACGCTCCGGAGGACGGGCGGCCGGGGGAGGGACAGCGCCTGGCACCAAGCGCCCCTCACAACGGTGGAAGGCACCCCCCCCCGGGGACGCCCTTCCGCCACCCCCACAGCGAGCAACGCCGGCCCGCAAGGGCGCACGCTGTGGGGCTGGTGCTGGGTCCACACGCCCGCATCGACCGCACCCGGGACACACGGGTCGCGGAACCCTGGCTGCACGCTCCGGAGGACGGGCCGCCAGGGGAGGGACAGCGCCTGACAACAGGCGCCCCTCACAACAGTGGAAGGCACCCCCCCCGGGGACGCCCTTCCGCCACCCCCACAGCGAGCAACGCCGGCCCGCAAGGGCGCACGCTGTGGGGCCGGTGCTGGGTCCACACGCCCGCATCGACCGCACCCGGGACACACGGGTCGCGGAACCCTGGCTGCACGCTCCGGAGGACGAGCGGCCGGGGGAGGGACAGCGCCTGACACCAGGCGCCCCTCACAACGGTGGAAGGCACCCCCCCCGGGGACGCCCTTCCGCCACCCCCACAGCGAGCAACGCCGGCCCGCAAGGGCGCACGCTGTGGGGCCGGTGCTGGGTCCACACGCCCGCATCGACCGCACCCGGGACACACGGGTCGCGGAACCCTGGCTGCACGCTCCGGAGGACGAGCGGCCGGGGTAGGGACAGCGCCTGACACCAGGCGCCCCTCACAACGGTGGAAGGCACCCCCCCCCGGGGACGCCCTTCCGCCACCCCCACAGCGAGCAACGCCGGCCCGCAAGGGCGCACGCTGTGGGGCCGGTGCTGGGTCCACACGCCCGCATCGACCGCACCCGGGACACGCGGGTCGCGGAACCCTGGCTGCACGCTCCGGAGGACGAGCGGCCGGGGAAGGGACAGCGCCTGACACCAGGCGCCCCTCACAACGGTGGAAGGCACCCCCCCCGGGGACGCCCTTCCGCCACTTGCCACAGCGAGCAACGCCGGCCCGCAAGGGCGCACGCTGTGGGGCCGGTGCTGGGTCCACATGCCCGCATCGACCGCGCCCGGGACACGCGGGTCGCGGAACCCTGGCTGCACGCTCCGGGGGACGAGCGGCCGGGGGAGGGACAGCGCCTGACACCAGGCGCCCCTCACAACGGTGGAAGGCACCCCCCCCGGGGACGCCCTTCCGCCACCCCCACAGCGAGCAACGCCGGCCCGCAAGGGCGCACGCTGTGGGGCCGGTGCTGGGTCCACACGCCCGCGTCGACCGCACCCGGGACACACGGGTCGCGGAACCCTGGCTGCACGCTCCGGAGGACGGGCGGCCGGGGGAGGGACAGCGCCTGACACCAGGCGCCCCTCACAACGGTGGAAGGCACCCCCCCCGGGGACGCCCTTCCGCCACCCCCACAGCGAGCAACGCCAGCCCGCAAGGGCGCACGCCTGTGGGGCCGGTGCTGGGTCCACACGCCCGCATTGACCGCACCCGGGACACACGGGTCGCGGAACCCTGGCTGCACGCTCCGGAGGACGAGCGGCTGGGGGAGGGACAGCGCCTGACACCAGGCACCCCTCACAACAATGGAAGGCACCCCCCCCCTGGGACGCCCTTCCGCCACCCCCACAGCGAGCAACGCCGGCCCGCAAGGGCGCACGCTGTGGGGCCGGTGCTGGGTCCACACGCCCGCATCGATCGCACCGGGGACACGTGGGTCGCGGAACCCTGGCTGCACGCTCCGGAGGACGAGCGGCCGGGGAAGGGACAGCGCCTGACACCAGGCGCCCCTCACAACGGTGGAAGGCACCCCCCCCGGGGACGCCCTTCCGCCACCCCCACAGCGAGCAACGCCGGCCCGCAAGGGCGCACGCTGTGGGGCCGGTGCTGGGTCCACACACCCGCATCGACCGCACCTGGGACACACGGGTCGCCGAACCCTGGCTGCACGCTCTGGAGGACGAGCGGCCGGGGTAGGGACAGCGCCTGACACCAGGCGCCCCTCACAACGGTGGAAGGCACCCCCCCCGGGGACGCCCTTCCGCCACCCCCACAGCGAGCAACGCCGGCCCGCAAGGGCGCACGCTGTGGGGCCGGTGCTGGGTCCACACGCCCGCATCGACCGCGCCCGGGACACGCGGGTCGCGGAACTCTGGCTGCACGCTCCGGGGGACGAGCGGCCTGGGGTGGGACAGCGCCTGACACCAGGCGCCCCTCACAACGGTGGAAGGCACCCCCCCCGGGGACGCCCTTCCGCCACCCCCACAGCGAGCAACGCCGGCCCGCAAGGGCGCACGCTGTGGGGCCGGTGCTGGGTCCACACGCCCGCATCGACCGCACCCGGGACACACGGGTCGCGGAACCCTGGCTGCACGCTCCGGAGGACGGGCGGCCGGGGGAGGAACAGCGCCTGACACCAGGCGCCCCTCACAACGGTGGAAGGCACCCCCCCCGGGGACGCCCTTCCGCCACCCCCACAGCGAGCAACGCCGGCCCGCAAGGGCGCACGCTGTGGGGCCGGTGCTGGGTCCACACGCCTGCATCGACCGCGCCCGGGACACGCGGGTCGCGGAACCCTGGCTGCACGCTCCGGGGGACGAGCGGCCGGGGGAGGGACAGCGCCTGACACCAGGCGCCCCTCACAACGGTGGAAGGCACCCCCCCCGGGGACGCCCTTCCGCCACCCCCACAGCGAGCAACGCCGGCCCGCAAGGGCGCACGCTGTGGGGCCGGTGCTGGGTCCACACGCCCGCATCGACCGCACCGGGGACACGCGGGTCGCGGAACCCTGGCTGCACGCTCTGGAGGACGAGCGGCCGGGGAAGGGACAGCGCCTGACACCAGGCGCCCCTCACAACGGTGGAAGGCACCCCCCCCGGGGACGCCCTTCCGCCACCCCCACAGCGAGCAACGCCGGCCCGCAAGGGCGCACACTGTGGGGCCGGTGCTGGGTCCACACACCCGCATCGACCGCACCTGGGACACACGGGTCGCCGAACCCTGGCTGCACGCTCTGGAGGACGAGCGGCCGGGGGAGGGACAGCGCCTGACACCAGGCGCCCCTCACAACGGTGGAAGGCACCCCCCCCGGGGACGCCCTTCCGCCACCCCCACAGCGAGCAACGCCGGCCCGCAAGGGCGCACGCTGTGGGGCCGGTGCTGGGTCCACACGCCCGCATCGACCGCGCCCGGGACACGCGGGTCGCGGAACTCTGGCTGCACGCTCCGGGGGACGAGCGGCCTGGGGAGGGACAGCGCCTGACACCAGGCGCCCCTCACAACGGTGGAAGGCACCCCCCCCGGGGACGCCCTTCCGCCACCCCCACAGCGAGCAACGCCGGCCCGCAAGGGCGCACGCTGTGGGGCCGGTGCTGGGTCCACACGCCCGCATCGACCGCACCCGGGACACACGGGTCGCGGAACCCTGGCTGCACGCTCCGGAGGACGGGCGGCCGGGGGAGGGACAGCGCCTGACACCAGGCGCCCCTCACAACGGTGGAAGGCACCCCCCCCGGGGACGCCCTTCCGCCACCCCCACAGCGAGCAACGCCGGCCCGCAAGGGCGCACGCCTGTGGGGCCGGTGCTGGGTCCACACGCCCGCATCGACCGCACCCGGGACACACGGGTCGCGGAACCCTGGCTGCACGCTCCGGAGGACGAGCGGCCGGGGGAGGGACAGCGCCTGACACCAGGCGCCCCTCACAACGGTGGAAGGCACCCCCCCCGGGGACGCCCTTCCGCCACCCCCACAGCGAGCAACGCCGGCCCGCAAGGGCGCACGCTGTGGGGCCGGTGCTGGGTCCACACGCCCGCATCGACCGCACCCGGGACACACGGGTCGCGGAACCCTGGCTGCACGCTCCGGAGGACGAGCGGCCGGGGGAGGGACAGCGCCTGACACCAGGCGCCCCTCACAACGGTGGAAGGCACCCCCCCCCCGGGGACGCCCTTCCGCCACCCCCACAGCGAGCAACGCCGGCCCGCAAGGGCGCACGCTGTGGGGCCGGTGCTGGGTCCACACGCCCGCATCGACCGCACCCGGGACACGCGGGTCGCGGAACCCTGGCTGCACGCTCCAGAGGACGAGCGGCCGGGGAAGGGACAGCGCCTGACACCAGGCGCCCCTCACAACGGTAGAAGGCACCCCCCCCGGGGACGCCCTTCCGCCACCCCCACAGCGAGCAACGCCGGCCCGCAAGGGCGCACGTTGTGGGGCCGGTGCTGGGTCCACACGCCCGCATCGACCGCACCCGGGACACACGGGTCGCAGAACCCTGGCTGCACGCTCCGGAGGACGAGCGGACGGGGGAGGGACAGCGCCTGACACCAGGCGCCCCTCACAACGGTGGAAGGCACCCCCCCCGGGGACGCCCTTCCGCCACCCCCACAGCGAGCAACGCCGGCCCGCAAGGGCGCACGCTGTGGGGCCGGTGCTGGGTCCACACGCCCGCATCGACCGCGCCTGGGACACGCGGGTCGCGGAACCCTGGCTGCACGCTCTGGAGGACGAGAGGCCGGGGAAGGGACAGCGCCTGACACCAGGCGCCCCTCACAACGGTGGAAGGCACCCCCCCCCGGGGACACCCTTCCGCCACCCCCACAGCGAGCAACGCTGGCGGACAAGGGCGCACGCTGTGGGGCCGGTGCTGGGTCCACACGCCCGCATCGACCGCACCCGGGACACACGGGTCGCAGAACCCTGGCTGCACGCTCCGGAGGACGAGCGGCCGGGGGAGGGACAGCGCCTGACACCAGGCGCCCCTCACAACGGTGGAAGGCACCCCCCCCCGGGGACGCCCTTCCGCCACCCCCACAGCGAACAACGCCGGCCCGCAAGGGCGCACGCTGTGGGGCCGGTGCTGGGTCCACACGCCCGCATCGACCGCACCCGGGACACACGGGTCGCGGAACCCTGGCTGCACGCTCCGGAGGACGAGCGGCCGGGGGAGGGACAGCGCCTGACACCAGGCGCCCCTCACAACGGTGGAAGGCACCCCCCCGGGGACGCCCTTCCGCCACCCCCACAGTCGGCCCGCAAGGGCGCACGCTGTGGGGCCGGTGCTGGGTCCACACGCCCGCATCGACCGCGCCCGGGACACTCGGGTCGCGGAACCCTGGCTGCACGCTACGGAGGACGAGCGGAGGACGAGCGGCCGGGGGAGGGACAGCGCCTGACACCAGACGCCCCTCACAACGGTGGAAGGCACCCCCCCCGGGGACGCCCTTCCGCCACCCCCACAGCGAGCAACGCCGGCCCGCAAGGGCGCACACTGTGGGGCCGGTGCTGGGTCCACATGCCCGCAACGACCGCATCCGGGACACACGGGTCGCGGAACCCTGGCTGCACGCTCCGGAGGACGAGCGGCCGGTGAAGGTACAGCGCCTGACACCAGGCGCCCCTCACAACGGTGGAAGGCACCCCCCCCCGGGGACGCCCTTCCGCCACCCCCACAGCGAGCAACGCCGGCCCGCAAGGGCGCACGCTATGGGGCCGGTGCTGGGTCCACACGCCCGCATCGTCCGCACCCGGGACACACGGGTCGCGGAACCCTGGCTGCCCGCTCCGGAGGACGAGCGGCCGGGGGAGGGACAGCGCCTGACACCAGGCGCCCCTCACAACGGTGGAAGGCACCGCCCCCGAGGATGCCCATCCACCACCCCCACACCGAGCAACGCACCAGCACACCAACGCACCAGCCGGGGGACATCCGCACCCCACCCCCTGCTCTTAGACACAGCGACACAGCAATGGCGGAACCCGCGGCACCACGCAAGACACGCCCCCGATCTCCGACGCTGGACGAAGCACACGAGGTCATCAGGGCGCTGGGACTCAGAGACGGCGAAGGAGACCCCCCACAAAGGGGCCGCGGGCACGGACTCCGACCTGGTGGCATTGCCGGAGCCCCCCACGGGAGACGCGCCTGCGGAACCTGCGCCGCCGGCGGGCAGCGTACCCGCGATCTGCCCCGCGTGGAAACGGGGCCACTGCACCGGCGAAGGCTGGTGCCCCAAACAGCACCCCCAGCCCGGCCCCGATGACTGAGGCGTTGCCCGAGGTGAAACCCGCGGCCGCACACGCCCCACTACGCTACGGGGTGGCGCAGGGCTGGATCCTGGATGAGACCGCGCGCGGCAGCGTGAACATCCAGGAGGCCGTCGACCGAGTCACCCACGCGGGACAGGCGGCAGTGGCCTTGCACACCCGGGGCCGCCACGGTGGACCCGCAGAGGGGATCATTGTGGATCCCTCGGGAATGGTGCTGGTCCTGGCGGCGGACATGGTCCGAGGGGTGCTCCACGTGTCCCGCGTGCGGCGGGCGTGCCCACAGTGGACCATCCAGGTGTACACCCCCCCGCGGGCGTGGCCCTTTTCCACATGGGCGGTGCTCGCCGTCATGTGGCACCTGGCACCAGAGGACGCCCCCACAGGGACCGCGGAGGACATCGCCCGGGACCTCCACACCTGGCCGGCCGACCTGGCACCACACACGGTGCCGCTGGCCAACCTGCCCTTCGAACCAGCGGCGGAGGGCGCCATTCGGAAGTCGGTGCAGCTCCCCCCGGCGCGAGGGGCCACGGAGCCGACGAAATTCCCCCTGTGTGCGGACAAGTACTACACCAGCGGGGCAATGCTGGAACACCTGGCGTGGCACGCGGTGCACGCTGCGGCCCCGGCTGACGATAAGGAGGCGGCGGCCAACATCCTGCAGGGGAGAGCACGGAGGTCCCCGTGGCACGCCCCGTACACCCGGCGCCCCCCGCCCCAGGAAGCCGACCACGCAGATGGAGGTGAGGAGGCACCCAGAGCGGCCCCAGGGGCCGGCGGTGCGGCCCCACCAGGGTCAATGTCCATCCCCGCGGGGCTGGCCCCCCTGGCCCCCCTGGCTCCCCCGGTCCCCCGGGCCCCCCTGTGGGCCCCGCTGGGAACGGGCTCAGCGGATGCGGCGCACCCAGATGCCCTGGCGGCACCAGCAAACCCGGCGGCGATGCCGATGCGGGATAGCTGACTCCAGGACGACACGACGGGCGACGCCCTGTGGCTCCTCTCGTGGAACCTGCGCAACGGCCTCGTGCCGCCAGACCGGTCCCTCCGGGACACACTCCGGCGGCGCCGGGGGCCGGCGGCCTGCACCGACAAGGAGCACCTCATCACCGGCATGCTGCCCCAGGAGGGGGGCTTTGCCATCATGCTCCAGGAAACGGGGATCGCCACCAGGGCGCAGGAGATGCACGTGGCCGCGGCGCTCCGGGACAAGGGGTACACCGCCTACTTCAGCAGCCGGCTGGCGGAGACGGGGGCCACCTCCACCTCGAGAGGGGGGGGCCTCCTCACCGCGGTCAGCAGCAAGTACGTGGCGGAGCACGAGGTGCTCAGCTTCACGGAAATTGTCTCCGGGAAGGCCGCGGCCCTGGAGATCCGCACGGACGGGGGAGGCCTCACCCTCATCAACGTCCACGGGCCGCAAGCAGGCTGCTCCCCGTGGGCGGGACGGGCGGCGTTCTGGGCCGACATACAAATGTATGCCACGGCACGCAGCCTCGGCGGGAGGCACCCGGTGGTCATCGCCGGCGACACCAACATCTACATGGATGTCCCCGCCAACCCGGCCACGGAGCATTTCCGAGCGGGCTGGGAGGCCTGCGGCTTCCGAAGAGCCGCGGCAGGCGGCGAGGAGGACATGACCCCCAGGCTCCACCCGTCCCAGCACAGGGTGGACACCTTCCTGGTCAACGAGCCCCTCCTGCCGTGGTCCCTGCGGGAAAGCGTCTGGGCTCGCGGCATGGCACACCCCCAGGTGGTCGGCTCGGACCACCTCCCGGTCCACCTGGCCCTGCCGGGTCTCCTCAGCGCAGCGGGACGCGCGGCGATGCCCACCCCCTACAGCCACACGGAGGGCCGCCTCCTTCCGTACGACGCCGAGGCCGCGCCCGTCCAACACTGCCTGTGGGCGGCGGTCACCGCCGCGCAGGATGAACCCTCCCTGGCGCCCTGGCTGGGTCCCGCAGAGCAGCACGACTACGGGTCCATGCCCGCGGCCGCGGTGGACAAGGTGTTCGAACACCTCCACGCGACGCATGACGCCCTGGCGCGCGTGGTGGGACGCCGGCAGCCGTCTCCGGCGGGAACGGACCCGGCGGAGGGGGACCTCCCGGAGAGCGGAAAGCAGCTCCAGGCAGCGGTCCTCCGCTATGACACCCTGGCAGCGCGCGCCCCGGCAGCGTACCAGGCGGACGCGGCCAGGCATGGCATCTGGTCCGAGGCGGCGCTCCGGCTCACGGAGGAACTGCAGGGTGTGTCGCCCGGGTTCTGTCCGACCACGCAGGGCCAGCTACAGGAGGAGCTGGAGAGGCAAGCAGCCGCCCTCGAGGAGGACATTCGCCAGCTCCGCGCCCTCCTGGCGGCAGACCGCAAGCGCGCCATCAAGGACTTCTGGCGCCGCCACGCCCCCGACATCGCCCAGCGATGGAAAGCCGTGCGGGGAGCCATAGAGGTAGAGGCCCCAGGCCCGTCAGGCCCCTGGAACGTGCGGGTTCCAAACACCCAAACGCTCCTCACGGAGGCCCACGACGTGATGTTCGCAGTTCGCGCCTTCTGGCGAGAACTGTATGACAAACGCCCGGTGGACCTCCCGGGTTTCCAGGCGGTCCTCGGCCGCCACGTCCCCCGGGTCCCTGAGGGGGCCTGGACACAGGTCCAGCAGTACTCCATGCAGGACCTGAAGTCCGCCCTGGACAAGGCCGATGGCAAGGCCCCAGGTCCTAACCACGTGGAGGCCCGCTTCATCAAGGCCCTCCCAGCACCCGTCCAGTGGCTCCTGGTCGATTCCTACCGTGCCATCGTCCGCGGCGCCCCGCCGCCGATGCACTGGAGGGACGCGCACATCTGGCTCAGCCCCAAGGTACCGGGCGCTGCCAGACTGGACGACTACAGGCCCATAGCCCTGGGCCAGCTGGACATGAAGCTGCTCACGGGCCCCCTCACCCAGCGCATCACGGAGGTGCTCACACGGCACGGAGTGGTCAGCGACTGGCAGCAGGGGGCCCTCCCTGGCTCCAACACAGGCCCCCCGCTGTTCATGGCGCAGCGGCAGCTCCAGCGGGGAAGGCCCAACTACGTCTTCTCCTTTGACGCCCGCAAGGCCTTCGACACCGCCCCACACGGCGCCCTCCACCTCATCATGCGCCACCTCTCCGTGCCGCCGGACGTCATTGACCTCCTGCTCTTCCTCCACACGTGCGCCAGGCTGCACATCGTCACAGCACACGGGCTAACGCAGCCCGTCTACATGCTACGCGGCGTCCGGCAGGGCAACTACGAGAGCCCCCTGCTGTACGCGCTCCTCCTGGAGCCCCTGCTCAGGGCACAGGGGCACCGCCTGCGCCCGCCGGGAGGGGCCGAGCACGGCCTCATCCAGGCCTATATCGACGACCTGCTGGTGGTGGCCCACACGCTGCAGCACTTCGTCGAGGGCGTGGAGGCGGTGGCCGCGTACCTGGGGATGATGGGCATGGAGCTCAACCCCCGCAAGTGTGCCATGGCCACCACGGAGGGGGTCCCGGGCCTGCAGCTGCGCCTCTGCCCCCACCTGGAAAACCCGTGGTACTGGGTACCAGCGGCAGACTCCGTCCCCTACCTGGGACTCCAGCTGCAGCCGGACGGGGAGTTCTCCCTTCAGCGCAAGCACCAGCTACGCCTGGCGGCAGTGCACCACTGGTGCCTTAACACCCTCGCGCCACCGAAAGTGGTGCAGGACGTCATCCTGGCGATCCTCGGAGGGGTGACGCAGTACGTCGCCCCTTTCATCGCCGACGACTCCGACACTGCACGCCACCTGGACCACATCACGGTCCAGGTCGCGAAGGACAGGGCGCGGTACGCCTTCGACGCCTCGCGGGACAGCCTGCAGGATGACCGGACCCTGGGGCTCACACGGGTGCCCACGCGGTGCCAGCAGGCAGCGGTGGCCCTCGTGGGTACACTCGTTCACCACCGCGCAACCTCCGTGCGCGCCGAGGTCACCAAGATGTTCTGCGAGGTAGCCGGCGCGCACGGAATATGTCCCGAGGTGCACTACCGCGTCCCGGAGTTCGCAACTCTGGCGGGAGGCGACTGGGTCCACCGCATACCCCGGGCCCTGGCCGCCCTGGGAGTGGGGATGCACAACCCCATCGCGTGCCCCAGGGCGGCTCATGTCCAACTACAGTCCCCGCCGGGCAAAATCGTCACGCTGCGCACCGCCAAGCTGCGACACCGCGACACGTGCCGCCTGACCGTGCCACACACAACGCTGTGGCATGGGCACCACGGGCCACGCCACCCCTTCCCCGACAACGACGATCCGTGGCCGACGGCGGTGCGGGAGTGCCTCAACTAATGCGCCGATGAACACCTCCATTATTGCCGCCGTGAGCAGGAGCCCACCAACCACCCCGGGTGGCGCGACGCCCTGGCCCACCTCTTCCACACCACCGGCACACGGGACCCCCGCCTGAGGCTCGTCCACCCCACGAGGGCTAAGCAGGACGCCCACACCGGCACACGGGTGACCCCGGACGGCCTGCACCTCCACGTCGGGGGCTACCGCCGCCAGGACGGCCTGTCCCCCCCCACGCGGGGGGCGGCGTACCACCCGCCAGCGGCCCTGATGTACATCCTCCGCGACGTACTCGCGGAAAGCGAGCACCAAGAGCCTAACGCGGACGTGGCGTGGCCAGAGCCCTTACGCCCCCGGCCCCACGCGCCGACGCCGTTGTGGCTGGTGACCACGGACGACCAATGCACCCAAGCGACGGGACAAGCGCAGCTCCGGGCCGAGTGGGTAATAGTGCAAGTTGGGGCAGGCCAGCCCGAACCCCGTGGGCTCCCCCGTGGCACCGCCCTACTGGTGGCTACGGGGCTGCCGCACGACCGACACATGGCGGTGCACGCGCTGGAGGACCGTCCGGAGGACACGGGACACCTGGTGGTGCACCAGCGCGGGGGCCCGGCGTGGCTCAAGGAACATGTGACGGCGCTACGGTCCTGGGCAAGCACGGTCGCCGGAGCGGAGATCAGGCTGCACGACCACCCGGCGATCAGCCCAGGCGACACCAGGGCGCTGAGCGTGGACCAACTGACCCCCAGCCACCCCGACGTCCGGTGGCACTCCGCCGACCTCAACGCGGGGTGGCTCAGCCCCACCGGATACTACTGGATCCCGGAGGCCTGGGGACACACCTCCTCTGACGCGTCCGGGGGCGGACCCTGCGAACACGCCACCAGCGTCGCTCTCGCCGCCGACCTCACCCGCACGTGGGCGGTGGCCATCTCAGGCACGGTGCCCGACAGGGAGGGGGTGGCCGCCTCCCTCCCCCTACATTACGGTGCACACAGACCATGGGTCCACACGGTGGACGCCGAAGTCATCCTCCACCTCCTGCGGCACGCAGATCGCGAGCGAACCACGGGGGTCCCCGCGGGCGCAGCGAAGGTGGTCAACCGGATGCCCCTGAGGTGGCTGCGGGACGGCCTGTGCGCGCGGGGGCAACACGCCGGGCACCTGTTCTGGTACGTCCGAGCCACCTCGCACCACAATGACGCTTTACTGCACAAGGCGGACTGGGCGGCGTCCCAGGAAATCGTCTTGCAGAATAAGCCCCCGGACCCTGGCCACGCCCAATTCATTGTCGCCGGCCGTGACGGCCATCTCGATCTACGGCCCCCCACGATGCGGGTGCTCGGCGAGGTCGCGCAACGGGTGCAGACGGACCATGCGCTGACGCACCGGGGACACACACCTCTGGGCGCGGCCCACGCCACGGCCTACGTCCACGCCCGGGACCTCACCGCGGCGGCCACCAACCGCCGGGCGCTGCGGGCCCGAGACGGCCACACGCCGGTGCAGCGCAGGCTCCGCGTCCGGAGGGAGCGGCTCTCCGGCGTCGCCATCGTCCCACAACCGTGCCTTTTCTGCGGCGGCCCGGAAGAGACCCCGGTGCACATGCACGTGGGTTGCACCCACTCACGGCTCCTCTGGCCCCACTACCGCCAGGCGGTACACGAGGCGGCCCGCCACCTCCCACCTGGGGACAAGGCCCTTGGGCTGGCCTCGTGGCGCTCCGCAGGCGCCACGTGGACGGAGGTGTTCTGCTCCGGACTGGTGCCCGAGGACGCGGAGGCGCAGCTCCGCGCCATAACCCGATACGACCCGCCGGGAGGGACCTCAGTGGACGATTTCCTCCACCACATGCTCCGGCTGGGGGACTTCGCGTGGGAGCTTCGCAACCACCGGCTGGAGCAACTCCTCCACGAGCCCCTAAGCGCGGCGGCCCGGGCGCACCGGTGGCTCACTGCGGCGGAGGGTGACCACCCTCCCCCTCCCCCGCGCCCTGACAAAGACTTCGTAGCCTCCCTCCGTGTTGTGAATGGCACTCTGGAGTGCCCGCCCCAAGAGAGCCCCCACCCGTACCAGGACATGCCGGGGGGGTTCTCGAGGCACCTACAAGACGCCCTCTTCCCACCGTGGATCATCGGGCGCGGCTCCATGACCGCATGGGAGGCGCGCATCGTGGGGGAGGAGTGGGCGCGGGAGTGGGGCCGGTGGTGCGCCGCCACGCGCGCCCCGGAGACCCCTGCGCAACGATACGCCGCCATCCCGCTCCGGTGGTGGGGGCCGGACACCCGGCCGAGACCAACCATGATCCGCGGGGCGGGGCCTGACCACCCGTGGGACGCGGCGACCGGGGAATGGCTGCAGGCGGCCCCGGGGCCGCAAACAGGATGGACTGGGGACGTATCCTCACTCGTCAGGACGCCCTTCCCGCCCCGCATCGTCCTTCACGCCGCCAACGTGCTCCGGGCCACGGAGATACGCACGTGGGGACACGCTGCGGCCACCGTCCGGTGGCACCCCCCAGAGGACGGGGCCACCCAACTCACCGTGGCGCACTTCAAAGCTGGGGGACCGGTATACGACGAAGCCCTGTCCGGCTGGGCGACACCCAGGGGCCCTTGCTCCTCATGCTCTTCACCGGCATTGCAGCCGCGCTGCGCCAGGAGCTAGACAGCTGCGAAGGGCTGCGAGTGGGGTGGGAGGCAGTCGCGGACAGCACCCTGCTGGCCCTCCTCCACAGGGACACCGCGAACGGGTGCCAATGGAACGCGCTGACGCTCCACCTCACCGGGCGCCACGTGTACATGGCGAGCCCCCCCCAGGGGCACCCCCGCCCGACGTGGGACGACCTCATCGCCGCCTTCCACGACCACGGAATCCTCCCCGGCGACACGTGGCAGGAGGTCCAGCGGAAGACGCTTGGCAAGGACTACCGGCGCCGCGTCCACGCCCGCCTGCTGGAGATCCGGGACCCCCTCCTACAGAGGTGGGACGACCTCTGGCTCCGCCATCTCGACCCTTGGTCGCCGCCCTCCCACCTCCCACACACCTGCCGACTCTGCGGAGAATGTGACACGGTGTCCTTCGCAGCATCGACAGGCGCCAACAGGTGCGCGCGGTGCACCCAGGTAACCACGTGCCCCTGGCCCGAACCTCCCGCAGGCCCGTGCAGGCGCACAGAGGAGGAGGCCTTGCGCAGGTGCATCGAGGGGGCACACACCCCCTCGCACGAACAAGCGGGCCCCGCGGGCGCTGCCCTTCTGTGATCGACGTGCACCTGCGGGACCCCACATCCGTTGCGCACCTGTCGCACGTGTTCGCCCCCTAACCCCCACCCGCCGCCGCCTTTTGCAGAGCCCGCAGCACCATGCCACGCCGACGGGGGGATGGGCCGGGGCACACCAGGGCCCGCCGCAGAGCGCAGGAGGCGGCCGTCCGGGGCCTGGTGGCGGAGGCGGTGGCGGAGGCAAAAGAAGCGCACGCTGCCGCACGGTGCGACCTGGAGGGCAGTGCGAGGGCCTTCCTCAAAGAGACCGCCCTCCCGGCCGTCCGCGCCCTGAACGGAGCGGGGGCCCCTACGCTGCTCCCGGCAATGCACCGGATCGTGAACGCCATCCGGCCGGGGCTCATCAGCCCGGAAGCGGCCCTCTACGGGCACTGGATGGAGTGGCGCGAGTCCAATCGGTCGGGCCGGCCCCTGTCCATGGGGGACACCCTCCGGCTGACGGGAGCGGGGTCTGCCATGTCCCTCCGCAGTAGCGCCCCAGCCCTGCTGCACGCCCTCAGGACGCGCCTCCCCGGGGACGCGGCCCCGTACCTGAACCAGGCGCGGACCACGTACCCGGGGGGAGTGTCCGAGCTGGATGCGGCGCTCCACCTTCTACACCCGCCAGACGAGGACCTGGAGGTGGGCGAGGTCACGGTGTTCGTGGAAGGCGCGGACGAGGCGTCCGCCCGCCCCCGGCCGACCAACCCGGTGTATGACGGCACCGGGCCTACCCCCCCGTACGCCGTCGTCTACGAGGCGTTCCCCAGGGAGCCCACTTGGTGCCCCGCCCTCCCACCGGCGACGCACGCGCCCCGTGGCTGGGCTAACCCAGACCTGTCCCCCCCCCTCTCCAGGACCAGGGGTGCCCACCACAGGGGGCAGGTCCTCTGGCAAGAGTGCCCTGGCACCCCCCTCCTCCTCCTCGTTGTCGCGACCCGCGGGGGCCCGGGGCGGATCCTGGGGATCACCCCACCCACCTCTATGGGGCCACACCCGTACCCCGCCCCCCCCTCCCGGCGCCCGCGGCGCGGGACGGAGTACACACCTTCCTGCGCACACAGGAGGTCACCGCGGTTACGGGGGTCCACCTGGTGCGGCTGCCCCCGACACCGCTCGACGACCCCCGGGGGCCCAGGGCCCTGGGCCCCGCCCCAGACTGGGAGCTGTGGCGCGACGCGTGGGCCGCGTGGCTCCCCCGCCTCCCCTCCCAATGCCGGTGGATGGCCGCGGGCCCCCGGCCGTGCGGGGCTGACGCCACAGCCGGCCCCCCAGCCCCTCCCCCCCTCCCCCCCGCAGAGCACCACACGGCACTGCCCACGGCACGGCACTGATGCACCAGGAGGTAGTGGGAAGGGCGCGCCTGCCACCACGCATGCCTACCAGAGTAACAGTGATGGCAGACTCAGATGGGTCCCTCCAGCGGGACGACCGCCACCACCGCCGGTCCCGCTCCCGCTCCCCCGTCTCCTCCCCGGAGTGGACGGGGGAGACCCTCGCGGAGCGCGAGGAGCGGAGGCTGGCGGAGGCGGCGGTGCTGGTCGGGCCGCCGGTGCCAGCCCGGGAACCTGGGCCAGCCGAGACGGCCGCCCCCGCCGCCCAAGCGGCCAGCCCCGCCGCCCCGCCCCGCCCAGACGCGCAGGAGGCGGAGACCGCGGCGAGCCACGCCGCGGCCCCGGCCGCGGCCCCCGGCACGCCGCCGACAAGAGGGGCAGCCCTGGCGCAGGAGCCGGACGCATCGCCGAGGGCTGCCGCAGCCGCACAGGAGAGCAAGAAGGGCGCGCGAGGGGTTGCGACGGACCCCGCACGGGCGGCGGGCGCCTCGCCGGCGGCCGCCGCGGCGGCAGAGGGGAACGAGGAGGGCGTGCGAGGGTTTGCGGCCGCGGCCACGGGCGCCTCGTCGGCGGCCGCCACGGCAGCGAAGGAGAGCGAGGAGGGCGCGCGAGGGGCTGCGGCCGCGACCCCGGCGGGCCGCGACGCCGCCTCGGCCGGCCACGCCGCGGTCCCCAGCATGCCGCGCAAGCGGGGGAAGAACCCCGCACGGCCCGCGGACGCCTCACCGGCGGCCGCCGCAGCAGCAGCAGTGGGCAGGGACAGCGCGAAGTACCGCGCCCACGCCAACCCCGCCCACACCCACACCAGCCCCCCCAAGCCGTACCCCCCCAAGCCCTTCCCCCCGGGGCGGGAGCGGCACGTCCGCCCCCCGACGCGCGAGCGCTCGCCGCCGGGCGTCACGCTGCCGCAACTGCAAAGGCAGCGGGACGCCCGGCGAGTGGTCCAGGCAGGGTGCAGCGGCGGGGGGGAGGGGAGCAGCGGACGGCGCGACGGGCAGGGGGCAGGGGAGGGGTCAGGGCACCGGAAGGGCGCGCAGGGGCGCGGGCAGGGAGCCCAGGTGCAGGGGGCGGGGCGAGGGGAGGTGGGAGAGCGAGCGGGCCAGGGCGTGGTGGAAGGGAGGCGGGACCCATGACACGGGCAGGGGGCCGGGGAGGGGCCAGGGCACGAGAAGGGCGCTCAGGGGCGCGGGAAGGGTATCCAGGTGCAGGGGGCAGGACGAGGGGGGATGGGAGAGCGAGCGGGCCAGGGCGTGGGGGACGAGAGGCGGGACCCGCGACACGGGCATGGGACTGGAAAGGGGCCCAAGGGCAAGGGCAAGGGCGCCGCGGGCCCCAAGGGACAGGCGGGACGGGGCATGGGAGCCGAGGGAGGAGGGCGGGGCGAAGCGAGGGGGGCAGAGGGCGGAGCGCCCCCGCAGCCGGACGTGCAGCCGGTGAGGTGCATCCCCCCCGGCATCCAACAGATGCCGGCACACCACACCCACCACCACCACCACCACCACCACCACCACCTCTACAACATCGACCCCGACGCCGGCGAGCTCGTCCCCCCCCAACCCCCACGACACCAGCACCAGCAAGCCCCCCCCGCGCCGAGGGCGGAGCCGGCGCTGATGGCCTCGGCGGAGGGGGGACGGGGCGCGGCATCGGCGCCGCAGGCGCAGGGGCAGCGAGGGGGGCCGGCACGGGGGGCGGAGGAGGGCCGGCCATGGGACCGGGACTGGGGCGCGGTCCCGGACCCGCTGGGGGGGGAGACCCTCCCCCTGGTGGGGGAAGTGCACGGGTGGTTGTGCTGGGCCAACCAGGGGACCTCCAGAGGGTCGCCGACCCGGCCCTTCGATGCCGTGCTCCTCCGGAGGGACGGAGGAAACCGAGAGGCACCCCCTGGGGGGGTGGGCGGGCCCAGAGGACCACGAGAGGGTCCTCGGGTCAGTGATCCGGGCGGCGTGGCCCAACACGGAGCCGACGTGGCCGGCCTTCCTGGAAGGGGGAGCGGTACTCCGCATCACGGATGCGGACGCCAACAGCTGGCTCCCCCGGGCTTTGCGTAGCGCCCTCGCCCACTGGCGCTACCGCCGGCACAACCCGCCGCCGCCGCGGCCCCAGCCCCCACACAAGCGGCGGCGCAGGTGAAGGCCCAGACTGCGGGTACGGGAGGGCTGGGGGGGGGGGATGGGCCCCCCGACCCACGCCCCCCCCACGGTATGGCACGACGTACGAGGGCGCGCCACCTCCCGCGGGAGGGAGTGCGGAGACAACGAGCGCGGGGAGGAACCTGCTGCCCCGCAACCCGCTAACCACTGACCGCTAACCCTCACGGCCACCCCCGGCCGGCCAGCGCCGCGCGACAACGGCCGGGGGATGAGGGGCCCCGGCGAGGGCCTGCGCGAGCATCCGGCTCTTGATAGGGGGGGCGGGAGAAGGGGGCGACCCCCTGGCCGATGGCTGGCCCCCGGGACCAGGACCGCCATGCCGCCCCCGCCCCTCCGCCCCGCCCGACGAGAGGCATCGCCAGGGGACCAAAGGGCCCCCCCCAGCCCACCCCCCCCCGCCCCGCACAGACCCGAGGGCGGGCGGGGGGGCGGCCCCCCCACCCCCCCCCCCCCCGCACCCACCACAGCAGGGGAGCCACAGGCGCGGCCCTCCGCCCCCCCAGGGCCGGGGGGGCGCCCCCCCCTCAGGAGGAACGGCGGCGCGATGAGGGCAACGGCGGCTGGACCTGCTCCCGCGAACCCACACCGGCGTGCCGGAGCAACGCGCACAACGGAACAGGAAGGAGGCTGCGCCCCACGTGACCCTCCCGCAACCACAGCCCACTCCGAGGTGACAGAGGGGGGGTTTCAAGTCAGATGGGGCCCCCAGGGGGGCGGTCCACGGGCCGCCCCTCACCCCCCCCACCCCGGGGCGGCACTTCAGCCCCGACCGCACGCGCGCGCCGGAAGGGAGCGCGCCGGCGACACGGAGAGAGCCAGAAAGGAGTACCGCAGTCCGCCGCCCGGAACGAGAGCAGGGAGGCCGCGGCGTGACACCGCCCCCCCCCCGCCCCCCCACCGGCCCGCCAGCCGCGGGGGCCCCGGCCCCCACCCCCAGAGGCAGAGGGGATGGACCCCCCCCGCCCGAGAGGGGAGCCAGAGTGTGACCCGCCCCCCCGCCCCAGCCGCCGGCTCAAATGGGGGCCGCGAAGAACAAGTGGGCCCACGCCTGCGCACCGGAACGCCGCGCAGATCGTGCCCAGAGAAGCCGGGTGGGTGCGAACTGGAATGGTATGGGGGGCCACGCCCCCCATGGACAGCACGACGCCAATGACGCCCGCTTTGTTGCCTACCCAGGGAAAGCGGCGCGCCACCTCCCGCGGGAGGGAGTGCGGAGACAACAAGCGCGGGGGGAAGCCTGCTGCCCCGCAACCCGCTAACCACTGACCGCTAACCCTCACGGCCACCCCCGGCCGGCCAGCGCCACGCGACAACGGCCGGGGGATGAGGGGCCCCAGAGAGGGACTGCGTGAGAATCCGGCTCTCGGTAGAGGGGGGCGGGGGAAGGGCGCGACCCCACTGGCCGATGGCTGGCCCCCGGGGCCAGGACTGCCAAGCCGCCCCCCCCCCCCCTTGGCCGACAGGAGGCATCGCCAGGGGACCAAAGGCCCCCCCCCACTCCCCCCCCGCCCCCCCCCTTCCACACAGGCCCAAAGAGCGGGCGGGGGGGCGGCCCCCCCACCCCCCCCCCCCGCACCCACCCCAGCTGGGGAGCCACAGGCGCGGCCCTCCGCCCCCCCAGGGCCGGGGGGGCGCCCCCACCCACAGGAGGAACGGCGACACGGTAAGGGCAACGGCGGCTGGACCTGCTCCCGGGCAACCCACACCGGCGTGCCGGAGCAACGCGCACAACGGAACACGAAGGAGGCCGCGCCCCGCAAGACCCTCCCGTAACCACAGCCCACTCCGAGGGGACAGAGGGGGGGTTTGCAGGTCAGCTGGGGCCCCCAGGGGACCGGTCCACGGGCCGCCCCTCACCCCCCCCCACCCCGGGGCGGCACTTCAGCCCCGACCGCACGCGCCCGCCGGAAGGGAGCACGCCAGCGACACGGAGAGAGCCAGAAAGGGGTACCGCAGGCCGCCGCCCGGAACGAGAGCAGGGAGGCCGCGGCGCGACACCCCCCCCGAGGCAGGGGGGATGGGCCCCCCCCACCCGAGAGGGGGACCGGAGTGTGACCCGCCCCCCCGCTCCAGCCGCCGGCTCACATGGGGGCCGCGAAGAACAAGCGGGCCCACGCCTGCGCACCGGGACGCCGCACAGATCGTACCCAGAGAAGCCGGGTGAGCACGAACCGGAGTTGTATGGGGGGCCACGCCCCCCATGGACGGCACAACGCCAGTGACGCCCGCTTTGTTGCCTGCCCAGGGAAGGCAGAGGGACAGAAAGAGGCAGAGCGACCCCCCGCCCTACAGTCAGTCGGCGATCCGGCGGTGCTACTGTCCGCCTCTTACCCCTGTGCACGTCAGTCGGCGATCCGACGGTGCCGCACACCACCCAGCCCCCTCCCCCCCTGTCCCGACCCCGTGCACGTGGATTGGGGCCTCCCGGCACGCGCAACACGCTTCACAACGCACAGCCCCACCCTCAGGACTGGATTCATAGCCGACGACACCCCTAAGTCGCGTAAGAGACTCCCGCGGCCCAGTAGTGAGAGCGTCGGTCTTCAATCGTCCAGTGCGGGGCTTCGATCCCAGGCGTTGGTGCTCCTGGGATCCCTGCACGTAGAGCTCTCTAGTTGGCGACGTGGGAACCACCCCCCCCTTCAGCAACTCGCGCCACCACCGATACCGGTGGATCGGGTGGAGGTCTCGTTCGTTTTACCCCCCACCCTAGAAAAACAAAACACATGGGAGCCACCCACCCCTGCAGCAGTGCGCACCGTCACCTGTACTCAAACAGGTCGACGGGAGGCCTCGTCCGGTATTCGAGGGGATCGGTGGGAGACCACCGATCACGGGGTTCGAACCAGCTCCTTCGCGGCGCGTGCCTGGTGCGCTACCTCCGGGGCGGCTGCCTTCTGAGGTACACTGGCACCCGGGTCACAGAACAATCGCGCCCGCAAACCCCTCCCCCTGTGCTAAGAGTAAGCCCGCGGTAGGGGTGCTCTGCTGGGCCATGAACCGGAACATTGGTGCGGCACTCCAGCCACGGTCACCCCAACCCCCCCACGCATCCCGCAGGGCGAAGCTCTGTGCGCATCGGGCTCGTCATGGGAATCCGGCGGACCGGCGCCTGGACACCAAGTCGACACCTCTCTCCCCCCCCAGAGGAACAGAGCGGGGCCCCCACACCCGCACGCCCGCGCCCACAACGCAGACCCCGACAGCCCACCCAGTGGACGGGCAGTCGGGGGAAGAGGAGCGCAAGACCCCGAACGCCCCACGCAACGGTCGAAGGCACCCCCCCAGGGACGCCCTGCCGCCGCCCCCACAACCCCAAGCCAAGTAGGGGGGATCCGAGACCGGACCGCCCCCCCCCAAGCACGCCAGACGGAGCACGGGACCGGGGCAGCACACGCCGAGGGGCACGGACCACATGGAACGGCCCAACCAGCGCCCAGTGCCGGGACCACGCAAGATGCGCGCGCCACACCACCCAGCGGGGAGCGGACACCGCGAGAGCGCGAGCGCACACACACGAAAAGGACACGCAGGGACCACCAGAAGGGCAACCGGACCGAGCGCGCGGAACGCACAGACCGCATGGAATGGCGTACCAGCGAGCGAGGATAAAGGACACCCGGACAGGACAGCCCGCCACACGCAGCGCGGAACACGCGGGGCGGGAAGGGGGAAGAAGGGGAGACACAACACCAGGTACCGGCCCGAACCCCCCCGAACCAGCCGCGAGCGCCGCGCACATACAGACGGGACACTGCACCCGCCAAGGCAGTAGTGGCGCACAGCGCCACGCCCCAACCCCTAGGCTAGGCAGCCTCCGCGCCAGCCCAAGGGGGTCCCACTGGCGACAAGCCAGTAGCACGGGGCCGGCGGCGCTGGCGCCCCGGGCGACCACGCATTAGGGGGGCGACGGAGTGGGTAAGTGCCCGCAGCCACGGCTGCGAGTTGATGCACTGACCGGGGAGTGGCGAAACGGGGACGCCGGGGAAGGACGGGGCTCCGAGCTCTGTGAACCCGGGGGACTCCGCCACCAGGCAGGAGGTGCGTCTTGGAGGGCCCCCCACTAGGGCCCGGTGGGGAGGATATCACCTGGCCCGACCAGGTGGCCCCCCGGGGCCGAAAGGCGTCTAGTACCCGCAAAATCAAACCCGCGTCCACCACCTCCTCCTCATCCTCAGCCTCGTCCACCCCCTCCACCTCATCCTCCGACCCCCCCCTCCCCGCCGCCCTCATCCTCAAGGCCACGGCAAAAACCAAAGCCGCGGCCGCACGCACCGACCCCCCAACCCCCACACAGGCGACTCGGGCACCCCGGCAACGCACCGGAACGACCCCCGAACCGACATCGGCGCCCTCACACCTCCGGACAGAGGTACTCCTCAACCTCGAACCGGAGCCCAACCCCAATCCCGACCCCAAACCCAAGCCGGCGCCCACGCGAGTGCACATAACACCACAAACGCAACGACACAAACCCAACCGACACCACCCCCAGCCGGACCCGCACCCAAGCCAGGATCAGCCACCCACCGCAGCCCGCGCCCCCCTCCCACCGGCACCCACCACCACCGCAGAGGCGGCCACCCAGCACAACCCCGTCCAAGCCCTCGTCCGCATCCCCGTCACCAAGCGCCCCGTCATCCATCCCCCAGAAACCACCACCACCGCCGGCCAAACCAACCCAGGGACGTGGGACCCCTCGACCACCGTCACCGTCAAGCCCGGCCCCCAACCCGCCCCCCCTGCCCACCACATAGTGCAGCCCCGGGGACTGCCCACGATGCCCAACCCCCCACCCCCACAAGGGGGACCGGAAAACCCACAAGGGGTCCATGGGCCATTCCCGCAACACCAACCCCACCACTACCAACACCATCCCACCACTACCACTGCCCACCGCCCTACCCCACCGTGCAAGAACAGCACCAGCGAATGGGATGGCAGCCACCGAGCGCTCCACCCGCGTACCCCACCTACCGCCAGGGGCCACCTCCCCCGTACCAGCCACCCCCCGCGTACAAGGAATCGTATCCGTATCCCCCCGGCCACCACGTCCACGCCGAAAGGGCCCCCCGGGCCCAACCCCGCGAAGGACAGTCACTCGACCCATACCACCAGCCGCTGCCGCCACCAAACCCGTACTTGGCGGGTCCATGGACGACGGGGGACCTCCCCCCCCCCCCCCCCAGTACCAGGCGCCACCACGCGAAGCCCCCCAGGACCCGCCGACGCCTCCTGACTGGCCCGACTCGAGCGATGAGGCCCGGTCCCGCAAACGGCGGCGCTCCCGCTCCCCCCCCGCACGGCACACTCGCCCACGGCGCCCACACTCCGCACACCGCCACCGCGCCACCCACTCGCGCCGCTCTCGCTCCCCCAGGTGCCACCACGACCCCCGGAGACCCCGCTCCCGTCGCTCCCGCTCCACCGGGCACCACCACAAGCGCCACCGCCGCCCCATGTCCACCTCCCCCCCCCCCCACCGGCCATACAAGACCCCCACTCCCAGCCCCCGCCACCACCGCTCCCGACGCCGCCAGGCACGCCACCGCCGCCCCACGTCCACCTCCCCCTCCCCCCACACGCCCCGCCGGGCTCCCCGTTCCCCCCGCCGCCCATACCCATCCACCACCCCCAGCCCCCGCCACCAGCACTCCCGCTCCCCCGGACGCCACCAAGCGCGCCACTGCCGTCCCATGTCCACCTCCCCCTCCCGTTCCCCCCTCCGCCCGTACCCGTCCTCCACCCCCAGCCCCCGCCACCGCCGCTCCCGCTCCCCCAGGCACCGCCACCCCCGCCACCACCGCAGGTCCACGTCCTCCCCCCGCTGCTCCAGGACCCCGGGCACGGACCGCTCCCCCCCCCAGGCCCCCGCCCACCTCGCCTGGTGGTCTGCCCCCGCTTTGCAGGAGCTCCGCCGCTGGGTGAAGTGGGCCGGGGGAGCGGGAAGGCACGAAGGGGTGCACATGGTGCATACCTTCGAGGAGGTGCGCACCTGCACCCCCGCCAACCCAGCAAGGCCGCCCCGGAGGCCATCATGCCGCAAGCAGCATGGGAGGCCCTCCTCCGCGATGCGGTCTAGGGCCTCCGCCCCCCCTACACCCCCCAAGCCCTCCGCCAGTGGCTCCAGGCCACCCACCCCCAGGCCTGGGCCGCCGGCGCCCCCTCCCCACCCCGCCCCTTCCGCCACCACCACACCAGGAAGGGGGAGGACAAGGGCAAGGGAAGGTCAAGGGACACCAAGGAGCACTCAGGCTAGAGGGCACGGAGGGGCGCCAAGTGAGGGCAGGCACTCACAGGGACAGGACGCCGGAAGAGACACCACATGGGGGCAGGAAGCCACCCAAGAACCAGGAAGGGACGGGAGCGGGGACCAAGGCACGGAGAAAGAGGGCACAAAGGCAGGCGCCACGACCCACACCCAGGAAGGGCATACCACGACGGGGGGACCATCGCCGCCTCACACCCACCAAACACCCCACGACACACGGGGGCGCACCCCCCAACACACACCACCGAAGCAAGCATCGGACGCCCTGGGGATCACACGGGCGCACACCCACCAGCCACCGGAAACCACACGGAGAATGGAGGGCACACCTACACGGGGTGAACGGGCCTCACCCACAGAGGAAGCCGCAGGGAACGCCGCCGCACAGCGCACCACCACGCCCTCACCGCCAGGAGACGACCCCGGCCGCCACAAGGGCCACCTCACAGGCACCGGAAGAGGAAGAAGGCACGGCCACAGCGACCAGGACTAGGGACCAAAACCCCCAGAGGACACGGGACCAGGGCACAGGCCCCCAGGGAGGGCAACCCCACGGACCGTCACGCGATCAACCTACCCGACCCACCAGCCCGAGCAGCACGCCCAAGCCCCCACAGCACGGACCCAGCGAGACACCCACACCTAACCGCACCCCGTAGCCACCAGCCAGCCACACTCCAGCCCGCACTCCGCACCACGACACAGGCCAGTCTGACCTCCACTGACCCACCGCGGCACCACGCGAGACCACGGCACACCTCACCACAGCGCGCTACAGTGCAACGCGCCACAGCACGACGCGACGCGACGCGGCAAAGAGCGGCACAACACGACACCACTGACCCTAACCTGAAGGACTAACCGAAGCCAGCCACCGCACACCCTGGAAGGTGCTGCACCAGCACGCCACACACCAGCACCGCAGGCCACACACGGGGCCACAGCGCGCCGGGCAACAACGGTGGCGGACCACCCAGAAGGTTAAAACCGGCACCGCAGAGGGGAAAGGACACGAACAACCCCAGCCCCCTAACCCAGAGCCACAAGCAGACGCCTGGCGCAGCCGCCCAGCCGGCAGAGCCAGGACCTAACCCGGCAAGAAGGGGCGCCGAAACCACCGTGTACGTAGCCCACCCGACCCATGGGGCCGGAACGCGGCCAAACAGAACGCAACTGACAACAGCAGCCCGGAAGACAACACTGAATGCAGGCCAGTGCGTGCACCAGTCCAGGGAAGGCAGAGGGAGGAACAGGCAGCCCCCCCCCCAAAAAAAAAGAAGAAAAAGGAGGGGGGAGGGGGAAAAGGTGCGAAAACAGCCCACAGCCGCCAAACCGCCCGCCAACACCACCAGAGGAGGCCAAACCCCCCCCCAGAAGGCAGCGAAGACAGGACGCCCAAAGAGGCACAGGGGGACCACCCAGCCAAAACCGGCAACACCAAGCCAGGAACAGCGGCCCACCGGGAAGAGAGACATCGAAACAAGCAGAAAAAAAAAAAAAAAAAGAGAGCCAGCAGCCCAGCCAGAAAGAAAGGGGATGGGGGGACAGGGACCACAAGGCCCGGGACGGGAACACCCAGAAGAAAAAAAAAGCGCAAAAAACACACCCCGACAACCCAGCCCAGAAGGGCTGGTGACAGCCGAGACCCGGGCCCAGCACACACGCCCACACCGCGCGCCGGAACCGGAAACAGCAGGGGGCAAGCGGGGCGCCCACACAACCACACACGTCCCATAAGCAGGCCGAAACCGAACCGGAACCACGAACACCACAAACAGCCGACACTAGAGGGACAACACCACAAGCCGTGCCCAAACAGACCCAGCCAAGACACCAGCCAGGACTGGCGGGAAGAAAAAAAAAAAAACCCACACCCAACCGCCAACCAGACCCAAACACAAACGCCGCACAACAGTAGGAAACCCAGTGCCCACAGCCCGGTTACTGAGGCGGCCCGTGCCATGCAGGTGACCCGGCCAAACGAGATCCAGAGACCGGGGTTAAGGCTGCATCCTAAGGCCTGCGCTGCTTTGGGACTCGAGGCGGAGCGTGCGACACCCAAGCGCCTCGGAACCCTAGTACCAAGAACGTGCATGCATGCCTCGGGAACGGGATACGCCAGGAAGTCCGGTGAACCTCCAGGGTTCCGCCCAAAGGAGGGGACGTGCGCAAGCACGGGGGCACGGCCTCCCGGCGAGACAAGCACGTCACGCTGGCGGCGATCAGGTAGGTAGGTAGGTATCTTCGGGAGCTCAGGATGCCTCCTTTGACATTGCAGGACGCTGGCGGCGATCAGCCCTCCCGGTGTTGCCCGGGGCCGCTTTGTTGGGGGCCAACAGTCAGGGCTAGCGGGATGTAAGCCGCCTCCTCTCCTCACGCGCGGAGCCTCTTCCTGTTCGTCGCAGGGGCGACGCCAGGGGGAACCATGGGGCGCCTCTCCACGACCGAGTGCACCTACCTACCTACCTACCTGCCCGCTCCAGAGGACGGGCGGCCGGGGGGGGGACAGCGCCTGACACCAGACGCCCCTCACAATGGTCGAAGGCACCCCCCCTGTGGACGCCATTCCGCTACCCCCACAGCGAGCAACGCCGGCCCGCAAGGGCGCGCGCTGTGGGGCCGGTGCTGGGTCCCCACGCCCGCACCGACCGCACCCGGGACAAGCGGGTCGCGGAACCCCGGCCGCCCGCCCCAGAGGACAGACGGCCGGGGGAGGGACAGCGCCTGACACCAGACGCCCCTCACAACATTGGCAGGCCGAACCCCCCCGGGGACGGCCTCCCACCGTCCGCACGGCACGCAGCCCCCACAGGGCATGCAGGCCAAGGGGACCGTGATGGGCCCCCACACCCACACGCCCGCGCCCGCAGCACGTGGGTGGCGGACTCCGACAGCCCGCCAAGTAGGCGGGCAGTCGGAGGAGGGGGGCGCCTGACCTCAGATGCCCCTCACAACGGTGGAAGGGACCCCCCCCCCGGAGACACTCTTCCGCCACCCCCACTGCGAGCGACGCCGGCCCCCCAGGGCGCACGCTGCCGGGCCGGTGCTGGGTCCCCACCCCCGCACCGACCGCACCCGGGACACACGGTTCGGGGAACCCCGGCTGCCCGCCCCAGAGGACGGGCCGCCGGGGGAGGGACAGCGCCTGACACCAGACGCCCCTCACAACGGTGGCAGGCCACCCCCCCCGGGGGACGGCCCCCCACCACCCCCGGGGCACGCAGCCCCCACAGGGCAGGCAGGCCAAGGGGACAGTGTTGGGCCCCCACACCCACACACCCGCGCCCGCAGCACGTGGGTAGCGGACCCCAACAGCCCGCCCAGTAGGCGGGCAGTCGGAGGAGGGGGAGCGCCTGACCACAGACGCCCCTCGCAACGGTTGAAGGCAGCCCCCTTGGGGACGCCCTTCCGCCACCCCCACAGCGAGCAACGCCGGCCAGCAAGGGCGCACGCTGCGGGGCCGGTGCTGGGTCCCCACGCCCGTACCGACCGCACCCCGGACACACGGGTCGCGGGACCCCGGCCGCCCGCCCCAAAGGACGGGCGGCCGGGGGAGAGACAGCGCCTGACACCAGACGCCCCTCACAACAGCGGCAGGCCACCCCCCCCCCGGGGACGGCCCCCCGCCGCCCCCGCGGCACGCAGCCCCCACAGGGCATGCAGGCCAAGGGGACAATTCCAACGAAAAACAGGCTCCTCTAATGCTACAATTAAAAAAAATTTCTTGCCAGCACAGCGCTGCACACGCGACACGCGCATATCGATCTTTGCGCCCAGATCCGCCGCGCGTGCGCATTTTTGGTTGCTGGTAACCGTCAGCTGGTCCCACATTTCTATTGTTTATCACATCTGCTGTACCCAGTGGCAAACCGCCACCATCGCTGTTGGGCAGTGAAGCCAGCAGTGACCACAGTATGAAAACTGGAGATGCCGGCGGGACCTGTATGGGCGCCCATGCCGCAGCGCCGCATCAAGAGAATGCACATGCTGTGGAGTTGGTGGATCTGTGCATTTTGTTGTTTTCTGTTCAATTATTGCAAGGCATCGCATTTCGATTCGCGAAACTATACCTTTTCGAAGATTTCGAAATGGAATGCGAGGCCTCACATTTGAGAGAGAATGTTATTTGTCGTAATTACCCTTATGCGAATTTTTCGTGCATTTGCTTCTGGTAAAACAAATGAAATCAAATCCTTGCATTGCGAGGCCTCGCAATCTGTTGCAGAACAGAGGCGTAATAACCGACACAAGGTGCGACACACAGTGGATTGCCCTTCCATATTGAGATACCATCGTACGCACTAGTACAAAGGAGCCCCCTTTGTTGCAACCACACGAGAAAAGGTACCTTTTTTAACTGAAAAAACAGGCATGTATAATCAGGGTCAAAAAAAACAGGGTAATTCACTGAAAAAGCCCACATCATTTCTCGGTGTTTTCTTTCAAAAAGAGCGGTACAAAAGCGTACCTGTTTCGGCCGCCTAAGATATTCAAGAATGAAAGATACGACTTGCACCCGCTATGGCGCGAAAAGTTATGTGAATGGGCTGGAAGAACTTTGGGGACTACCGAGCCCCTCCAGCCCACACTCAGCCTCTGTGACCCCCTTCGGACTTTGAGTGGAGTGCGTGAGAAAGGTCGACAGTGGCGTGAGTGGGTTCAGGGAAGTGGGGGAAGAAGAGTGAAGAAGCGAAATCGGACTGGACTCTCAGTCCCCCGTAAGACCAAGAAGGCACCAAAGGGGTATATGTGCTCTTGGAAAGGGGAGCATCATACTTTTTTTTTGTTCCCGCCAGCTCGTGAGATGCCGGAAACGGTGCAAAATGTCATATGGGGAGGGGGTAAGGGGGTTATAGTGGTACCAGTCCAAAAGAGGAAGAAGTGATTTTGGAGTTTAGGGGAGATTGCAGTTGATTGGTGGGACATACCGAAAGGGGAGAGTATTTTTCGGGATGGGAAGGGTTAAATGCTCGCTCAGGGGGGTCACCTGCAGTACGGGGCTGTACGTTTCGATGCACTTGATATTGAGCAAGAGGGACTGGACCAGACGAGCTGGAAACAGCCCTTGGGTGATCCTGACCTCAAAGAGGTCCTCCATCAGGGAACCTGGCGTTCTGAGGGTACCACTGCAGCCCCGGGCCTTGGCAAGAGACCCGTGGGCATGAAGCGCCGGACCTGGAACGTCCTGGCACTGAAGAGGGCCAACGAAGGGTATGGCCCCCCTGACTCTCCCGACATTGATTTGATTTATCCTGCATTCCACAAGCCCAGCTCACAGGACGACAGAAATGACCCCAATCGCCGATTCGACGTGGAGTCATCGTCCCGGAACAGCCTCGCTGCCCCCAAGCTCACCCTGAATCACCTGGAGAAGGTAGAGGCCTCCATCTCCAGCCAGAAAGTGGTAGATTGGATGATTGACCCCGTTGGCACTGAGGCTGCGAGTTGGGTCGATTACAGGACCCCCCCCCGAGCAACTCTTCCACACGAGAACTCGGTCAGTGCGTTCGGACCTAGGGGCCGATGCCAAGGAGTTCTCAGACCCCCATCTTCAGAAGATGGTGGAGTCGTACCGCAAAAAGCTCCTTGATGAATTCAAGGACACAGTTTTCAATTCAGAGCGGAATAATTGGGAGGAGATCAAGGCAAATGCCACCAAGAGGGGACCTGATGGGTGGGTCAAGCTGGAGCTCAAAGAGGGCTCAAAATTTGTGGCCTTCAGCCCCATCCGAGCGGTAGGTCTGCGGGAAGAGGCGCTGAAAGAAAAGGTCCAAGGTTTTGAGAAAAGAGGTTGGATTGAGGGATCCAAAAGCCCTTGGGTGGCAAGTGGGTTGTTAGTGCCGAAACCTGGGGTAAACAAGTGGACGTTGGTCATTGATTATCGGTACTTGAATTCATGTCTCAAGGGTCATGAATTCCCCCTACCGGTGATTGAGGACCTCCTGCAGCGACAGCATGGGGACCAACTCTGGACCATCCTCGACCTTGAGGATGGGTTCCAACAGATGCCCCTCACGGAGAAAAGTTGTCCGCTGACGGCTTCCTGCACCCCGTTGGGAGTGTATCAATGGAACGTCCTGCCCATGGGGGTGAAAGTGGGACCACAGGTGTACCAGGGAATGGTCACCAACTGCATCAGGCACCTGCCTCCCTCGGTAAGGGCCTATATTGATGATCTGCTTGTGGGTACGCCCCCCTTCAAGGCTTCCAGGGGTAAGGGTAAGCTCTTGGACAGTGCCCTCGATGAAGAGGCCATAACTGAGCATTATGAGTTGGTCATGAAGCTTTTTCGATGCCTGGCTGACCACCATCTGCAAGTGAAGGAGGAAAAGTGCCACCTTTTCTGTCAAACGGTCAAATATGTGGTCACATCCTTCACCAGGGACGGAGACCCCCCCCTCCCAGAAAGTGTCTGCAGTTCGTGACTGGACTGAGGCCATGATTCGTACCCCCAAGCAGATGAAGGGATTTCTCGGAGTATGTAACTGCTATTCCATTTACATACCCCAATATGCTTCCCTGGATGCGCCCCTGATGGACAGCATGAAGAGGAAGTATGAGAGAGCGCCTGATGGAGGCAAATGCAAGGTCCCCAAGGACGGCAACTTCATTGAATGGACTGAGATCATGAGGCACAGTTTTGCCAAAATCAAGGAGGCACTGTGGGCAAAGTGTGCATTGTATATCCCCAATGACACGGGTGAATATGCGATCCACACGGATGCCTCGGACTTTAGCATAGGCGGTGTGTTGGAGCAGCAATTGCCTGAGGATAGCTGGGCTCCTTGCGCCTTCTAGCCAAAAAAACTCGAAGGCCAGATCCGGTATGGTCCTGAGGGCGAAGCCTTGGGCTTTACTGGACAAAGGGCGTGGTCTGTGAGAGAAACAGAAACCTATGCACTGGTGTCTTGCCTCCTGAAGTTCAAGAGCGGGATATCAGGGCGTAAGGTCACTGTTCTCAGGGACCAAAAGTCCTCAAGTCATGGTACAAGGAGGATCTGTGTACAATGGCTGGGCCTCTGGGTCGTGGCGGCCGTTGGCATGAGTTCCTTTCCTGGTACAACATTGTTGTCGTATACGAGCCGGGTAAGGACAATGATGTCGCAGACGGGATGAGCCGGTGGGCCTACCCTGCGGGCTGGCGGATGACACCAACTTCCATGGTTCGGACGCGGACCTCAAGGGGTATGAGGACTAGGAAGCGCAGAAAAAGGCCCGAAATGATGCCCTCATTGATCAGCTGTCCATATCTCGCGAAGGAGTTGAGTCTCGACCCCCGTGCAGCCATACAGCCAAGTGCCACGGTCACTGCAGCGGGTACAGCAATCTGCGCGCGGCCAGTGACTACCCCTGCCTTCATTATGAGTGTGTCAGCCTGGAAACGTCCACTCCGGACCAGCTGGATGCCCAGAGGGCAGCTGATGCTCTGCTCCTTCCAAAATACCGGGCCCAGGTGACTCCGGACCGCCTTTCTGCTGATTGGCCAGTCACTGCGGACCCCCCTCAGTGTCCTGATTCCCTGGATGACCATAAGATTAACACGTGTGGGGTCCTGAACCTCCTGCACAGTGATTCTGATGATCCTGACTGTGGTTCTGTGGCTGAAGAGTCCGTGCGTCCTGAGTTCTTTAAGGATTCAGACCTACGTGGTATGGCCCATGTGATGAGGGAGTCTCCTCATGCTCCCCACGCGCTGATTGCTTCCGTCACATCGGTCAATGTGCCCCCACCGTGTAGTATGTTGTATGAGGATTGGGAACCATACTACGCTGAGGACCCCAACTTGAAAGTCCTGCTGGACTGGGGTATCAAGAAAAACATTGAGTATGGAACCTACCGGTGGCATGAACCACAATGGGGACACCCCCATATCAGGGTGGATGGTAGGGCACTGGTTCCTGTGGCCATCCTGAGCAAGGTAATAGAAGCAGTGCACTACTTTGCACATCCAGGTACCCCCAAAAGCCCTGGAACTGTTCAGGCGACAGTTCAATGTCCGTAATCTGTCCGACGATGACCTCCGGGACAGAGTGAAGGATGTTGTGGATGCCTGTGTGGAATGTGCACAGTCCAAGGCACGAATGGGCCCACATCCTGACTCATGTAAGCCCTTCCCTGTACCCTCCCATCGGTTTGCATCAGTGGCCATGGACTTTTTACCTCTGCCTGGAGTTAAACATCCTGAAAGAGGGGTGAAGGTGGATTATGCGATGGTTATCGTGTGTTGTTTGACAGGTTATATCCTGGCCATCCCATGCAGACAAGAGGGACTGACGAGCCATAAAGCCGCCGCCTTATTTCTGCACTATTGTGCCTTTTTCACTGGGATCAGTCCATCATCTCCTCAGAGTTCTCCGACGCCCTGTGTGGTCTCGCTGGTATTACCCAGGCCAAGTGTATAGTGTATAGACCACAGAGTAATGGGCGTGCGGAGCGGGCAGTCCAGTCTATCATCAATGCTCTGCGGCTATACTTGTTGTTCCGCAGGCTGCACTGGATCTATGCCCTGCCATTTGCCCTGTGCAGTCTTAATGACCTATCGGGCCCCATCGCACCCTACTCACCGCACTGGCTGTTTTTCGACCGGGACCCTATCGGGTTTGGCGAGGTACCCCCCCTGACCGTGGATACCGGGGTGGAGGATGCGACCGAGTACTTCCGCAGGGCTCAGGGCAAACGCCAGCTCATCCAATGAAAGTTCCTTGACCTCCATGCCCGGCAGTACCAGGCCTTCCTCAAAAAATACCCGTCTCTGCAGTTTATGGAGGGGGAACGCGTATGGGTGCAAAATAGGACCAACCTGCCTGGCCTACATCCGAAGCTGGACAGGATATGGCAGGGCCCTGCAGAGATCCTCCGTAAGGTTTCCACGGATACATAATTAGTAAACCTGAACGGTAAGGGGGTCATTCTGTCGGTGGGAAGGCTAAAGCCCTATATACCCCGACAGGATGGTGTGAACCCCCCCCTCCATCATTACTCCAAGCAAAAAAACCTCCACGACGACTCCTATGTTGTCGAGGATGTCCTGGACCATGAGTATAGGTGTAAGGTTCGAGGGAAAACGAAGAAGTCCAAACAGCCCTTCGAAGGCGGCAAACCCTGGTGGAGGGTCAAATACCGCGGGTCTGACCGGCCCGAATGGCATGATGTCACTGCTTTCCTGCATGACATCAATAAAGACTGGCTGGACTACAACCACGGCACCACATCACGGTATCCACTGATTCCCTCAGAGAAATTTAGCTGTGGCTGGACCGACCGATCTGCTGTCCTGATGCCCGGCCTGAGGGTGTCTATAAACTGGCCTGCCTGGCTTCCACTTTAGGGCTGAATCAGGCAGATCCCCCACCCTCTGACATCCGCCTGGATGTCTGTCCAGCCCCTGGGCTGGTCTCTGGCTTACAGTGGGCAGTGAATCAGGTGGCATCTATGGTGTTTACCTCTCTCTCTCCTTCTCCTCCTGGGATATCTCTTGACTTGACGCCCTGGGGTATCTCAGAGTCCTGAAATGCATCGCACGTGGGCGATGCGGGGCAGCGGTTCGGGTCATGCACCTGGATTGGCTTGGAGTGGCTCCTACCTAGAGTGCCAGCCAATACAGTGAACCCCCAGCGCTCGCCAGGTCATGAGAATGGCTGTGAAGAGCCCAGTCTAAACGGACATACAGCCCGAAAGAAGCAGGGTGTGCGACTTGATTTTTCGGCCTTCGTGTGATTGAAGGCCAGGCGGTTGCATGGTATAATGTGCAATAAGACTGGTGCGCAAGCACTGTCAAAGGGGACTGGCCTATGGGGAACCGCAAACGCCAGCAGGGTACGTTGGAGTGCTTTGGCATCGAGGTACCTGGGGTATGAGAATACCACCTTCCTGCTCGTACCTCTCCCACCGCCAGTACACAAACGCCCGCACCGGGGTACGTTAAACAGCTCAGGACCATGACACCACGAGGCCCAGACTTGTTTCTGTGTTTGGTGCTGAAGTTCAGGCAGTTTATAGTATTTTATTGTGTACTATTCCATCTCTCTCTTGTCCTGCCCGCCATTGCTGAGAATGGCTAGTCTTTTCTATATTTTCACCCGCTGATGGCAAGGGGGCCCTTTTACTCTTGTACATATGTGGAAGTGGGAAGCCGTACTGCAGGTAGTCACCTCAGTTCTTGTGTACATAGTTTGCCCACTCGCCAGTTGGCCGTAGCTTTTTCTTTGAGAGTGGTCGCCAACTTGGTCCCCGGCTTTGAGCTGGGAAGGGGAATGGAAAGCTGATGCGGCCACCTGTTTTTCATTGAGAGCAGGCGCCAACTCAGATCCTGTGTTGGTCTGGGAATGGGAGTCTAAAAAGCATTTGGCCGTTTAGGACAATTTTACACCCACCCGTCCCATCCCTTTGTATGTTTTGTGTCTGCCACCAACTGGTGGTTTCTTCCGCCTCAGTGGGTACACTGAGCTGGGGAGGGGAGTGTTTGGTGTCAGATAACCCCCCAAAACCCAGGCCTATGTCCTCCACTACTCATCCTTTCCCCCCCCCTCTGCAGGTCTAAATGTGTACTTTGTTTCCTGCAGGAAGTCCTCATTCCGCGTTCCCCGAAAGTTGAAAACCTTGGGAAACTTCAGGGGACTAGGCGCATTTTTTTTTGTTTTTTGGGTCGATCGATAGGGAATGAAAATTGTCTCATATTTGTGGGGGAATTTCCGTGAAATTCGCAAAGGTACAGGACCTGGGTTTTGGCTTCGGCGCCCGCATGAACCGGCGTCGCGCCAGTTCGCGTAAATACCGCCAGTTGGTCCCCGTGCGACCAAAATTGCGAAACCATGAACTGGCCTTTACGGAAATTTATTAACGGCCAGCGACGATGATTTGACTTCACTGTTGCTGCATTCAAGATCATAATTATACAGTTGAATCAAAAAACCGCGAAGCGGTGACGTAAAAATCAAGAACTGGGCATCGACATGATACCCAGTCAAAATACCATGTTGAGTAGGTCGAGGAGCCTCACCGGCACCTTACGGTGCCTTTCTTTCCCCTTGCCCCTCAATTGACTAGTCATGGCATGCAATTTTTATGCATTCATAGGGTCAGTCACTTCAGCAGGGCATATCGTTAAGCCATTGCTTCCGTAACCTTTGAAGTAAAATGCATAGGAAGGCCATAAGTGTCTATTTTAATTGTATATTAGATAAACTTGTGAGTTGCAAGTAGATTTGAAGTTGTGAGTGATTTGTTGACTTTGAGTCATAAAAAAAGGATTCCAAGAATACCATGAATTGCCCCATGAGAAGAAAGGTATGCATCTCTTCCGATGATGTACACGGACCCAAAACACTTTGGGTCAATTTTTTTTGACGTTTGGAATTCATTTAATGACCATGGTGGGTCAAGCAATCCATGGTGGGTCTGCAATACATGGCCAGAAGAGCCATTTTTGACCATGTTATGGGCCCACTTTGAGAGCTTCGTCCGCCATGCCACCGGCTTGGATTTCGACAATTTCTTATCATGCATGTCTGCGCATGGCTTGAGTGCATGTATGTTCTTGTTTTCTTGATTTTGGAACCAATGGCAAAGTGCTATATCCGTTTCACTGATGTCAGTTTGAGCACACTTTTGTTCATGTGCTCAAAGTTTGACATGATATCTCTAAGATATCATGGAGCCTGCTACTGCGACGACGGGCGCCTGTGGTAAACTATTAGACCCTGATCGAATTTGGATGAAATTCGATTAGCACATAAAATTGTTGGAATTCCTGATTGCCTGGTGCCACTCACAGCCATAAACGATGACGTCGGAATTCCAGAATCCTGCAACAACTGCGGACAAGGAAAACTTGGTATCTCAGCACACAAAGAATGATACAAAGAATAAATAGCATGTGTCATGAATGCATTAAGACACGCTTACTCTTAGGCGTCGCTGAAAACAAAGAGTCCGTGACAAAAAGAATAAGTAGCATGTCATGAATGCATTAAGCAAACACGCCTACTCTTGGGCGTCGCAAAATACCAAGAGTCCACAAACCAACGAGTAAATAGCATATGCCGCCATGCATGCATTAAGACACGCTTACTCTTGGGGTCGGTAAAAACAAAGAGTCCATGACATTACGAATACATAGCATGGCATGAATGCATTAAGCAAACACGCCTACTCTTGGGCGTCGCGAAATACAAAGAGTCCACCAACCAACGAGTAAATAGCATATGCCGCCATGCATGCATTAAAACACGCTTACTCTTGGGCGTCGCCAAAAACAAAGAGTCCATGACAGAAAGAATAAGTAGCATGTGTCACGAATGCATTAAGCAAACACGCCTACTCTTGGGCGTCGCAAAATACAAAGAGTCCACAAACCAACGAGGAAATAGCAAATCCCGCCATGCATGCATTAAGACACGCTTGCTCTTAGGCGTCGCCAAAAACAAAGAGTCCATGACATAACGAATAAGTAGCATGTCATGAATGCATTAAGCAAACACGCCTACTCTTGGGCGTCGCGAAATACAAAGAGTCCACCAACCAACGAGTAAATAGCATATGCCACCATGCATGCATTAAAACACGCTTACTCTTGTGCGTCGCCAAAAACAAAGACTCCATGACAGAAAGAATAAGTAGCATGTGTCACGAATGCATTAAGCAAACACGCCTACTCTTGGGCGTCGCAAAATACAAAGAGTCCACAAACCAACGAGGAAATAGCAAATCCCGCCATGCATGCATTAAGACACGCTTGCTCTTAGGCGTCGCCAAAAACAAAGAGTCCATGACATAACGAAGAAGTAGCATGTCATGAATGCATTAAGCAAACACGCCTACTCTTGGGTGTCGCCAAATACAAAGAGTCCACAAACCAACGAGTAAATAGCATATGCCGCCATGCATGCATTAGGACACGCTTACTCTTGGGCGTCGCTAAAAAGACAGAGTCCATGACATGACGCATAAGTAGCATGGCATGAATGCATTGAGCAAACACGCCTACTCTTGGGCGTCGCAAAATACAAAGAGTCCACCAACCAATGAGTAAATAGCATATGCCGCCATGCATGCATTAAAACACGCTTACTCTTGGGCGTCGCCAAAAACAAAGAGTCCATGACGTAACGAATAAGTAGCATGTCATGAATGCATTAAGCAAACACGCCTACTCTTGGGCGTCGCAAAATACAAAGAGTCCACCAACCAACGAGTAAATAGCAAATGCCGCCATGCATGCATTAAGACATGCTTACTCTTAGGCGTCGCCAAAATCAAACAGTCCATGAAATAAAGAATAAGTAGCATGTCATGAATGCATTAAGCAAACACGCCTACTCTTGGGCGTCGCAAAATACAAAGAGTCCACAAACCAACGAGTACAGAGCAAATGCCGCCATGCATGCATTAAGACACACTTACTCTTGAACGTCGCCCAAAACAAAGAGTCCATGACATAACGAATAAGTAGCATGTGTCATGAATACATTAAGCAAACACGCCTACTCTTGGGCGTTGCAAAATACGAAGAGTCCACAACGCAGGCACCAAATGGCGTATGTCATGGATGCACACATTAACCCAGGAGGAGTACGCTGACAGCGCCTACTCTTGGGCGCCACGAAAAATGCAACGAGGACGGTATGGCACACGTGAGCACACACCCACACCCACATCACACACACCACACACCACGCCAAGCATGCACACCGGTGAACAGGAGCCACGTGGCCCAGGACACCGCACACAACACACAACACACAGAACAAGCACACAGCACACCGGTGAACAGGAGCCACGAGGCCCAGGATACCGCACACGCAACACAACACAAGCCACGCGGGCACACCGGTGAACGGGAGCCAAGTGGCCCAGGACACTGCACACACCACACTACACACAACACAGGCACACCAGTGAACAGGGGCCAAGAGGCCCAGGACACCAAACACAAAACACCGCACACCGAGCGCGCACACCGGTGAACAGGAGCCAAGTGGTCCAGGACACCGCACACACCGCACAACACACCAGAAAAGCACACCGGTGAACAGGAGCCAAGAGGCCCAGGACACCACACACAAAACACCGCACACCGGGCGTGCACACCGGTGAACAGGAGCCACGAGGCCAAGGACACCGTGCACACCACACAACGCACCAGACAAGCACAACGGCGAACAGGAGCCAGGTGGCCCAGGACACCGCACACACCACACAACACACCACACAAACACACCGGTGAACAGGGGCCAAGAGGCCCAGGACTCCAAACACAAAACACCGCAAACCGAGCACGCACATAAGTGAACGGGAGCCAAGTGGCCCAGGACACCGCACACACCGCACAACACACCACAAAAGCACACCGGTGAACAGGAGCCAAGAGTCCCAGGACACCACGCACAAAACACAGCACACCGAGCGTGCAGACCGGTGAACAGGAGCCACGAGGTGCACGACACTGTGCACACCACACAACGCACCACATAAGCACACCGGTAAACAGGAGCCAGGTGGCCCAGGACGCCGCACACACCACACAACACACCACAAAAACACACCGGTGAACGGGAGCCAAGAAGCCCAGGACACCAAGCGCGCACAACACCGCACGCCGAGCACGCGCACCGGTGAACAGCAGCCAAGAGGCCCAGGACACCGCCCACACAACACCACACACCGGGCGTGCGCAGCGGTGAACAGTGGCCGGATGGCCCAAAACACCACACACGCAACAGCGCACACCGAACACCACACACACCGCAACACACCGCAACACACAGACCGAGCACACCCGAGAGCACGAACCAAGTGTGCCAGGACACCGCACATGCCACAAAACACACACGGCACAAACACACCAGAAAACAGGAGCCAGAAGGCCCTAGAGACCACACACACAACACCGCACACAAAGCGGGCACGCCGGAGAACAGGAGCCAAGTGGCCCAGAACACGGCACAAACAACACAACACGGCGAGCACGCACACCTGTGAACAGGAGCCAAGAGGCCCAGGGCGCCGCATCCACAACACCGCACACACAGCGTGCACACCGGTGGGCCGGAGCCAAGAGGCCCAGGACACCGTGCACACGACACAGCACACCAAGGCACGCACACCGGTGAATAGGAGCCATGCAGCCCAGGACACCGCACACGCAACACCAGACGCAGAGCGTGCACACCAGTGAACAGGAGCCAAGTGGCCCAGGACGCCGCACACACAACACCGCGCGCAGAGCGTGCACACCGGTGAACAGGAGCCAAGAGGCCCAGGACACCGTGCACACGGCGCGGCACACCAGGGCATGCACACCGGTGAACAGGAGCCAAGCGGCCCAGGACACCGCACACGCAACACCACACACAGAGCGTGTACACCGCTGAACAGGAGCCACGTGGCCCAGGACGCCGCACACACAACACGGCACACCGAACGTGCACACCAGTGAACAGGAGCCAGGAGGCCCAGGACACCATACACGCGGCACGGCGCACCAAACAAGCAACCCACCACCCACAACGAACCCAACCAACGTCGCCCTGCAGGAAAGAAACACCATGTGAAACCACCAAGACAAACCATCCAGCCAAGGCCAACCCAGCGGGTACGAAGAGGGTAGGCAGGCAGGGCAGGGCGGCAAAAAGGGACAGAGGGGCAAGGGGGGGAAGGCGAGGAGAGAGGAGCCCAAACCCCCCCCCGACGTACACACGCCCCACTGCCGCGCACCGGGCCACAGCCGGGCGCCAACAGGGCCCGCCATGGAGCCATACTGGCCCGCCAGAGAGAGGGTGTGTCCCTGCGCCTGCGCAACAGCGAGCCCGGGCAAGGAGCGCGCGCCACACTCAGGCCAGGCAGGGCACACACGCAGCATCACACGCCAGCACGCACCACAGCACAAAGCACGACACCACCACGACAAACACCCATGTTCGACGACGAGCAACCTGCCAAGAACATGTCCAAGCCCCGCAGTCCCCACAGCGCAACAGCAGCCGTCCGGATGGACGTGTGTGCGCCCGGCAGTGTATCCATCCCCTGCTGGCTACGAAACAGCCGCCGTCCGGACGGACGTGTGTGCGCCCGGCAGTGAACCCAGCCCCTGCCAGCTACGAAACAGCCGCCGTCCGGACGGACGTGTGTGCGCCCGGCGTGAACCCAGCCCCTGGCGGCTACGAAACAGCCGCCGTCCGGATGGACGTGTGTGCGCCCGGCAGTGAACCCAGACTCTGCCGGCTACGAAACAGCCGCCGTCCGGATGGACGTGTGTGAGCCCGGCAGTGAACCCAACCCCTGCCGGCTAGGGAACAGCCGCCGTCCGGAGGGACGCGTGAGCACCCGGTGGGCACGCACTGCCTGCCGGACGAGCTAGTGGACCACCAGGCCCGCGCTGCTCGGAGGGGCGAGTGCTCAGTTACCACAAACCACACGCCATGCGGTACCACACCCAGCAACACTCGCAAGGACACACCGTCCCGCCGCCACCACCATACACGCCCACCCGCGATCACAAACCCTAGGCCCACCATCAGGGCCGCCCACCGACGCCGCAACCACCAAGCAGTCCAGCCACAACCACCATCGCCATCCAGCCCACATCGACCCGACCCCAACCACCCGCACAGGACACCACACCACCGACCACACCCACCACCAACCGGCCGCGCACTTCGGAGAACCCACCATCACGCCCGACCACACCGCGCAGACGACGCACCTACAACCAGCACCCAACCCCAGGTAGGTAGGTAGGTAGGTGCACTCGGTCGTGGAGAGGCGCACCATGGTTCCCCCTGGCGTCGCCCCTGTGACGAACAGGAAGAGGCTTCGCGCGTGAAGAGGGGAGGCGGCTTACATCCCGCTAGACCTGACTGTTGGCCCCCAACAAAGCGGCCCCGGGTTACGCCGGGAGGGCTGATCGCCGCCAGCGTGACATGCTTGTCTCGCCGGGAGGGTGTGCCCCCGTGCTTGCGCACGTCCCCTCCTTTGGGCTGAACCCTAGGGGTTCACCGGACTTCCTGGCGTATCCCGTTCCCAAGGCGTGCATGCACGTTCTTGGTACTAGGGTTCCGAGGCGCTTGGGTGTCGCACGCTCCGCCTCGAGTCCCAAAGCAGCGCAGGCCTTAGGATGCAGCCTTACCCCCGGTCTCCGGATCTCGTTTGGCCGGGTCACCTGCATGGCACGGGCTGCCTCAGTGCCCGGGCTGTGGGCACTGGGTTTTCTACTGTTGTGTGGCGTTTGTGTTTGGGTCCGGTTGGCGGTTGGGTGCGGGTTTTGTTAACCCCGCCCGTCCTGGCTGGGGTCTTGGGTGGGTGTGTTTGGGCACGATTTGTGGTGTTGTCTCTCTAGTGTCGGCTGTTTATGGTGTTCGTGGTTGGGCTTCGGTTTCGGCCTGCTTTTGGGACGTGTGTGGTTTCGTGGGTGCCCTGCTTGCCCCCCGCCGTTTCCGGTTCCGGCGCGCGGTGTGGGCGTGTGTGCTGGGCCTGGGTCTCGCCTGTGCCCAGCCCTTCTTGGCTGGGTTATCGGGGTGTGTTTTTTTTTTGCGCTTTGGTTTATTCTTTTTCTTTTTTTTTTTTTTTTCCGGGCTTTGTGGTCCCTGTCCCTCCATCCCCTTTCTTTCTGGCTGGGCTGCTGGCTCTCTTTTTTTTTTTTTTTCCGTGTCCCTTCTCCCCGTGGTCGGCTGTTACTGGCTTGGTGTTGCCGGTTTTGGGTGGGTGGTCCCCCTGTGCCTCTGTGGGGGTCCTTTTTCCTTTTTTTTTTTTTTTGTTGCCTTCTGGGGGGCGGCTTGGCCGCCTGTGGTGGTGTTGGCGGGCGGTTTGGCGGCTGTGGGCTGTTTTCGTGCCTTTTCCCCCTCCCCCCTCCTTTTTTCTTTCTTTTTTTTTGGGGGGGGGGGTTGCCTGTTCCTCCCTCTGCCCTCCCTGGGCTGGCGCACGCACTGGCCTGCATTCAGTGTTGTCTTCCGGGCTGCTGTCTTCAGTTGTGTTCTGCGTGGCCACGTTCCGGCCCTATGGGTCGGGTGGGCTTTGTACACGGTGGGCTCGGCGCCCCTTCTTGCCGGGTTAGGTCCTGGCTCTGCCGGCTGGGCGGCCGCGCCAGGCGGCTGCTTGTGGTTTTGGGTTAGGGGGCTGGGGTTGTTCGTGTGCTTACTCCTCTGCGGTGCCGGCTGTAATCTTCTGGGTGGTCCGCCAGCGTTGCCGGGCGCGCTGTGGCCCCGTGTGTGGCCTGCGGTGCTGGTGCGTGGCGTGGTGGCGCGGCGCCTTTCAGGGTGTGCGGTGGATGGCTTCGGTTAGTCCCTCCGGTTAGGGTCAGTTGTGTCGTGCTTTGCCGCTCTGTGCCGCGTCGCGTCGCGTCGTGCTGTGGTGCTTTGCTCTGTGGTGCGCTGTGGTGCGGTGTGCCGTGGTCTCGCGTGATGCCGCGGTGGGTCAGTGGAGGTCAGCCTGGCCTGTGTCGTGGTGCGGAGTGCGGGCTGGAGTGTGGCCGGCTGGTGGTTGGGGGGTGCGGTTAGGTGTGGGTGGCTCGCTGGGTCCGTGCTGTGGGGGTTTGGGTGTGCCGCTCGGGCTGGTGGGTCGGGTAGGTCTTCGGGAAATTCTGCTGAATGATCACGGTGTCCTTGGGGCGTGCACGCTGACCCTCACCCATGGACTCAATCTTCACCGGGCCTCGCAGACAGGCGGGCGTACTCGGGGTGTAGGAAAGGCGTTCCTTCTCCAAGGCAGACAAACAGAAATCAGGAGTCGGACGGTGGAGGTGGCTTCCGAACACTGTTTGAGTGGCGAAAGGCTTGCACTGTAGCTCGGCTGCGCTGGCAGGGACATGAGGGTCCGGGTCGGTGCCGCCGGCAGGGATGAGCTCATACTTCAGGGTCAGGGGGATGTCCATATCTCCGGTGCTGAACTGCAGGGGTCCGGGGCACCGGTAGTAATCTTGGTACTTCCAGTCTTCACGGTGCTCGGAGACGGCCCTGAAGGGGGCACCGTCCAGCAGCACCAAGGCCTTCGCGATCGATCACAGCCTTTGACTTCCCCTTGCAGCGCTCGAAATTCATCATGGACGGGATCGGCGTGCCGCCGCAGTGCCATTCCTCCACTGGACGCAACAGGTTGGTGACGGACGCCCTCACGGACGTGAGACCAGCTGAGATCAAGCCCCCGGCCGTCAATCCAAGTGCATAGCAATACTCTGCGTCAAACCGCGACGGTAACGCAGCCCGGTCCTTATAGCCCATGGTGTGGTCGCGTGACGGTCCGTGGGGTTGCCCTCCCTGGGGGCCTGTGCCTTGGTCCCGTGTCCTTTGGGGGTTTCGGTCCCTAGTGGCGGGTTTTCGGTGGCCGGTGGGCGTGCGCTGGTGTGATCCGCTTGGCGTCCGATGTTTGCTTCGGTGGTGTGTGTTGGGGTGTTTGGTGGGGCTGGGGCGGCGCTGGTCTCCCCGTCGTGGTGTGCCCTTCTTGGGTGTGGGTCGTGGTGCCTGCCGTGGTGCCCTTTTCCTCCGCTTCTTGGTCCCCGTTCCCGCCCCTTCCTGGTTCTTGGGTGGTTTCCTGCCCCCATGTGGTGTCGCTTCCGGCGCCCTGTCCCTGCGTGTGCCTGCCCTCACTTGGGGCCCTTCCGTGCCCTCTTGTCTGTGTGGTCCTTGGTGCCCCTTGCCTTTCCCTTGCCCTTGTCCTGTCCCTTCCTGGTGTGGTGGTGGCGGGAGGGGCGGGGTGGGAAGGGGGCGCCGGTGGCCCAGGCCTGGGGGTGGGTGGCCTGGAGCCACTGGTGGAGGGCCTGGGGGGTGTAGGGGGGGCGGAGGCCCTGGACCGCATCGCGGAGGAGGGCCTCCCATGCCGCTTGCGGCATGATGGCCTCCAGGGCGGCCTCGTTGGGGTTTGCGGGGGTGCGGGTGCGCACCTCCTCGAAGGTATGCACCATGTGCACCCCTTCGTGCCTTCCCGCTCCTCTGGCCCACTTCACCCAGCGGCGGAGCTCCTGCAGAGCGGGGGGAGACCACCAGGCGAGGTAGGCGGGGGCCCGGGGGGGTGAGGGGTCCGTGCCCGGGGTCCTGGAGCGGCGGGGGGAAGACGTGGACTTGCGGTGGTGGCGGGGGTGGCGGTGCCTGGGGGAGCGGGAGCGGCGGCGGCGGGGGCTGGGGGTGGAGGACGGGTACGGGCGGAGGGGGGAGCGGGAGGAGGAGGTGGACATGGGGCGGCGGTGGCGCGCTCGGTGGCGTCCGGGGGAGCGGGAATGGTGGTAGCGGGGGCTGGGGGTGGTGGACGGGTACGGGTGGCGGGGGGAACGGGGAGGCCGGCGGGCCGTGTGGGGGGAGGGGGAGGTGGATGTGGGGCGGCAGTGGCGTGCCTGGCTGCGTCGGGGGGAGCGGGAGTGGTGGTGGCGGGGGCTGGGTGGCCGGTGGGGGGAGGGGGAGGGGGACATGGGGCGGCGGTGGCGCTCGTGGTGGTGCCCGGGGGAGCGGGAGCGACGGGAGCGGGGTCCCTGGGGGTCGTGGTGGTACCTGGGGGAGCGGGAGCGGCGCGAGTGGGTGGTTGAGGCGCGGTGGGAGTGTGGGCGCCGTGGGCGAGTGTGCCGTGCGGGGGGGGAGCGGGAGCGCCGCCGTTTGCCGGACCGGCCCCCGTCGCTCGAGTCGGGCCAGTCCGGAAGCGTCGGCGGCCTCTGGGGGGCCTCGTGCGGTGCCGCTTGGGGGGGGAGGTCCCCCGTCGTCCACGGGGCCCCTTCGGCCATCGGATGGTGGCCGGGGGGGTACGGGGCCTCGCGCGGTGCCGCCTGGGGGGGGAGGTCCCCCGTCGTCCATGGGGCCCCTTCGGCCATCAGATGGTGGCCACCGGGGTACGGCTGGTACGGGGGTGGTGGCTGGTACGGGGGGGGGTGGCTCCTGGTTGTAGGTGGGGTATGCGGGCGGGGCGCTCGGTGGCTGCCATCCCGTCCGCTGGTGCTGTTCGTGTACGGGGGGTTGTGGCCCGGTGGGGTAGGGCGGTGGGCAGTGGTAGTGGTGGGGGTGGTGTTGGTAGTGGTGGTGGTGGGGCCGCTGGTGGTGGTGGTGTGGGTAGTGGTGGGGTTGGTGTTGCGGGTATGGCCCATGGAGTCCTTGTGGGTTTTCCGGTCCCCCTTGTGGGGGTGGGGGGTTGGGCATCGTGGGCAGTCCCCGGGGCTGCACTATGTGGTGGGCATGGGGGAAGGGTTGGGGGCCGGGCTTGACGGTGAAGATGGTTGAGGGGTCCCACGTCCCTGGGTCGGTTTGGCCGGCGGTGGTGGTAGTTTGTGGGGGATGGATGACGGGGCGCTTGGTGACGGGGATGTGGACGAGGGCCTGGACGGGGTCGTGCTGGGTGGCCGTCTCCGCGGTGGTGGTGGGTGCCGGCGGGAGGGGGGCGCGGGTTGTGGTGGGTGGGGGGTCCTGGCTTGGGCGAGGGCCCGGGCAGGGGTGGTGTCGGGTGGTTTTGTGTCGTTGCTTGTGCGGTGTTGTGTGTGGTCGCGTGGGCGCCGGCTTGGGTTTGGGGTCGGGTTTTGGGGTTGGGGTCCGGTTTGGGTTTGGGGTCGGGTGTGGGGTTGGGGTCCGGTTCCAGGTTGAGGAGTACCTCTGTCCGGAGGTGTGAGGGCGCCGATGTCGGGTCGGGGGTCGTCCCGGTGGGTTGCCGGGGTGCCTGAGTCGCCTGTGTGGGGGTTGGGGGGTTGGTGCGTGCGGCCGCGGCTTTGGCTTTCGCCGTGGCCTTGAGGATGAGTTTGGCGGGGAGGGGGGGGTCGGAGGATGAGGTGGAGGAGGTGGACGAGGCTGAGGACGAGGAGGAGGTGGTGGACGCGGGTTGGGCTGTGATGCGGGCAGGCTTGCGGGCGGCGGCTTCTGCTGCGGCCACGGCGGGGAGGATGGAGGGCATGTCCCCGGGTTGTAGGTTTGGGGCGGGCAGCTGGGGGGGCCCGGTCGTGACCTGGCGGCCCGGCGGGCCGATCTGGTCGGCAGCGGCGGGGGAGGGAGGCGCGGGGCTGCGGCCTTCTCTTTCTGGGCTCGGCTGGGCCCGTGTCCTGCAATGTGCGAGGTCGTGTGGGTTGGTGTCCGCGGGGGGGAACAGTTCGCGTGGGCTGCATTCAGGGGCCGGGGGGGCTGGGCCTGGATCCTCTGGGGTGTGTGTGGGGGGCGTGGGCGGGCCACTAGGTGGGGTGGGCGTGCCGCGGGGCGCGGGGCTCCCCTTGGCGGGTGTGTGTGGGTTGTCGAGTGTGGGGGGCGGTGAAGGGTGGCCGGTGGGTGGGTGTGTGGCGGGCGTGTGCTGGTGTTCGGGCGGGTGGGGGAGGCCCGTGTCGCGGGGCCCGGGGGTGCGCGCGATGGTGGGCGTGTGTGGGTCTCCGGTTGAGCAGCGAGAGGGGGGGGGCATGGGCGGGGATTGTGCGGGGGGGTGTGCTGTGCCGGTGTATGTGTCCGCTTGCCGCGCGCTTGCGTGGGCGGTTGTAGGCCGGGCGGTTTGGAGGAGAAGCTTGCTGTCTTCTGCTGCCGCGGCAAGGATTTCGCAGACGAGCTTTCGTATCTGGTGGACCTCTTGGTCAGTGGTGGGAAGGGGGCATGCTAGCTTTGGGCTAAGACCCGCGCGGTTGAGGACCCTGTGGATGGCGTGGTACCCGCAGGTGAGGGACTGCTGCGGTCTGGGGGGGGGGGTTTGGTCGTGTGTCCGGGCCTGCCTCGACTTGTATGTGGGCGGTGGGGATGGCCCAAACCCAGGGCACGGTCCCCGTGGGTGGCCAGTGGCGCTGGATCCAGTGGGTTAGGCAGAGCATGGCCAATCCCAGGTGGTAGCCCGCCTTCCCTGAGGTGATTTGGGCCAGGGCGCGGGCTGGGGGCGTGTCCCCTGGCTGGAGGACACCCCTGAGGATCCTGTGCTGGGTGGTGGGGTCCCCCACTGCCCCTGGTGGGGCGGTCTCCGGGGCGAACATGGTGTCTGTCCCCTGGATGATCCATTGCGGGCCGGGGGACGCCGCCGTAGTGGCTATCACGTAGTAGTTGCCGCGCTCGAGGACTGTAACCCAGACCTCCCGCGGGGGGCCGGTCACCGTCTGTAGGTGGGGGGGGGAGGTCGTCGTCGGGGGTGCGGAGGCCGGCAGCGCGGAGGGCGGTGTCGCGGTTGGGCGCGGTGCCCTGTTCCCACTGCTCCGGGTGGTTCGGGTCTGCTGGGTGGTCCGTCTCCGCTTGGGCCCGTCGTAGGCGTACGGTCCCTCGACGCGTGACGTTGATGCCGGTGTCGTGCGTCAGGGCCTGGCCCCACTCGATGGGGGGGATCCAGATGGGCTGGCCCCGGGTGTGTTTGCGGGCTCGCCAGAGCACGAGGTCTACTATGGTCTCGTGGAGGCCGCTGCCTGGGGTGGTGAGGTCCCGGAGGGCTTTGACGGTGAGCTTGGTCCAGTCCTCTTGTAGGCGGTACCAGCCCAGGGGGGTGGTCGGGGCCCTGTCTTGGAGGATCGCTCGGAGGAGGTCGGGGTCGCGGATGGTGGCCGGTATGAGGGGGGGGTGCCCCGGGTCCGGGGGGGGTGGGCTGGATGGGCTGCCGGGGTCTTGCGCGTCTACGTCGATGGATGGTTGGCCTTGGCTGAGCTCGGCCGGACTGGGCGGTGCCGGGTGGCTTCTTGGGTGCGAGACGGGTCCCGGGGCGCTGTGGACGTGCCTTGGAGACCTGTGGATGGAGACGGGGGGCGCGTGCGGGGCGTGGAGCGGGTTAGTGGACGTCTGGGTCATGCACGGCATGGTAATTGATGAGACGGTGCATGTGTTCCCTGGCGGTGGGGTCGGTGAGTTGTTCCGTGTGTGTTAGCAGGAGGTGTTTGCGGTGTACCATTTGGGCCGCTGCTCTGCGGACCGCTTCTAGCTGGAGGTGTGCTGCTGCCTCCATGGGGCTTTCCGTGTGTTTGGTGAGGTGTCGGTGCAGGGCCTGTGTCACTGCCCCTCTCATGGTGGCTTCTTTGATCAGGTGGTCCCGGAAGAGGTGTTCGGTGGCCTGGTGTGCGTGGCTGTGGGTTGGCCATCCTTCGTGTTGTCGCAGGGTTTCCGCCGGGGACCAGCCCACTAGGGTGTCCCTGTCTGTATGGAGGGGGCATTTCTTGAAGTGTTCCCAGTCCTCCGGGTTGGTGTGGTCGCATGGGCAACAGGTGTGTTCGTCGGGGACGTGGATGTGCTTGCGGGCGAGCCATCTGGCGACCCTGGTGAGGAGTGGCAGTTGCTCCCTGAGGAGCTGGATGCGTCGTTTCTGGAGTTGGGCTGGGACGTTTGCTGGGCGGAGCGCTGAGTGGTAGAGGGGGACTTGCAGTCTGTCCTGGAGCTCCTGGATGTGCGCCCGGCTGTCTGCGTCGCCGAGCACGTGGGCGAGATGTCCGACGGGGTTGGGGTAGTGGTACGCTCTGTCGTGGGAGGAATAGGGGGCGTCCTCTGGTACCCAGTCCGGGGTCTGATGGGGCTCGGGTACAGGGGGCACGTGTTGGAGGTGTGTGTGGTTGCGGCCGAGGTCAGGGATCTGGAGGGCTGGTAGGTGTGTTGTGCGCTGGTGTACTGCCTGGTTGTCGACCTTACCATTTCCGTATTGGTGCCTGTGGGACTCTTGTTTCACGATGTGGAGTTGGACGTAGAGGGGAAGGCTGTGTAGGGCTTTCCAGAGTAGCAGTGCCTGGGTGCCGAGGCTCGTCGCGGTTGCTTTGTGAAGTGGTTGCTTTGCTATGCGGAGGAGCAGGTGCGTGTCGACATTGGCGTCTACCACGAACAAGACCCGGACGATGTGCGGGGAGTGGGCGGGTAGGTGGGCCGCGACCTCGGTGATGGCGTCGGCCATGGCCCCTAGCTCCCCGTGGGAAGAGGCCCCATAGGTGGTGTGGCCCGTGTGGTGGTCCATGTGGTAGTGTCCCCCGGTGTGGGTTAGCTGCAGGGTGGCCCCCCCGGTGATGGGCGTGAGGGCGGATTCGCCTGAGGCGTCGGTGAAGAAGAGCCGGTCCGCCGGTGATGGTTGTGGGAGGCGGCATGGGTTCATGGGCAGGTAGGCGTATATGGCAAGGCCCGTGGCGAGGTGGGCTACTGGGGTTGTGGGTTGCAGGATGGGGGTGGCGTATACCCCTATTCCTTTGGAGATGATGTGCTTCGCTTGGGGGGACAGGGCTATGAGCCCCTGCTCCGGCTGTCCCTGTGTGAGGTAGGAGTAGAGGTAGTGGAGGATGTAGGCTGTGTCGGGGTTCAGGTCGTGTTCGCTGCTCTGGTGTGTGGCAGGAGTGGTGGAGCGGATAGTACGGGTGCTCGTGTTTGCCCGTTCTGCCTGGCTCGTACATGCTGTAACGGATGGCGACCCCTGCCGGGTCGGGGCGGGGGCATGTGGGTGTAGTGGTGAAGAGCCATTTGGGCGCGTGGTCGGGGTTCCATGCTACCGTGGGGTTAGTGTCGGTGCGGTGGAACCATGGGGCTATCCATGCGTAGGCCTGTGGTTGTAGGTGGGTTGTGGGGTGGGCGTGGTGGCGTGCTATGAGGTGTAGTACGGGCCATGGTGTGGTTGGTGCTTCGGGGTCACAGGCCCAACATGTGCGTGGCATGCTCTGGGAATCTTGGGGGACCTTTGGTAGGTCTCAGGCGGTCATGTGGTGTTTCGGTATGCGCCATTTTGCCCCGTGGTGGATGACGGTGGTCTGCGTGGGTTTGGCTTCATTCGGGGCCAGTAGCAGGGTTAGTGGTGGGACTGGGCCCGTTACCGGGGGGACGGGTTCGTGTTTCAATCCGGTGGGTGCGTAGGGCGGCGTCGCTGGGATGGGTCGCGGGTGTTGCTTTGTGAATTCTCGGTAGGCTGTGCGCATGTCTTTGCTGCCCGGTAGAGTGTGTCCCGCTGCTCGTGCCGTCTGCGTGAGGTACTGGTGGAAGAGGCGGTATTGTGGCCATTCAGGAAGCTGTAGGAAGGGGGTGTGGTGTGCCCCGCTGTGGTGCAGGACCCGCATTTGGGGGAGGGTGACGTATACTACGGTGATGGAGGCCCCGACAAGGTCTATGGTGTGGATGGTGCCCTTGGGGTGATGGTGGAGGTCCTCGCAGAGGACCGCTAGTGGCCCTTTCTCTGGGCACGTGTGGTTGGTGAGTATGGCGTGGTGTGGGGATGGGAGGAGAAGTTGTAGGTGGTTCCACAGGCGCGTGTTCATGTTGGTGGGCATGCCCGTCTGGTGGAGTACCCAGCGCGGGCATGTGTTGCGGGCCCGTTGTGCGGCTTGGAGGCAGATGGCGGTGACCTCGCGGACCTCCGGTGGGTGGTTGTGGGTCATGCGGTGAAGGAGGAGGGCGGTGTGTCTGGTGTAGGCCGCTTTCACCTCGTCCCCTATGGCGTCTCCATAGTGGGGCCATGCCGCTCGGATGGCGCGGGTGGGTATGGAGGTGGGCCAGCCCCCGTGTGCTGCCCATGCCTTGGTCACGGCGCGTGTGGCCGGCTGGAGGGCGGTGGTGGGGTGTGTCAGGTGGAGTGCTTGGAAGCCTATTGAGGCGTTCAAGACCCCGGTGAGGTAGTACGCCAGGGCTCTGGTGGGACAGGGAGAGGGCCTTGGTGGTCGGGGACGCATATCTGGGGAGATGGGCGAGGTGTGACTGCAACTTGGGAGGGAGGGTGGCGTCCTCAGGGTTGGCGGCCTGGACTACCCCCAGGTGGGTGGTGGTCGTCACGATGTGCATGGGGGGCCCTTGTGGCCCTAGGGTGGGAGGTGTGGCAGACCCCTTGATCATGGCCACTGACTTTGTGGGGTGGATGATGAGGTTGTTGTGGGAGAGGTAGGAGACGGTCACGTCCAGTAAGTCGTTGGCCTGTTGGGTGACCGTTGGTCCGGGGTCCGGGGCATGGGGGTCGTGTGGGCCTGTGCGCGACGGTGAGGTTGGTGTCGTCCGCGAAGCCGACCAGGGGGGAGAGGAGGGGGTAGGGTGCGTAGGCCGGGTAGTCCTGCTCGATTGCGAGGGCCAGGGGGAGCGTCACTCGAAGGTACAGGAAGGGGCCCTCTGCTCCCCCTTGGGGGACCCCGCTGCCTGGCTCCAAGAAGGGGGTGAGGCCTGCTCCTGTGCGGACCGTGTATTTGCGGGTGCGGATGTAGTCGGAGGTGAAGTTGTAGAAGGGGAGGCCTAGGCGTTTCCACACCGCTTCTAGAAGGAGCCAGGGGGTGTTCGGAAAGGCTCCCTTGACGTCGAGGGAGGCGATGATGAGGTCCACCGGGTCCATGTCCGCGATGGTGTCCTCGAGGAAGATGGCCTCGTGTGGGGAGCGGCCTGGGATGGCCCCCCAGAGGCTCGCTGGTATGTGGGGGTCCAGGTGGGGGCGGATGCGGCGCAGGAGGATGGTCCAGACGATTTTGACCTCCGTGACCGCACAGACTATGGGGCGCCAGTTGTCCGGGTTTGCCCAGTCCCCTTTTTTGTAGAGGGGGCGGACAACGTTTGCCCAGTCTGGTGGCAGGGGGTTCCGCCCCGAGACGATGTCCCAGAGGCGGTGGGCGAGGACGCGGAGGAGGTGGGCGGGGAGGTGGTAGTATGCCTCTGCAGGGAGGCCGTCGTAGCCTGGGGTTTTGTGTTGCCGGAGACTGTGGATGGCCCTCCGGACTTCGTGGATGGTGAAGGGGCGTTTTTCCAGGTGCCTCCTCTGGGCGTGGTTGAAGACCCGAGGGAGGCGGTCGATTTTGGCCTGGGTGTCTGGGTCCAGTGTGTCTTGGGTGGGCGTGTGTTGCCGGAGGAAGCTGTCTTGGGTGGCTTGGAGTACTGTGGCTGGGTCGTTGGTGAGGGAGCCGTCCTCCTGCCGGACCGTGGTGATGGTGCGGTGGCCGGTGTCGGTCATGGCGTCGTTGAGGTGGCGGATGGCCTTGTAGGGGAGTTCATGTTGCGCATACCGTTCGTGTTCTTGGGCGATGCGCTGTTGCCTGTGGATGTGCCACCGCTGCAGGTCCGCCCTGATTTGGGCTATCTGTGTCCTGCAGTGGTGTATCTGGCGGCGGGTTTGGGGGGTGTCGGTGTGGAGGAGGGTCGCCAAGTGTTGCTTCGCATGCCAGAGGTCATGGAGCATGTCCCCCAGGGCCGTGGGTGGTTGGTCGTCGTCTGTGTGGGGGTGTTGCTGGAAGCCGCAGGCGACGGCGGCCGTGCGCATGGCTGTGAGTATGTCAGTGGGGTCTGGTTGGATGCGCCGGGCGCGGTCTATGGCTCTGTGATATTGGGACCAGGCATGCTTGTCATGCAGCTGGGGCATCTTCAGGGGGGGTGGTAGGCCTTGGTCCGCATCCTCTGGGGGGCTGGGGGGAAGGTTGGGGATGGTGAGGCGGATGTGCAGGGGGCTATGGCCTGTGGGTCCCAGCGGGAGGGGTCCATATCGGGCCTCCGCTCGGATGATGGGGATGGGGCGGCATCCGTTTGGTGGGGGAAGTGGGATGGTTGGCCTTCGAGGCTGGCTGTTAGGTCCACGAGCCCCAGCATTTCGATGGTGTCGCGGACTGCTTGGTCCTGGGGTGTGGCCTGTCCCCCTCGGTCCGCTGGGGTGGGGGCGGCGTTCATGTCGCCGATGATGACTGGGGGGGCGAGCATGGCCATTTGGCGGTATGCCTCGGCCAGGGCTTGGAGGAAGAGTTCCGTGGCTTCGCCGAAGGGGACGTGGGTGTTGATGACGTTGAGTTGCCATCCGTCCCCGACGACCTCATAGACACCTAGCCTCCCTGGGACGCTGAGGTGGTGGACGAGGTGGACGTGGATGCCGGTCTGGGCGTACAGGGGGGTCCCCTTGTGCCAGTAGCACTTGTACGCTTTCTGGTCCGGGGTATATATGGGGGTGGTTTCTGTGGGGTCGTCGCGCTGTAGGCCTTGTTCCTGGAAGGTGAGGAGGTGGGGGACCCACCCCGGCCCCTGTGCCATCGGGAGCTCTTGGAGGGCGGTTGTGGCGTCCTTGGAGTATGTGACGGCCGGGTGGTTGAGGTCGAGGAGGTTGACGGTGGCCTCGGTGGGGGCGGGCCGGGGCTGTGGAGGCTTGTGCCCTCGGCCCTTGCCCCGTCAGGGAGGGGGACTGGGGCTCGGGGACTTTTTGCCGGTTTGTGGGCGCTTGGGTAGGCGCGGCGGGGGGAGGCCTTGGCTCCACTCCGGGGGGAGCTCCCCACTGTATTTGGTGCCTGTGTGGGCCTTGTTCTCTTCGGTGAGGAGCCGGATGGGGTGGGCGCTGGTGAGTTCCAGGGTGTGGCCTTCTAGCTTGTCCGGGGCTCTGCTGCCTTGGTCTAGCTCCTTTTGGCGGTGCCAGATCACCCGGACCTGTGGCCCCCCGTTGTCCCCCGGTCCCTTGAGGCGGTACTGGATCGTGCCCTCACACCAGATCCAGTCGCCTGTGTGGTCGTTGCGGAAGGGCTGTTGGACCTTCACACCTTTTTCGAACCCTGGGTACGCTTTGGGCGGGGGCTGTGCTGGTGGCGGGAGGGAGAATGATGAGGATGCCTGGTCCGGGTGGGGCGGTGGTAGTGGTGGGAGGGAGGATGACGAGGATGCTTGGTCTGGGTTCGCCGGGTGGGTCGGTTGGGATGCGGGGGGTCGGGAGGTCGCTGCTTTTCCAGCTTGGCTGGGGGCGGGTGCGCCCCTTTGTCGTCTCGTTCCCTTGGGTGGGACTGGAGGTAGCGGGGCTGGGGGGGCATGGGGTTTGAAGAAGGGGTGCGTTGCCTGCTGGTCTGGATCCCTCAGTGGGGGTTCTGCCGGTGTTTGCATTTTCGCTTTCGCGTGGCTGCGTATGATGTCGGCGAGCTTGCGCACGGTCTCCGGGGGATCTGTTGGCCATGGCAGTGCGGTGGGGCTGTCGTCGAAGGGGTGGTGTAGGTGGTAGTTCCTCATGGCCTTGGCCTGCATGAACCAGGCCTCTGTGGGTTCCGGTGTGTCTGGGCCGTTGGGGGAGCCTTGAGCCCAGTAGAGTGCTGTGTGGAGGGCTTCCCAATGGGCGCCTTCGCGGCCTGTGAGGGTGGTGGCTTGGAGGAGTCGCTGCTGGCCCCGTGGGGGGTCTTCTGGGTCCATTTCCGGGGTAGAGGCCTGGGCCGCCATGAGGACTCCGTGTGCCCAGTGGAGGACCCACCATTGGGTGTCCACTTTGAGGATGTGGATGGCGGGTTGTTGGGGGGGGGTGTCCAGGGTGTCCCACGATGCGATGGTTATTGGTATCCTGGAGGGGTGGAGGTGTGGGGGGGCCTTGCGGTCAAGGAGTTGATCGATGTGGAAGGGGGTGACGGGATCGTTGGGGCCTTGGGGCGGTGGGGGCATTGCTGGGATGGTTGTGGGGTCCCAGTGGCGTTCGTGGGCGGCGAGGGTGTACAGGGCGGCGGTGATGATGTGGTGGGCTTGCCCCTCCAGGACGATGTGGCGCTCCGTGCCGAAGTCCTTTGGTAGGTGGGCTGCGTGGTGGACGGTGATGTGGGCCAGGGCGCGTTGGTGGGCCTTTTTTCCCCCGTCTGGGGCTTGTGTCCGTTTGTCCCCCGGGATGTGCTGGTGTTGGTGTTTTGGTGGGGGTGGTCCCAGGGCGAGGGATTCTACACCGTGGAGGGGGATGGCGTGTTCCCTGGACCTGTTGGGCAGGATGTATATGCCCGGGTCTCCTGGTACGGTGCCCAGGTACATGTTGCCCGTGATGGTGGGGGCCGGCAGCGGTTGGCGCAGGGGCGAGGTGCATGGGGTGGAGCAGGGCGGGTCATGGTGCTCACACCGGGGGTGGTCGATGCCGTACGGGGTGACGTGTACGGCGAAGGGTCCAACGGCGCGCTGGAGTTTGTGGGGTTGGATGTTGTTGAGGCGCGCCACCGCCCGTGTGTGGGAGCGCCCTTCGCTGATCCACACGGCGTCTGCCCGTGACGCCGCTGGGTTCAGGCAGTCCGTGGTGATGCCTGTGATCGTGCGGTTGTGGGTGGTATCTGATACCCTGGCTGGGGGGGCGCCGATGCGGGGGATGGTGTGGTCGTCGTGGAGGGTGCGGGCCTTGCGCCTCGCTTCGTGTCGGTGCTGGGCCTCCTGGGCGTGGGTGTGCACACCCGTGTGTTTGGGCTTCTTGTTGGGGCGGTCCGCTGTGTGGAAGGGGGTGGGCCAGGAGGGGTCGTGGTGGAGGGTGGGGTGTGGGAGGTCCCCCCGTGTTGCCCATGCGTACAGGGTGGTCGCGGCGGCCCCTTCCGCCTGTATGGTGTATCGCTCGTCGTGTCGGTGACGGGTGACGAGGACGTTGGGGGCCGTCAGCTCATACACCTGTGTGGTGTGGGGGAGGTGGCGGGTGACGGTGATCTTTGCGGCGTCGTTCTTGCGGGTGGTGGTGTGGGGGATGATGTAGTGGGTCGCCCATTCATCCTGGGGGGTGTGTTCTGTCGGGTCTAGCTTGAGCGGGGGCTGGAGCGGCTTCGGTGTTGGGGGCTTGTCTTGGCCCTTCGCGTGGGGCGCCACTTTGGTTTCGACCAGGTATTGTGGGCCCCAGGTTTCCGGGGCTCCTACCTGTGTGGCTGCCGCTGTTGCGGCTTGGAGGAGGGCGGTGGTGTTGGTGTCTAGAGAGGGGGGGGACGCGTGAGCACCCGGTGGGCACGCACTGCCTGACGGACGAGCTATTGGACCACCAGGCCCGCGCTGCCCGGAGGGGCGAGTGCTCAGTTACCACAAACCACACGCCATGCGGTACCACACCCAGCAACACTCGCAAGGACACACCGTCCCGCCGCCACCACCATACACGCCCACCCGCGATCACAAACCCTAGGCCCACCATCAGGGCCGCCCACCGACGCCGCAACCACCAAGCAGTCCAGCCACAACCACCATCGCCATCCAGCCCACATCGACCCGACCCCAACCGCCCGCACAGGACACCACACCACCGACCACACCCACCACCAACCGGCCGCGCACTCCGGAGAACCCACCGACACGCCCGACCACACCGCGCAGACGACGCACCTACAACCAGCACCCAACCCCAAACACCCACACAGGCACCACCCACGCCGACCAGGCCCCACACCATCGACGCAGAGCACACACCAGCCACGCTCCACCAGACAACACAAACCGCGACATGCACGGCAACAGCACACCCGCCGCCCACTGACCCCCCGCATCCCGCACCAAGTACACGTCAACACGCGCACCCGCGCCCAAACACGCCTACCAAGCGCCCAGCGCACCGACCCCCACCGCCACCGCCACACAAAACGGCACCCACCCGCGCACACAGGCAGCCGCCCAACGCCGACACCAACTGCACGGGCGGACAGGCAGACAAACCACCGCCATCACCACAGCCAGCACGATATACCCGGCACTGGCCACACACACCAAGCACCACACCACCAGCCACACCCACACCGGAGAACCCACCATCACGCCCGACCGCACTATCGCCCTCTCCTCTCTACCAGCTCCTCACTGGCGGCACCGCCACCGGAGGCATCACCAACAACACCCTCCCCATCGACAGCACTCACAACGCCATCGCCAGGCGCACCACCATTCACCTGGCGCTTCACCTGCAATACCCCCCGCAGCACCGACACCATAGACCGCCAACAGCACCGTCCCGACCTTATCACCTGCAGCACCGTCACCATCAACATCGCCAGCGACACCACCACCCACCACGTCACCAGCGGCACCCCGAACCCCCCTTCCGGCGCCTACAATCACCACCGGCACCACCAGCGACACCATCAACAATTGCAGCATATGGCACCCGCAGTGCCCTCACCTGTTGATTCACCTCCCTGCAGCACCCTCGCCGACGACACCACAAGCACGACCACCACCCGTTGCATAGCCCACGGCCGCCACCCGTTGCATCCCATAAAACACCCCCCCAATCGGCAACGCTAGCATTGCCACCTTCCGCTCACCATCGCTATCACCAACGTCACCCGGTCCATCACATGCGGCACCCTGGCCATCGACATCACCAAGGGCACCACCACCATTTGCACCACCTGCAGCTCCCCAATCACCCAATGCATCGCCGGCAACCCTCACGACGGCGCCCCTAGCCTCACCACCACCTGGACCGTCACACCACCAGCAGCGCACACCAGCTCCACTGCCACTGGATGCAGCACCCTCAAAAAAAACACGACCGGCGGCACCATCACCATCGGCACCACCGGTGACTCGGCCACCCACCGCACCACCCTCAGCACCCTCCCGGCAACGCCAGCGGTACATCGCCCTCACCGTCCACAACACCAGCGTCACCGATGCCCATTCCACCACTAGCGGCATGACTGCCACCGCCACCAGCGCCTCCGCCCACCCCAACACCCGCGGCGCCCTCACCAGCGACGTCACCCGCAGCGATTTCCCTCTGCAGCCCTCCCATCGCCCGCACCGCCCATTCCACTGTCGGCATTACCGGTCTCACAGTCGCCCCCACATCCTCCGTCCCCTACGACACCCTCACCATCGACACCGCCAGCGGCGCCTCCAATGCATCGCCGCACCCTCACCGTCATCACAGTCGCCAGCAGCGCCACTACCCGTAGCATCACCCACAACACCCCCGCCATGGACGCTGCCTACATTGCAATCACCCGTGACAACGCCCACAGCACCCTCACCACCGACATCGCCAATGACACCATCACCCATTGCATCAGCGGCAACACCCTCACAATCAAAATCACGTACAGCACCCTCGCCATCGGCATCGCCAGCAACACCACCGTCCACTGGGCCGCCTACAGCACCCTTACCGTCGGCGCCACCGGCGACCCCATCACCCGTTGCACCACATGCCACACCCTCGCCACCGGCACCATCAGACTCGCCAACGCCCGTCACCCACAACACCCTCCCCCGCCGTCGACATCACCAACAACACCATCACCCGATCCACCACCTGCGGCACCCTCACCATCGACATCACCAACGCCACCATCGCCCGTTGCACCAATGACAGCCCCCTCTCTGGCCCCCCACCGCTCGTTCCCAGCACGTCACCTACGGCACACACATGCCTCACCGTCACCCGGTGCATCGTCTGCGTCACCCTCACCATTGGCACCACCGACGACACCACCGCCGACAGCATCCCCAGCAACACCCTACGCACGGGCAGTACCAGCGGCGCCACCAGCTGGCACACCACCTGCAATACCCCACATCAACATCGTCATCACCCATGACATCACCTGCAGCGCCCTCACCATCGACGTCACCTGCAGCACCCTCAGCGCCGACATCACCAGCGATGCCACCACCCGTTGTACCGCCTACAGCAACCACCGGAGCCGCCGGCCCCCCCCAGCACCCGCCCCGCCACCTACAACACCATCGACATCACCAACCCCGTCACCGCCCGGCGCATCGCCTGAAGCACACACGTCAGCAACACCAACCCGTTTTGGCGCCTACAGCACCCCCCCGTAGGCATCACCAGCATCTCTGCCACGCACTACATCGCCCACAGTGCCCCAACCCAACCCACCACGCCTTCGGCGCACACATACCCAACCCACACTGCCCACCACCCAACACAGCCCAGGCCATGAACACACCCACACGCACGTCCGCGTCCGGCCATGCCACCCAGGCACTACCCGGGAGCCGCGACCACCCGCAAACCACCCGCCGCCAGCGCACCCCGGACCGGCGCCCCGGAAACCGGAAGCCACCAGGTGCCTGAGGGCCTACACACACACAGGGAACCCGGAGCACAACAGCCATCCGACCCATCCCCCACGACACCCACGCCCACACCAACACCGACAGCGGCACGCACCCACACCCACGCCAAGCACCAAAAACGCCGCAACCCAGCAACACGCACCCTGCCCCCCCCCCCCCCCAAAGAAAACAAAGAAAAACGAACAAGTAAAAAGGGAGGGGCAAGGGAAAGGCAGAGGAAGAAACCGCGGAGGGAGCAGAGGGCAAACACACAGGCCCACACACACGCGCGCCCCCCCCAGCCGACCCGACCCCGCATGTCATGTCATGCACCCTTCCAGGAAACGCCAAGCCGAAGACCACCCCCCACGCACCACCACAACAGACCGCCATGAGGAGCCGCCGAGGACGACACACAACGCACCGCTGCCAACCACACATACAACACCAACACAAGCCCGACCCCCACAACCCACCGCAGCCCCCCCTGCGGCAGGCCAACACACAGTGGTGCCCCCATGGATGCGGTACACCCCAAAAACCACCCCCAGCCAGCCGACCAGGGGCCACCACGGGACGCACCGAGGGGACACCGCAGAGGACCCACCCACAGTGAGGCCCCGGCACCCGCTACCAGCCGGTAGACTACCACGGAGCCACCCCACACCCCAGCCCATGCCCCCCCCCCACCGTGGAAACGATACACCCCAGCCACACACCGCCGCTCACGATTCGCGGGCGCCACACCGGGGCCACAACACGCCCAAGATGCCGCGACTCACCGACCCGCGGACCCCGCAAACGCAGTAGCCCACGCGTGGCCCATACACAGCGCTCCCCGCGCCACTGACTGGGTCCACTCAACGACGCGCCGACACCCCCAAAGCACCACACGACCATAAGCCGCTGATTGCGACACTCCAGTCCAACACAACCCGCCCCAGGGGACCTCAGGCCCAACACCACAACGTACTGACACACGCCAGAGGGACGACCGCGAGACCGCTCGGGGCTGCCCCGCACCGCCAGAGGACCAGCCACGAGCGACCACCCACCCCACCAGACCTGGACACGGTGCCCCCGCCCCCCCAACCACGCAGCCCAGCACAACCATACCACATTGCACTCCCCTCCCCCACCTGGGGACATGAGACACCACAGCCCAGGAACACAGGAACGAAGCCGCGCCACGCCGGCTCCGCACCCCACCCCCCCCACCGGCAACACCCCTGGTAACCCCGCACACCACACGCCAGCTCAACGCCCACCACCGGCCACAACCCGAACCGGGCACAGGGGCGACAGCACCGGCCGGAACAGCCACCAGCGAGCAGCAAAACACCACAACCACGCCAAACCGCGCGCTTCCCCGGGCACCGGCGCACGACCCCGCGCCGGCCGCCGCACGTGCCCCGAGCACCAACATCACACACCCATCGCGCCACGAAGCAGCACCCCAACACGTGAACACCCACGATGACCCCATGGCCCTGGACATCGACAGCCTGCTAGAGCTGGAGCTCCAACACAAGGAGGACACAGAGCAGGATATGGACCTCACCCCGCCGGAGCTCGTGCCCGCAGCAAGCAACCCCGGGGACCCCGGTCCTCATAATGCCCCCCCGCAGCCCCCGCCCCGCGAGCGGGCGCCCTGGACACACCTGTCCAACGCCATGCGGCGCCACCACCCCACCAACGAAGCCAGCAAGGGCCCCTGCCGAGTACCCGGCGTCCCTCGAGCACGACCTGCCCCACGTCACGGGGCCGGGCTTCACGGGTACACCACCACCCGCCCCTCTCCAGGCGCCCCCACACAAGAATGGGAGGAAGAGTACGCCATCAATGTCAGCGACATGACAGCGTATGTGGAGAGCGTGGAGGACCCGGAGCAAGACACCATCCTCAGCCTCCTCGCCTACCACAGCCGGAGAGGGGGCCACCAAGTCACCCTTCAACGGCCGCAGAGCGGACCCCACCAGTGGTCCCCGGAGCAGACGGCAAAGTGGGACATCGTCCTCCAGCTCACCCCCGAGGACTTCTACATCCTCACACACAGCGGATTACCTGACACCACACCCACTGCGCAAGCGCTGCCGCTTGCCAAGCCCCAGGAGGACAACGCAGACGCTCCCCCCCCCGGAGGAATGTAATTGGGACCCCAGCACAGCCAGCACCGAACACATTCCGCACCGGCTCACCAAGCGTCACCTCCCCCACAACTACTATGCCACCAGCGACTCGCGGGGACGCCCGCACTGCCCCTGCAGTGGGCATCACCCAAAGGCACCTTCACGTGGGGGGAAATCCTCCCCGGCGCCTCGGCGCTCACGTACCTGTGGCTCCAGGACGCGGAGGTAGGTAGGTAGGTAGGTATCTTCGGGAGCTCAGGATGCCTCCTTTGACAATGCAGGAAGAAGGTCTTACCAAGGGGACGTCCTGTCCCTCCCACTGCCCTATGTCAGGTGCCTCTTCAGCCGCTCCCGCATGTGCTTGGGAAGGCATTGTCGCGGCCACCCGGTCCATGTGTCCCAGGTCGGAGAGTGTCCCCACATGTGTCCATGGGTAGGGCCACATGTCCTTCCTTTGGGCGGCACCTCTGGGGGCTGCCCAGCTGTGTGGAGTATTCTCACTACAAGGGGTATTGCTCCCGCTAGTCTACGGTACGACCGCCTCACCCTTGTGGCTTGAGTTGCGGGGCCACTCTGCTTGGCAGGGAACCCCGTCCTGGGCTGTGTACCGGCTCGCCTGTCACCGGTTGCTCGCATGGCTCCGGGTGACGTTTGCCATGGTCCCCGATGCAGCCTGGCCGGGCTCGGACCAGTGGCCTTGGAGTACGGCTCCTGCCACTGGCCCTGTGGGTCGGCTGGGTCGCCCCAGTGCGTCCGACCCATGGGGTGTTGGTTCTTTCCTGTCCCTCGGCTGCCCTATGTGTGTGCAGTGTCCTGGGCCACTTGGCTCCTGTTCACCGGTGTGCCCGCTCAGTGGGTTGTGTTGTGTGTGCGGTGTCCTGGGCCACTTGGCTCCTGTTCAACAGTGCGCCCGCTCGGTGTGTTGTGTTGTGCGTGCGGTGTCCTGGGCCACTTGGCCCCCGCTCACAGGTGTGCCCGCCGGGTGTGTTGTGTTGCGTGTGCGGTGTCCTGGGCCACCTGGCTCCTGTTCACCGGTGTGCCCGCTCGGTGGGATGTGTCGTGTGTGCGGTGTCCTGGGCCACTTGGCTCCTGTTCACCGGTGCTTGGCTCCTGTTCACCAGTGCGCCCGCTTGGTGTGTTGTGTTGTCTGTGCGGTGTCCTGGGTCTCTTGGCTCCTGTTCACCGGTGCGCCCGCTCGGTGTGTTGCTTTGCGTGTGCGGTGTCCTGGGCGACTTGGCTCCTGTTCACCGGTGTTCCCGCTTGGTTTGTTGTATTGAGTGTGCGGTGTCCTGGGCCGCTTGGCTCCCGTTCACCGGTTTGCCCGCTCAGTGGGCTGTGTTGTGTGTGCGGTGTCTTGGGCCACTTGGCTTCTGCTCACCGGTGCGCCCGCTCGGTGTGTTGTGTTTTGCGTGCGGTGTCCTGGGCCACTTGGCTCCCGTTCACCGGTGTGCCTGCTGGGTGTGTTGTGTTGTGTGTGCGGTGTCCTGGGCCACTTGGCTCCTGTTCACCGGTGCGCCCGCTCGGTGTGTTGCTTTGCGTGTGCGGTGCCCTGGGCCACTTGGCTCCTGTTCACTGGTGCGCCCGCTCGGTGTGTTCTGTTGCGTGTGTGGTGTCCTGGGTCTCTTGACTCCTGTTCACCGGCGTGCCCCCGTGGTGTGTTGAGTTGTGTCTACGGTGTCCTGGGCCACTCGGCTCTTGTTCACCGGTGTGCCCGCCGGGTGTTTTCTGTTGCCTGTGCCGTGTCCTTGGCCACCTGGCTGCTGTTCACCGGTGTGCCGGCACGGTGCGTTGCTGTGCGTGTGCAGTGTCCTGGGCCACTTGGCTCCCGTTCATCGGTGTGCCCGCCCGATGTGTTGTGTTGTGTGTGCGGTGTCCTTGGCCACCTGGCTTCTGTTCACCGGTGCACCCGCTCGCTGCAGTGTTGTCGTGCGGTGTCATGGGCCACTTGGCTCCTGTTCACCGGTGTGCCCATTCGGTGTGTTGTGTTGCGCGTGCGGTGTCCTTGGCCACTTGGCTCCTGTTCACCGGTGCGTCCGCTCCGTCCTTTGCTTTGCTTGTGCGGCGTCCTGGGCCACTTGGCTCCTGTTCACCGGTCTGCCCGCTCGGTGTGTTGTTTTGCGTGTGCCGTGTCCCGGGCCACGTGGCTCCTGTTCACAGGTGTGCCCGCTTGGTGTGTTGTGTTGCGTGTGCGGTGTCTTGGGCCACTTGGCTCCTGGTCACTGGTGTGCCGGCTCGGTGTGTTGTGTTGCGTGTGCGGTGTCCTGGGCCACTTGGCTCTTGTTCACCGGTGTGCCTGCCCGGTGGGTTGTGTCGCGCATGGCGTGTCCTAGGCCCCTTGGCTCCTGTTCACCCGTGTGCCCACTCGGTGGGTTGTGTTGTGTGTACGGTGTCCTGGGCCGCTTGGCTCTTGTTCACCGGTGTGCGCGCTCTGTGTGCTGTGCTTTGGGTTGCGCGTGGGGTTTTGCTGTGCGGGGCGTCGCTGCATGCGGGGCGCTCACTCGTCAATCCGGACGGCGGCTGTGTGTAGCCGACAGGGGCGGGGCAACCTCCGGGCGCGCACTCGACCATTCGGATGGCGGCTGTTCGTAGCCGGTAGGGGCTGGGTACCCCCTGGACGCGCACTCGTCCATCCGGACAGCGGCTGGTGTTGCTTGGCACCTGTTCCTGTGCCGCCGTTCGTTGCGTGTTGTGTGTGCTCTCCGGGTTTGCGGCACCCGGCGGCCGTTGTTGCCTGGCACCTGTCCGTGTGCCTTGGTTGTGGCCGGCGGCGTGCCTCTCCGGCGTGCCTCGTGGCCCCGCGTGGTGCGCCGCGCCTCGTCCGGTCCGGGTGCTCTTGGTGCTCCAGTCGACTTTCCCGACGCTGTGGTGCCTTTCCCCTTCCCGGGGGCTTTACTGGGTGGCTGCGCGGGGCACGCGGAGGCCGGCCGAGAACCTGGCTCATTGTGCCTGCCGCTAGCCCCGCCCGAGGTAGGGGCGCTGGGCTCGCTCCGCGTCGGCCCCATTCAGGGCCCCGCGATGGGGTTGTCCCTGGCGGGTCCTTCCGGCATCGGTCTTGGGCTGCGTGCGCTGCGGTGGTTGGCGTGTGTGGACCTGGTCACTGACGCGTCCGGTTTCCCGTACCGTCCGTCGTTCGACGGGGGACTCGGCCGGTGCACCGGGGCTGTTTCGTGTGGACGCCGTCACCTCCCCTTGCGGGTCGGAGGACGCCACGCCCGGGTCCCGTGCGTGTGTGCGTGTGCTTGCTCTTTTCGGCCGGGTCGGGCAGGCCAGCCTACCGGGAGCGTTCTGGTGCGCCTCATCTTTTCCTTTGGCCGCTTTGTCTTTCTGCTTTGCTTGGCCCCCTCCGGGCTGGGGTTGCCCTAGTCCTAGTTCTTTGCTTTTGTTTTTTTTTCCGTTGTTTTTTTTTGCGCCCCCTTTGTCTCTTGCTTTCTTTGGTTTTCGGCCCCGGGTGCCCTGGGTCTTGGTGCTTTGTGTTGTTTGTTTTGTTGGCCTCGCGCTTCTTGGGTGTCCGTGCGTTTTTGCTATCTTTGTGTTGCCTGGCCGTTTGCTGCTCTCCGGTGGTTGCCCCCCCCCCCTCCCTCTTGCTGCTGTTGCCGTTCCTTGTTGCCTTGCGCTCGTTTTTTCATTCTTTTTCCTCTTCTCTGCGCCTCCCTTGTCTCAGGCTTTCTGTGTTTTCCGGCCCCGAGAGCCTTCGGCCTTGGCGCTGGTTTGTGTTTGTTCCGCTGGGCTCTCCGTGCTCTGTGTTTTTTTTTGCCCCCCCTCCCTCGGTTCTTCGTGCGTTCTCGCCTGTTTTGTGTCTCCCGGTTGGCCGGTGGTTGTTCCCCGCTTTTTGCTCCCACCCCCCCTCCCCTTCTGTGTCTCGCGGTTTTTGTCGTTGGTTCCTTTTTTTTTCTCTTTGTGTGCCGCCGTTGTCTCCGGCTTTCTCTGGTTTCTGGCCCCGGACACCCTGGGCCTTGGCGCTGTGTTTTGTTTGTTTTTTTCGGCCTCCTGCTGCGCGGCTTTCTGTGCGCTCTCGCCTCGTTTGTGTCTCCCGCTTGGCCCTTGGCTGCTCTCTGGTGGTTGCTGCCCCCCCCCCTCCTTCCCTTTTGTGTCTCGCGGTTTTCGTCGCTCCTGCTGGGTGCCTTGGTGTTTTTTATTGCCTCCTATGTGCGCCCCCGTTGTCTCCGGCTTTCTCTAGTTTCCGGCCCCGGCCGCCCTGGGCCTCGGCGCTGTGCGTTGTTTGCCTTGTTGGCCTTCCGCTTCCCGGCTCCTTCGTGCTTTCGGCGTGGCCACTGGCTGTGCCCTGGTGGTTGCTGCCCCCCCCCCCCTTTGTGTCTCGCGGTTTTCGTCCCTGCCGCTCGGTGCTGTGTGCCGTGTGCTGTGCTGTGCTGTGTGTCCCTGGGTGCGGTGTCGCGCCGCGCTGCTGCGCTTTGTGCCGCCCGGTGTTGTGCTGTCGTGTGCTGTGTTGCTTTGTTGCGCTCGTTTGGTGCCGCTGTGCCGTGCCCTCTGGCGCTTCCCGTCGCCCTGGGGCCCTGTGCTCTGCGGCGCTGTGTTTTGTTCCCCCGCGCTGTGTGCTCTGTGCTGTGTGTGTTTTGTCGTGGTGCGGTGGTGCGTGCTGTTGTTCGCCGCTCTGCTTTGTGCTGTGTGTGTCCCAGGGTGCTGTGCTGTGCGTTCCCTGTATTCTCCGCTCTGTGTGGTGCTGTGCTTCGCTGTGCAGGTGTGCTTGCGTTGTGCTGCTGGTGTGGTGTGTGCTGTTGCTGGCGCCTGATGCTGTGGTGCGCTGCTGTGTGTTGCCCTGTTTCCTTTGGTGTGCTGTGGTGCGGTGCTGGGTCTGGTGGCCCGTGGTTGTCTGCTGGTGGCGTGTTTCGGTGGCGGCGTCCCTGTCTGGCCGCGTGGTCTGCTTCCCTGTGGTTGGTGTGTTTTGTTGTGGTGCCCTGCTTTCCTGTGTCGTGTTCTGTGGTGCTTTGCTGTCGCGCGGTGCTGTGCTGTTTGGCTTTGCTGTCTTGTTGCGGTGCTGTTGGGGCTTGCTGTGCCCTCCTGTGGCCTGTCGTGCTGTGCTGTGTTGTGCTGTTGGTTGGCTGTGCTGTTTTTTGCCCGGTGGTGGTATCTGCGTGATGTGGTGCTCTTTCCCTCGTGCTGTGCGTTCCCTGTTTTCTCTGCTCTGTGCACTGCGGTGCCTTGTTGCGCTGGCTGTGGTGCCCTGCTTCCCTGTGTCGTGTGCTGTGGCGCTGTGCTGTCGTGTGATGCTGTGCTGTCGTGCTCTGCTGTCGTTTTGCGGTGCTGTTTGTGTTTGCTTTGCCCTCCTGCGGCCTGTCGTGAGGCGCCGTGCTGTGCTGTGTTGTGCTGTTGGTTGTCTGTGCCGTTTTTTGTCCGGTGGTGGTGTTTGTGTGCTGTGGGGCCCCTTCCCTCCCTGCCGCCACGCACAAAAAACATCAATCATCTTACATGTCACCCCGCGTTGGTGGCGGTGTCGTGGTTGGCATGTCTTGGTGGTTGCGGTGTCCTGGACTTGACGCCGCGGACGTTCCACCTGCAGCAGAAGGGAGGCGAAGGCGTCAAGAGTGGGGCACGGGCGGGAGGGGAAGGTACATGGTGAATAAAAGAGGGCGTGAGGGACGAGTACAGGAGCGCGGAGTGCTTCGATAAAAAAAACTTTCAAGTTTTACGCGTTGCTCGCGACGCAGTTTTCTTTACGTACACGGCGTATTAGACGACAGCAGGGACGGCGATACGTTCCTGTTAGGGTTACGGCGCTTAGCGCGCTATTTATTTGTCTATTTAAGTTTAAAACTTTCGTGGAGGACCCGAAGCAAGACACCATCCTCAGCCTCCTCGCCTACCACAGCTGGAGATGAGGCCACCAAGTCACCCTCCACCGGCCGCAGAGCGGACCCCACCAGTGGTCCCCGGAGCAGACGGCGAAGTCCAACATTGCCCTCCAGCTCACCCCCGAGGGCGTCTACATCCTCACACACAGCGGCTTACCTGACACCACACCAACTGCACAGGCGCTGCCGCTAGGCCAGCCCCAGGGGGTTGACGCAGACGCACCCCCCCCTGGAGGAGTGTAATTGGGACCCCCCCACAGCCACAACCGAACACATGCCGCACCGGCTCACCAAGCGTCGCCTCCCCCACGACTACTATGCCACCAGCGACTCGCGGGGACGCCGCACACTGCCCCTGCAGTGGGCATCACCTTAAGGCACCTTCACGTGGGGGGAAATCCTCCCTGGCGCCGTGGCGCTCACGTACCTGTGGCTCCGGGACACGGAGACACACACGCAGCCCCCTGGCACACACCTCCTCTTCACCCTAGAAGGAGAAGCCGCCATCGAAAACGTCCACACAGCGGAGGGAAAGGACTACGTGACGGCGATCGCAGACACCATGGTATGGCTACACGCTCACGAGCACACCACACCCCCCACCGTAGTTCCGGGGTCACACCCCTAGCACGTTGTCATCGTACGACTGCCCACAGGGGCAGGCAGGGGAGGCGCCCGACAGGGATGGGCGGACAGGTGGGCACCAGTGTGCGCCTCCCTGCACGATGGGCTGCACAGGCCCTTGTGAGGGGTTATGCCCAGCAGGGGGCTGCCCGCAGCCAGATCGCGATCCTGTAGCTTAGGATGCGTCGCGCGCGTGCAGAAATAAAGGATTTTACGCTGATGAAAAGTGCTGTTTTATAGTAAAACTTCTGTTTGTAATTCAGGGCTCTGTGTATGGACTGATCATGAAGGATTTCGACAATTTCAAAGAGTGATCCACGGAGTTGGTGTTGTGCTTTGCAAATTGCTCGCCGTAAAAGGGATCAGTCCAGTACCCCATAGGGTATACAAAATTGTCGAACCTCCAGATGGCGGATCTGCCGGGACACAGTGGTTTCATGGTTCCTGACTTGACACTGCTAAATGTCCGCCGTCTGCAAAAACTGAGTTCAAATAGTCGGAGTGTGAAGCCTCTGGTACAACAAGAACTCCATCGTGGAGAATGTGAGACGTTACGGCGATTGAATGAAAATCAGTTACGAAATATACGGCGTACTGATTGCTATGGAAGTTTTGAAACGCTGCGGGCACGCTTAGCTGGTGAGGAATTGCGCAAAAGAGAAACGTGGGTTGATTCAAATTTGGAAGACGAGGTTGCCGTGGTGGAGTCACTGGTGGCGGCCAATCTGTGCGCTGTTGCACTCTCCCTGTCCCATTAGCGGCCTCCGCGTTGGAGCAGGGATCCGTGGCGCAAAACTCAAGAGGCTTGTTGAAGCTGTGCTTCTGGCCACGCCCCTTTTGTAATGATGCTGTGCTCTTACTGAAGGAATGGGTTTCGCAAAGCTGTCCCTGGACCTGTTTTTTCTGAAGCGCGCTGGAGTGAACACTGGAGTGCTGGCGTTGAGCAGAGTGAGAGTTCGGCTGACAGGTTCGAGTGAGAAGACCAGTCACGTGGAATAAGAGCGCTCTGACACGTTACGCTGAAGAGAGCGCACGCCTGCGGCCACGAGTGAAGGAGATGAGCGCTGCACCAGAGGCAGCGCAACAAAAGAGCTGAGCATGTCAAGCAGCAGGACGGCCGAGTAGACTAAAGGTTTTCAGTGTGTGTTGCGTGTGTTCGTGCGCGTTTGCACAGTGGAGAGCCACCGCAGTGGCAGTCTCCCACTGTATAGCTTGGATTCAGACTCAGCTCATTCTCACTTCAGTCAGTGTCAGATCCGATACCTCAAGCAGTTGGTGGATCATCGAAGCGCTGAACAGCACTGAGCGGCGCGCGCCTACCCTGGGCCTTGTGCTTGGGCAGTAAGGCGCTTTGTGCGTTCGGCTTGTCTTTGAGTTTTTTTCAGTCCTCGTCATTTTTTTATGGTAGATCCTAGCTCAAATGAGCTAGATGAGAAAAACGGGTTTGACACCAAGCGCCTTCGGCACTGAAAAGCACTGTTTTTGTGCTTACTGGCTCACACTGATGTGCAGCCTTGCTTCAGTTTTTTGAATCTGAGGCCTCAGGCCCAGTTTTACGCTGGCCTGATTTTGAGCATTTTGCTCGTGACATGTCAACCCAATTTTGGCTTGATTTGCTGACAAGAGGAATATTTTTCAAAAGACTTCTGAATTTTTTTAGAGTCACAGTGTGGCTCTTGGTTGGTTTTAACTCTTTGCTCCTGTTGGAGAGCTAGAGCACGCCTGTGCATCTGCCGGTGCTCTGCTCCCATATCTCTTCTAGGGGTAAACTTTTTTTTGTACCCTCCCCACCCACTGTCCCAGTTTCGGACGCATATTCTCTGCCACTGCAGAGTTTCGTTGCAGAGCCACTGCTCCTGCGGTGACTCCAGCCCCCCCACCTGAGGGCATGCGTGCCTCAGTGGGCACCTACACTCTAGGCCAGGGTTGATGGCTATTAATGTCCTGGCCGCTCTTGCGACGGGGGGGGTTAGGGGTTAGCGGGTTAGAGCCTGCCTGAAGCCTGCCCTATCCCTCCCCTGGCCCCCCAGTGTGTCGCGGCGCGGCGGAAGGACGCCGTCCTGAGGCTATGTGCCCTCCTCGGAGGCCCTCCCGTGGCCCTGACCCGGGCCCTGTGTGCCGCCCCGGGGCAACGCCGCCGTCCGCTGCCCTGCTGGGCCTCCCCCCTCCCCCCTGATCATGGGGGCTGGCACGACCGCCGACCCTCCGGAGGGCAAGACGCCCGCTTGTTGCTGCAGCTGCAGCCTCCCCCTCTGGACCGGCAGACACCGTTGTCCCCCCCCCATCACCCTGGGATGCCCTTCGTGGTGGCGGCTGCAGCAATGCCGCAACCCCCTGTGCCCTTTGCATGACTTGCACGCTGGGGCCCTGTGCTCATCGCACAAGGTCTGCATGGGGCGCCGCGGCTGCCCCACCCTTTTGCCCCCCGCCCGCTGCGCCCTCTCCTGTGGGGGGGAAGGGGGAAGGGACTCTGCCTGCTGTCCTGTGACTGCCCCTGGGGGAGGTTCCTGCTCCGCCCCCGTAGCGGATGTCGCTGCCGCCGCCCCCCCGGAGCCGTCCCCTGGGGGATGGCAGTCAATCGACATCTCCTGTCCCCCCCCTGAGGGGGGGGGGTGGGGTGGGGGGGGCTCCCCCACCGCCGCCTCCGCCCCCGGCGCGCCGCCCCCAAAAAGACTAGGGTGGGGTTCGACCGAAGCCCCCTGATCCTGCCCCCCCCCTGGGGGGGGGTTCGCGGCCCCCGGGGGGGGGTCGGCGCCCTCCCCTGTGGCTGATGACCCCGCCCCAGCCGCCGTCAGCCGGCGTGAGATGTCCCCGAAAATGTCCGCCAGCCCCCGGGAGGGGAGGGAGGGGGGGTGGGGACGCGGCTGAACCCCCCCCACTCGTGCGTGTCCGCCCGGGCGTCCAGCTGGCGCGCGTGGCGCTTGGACTCCGCGTGCCCCCACGTGCCCAGTGGCTCCCGCTGGGAGGGGCGGGGAGAGCGGGAAGGGCCTCCTGAGCTCTCCCCGCTGGTTTGACATACCGGAGCCGCTTGAGCTGTGTGCCCCCCCCCTGGAGACGCTTGGGGGGGGGGCGGGAACTCCTCCTGGCGTCGCGCGTGCTTGTGCTCCGGGCGTGCTCGTCGCGTCTCGCGCTCTGGCGAGGATGACTGCGGGCGGGGTTGTTTGCGAGCGCTGAGCGAGCCCCGTGTGGCCTGGGACGCCGCCAAGGGGCCAGCCCTGGCCGGCCGCGCGGGCTGCAGCCACGCCCGCAGTGCTCGCACCACCATGCGTGCTTGTGCCGCGTCCATGCGGTGCCCTTCGTGCGCCCGCTGGCAGCAGTGCTCGGCGCCCCGCTGCACGCAGGCGGCACAGGGCGGGGCCCGGTGTCGCGCACACAGGGCCACCTGCGGCGGCGGTGCTACGCGGTCCGCGTCCCCGCCTCCGGCCCCGCGCTGGTCGCGCTGCACCCGCCGGCGCGGCAAGCGTTGAAAGGGCCGCAGGGGCTGCTGTCCTGGTCCTGCCAGGGGGAGGTAATCCAAGAGGAACACGTCCTGCCGCCCCGCTCCCGGCCGCGCCAGGCGCCGCGCCCACAGCGCTCGGCAGTGTGCCTCCAGCTGGCGCATCTGGAACAGCATGGCTTCCGGGCGCGCCAACAGTGGGCACCTCAGTGGGCACCTACACTCTAGGCCAGGGTGTAGGGGAAAATTCTGCTTTGTTGTTTTTTTTTTCACAAGAGAATTTTCTGGGTGCAATTTTCGCCTGCGGGTAGCACCCCACAGTGGGAGGGGGGAGTGGTCTCAGTACTATATGTGCTGCAGATCTGTGTACAGTGCTGCGTGCATTTTTTTCTGGGGACGCTTCGGGATTATTATACTAATGTATGCACGTGTGCACACTTGCGCATGTGTTTGTTGCATTGTATGCATGCACGTTCGTTTGCCCTAACTCTCTGAAATTCTAACCTTCCCTCATCTTCCTGTTTCCTTGTCTTGTCAGGTGGAGATACGTCAGAGGTCGAAATCAGAGAACGAAACATTTCGTTGACGCCCAGTAAAGCCAGGTCTGTGATTTTTTTTCTGTCAATCTGCACCAGCCCCTCCCCTCCCTTCGGTCTCAGCGCTCCCTTTTTTTCTGCCTCCCTCTGCCACTGCAGTGCGAGGTGATGGAAGCGCCGACGCTGGAGGGGTTTCAACAATGCTCAGAAGTAATGTAATTTTACATATTTCACAAGGCCGCAGCAGAAGCTTTTTGTATATTAGCAATAAGGGTCTCTATACCCTGTGGGGCAGCACAGTGTGTATTCACTGTCTTTTTTTGTGCCCTGTTGTTGCTACTTTTGTGCCTGTTTGTCAATTTGTTTTTCAAACTTCTGAGCAGGGTTGTTTTTGGTGCAGGAAATCTTTTTGAATCAGACTGGTGGCATGGGCAGTAAGTAGAACACAATCAGTGAAACTGTTTCGAACATCAGTTTGGAAAGCTGCCCCTCTGAGTTTCAGGCCACGAGTTAAGAGCAGGATTTTGCTTAGGTGATTTTCTGTTTGAAAACTTTTACTGCTTTCTCAGGAATTTTTTCCCATATAGTCAGCTCGGTTTTTAGGTGGCAGAGAAACCCCCCCACTCAGGACAGTGTAGGGTACCCGAAAAACAGTAGAGGGACCTTAGTTCAGGACATCAGGTCCTGGGGGTAGGATATTGTACATTATCTCAGTCCATTTCAGCAATTTACTCTGTACAGTAATGGCTGTGCATACCCCTAGGTGTTTGTCAGCCCTTGCAGGTGGCCTAGTGGCTGCGGCAAGGGCTTGGCGGGGGCTGTGACGGGTTATGCCCAGCAGGGGGCTGCCCGCAGCCAGATTGCGATCCTGTAGCTTAGGATGCGTCGCGCGCAAGCAGCAATAGAGGATTTTACGCTGATGAAAAGTGCTGTTTTATATTAAAATTTCTGTTTGTAATTCAGGGTTCTCTGTATGGACTGATCATGAAGGATTTCGACAATTTCAAAGAGTGATCCACGGAGTTGGTGTTGTGCTTTGCAAATTGCTCGCCGTAAAGGAGATCAGTCCAGTACCCAATAGGGTATACAGCCCTCCCTCACCAGTCACACCCTCGAGCCGGCCCCCACCACGGCCGAGTCCCACACTGGGGCGGCCCTCCCCACCGGGGTCCCGGCCTACACGCGCACCCTCAACCGCGAGGCAGCGGAAGCCCTCAAGACCGCCATCTGCAACCACCAGGGCCTCGTGCACACCCCCCACGATAACACCAAAAAGGGCTACACCCAATGGTGGCACCACCCCGCACCAGAAGGGGGCCTACAACCACCGGCAGACCAGCCAGGCAGCAGCCCAGACCTCACAGCGGTTGCCCACGCGGTCGCCACCATGGTCCAGCAAGTTGGGGCGCAACCCCAATGGGCACCGTCCATCATCAAAGAAACGGCGGTATGCCACAACCTAGCTTTTGCACACCTCCGGGGACGCCCCACTCATCCCACCCTACCGGACCTCGACCTCCCTGCCCACAATGCGTGGGCTGTCCACATCCTCGTGCCCCACAACACCGCGCCCAAAACGGGGGATGCGACGGCACGCATCACCAAGGAACTTCCCAATACTGCACTCCACTACGACATACGGACGCCAAACGTCATCGTCACCCACAACACGGGTCACGACCACTACTACCTCCAAGCCACGCATGAGCGCTCCCCCGTCACCATATACACCTTCACCACCTACCCTGGCCTCCAGCCACCACAACACCACCCGCGTCTGGCATGGAAGCATCCACTACACGTCACCCCGACCCCGCGCAAAAGGCCCGCCCAGCACGCGCCCCCTCCCGCCGACAGCACCGCCCTCCACGCAGCCGGCAGACGGCCCGCGGCACACCACCAAAGCCATGTGCTCCCGCGCATTAGCGCTGGACCCGGCACCGTCACCGAGGCGACCCTCAAAAGCACCTTGAACCTGCTGGCCCGCAAGCTACGCCCAAAAATTACACTGGAGGACACACTCTGGATATACTATGGCGAAAGGCGCACGGCACGGCTGGCAGACCTCCGCACCGTCATTCCCCGCCACATCCAGCGCGCGGTAGGGCCCTTCACCGTGTACGCGGTACCGCACCCCATAACGCCTCATTGCACCCACTGCAACCCGCGGTGCGCGCTACCATGCGTGGGCGCCCTGCAGCAACCTCTGCCCACCCCTACCTACAGGGGGGGCATATACCTCGGCACTATACCCGGGGACGCACACCCCTACCTCCTGCCTGCGGCGGAAGGCCACCACGCCATATCGCTACACCTTGTCGAGCACCTGCCGGTGGGACCATCCCGCTTCCAGAAGCGCCCCCCCCACACCCCATCTGACGGACGCCAGCCAGATGAGCCGACGCACGCCACGCCTGGACCCAAACGCGCCATCGAACTCCTCACCCTAAAGGCGGAAGCCACCATCCCCCGAGACCTGAAGAGGGAAAACCACCTCATGGTGGAAGGGCTGACGGAGCACGTCCTGATCGCAGCCATGTACGCCACAACGTCCGCCTCCTGCCTCTGGGAGGACTGCCCCTCCCCACCTCTGGCCCAGGCAGCGCAGGACGCCCCCGACACGGGCCCTACCGACGAGGACATCCACCGAATCCTCAGCACGCGAGCACCCTCAAAGACCCACCCCCAGGTCCGCCCCATCCAGCTCGTCAGCTGGGACGCCATGGACGCCCCCCCGGCCACCACGGAGGTCCACATCCTCAAACACCGGGACATCTGGTGGACAGTGGAATTGGATGACCACGACAAGGTCAGACGGGCAGTGGCACAGACCCCCCGACGACGAAGTCCCGCCCCCACAACGCGGAGGGGATCGCTTGCGAATCGCCGCCCGCGTCCCCCACACCCCAGATGCAGCCTGGGAAGCGCTGCACTACGCCCTCTACTGGGCGCAGGGGGCGCCAAGAGGCCCCCTCCCCCCGGAACGCACCTGAGCGTGGACACGCCACACGACCCGCTACACGGCCCACATGCGCCGCCACGGAGCAGGCACCGGGCACCGGCTCCTCACCTTGCCCACGGACCAGCCCGACGCCCTGCAGGAGGCCGAGGAAGTGCTTGGCCTCATGACCAAGCAAGTGTTCCAGCTGAAGGACACCGTCCCCACGTCCAAGCCTGACGTCCCAGCCGCCCGTGAAGACCTCGTTTTTGCACCGGGCCACGCGCCAGTACAGCAGCCCCAGGGCGCACCACCCCAACGGGGACAACCCAATGCCCGACGCCGCCAAGATGCGAAGAAGCGCAAGGCCCCTGCACAGGCCAAACCCGCGCCCAAGCCAAAAGCGAAGTTGAAGAGCTGGACCGAAGAGGAAGCCGCCGCCCTGTACCCCGAGTACGCCATCCGTACCCGGGTGCAGCTGCTCTTCGAGTACGCCACGGCCGCGGGCCCCTCCAAGTGGATATGGGCCGGAGGTGAGGTCAAGCACCGGTACCGCGTCACCGGGGCCCGCCAGGGGTTCAAGATCCACGTCAAGTGGGACCCAGCCAGGCCGAAAGACAAGAAGGCGGGGCCCACCATCGAACTCTGGCGAGACCGAAACGGTCGTGAGATGGTTCCCATGCAGCTATGCACCCCCGACACGGGGCACCTCACCGGCACCGAGTACACGGGCGAAGTCCACAATGCATGGCCCCTACCCCAGCCCGTGAAGCCGAACCGCAAGGCACTCGTAGCTCAGGGCTTCATCGACCTCCTCGATGCCTGACGGGGCCCGGGCCGGACACGGACCGCCCCCACAACTACCTGTCCCCAGAAACCGGCGCCTGCGGAAGCCCACGCCCGCATCAACATCCTCAACAAGCCCGCAGTCACCTACGACCCCACCAAGGCCGCCACACTGCAAGCCATGCCCGGGCCACACCCCCAAGGCGCAGACCTCCTGGGGTTCCTGGAGCAAGCCCTCAGCAGAGCGAACCAGCCCAAACCGGCACCGATCCTGGACCCGGAGGGGAACAAATATCAGGCCAACTGGCAACGGGGGTTGCCCCTCTACCACAAGACGTCAGTCACGGTGCATGCTCACCCGGACCTCGGAGTGGATGGTCGCCTCGGAGCGTACGAGTGCGTGGGACCCGGATGCCAGCTAAACGTGCTACTCACGCACATCCCATTCGGGGAGGAGACCAAGGATTTGCTGGACACCCTGACCGTGGCGTACCGCCGCCTCTCCCTCCTGGCACCCACCATCATCATAGGCGACCTAAACGCCGCCCCCACCGACGACGACCCCACCGGCCCACCCATAGCCACCGACATAGCTGTCCGGGACGCCATGCACCAACTGGGCCTCACCGACCTCACGGCAGGACTCACCGGCACACCCTCCCATTACCCCCACCAAGCCGGCACCCATCCCTCCCGCATCGACACGTGCTACGGCGACCCAACCACGGTGCGCGTCCACGAGGCATCCTACCGGGACCTCCCACCCACGGGCACGGGCGACCGACCCCTCTACATCGACCTCATCATCCCCAACCTAGCCCCACCCGCGGCCACCCTGCCAGACGACACCCTCCCACCCATAGTGCGGTTCCCGGCCGAGGACGACCGTGGCGCCTGGCACAGGTATGACAGGGCCCTACACGTCATCCTGCGCCGCCCACATGCGCCAACACTCACCTACGCCATGCGCCGGGCGGCACAGGCATGCGGCATTAAGCGCGACACCAGCCACACGGGAGCACCACCGGACCTCACCCTCCAACAGCTCGTCCATGACATCTGGACCACGAAAGAGGAAATCGCCACCCTGCTGCGCCTCAGCACACCAGAGGCGCGAGACCGGGACGCCCATCTCGCTGCGCTCCTCACCAGCCGCCGCCACCAACTCCAGGAATGGCACGCCCACCGCATAGCGGCCGCAGCCCAGGAACGCGAAAGATACGGCAGAAGCGACACACCGTACAAGTCCCTGCGGTACGTTAGCCGCATCCTGGAGGACACGGGGCACCGTACCATCCACGCGGTGCGCACCCCCGAGGGGGGCCCCACCAATGACCCCGACGCCGTCCTCCAGGCAGTGCTGGACAGCTTCCAGGCACAACACGGGGACGCCCTCCCGGAGCTCGACCCCCACACCAGAAGCACCATCGGCGAGCATGTGCCCAGGGTCTTCAACCGGGAACAGCGGTGCGCCATCAAACACGACCCCTTCAGCATCTCAGAACTGCAATGCGCCCTGGACCGCCTGAAAAAGGGGGTCGTGCCCGGCGTCCACGGTCTACCGGCCAAAGCGTATAAACGCCCCACCCTGCCCGTCAAACGCCGCCTGGCAGCCCGCCAGTGGGACGTCGTCACGGGCGCCACGCCCATCCCCCCTGAGTGGGCCAACCTGGTCCACTTCCTCTACAAGAAGGGGGACTGGGCGCAGCCGGGGAACTGGCGGCCCATAGTCTGCGCCATCACCAAAGTCAAGGTAGTGTGGACGCTCATCCTGGGCCGCATCGCGCCTGCGGTTTTTGCCCACGTGCCCGCCAGCATGTGGGGAGCCATGGCTGGCAGGTCCCCCCACCAGGCCATCTTCCTCCAGGACACCGCGCTGGACATGAACCCCTACCAGATGATTGTCGCGTCCCTCGATGTCCAAGGCGCGTTCCCCCACGCCCCACACCGGCTCCTCACGGAGGTATGGGATGCCATGGGCCTCCCATTCCTATCCTTCATGACCGGGTACATCCAGACCCGGCTCTACGCTGTCATCACAGCCGCAGGCCTCGGCCCCTGGACCGGCACAGACAGCGGGGTCCCCCAGGGTGGCGCCGAGGGCCCCTTCCTCTACCTCCTCGTCACCCTACCGCTGGCATTCGAGCTAGCACGGGTATACCCGGGGTACGCCCCATACCCGCTAAGGTTCCCCCTCATCAACTTCGCGGACGACAACCTCCTAACTACGGCCACCCGCCACCGCGACCCTGAGAACGTAGGGCTACCAAAGACCACCGAGCAAGCGTCCGCCATTCTCCAACTCACCACAACCTACCTGGATGCCCACCAACTCCTAGTGCACCCCCGCAAATCGGTCGGGCTAGCCAACACCGGGTCCCCCACCCCCCACACCCGGAAAGGCGAACCCCTACACCTGGAGGACACCAAATTCCACCTGGGAGTCACACAGGCCACGCGGCACCACCACATCACACTCCAAAGCAAGTTGGAAGGGCGCCTCGCCCGGCTACCCCAACTTGCCAGGGGGGACCTCCGGTCTACGCAGGGCCTGGCATACTTCATGGAAGCGGTGCTCAACGCAGCCATTGGGTACCAAGCCCTGTGAAACCAGACCGGGTGGTCGGGGACAGAGGTCGCAGTGGCATGGGCAGCAACATTCCTTGGCACAGAAGACATAACAATAGTTTTGACTGAATAGTATCCTGCAAACAGATATGGTACACATAGCCAATGAAATACCTGATATGCACATATGAGAAATGCGCCCTATCATTCACTAATTGATATAACTACTAAACATCCGAGATTGCCTTATCTATCCCACATCCTGTGTTCCTAACAAGGAAATGAAATATATGATATACCCTATCCCACATATATCCCATATATAGGGCCATATAATGCTCCCTTAGGGGTAAAATGCCAGGGTAGGGTTGTGACCTGCTTCACCCCCCCACTTGAAACGACTGCCACGGGCAGGAAGTATATGCCCAAGAGGAACGTAGCAGTCACAAACAGCAGCAAATGGCAGGTTAGCAGGATTCCCTCCCATAGGGAATCGAACCTACGCAGGCAATCTCGGAGCCGGCCGCACGGCCGCTGAAGTAGCTCCGATCGGTGGGAATCGAACCACCGCCAAAATCCGGAAATCTATCAACGGCATCATGCAGATCCCGCAATAAGTAGTAGGCAAAATCGCGAGCTGTTGCGCGCAGAGTCTGGTCCCCGCGTGTCGCATAAGGCACTGTGGGGTTCAGCAGGTAAAATTGGTATTTTTACTCAGAATTAAAACTAAAGGCAAAGTGAAATCACACTTTTAAATAAAAATGAAGGTAATGGTACATGCGAAACGGCGCGACGCGACAGTGCCAAAATTTTACTTTTGACAAAGAAAAGCCAGCAAAAGAAACGGGAGACACAGACAATAACTTAGGACTGTGCCTGCAGCAGGGAGCACGAGGGATAGTAGAGATAGAGGCCAGGGAAACAATCACAAGGGACACAACAAAACCTAATGGCCTTCGGCCAGGGAACTGTTACCACGGAGGGCTAACGGTCCTGTCCTGCAGTGCAACGCGGGGCAACCGTGGTGACAGTCCTTACAGCCACCACAGCTCTTTTTTCACACCCTGGAACAGTGAACACTGCGAGTTTGTCATATTGTTGCCTTGCGATGCATTACTGTCTTGTGCCTGCCTGTGCCTTGTGCATGCTTAGGCCACTGAACAAACACTGCCACGATGGCCCACCGTGCGCGCGGTAGCTCACTAACTAGAGGAAGGAGGCCACGATGGCCTCAGGGTAAAGGAACCGCTGAAAACACTAGGTACAAAGATAAACACGGGTACGATGCGCACACCTTTCACCTTCCTGCTTTAGACAGTTTAGGAGAGCTTGCATGTGCTTGATGCTTCTTGATGTGCTTGATTTAACGCTTGTGTTAACGAGTGAGCTCTTGCTTGTAGGCTGTAAGCTTGCTTGCCCACTTGCTTGTAAAGACTCATACAAGGCCTAGCCAAAGGCCCACTTGCAAACTCACCAGACACCAAGAAGGATGAACCTGTGGGGTGCGGACCTGTGTGGAACGGACCAGATCGTGAACCAGTCACGGTTGTTGCTGTATGTTACGGGTACGGCTCAGCCAAGGGTCGTGTCCGTATGGATGTCTAATTTAGCATGTGTGTCACACGTGATGCACCACACAGAGGGTAAAGGAGGAGGTACGGAGATGGGATGAGGGTGTTAGTAGACACACTTAAATAGACAAACCTCATACCCATATAATAATAACCTGACCTCACTGCTAACCCCTCACCTAGGAGCAATACTACCTATACATATCACATATACACATAATAGAGCGATGAACGCTGACAAACACAGGACACACTTGTGCGCGCACACCCATTGGCAGGGCCCTGGGGGCACACACTCGCCCGGAGGGCATCACAGAGTGTGGGTCTCGCGGTGGCGGCCTTGGGGCACGTGATGGGGGCACCCCATACATACCACACCTGCAAGAGCTTCCACAAACTACTCACACACACACAACAAACAGTAAGCATATCCACAATAGAACACGTGCATAGATACGCCGCCTTGTTGCTTGGTGTTCGTGTGTGTCTTTGGGGCGTGCGTATAAACACTTAGGTTAGCCTGCGTGTTACCTTTGTCCGCGGGTGTGTCACTGGCGGGACGTAGCGCAGGGGGTCACCTCCATGTTGCAAATTGGGGAGGTCGCCCGTACGGTCCCGCTGGTGTATCAGCCCACCCTACTCCCCGGGGGCACGATGACACGCCCCGAAGGAGTTTTACTCCCTCAAACCCTCTACACCGTGTATGACAGTTCAAGTTTACACCTCCGTGTGTAAACTTGGGCCGGTGTACACGGCTAAAAATCCCCAAAGGTAGGTGTCAACCTAGGTCTTGCTTGTTCAGGGGGTGGGTGATAACCAACGTAATAGGCAACCATATAACCCCGTAACTAAATTAATGGCATGCGCACACACACGCTACCATTGGCCACGGGCACACCCGGTTTTGGTGTGTCTCGGAAAGAGAGACTCGTGTGTGTTGTGGAAATCGGAGTCCACGCACGGGTCTCTATGAGGAAAAATGCCAAACCCATATCCCAACCCGTTTGGTTGGGTCTTGGGATAGAGAACCCCTCGGGTGTTGTGGAAATCCAAGTCCACTCGTGGGGAACTCTAGAGAAAACATTAACATACATATTCTCTCATAAACATATGCATGTGCACACTCTCCCTTTTCATCATGTTGTCTGTTCCCTGTCGTTGCACGCAGGAATTCCCCGTTGAAATTCATCAAGGACATGAAGAGCACACCCAGCCAGCATGCGGGCCGATGAAATGGCACTGGAGGGTACCCACTCCCAACCCGGGCATGCATAGCGACCGGGGACAAATACCCAGGCGGCAAAGATGGCCCAAATCCGCAACGCCACCCTCTGCCTTTGAAGACCCCACCCACTCATAGAGTGACGGGGCAAAGGCACCCATTGCAATTCATATTGGAATACTTGTATTGTAGAGGACGACCCCTCCCTCTAGGCTTAAGTCCTCGCCGTATGTAGTGACAATTTTGCACGCCAAGAAATTTTTTGTTCCACGTAATGTGAGCCGCACGAGTACTTCGTACCTTGTATACCTACCCTCGTGTGGACAAGGGCAAATCGGTGGAAAACCATCACGCCCAACACAAAAAGGGAAAATGCCAACCCCACGAAGTTTTCAAGCCTTCACTATTTTGAGCAAATGTTTGAGCTCGCTGGCTTGGGTCACGGGTCAGGGACGGTCGTGGAGTCTTGGTTTCGGTACGGGGCGGCACTCCGAAACCTTGCAAGCACCACCATGCGCACAACCCAGTGGAGTCTTCGGGAAGTGCTTGCGATGTTGTTAGCAACCCTGACGGGTGGCGTCATCTTTGTCCTGGTTGTGGTGGGAGTGCTCCAGTAAGACCCAAGGATAGGGGTTTGAATGGCAATAAGACCCCCGAAAGAACACGTCCCACTTTCGCCCCAGGCTATATGCCACGCCACCCCACCCCAGGGACTCTCAAGCCTTTAGCGGTGGGAGAGGTAGACGGTGGGGTAAACCTGCGGTATCCACCGCCCTGCTCCGGTGGGGTTTTTTGTAACCGAGGAGCGCGCTGTGCATGCACATCTTCTTTCCTGTCTCCCACCGCTTCTCGCTCTCTCCTCCCTTCCCCAAACAATAATATATCCCATATTGCTTACGGTTTTCTTTTCGTGGCACGCTCATGAGAGCGGTCCACCAAGGCGGGCAAGGATGTCAACCGTTTCGGTGAGATTCTGTTTCTGCAAGTAATCTCTCCAAACTTTATTATAGGACGGTAAGAAGGTTTCAACGGGTTCCTCGGTATCCCAATCTTTGGTGTAACCCTCCCACCGCACCTTGAAGAGAAGTCTCTTGCGGTGAGTACGGTGACTTAATATTTTCTTGACATTATAGGTGTCCTCCCCAAACTGGGAGGGCACTCTAGCAACCTCCTCTGTGTAATTTAGAGGCACGGGGGAGCGAGAGGAGTTGACGGTTTTCATTAAACAATCAACGTGGACGTCAATTCACCTCCGTTGGTCCACTTGAATAACATAGAGGTCGTGCTCCTTCTTGGCCACAACCTCATAGGGCCCATCCCAATAGGGACAAGTCTTATTACCCAGATTTTTGCATTGGCGACGGACCAATACGCGGTCCCCTTATGAGAAATTGGGGGACATCCTCCTACTCTTATTATACTTATGAGCCATTGTCCCTTGCACTTAAATCATAGCCCTCCGTGCAAGAGCAATGAGCTCCTGATGCCGTGGGAAGTGGTGAGCGGCGTCTTGGGCCACCCCCTTAGGATCGGCAAGAGGAGGCCCCTTAGTACGGTTGTGTTTACCAAACACGATCTCGTTAGGTGTATAACCTGAAGGACCTGTAGTCTCATGCCACGCTCGTACAACGGCGGGCAAAACCTCTACCCAATTATTGCCTTTCCTGAAGGTAAGGGCTTTAGCAACGGCACGCCTTAGCTGCTTGCTAGTGTTTCCGGCCTTGCCATTACCTTGGTGCCTACCCGCGAGACACATAGTCGAGCGGGCACCAATCTTCGAACAAAGGGTTTGGAAATATTGGCTCACAAATTGTGGCCCTCAGTCGGAGCATATTTCACGAGTGGCTCCGAACCTATCCAGCCAGCGCTCCATTACCTAATGGGCCGCTCTTCTCCCTGTTAGCCCTTCATTCTTGTCTTCATGACGGGGTTTAGGAATAGGGATCGCGATGAGGTAGCCGGAAAGCCGGCATACACATAGGAGCATTCGGTCATACACCTCTCCATCGTGGGAAACACATCAAGCGCTATGGAGTCCATGGGCTCCATAGGTATAGGCATAGGGGTCATGTACCCTTGCTTGCGCTTGGTGTCATGCGTGTGAATGGCACATGAGGGACACGTTTGACATTGCAGTTCCACTGCTTTGTACAACCCCTCACCTTCCACGCCATGGTTGATTTCCTTCCAGTGTTTTTCCACACTGCAGGTAGTTAAGTGAAGTGCATCATGGTATTCGGCCACCAAATGATGCACTAGCGGCGTAGGAACACACCACCGTCCATTACGGACGAGCTTGTTATCCACCAACATCACTCCATCTTGGAAGCTCCCATTCAAGAGAGCTTGCCACGTTTTTTTGTAGCGTTGACAATTTCGGTAGTGTTTAGCCCAAATTATCTCAAAAACATTGGGAGCATCCTCCCCATGTATAGGAGCTGCCTTCTTGTGGGACTTTCAAGATTTTTTTATCTTGACAATTCGCTTCTGTCTCCGAAGCTTTCTCTTCTGCTTCGTCCCCCCCCCCCACTGGAGGCGAAGCCTGAGGGGGTGGATCACACACGGGTGCCCCTTGAGCCCGAGGCGCCGCTTGAGACCTAGTAACAACGGGCGCCACAACCGCCCTAAATATAAGGGGGCGGGCGAGAAGTTCCTCCTTCTCGGCCGCCATCATGTCCCGCACATCCCCGGCCGCTTGGGCCGCACCATGTATGGACACATCACCCACCACCGGGTTAGCAGGGTAAGCCCAACGGGACAAGTAATCACCCACGGGGTTCACGGGCCCCGGAGTGTAAACCACATGGAGGTAGAATTTAGAGAACAACTCATGCCAACGTGCTTGGCGTGGAGAGGGACCCCCCACCGTTTTGAGGTCCTCCGTAGCCCAATTGTCAAGGCTATGGTGGTCCGTACGGACCTCCACGCGCTTGTCCCCCACCCAACCATGCCATTTTAAAAGCGCCGCCACTATGGCGTAGCATTCTTTCTCCCGAGGGCTCCAATTCGATTGGCTGCCTGACAATTTGCGGGAGAAAAAGGCAAAGGGGCGTAGGGCACCATTGGGACCTTCCTGCTGTAGGGCTGACCCCACCGCCCAATTACTAGCGTCTGGGGTGAGGACAAAGTCCTTATCCCAATCGGCTAGTTGGAGGGGAACAATATCCGTAATAGCACGCTTGAGCTTCAGAAAGGCCTTGTTAGCCGAAGCATTCCATGTTAGGCCTATTCTTTTGCCATTCTTGTGCTTAGGCAAATTCTTCAACATCTCAATCAAAGGAGTAGCTATGGAGGCGTAGTTTTGGACATAGCCCGAATAATAGTTGGCGAGCCCCAAGAACCCCCGGAGCTCCCAAACATTATCCGGTTTGTCCCAACGCTCAAGCGCCAACATTTTCCCTGGCGCCGGCCGACGTGTGCCATTTTCCAACACATGGCCACAAAACTCAACCGAACGAACAAAGAAATCGGTTTTGCTAACCGAAGCAACCAACTCCTCTTTTCGTAGCCTATTCAACACGGCACGCACGTCGCAGTCGTGGTTAGCCAATAGCTCCTCCTCCGTCGCACCGGAGGAACCAATAATAATATCATCAATATATACGTCCGCACAATCCAAACCCTGCAAAACATGGTCCATGACCCTTTGAAAAATAGCGGGCCCATTCTTGATACCCATAGGCATAACACGCCATTGGTATCTCTTACCTGCCAAATTCATGGCGGTCTTAGCCTGGGACTCAGGGTGAAGGGGAATTTGATGAAACCCTTTACTGAAGTCCACAATAGTGAAAATCTTGTGTTTGGATTGATTTTCCAACATGTTTTCAATGAGGGGAAGGCGGTGTGCGTCGGGCAGGGTAGCCTCATTAGGTTGGCGGTAGTCCACCATGAGGCGCCATTTTCCTTTCTCTATCTTGGGCACAATCAAACAGTTGGACGCCCATTTGGAGGCAGGACACGGCTCCATCCAGCCACGAGCCAAAAAGTCCTCCACTATTTCTTGCTCCGCCGCGGCACGCTCCCCCACCAACCGTACAGGCTTCACGGACTTGGGTTTGGCGTTCGGGTATAGGTCAAGTTTAGCAAACCCAAACCGCTCCGTACCACGGACCTTAGGGTGTTCCTGGCCCGGACGGAGAAGAACCTCCCCACTAAAAACATCCCGCTCATAGTCCGCGAGGATGCGCCTCCTCATGAGCTCCTCCTCCGGAGACACAATAGGCTCTCTGGTGGTGACAACGCCACCTACACGAGAAGCCGCCAACAATCGCGTGGCGCCTTTAGTTTTTCGGTAACGCTTAACGGTAGTGGCCCTCCCACCCAACAACTCTTGTTCAATTTTCGGAATGCGTGAACGCACGCATTATTGTGCCTCCAAATCCTCGGGGGTAGGATCAAGAGTAACGGGCGCAGGGATTTTTTTATGGGTCGCCTGATATGTGAGGGTGCGCACCAACACCAAATGGTTAGGCACCCCTTCATCCTCCGAGTCTTCCTCCGAGGTCATCCCCGGCTCGCCATCTGTGTTGGGGTTAGAGACGGGCGGGGCGAAAACAGAGGCCACATGACATTTAGTGGCCGCCAAATTTTCCTCCGCAATACCACCGTCCACGTATAGCGCCACCGTGGACCAATCCCGTTGGGGAAGGGGTGTGAGGCAGTCATTTTGATAGAGACAGGCTTTAGTCTCCGGCGCAGGAAGGTGGTACCCTTGCAAAGTAATTTCCATAAGGGGTTTCCACCACTCCCTATGGGTCCACTTCGGCCCTACGACGATGGCTCGTAGTTTTTCTTGCCGAATGTTCCGAACACAATCGGAAAACGGATGATAGGGGAAGCACATCCATTACAATATTGAGGGGTCCGCGGGAGTGGAAAAGAAATCTTCAAGCAGCGAAACCCAACAGGTAGCCTGGGCCATACCCGGGACCCTAGTGAAGGCGTCCACATCGGGGTTTTTGCCAAATTGTTTTTGGACATGTGCAGCCCAATATGGCGTGAGGCCATAGTCAGACTGGGTCCACATGGACCCATCACGCCACGTAGGTAGAACATCACGGGCAAGGGCCTCGGGAGCAAAATCAACGAGCTTTAAAGCACAAGCCCGGTCCTGTACGGGGGCCACGGAGGAAGCGGGCAAGGCATAAGATATGTGTTTCTCGTCCTCAACACGGTTAGGCGATTCGCCTCCAGAAGGCGTAACCACAGTGGCCGGGGCCGGGTGTGTAGGAGTGACCGCCCCAATGATTGGAACGGTTATGCCCCACACGGACTGACGTGACACCTTACCATGAATGGGTTTAACCAAAAATGGTTTGCTGGTTCGTGGAGCTTCACGGAAGTCCTCAATCCAAAAAGGGGGGTGCACTGGATTGTGAGAGTACAAACAATTGCAACGGGCAAAATAGCTCAAGCAATGTTCGTAACCCCATGGGTGCCCCAAAACCATATCCCAAGGTAAATTCGGGAAAAGGTACGGGGACACGCCATACTGGGCAACACGAGGAAGTGAAACACTACCATCCACAACCCTCGTAAATCGAATTTGGACGTCTATTTGCTCATCCCCCCCCGGCAAAGGCGTCTCATTATCGGCTTGGAGTAGGTGCCTCCGTTGGGGGGATTCATATTTTTTGGAGATTCGGTCTCCAAAAACATTGGGGTTGGCCAAAGCGACCGCCTCGCACCCAAAATCCACCAAAACACGGAGGGCCTTGAATTCTCCATTGGGCAAAACAACCTGAACGGAAAGTTCGGTTTGTGACTCACTAGTCACTATATGCCCTTTCATGACTCTCGATGGAACGAGAGCCACAGTAGTGTCACAGGGGTGCCTGAGGGTTTCTTCTTTCGGAGGGGGCGCCTCTCGGCACTCCTACCAACGTCCGCGCCCGTTCGGCGCTCCCTTGCCTCCTTTATCGCCCTTGCCGCCGCCACCCTTATAACCACCACCAGCCTTATCACCACCGCCATCCCTATCACCACTCTTAGGCTTACCACCTTTAGACTTACCCGCAATGTTCCAATGAGTGTGATTGCACGGAGAACTAGGCTTACACGTCCAAAGGGTGGTATTGGTGGCACCCCAATCAATCCAAGACATGTCCATCTCCGTTTGTTTACGTGTTTTCCAATGTTTGGAACACAGAACCCAAAAGGTAGGTGGCGGTTTAGGCCCGGGGTCGACGGGTTTCTTCGCTGGAGGTTTAGGGTGACCCACAGCGTTGACGGAGGTGTCAGTGGGTTCGGAGGTGTTAGGGTCCGCCGTAGCCTCCGCATTAACCGCATTCACCGCAGTTCTATTGTGAGCAGGGCGATGTGTGTACATCACCGTCGTCTTGTCCCCCCTATTGAGGCGTTCGAGAGCTTCCCTCTCCGATACACTTTTAGGGGCAAGGGCGTAGATTTCCGCAGGCTTCAAACGAGGCCTACGTTGCTCCACTTTCATAGTGTAGCCGCGTGTGTGAGGTGTGTTGTTGAGTTGCAAGATCCACTCCTGTAGGGACGGGTCTTTGCAATCAACTATCACCCCCGGCCCAGAAAAGGAAACAATCTCAGGAACCGTAGTGCAACGTTGAGCGCGATATTTCCTGGGTTCTTTTTCGAATGGGGCGCGACCCGGCGAAGGGTCAAGGCCACTAAAATACACCACATAGCTGTCTGGGCCATTCTTAGCCTCTTGCTTGACGACCTTCTCCTTGATCCACGGTAGCTTGCTTAGGAGCTGCTCCCAGATCACGTGGGGACGAGTCTCATTGCTCACAGGCAACAAACAGTGCCAACGAGCATAGAAATCTTCAAGGTCGATGAGGGTCACTTGCCCTTTAACCACCCTGGGAATGAGGGCTCGCCACCTTTCATCGGCCCTTGAGGGGTCATACTCGTGGAAACGTTGTTCCAAAAAGTTCCACAATTCTTTGAGGGTGGGGGCCGTGCGTGCGTGGTGGGTGGCCTCGGCAACCCGGGCGTTGATGATCGACTTTAGCCATGGGGGCAAGGTACTCAAAATCATTTTTGCCTCGTTGGCCTTTCGGTACAGAGGATCACACCCCCCCAACCATTGTTGAAGCTTCTCCACCCACTCGTCCTAGCTATCTACCTGCCCATTAAATTGCGGTTTAGGCATATCACTATCCTTCACCACTTTGGTGTAATTATTTTGCACCATAGGCATTTGGTACGGGTGGTACGCAGGGGGAGCCATGGTTGGGGGTGTGCCTCCACTTGCACTTGGTGCAACTTTCAGTGGAGAGACTGTACACGTGTCCGTAGGATGGGAGGGCGTGTACGAAGGTTTCCCAGGGGAACTGAAAACATTTTTCGTGAGGGGATTAATGTTTCCCAACGAAGAGGTGTTCTCCTCCTCATTGGCCCAAGGGGCCGTAGGCTCCGTGGGGTGTTCTTCGCCCTTAGGCGTCGCCCTCCACTCGGGAATAGCAGGTTCCTTCTGCTTTTCGGCAATTCCCCTCCACGAAGTAGGTTCTTGGGGATGGGGGTGTTCGTGGCGTTCTTTCCCCCCCCTCGGCCACCCCGAATCCGGACAAGCGTTCGGATGGTAGATGCAAACGTGGGATGGGTGGACGGAGAAAGGAAGGACACACCCACCACCGGATGAACCGGATGGCGCGCCCATGGGCGCCGTAGGCGCCGCCGGTTCAGGACCAGAAACGGGCGGAGCGCCGATGGCGGGGGGCAGGACCACCGTAACGGGTTCCGCAGGCGTGGAGTACCAGTGGTCCCACGCATCGATCCTAGATGCAACGGCGGCGTAACGTGTAGCGAGCGACTCCACTGGACTAGAGCACATAGCCGTGTTGCTGTTGGACATCCAGAATGTCGAAAAGATGGAGGAAGAGATGACCCACCACCGCCCCCCCCCAGCAGCCCCCCCTGCCACGGAGGGACCAGAGGGCCCTTCCGCAGGGCGAGACGGGGGTATGGGGCGCGCAGCAACAGGTGCTGGCGCCCCCCCACTAGAGGGATGCCCCCCACCCCCGAACACCCACCACTAGATGGCCGAACCAGGTGCGGTATCCCTTGCACGTGCTCTATGTAAGCCACCTGGCGGTGGCGGGGTGACGGCGGAGGGGGAACAGGACCAACAGTATTCGGCCGCGGCGGTGCCGGTGGGGACTCCTCCACCACAATATACTGTGGTGACTCATTAACCACCATAGGTGATTGTGTTCTCGGATGGGAAGCAAAAACAGGCTCCGATCCTGTTGCAACCTCTGGATCCCCCCCCCCCAATTGGGCAGGTGGGGGTCCTCCGTAGGGGATGTATTTGTGGGGGGAGAGACCAAGTTTATTGGGAGGGTTGCTGAACCTCCCTCCATGGGAGTCCCCCCCCCCCAGCACAGATTGTTGCCCTTCGGCATTGCCGGAGAATCATCCACCAGGGACGGGCGATCTTTCGTGCCACTCATAGGCACTGGACATGTAGTACCGGCCCGGTCCTCCGTAGGCTCCGGAGATTCCACGACAAGACACGGGCGGTTTTTCGGGCCGCTCATAGGCACCGGGGACTCTTCCACAACAATGAACTGAGGGGCCGGAGAGTCCTCCACCATGATGTAGTGGGGAGCTGGGAATTCTTCCACAAGCATGGGGCGATCCCTGGTCCCTGACATAGGTTCAGGAGGTGCAGGCGACGAGGCAACGGAAATAGGGGAATGATGGAGTTCATGACGTTCCAACACTCCAATCTCCTCCTTCTCATCGTCGTTCCCCTGTTCCAACGCCAGGGGGAACCACTGGTCACGCTCATCCTCCTTGATTTGCGTGGGGGTATCCTCGATGATCGTAGGATTTAGCCTGGATCCGCTTGGGGAATTGGGATACGCTCCCAAGGCAGAGATTCCTCCCCCAGGCAGGGAAACCGCCGAGATCCACTCATTGGAGTGGGCGACGATTCCGCCATAGTGGGGTTCTGTCTAGTCCCCGACACGGCTTGCTGGATCAGGGCCACGGCCTCTCGAGCCGGACCCTGATGGCCATGGGCATCAGGTGTGAGCGCGAGGACTCGACGGTTTTCAGCGTCGAATTGGTCAACAATGGGGCTGATGGGCCGTGCCGCAAATAGGTGTTTCTGACCTGAGGCTCTGGGAACCCCCCTAGCAACGGAGGAGTGCCAGAGTCGACCACCATGTGCTCCATTGGCGAAGCCATCGTACTCCAGTCGGCAGTGCGTGAGGGTGCAGTCTGGTTTCATGAAAATCTTATGTTTGGATTGATTTTCCAACATATTTCCAATGAGGGGGAGGGGGTGTGCGTCGGGCAAGGTAGCCTTATTAATTTGGCGGTAGTCGACCACGATGGGCCCCATTGGCGAAGCCATTGTATGCCAGTCGGCAGTGCGTGAGGGTGCAGCGTTCGTACGCTCGATCACCCCAGTAGATGAGTCGATTACTGCCCGATTCTCGGCGCTAGTAACGGTTCCCGAGCCCATAATAGGCGATTGCGGTCCTCTTATCGCTCTCTGAGGGTGGCTGTCTATTTCCCCCCCAAACCATCCCAGGTATACCAGCTGGATTTCGAGGATGGGGGGCCCCGATGGGAACATTGGGGGATTTCGGAAACTTAGGATTTGTAGCCACTTGGGGCTTGGCCTGTTTTTGCGGCCCCTGCCCGGTCGATGGGGTCAGAGCTGAGGAGGTCCTGGGAGTGGGGACCTGGACACCCTTAGCTATCCCTCCCGGGGAAGGGATTTTAATTTGATTTTGGTCCACGATCTCTTGGACAGATCGTTTTCCGCGATGCCAAACGCCCAACAGAGACGAAACAATTTCGCCTCTGCTACCATGAAACCAGACCGGGTGGTCAGGAGCAGAGGTCGCAGTGGCATGGGCAGCAACATTGCTTGGCACAGAGAACATAACGATAGTGTTGACTGAATAGTATCCTGCAAACAGATATGGTACACATAGCCAATGAAATACCTGATATGCACATATGAGAAATCCAGCCTATCATCCACTAATTGATATAACTACTAAACATCCAAGATTGCCTTATCTATCCCACATCCTATGTTCCTAAAAAGGAAATGGAATATGATATATCCCTATGCCACATATATCCCATATATAGGGCCATATAATGCTCTCTTAGGGGTAAAATGCCAGGGTAGGGTTGTAACCTGCTTCACCTGCACCTCCCGCACCCCCAAGATGCCCTACGCCACGCTCAACAGCAAGTGACGAAGGCATGACCGCAAGACGGAGGCTGGCCCACGTCTTTCCTCGAGGAGGCCATGATGGCGCACTGGCGCTACTACGGAGACAATACAGGTGTCCTGGTCGACATGGCCTATGCCAAACACGCAGCGCACCTTCTACACAGGGTGACACACAATCACCAGCCCGAGGTTCGCGAACCGGCAGCCATACGCATAGAAGAAGCGCAAAAAGCCCGCAACACCTGCCCCTGCTGGATACTGGCGCAAGAAAGCGTCCAGACCTCTGTGGGCACTGGCATCTGGGTCCAGCTGCAACTCCCCCTACCGCAGCACACGCACACCATCCTGACGAACCACCACTGCGATCAACAGGGGCCACTCGTGGCCAGACACACCGACATCCACCGACACCCGGCAGGCGAGGTGGACACCCTGCGCCTCGTGGGGGCCACCATCACCATAGTATATATCAGCCCAACGCAGATGAATATCATGGCCCAGTGCGACGCCCACCACGCCCCGTTCCTTTCCGACCCACAATGGCCAGCACGCTGCGTCCTCCAAGCATACATCCGCGCATGCGCTACGAAGGCAGGGGGCCACATGCCAAGGCCCAAGGACATCAACACGGCGTACAAGGCTTTCCAGCGCCAGCACCCCCGGCCCCGCCCGAGCGAGCACGAGACCCCCAACGACGGCAGCACGACGCAGGAGGAGCCCACCCCGTCAGCCGAGGGCTGGACGCCACCCACCATCCTGCTACTAGCACCAAACGGCCACAAACACGCTACCCGCACTGTCCGGCGACACCATGCCCCCTGGTCCATCCCCAAACACAACGCACCGGAGACCGATGTACCACCAGTCAGACACAATGACCAGGGCATACCACGCACGTGCTGGCACTGCGGCCCGGCAGCCCTCAACACTCCGTGGCCCCTGCTGCACCGCATCTCCACCCACTACCACAACCCCACCGCTGCCACCACCGCCGACCAGCAGGCATGGCTCTCCCCCTGGTTTCACACGGTACCCCCAGACCACCGGGCACACGTAGCCTGGACCCGAACACCCACAGCGACATGGACGTTCACCAACGAGCGGGGAGACCCAGAAAGCGTGGCCATACAGTACGACCGCTGCGACCCACACCGCGCAGGACCTCAGGAGGCACCCATGCGCCCCCTACAGCACAAATGCCCCACCCTCTGCGGGGACAAAGACGTCAAGGAACGGCAACAGACCATCACGTGCCAGAAGTTCCAACCCAATACGGGATACCTCTTCCACATAATGTACGCGTATATCACGACAGGGGCGCGCAGACAGAGGCCTCCTCCGCCTCACCCCACGAGCCCAGGCCATCATCACCCAAGAGATAGGTGTCTATGCAGCGCCGCTACTGCAACCCAGGCCAATCACCACCAGAACCGCCCGAGGGAAGCTCGTCTACGTCTGTCACCCCACAGCAATTGCCCGCCTACCCATACCCAGCGACACCGACATCATCTACTTCACTGACGCATCCGGCACCCAGCAACGCACCCCCACGGTCGGTTGTGCCTCCGTGCGCATCAGCCAGCACGCAGACGGCCTCCACGTGGAACACCACACCGGGGCAACCATCTTTGGGGCGTCCTCCCACGGCGAACTGCGCACCCTGGCGGACGCCTTCACCGCCACACCACTACCCGCAACGATCCCGCCCCGCAACATCTGGGTAGTCGTGGACGCCACGGTCGACATCCGCCTCACCAGGCGCCTCGCGGACCCGCTGCTCCACAAGGCACTCGAATCCGGCCTCACCACACAAGCGTTGGGACTATGGATGCCCTTCAGGGGCATGCACCCCCAGGATGCCCTACACATCGTCAAACAGGAGTCAAACCGCTACACATACGGCAATGGACGCGCAGACACGCAGGCCAAACACAAGAGCACCAGCCACACCCCAGGGCTCGAACACGTACGACTGGACACCCCACACCACAGCCACCTGCAGCACCTACCCCCGATACCCTCGGCCACACAGCCCCCCCAATGGATACCTGGGGACACGCCGTACACAGATCAAGACAAACAGTACCACTACCCCACACCCATCCAGCAACTGGCCACCACACTGGGCCACCCAGCGAAGAGCGAACTCCTCCGACGCCTCGAAGACTCCATCCACACACCCCTCTACTACTCCGCCCTACGCCCGGATAGCCTCCCAGCACACCTACAAAAACCCCGACACCAGCTCGCCCCCGAACAGCTTCCCCTCCTCACCCGATACGACCGATGGTACACACGCCGCTCGATCCATGTCCTCGCAGGATACACCAAATGCATCTGTGGCCACGCGGAAGAAGAAACCGGCGACAACTTCAAGGTGTGCCCCCTGTACACAGGACTGGACACCTTCACAGACTGGAACCCAACCCACACCATCGCACAGCACGCCGGATGGCTGACGCGGTCCCCGGCAACCCAGCAACTCACCACCGTCCTCAAGCAGACGGAGTAAGTAAGTAAGTAAGTAAGGGCGGCCGCGTCCGCAGCCTGATCTGACATCTCCTTGTTTGTTTTACATGGTGGCCGCCTCTGGCGGGAAGGAAAGCTCTCCACTATCAGTTCCCCTGGCGACCCCTGTCTGACCTCACGGCCAAGAACTTCAACCAGGTTCCCTTGGGGCATGACCGGCGGTAGGCTCCCTTCAGTCGATGCCCTCACGGTTTCAGCTCCTTCCGGTCACCCTTTGAAGGATCCCCCGGCCTTCCCCCCCTAGCACAGCCTATTGGGCGCCTGCAGGCAGGTTTTCTGTGGAGAGCCCTCGCCAACAGCGGAGCATTTCTCTCTGTCAACCACATTCCACCACTCCCCATCCCTCACGGGTTGGAGTACCCACTCGGCTCCCGGATGCACTCGGGTGTCGTCCATCCACAGCTGGAGGCCAGGGGGCGACCCTTTCCACGTTCCCCCTGGTCCCGCTCACGCGTGTACCTACGTGTACTCAGGCCATTTACCCGGGGAACTCAAGGTCAACCCTAACCCCTGCAGACACCTCACGGCCGTCCGGGAGTTCAGGGCGTTTTCCCGACTTCCCGTGGTCATGTTCCCCATGGTTGGCCCATGGTTCACCACTCCATGGCGACTGGTTTCCCAATCCCACGGGGCTGTTGCTTGGCACTTTCGGTCTCCCTGCCAATCCCATGTCCCATTCCCCTTTGCCTCATCCCGGCACCAGCCCGTTCCCAGCGTCCCATGGACTCCCTACCCTGTCGGGCCGTTGTGCGGCCCTAGCCACACGCCCTTCCCCGCCCCGTCCCCTTGTCCCATCATCCCGTGTGTATACCCCGGCGGGTTGCCAGGAACTTTGTGGCGCGGGCCCACTGGATCCTCTTCCATCCAGGGACCGCTTCGTGCGCCTAGCACGGGTCGCTCCCTTCCCGCCCCCGTCCCTTTCTCCTGTGCCGCGGCCCCGGCCTAATCCCCTGGGCTGTGGTGTGGCCCCATCCCATCCCTCATCCCGTGTGTATACCCCACCGGGCCGCCAGCAACCCTGTGGCGCGGGCCCACTGGAAACTCATCCATCCGGGGACCGTTTCGTGCGCCTAGCACGGGTCGCTCCCTTGCCGCCCTTTTCCCCTGTGCCGCGGCCCCGGCCTAATCCCCTGGGCTGTTGTGCGGCCCCATCCCATCCCTCATCCGGTGTTTATACCCCACCGGGCCGCCAGCAACCCTGTGACGCGGGCCCACTGGATCCTCATCCATCCGGGGACCGTTTTGTGCGCCTAGCACGGGTCGCTCCCCTCCCGCCCCCGCCCCCACTCCTGTGCCGCCTCCCATGCTGTCTCAGTCCCCTGGGGCCGTCGCGTGGCCCTAGCCACACGCCCTTTTCTGTCCCGTCTCCTTGCGGTGCTGCGGGGTGTTGTTCCCGTTTTTGTCTTTTTGTTTTTTTTCCCGCCCTGCTTTTTTCCGCGTGGTTCCCTCCTCCTTGCATGCACGCACAACAACACTGCATCGCCATCTGTCTCGATTCCGTTCGGTGCTCTCGTCCAGTCCCACCTCCATCCTGTGGCGCGGCCCTTGGCGGTCCCCGGCCATGCCGGGTGGGCGCCCCTCCCTCGCGACCCAGCCTTTTAGCCCGCGTTGTTGTACGTTTATCTTCTTTCTCTCCTCTCCACCCTCCCCTCCCCTCTGTCTCCTGCCCGCCCTCTTAGTGTTGTTCTCTTGCTCCGTGTGCTCGCCGCTGGTGGTCCCCGCGCCATGGTTGTATTTCCCGCGCCCTCACACGCCTCTGGGCTTCTGCCCTGTCTTCCGACCTGTAGGCCGACCTGGGCGGCCTGCCCAGACACCCCTTCGGGGGGACTCCCCCTTCGTCCTCTCCCGCCGGCCGCCCCTCCATCAGTTCCCTGATGGTCAGGCGTGGCGGCTGGTACGGCTCAATGCGGGTCATCGGCATGGTGCTTCTCTGTGAGAGACATTGTGTTCCTTTGTGCCTTTGTTGGCCCCCTGTTCCCCGCACCTCCCGCGCCCTGCCTCCTCTACATGTCCTTCCTGTGTGTCCGCCTGTTCTGCTGTTGTTTTTTTTTCCCGTGTTCGCGCTCTCCGCTACTCCCGCGCGCCCTGCTTGTGCCCTGTGCTCTTCTCCGTGCTACCCCTGTCCCGCTGCCCTGCGCCCCCTCACTTGCCTGTCTCCCCTCCCATTCTCCTTCTCGCTGTCGACCCTGCCTGTACGTCTGCCCTCCCTGTATGAGCCGCGCTGTCACTCGTGTGTGCCATTCGCGTGCTCTACCCCTGCCCCTCCCCGTCGCCCCTACCCTTTTCCCTACCACTACCCCACACCCATCCAGCAGCTGGCCACCACACTGGGCCACCCAGCGAACACCGAACTCCTCCGACGCCTCGAAGACTCCGTCCACACTCCCCTCTACTACTCCGCCCTACGCCCATATAGCCTCCCATCACACCTACAAAAACCCCGACTCCAACTCGCCCTCGAACAGCTTCCCCTCCTCACCCGATACCACCGATGGTACACACGCCGCTCAATCCACGTCCCCGTAGGATACACCAAATGCATCTATGGCCACGCGGAAGAAGACACCTGCGACCACTTCAAGGTGTGCCCCCTGTACAGAGGACTGGACACCCTCACAGACTGGAACCCAACCCACACCATCGCACAGCACGCCGGATGGCTGACGCGGTCCCCGGCAACCAAGCAACTCACCACCGTCCTCAAGCAGACGGAGGTACTCGAGGCAGTCCGCAGGGGGCTCGTCCCCACTGCCGTCTACACCTTGCTACGCACCCACGCGGAGGACCCCCAGGCCACGGCGACGCACATGCAACGGACGGCCGTTGCCAAGACAGGGGAGCAGCTCACATACCGCAGCCACAAATACCTGTAGCATGCAGCCACCCTGCCTCACACAGACCAAGGCCACCTCCTCAAACTCCTGTTCTACCAACCTTGAGAACCTACCCCACAACACATCACCCAACACAGGACCCCCACGACGCCTAAACACCATCCACCGAGCACAACGCTGGCACGGCACACATGGGCACCACAGGCACTGCACACACGCCCACCAGCATGCGCGCGCCGCCAGCCCCCACTCCCCCACGCCACCGTCCTTCCACAGGTACTGCCAACCGCCAGCCACCGCATGCCCCCTCTGAGCACGCCAGCGGCTACCACAAACGGCCCTACCCTGCAACCCAGACCACTGGGTCTGCCTGGAAGCCGCACGCTGCCTCACCCACTGCCCCCACTGCGGGGACCTCAACCCGCACCACCGCGCGCGACCCGCGGCCCCAGCCGCACCTTCCCCCGTCAGCCACCCCAGCTTCTTCGGGACCACCTGGGAGGGTAGTATGTGGCGGACGCGGCGGACCACGCATGGACCATAGCCATGGCCACGGGCAGCACACCCCTGCCCCCCCACAACCCACACCTACGCCACAGCGGGGCCGGTTTGAACATGGCGGCCCGCCACGTCCTCCTCGCCCTGTACCTCCACCACCGTGACCTGCACCTCCCAGACCCACAGCTCCCGGCCCCCACGGCAGCAGCCCCGACGCCAGAAGCGTGGGCGGACACGGCACCAGAGGAGATAGCAGCCTACCTCCGAATCGCTTGCCGCCGGTTCAACACCGCCCTCGGCCGGCGGAAAGGAACGCCTCACCCACTCAGCGCACTCCTCTACCCGGCACAGCCCCCCGACCCCCCGCAGCTGAGGCCCCCGGAGGGCTGAGCGTCCTTTCGGGACGCCCACCTGGCCGCCCCCGACAAAGGCACCGCAACGCGGATGGACCCCGCGGGCCAGCGCGCCTACGTCAGAGGCCTCGAGGCACGCCTCAGAGAGGCGCATCGCTGGCACACCCGCTCCCTGTCGCCTTCACGGGGACAGGGGGTCTCACGCGCCCCCGATACCCACCAGGCCAAGAAGACCAAGACAGGTCAGGGGGCCTGCCAGCGCGCCCGCCAGCAAAGCGCGGCGCCCCAACCAGGTCCCAGGTCCAGCCACGCCGCGCCAGCCCACGCCCAGACCCCCGGAGCACACCGACGCCCACCGCGACCACCCTACCACTGCACCCTAACCCAGCAGCCCAGCCAGCAACCACCGCCCACACACGTCCCCGCCATGCCAAGACCACCATACACGCAGAGCCAGGGGACACGGCACCACCAGCACCACCACCATGCCCCCGTCCCTCCCAGCCCCTACCCCCCGATGCCCCAATACTACGGGGACCCCTGCCAGCTACATCCCCACCACGCCCCGCCACAACCGAGCCCCACGGGCCACCCACCCCACACGGCACACCTTACTGCACCACACCATCTCGTATACCACCACCACCAGCCCCTACCACCGCACCCGCCAACGCCGGGGTACCACACACAACCAACATCAACACACCCTCAACACCACCAGCACGCGATGCAGCACCTCCTACCGCCCCCACTACACAGGCTCACGACATACGGACCACCGTACACCCCCATGGCCCCGCGGGGAGCAGCGCACGCACACCGGCAACACCAGGGCCTAGTAGGAGCACCCCACCACCACCAGCAGCCCCCCCAGCCCACACCCCATACCAGCGAGCATCATCCACGGGCAGCCACCCATTACCTACGGACCACAGCCCCACCCGGACGCCCATGCGGCCACCTCCCACCCACACCTCAGCACCGCAACCGGCCAGGGGCCGCAAGCACGCACGGTGCGCACACGCAACACCCACAGGACCCACAGGGACGCCCAGACCCCAAGCCAGCGCAACACCCACCACCGCCCCCCCCACCACCAGCAGTGCCACTCCCACACACCCCCCCGCCCCCCCCCCAAGACCAGGCCACAGACGCAACACGCGGCAGCCCACACCAGCCGATTGATGTCGAGGCCCCCGCCGACACACACCACCGCGAGTCCCCCCTCCCGCGGCCGCCAAAGGAAACCCCATGACCAGACCCCGCACGCGTCAACGACAACCAGTGCCCCCAACCCAAACCACCCCCCCCATCACATCCCTCACCACCATCCGCCGCACCGGCCGAACCCTACGCCCTGCACAACCCCGCAGCGGTACGGCAGTAACTCCAGGGACTCGGGGACCAGGAGGTGCTGCGCCTCCACACCTCTGGCACCACCCAGGGCATCCCGGCGACCACCCTGGTCCAGGCGGCCACCCTGGGGGAAGGCGTCCGGGACTTCCAATTCGACGCCTTCCTCCACGTCGCCCGACACGACCGCCCCCCACTCGTTACCCCAGACAGCAAGAGCCCGCTCCCCAGGGAGGACCGATTCTGGGTGCCCCCCATCGACTGGGGGCGACACCTAGTCGGACACCCCGTGTCGGATGGGGTGGACACCCAGGACCGCACCCGGTACCGCAAGCCCGACATGGCCCACCTTCCACTCAGCGCCTGCCCCAGCGACACCAATAAGTGGGAGCGGGAAACATGGGTAGCCCGGATGGCCCCCCTGAGCAACTTCAGGTACCACGTCCCGGGGGACGTCCCCACCCCCGACGACCAGCAGCCAGCCCCCTCCACGTAAATGACCCTCATGTACAATCTGCACTACACCCTCTCCACCACCCACTACCACGCACCAACTGGCCACTGCGTGGTGCACGGCACCGACTCTCTCCTCACGGCCGACTACGCCCCCCCCCCCAAAACAACCCAGGGCTCGACACGTACACCAGGGAGGACGAGCCGGACGACCCCCACCTCTGGGGCACGTAGGAACGTAAGTCCCTGGACACGCTGCTCTCTATCCGCAGCGGCAACCAGGGCCTTGGTAGGGCGATGTATTGCCTTGCCAAGTGGACCCAGCGGACCTGGGGGATCCCCGCGGACCGGTGGCTGTGGAATGTCACGCTGCGCCCCCAGCAGAGGGAAGTGCCCCCGAACCGCAGGGGACCCACCCCCCTAACGCCCCACCTCCCTACATCTCTGCCCGTACATGGTGGCAGCCCGCCTCATTACGATGCTGTGGCCGGGCCGCTACACCCCCACCCAAAACTACCCCCACCTCACGGAGGAGGACATGCCCGGGAGCCAGCGATGGTTCTTCCGCACCCTCGACTACCTCCAGCAGACGCACCCACGCGTCCTAGAGCAGATATGGACACCCCCCGGGTAACCCACGTACCCGCACAGCCGAGACAACGCCACCACACCGCCACATGCACCTACACCAGCACCAGCACGTACAGGTCACCAGGGACACCGCGCGCACACGCTTGGTGCCCAAACCCGCGCCCTTGTTTTCACTACTCGCAGGACCCAGCATCCTACGCCCGCCCCCGCAGCCCAGGACCCTCCGCCGTCCCCAACGGCCCTCTCCTCCGCCTCCGACTCCACTACCTGCACCACCACAACCACCTCATTCACCACCACCACCACGTCCTCATCCAGCACTCCACCCCATAAACCGCGGGGGAAACCTCCCGAACGGGCCCCCAAACCCGTCCCCACCGTGAGCAACCCCACCGCCGCCAAGGCCCACGCCCCGCCGAGGCCCGCGCCCGCAGCCCGGCCGAAACCCAAGACCGCGGCCAAGCAGCCGCCCAAGACCCGTCGGCGCGCCGCGACCGCAACCCGTAGCCAAACCCAAGCCCAAGACCAAGCCGGGCGCCACGACGGCAGCGCAAGCCCGACCCCCAAAGGACGTCCTCTATGACATTCAGCCCCAGCCATCCCAGGCCCGGAGGCAGCAGCGCCCAGCACGGCGCCCCCCCACCGTCACCGAGGCCGCCGCCACCACTTTCATGGTGGAGCGCGCCGCGGCCGAAGCGCGATGCACCTCGTCCCGCCACCTCTCAAAGCCCGCAACCCAGGCCCACGGACCGCCCCCGACCGGACCAGAACGCTGCCAGGGTCCAACAGCAGCGTCCCCGCCCCGCTACCAACCCTCGATGTCAGCCCAAATACAGCACATGCCCCCCACCGCCGCCACCGCGAGTCCGAACCCAACCCCTGAGGCGGAGACCGTGCGCGCGTACCCGCGAGTCCACATCCGCCCGCGCCTCCACTCCCCGCGCACTGCCATGACACAGGACCAGGAGGAATCCCCCAGGCCCGCCAGCGCCACCAGTCCCCACGACCCCATCACATCCGACCACGCCCACTCCTCCGCCCAAGACCGCAGCCCCGCCCAGGGACATTGGTGGCGGCGCTGGACCCACACGCAGCTCTGGGAGCTGCGAAAGTGGGCCCGGGCGGAGCCCTCCCTCGAGGGCCTTGTCCACCGGCCCCGCAAGGGGTCGGTGGAGAATTGCCGCCTCCAGCCGGCGGGGCGGTGGATGCCGCAGGCCGCATGGGAAGCCATGCTGCCAGATGCGCTCCAGCCCCTGGGAGTCCACCCCCGCAACCTCTCCGCGCCCCAGGACCACCAGTATGTCCTCAGGCGCCTGCAGGAGACCCTCCAGGAGACGCACCGAGACGGCATCTGCCTGTGGGACATCACCCAAAGCCCATACGCGCACACACACACACACCCTCGCCACCCCGCAAGCGTCGGCGCACCGACACCAGTGGCACCCACAGCACCCCAGGAGCCCTGCGCGCCACACAGCCCAAAGCGCCTGACCCCCCAGCCAGCGGCACCACCACCTAACCCCGTTACCCAGCCAGCCACCACCGCGGCGCGCCACGCCAGGCCCCGCACAGAAGACACCAAGCAAACCAGAAGCCGAAGAACGCCAACGCACACACCAACGGGCACCGCTACGCCCTAAGGCACCAAACCCAAGCCCACAGCCGTCACAACCGCCTAACCCAGCCAAAGCCCCAGCACGAATCAAACCCGAGCCACACCCCAAAACCGCTAACCCTTGACTCCTAACTGGGCCGGCCGAGGGAGCAACGTTGCCACAGCCCACACCCACAGCCCAAACAGCCGCCTAACCAGCCAGCACCAAAAGCAAAGAGGCACCTAACCAAACCAATCCTGACGCATGCCCGTGTACATCAGGACGCGCGAGCCGCACCCCTGGGGCGCAACCGCCACCAAGGCACCGACGACACACGCCAGAGAACACAACACTATTGCACCGCTGCACCAGCTGCCCGTGCCTGTGCCTGCAGTGTACGCGCGCCCCCATTTTTTCCATTTCAAAAAAAAAACAGAGAAGAAAAAAAAACGAAAATTAGGGGGGGAGGATGATAGACACAACCACCAACGGCACACGTGCACCGCACACAGCGCGCACACCGGTGGACAGGAGCCACTTGGGCCAGGACAGCGCACACGCACATGCACCGGGGGCAGCAAAGAGACGGGACACCACGGCCCGACACACCAGTGAATAAGAGCCAAGAGGCCCAGGACACCGCACACCCAAAACAGCACACCGAACGGGCACACCGGTGATCAGGAGCCAAGTGGCCCAGGACACCGCACAAACAAAACAAAAGACAGAGCAGGCACACCGGTGAACAGGAGCCAAGTGGCCCAGGACACCGCGCACGCAGGGCAACACACCGAGCGGGCGCACCTGTGAACAGGAGCCAAGTGGCCCAGGACACCGCACACGCAACACAACACACCCAGCGGGCACACCAGTGAACGGGAGCCAAGGGGCCCAGGACACCGCACACACAACACACCACAGCGAGCGGGCGCACCGGTGAACAGGAGCCGAGTGGCCCAGGACACCGCAGACACAACACAACAAACCACGCGGGCAGACCGGTGAACAGGGGCCAAGTGGCCCAGGACTCCGTACAAACAAAACAAAAGACAGAGCAGGCACACCGGTGAACAGGAGCCAAGTGGCCCAGGACACCGCGCACGCAAAGCAACACACCGAGGGGGCGCACCGGTGAACAGGAGCCAAGTAGCCCAGGACACCGCACACGCAACACAACACACCCAGCGGGCACACCGGTGAACGGGAGCCAAGGGGCCCAGGACACCGCACACACAACACACCACAGCGAGCGGGCGCACCGGTGAACAGGAGCCGAGTGGCCCAGGACACCGCAGACACAACACAACAAACCACGCCGGCACACCGGTGAGCAGGAGCCAAGTGGCCCGGGACACCGCGCACACGTAGGGCGGCCGAGGGACAGGAAGGAACCAACAGCCCATGGGTTGGACGCACTGGGGCGACCCAGCCGACTCACCGGACCAGGGGCAGGAGCGGTACTCCAAGGCCACTGGTCCAAGCCCGGCCAGGCTGCATCGGGGACCATGGCAAAAGTCACCCGGAGCCATGGAAGCAACCTGTGACAGGCGAGCCGGTACACAGTCCAGGAGGGGGTCGCCTGCCAAGCAGAGTGGCCCCGCAACGCAAGCCACAAGGGTCAGGCGGTCGTACCGTAGACAAGCGGGAGCAATACCCGTTGTGGTGAGAGATACTCCACACGGCTGGGCAGCCCCCAGAGCTGCCGCCCAAAGGAGGGGGCATGTGGCCCTACCCATGGACACATGTGGGGACACCCTCCCACCTGGGACACATGGACCGGGTGGCCGCGACAATGCCTTCCCAAGCACATGCGGGAGCGGCTCAAGAGGCACCTGACATAGGGCAGTGGAAGGGACAGGACGGCCCCTTGGTAAGACCTTCTTCCTGCATTGTCAAAGGAGGCATCCTGAGCTCCTGAAGATACCTACCTACCTCTCATGCAGCTGGAACTCACGTAAAAGCTTATTTTGTACGTACTCGATGCGTACTTTCGAGATAAAGAAGAGTTACACTCGCTTCAAGCCTCAATCATCTTCTTTTCATACAGTATTTTGAATCATTTTAGGCTTTTTTCACTGTGTCATTTTCATGTCAATTTTCAGTCATTTTTTCCCAATCATGGGCTCACTTTCCGGGCTCGGTTCTCGAAGCCCGTGGGGAGTGTGAAACCAGTTCCTGATTGAACCCAGCTCATGTATGATGTTTGGGTCCCCGAAAAGTCAGCTTCATTTTTGATATATGAATTTCATGACCTCACTTGGGGTGACCATGGAGATGGAGTACCCACCTGGTGGACGTCCTCCAGCGGGTCCTGATGGTCCTCTGCTCGGGGGTCCCCGCGGGCCTCCCACTGGGGGTCCCGGTGAGGGCTTCTCTATGTAGCCAAAGTGCATGTCTTCGTCCTCGTCCATGTCGCCCCACCTAGCCGTCTCGGTCTTGTACGCGATGGACTCAGAACTCCGGTAGGGAGGAGGGAGATCCTCACCCTCACCCACCGGCTCCATGGGGACGTCTCCGCCTCCTCCGCCAGCCATTCCCCGGCGATGATGGCGGTCTCGTCCGTCCCCATCGCTGGCGGTGAAGGAGGGGTCGGAGTCGTGGGGATGCCCGCCCGCCGGCCTCCGTGCCCTCTGGGGGGTCTTTTCCTTACCCCTCTTTCGTCGGTAGGCGGTGGGGCCAGTGTCCCCACTGCTGCCAGTGTCGTCCCCCTCCAGGTCCAGCTTCATCTTGGAGGAGGCGTCTCCTTCGAAGAGCTTTTGAAGGATCTCCACTCTGGATCCTCCCGGGGGTGTCTCGCGCTGAAGCTTGCCCTCCGCCTCCTCCATTGCGGCGGCCGTGCCTGCGGCAGCTCGCCACTCGGCCTCCTTTTGGGCACGGGCAGCCTCGGCTTCCCGAGCCCGCTGCAACCGAGCCTTCTCAGCTTCTAACGCTGCCAGCTCCGCCTCCGTCTTAGCCCTCTCCTCAGCGACGTTCCGTCGCGCGGCCTCGATGGCGTCCTTCCTGGCGGCGTCTGCTTGGGCCTTGGCCGTTGCTTCGGTGTGAGCCCGTTCCTCCGCCTCCTTCCTTGCCCTCTCTTGGGCAAGCGCCTCTTCCAACGCTTTCACCTCGGCCTCCTTACGGGCAATGGCCTCCTGGGCCAGGCGGGCTTCCTGCGCGGCCGCCGCTTCCTGCGCGGCTGCCGCCACCTCACTCCTGACCCGGGCAGCTGCTGCTTCCTGCGCAGCTGCAGCCGTGACTCCGGCTGCAATGGGTGCCACGGTCTAGGCATGGAAGGCCATGCCTCTGCCCCACTCTGCAGCCTCCTGCTGGGCGATGCCGACGGCGCCCTCCACGGCAGCGTTCTGCTGCGTGGTCCGTTGCCGGGCAACCCGAATGTTGCAGGGCACCCTGCAGGCACGCTCGCAGGCGCGGGCCACGTCCCTCTGCTCGGGAGCGACGCTGCTGCTGGAGCTGGCCTGGTCGGCCGGCATCCTCCCACGGTGGGCTGACTCCACGTCGCTGCTGGGGCCTGACTTCCTCAGGTGCAGCTGACGGGGCCTGGCCTTGGCCTTCTTGGCGACCTCAAAGAAATCGCCAAGGGTGGTGTGGCCGGGCGGGTGGCCGCCATCGGCCCGTTGGGGGCTGCGGGTTGGGGTTCCGCCCTTGGTCATGTTCTCCGCGTCTTGGCTGGCTTCGGCGGCCAGGAATTCCTGGTACTCCCGCCATTTCTTGTCCCGCTTCTTGTCCCCGGCGGATCGCTTCCCCTGCCCAGGGGACGCGCTGCTGTTGCTGCCCTGCAGCGTACGCTCGTCCCCCAGTTCTCGGAACTTCCTTTCGATCATGTCCCATGTAGAGATGTTGATCGTAGCGCCCGACGGGTACTTGTTGGGGTTCTCGTCATCCTCAATCCCGTCGGGGCGCAGCCCTTCGCCGGGCCTGTCCGGGCGGGTGCAGACCCTCCAGCGCTTCTGGCGGAAGCGGTAGGCGTATCCTTCTGCCCGCAGCCAGTCTTCCACTGCCTGCAGGCGGTCGGCGCCCATATCCTCGCGGAGCTCGAAGCTCCGGGGCATGCCGCCTTCGCACTGGGGGTTGCTGTGGCGGTAGTGCTGCCCCCACACCATTCCACGCAGTAGGTACACAGCATGGGGGTGGGGCAGCGGCCACGTCTTGCCCGCCTCCTGCCAGTTCACCATCGGCGCTCGTTCCCCTCGATGGACTAGTCCTGGGGGTGGCTGTTGAAGTGGTTGTTGCGGTCCACTCTATCTACAGGGCTGGGACCCAGATGCCCGATGGTGGTTGTGGAGGTGGGTGATGCAGCTGGGAGTGCGGCTGGTACTGGTCGGCCGGAGGAACTCGCTGAGGTCGGAGTTCTGGTCGCTACACCTCCTTCACGGACTCGGCGCTGTTCCTGGCGCTCGGGGCGATGCTCCGGGCGGCGCTGCAAAGCCCGTGGTGCTCGGGGTTCAGGTGGCCCTGAGTGGCACGCGAGGGATGGGTAACCCTGCGGCGGTGAAACGCTTTTGAAGCGTTCCCGTGGGGGGCCTGGCCACGGGACGCTGCGGTGGACACGCACAAGCAAGCAGGCAGGCAAAGCACTGCGCTCACAGGGGCATCCTCATGCTCGTGTCATGTGACAAAGCGTTTCAGGATCCTTGCCACTCTGAAACAAGGGAACAAAAGTATGTACAGAAACGCATCAGGATATGTACACATGGGGTTGAGACTGGACTGGGGTAAGGGCATCACAGGACATTAGACACTCAGTCCCAACTCATATCCCAGTCCCAGGTCAGACCCTTCCAGTGGCTGGCAGGGGCGGGGGCTCAAACACAACCCATGCCCTGCTCAGTCCGGACCCTGAAACGCTGCCAATGGGGGAGGGTGTACCGCCCAGCCACAGGCACGTTCCTGGGAACCAAGGTGCTCCAAGGCCAACGAACAGTAGCTCCCCATGCTTCCTTAAAAGCAGGTCCCAAAGCCTCTCTGAGCCAGAGATTAGGCCCCGCCATTATCCCCTAGGAGTTGGTAGCGGAAAATGGGCTGTTTCGGCCCGAACTGATATTGACGCGTTCCCGTGGGGGGCCGGCCACGGGACGCTGCGGTGACACGCACAGGTGAGCAGGCAGGCAAAGCACTACGCTCACAAGGGCATCCTCATGCTCGTGTCATGTGACAAAGCGTTTCAGGATCCTTGCCACTCTGCAACAAGGGAACGAAAGTATGTACAGCAACACATCAGGATATGTACACATGGGGTTAAGACTGGACTGGGATAAGGGCATCACAGGACAATAGACACTCTATCCCAACTCGTATCCCAATCCCAGGTCCGACCCTTCCAGTGGCTGGTGGGGGCGGGGGCTCAAACATAACCCATGCCCTGCTCAGTCCGGACCCTGAAACCCTGCAAATAGGGGGGCTGTCGCGCCACGCCACAGGCGAGTTCCTTGGAACCAAGGCGCATCAAGGCTGACCGACAGTAGCTCCCTATGCTTCCCCAACGGCGGGTCCCAACTCCTCTCTGAGCCAGAGATATGGCCCCGCCTTTATCCCCTAGGAGTTGGTAGCTGAAAATGGGCTGCTTCAGCCCAAACTGATATTAGCTCAAAAATCTCCAGAATTGACCCCTCGTCCGGACCCGCCAGAGGTAGGGACGAGGCAACTGACCCTATGCCCTTCGAGTACGAACTCCCTGGAGCCCTCACCCAACTTAATTCCCTCTGAGGTCTCGGCATCAGGGCACCACGTGTTCGTCGAGTGGGGTCATGATGCCCAAAATCACCAAAATTGGCGTCATTCCCACGCGCGGCTCGCCCGGCCAGGGCGAGGCCAATGGCTCACAGGTTAGGAGGCAGGACCTACGACTTGTACCCGAGTGTACAACTCAGAATTAGGTCCGGGCTCCCTGTGGGCATAGAGTAAATGGGGCCGCCAATCGACCACACTGAGGGGTTAAATTGAGGTCCCAAAATGGGGTCATTTTGGCTGCTCGAAATGCGCCAAAATTTGGGGTGCTCCCAATAGTATATCTCCACGCCGGCTTGGAGATCGGATCCGCCATTCCATACACGATCCACTGGGAGCCCAACTGAGACTCCCATGCACTTGGCCCCCAAAGATCACCATGCCACCAGGTGTGGTGACGATCCCAATTGGGTCCACAAATGCCAAAATGGCAAAATTGCCCACACTCACTTTGGGCTAGCGCCTTGACGAAGGTTGCCCCGCTTCGCCCACGTGGTGTGTGAACCATGGGGACCAATATACATAACACCCATGCCATATATGGTACATTGGTCCATGCGTCCGGCGTGCACGGGTGGGCTCAACATAGTGCACGGCGGGCAGCAAAAGTGGAAAATTGCTCAAAATGGCCGAAAATGCGCACACTCATGGTTAGGGCAAATGAGGCACATGCCCGACTTGGACCGCAGTGTGCCATAGGATTGGTATCAAGTCGTATGTGTCCAACATATCTTTTGGGCGTCGCCCAACTCCTCCGGTTTTGGGAATTGCAGGGTCGCCAAGTGAGCCCATGATTTGGGATAGTCCCAAATTGCCAACATGGCGGCCACGGTATGCCAAGCCCAAGAGGAGTTATTCGCCGGGTCCAAGATATGTTGGGCACCAAAGTATGTACCCCTAAAACATACTTGGGTCATGATGTCAATTGAGCGCAACGTTGAGATACAAGGTCGCCACTTGACATCATGACGGGCCAGAAACGGCAAAATTGGCACAAAGACACACAAAAGTGCCTTGAAAGGCGCACAATTATATTATAATATCTTCGGCTTGGATCGTGCAATCAACTAATCCTTCTAAACACCATGACTTGACACCAATGACCTTCGATTCCACGTATGTGCTCCACTTGGGGCGCTTTGAAAGGTTACGAGCGCTACTTCCCAAGTGGGCACATGAAAATATGGAAAATTGCAAAACACACACCTTGCTCCCAACGCATCGCTTCGGGATCGCCACACAAGCTTCCCTTCAAAAAGGTTAGGCTTGCAATTGATCGTAGGGAGTATGGAGAAGGGGCTTGCACAATATGAGGTCCATTGGCGGGTTTGGCTTGGAGCGATGGACCCGCCCAATGGGCACGCAACACAACACAAGGCACATACTCCATATTGCCCAAAAAGGAAGCTCCCCCCACAATATGTCATGCCCCTCCAAGGGCATAACTTTGTGTCAATCGCTCATAGGAACTCAAGGAGAGTTCCTATGCAACACCAACACTCGCGCGCTACACTCGAAAGTTATCTTAACGCACGCAATATCATGGCCATACAGTTACAACGCAAACTCTACCCTCTTGACCATGATATATTACACCAGCGCGCACGTGTGGAGACGCAAGGCATATAATGCTTCCTAAATTACGTCGGGAGTATTGTGAATACATCCCACGTTTCTTTATTGTCATTCCTCGCAAGCAACACGAGATATGACCTTCACAAGTGGCCTCACGAATCAACTTTGTTTTGCCCATATCTTTAAGACAAATGGAGGGCAAGATAAAAGGAAAGTTGATTCGTGCATAGGGAAGCACGTAGGTCCACTCGAAAGAGGTCAAATCAAGTGCGGGGATGTCGAAGTCGAAAATCCGATTTCGACATCCTGAAAAATTCGGATTAAGGTTGCGAGTGTAGAATGTGAAAATTGCGGATGCATCAATGCAGTTCGTGAAGACTTTAGAGCCTTCGTCAAGGATAGCGCTAAAATTTACATTAATAACAGTTAAACTGGCGGTTACGGTAAAGTCGCGAGCTAACCGCCAGCTGCCAAAACAGTGAATATCAGAACGGAAGCGTAAAAATTGACGGAAACAACATGAAAATAAAACCCTGTTGATTCCTGATATTCTGATATATAAATCTCCGCTGGCGGTGCATCGGGTGCCGATGCGGGGCTTTGCGGCACGGAACACGCTCCCGCCGGGCTCGCACCGGGCGTCAACGGGCGCCTTCCGTACATGGGGTTAGTGGACCGGAGACCGGTCTTCCCTTCAGTACATGGGGTTAGTGGACCGGAGACCGGTTGTATGCCCTACCCTAGCCATGGGGTTCTGGGTACCGCTTCAATATTAGCTTGAAGAACTCCAAAATTGACCCCTGATCTGGACCATCCAGAGGTAGGGACGAGGCAACTGACTCTATGCCCTTGAAGTACGAACTCCCTGGAGCCCTCACCCAACCTGGTTCCCTCTGAGGCCTCGGCATCAGGGCGCCACGGCTTCGCCACGTGGGGTCATGATGCCCAAATCATCAGAATTGGCATCATTCCCACGGGTGGTCTGCTCAGCCAGGGCAAGGCCAAGGACTCACAGGATAGGAGGCAGGATCTACGACCTCCATCTAAGTGCACGACTTAGAATTAGTTCTGGGCTCCCCGGGGGCATGGAGATATGGGGCCGCCAATTGACCACACGGGGGGGTGAAATGGGGGTCCCAAAAAAGGGATCATTTTGGTTACCTAAAATGAGCCAAAATCGAAGGTATCTTCAATGGTGTATCTCCACGCCAGCTTGGAGATTGGATCTGCTGTTCCACGTGCGATCCACCAGGAGTCCAATGGAGACTCCCATGCACTTGGCTCCCAAAAATCTTTATGCCACTCGGCCTGGTGACAATCCAAACTGGGTCCACAACTGCAAAAATGGCAGAGTCGGCCGCCTCGGGCGACCATCCAGGGTAGGAAACCTGGGCGATCTCGTCACGCCAAGCCTTGATTGACAACCCTTGATATCCCCTTTGGTCCCATGCCTTGGGGTTTGGCTTGCTGTCGCACTGGCTGCTTACTGTTCACCGAGGGGATGACCACACGGACGGGGCAGAAAGCAGCATGCGGTGCAAAGGGGGGGATCATGGATCGCATCAAAAGTTGAATAACTCCGGGTGGGCCAGAGGAGCAAACACGAAACTCAATGGCGTTCAACCCTTGCTCATATGCTACAATAATTGCACTTCGTTTCCGGCTAGGTTTCTTGCCCCATGGAGATATGGTAGTTTCAACATGGCATACAATGGCAAAAACAGCGAAATTTGGCCAAAATGGCCCGCACTCGTGATTCCATATCTCCACGGCCACGGCGAGGATTCATCCAACCAAAGATCCTATGGATGCATGGGACCTAGGATCCAATTTTTGCCACTTGCCAACCCTCAAAGTCGCCTCTAGCCATTTCTCTCATTGGAGGGAAAATGACACACAAATGGGGCAGAATGGCAACATACCCCGAATTGGGTGACTCACAACTCTCCCTTCAAGAGGAGAGGCCACATGGGGAAACACCCCATTCGATGCGGGTTTATGTGCCCTCTCCAAATCGCCCTTACCCTTGTTCAAGTGGCGCACGCAACCTCGGGCCCAACATTAAGGGGGAGACGGGGTTTGTGGCCATTCTGGGCAAAACAGCCAAAATTCACCCAAAAGTGGTCACTCAAAAAATCGTATCGCCGTATCACAAGAGAAATGAGCCTCGGGCTTTTGCATGGATGCAAACCGAAACTTTGCTTCCCTTTTGCAATAAGGGTTGGGGTTCAAAGCATAATGGAAGCATTTTTAACACCCAATCCTTGAAACACACTTTTTATGGGAAAAAGTGCAAATATCGGCGATATTGGTATGTACATATCTTTGGGTCATTGAGGAACAAAAATATGAGTAAACATTTTTGGATCAAGCCCATAGTAGGTGCCCTCAAATGTGCACACTATGGTTCGATTGTCCCCGCCCACTCGTGTCATTAGTGTTTGCATATCAGCGCGTGTGGCAAGAGGCAGTATGGCACGCGTGCTCACAACGCGACGTTATATAAACTAGAAGACAAGGTGGCAAAAATCAACCAAGCCATGCACGATGTTCTTCGTGGTCTCTACTTTACATATTGCTTTGGTTCAAGGCTCAATTCACCATAGGCTTCGAGTACGAGCTTCAGGGGATTGGCCATTTTGGCCTAATTTTCGAACAAAATTTCCCCTTTTCCAAAAGATGAGTTTTGGTACGCATTGCATTGCGTGGAGCCATCGTTGAGTTGGCTCCAAAAACGAAAATGGCCTAGGGCTCTTGGTCTTGTGGGCATTGTGTTTGGTTTTCAACGTGCATGCTCACAAGGCCACAAAGTTAGTGTTTGCGCATGCAAACGACTTGGGTTTGCGAAACCCATAGGCTGCCCAAAACATCCCTATTGCCCTCTTCCCCATGCAAAGTGATATGCCCACATGAAAGGGGCATGAATGAAAGGCAAAGGGGGGGAATGTAGGGTTCCATCCGAACTCATGGTCCTTGGGAACCATGAGTTCGAGCGATCGACAGAAAAGCTTGCGCGCTGATTTTCTCTCAGACGCAACGGCATAAAATTCTGGTGCACACACCAGATGAAAGTACGAGGAAAACCCTCTAGATCCAGCCTCTAAGTTCCTTTAGAACCTCAAAGGTACTCGAGGTAAATCCATCACAAAACTCGCCACGGAGAAGCGACAAAAGCACGCAAACAGGCGACAACAGGCGGCGATTTCACGACAATTAGAAATCGCGGTAGTGACGCGTTCCTGTGGGGGGCCTGGCCACGGGACGCTGCGGTGGACACGCACAAGCAAGCAGGCAGGCAAAGCACTGCGCTCACAGGGGCATCATTATGCTCGTGTCATGTGACAAAGCGTTTCAGGATCCTTGCCACTCTGAAACAAGGGAACGAAAGTATGTACAGCAACACATCAGGATATGTACACATGGGGTTAGGACTGGACTGGGGTAAGGGCATCACAGGACAATAGACACTCAGTCCAAACTCATATCCCGATCCCAGGTCCGACCCCCCCAGTGGCTGGCAGGGGCGGGGGCTCAAACACAACCCATGCCCTGCTCAGTCTGGACCCTGAAACCTTGCCAATAGGGGAGGGTGTCCCGCCCAGCCACAGGCAAGTTCGTCAGAGCCAAGGGGGTCCAAGGCCAACCGACAGTGACTCCCCATGCTTCCTTAGTAGCAGGTCCCAACTCCCCTTCTGAGCCAGAGATATGACCCCGCCATTATCCCCTAGGAGTTGGTAGCTGAAAATGGGCTGTTTCAGCCCAAACTGATATTAGCTCAAAAATCTCCGAAATTGACCCCTCGTCCAGACCCGCCAGAGGTAGGGACGAGACAACCGACCCTCTGCCATTCAAGTACGAACTCCCTGAAGCCCTCACCCAACCTAGTTCCCTCTGAGGTCCCGGCATCAGGGCACCAGGGGTTCATCAAGTTGGGTCATGATGCCAAAATTTTCGAAATTGGCATCCTTCCCACGCGTGGCTTGCCCGGCCAGGGCAAGGCCAATGGCTCACAGGATAGGAGGCAGGACCTCGAACCTATATCTGACTGCACAACTTGAAATTGAGTCCGGGCTCCCTGTGGGCAGAGACATATGGGGCCGCCAATTGACAACACGGGGGGTTGAAATTGGGGTCCCAAAAGGGGGTCATTTTGGCTGTTCAAAATGAGCCAAAATCCGGGGTACCTCCAATAGTATATCTCCACGCCGGCTTGGAGATCGGATCCTCAATTCCATACGCCATCGACCAGGAGTCCAACAAAGACTCCCATGCACTTGGCTCTCAAAGATCTCCATGCCACTTGGCGTGGTGACAATCCCAATTGGGTCCACAAATGCCAAAATGGCAAAATTGTCCACACTCACATTGGGCTAGCACCTTAACCAAGGTTACTCCTCTTCGCCGACGTGGTGTGCGAACCATGGTGACCAATATCCATAACACCCATGTCATATATGGTCCATTGGTCCATTCGTCCGGCGTGCACGAGGGGCCTGAACATGGTGCACGGCGGGCAGAAAATGTGGAAAATTGCTCAAAATGGCCGAAAATGCGCACACTCATGGTTGGGGCAAATGAGGCACATGCCCGACTTGGACCGCAGTGTGCCATAGGATTGGTATCAAGTCATGTGCGTCCAACATATCTTTTGGGCGTCGCCCAAACCCCTCCGGTTTTGGGAATGGCAGGGTCGCCAAGTGAGCCCATGATTGTGGATCGTATCAAATCGCCAACATGGCGGCCACGGTATGCCAAGCCCAAGAGGAGTTATTCGCCGGGTCCAAGATATGTTGGGCACCCAAGTATGTACCCTCAAAACATACTTGGGTCATGATGTCAATTGAGCGCAACGTTGAGATACACGGTCGCCACTTGACATCATGACGGGCAAAAAACAGCAAAATTGGTGAAAAAACACGCAAAAGTGCCTTAAAAAGTGCACAAATATATTATAATATCTTCGGCTTGGATTGAGTAATCGACCAATCCTTCTAAACACAATGACTCAACACCAATGACCATCGATTCCACATATGTGCTCCACTTGGGGCACTTTGGAAGGCCGTGCGTGCTGCCTCCCAAGTGGGCACAGGCAAAAATGGAGTATTGCAAAAAACACACCTTGCTCGCAACGCATTGCTTCGGGAGCGCTCTGAAAGCGTCCCTCCACGAAGGTTAGGCTTGCGAGTGTTGGTTGGGAGTACAATGAAGGGCCTCGTGCAATATGGGGTCCATTGGCGGGTTAGTCTTGGAATGGTGCACCCGCCAAATGGGCACGTGGTATGACATCAAATATGGCATACAACCCTACCCTTGCCTTCTACACCCAACCTAGTGGCCTAGAATCAAAGTATGCCTATACTCTAGAGTAGCTTTGGTCCCTTAACACGCATGCAAGTGCTTTGGTCGAAAATTGACCTGCTTTCGGAAACCCAAATTTCAGCATGCACGCAAAATATATTGCCAATATATATATGGAGATCATATATGTGCTATCCGGGGAAGACAAGTGATATGCCCAGGATGTAGAGGCAAGCAAAGAGGGAGAAAACGCCAACTCAACATACTTCTACACGTACTTGGACGCCAAGTACGTGAAAAAGCGCACTTCTTGGAGAACACTCAAAAATAATAACCCTTTGGGCCTATGGAGTTGGGACTATGGGGGGCAAAACCTCATACACAGTGCCTATGAGGCACGTTCGTTCGCCCTTGGGCGCTTGAACGCTCGTAACCCTTGTTATTCCACTTGGGGGTTCAAAGCGCCTTCGGCCGCCCAGATTTTCTGGGACAAATCTGGGACGCGGTGCGTTCTATCTAGAAAAAAATTGCGGATCACTCGAAGACTGTTTCAGTCTTAACTTCAAGAAAGATGGCTTTACAGCATAATCTAATGCAGTGCACGGAACGGGTGACGACAGGCGGCGCGACTGCGACGTCTTCCCGACAATTAGAAATTGCGGTAGAAATCGGGCATTTCACCGATTTCTAACCGCAAATCGACCAAGACGGTAAAATTACGGTAATTCCACATCGACTTAATGGTTAGAAATCGGACTCCAGATTTCGCGGGTTAGAGAACAGGGACATCCCGCTGACAGCCGGTGTCAACGTCTTCCGCACGGGCGTGACGGCTCACAGGCCTCCGTGCCATGGGCCATAACGGGTGTGACGGCTCACAGGCCTCTGGGCCATGGGCCATAGGTTCTGGGTACCGCTTCACCCACCTCCTTAGAGCAAACCCTGGGGGGGGCTCGATAACACCCAAGCACGGCAAGGGGTACCCAGGACCATCCCCTGAAAGGGGGGGGGTGTCACATCCTCACCTCAGGCCGATTGGCGGGTTAGGCTGCCCAGTACAATCCCACAGTAAGACAAGTACGACGCTGTAGCTGTTAGTAACTGCAAGTATAGTATCAAGTATCAATTCCCGGGTCCTGGCGGCGATTGTTCGGCATCCAAAGGACCCGTTTACCCATACCAGGCGTACCGGGTGCCGGCTGCGACGGTCACTACCACAGTGGCAGTGGCATACACGGCCAACATAGGCGTCACACGACGACCGAGGTGGTCCCACACGTCGAAAGCGACCACAAACACCCATCTGGCTACCCCAGGCTTCCCAAGGCCGCAGTCTGGGGGAGAGTCCCCACGGGTCCTTCCTTGGGCGCATAATGTCCATATCCACGACGCGAGTCCGGAGTGGTAAAGTCGAACGAGCTCCTCCATAAGGGATCGGGCATCAAGGCCGTCTTTTCCCTCGCCCCATTACCACGAAGGCCATACATGAGGGAGTCCTCATGCAGTCTGGGCGGAGGCGTCGACTCCTCAAACCACCAGTTTCCCAGGCAGACTGACCGAGGTCAGGACACCGGAGGTCGCCACCCGACTGCAACTGCGTCTGCGAGTCGGTAGGCTCACACTGGGACTGACAGTGGCGGACCGCTGGGAGTGTAGTCAGGCAACTGGGCTTCCCGCCTGGCGCCATCAGGATCTCAGCACATCACAGCCACTAGGGCACACGGTATCACGGACACTCAAACCAGAAGAATCTGTATTTAGGTACTGGTCCAGGCTGGACCTTATGTAAGAGCATGTACACGGGGACTCAGGGCGCTTGCGTATTCCGATTCGCATCTCCTCGGGGGGGAAAAACAGTCCATAAGGCACTGATGGGCTGATGATACTCAACATACAGATGCACATATCCTGGGGGGCAGAAAAATAAGCAATAAGCGGGGTAATAGGCGTGTAAACACACTCTGGAAAGAGCGCCAAACCACGCCCCGGTTAGGATAAGGAGTATGCAGGAGGGTGGACAGGAAAACGCCTGAGTTCAGGCCATATATAGTCTGCAGACGCACGTAGACTAGTCTGGATCCCGCAAGTGCCATGGGACCAGACCACACAACAAAAAAATCGCAATGCCGATGACAGCGGCATCCGTTGCGCAACGTCGTATGGGCTTCAAGGCCCCAAGAGCTCAGAAAATGTCAAGGTCAGTCGCCCTGCCTGGTTTCCCAAGGATTCAGCAGGCGAGGAGTGACGAAAAGGAGTAGAAGAGAGGGGCCATCCTCTCCTGGATTCAGCAGGCGGGGGTATATGGCCACTCTGATGGCAGGTCACCGGAAGATGGAAGAGAGCAAGCAAGTGAGGGACGATGCGTCGACCTAACAAGCGCTCAAACTGCATCAGGGGAGAGCTCAGGGCGGTGATCAGGCGCCCCTGGCTGCAATCGCCCGGGTGAGTGCTGCCAAGTCCGAGACATGGATCTTGCACTTGTGCTTGCGGGTGTAGTCCATGAAGGGGGTATTAATCCGCGGCACGAACGAGGAGACGGGTTCCCAGGTGTCGTGGGACGGCCCATAGCCTCGCCAATGAACCTTGAACTCCAGGCCTCAGGGTGCCGAGGCGTTCGGACGCTGGGCCAGGATCTTCTCGACGGTATAGTTGTCCTGCTCAGCATAGTCGTCGTCCGAATCAGCCTCATGTGCGGCAAAGTCCAGGGAGACATGCTGGCCACAGAGGTCGGGTTCCCGCACACGGAGTTGACTCTCGTGGCGCTCCTGGAACTGTCCGTGACCCACCTTGATGCGGTAGGTGTCCGCACCAATCCTGCGGACCACCTCTCCGGGTGTGAACCAGGTTTTGGTGCGGTAGGTGCCCATGGGGCGGGGTCTGATCAGCCACACCGGGTCTCCCACCCTGAACGTTTGCGCTGTCGAGCTCGGGGCGGACTTCTGACGCACAGCATGCCCCTTCTCGAGCTGCTGGCGGATGTCCCGCGTCGTTGCCTCTCGCCGCGCGAAGAATTCCTTGGCGTGCATGGCCATACCATCACCAGACAAGGGAAGTCCCCGACCCAGGGGGTCCCTGCCGAACAGAATCAGGTGAGGGGACAAACCACCCGGAGTGGGGATGTCATGATGGGCCTTCAGAGCGGGCCGCATCTCCTCAAACCAGCTCCGACGTGGATTGGTGATGTGAATCTTGCGCAGCTTCTCGAACAGCTGCCGTCCAGCCACTTCAGCCCGGCCATTGGACCGGCTGAGATAGGCGACGCTCTTGGCATGACGTATTCCCATGAGGTAGCACATGGCCTTGAACCAGCCACCAGTAAACTTGGGCCCTCGGTCACTGCAAATGGTGCGGGGGATGTCAAAGACGGTCTGCCAATGACGAATCATCATGACTGCCACTCCCTTGGCAAGCAACCTTTTTTTGCGTGCCGGAACGGCTACTACGTAGCCGCTGTGGCGATCCACACAAAGGACCACACAGTCAAAGGTCTCCTTGCCAATGTGAACTTCGGGCATGGAGAAGACGTCCATGGCCACGCTCTCCATGGGCTGGTCAGGCACCAGAGTCCATTGGGCTTCCCCCTTCACGTTCCGGTTATCGGGATTGCAGGCCTGACAGACCGAGCAACCCTTCCTGACCTTCTTGATGGCGGTGTAGAGACCAATCTGGTCGATCTGGAAGCGGCGCTGCTTGTCCAGGGCTTGCTTCTTGACCCCTGGGTGCATCATGTGGTGGTGCCAAGCCTCACATAGCTCGAGCACTCGGGACTCTGGGACCAGCAGCTTACCATTCCGGTAGACCTTGCCATTTTCCTCAGTCAGCCCCTTTGGCCACTTCTGCCCGTCATCAGGGTCGGTCACAGCCCTATATTCGGCCTGAAAGGCCTCAGACTTGGCGTAGTCGTCGGTCCAGTCGTCCTGGAGGCAAGATTCAGGGAAGAGGTGCTTGTTGGACTCAGCTCGATCAGGGGCGAGTACTCTGACCGCTCTGCCCATCCTCGTTACGAGGGGGGCATCCGCAGCCATGACGATGAAGCATTTAACACCCTCCTCCTCCATCAGGCGCTCCATTTGGATGATCCTCTTGGCTTCAGCGGTCTCAGCCTCATCGCCATGGGCAGACACGTCTGTCATGCCCTTGCTGGTGGGATAGGCCCACCTACTGAGACAGTCCGCCACGGTGTTGTCCTTACCAGGAACATACACAACCGTGAGGTCGAACTTGGCCAAGGTCTCATGCCATCTTGCCCGTCGCGAGGCGGGACCAGAGGGGGTGTCCATGTGCTCTTTGTGCCACGACTGCAGACTCTGATGTTCGGTGCAGACCGTGACGGGATGGAGGGCTATGTACCCAGCCCATTTCCTGAGAGCCATGACGATGGCATATGCCTCCTTTTCGTGGGGCGTCCACGTCCGTCTCTGGCCTTCCGCCAGGACTCGGCTCCAGAAGGCCACGGGCACGTGCCTCCAATCGTCAAGCACTTGTTCGAACACAGCGCCAACGGCGTAGTTGGAAGCGTCGGTGCGCAGGAGGAACCCTCGGTCAGGATCCACGAGGTGCAGACCCACTGCGGATAGCAGCGCCTGCTTCATCCCCTCAAAGGCACGGTCGGACTCAGCATTCCAGACCAGAGCCTTCTTGGACCCCTTCTTGGTCTCCTCTCGGTTGCCCTTGAGCATGGTCGTCATGGGGGCTGCATACTCGGCATACATCTTGATATACCCCGAGTGGTAGTTGCAGAACCCCAAGTACGCCCGCAGCTCAGAGACCGTTTTGGGCTTCTCCCAGTGCTCAATCGCAGCCACCTTGCCAGGTATGGGCTTCCGCTGCCCGTCCCGAACTACGTGGCCAGCAAGACCACCTCGCTTACCGCAATGGTGGCCTTGTCACTGCTGCCCGTGAGTTTGTGCCGAACCAGAAGGTCGAGCACTCGGGTGACGTCCCTGTCATGTGTTCCTCCAGGAGCTCCTCGTAGCTCATACTCGGTGATAGAAATAAAAAGCCCAAGAAAATGTTTTCCACTCTCGTTGATTGTGGTTGACGCCAAAGCTGACCTCCAAACCAAAGCAAGCAACGGGCACGGCCAAGGTCTCTCTCAGAAATTGATTGGGTTTGAACCGGTTTCGCCTCTACGGGCCTCCTCAGCAAACAAACATGGCTGAAACACAGAAATATGCACAGCGAAAATGGCATAATTCCAAAAACAGGCAATACAATGTGAAACATGCCGAAAACTCAGCGATAGTCTATATTATCTCATTCCTAAGTGACATCAAACTCAGTATTAGCGGCCCTGCAATGCGGCGCGCGCCGCTGTCCTGAAAAATCGCTTGACAGAAGTTAATGGTCTGAGAATAGCATATAGTTTGGCACTGTGTTTTAGAAAGGGCAATCGGCGTGACAGGCAGTGAACAACACGTGGCCATGACACCGGCACCGCTGAGTGATGCCACGCCCTCAGGACATGTACACGGGGGATTCCCACCCACCCACCACCCCCATGTTCCACACCATCAACAGACTGTTCACACTGTGACAGTGAAGGAGAAGATCCAGGCAAAATCTGATTAGTGACTCGCTGGCGTCGCGGGATTAGTACCCTATCACGGTCTTCCCAGGTCAACAGATTGGACCGAATCACAGCCTCAGGATAATCAAGGAAAGACAGTGCAGTGACCAATCTCAAGCGGCAAACCCTAAAGAACGACTGCTCAGAACATATGCGGAGATATCTAATACACTCCCCCCTGATCCACTTGCATTTGATGTGTCTGGGTAAGTTTGATCGCCACGGTAGATACGCACAACTGTGGGAAGCTTTCCAATACACGCTGGTGCGAAGTGGGGTCACAGAAACAACCAGGACATCCAGGAATGGTACGTTACCATGCGCTGCATTTACACAGAAAGAAAAGGGTAAATGTGGCGGGTAAACCTGCTTGAGCTTGTCCTGAATGTTAGCTACAGACACTGAGATGGGGTGTAGCAGTAAACCGTCGTCAATGTAACGGAACAGATGGAGATGTGGTGGCAGGGGGTTTTGCAATTCATACATCCTGAGCACCAACTGTGCCCAAGCAGGGGCACAGTTGGTGCCCATGGCGAATCCAACCAGCTGCAAAAATACCCCTATGCCCTCATTCAGAAAAATGCAATGGTGGAATACCACATTCATCAGGAATTTCCCCAGAAACATTGAATCATCTGGTTCGTTGTTCATGTATGGGAAATCCTCTAGTTGGGAAGAAACGAAGTCCTGATCCAGGTCCCCGAAGAAACAACTGATCATAGACAATTCCTGGCTAGATAACGCACTGGACATATCATCTAGGTGTCGGATAACAAAGCGTCGCCACCAGTCACAAGCCTTGGCAATGTCTGACCATTTGAAATGCGTGTATAGGGCATCAAAATCATAGGAAGACGCCACCCATTCCCGGCCATCGGCAAAGCCCTGTGGGTCCTGACTCAGGTGTCTCAACCGACCTAGCAGGTCTATTGTATCCAGCAAAGGTGTGCTCAGCGGGTTTAGAGCACGGTCAGCCTTTAATAATATGGTTCCACACGTGGCAAGGAAAATCGAGCATGGTGTTGTTGCCCAGCGGTGCATACCCACCACCGGGCGCGAAGGGAATCTACCAATCGAAGAGAGGCCAAAACCCTGTTTGTGAGTTTTTGCTAACAGGTAGAACACCGGCAATTTAGGAGGGGGCTGGTTGTCGAAAAACTGTTGCAGAAACTCCGTGAGTGACTCGGGCAAGCATGGGATTGCAATCATAGCCAATCTGTGTTGCCAAAGTTTGGCTTTTTCCTCCCATTCAGTCACCGTAGATGTGTCACCCAACATGCGGTAAACGGGCTTGTCATTGAGTGTACTCGACATGTGACAAGAGGCCTCATGCAGATACGCACCTTTAGAGACAATGATTGATCCACCATCTTTATCAGTAGGCACCACGATGTGGGAAGATAAGAAATCATTCATTTTGTCCTTACACAACGACACACCACGTTTTGGGTTGTCCCCATTCACCAAATGTTCCAAGTACAACCGAAGTTGGTTCGCCACCGTACCGAAGGCACTATCTATGCGGCTTACCTCATGCGGTATCGCTTGTTCCACAACTGGGGGCGGGGAAGTTCCTTTGCGCACGTACATGCGTTTATAGGGGAAGGATTCAAAGGGAGGGTAGTGGGATTGTTTGGATGACGGATGTTTTTGGTGGTATACATGCCAAACCAATACCCTTCTAAGTTCGAGAAATTCATGAGTCAATTTTCGTGACATGTTGGAAAGGAAATGACGGGGGTCGGGAAAGGGTACAAATTTATTACCCAACTTCATAAGCAATGACAAATGATTTGGGACGTCGCCAATAACGTCGCCTTTGAGCACCGGGACTTCATCCTTGACCATGCGTTCAAGGGCAAAATGTGTAGAGCGGCGTTTTAAGCGGCGCCATTCACTCTTCCTTTGCGCTTGGCGTTCGGAGTGTCGCCGTTCTTTCCGCGTCGTTTTCTCTTGCCCTTCTCCGCGGGTTCCACGGGTTTCTTCTTTCCCCGACGAATGCGTGGCCGCTTTTTGACCAAAGTGCGGCGTTTCTTTTTGGGGGCGGTCTTTGCGGCGTTGGCGGACGAAGTAGAACCATGACTCTTGTGGAAGTTTTTTGAATTCTTCGAGTTTTTTGAATTCTTCGAGTTTTTTGAGTCATTCGTGTTTTGGTTCACCTTTTCGGACCGAGTGTTCAATAAATTGTGCACCGCCTTCGTCAACAAAGTCACTTGGTTGTAAATGCTTCGTTCCTCGTTCTCTTGGTTATCCACGGCATCCGAAATCTCCTTTTGAATTCGTTCCTTCTTCTCACGTTCATTGACACGAGCCGTTTTAGACACCATCTTCATATTTTGAAAGCGTTCCCAAGCATCATAATCGTTGTCTACAATGACGGATGACAAACCTTTAGCTTCGGCAATGTTAATGAGCGCCTTGGCTTTAGAATTGTTGTTGCTTTCAAACATGAGAGTTGGCACCATGTCCACCGCACCCATGTCATCACCGGCGTCCATAGATTGATCCGCCTCAACGGAATCAAATTCACGAATGAAATTAGTCACACCATCAAAGAAATTGTCAAAGCCCTTCACCAATTCAACCAAGGTCTCTTGTGCTTTAGCCTTCGCGGCTTCAATCTCCTTTGAAACAAGTTGAATTTTCTTCTCCATTTCAAGGGTAAACAATTGTTGTTGATGGTTTTCGCCAAGAACAATAGAGATGGTCTCTTTTCCTTCACGGAATCGGGTTCTTGTGGGTTCAAATGAATTTGTTTCACGCCAACGGAGCTTCCGTATCGCCAATTTCTTGTAGAGCAAAGCTCTATGAGCGAACAAGTGAGCAAGTGTAATTTTGATGAGTGGTTTAGGTATATCCGAGAGATTCCAACGTTTCGGTGGATTGCTTCTCCGATCCATGGATCCGTGTTGAGAAGACGGGACCGATTTACCCTTGGCCATAAGTGATACAATGCGGCGGTAGCGAAGCAGTGATAGAAATAAAAAGCCCAAGAAAATGTTTTCCACTCTCGTTGATTGTGGTTGACGCCAAAGCTGACCTCCAAACCAAAGCAAGCAACGGGCACGGCCAAGGTCTCTCTCAGAAATTGATTGGGTTTGAACCGGTTTCGCCTCTACGGGCCTCCTCAGCAAACAAACATGGCTGAAACACAGAAATATGCACAGCGAAAATGGCATAATTCCAAAAACAGGCAATACAATGTGAAACATGCCGAAAACTCAGCGATAGTCTATATTATCTCATTCCTAAGTGACATCAAACTCAGTATTAGCGGCCCTGCAATGCGGCGCGCGCCGCTGTCCTGAAAAATCGCTTGACAGAAGTTAATGGTCTGAGAATAGCATATAGTTTGGCACTGTGTTTTAGAAAGGGCAATCGGCGTGACAGGCAGTGAACAACACGTGGCCATGACACCGGCACCGCTGAGTGATGCCACGCCCTCAGGACATGTACACGGGGGATTCTTCTTTCTGAGTGTCTATTTTTTTTCGCCATGTTTGTTTGCTGAGGAGGCCCGTAGAGGCGAAACCGGTTCAAACCCAATCAATTTCTGAGAGAGACCTTGGCCGTGCCCGTTGCTTGCTTTGGTTTGGAGGTCAGCTTTGGCGTCAACCACAATCAACGAGAGTGGAAAACATTTTCTTGGGCTTTTTATTTCTATCACATTTTCTTGGGCTTTTTATTTCTATCACTACCTGACTACTTGCATTCTGCCGATAGCCTCCAAAACGCTTTTTGAGATTCCTCCCTTTTGGAATCCTGTGAAAACAGTGAGCTCAAGAGCAGCAATTAGACTATCCTCCTCTAGAGCACTTGCGTCATACGTCCTGTGACCTAGCGCTTCTGACAAACTGTTGTACAGCCCCAAAAGATGGGAGGCTTGGCACCTCATTTGTAGGTAAACTAACTGAAAATTGTGTGTTTAGCAAGGACTGAGGGCAACCCGCCTTTTTAGATCTATTACACCTTACATAGTGCATGGCGTGTACAAAACGTCCATTGATTGACAACTCTTGCTGCTGACATGACCCACACGGTACACCATGAGGCACCCATGAAGACATCAGAGCCTCATTTGGCATGGAATACTGTTTATTCAGGACCATTGGGAAATACACATTCTGCATAATTGAGTGCGCGAGGCCTCGCACACTCAACATGCCAAAAAAACCGTCTTTTTCATACCTCTGACTACTTGCATTCCGCTAATAGCGTACAAAATATATTTGAGATTCCTCCGTTTTTTAATTCTCAGTTTTCAGGTGGAAACACGCGGAAACTGCGCGTCTTTTTTTTGCACACAAATGCCGCCCTTGAGGTGAAAAACAGGGTGCAGTTTGCGTGGGCTAAGTCGGGTCCCCGGACGCGATGATCACGTCGTCCACGAAGGGGTCCACAGAGTCACGCACCGGCTCAAGCACGTTCTCCAGCATCCGCTGAAAAGCCGCATTGCTGTTGGTAACGCCCATGGGCATCACCTTCCATTAGAGAGCTCCAAGTGGGGTGCTCATGCCTGTGCAGGCACGGGACTCCTCGGCGAGAGGCATCTGATGATAACCATGTTTCAGGTCAATCACCGTGAAGATCCTCCGCCGGTGTTGTTTTTGCAGCATGTCCTCAATGAAGGGCAGCGTATAGCTGTCATGCTGCGTTTGGGCGTTTAGGCCGCGGTAGTCGACCACGAGCCGCCACTCACCGGCTACCTTCTTGGGGACGACGAAGCACGGGGAGGCCCACTCGGAGTGGCGGGGCTCAAGCCAGCCTCTCTCGATGAAGTCACTGAGGATCTTCTCCATGGCCTCCTTCCTCTTACCACGCAGGGCGATCTCCCGGTGTCGATACACACGGGGGTCCTGCTTCAGTCGTAACTTGTAGGTGGGTGGGTTACCGCCGATCGGCTCGTCCTGGCTGGACGTGTGGTCCAGTACCCTCCTTACGAAGGTATTCCCATCATAGGAACCAGAGACGATCGAGTCCACTTCCCACCAGGCTTCGTCCTGGCCCTTGCCCTCACGCTGGCTTCCCCAGTCGTGAAAGGGCTGATCCATATACCCCTGAACCAGATCCAACTCCTCTTCAGTGAGGGGGTCCTCCGATTCTCCGATGTCAACAGGGGAAACCGCAAAGCATTGCCGCCAGGGCTCTGCTATGATGCGGTTGACACACAGGAGGTCCGTGGTGTCGGCCTGTTCAAGGCCCCCATCCACATAGTGGAATTCCGTTGGCCATCTCTGGGGTGGCATGGGCGTCCCTTGGCGTCCTGATAGACACTCTCTCCAGCCGGTAGGACGACCTTGTTTAAGGTCATGTTGGTCAATGAGACCACCCAATCTCGGGTGCTTTCCTCCTCGGTGCATCCCATAGGAACAACCAGCACTGCCTTGGAGCGGTCCTTGCGAATCTTCGCTACCGCCCTTGGGATGTCCCATCGGGGGCAATGGATCCACATCAAACCCTGATGCGGACCCCAGTGCTTCTTCCACGTGGAGTCCTGGGCGCTCCAGTACTTCTCACAAACTCGAAGATGGGCGGAGGTTCCTGAAGAGAACGCATCCAGGGCCCGATCCGAAGCTCCCAGGTCTGCGACCACTCGGCTCGCCACTTCTGGCATTATGCCGTACTCCTGGTTTGCTGGCCCAGTTGCCTCAGTGCCCAGCGCGGCTACTTCGAGCTGATTGCGTTCCGGGTGGATCCATTGGCATTCCACATGGGGCTCAGGTGACGAAAGCCACGAGAGCTGGTCGTCCTGGTACAGGGTCATGGAGGCCTGGGCCGGGAGAACGCCAGAGTCCGTCTCCATCATGAAGTCGTACCCAACGATCATGTCCCAGTCCATCTCGGCCTCGTAAAAGCGACCTTGCAGGAGGATTTCCTTGCCGAGGTCCGGGCGGCTCGGCTCACGTCGGTTCACGAACTGCAGCCCAATGGCCGCTTCCTTCGTGCCTCCCACCATGTACTGGCCGTTCGCAACCTTCAGCCTGACAGGTTTCCGACTGTCGGTAAAACACTCTTGCGGAAGTAGGCCAGTCTTGGCCAAGCTGACCTGAGCTCCCGTGTCGACCAACACGTCGAAGACCTTCTCCACTTCTCCGCATAAGGCACGGAGCTTGAGGTGCAACTGCCGCTCACGCCCAACGCGGCGCACGGCGTGCAAGCTCAGGATCCCCGGCCGTTCCAGAAGCTCAACAAGGGACTGGTGCAGGTCGTGGACAATGGGCTCAGGCTGCCCATCTGCAGCATCCAGCTGCGGTTCGGGTGATCCTCCGATACTCTCGGAAAGATCTTGGAGCACATCAAATACATTCTTGGTCGCGAAAGATGGACGGGTGCAAGGGTTCGTGCCTTCACTTGCCCTCACCCCGCCACCGCGACTGTCTTTCGCTTTGGGTGCCGGACCGGGCCTTCTGCCTGCGGCAGTCCCTTTGTGCTTATCTTCTCCCGACTGGGATGGTGTGGCGCTTCCCACGACACCATCCTGTGACCGCCCTAGCTGGGGCCCTTGGCTGCAGGGGCTCCGCTAAGGGGCGTCGGTTGTGGTGGTAGTAGGGGTACTCTCCTCCGCATGAACCTCGTTGACACCCTTCTTCTTTCCCCCTTTCTTACCCTTCTTGTCCTTGTCCTTGTTCTTGTCGTTCTCTTTGTTCTCCTTGTTCTTGTCGCCCGACCTGGGGACCCAGTTCCTCTTGATCTCCTGGATCTCCTTGGCCAACTCGGTCCTCACCGACATCAGCTTGGAGAGCTCGTCCTTGTCGACCTCCACCTTGGTCTCCCGGATACCCGCGGGTGCACGCTTCTTCGACCCGTGCGCCTTCTTGTAGGCCTCCGTGTCGGCCTGGTGGATGGGGCATGTCCGGTGGTCATGGTTGAACCCTTTGTTCCCCCCATAACACACGAAACAGCCCTGAGGGTGAGCTCGTATGAACTCCCCAAAGGACAGCGGAGGGTTCCCAATGCGGCGGGGGTCCTTGTTCTCCTTCTTCTTCCAACCCTGCTGCAGGGGCTTCCAGCTTCCCCGGTTGCTCCCCGCGTTCAGGTTGTTGGCCACGAAGGCACAAATGGCCATCTCGGCGGGCTCATCATCGTCGTCATCGTTGACGAGAGCTTCATCGCCATCGGCTCCCGCTGGGTCCATGGCAGCTTCCCCGCCAGGCCCCTCGCCAACGTAGTTGACGTCACGGTCGCCAGGCCTCAACCCACGGGTGTGGTGGAGGTCCCGGTACTCCTTGAGTACCTCCTCTCCAACCCACTCCAGGATCTCGTAGCAGCTCATCCGCGCCAGGATGGCCTGCAGACGGATGGTCTGGCCGCTCACGTCACACTCATCAAGGCGCCACATCGCGGTCTTCTCGCGATCGCCCATGACGGTGATGAGGAGAGCGTTCTGCAGGGAGTGCCGTTTGACATCCCGGGCCACGTTTTTCCTCGTCCAAGCCACCACGTTCGTATGATACTCCTTTGGGAGCATCATCTTGACCGTGTGGTTGGACTTGGCCCTCTTGGCTTCCTCCTTGGTGACTCTCTTGATCCATGCTTCCGGCAGCATGGAGAGCAGGCGAGCCTGCTCGTCACCCTTATTCCAGTCCTCCACGTTGCGGCGGAAGAGGGTGTATTGCCCCCGGAAGTCCCGCCAGTCCCGTAGGCAGATCTCCCGACCATCATGCTGAAGCTTGATGGACTTCCACCGCTTGGCAGCCACCTGCGGAGAGTCCACCCGCTCCTGCTCGTTGAGCCACTTCTTGGCTTTCTTGAGGGTCTTGATCTTCCCCTCCTTGGTCGCCATGAAGTACAGCTCTTGGAGCACCTCCGGCAGGCGGTACCTGAACCGTTTGAAGACATATCTTTCCGCATCTGCGGGATCCATGTCTTCAGTGACGGTCACCCCCGAATCGTCCAGCTTCTCCAAGAAGCGGTCGAGGTTGAGGGGGTTGCCATCGTACATGGGGGGCTTGATGTCCTTCAGGTCTTCCCACACAGCGGCATCCGCGGCCTTAGAGACCATGAACGCCGGCCGCGAGGTCCACCGAGGTTCCCATCGGCGTCCCCCACGGACCCCCACGGCCGCCACTTCCATCTGCTCCACGGTATCCGTGTGGCTACGCCGTGGTTCCTCCATGTACGCTGAACCTAGATGTTCACGCCGTACCCCTTCCATGTATGCCTCCTCATCACGGCGCCGGCGGCTGCGTTCAGCGGCCTCCCGTCGTACACCACGCGGCGGGGTAATGCCGAACTCCTCCAGGTCTTCCTCACCTCCGCCGACGTCCCACTCCACGTCTCCTCCGGGGACCTCATCCCTGAGTCCACCATAACGTCCGCCAACAATTGGGATTGGCTCCGGGGCTGGTGCGGGGCGTCGAGGGCGCACGGGTGTCCCCGGTGGAGCACGGCGCTTGTGGTACTCCGCCCTGAGCCACTCATCACGCCACTCCTCACTGCCACTGCCGGGCGGCACGCGCTCGTTACGGCGGCCCGCGCTGTGGTGAGAGGGGGCGCTGAGAGAGGGGGCACTGGCGCTGGGCTGACTCCTGGGGGCTCCGCCGGGGGCGCGGGGTCTGCCTGGACCTGGTCCAGGTCCCCAGCCGTCGTCCGACGAGCCAGACTCCAGGGGTGAGTGGTCGCTGCCGACGCTCCCACGGGCTTCCAGCTCTTCCAACCTCTGCTGCAGGCGGTTGATGACCTTGTTCAGCAGCCTGGTCCCGCCCCTGGCGATGTCCAGCTCCCTCTGGGCGGCGGTGGCGACCTTGGCGATCTTGACCATCTCGATGGTGGCGATGTCCAGCTCCTTCTGCTTGCCTGCGGCGACCCTGGCGATGCGGATCATCTCGCCCTTGCCCGTGTCTACCTCGCGCTCGAGGGACTGGACCCTCCTGCGGAGGTGGACAATCCACTGCCAGGTGGCATCCGGGTCACCGTTCCCTGGTGGGTCGTTGGGGTCCCCAGGGGGTCCTCCAGGAGGGCCTCCGCCGGGTCCGCCCGGTCCAGGGGGTCCCCCTCCGCCCGGAGGTCCGCCTCCAGGGGGTCCACTTGGTGGGCGTCCTCCAGGGGGTCCTGATGGTCCTCCGCCAGGGGGTCCCGGTGGGTCTCCGCCGGGTCGCCTCGGTGGGTCCGAGGATGGGTGCTTCTTCGTGTAGTCGAAGTCCATGTCATCATCCTCGTCCATGTCGCCCCACCTAGGCGTCTTGGTCTCGCACGCGAAAGACTCTGAGCTCCGGTAGGGAGGAGGGAGATCCTCACCCTCACCCTCCGGCTCCATGGGGACGTCTCCGCCTCCTCCGCCAGACACTCCTCGGCAATGTCGGCGGCCTCGTTCATCCCCGTTGCTGGCGGTGAAGAAGGGGTCGGAGTCGTGGGGGTGTCCGCCCGCTGGCCTCCGTGACCTGTCGGGGGTCTTCCCCTTACCCTTCCTCCGTCGGTAGGCGGTGGGGCCACTGCTCCCACTGCTGCCCGTGTCCACCTCCTCCGGATCCAGCGCCATCCTGGAGGAGGCGTCCCCTTCGAAAAGCTTTCGAAGGGTCTCCACTCGGGATCCTCCCGGGGGAGTCTCACGGCGGAGCTTGGCCTCCGCCTCCGCCATTGCGGCGGCCGTGGCTGCGGCAGCTCGCCCTTCGGCCTCCTCCCGGGCCGGAGCAGCCTCGGCTTCCCGCTCCTGCTGCAGCCGAGCCTTCTCCGCTTCCAGCGCTGCCAGTTCTGCCTCCGTCCTGGCCCTCTCCTCAGCGAACTTCCGTCGCGTGGCCTCGATGGCGTCCTTCCTGGCGGCGTCCGCCTGGGCCTTGGCCGTTGCTTCGGCATGGGCCCTTTCCTCCGCCTCCTTCTTTACCCTCTCTTGGGCAAGCGCCTCTTCCAGCGCCTTCACTTTGGCCTCCTTGCAGGCAATGGCCTCCTGGGTCAGGCGGGCTTCCTCGGCGGCTGCCGCCGCCTCACCCTTGACGCGGGCAGTCGCAGCCTCCTGGGCGGCTGCAGCCATGAGACCGGCCGCAATGGCCGCGACGGTCGAGGCATGGAAGGCCATGCCTCTGCCCCAATCGGTGGCCTCCTCCTGGGCGATCCCGACGGCGCCCTCCACGTCAGCGTTCTGCTGCGTGGCCCGTTGCCGGGCAACCTGAAGGTTGCAGGGCACCCGACAGGCGCGCTCGCAGGCGCGCGCCACGTCCCTTTGCCCGGGAGGGACGCTGCTGCTGGAGCTGGCCTGGCGGGCGGCATCCTCCCGCGGTGGGCCGACTCCAGTTCGCTGCTGGGGCCTGACTTCCTCAGGTGCAGCTGACGGGGCTTGGCCTTGGCCTGCTTGGCGACTTGGAGGAAGTCGCCAGGGGTGGTGTGGCCGGGGTGGTGACCGCCACTGGCCCGTTCGGGGCTGAGGGCTGGGGTTCCACCCTTGGCAGCTTGGGCGGCTTCGGCGGCAAGGGATTCCTGGTACTCCCGCCACTTCTTGTCCCGCTTCCTGTCCCCGGCGGAACGCTTCTCCTTCCCAGGAGACGCGCTGCTGCTGCTGCCCTGCAGCGTGCGCTCGTTCCCCGCCTCCGGGAACTTCTTCTCGATCATGTCCCAGATGGAGACGTTGATCGTGGCACCTGACGGGTACTCGTTGGGATTCTCGTCCTCCTCAATCCCGTCAGGGCGCAGTCCTTCGCCGGGCCTGTCTGGTCGGGTCCAGACCCTCCAGCGCTTCGTGCAGAAGCGGTAGGCATACCCTTCCACCCGCAGCCAGTCCTCCACTGCCTGCAGGCGGTCGGCGCCCATATCCTCGCGGAGCTCGAAGGTCCCGGGCATGCCGCCTTTGCACTGGGGATGGCTGTGGCGGTAGTGCTGGTCCCACACCAACCCACGCAGTAGGCGCACCGCATGGGGGTGGGGCCGCGGCCACGTCTTGCCCGCTTCTTGCCAGTTTACCATGGCAGCGGGGGGCGTACTTGGTCTTGAGGTCCTTGGTGGTGGTTGTTGAAGCGGTTGCTCCGGTGTGGTTGTGGAGGTGGGTGATGCGGCTGGGAGTGCGGCCGGTACTGGTCGGCTGATGGGACTCGCTGATGTGGGAGTCCTGGCCTGTCCACCTCCTCCACGGTCGCGGCGCTTCCGTGGTCGCTCAGGGCCATGCTCTGGGCGGCGCTGCGGGCTCCGTGATGGTCTTGGAGTCCTCGGGGTTGGGGTGCTGCTCGTACCCCTCGAAGGCCCTGAGTGGCACGCGTGGACTGCGTAACCCCGCGGCGGTGAAACGCCTCTGAAGCGTTCCCGTGGGGGGCCTGGCCACGGGACGCTGCGGTGGACACGCACAAGCAAGCAGGCAGGCAAAGCACTGCGCTCACAGGGGCATCATTACACTCGTGTCATGTGACAAAGCGTTTCAGGATCCTTGCCACTCTGAAACAAGGGAACGAAAGTATGTACAGCAACACATCAGGATATGTACACATGGGGTTAGGCCTGGACTGGGGTAAGGGCATCACAGGACAATAGACACTCAGTCCCAACTCATATCCGAATCCCAGATCCGACTCTCTCAGTGGCTGGCAGAGGCGGGGGCTCAAACACAACCCATGCCCTGCTCAGTCTGGACCCTGAAACCCTGCCAATGGGGGAGGGTGTCCCGCCCAGCCAGAGGAGAGGTCCTGGGAACCAAGCAGCTCCAAGGCGAACCAACAATGGCTCTTCATGCTCCCTTAACGGCAGGTCCGAACCCCCCTCTGAGTCAGAGATATGACCCCGCCATTATCCCCTAGGAGTTGGTAGCTGAAAATGGGCTGTTTCAGCCCAAACTGATATTAGCTCAAAAATCTCCGAAATTGACCCCTCGTCCGGACCCGCCAGAGGTAGGGACGAGACAACTGACTCTATGCCATTCAAATACGAACTCCCTGGAGCCCTCACCCAACCTGGTTCCCTCTGAGGTCCGGGCATCAGGGCACCAGGGGTTCATCAAGTGGGGTCATGATGCCAAAATTACCAAAATTGGCATCATTCCCACGCGTGGCTCGCCCGGCCAGGGCAAGGCCAATGGCTCACAGGATAGGAGGCAGGACCTGGAACCCATATCTGAGTGCATAACTTGGAATTGAGTCCTGGCTCATTGTGGGCAAAGCGATATGGGGCCGCCAATTGACCACACGGGGGGTTGAAATTGCAGTCCCAAAAGGGGGTCATTTTGGCTGCTCAAAATGAGCCAAAATCCGGGGTACTTCCAATAGTATATCTCCACGCCGGCTTGGAGATCGGATCCTCAATTCCATACGCGATCCACCCGGAGTCCAACGAAGACTCCCATGACTTTGGCTCTCAAAGATCTCTATGCCACTCGGCGTGGTGACAATCCCAATTTGGTCAGAAAATGCCAAAACGGCAAAATTGTCCACACTCACATTGGGCTAGCACCTTAACGAAGGTTGCTCCGCTTCGTTCACGTGGTGTGCGAACCATGGTGACCAATATCCATAACACCCATGTCATATATGGTCCATTGGTCCATTCGCCCGGCGTGCACGAGGGGGCTGAACATGGTGCACGGCGGGCAGAAAATGTGGAAAATTGCTCAAAATGGCCGAAAATGCGCACACTCATGGTTGGGGAGAATGAGGCACATGCCCGACTTGGACCAGAGTGTGCCATAGGATTGGTATCAAGTCGTGTGCGTCCAACATATCTTTTGGGCGTCGCCCAAACCCCTCCGGTTTTGGGAATGGCGGGGTCGCCAAGTGAGCCCATGATTTGGGATCGTCCAGAATCGCCAACATGGCGGCCACGGTATGCCAAGCCAAAGAGGAGTTATTTGCCGGGTAGAAGATATGTTGGGCACCCAAGTATGTACCCTCAAAACGAACTTGGGTCATGATGTCAATTGAGCGCAGCGTTGAGATACACGGTCGCCACTTGACATCATGACGGGCAAAAAACAGCAAAATTGGTGAAAAAACACGCCAAAGTGCCTTGAAAAGTGCACAAATATATTATAATATCTTCGCCTTGGATTGAGTAATCGACCAATCCTTCTAAACGAAATGAGTCGACACCAGTGACCTTCGATTCCACATATGTGCTCCACTTGGGGCACTTTGGAAGGCCGTGCGCGCTGCCTCCCAAGTGGGCACATGCAAAAATGGAGTATTGCAAAAAACACACCTTGCTCGCAAGGCATTGCTTCGGGAGCGCTCCACAAGCGTCCCTTCACCAAGGTTAGGCTTGCGAGTGTTGGTTGGGAGTACAATGAAGGGCCTCGTGCAATATGGGGTCCATTGGCGGAATAGTCTTGGAATGGTGCACCCGCCAAATGGGCACGTGATATGACACCAAATATGGCATACAACCCTACCCTCGCCTTCTACACCCAACCTAGTGGCCTAGAATCAAAGTATGCCTATATTTTAGAGTATCATTGGTCCCTTAACGCGCATGAAAGTGCTTTGGTCGAAAATTGACCTCCTCTCGGAGAGCCGAATTTTAGCATGCACGCAAAATATATTGCCAATATATGTATGGAGATCATATATGTGCTATCCGGGGAAGACAAGTGATATGCCCCGGATGTAGAGGCAAGCAAAGAGGGAGAAAACGCCAACTCAACATACTTCTACACGTACTTGGACGCCAAGTACGTGAAAAAGCGCACTTCTTGGAGAACACTCAAAATAAATAACCCTTTGGGCCTATGGAGTTGGGATCCTTTGGCCTCATCCTATGACTATGGGGCGCAAAACCTCATACACAGTGCCTATGAGGCACGTTAGTTCGCCCTTGGGCGCTTGAACGCTCGTAACCCTTGTTATTCCACTTGGGGGTTCAAAGCGCCTTCGGCCGCCCAGATTTTCTGGGAAAAATCCGGGACGCGATGCGTTTTATCAAGGAAGAAATTGCGGATCACTCGAAGACTGTTTCAGTCTTAACTTCAAGAAAGATCGCTTTACAGAATAATCTTATGCAGTGCACGGAACGGGTGACGACAGGCGGCGCGACTGCGGCGTCTTCCCGACAATTAGAAATCGCGGTAGAAATCAGGCATTTCACCGATTTCTAACCGCAAATCGACCAAGACAGTAAAATTACGGTAATTCCACATCGACTTAATGGTTAGAAATCCGACTCCAGATTTCGCGGGTTAGAGAACAGAGATATCCCGCTGACAGCCGGTGTCAACGGCTTCCGCACGGGTGTGACGGCTCACAGGCCTCCGTGCCATGGGCCATAACGGGTGTGACCGCTCACAGGCCTCTGGGCCATGGGCCATAGGTTCTGGGTACCGCTTCAGTAGAAATCAGGTATTTCACCGATTTCTAACCGAAAATCGACCAAGACAGTAAAATTATGGTAATTCTACATCGATTTAATGGTTAGGGATCGGGTTCCAGATCTCGCGGATTAGAGTACAGGGATATCCCGCTGACAGCCGGTGTCAACGGCTTCCGCTCGGGAGTGACGGCTCACAGGCCTCTGGGCCATGGGCCATAGGTTCTGGTTACCGCTTCAGCAGGGAGTACTGCATCCCATTGGCAAGAATTACGAACCGCCCCTCAATCCAAACACCACCCTTCCAACCACCCCTCAAAAGTGTTTTCTTGCATGCCATCAAGGATGTACTTGTGATTCCCAAAAATTACCATTGTTGGAAAGGGAGCACCATACCATGGTATTTGCATGTGGAAGCTCTTGGTCACGTTTGTAGAAGATACTGCCAAAGGCAAGGTGCAACCAGTCCTCCAAGAGATCACACGCTTTTCTACCATCACCAGTTTGCACATCAACATGGGTAGGTCTACTTGTGTTGAGAAAGGCATAATTAACCAAGCGGTCAATGAGTATGTTAATATGGCTCAATCCTCATCCCATGGGCTTACTCCTCAGCCCAAGATACGGCCTGTTCTTGGTTTGGCCTTTTGGTGGCCACCATATGCAAATTAGGGGGCTTGTTTGTCCCTGTTCATGGCATTTCTTGGGTTCCTCCCTGCTCAGGGCATTTCTTGGATGTTCGTGTTGTTAGAGGGCACGAGAGGGCTCATTGACACGTTGAAGTCAACCCCCCCACTGAATTGTTGCAGACGTTCCCCTTTATTTGTGCCTTCCAAATGGGTTCTAGTGCTGTTTTCGGCAAAAAAAAAAAAGCCTGCTTTGTGGCACAAAATGCACACGTTTTGAATGGCACTTCCCAACTTGGAGCCAAAGCCCTGGGGCGCCACCATTGAAGTTTTGGCTCTAAACTTGGATTTGGCAGGGCCACCACCTAGGCTCTAGGATAGCTAGAGTAGAGCAGAGCCAGGGGATTGGAGCCACATAGTGCGAGATACGGCCCGTTCTTGCTTTCTGGGCTAGTGGGCGCATACTGCGCACAGTTTGGGTCATTTTTGGAGGTACAGGGCAACCAAGGGCTCTGTGTCACGGGAACGTCAAGGCACAAGTGGAGTGTAGCAACGGATTCTCTTCCTTTGGCCGTTTTGGAGTTCGCAACGGCAGCGTCTAGGCTCCTGGATGGCTAGAGTAGAGTCGGGCCCGAAGCATTCAGAGGGAGTGAAGGCCAAACCGGAGGAGAGAAAGGTCAATGTTTTCTTGTTGCTTGTTCTTGTTTGATACATGGTAGATTTAAGGGGACAGGGGTGTAGTAACATATCTGTATATATATCCTCTAATCTACGTCCCCTTCCCCAGTTGTATGAGGCTCTACAGTGCGGCTCTAAGGTACGGGAGAAGTGTACAGGTTGGTGCCTACGTGTGGCAAAATGGGCTAAAAATGGGTCAAAATGGCCTCAAAGGGCGGTATTGCCCTGTTTGAGCACCCCAAATGGTCCAGCATCTTTCTTGGGCCCGCTGGCCCCCACCACCGAAGCACAGACCTGGTGAATCTGAACCTGAGGAGCCTGTACCTTCAGTGCCCTTAAGTAGGTCTGGGGACGATTCGCTTGAGGGCTTTGGAGCTGCCTTCAGTGGACTATCCTTTGGAGGACCTGAAGGCAAGGAGAAGGAGAAGGAGAAGGGAGCAGTGGATATGGGAGTCGAAGAAGAAGACCCTGGAGATGAACACGATCCATCCGATGAGGTACCCTTCAATGATAGGAAGTTCCTCGTACCACCCGCCACTCCCTTGTTTACCAGTTTGTGAGTGAAGCTGAGTCCTCGGGAACCCAAGCACCGGAATAGGATTAGATGACTCTCTACCTCGCGCCGGAGACCTACGTCTATCGCCTCCTTAATCAGTTCGGCTCGCCATCACAGGTGGGCTCACATACCCTCCACGCACATTTTTTCTAAGCGGCTCGCACCATGCCTTCATAATTCGCATCCGGTGAGCGTCACACCAAATTGCCACGGCTCCCCACCACGCTCCACCCTACCGGTGCACGACCAACGCTCAGACGCGCCCCAAGCAATTTCAAGGGGCTCGAACGGAGGAGTGATCAAGAGCCGGCTCCAATATCCTCCGTCCCTCCCGACGTCGCCATCTTACACGCCGTCAACGCACTCGCCGCCCATCTGTAATTCAGCCGCGCGCATCGGGCACCACGCACAAGAATATGCGCGCCTGACTGAAACGCCTCTGACCAATCACGAAGGTGTCCCATCTTTTTCATCAATGGCCCCCAAAACCGCCTGGAGGGTACGTAAAGCCTAGAAGGCCCCCCTCTGCTCTCCTCACTACCCTACAATTTTTGTCGCGCAATATAGCCAAGAAACCGGAAACGAGCCAACTCCTCTGCCGCCTCCACCAGCGCTACACCGTTATTTTCTTACAAGAGGTGTTAAAAAAGCCCTTGATCCCCCACTCCTATGCGACCGGCAACGATAGGGCGGTGTTAATTTCAAAGGTCTCGTAGAAAAATGAACATGGGCCTTGCTTAACCTTCTCTGCACGCCTGTGCACATATGTGGAGCCCCTTTCTCTGCCTGACAAAGAGGGCTTAATGGACGCGGCTCTCTTGCACCTTCCTTGTTCCCCCCCGGTGCTCATTGCGAGTGTTTACGCATCTTATAAAGCGTCCTATGGGGAAACCGACAAATTTTGCCGCGTCATCCAGAAAAAGCTGCAGCCGCTTCTCCAATCCTATTCCCGCCACGTCTCAGGTGGCAATTTCAACACTATTATCACCCCATCTCTCGACGGGCACAACATGCACAGTGGCCGTGCATGGCATCGGCTTGCAAACAAAGTTGCGGCCACCCCTCCAGCCCTCGTCGACTCATTTCGCAGATGTGGCCCCGACGCACACGTATACACCCGCTACCCCCAAGCACACCATGCGAGTGAGTCCCGAATGGATATGGTATTCTGCTCTCCACCGGTGGCGGAACACGTAATCCCTCAGTCAGCCAACATCCTAACAGATGACCTCTCTACCAAGCACCACCCAGTCTCATGCATGGCCACCGCTCCCCCCCCTTCCCTTCCAATCCCACCCTAGCGTCCAGCGCCGCTTGTTTTGCAAACTTAAGGCAAATGAAAAAGAAGCCTTCCAAACTTCCCTGCAACCCCTTTCCGAGTGGTGCCAAACGGTCCTCCCCTCCCTCGCCCACCTCCCACTGTCGGAGATACAAGCCTGGACGGACAGAAGCATCTCCAAGGTCACAGGTTTCTTTCATGACAGCACGGCAATCAAAGGTAACACTACTCCCAAGCATGCCAGGGCCGTTCACCGAAGCCTCACCAACCCCCCCCCCCTCCAGCCCTTCATTTGAGGTAAAAATTGCTGAGGTTAATCAGTTAGTCTCTGTGTACCAAACGAACACCGAAAAAGTGCGTCAAACCAAGGTTCACCGCTGCCTTTGTAAAATTGTCCTAAACTACTCCCGGTGCTTTTTTACCCACTGGTGTGTAAGCAGGGCTGGTACGGGCACGTTTCCCTGAGCCGAGGGAGTCAAAAGCGAAGGCACAGCACTGGACAACAAGTCTGAACCTTGGTGAAACTCAGAGTGAGCGCAGCGATCACAAAAGTAGCCCTTTCGTACCTAAAAGGACGAAAAGAGATACATCATGCAACCACAAAAACAGTATGTACACAAGACAAAATGGCACAAAGGGAGTCAGAGCAATGGGACAGGCTCCTATACGGAAACAAGGGTGGTTATGGGAACCCAGGACCTTCACCCTGACACACATAGTGGGGCAGGATACAACTCAACGTGGGCCCTGAGATTTACTGCAGGCATCAGGGCACACAAGCACAAAAAAACCGGAAATCAGAGGTCATTGACATTCAAGTGCTCCCTGGCCACAGTAGGGGGCTTTCAAAGGAATCCGTGTAGAAGCATCCAAATAGCAGTAGTCCAGCAACATGATAGCTAGATATCCTGGTCTATGTCAACGATACAAGGACACTGTATCTAGTCTGATGGGCTGCGCACTTTGGTGAAATTCCCCAACAGTGAAAAACAAGGGAGAAAGGAATGCAAACAAATCCAACATAGTGATAGCCTAAGGTCCAACAAAGTGCATGCACAAAGGGTTCAAAAAAGATTTTGCTGTCCCAGAAGAGCTGACCCTACCTATCCCTGACTTTGGAGCAAAGCAGCAATCTTCAATACACACTTTTTGAGGTCATTTTTAAATACCTCAAAAGGGTTCCATGAGCATGTTTTACACCCAGGATTCAAGTGAAAATTGAAGTGACATATGGACTTGGACCGATCCTTCAAGGATAGACCAAGAGTCCAAGGACTCACATATGACCCATAGACACGTTTGGTAGGCCATGGACAAAAAGCTGGTCCAAAACTGACCTGTGGCCTAGCTGTGCCATGGACCTGAAGTGACCTCATGAAATTAGAGATTGTTGACAAAATTCCTAATAAAATTCAAAATAGTGAACCTATGCACCAGTAAGCTTCAAGTAAATGCTCAACGTAACGTAGAGAGCACCATTGAAGCATAGGAGAAGAACCCAAGGGCTAACTCCTCATGGGGTGTCTACTGTTAGCCTGTACAGTGACCACATGACAGGGTGGTTTTCAAGGCTCTCTATAGACCTGGTTGGAGCCATGTAAAACCACCATGCCATTGGCTTGGCAAAATAGGTTCAAATGGCTTAAGTATGTTATGAAGCATACCCAACCAAGTCTAAATACCCAGCGTAGACACCTTGGAGTGAATGAGGGTCAACGAACAAGGGGATTGGACCCAGAGAACCCAACAAACCAAGTCCCTGAAGTGGACACGTGAAAGTTTGGATCTTAAAAAGGTTTTAGACATCCGGTTACCGTGAGACGCAGGCAGCTGAAAATTCATTATGCAAATCAGATTCTGTGAGTAGGGAGTCGTGGCTTTCATGGAAATCAAATTCCTAGTCAAAAATCAACCATGGTTCCGAGTGATGAGCTCCACAAGTGAGCACATACACAGGGAAAAATTGGACATGCATGCTGGGCAATTTTTCCTAGGCATGAAATTTACTCAAAATGCCGTCCACAAATTCAACAAAAGCGAACGCCGGCGCTTTGACGGAGTATTAATTCGACCATATATATATGGTACGGACCAAGTACGCCCCGATGGATCCAAGGGTCGACAGAAAACTCCGTGACCCCCCTAGGCGGATCCCCTGGCGGGGGAGGACCCCCTGGACAGGGCGGGCCCAGCGGAGGCCCTCCTGGAGGACCCCCTGGGGAGGCCGACGGCCCACCGGGAGATGAGGACCCGGAGGCCACCTGGCGATGGATCGTCTACCTCCGCAGGAGGGTCCAGGCCCTCGAGCGGGAGGTGGAAACGGGGAAAAGCGAGATAATCCGCATCGCCAGGGTCGCCGAGGGCGCACAAAAGGAGCTGAACATCGCCCGGACGGAGATGGTCAAGATCGCCAAGGCCGCCACCGCCGTCCAGAGGGAGCTGGACATCGCGAGGGGCGAGACCAAGCGGCTGAACAAGGTCATCAACGGCCTGCAGCAGAGGTTGGACAGGCTGGAAGGCCATGGGAGCGTCGGCAGCGACCCCCAACCCCTGGAGTCCGGCTCGTCGGACGACGACTGGGGACCTGGACCAGGTCCGGGCACAGCCCACGCCCCCGGTGGGGCCCCCAGTAGTCGCCCCGGCACTGGTGCCCCCTCTCTCAGCGCCCCCTCTCATCACAGCGCAGGCCGCCGTAACGAGCCTGTGCCGCCCGGCAGTGGCAGTGAAGAGTGGCGTGACGAGTGGCTCAGTGCGGAGTACCACAACCGCCATGCTCCACTGCGGACACCGGTACGCCCACCACGCCCCGCACCAGTCCCAGAGCCAATCCCAATGGCTGGGAAGCGATACGGTGGACTCAGAGATGAGGTCCCCGGAGGGGACGTGGAGTGGGATGTCAGCAGAGGCGAGGAAGACCTGGAGGAGTTCGGCATTACCCCGCCGCGTGGTGTACGACGGGAGGCCGCTGAGCGCAGCCGCCGGCGCCGCGATGAGGGAGTATACATGGAGGGAGTACGGCGTGAACATCTAGGTTCCGCGTACATGGAGGAACCACGGCGTAGCCACATGGATATTGCGGAGGAGATGGAAGTGGCAGCCGTGGGAGTCCGTGGAGGACGCCGATGGGAACCTCGGTCAACCTCGCGGCCGGCGTTCATGGTCTCTAAGGCCGCGGATGCGGCCGTGTGGCAAGACCTGAAGGACATCAAGCCCCCCACGTGCGATGGCAACCCCCTCCACCTCGACCACTTCTTGGAGAAGCTGGACAATTGGGGGATGACCGTCACTGAAGACATGGATCCTGCAGATGCGGAAAGATATGTCTTCAAACGGTTTAGGTGGCGCCTGCCGGAGGTGCTCCAAGAGCTATACTTCGTGGCGACCAAGGAGGGGAAAATCAAGACCCTCAAGGAAGCCAAGAAGTGGCTCAACGAGCAGGAGCGGGTGGACGCTCCGCAGGTGGCTGCCAAGCCGTGGAGGGTCATTAAGCTTCAGCATGATGGTCGGGAGATCCGCCTACGGGATTGGCGGGACTTCCGGGGGCAATACACCCTCTTCTGCCTGCTCTCCATGCTGCCTAAAGCTTCAATCAAGAGAGTCACCAAGGAGGAAGCCAAGAGAGCCAAGTTCAACCACACGTTCAAGATGATGCTCCCCAGGGAGTATCATCCAAACGTGTTGTCCTGGACAAAGAAGCATGTGGCGCGGGATGTCAAGCGGCAAGAGCTGCAGAACGCCCTCCTCATCATCGTCATGGGCCATCGCGAGAAGACCGCGATGTTGCGCCTTGAGGAGTGTGACGTAGGCGGCCAGACCCTCCGTCTGCAAGCCATCCCGGCGCGGATGACCTGCGACAAGGTCCTGGAGTGGGTCGGAGAGGAGGTACTCAAGGAGTACAGGAATCTCCACCAGATCAACGGCTTGAAGGCCGGTGACCGTGACGTCAACTATGTTGGCGAAGGGTCGGGCGGGGAATCTGCCATGGACCCAGCGGGAACCAAAGCCGGTGAGGCCCTCGACGATGAGGACGACGGCGATGAGCCCGCCCAGACAGCCGTTTGTGCCTTCGTAGCCAACAACCTGAAGGGGGGAGCAACCAGGGATCCTGGAAGCCCCTGCAGAAGGGTTGGAAGAGGTAGGTAGGTATCTTCAGGAGCTCGGGATGCCTCCTTTGACAAAGCAGGAAGAAGGTCTTACCAAGGGGACGTCCTGTCCCTCCCACTGTTCTATGTCAGGTGCCTCTTGAGCCGCTACCGCATGTGCTTGGGAAGGCATTGTCGCGGCCACCCGGTCCATGTGTCCCAGGTGGGGGGGTGTCCCCACATGTGTCCATGGGTAGGGCCACATGCCCCCTCCTTTGGGCGGCACCTCTGGGGGCTGCCCAGCCGTGTGGAGTATCTCTCACCACAAGGCGTATTGCTCCCGCTTGTCTACGGTACGACCGCCTCACCCTTGTGGTTTGAGTTGCGGGGCCACTCTGCCTGGCAGGCGACCCCCTCCTGGACTGTGTACCGGCTTGCCTGTCACTGGTTGCTTCCATGGCTCCGGGTGACGTTTGCCATGGTCCCCGATGCAGCCTGGCCGGGCTCAGACCAGTGGCCTTGGAGTACCGCTCCTGCCCCTGGCCCGGTGGGTTGGCCGGGTCGCCCCGGTGTGTCCAACCCATGGGGTGTTGGTTTTTTCCTGTCCCTCGTCCGCCCTATGTGTGCGCGTTGTCCCGGGCCTCTTGGCTCCTGTTCACCGGTGCGCTCGCGTGGTTTGTTGTGTCGTTTCTGCGGTGTCCTGGGCCACTTGGCTCCTGTTCACCGGTGTGCCCGCTCGGTGTGGTGCGTTGCGCATGCGGTGTCCCGGGCCCCTTGGCTCCTGTTCACCGGTGTGCCCGCTGAGTGTGTTGTGTTGCGTGTGTGGTGTCCTGGGCCACTTGGCTCCTGTTCGCTGGTGCGCCTGCTCCGTGTGTTGCTTTGCGTGCGCGGTGTCCTGGGTCACTTGGCTCCTGTTCACCGGTGTGCCTGCTCGGTCTTTTGTTTTGTTTGTGCGGTGTCCTGAGCCACTTGGCTCCTGTTCACCGGTGTGCCCGCGCGGTTTGTTGTGTTGTGTCTGCAGTGTCCTGTGCCAGTTGGCTCCTGTTCAGCGGTGTGTCCGCTCGGTGTGTTGTGTTGCGTGTGTGGCGTCCATGGCTCCTTGGCCCCCGCTCACCGCTGGGCCGCTCGGTGTGTTGTGTTGCGTGTGCGGTGTCCTGGGCCACTTGGCTCATGTTCACCGGTGCGCTCGCTCGGTGTGTTGCTTTGCGTGCGCGACGTCCCAGGCCTCTTGGCTCTTGTTCACCTGTGTGCCAGGCCGTGGTGTCTCGTCCCTTTGTTGCCCTCGGTGCACGCGCGTGTGCGGTGTCGTGGTCCTCGTGGCGCCCGTTCACCGGTGTGCGCGCTGTGTGCGGTGCGCGTGTGCCATTTGTGGTTGTGTCCCTCCTCCTCCCCCCCTAATTTTTTTTTTGATGCCAAAAAAAAATACAGGGGCGCACGTACACTGCAGGCACAGGCACGGGCAGCTGGTGCGGCGTTGCAATAGTGTTGTGTCCTCTGGCGTGTGTCGTCGGTGCTGTGGCGGCGGTCGCGCCCCAGAGGTGCGGCTCGCGCGTCCTGATGTACACGGGTATGGGCCAGGGTGGGTTTGGTTAGGTGTCTCTTTGCTTCTGAAGCTGGCTGGTTAGGCGGCTGTGTGGGCTGTGGGTGTGGGCTGTGGTTACGTTGTTCCCTCGGCGGGCCTGGTTAGGAGTCAAGGGTTAGCGGTTTTTACGGTGTGGCTCGGGTTTGATTTGTGTTTGGGTTTTGGCTCGGTTAGGCGGTTGCGACGGTAGCGGGCCTGGGTTCGGTGCCTTTGGGCATAGTGGTGCCCGTTGTCGTGTGCGTTGGCGTCCTTCGGCGTCCGGTTCGTTTGGTGACTTCTCGGCGGGGCCTGGCGTGGCGCCCTTTGGTGGTGGTTTGCTGGGTAACGGGGTTAGGTGGCGGCGCCGCTGGCCGGGGGGTCAGGCGCGTCGTGTTGTGTGGTGCGCAGGGCTCCTGGGGTGCTGTTGGTGCCGCCGGTGTCGGTGCGCCGACGCTTGTGGGGTGGTGAGGGGGTGTGTGTGTGCGGGGCTGGGCTTTGGGTGATGTCCCACCGGCGGATGCCGTCTCGCTGTGTCTCCTGGAGGGTCTCCCGCAGCCTGAGGACATACGGGTGGTCCTGGGGCGCGGGGAGGTTGCGGGGGTGGACTCCAGGGGGTGGAGCGCATCGGCCAGCATGGCTTCCCAAGCGGCCTGCGGCATCCACCCCCCCCGCCGGCCGGAGGCGGCAGTTCTCCACCGACCCCTTGCGGGGCCGGTGGACCAGGCCCTCGAGGGAGGGCTCTCCCCGGGCCCACTTTTGCAGCTCCAAGAGCTGCGTGTGGGTCCAGCGCTGCCACCACTGTCCGTGGGCGGGGCCGCGGTCTTGGGCGGAGGAGTGGGCGTGGGTGGGTGTGACGGGGTCGTGGGGACCGGTGGCGGTGGCGGGCCTGGGGGATTCCTCGTAGTCCTGTACCGTGGGGCTGCGCGGGGAGTGGGGGCGCGCGCGGATGTAGACCCGCGGGTGTGCGCGCACGGTCTGGACCCCGGGGTTGGGCGGGGACTCTTGGTGGCGGCGGTAGCGGGGCATGCGCTGTATGTGGGCTGTCATCGAGGGTTGGTAGGGGGGCGGGGACGCTGCTGGTGGACCCTGGCGTCGTTCTGGCCTGGTCGGGGGCGGTCCGTGGGCCTGGGGTGCGGGCTTTGAGAGGTGGCAGGACGAGGTGCGTCGTGCTTCGGCCACGGCGCGCTCTGCTATGAAGGTGGCGGCGGCGGCGTCGGTGATGGTGGGGGGGTGCTGTGCTGGGTGCTGCTGCCTCCGGGCCCCGGACGGCTGGGGCCGAATGTCATAGAGGACGTCCTCGGGGGATCGGGCTCGCGCTGCCGTCGTGGCGCCGGGTTTGGGCTTGGGTTTGGGCTTGGCTGCGGGTTGCGGTCGTGGCGCGCTGATGGGTTTGGGTGGCTGTTTGGCGGCGGTCTTGGGTTTCGGCTGGGTCGCGGGTGCGGGCCTCGTCGGGGCGTGGGCCTTGGCGGCAGCGGGGTTGTTCGCGGTGGGGACGGGTTTGAGGGCCGGTTTGGGAGGTGTCCCCCGCGGCCTGGGGGGTGGAGTGCCCGATGAGGACGTGGTGGTGGTGGTGGATGAGGTTGTCGTGGTGGTGGAGGTTGTGGAGTCGGAGGCCGAGGAGAGGGCCGTCGGAGACGGCGGAGGGCCCTGGGCTTCCGGGGTGGGCGTAGGATGCTGGGTCCTGCAAGTAGCGAGAACAAGGGTGCGGGTTCAGGCACCGGGCGTGTGCGCGCGTTTTTCCTGGTGACCCGTGCGTGCTGGCGCCGGTGTGGCGGCGTTGTCTCGGCTGTGCGGGCACGAGGGTTACCCGTGGGGTGGCCATATCTGCTCCAGGACGTGCGGGTGTGTTTGCTGGAGGTAGTCGAGGGTGCGGAAGAAGCATCGCTGGATGCCCGGCATGTCCTCCTCTGTGAGGTGGGGGTAGTTTTGGGTGGGGGTGTCTGGGCCCGGCCACAGCAGCGCCATGAGGCGGGCTGCCACCATGTATGGGCAGAGCTGTAGGGTGCTGGGGCGTGGAGGGCTGGGTCCCCTGCGGTTTGGGGCGACTTCCCTCTGCTGGGGGCGCAGCGTGACCCTCCACAGCCACCGGTCCGTGGGGATCACCCAGGTCCGTTGGGTCAACTTGGCGAGGCAATACATCGCCCTACCAAGGCGCTGGCTGCCGCTGCGGATGGAGAGCAGCGTGTCCAAGGATTTGCGTTCCCACATGCCCCAGATGTGGGGGTCGTCCGGCTCGTCCCCCCTGGCATACGTGTCGAGGCCTGGGTTGTGTGTGTGGGGGGGGGGCATAGTCGGTGGGGAGGAGGGAGTCGGTGCCGTGCACCACCCAGTGGTCAGTTGGTGCGTGGTAGTGGGTGGTGGAGAGGGTGTAGTGCAGATTGTAAATGAGAATCATGTACGTGGTGGGGGCTGGCTGCCGGTCGTCGGGGGTGGGGATGTCCCCCGGGACGTGGTGCCGGAAGTTGCTCAGGGGGGCCATCCGGGCTACCCATGTTTCCCGCTCCCACTCTTTGGTGTTGTCGGGGGTGGCGCTGGGTGGGGGGTGGGCCATGTTGGGCTCGCGGTAGCGGGTGCGGCCCTGGGTGCTGTCCCGCTCCGGCACGGGGTGTCCGACTAGGTGTCGCCCCCAGTCGATGGGGGGCACCCAGATCCGGCTCCCCGCGGGGGGCGGGCTCTCGCCGTCTGGGGGGGCGCGTGGGGGGCGGTCGTGTCGGGCGACGTGGAGGAAGGCGTCGAAGAGGAAGACTTGGACGCCTTCCCCCAGGGTGGCTGCCTGGACCAGGGTGGTCGCCCGGATGCGCTGGGTGGTGCCGGAGGTGCGGAGGCACAGCACGTCCTGGTCCCCGAGTCCCCGGAGGTGCTGCCGTACCGCTGCGGGGTCGTGTAGGGCGTAGGTTTCGGCCGGTGCGGCGGCTGGTGGTGCGGGGTATGATGGGGGGGGTGGTGTGGGTTGGGGGGGGTGGTCGTCGTTGTCCCGTGTGGGGTCCTGTGATGGTGTTTCTTGTGGCGGTCGCGGGAGGGGGGATTCGCGGTGGCGTGTGTCGGCGGGGGAATCGACGTCAATTGGCTGGTGCTGGATGCCGCGTGTTGCGTCCGTGGCCTGGTCTCGGGGGGGGGGCGGGGGGGGGGTGGTGTTGGGGGTGGCACTGTTGGTGGTGGGGGGGGCGGCGGTGGATGTTGTGCTGGCTGGGGGTCTGGGCGTCCCTGTGGGTCGTGTGGGTGTTGCGTCTGTGCGCCGTGCGGTCCTCCCGGTTCTTGACTGGTTGTGGTGCCGAGGTGTGGGTGGGAGGCGGCCGCATGGGCGTCCGGGTGGGGCTGTGGTCTGTATGTAATGGGTGGCTGCTGGTGGGTGGTGCTCGCTGGTATGGAGTGTGGGTGGGGGGGCTGCTGGTGGTGGTGGGGCGCTCCTACTACGCCCTGGTGTTGCTGGTGTGCGTGCGCGGCTCCCCGCGGGTCCATGGGGGTGTACTGTGACTCGTGTGTCGTGGATCCGTGTAGTGGGGGCAGCGGGTGGTGCTGGACCGCGTGGTGGTGGTGTTGAGGGTGTGCTGGTTGTGTGTGGTACCCCGGCGTTGGTGGGCGTGGTGGTAGGGGCTGGTGGTGGTGGAATACGTGATGCTGTGGTGCCGTGATGTGTGCCATGTGGGGTGGGTGGTTCGTGGGGCCTGGTTGTGCTTCGGCGTGGTGGGGATGTAGCTGGTGGGGGTCGCTGTAGCATGGGGGCATCAGGGGGTAGGGGTTGGGAGGGACGGGGGCGTGGTGGTGGTGTTGGAGGTGCCATGTCCCCTGGCTCTGCGCGTATGGTGGTCCTGGCATGGTGTGGACGTGTGCGGGCGGTGGTGGCTGACTGGAATGCAGGGTTTGGGTGCTGCGGTACGGTGGTGGTGGTCGGCGCTGGCGGGGGCGGTGCTGTTGGTGTGCCCCGGGGGTCTTGGCGTGGGGTGATGCGGTGTGGCTGGACCCGGGCCCTGGTCGGGGCTTCGCGCCCTGCTGGCGGGCGCGCTGGCGGGCCCCCTGACCTGTCTTGGTCTTCTTGGCCTGGTGGGTGTCGGGGGCGGGTGAACCCCCCTGACCCTGTGGGGGCGACGGGAAGCGGGCGTGCCAGCGGTGTGCCTCTCTGAGGCACGTCTCGAGGCCTCTGACGTAGGTGCGCTGGTCCGTGAGGCCCATCCGTGTGGGGGTGGCCCCGTCGGGGGCGGCCAGAAGGGCGTCTCGAAAGGACGCCCAGCCCTCCGGGGGCTTCAGTTGTGCGGGGTGGGGGTGGTGTGCCGGGTAGAGGAATGCGCTGAGTGGGTAAGGTGTTCCTTTCCGTCGGCCGAGGGCGGTGTTGAACCGGCGGCAAGTGATTCGGAGGTAGGCTGCTATCTCCTCTGGTGCCGTGTCCGCCCACGCTTCTGGCGTCAGGGTTGCTGCTTGGGGGGCCGGGAGCTGTGGGTCTGGGAGGTGTAGGTCACGGTGGTGGAGGTATAGGGTGAGGAGGATGTGGCGGGCCGCCACGTTCAAGCCGCCCCCGCTGTTGCGTAAGGGTGGGCTGTGGGGGGGTAGGGGTGTGCTGCCCGTGGCCACGGCTATGGTCCATGCGTGGTCCGCCGCAACGGCCACGTAGTACCCTCCCAGGTGGTCCCGGAGGGTGTCGGTTAGTGGCCCGAAGAAGCTGGGGTGGCTGGTCGGGGGGGGGGGGTGGCTTGGGCCGCGGGCTGCTAGCGGTGCTGGGGGTTGAGGTCGGCGCAGTGGGGGCAGTGGGTGAGGCGGTGCGCGGCTCCCAGGCAGACCTAGTGGTCTGGGTTGCAGAACAGGGCCGTCTGTGGTAGCCGCTGGCGTACGCAGATGGGACATGCGGTGGCTGGCGGTTGGTGGTACCTGTGGACGGACGGTGGCATGCAGGGATGGGGGCTGGTGGCGCGCGCATGCGGGTGGGCGTGTGTGCGCTGCCTGTGGTGACCGTGTGTGCCGTGCCAGTATTGGGCTCGGTGGATGGTGTGTAGGCGTGATGGGGGTTCCGTGTTGGTATGTCACGGGGTAGGTTCTCATGGCTGGTAGAACAGGAGTTTGAGGAGGTGGGCTTGGTCTGTTTGGGGCAGGGTTGCTGCATGCTGCAGGTATTTGTGGGTGCGGTATGTGAGCTGCTCCGCTGTCTTGGCAACGGCCGTCTGCTGCATCTGCGCCGCCGTGGCCTGGGGCTCCTCCGCGTGGGTGCGTAGCAAGGTGTAGATGGCAGTGGGGCGGAGTCCCCTGCGGACCGCCTCGAGTACCTCCATCTGCTTGAGGACGGTGGTGAGTTGCTGGGTCGCCGGGGACTGCGTCAGCCATCCGGCGTGCTGTGCGATGGTGTGGGTTGGGTTCCAGTCTGTGAGGGTGTCCAGTCCATTGTACAGGGGGCACACCTTGAAGTGGTCCCAGGTTTCTTCTTCCGCGTGGCCAGGGATGCATTTGGTGTATCCTGCGGGGACGGGGATCGAGCGGCGCGCATACCATCGGTGGTAACGGGTGAGGAGGGGAAGCTGTTCAAGGGCGAGTTGGAGTCGGCGTTTTTGTAGGTGTGCTGGGAGGCTATCCGGACGCAGGGCGGAGTAGTAGAGGGGGGTGTGGACGGAGTCTTCGAGGCGTCGAAGGAGTTCAGTGTTCGCTGGGTGGCCCAGTGTGGTGGCCAGTTGCTGGATGGGTGTGGGGTAGTGGTACTGCTTGTCTTGATCTGTGTACGGCGTGTCCTCGGGCATCCATTGGGGGGGCCCTGTGGCCGGGGGTATCGGGGGCAGGTACTGCAGGTGGCTGTGGTATGGGGTGTCCAGTCGCACGTGTTCGAGCCCTGGGGTGTGGTTGGTGTTCTGGTGTTTGGCCTGCGTGTCTGCGCGTCCATTGCCGTATGCGTAGCGGTGTGACTCCTGTTTGACGATGTGTGGGGCTTCCTGGGGGTGCATGCCCCTGAAGGCCATCCATAGTCCAAAGGCTTGTGTGGTGAGGCCGGAGTCGAGTGCCTTGTGGAGGGGCAGGTCCGCAAGGCGCCTGGTGAGGTGGATGTCGACCGTGGCGTCCACGACTACTGAGATGTTGCGGGGCCGAATCGTTGTGGGTGGCGGTGTGGCGGTGACGGCGTCTGCCAGGGTGCGCAGTTCGCCGTGGGAGGACGTCCCAAAGATGGTGGCCACGATGTGGTGTTCCACGTGGAGGCTGTCCGCGTGCCGGGTGATGCGCACGGAGGCACAACCGACTGTGGGGGTGCGCTGCTAGGTGCCGGATGCGTCAGTGAAGTAGATGATGTCGGTGACGCTGGGTATGGGTAGGTGGGCAATTGCTGTGGGGTGATAGACGTAGATGGGGTTCCCTTGGGCGGTTCTGGCGGTGATTTGCGTGGGTTGCAGTAGCGACGCAGCATAGACGCCTATCCCCCGGGTGATGATGGCCTGGGCTCCTGGGGTGAGGCGGAGGAGGCCCCTGTCTGGGCGCCCCTGGGTGATGTACGCGTACATCAGGTGGAAGAGGTATCCCGTATTGGGGTGGAACTTCTGGCACGTGATGGTCTGTCGCCGCTCCTTGTCGTCTTTGTCGCCGCGGAGGGTGGGGCATTTGTGCCGTAGGGGGCGCATGGGTGCCTCCTGAGGTCCTGCGCGGTGTGGGTCGCAGCGGTCGTACTCTATGGCCACGCTGTCTGGGTCTGCCCGCTCGTTGGTGAACGTCCATGTCGCCGTGGGTGTTCGGGTCCAGGCTACGTGCGCCGGGTGGTCTGGGGGACCCGGTGGAAACCAGGGGGAGAGCCATGCCTGCTGGTCGGCGGTGGCGGCGGCGGTGGGGGTGTGGTAGTGGGTGGAGATGAGGTGTAGCAGGGGCCACGGAGTGTCGAGGGCTGCCAGGCTGAAGTGCCAGCACGTGCGAGGTATGCCCTGGTCACTGTGTCTGACTGGTGGTACATTGGTCTCCGGTGCATTGTGTTTGGGGATGGACCAGGGGGCATGGTGTCGCTGAACAGTGCGGGTAACATGTTTGTGGCCGTTTGGTGCTAGTAGCAGGATGTCGGGTGCTGTCCAGCCTTTGGCTGACGGGGTGGGCTCCTCCTGCGTCGTGCCGCCGTCGTTGGGGGTCTCGTGCTCGCTCGGGCGGGGCCGGGGGCGCTGGCGCCGGAAGCCTTTGTACGCCGTGCCGATGCCCTTGGGCCCCGGCATGTCGCGCCCTGCCTTCGTAGCACATGCGCGGAGGTACGCTTGGAAGACGTGGCGTGCTGGTAATTGTGGGTCAGAAAGGAACGGGGCGTGGTGGGCGTCGCACTGGGCCATGATCCTCATCTTTGTTGGGGTGATATACACTATGGTGATGGTGGCCCCCACGAGGCGCAGGGTGTCCACCTCGCCTGCCGGGTGTCCGTGGATGTCGGTGTGCGTGGCCACGAGTGGCCCCTGTTGATTGCAGTGGTGGTTTGTCAGGATGGCGTGCGTGTGGTGTGGTAGGAGCACTTGTAGCTGGGCCCAGATGCCAGTGCCCACGGAGGTAGAGACGCCGTGTTGCACCAGTATCCACCGGTGGCAGGTGTTGCGGGCCATTTGCGCTTCTTTTATGCGTATGGCTGCCGCCTCGCGAACTTCAGGTTGCTGGTTGTGTGTCACCCTGTGTAGGAGATGCGCTGCCTGTTTGGCAAAGGCCATGTCGACCAGGGCGCCTGTATTGTCTCCGTAGTAGCGCCAGTGGGCCATCATGGCCTCCTTGGGGAAAGACGTGGGCCAGCCTCCGTGTTGCGCCCATGCCTTCGTCACTTGCTGTCGAGCGTGGCGTAGGGCGTCTTGGGGGCGCGGGAGGTGCAGGGCTTGGTACCCGATGGCCGCGTTGAGCACCGCTTCCATGAATTACGCCAGGCCCTGCGTAGACAGGAGGTCCCCCCTGGCAATTTGGGGTAGCCGAGCGAGGCGCTCTTCCAGCTTGCTTGGGAGTGTGATGTGGTGGTGCCGCGTGGCCTTTGTGACTTCCTGGTGGACTCTGGTGTCTTCCAGGTGTAGGGGTTGGCCTTTCCGGCGTGGGGGGTGGTGGTCCTGGCGTCGGCCAGCCCGACTGATTTGCGGGGGTGCACTAGGAGCTGGTGGGCGTCCAGGTAGGTTGTGGTGAGTTGGAGAATGGCGGACGCTTGCTCGGTGGTCGTTGGTAGCCCTGCGTTCTCAGGGTCGCGGTGGCGGGTGGCCGTAGTTAGGAGGTCGTCGTCCGCGAAGTTGATGAGGGGGGACCGTAGCGGGTATGGGGCGTACCCCGGGTATACCCGTGCTAGCTCAAATTCCAGTGGTAGGGTGACGAGGAGGCAGAGGAAGGGGCCTTCGGCACCTCCATGGGGGACTCCGCTGTCTGTGCCGGTCCAGGGGGTGAGGCCTGCGGCTGTGATGACGGCGTAGAGTCGGGTCTGGATGTACCCGGTCATGAAGGATAGGAATCGGAGGCCCATGGCATCCCATACCTCCGTCTTAGCCCACGCAAACTGCACCCCCTTTTGGAAGAGAAGGACCTAAAAAATGACCGCCCAAATAACTATTTTTTTTGGACATTTGCAACACACATGGCCCAGATGCCACCGAAAAAATACAATTTTACCCAATTTGCTGCTTTTTTCCACTTTTTGCTTATCAAAATAAACTATTATTTTGTCTGATTTGAGGGGTGTGTTTTACCAATCTTGTCGTTTTTGTATTTCAAAAGCCAACTGGTGCGTGCCTGTTCGGGAGCTCATTTTCAAAATATGACATTCTGCGGGTCTCCAGTTGCACCTATGTTTGTCCTGCGAAATAAATTGCTTTTTTGTGTACCTGAGTGCGCGAGGCCTCGCGCACTCAAGGTCATGGAAACAATTGTGTACAGAGGGCAACAAAAACAGGACACGAAGTGCACAACGTACAAACACTGAGATAAAAGCTTGGCAAAAATGTACAACCCTTTAAGGGCATATAATTGCATTCGCGTCGAAGGCGAGTGCGCGAGCCCTCGCGCACTCATGACTGCAAAAAGAGGCGTAACACTTGGGTTAATGGTGACTTACTTCTTCTTCGGTCCAGCAACCTTAGCCAACCTGGAACCCAGGCTTCTTGCTGTTGTACTTGTCCCACTTGGAGAGGCAACGGTACCTCGAGACGGCAGGGTACCAGAACGCGAGGGCGGCTTGAACTCTGCAGTAGCACTGGCAGCAGTCTTCGCTTTCTTCTTGGACTGTTCCTTACCAGAGTCGGGGCTGCTTGCATCGAAGTGAGAGGCGGATGCCCGCTTGCGCTTCTGCTGGGTCTCCAGTACTTGCTCCAGATCGTCTTCTTCTGACTCCTCGTCAGTATCGTCGTCGTCTGATTCCGCGGGCTTGTCCGATTCCTTCTCTTTCCCTTTTGCTTGCTTCTTGGTACTCGAGGGTGTTCCTTTTCCGGCTGCAGTACCCTGAGTTGGTACAACTTTGGCAGTCTTCTTCATCTTGGCTTGCATTGGCAAGGTAGGTGCAGGCGCACCAGGCTCAGTGTCTTCAGCGGGGGCCTCAGTCACGACATCTTGCTGGACGGCTTCTGCAGCATGCACCTGCTGGTGCCCTTCATGCCCTCGTTTGCTGTCCAAAACCCACAGTGGAATGCCACGCTGGAGCCACTCTTCTTGAGTATCCCAAGTTGCAGCTGTTGCTCCCTGCTCCGTCTGATCGGCCTCCAGCATGTACCGCATCACGATTGCATGCTGCAGAGCACCTCCAACGGCATTCCCTAGGTCCTTTTGCTTGATCGTTGACACAGCCAGAAACGCCACTTTAGTTTTGAGGTCAGACATCGCAATCTTTGCGGCCATGGCAGGCGTGTCGTCCACAACAACCACTGCATCAGGAAGCCCACTGCACAAAACGTATCTGTCCAGGTACCACAGCACGTGAATCAGAGGCATGAAACCGCCGAGGTTCTTCTCTTGCATCTCTTCGAAATGTCCAGCGGAATACGACACATAGTTCGGCAACTGTAAATGTGATGAATATAGACGAATAACGGAGGCAGCAGTGCGCGAGGCCTCGCGCACACAACGGCGTCGTAACAATCGAAAGAAGCAGATATACCTGCTTATCCCAGCGACTCGTTGTTCCGATCCACATACAGTGCTCGTCGAACTGATACGTACTGCTGGTCACGGGACCCGATAACCAAGAGTACACCGGCAACCGAACATGGTAGAATGGCACTGTGGTTGGATCCTTGTCCTTCTCCATACGCCAGAGCCTCTGCATTTCGCGGCCAATACGGTGCACAACATCAGCCTCGCCATAGAAAATGACGTCTTTCCCCAGCATCATCACATCGAACAGCCACTTCGGAACAAATCCTGGAGAGTCGTATTCAATGAAAAGGTCAGCGTTGATGATCCACAACGGGTACTGCAGATCCCGGAAACGGCCTGGCGGTGTCTCTTCAATATTCTCAATACGGCAGGCTGTCAAAGCGTATTTGATCCCTTGCTCGTCCGACTTGGAGACATTGATCACATCGCCATTACTGAGCTGTGTCTGTGAAGGTGCCGATGATGGTGCCTCAACCTTCCTTTGCAGTTGTTTCCGCACGGCCAACGTCTGTGGTAATGGAGGTGCGCCCTTGTCCCCAGTGCGCCACAGAGGTGCAGTGAGCAACGTCTTCCATTTTGGCCAGGGCGACCGAAACTTCGTACTTTTTGCGTCCACCCAATAACCCCAATTTCCAAGCCCAATTTTCAATTGCGGCGTGCCCAGTGCTGCGACTTCTGCTCGGATCTTCGCATCGGCAGCTGTACGGATGTGACAAACGTGGTGAAGTGCGCGAGCCCTCGCGCACTGCAGCTGCGACACTGACGCATACCTGCGGTCTGGTTGACATGCTGCGTATTGTCCGGATGGTCAAGATGGAAAATAACCCATTGTTCCGTAATCTGCGCGTCAATGTAGTTCTGGGTGGTCTTCAAGGTCGAGTCCTTCAGGTTCATGTGCGCACAGACTTTCTGCAATAGGCTCGGTAGATGCAGCCCCTCCAGCCTCTTGAAGGCATTCCTTGTAATGTCCTCTTTCTTGCTCTTACTCTCGAGGTTCCTCATACCAGTAACCGCCTCACGGCCGCAGTAATACGCCAGGGAGAAGATGTCCCTCCAATTCTTGAATGTCGAGTCCTGCGGGGGGAGACAGTGTCATGGAGTGCGCGAGGCCTCGCGCACTGTAACCGTGCGATACACGAATACATACTGTATGTCCTGCTTCCTCCAAAGCCTCGGGTGCAAGAAACGCAGAGTTGACGGCAGCTTGGACAACAGCAATCTTGAACCTCTCGAAATCTTGTGGCTCTTTTTCCCGCTTCTGATCCTCAATGTACAACAACATGTTGTCCAGCGCCTCGAACCTGAAAAGGGCAAATGGCATGACATGAAACACGGTCATTTGAACTCTGAAATCAGTCGAAACGGTATTTTGCAGGTCGTTTTCGGAAATCTGTTCCACAAACGTCTTTGTTGTGACTTAATCCACGGCACTTAGCGAAGTACTCAGTGCGCGAGGCCTCGCGCACTCACATCGCATTACATACCTGTTTTCATAACGTTTAGTGCGCGAGGCCTCGCGCACTGCGGGTGTCAGTTACCGCAAGCGTTGCCGCACGTTGCGTGTTGCTGCTTCCTGTCTGTCGGCATCCATATCTGTTCTCTGTCCCACAACAGCATCCAGTTTCCGTTTCAGTTGGTTGGTGGGATTTGTTTTCTGGTCAATGAGGGCATCTAGTACGCTGTGACCAAGTAGCCGGTAGTGGTCGTAACCGAGGGGTTGTGTAGGTGAGGGCGGAAATCTCGGTAACCTCCGCGGCCAAGAAGGTGCAACCGTGCTTACTCTGTCCGACTCCCATTCCACATAGGCCATGCATATCCGGTCTGTCGCCAAAAATCTGGTCAGTCGTTGTCGCATGCTGTGTACCAGGTTCTTGGGAACGTTTTGCACCCCCACGCGTTTTCCACCAGGACCAACCTTTAGCAACAAGTAATGGTTTTCCACCTCCTGAACAGTAACAGAACCCGTGTTTCTCGCCTTGTCCCGCACCAGCTTGCTCAACATCCCTTCTCCAAACTCCTCTGAGTGTGCCTGACCGGGCAGGTCCTGGTGCCACTTGCTGTTGTACAACAATGTGCACATGATTGTGCGCTCGTACTTCAGTATGGTGTCACACGGTCCTCGACGCAGCCTCCGCAACAGACACAAACTCAACTGCAACACCTCCTGAGCTCGTGTCCCTGTAGCGTTGTTTTCCCCCGACCAATTGCACTCCCGTACCAGGTGACCCAAGTACAACAACAACGGGCACCAATCCGACAACAAATGCAAGACTGCGTTTGCCACTGCTGCCCTGTTGGCATGCGTAGTGTCACGACCACTGATCGCGGTTGCAGCTTGTGCCTTGCGCCGATACGGGCGTAGTATTCGGGGTGTGGCAAGCATCAGCGCAGCAATAGTTTTTTCCATAACTATCAGTTTGGGGTATGATAGTATGGTGGAACCAGGTCGTAGCAGACCTTTCCGTAGGTAGGTTAGAATAGGCCAGAACACCCGAAAAGTATGAGTAACAACGAACTTGTAGGCATGCCAGACACCGTAAACTACAGGCACGTAACGCAGGTATGCACGCATGTTCCATCGTTGGTTCTTGGCACCGTACAACAACTTTAGTACCCTGTAGTGTATGTTTTCGTCAACCAACAGCGGTAGAACTCTGTTTGTCTGTTGTGCTACGTCCCTTGCAAAGTGTAACAAGTTTAACAGACCAACACCACAAGTTACCTTCTCTTTGGACAGGGCAAACGGGCGCCACACCGGTGCCTGTACAGTCCTTGCATCCCTCCTCACATCCAACGGCGCTCTCACGTTTCCAGCGTCTGGTGTACACCCATCTGCATACCCCATGTCACGCAATGTCTGGTGGATTCTCCGTTCACGCTGTTGCAGAGCCCTTGCGACTGTCGTTATCCGTGCTGCCAGTTCCTCAATGGCTGGATGTCCTGCCCAATACGTGGGCCTCTGTTTCAGTTGAAGTACTGCCATTGCAGTACAGTTTTGCGACCGGTCACTTTCGTCTGGGTGTGTCGTGTATTGTGCCCGGTACCAGTTGTCTATCCACAGCACGCAACACGACGAAAGCACCAGTGACCAAGTTGCTTTAAGTGCTGCTGCTGCCTGTTCGTCCACTGTGTCTGCGGCAGCGTCTGCTTGCCCGAGTCGTACTTTTGTTCGTCTTTCTGTTTGCGTCAGGTACCCTGTTGTGTTTCCCGGTTTTTTCCTGTTTGGTACTGCCCGTTGACGCATCAACAGGTACAGGTTCCAGCCCTCCTGTTGCAAAATGCGCACCCAGCGCTTGTCCTCCTGTCGTTTAGCTGCTGGTAAACTGTGGCGCGTTCTTTTGTTGAACCTGAGTCGCTGTGCAAATGTTAACACCAGTTGCGCCGCCAGGTCGTTCCGTTTCAGTCCTTTCCATAGGTCACCTGCTGTTTGGTATGCTGGTTCTGCCGCGCATGCCTCTCGTAGTGCTGCTGCTCCTTTGCTTACTTCTGCAATCATGCGTTGCTCTACGGATTTTCTGGCTCGAAGTGGCATTTTGCGTCTTTCTCTGTGGAATTATATTTGCGCACATATGTTGGTTATCGTTTCGCACAGCGACCTTTAAAAAAAATGTATTAGAAAACATCTGGCCTTTTCCTGTCGTCATTCTGGTGCGTGTGCTGTCGCCGCAAATTGGATTTGGTGTCTGCGTGCGCTCCGTTCCCAGTAACCGCAAACTGTTTTCGCAACCACAATTTCCTGTTCTGCGTCCGTCTTTAAACCCAGTTGGAAAAAAAAACCATGTCTATCGGTCAACGAAGGCTACGCCGCTATTAAAACCGGACACGTCTACCATCGAGTGGCTGTTGGAAAAAAGCAAATCATTCCCCTGATCCCCTGAAAAATATGACGAAGGTTACCGATGTATAATCGACTGTCACAGGTGGTAGACGTGAAGGGGAATGTAAATACCGGCGTAGCCTAGCTTGATCGCTTTTTCATTTTCTTCTGTCATTTAAGTGCGCGAGGCCTCGCGCACTGATTGTTTCCGGGGAAACAATGTTCTATACCGTGTTGAATCTGATCAACATGGTGTCTACACACATATACACCGGAAAAATCAAACGTGTTTGTCCGTCTCGTACTGTACCTGCAATTGTACGCGTCACATCCAGTCTGAAAATTCAATACATAACGTGACCTGAGTGCGCGAGGCCTCGCGCACTCAGGTTGCTTAAATTTGTATTTTATTTTCACTTTACAGTACATGTGTTTCCCCTAACATGGGAAGTCCGACAGCCATACACTTCCAATGCTCCCTGGTCAACACAATCCTAATTTTAATACCGTGTGGGAGCTGCGTATTTCCGCAAAAGCCAGTCCTTACGGGTTGTTACGTTTCGTGATAAACTCTGCTTTCGCTATCTTGAGTGCGCGAGGCCTCGCGCACTCAGAACGCCAGAGAAATGTAAAAAACGTCACATTGAGGAACACGGAGTTGCACAACACGAAAAAAGCAATTTATTTCACTACGTCTAAAATCACGTTCATGAAACATCCAAAAAAATAGTTTTTTTGCCCTGTTGCGAACCGGTCCTTTTTTGCGCGTTCGGCGCGCAAAACAGGGTGCAGTTTGCGTGGGCTAAGTCCGTGAGGAGCCGGTGTGGTGCGTGGGGGAACGCGCCTTCGACATCGAGGGATGCGATAATCATCTCGTCGGGGTTCATGTCCAGTGCGGTGTCCTGGAGGAAGATGGCCTCGTGGGAAGACCTGCCGGCCATGGCTCCCCACATGCTGGCGGGCACGTGGGCAAAGACCGTCGGCGCGATGCGGCCTACGATGAGCGTCCACACCAGTCTGACCTCGGTGGTGGCGCAGACTATGGGCCGCCAGTTCCCCGGCTGCGCCCAGTCCCCCTTCTTGTAGAGGGGGTGGACCAGGTTGGCCAACTCAGGGGGGATGGGCGTGGCGCCCGTGACGATGTCCCACAGGCGGGCTGCCAGGCGGCGTTTGACGGGCAGGGTGAGGCGTTGGTACGCTTCGGCCGGTAAACCGTCGACGCCGGGCACGACCCCCTTCTTCAGGCGGTCTAGGGCGCGTTGCAGTTCTGAGATGCTGAAGGGATTGTGTTCGATGGCGCGCCGCTGTTCCCGGTTGAAGACCCTGGGCACATGCTCGCGGATGGTGTTTCTGGTGTGGGGGTCGAGCTCGGGGAGGGCGTCCCCGTGTTGTGCCTGGAAGCTGTCCAGGACTGCCTGGAGGACGGCGTCGGGGTCATTGGTGAGGCCCCCCTCGGGGGTGCGCACCGCTTGGATGGTACGGCGCCCCGTGTCCTCCAGGATGCGGCCGACGTACCGCAGGGACTTGTACGGCGTGTCGTTTCTGCCGTATCTTTCGCGTTCCTGGGCTGCGGCCGCTATGCGGTGGGCTTGCCAATCCTGGAGTTGGTGGCGGCGGGTGCTGAGGAGCGCACAGAGGTGGGCGTCCCGGTCTCGTGCTTCCGGTGTGCTGGGGCGCAGCAGGGTGGCGATTCCCTTTATCGTGGTCCAGATGTCATGGACCAGTTGTTGGAGGGTGAGGTCCGGTGGTGCTCCCGCGTGGCTGGTGTCACGCTCCATGCCGCATGGTTGTGCCGCCCGGCGCATGGGGGTGGTGAGTGTTGGCGCATCCGGGCGGCGCAGGATGGCGTGTAGGGCCCTGTTATACCTGTGCCAGGCGCCGTGGTCGTCCTCGGCCGGGAACTGCAGTGTGGGTGGGAGGGTGTCGTCTGGTAGGGTGGCCGCGGGTGGGGGTAGGTTGGAGATGATGAGGTCGATGTAGAGGGGTCGGTGGCCCGTGCCTGTGGGCGGGAGGTCCCCGTAGGCTGCTTCGTGGACGCGCACCGTGGTTGGGTCCCCGTAGCACGTGTCGATGCGGGATGGGTGGGTGCCGGCTTGGTGGGGGTAATGGGAGGGTGTGCCGGTGAGTCCTGCCGTGAGGTCGGTGAAGCCCAGTTGGTGCATGGCGTCCCGGACAGCTATGTCGGTGGCTGTGGGTGGGCCGGTGCGGTCGTCGTCGTTGGGGGCGGCGTTTAGGTCGCCTATGATGATGGTGGGTGCCGGGAGGGAGAGTCGGCAGTACGCCAGGCTCAGGGTGTCCAGGAAATCCTTGGTCTCCTCCCCGTATGGGACGTGCGTGAGTAGCACGTTTAGCTGCCATCCGGGCGCCACGCACTCGTACGCTCCGAGGCGACCATCCACTCCGAGGTCGGGGTGGGCATGCACCGTGACCGACGTCTTGTGTTAGAGGGGCACCCCCCCTTGCCAGTGGGCGTGATATTTGTTCCCCTCCGGGTCCAGGATCGGTGCTGGTTCGGAATGGTCCGCTCTGCGGAGGGCTTGCTCCAGGAACCCCAGGAGGTCTGCGCCTTGGGGGTGTGGCCCGGGCATGGCTTGCAGTGTGGCGGCCTTGGTGGGGTCGTAGGTGACCGCAGGCTCGTTGAGGATGTTGATGCGGGCGTGGGCTTCTGCAGGTGCCGGTTTCTGGGGACCGGTAGTTAGGGGGGCGGGCCGATTCCGGCCCTGGTCCCGTCAGGCGTCGAGGAGGTCGATGACGCCCTGAGCTGCGGGTGCCTTGCGGTTCTGCTTCTGGGGCTGGGGTAGGCACCATGCATTGTGGACTTCGCCCTTGTACTCGGTGCCGGTGAGGTGCTCCGTGTCGGGGATGCACAGCTGCATGGGGACCATCTCACGACCGGTTCGGTCTCGCCAGAGTTGGATGGTGCGCCCCACCTTCTTGTCGTTGGGGGTGGCCGGGTCCCACTTGACGTGGATCTTGAACCCCTGGTGGTCCCCGGTGACGAGGTACCGGTGCTTGACCTCCCCTGCGGCCCATATCCACTTGGAGGGGCCCGCGGCCGTGGCGTACTCGAAGGGCAGCTGCACCCGGGTACCGATGGCGTATTCGGGATACAGGGCAGCGGCTTCCTCTTTGGTCCAGCTCTTCGACTTGGCTCTTGGCTTGGGCGCGGGTTTGGCTTGTGCGGGGGCCTTGCGCTTCTGCGCACGTTGGCGGCGCCGGGCAGTGGGTTGTCCCCGTTGGGGAGGTGCGCCCTGGGGCTGCTGTACGGGTGCGTGGCCCGGTGCAAACACGGGGTGTTCGCGGGCGGCTGGGGCGTCGGGCTTGGACGTTGGCACGGGGTCCCTCAGCTGGAACACTTGCTTGGTCATGAGGCCAAGCACTTCCTCGCCCTCCTGCAGGGCGTCGGGCGGGTCTGTGGGCAAGGTGAGGAGCCGGTGCCTGGTGCCTGCTCCGTGGCGGCGCATGTGGGCCGTGTAGCGGGTGGCGTGGGATGTCCACGCTCGGGTGCGTTCCGGGCAGAGGGGGCCTTCTGGCGCCCCCTGCGCCCGGTAAAGGGCGTAGTGCAGCGCTTCCCAGGCTGCCTCTGGGGCGTGGGGGACGCGTGCGGCGAGTCGTACGCGGTCCCCTCCGCGTGGTGGGGGCGGGGTTCATCGTCTGGGGCGTGTGCCGTTGCCCGTCTGACCTTGCCGTGGTCGTCCCATTCTACTGTCCACCAGGTGTCCCGGTGTTTGAGGATGTGGACCTCCGCGGTGGTCAGGGGGGCGTCCATGGCGTCCCAGCTGACGAGCTGGATCGGGCAGATTTGGGGGTGGGTCTTCGGGGGTGCTCGCATGTTGAGGATTTGGTGGATGTCCTCGGCGGTAGGGCCCGTGTCGGGGGCGTCCTGCGCTGCCTGGGCTAGAGGTGGGGAGGGGCGGGACTCCCAGAGGCGGGAGGCGGACGCCGTGGCGTACATGGCTGCGATCAGGACGTGTTTCGTCAGCCCTTCCACCATGAGGTGGTTTTCCCCCTCCAGGTCTCGGGGGATGGTGGCTTCCGCCTTTAGGGTGAGGAGTGCGATGGCATGTTTGGGTCCAGGTGTGGTGTGCTTCGGCTCATCTGCCGGGCGTCCGTCGGATGGGGTGTGGGGGGGGGCGCTTCTGGAATAGGGATGGCCCCACCGCCAGATGCTCCACAAGGTGTAGCGGTATGGCGTGGTCGCGGTCCGCTGCAGGCAGAAGGTAGGGGTGTGGGTCCCCGGGAATAGTGCCGAGGTATATGCCCCCCCCGTAGGTAGTGGTTGGCTGGGGTTGCTTCAGAGCGCCTGCGCACGGTAGCGCGCACCGGGGGTTGCAGTGGGTGCATTGGGCTGTTATGGGGTGCGGTACCGCGTATACGGTGAAGGGCCCTACCGGGCGCTGGATGTGGCGGGGGATGATGGTGCGGAGGTCCGCCACCCGTGCCGTGCGGCTTTCGCCATAGTATATCCAGAGCGTGTCCTCCAGTGCCATTTTCGGGCGTAGCTTGCGGGCCAGTAGGTTCAAGGTGCTTTTGTGGGTGGCCTCGGTGACGGTGCCGGGTCCAGCGTGAATGCGTGGGAGCAGGTGGTTTTGGTGGTCTGCCGCGGCCCGTCTGCGGGCTGTGTGGAGGGTGGTGCTGTCAGCGGGAGGGGGCGCGTGGTGCGTGGGCCTTTTGCGCGGGGTCTGGGCGACGTGTAGTGGATGCCTCCATGCCGGACGCGGGTGGTGTTGCGGTGGCTGGAGGCAAGGGTAGGTGGTGAAGGTGTATATGGCGACGGGGGAGCGCTCATGCGTGGCCTGGAGGTAGTAGTGGTCGCGACCCGTGTTGTGGGTGACGATGACGTTTGGCGTTGGTATGTTGTAGTGGAGTGCGGTATTGGGGAGTTGTTGGGTGACGCGTGCCGTCGCATCCCCCGTTTTGGGCGCGGTGTCGTGAAGCACGAGGATGTGGACGGCCCACGCATCGTGGGCAGGGAAGTCGAGGTCTGGTAGGGTGGGATGAATGGGGCGTCCCCGGAAGTGTGCGAAAGCTGGGTTGTGGCGTGCCGCCGTTTCTTTGATGATGGACGGTGCCCATTGGGGTGGCGCCCCAACTTGCTGCGCCATGGCGGCGACGGCGTGGGCAACCGCTGTGAGGTCTGGGCTGATGCCAGGCTGGTCTGCCAGTGGCTGCAGGCCCCCTTCTGCTGCGGGGTGGTGCCACCATAGGGTGTAGCCCTTTTGCGTGTTATCGTGGGGGGTGTGCACGAGGCCCTGTTGGTTGGAGATGGCGGTCTTGAGGGCCTCCGCTGCCTCGCGGTGGAGGGTGCGCGTGTAGGCCCAGACCTCGTTGCGGGGGGCCGCCCTGGTGTGGAATTCGGCCGTGGTCGGGGCCGGCTCGAGGGTATGACAGGTAAGGGAGGGTCTCTGCAGCCCTTCGTGCAGGGAGGCGCACACGTGTGCCCACCTGTCCGCCCATCCATGCTGGGCGCTTCCTGTGTCTGCTCCTGTGGGCAGTTGTACGATGACCACGTGCCAGGGGTGTGACCCCGGTACTACGGTGGGGGGTGTGGTGTGCTCGTGAGCGTGCAGCCATACTGCGGTGTCTGCGTTCGCCGTTACATAGTCCTCTCCCTCCGCTGTGTGGACGTTTTCGACGGCGGCCTCTCCCTCTAGGGTGAGGAGGAGGTGTGTGTCGGGGGGCTGTGTGTGCGTCTCCGCGTCCCGGAGCCACTGGTACGTGAGCGCCACGGTGCCGGGGAGGATTTCCCCCCACATGAAGGCGCCTTCGGGTGATGCCCACTGCAGGGGCAGTGTGCGGCGTCCCCGCGAGTCGTTGGTGGCATGGTAGTCGTGGGGGAGGTGACGCTTGTTGAGCCGGTGCGGCATGCGTTCGGTGGTGGCTGTGGGGGGGTCCCAATTACATTCCTCCGGGGGGGGTGCGTCTGCGTCGTCCTCCTGGGGCTGGGCTAGCGGCAGCGCCTGTGCATTGGGTGTGGCGCTGGGTAATCCGCTGTGTGTGAGGATGTGGAAGCCCTCGGGGGTGAGTTGGAGGAAGATGTCCCACTTCGCCGTCTGCTCTTGGGACCGCTGGTGGGGTCCATCCTGCGGTCAGTGGAGGGTGACTTGGTGGCCCCATCTCCAGCTGTGGTAGGCAGGGAGGCTGAGGAAGGTGTCGTGCTCCGGGTCCTCCATGCTTTCCACGTATGCCGTCATGTCGGGGACGTTGACGGCGTACTCGTCCTCCAATTCTTGTGTGGGGGTGCCTGGAGAGGGGGGGGCGGTGGTGTCCCCGTGGAGCCCCGGCCCCGTGACGTCGGGCAGGTCGTGCTCCAGGGACGCCCGGTACTCGGCGGGGCCTTTGCTGGCTTCGTGGGTGGGGTGGTGGCGCCGCAGGGCGTTGGACAGGTGTGTCCAGGGTGCCCGCTCGCGAGGGGGGGCACGGGGGGGCATTATGCGGGCTGGGGTCCGCGGGGTCGCTTGCTGCGGGCCCGAGCTCCGGCGGGGTGAGGTCCATATGATCCTCCGTGTCCTTCGTGTGTCGGAGCTCCAGCTCTAGCAGGCTGTCGATGTCCAGGGCCATTGGGTCATCTTGTGTGTTCACTTGTTGGGGTGCTGCTTCATGGCACGGTGGGCGTGTGATGCTGGTGCTCGGGGCACGTGCGGCGGCCGGTGCGGGGTCGTGCGCCGATGTTCGAGGAAGCGCGCCGTTTGGCTTGGTTGTGTTGTGTGGCTGCTCGCTGGTGACTGTCCTGGCCAGTGGTGTTGCCCCTGTGTGCGGTTCGGGTTGTGGCCGGTGGTGGGCGTTGAGTTGTCGTGAGGTGTGCGGGGTTTCCAGGGGTGGTGCCGGTGGGCCGGGGTGCGGAGTCGGCGTGGCGTGGCTTGTTCCTGTGTTGGTGGGCTGTGGTGTCCCTTGTCCCCGGGTGGGGGAGGGGGGTGCCGTGTGGTATGGTGGAGCTGGGTTGTGTGGTGGCCTTCCCAGTGGGGGGGGGGGGCACCGTGTCCAGGTCTGGTGGGGCGGGTTGTCGCCCGTGGCTGGAAGTCATCCTGGGGCGGATGACCTGCGACAAGGTCCTGGAGTGGGTCGGAGAGGAGGTACTCAAGGAGTACAGGAATCTCCACCAGACCCGCGGCTTGAAGGCCGGTGACCGTGACGTCAACTATGTTGGCGAAGGGTCGGGCGGGGAATCTGCCATGGACCCAGCGGGAACCAAAGCCGGTGAGGCCCTCGACGATGAAGACGGCGACAATGAGCCCGCCGAGACAGCCCCTTGTGCCTTCGTAGCCAACAACCTGAACGTGGGGAGCAACCGGGGAACCTGAAAGCCCCTGCAGAAGGGTTGGAAGAAAAAGAAGAAGAAGGAGCCACGCCGCATGGGCCACCCTCCACTGTCCTTTGGGGAGTTCATACGAGCTCACCCTCAGGGCTGTTTCGTGTGTTATGGGAGGAACAAAGGGTTCAGCCATGACCACCGGACATGTCCCATCCACAAGGCCGACACGACGGCTTACAAGAAGGTGCACGGGTCGAAAAAGCGTGCACCCGTGGGTATCCGGGAGAACAAGGTGGAGGTCACCAAGGACGAGCTCTCCAAGCTGATGTCGGTGGGGACCGAGTTGGCCAAGGGGATCCAGGAGATCAAGAGGTCCTGGGTTCCCAAGTCGGACGACAAGAACAAGGACAGGGACAAGAAGGGTAAGAAAGGGCAAAAGAAGAAGAATGTCAACGAGGTTGATGCGGAGGAGAGTACCCCTACTACCACAAGCCACGCCCCTTAGCGGAGCCCCTGCAGCCAAGGGCCCCAGCTAGGGCGGTCGCAGGATGGTGTTGCGGGAAGCGCCACACCATCCCATTCGGGAGACAATGAGCACAAAGAGATTGCCGCGGGCAGAAGGCCCCGTCCGGCACCCAAGACGAAAGACAGTCGCAGTGGCAGGGTGGGGGCAAGTGAAGGCATGAGCCCTTGCAGCCGCTCATCTTTCGCGACCAAGAATGTGTTTGATGTGCTTCAAGATCTCTCCGAGAGTATCGGAGGATCACCCGGACCGCAGCTGGATGCTGCAGATGGGCAGCTTGAGCCCATTATCCACGACCTGCACCAGTTGCTTATTGAGCTTCTGGAACGGCCGGAGATCCTGAGCTTGCACGCCGTGCGCCGTGTTGGGCCTGAGCGGCAGTTGCACCTTAAGGTCGGTGCCCTATGCGGGGAAGTGGAGAAGGTCTTCGACGTGTTGGTTGACACGGGAGCTCAAGTCAGCCTGGTCAAGGCTGGCCTACTTCCGCCAGAGTGCTTGACCGACAGTCAGAGGCCTGTCGGGCTGGAGGTGGCGAACGGCCAGTACATGGTGGGAGGCACGAGGGAAGCAGCCATTGGGCTGCAATTCGTGAACCACCATTAGCTGAGGCACCCGGACCTCGGCAAGGAAATCCTCCTGCAAGGTCGCTTCTACGAGGCCCAGATGATCTGGGACATGATCGTTTGGTACGAACTTCATGATGGAGACGGACTCCGGCGTTCTCCCGGCCCAGGCCTCCATGACCCTGTACCAGGACGACCAGCTCTGGTGGCTTTCGTCACCTGAGCACCATGTGAAATGCCAATGGATCCACCCGGAACGCAGTCAGCTCGAAGTAGCCGCGCTGGGGACTGAGCCAGCTGGGCCAGCAAACCAGGAGTACGGCATAATGCCAGAAGTGGCGAGCCGAGTGGTTGCGGACCTGAGAGCTTCTGATCTGGCCCTGGATGGGTTCTCTTCAGTTACCTCCGCCCATCTTCGGGTTGGTGAGAAGTACTGGAGCGCCCAGGACTCCACGTGGAAGAAGCACTGGGGTCCGCATCAGGGTTTGATGTGGATCCATTGCCCCCGATGGGACATTCCAAGGGCGGTAGCGAAGATTCGCAAGGACCGCTCCAAGGCTGTGCTGGTTGTTCCTATGGGATGCACCGAGGAGGAAAGCACCCGAGATTGGCTGGTCTCACTGACCAACATGACCTTAAACAAGGTCGCCCTGCCGGCTGGAGAGAGCGTATATCAGGACGCTAAGGGACAGCCCATGCCACCCCAGAGATGGCCAACGGAATTCCACTATGTGGATGGGGGCCTTGAGCAGGCCGACACCACCGACTTCGTGTGAGTCAACCGCATCATAGCAGAGCCCTGGAGGCAATGCTTTGCGGTTTCCCCTGTTGACATCGGAGAATCGGAGGACCTCCTCAGTGAAGAAGAGCTGGACCTGGTTCAGGGTTATATGGATCAGCCCTTTCAGGACTGGGGAAGCCAGCGTGAGGGCAAGGGCCAGGACAAAGCCTGGTGGGAAGTAGACTCCATCGTATCTGGTTCCTATGATGGGGATACCTTCGCAAGGAGGGTGCTGGACCACATGTCCAGCCAAGACGAGCCAATCGGCGGTAACCCACCCACCTACGGTGACTTGTTCCGAGGCAAGACCAGAGATGGCCCTTTTGGGCCACCTGGGGAGACCACCTGAGCCGAAACCATGCGGTGGTACCCCGCAGGTAAGCTCAGTGGTCCAGGTGCCCGGAAAGGCCAAGGCGGAGTCCGATGAGTGCCCCAAGATCCAGGCATTGAGGGCCAGGCTGAAGCAGAAGTATGGTGATACCTTCTTCAGCGGAAGACCTGTGTTTCCCCCGCCGGTGCGTGGACCGTATGGTGAGGCCAAGATACGGCTGAAGCCGGACCCCCGTGTGTACCGACACCAGGAATTCGCCCTGAGGGGCGAGAGGAAGGAGGCCATGGAGAACATCCTCCGTGAATTCATCAAGAGAGGTTGGCTTGAGCCGTGCCACTCCGAATGGGCCTCCCCGTGCTTCGTCGTCCCCAAGAAGGTGGCCGGAGAGTGGCGGCTCGTGGTCGATTACCGCGGCCTAAACGCCCAAACGCAGCATGACAGCTATACGCTGCCCCTCATTGAGGACATGTTGCAAAAGCAACACCGGCGGAGGATCTTCACGGTGATTGACCTGAAACATGGTTATCATCAGATGCCTCTCGCCGAGGAGTCCCGTGCCTGCACAGCAATGAGCACCCCACTTGGACCCCTCCAGTGGAAGGTGATGCCCATGGGCGTTACCAACGGCAACGCGGCTTTTCAGCGGATGCTGCAGAACCTGCTTGAGCCAGTGCGTGACTGTGCGGACCCCTTTGTGGACGACGTAATCATCGCGTCCGGGGACTCCAGTATGAGCTATGAGGAGCTCCTGGAGGCACATGACAGGGACGTCACCAGAGTGCTGGACCTTCTAATTCGGCACAAACTCACGGGCAGCAGTGAGAGGGCCACCATTGCGATAAGCGAGGTGGTCTTCGCTGGCCACGTAGTCGGGAACGGGCAGCGAAAGCCCATACCTGGCAAGGTGGCTGCGATTGAGCACTGGGAAAAGGCCAAGACGGTCTCTGAGCTACGGGCGTACTTGGGGTTCCGCAACTACTAGTCGGGGTATATCAAGATGTATGCCGAGTATGCAGCCCCCATGACGACCATGCTCAAGGGCAACCGAGAGAAGACCAAGAAGGGGTCCAAGAAGGCTCTGGTCTGGAATGAGGAGTCCGACCGTGCCTTTGAGGGGATGAAGCAGGCGCTGCTATCCGCAGTGGTTCTGCACCTCGTGGATCCTGACCGAGGGTTCCTCCTGCGCACCGACGCTTCCGACAATGCCGTTGGTGCTGTGTTGGAGCAAGTGCTTGACGATGGGAGGCAGGTGCCAGTGGCCTTCTGGAGCCGAGTCCTGGCGGAAGGCCAGAAACGGACGTGGACGCCCCGAGAAGAGGAGGGGTATGCCATCGTCATGGCTCTCAGGAAATGGGCTGGGTACATAGCCCTCCATCCCGTCACCGTCTGCACCGACCATCAGAGTCTGCAGTCGTGGCACAAAGAGCACGTGGACACCCCCTCTGGTCCCGCCTCCCGACGGGCAAGGTGGCATGAGACCTTGGCCAAGTTGGACCTCACGGTTGTGTATGTTCCTGGCAAGGACAACACCGTGGCGGACTGTCTCAGTAGGTGGGCCTATCCCGCCAGCAAGGGCATGACGGACGTCTCTGCCCATGGCGATGAGGCTGAGACCGCTGAGGCCAAGAGGATCATGGAAATGGAGCGCCTGATGGAGGAGGAGGGTGTTAAATGCTTTTTTGAGGCATGGCAGTCCCCCGCCCAAAGCATTGCATCAAAGCGGCCTAACCATGGGCAAAACGAGCACTCATGGTGAGCCGAAGTTCTCCGAAGGACAGCCGCGGGTATTTACAAACCTCGTCAGGGTGAAAACACTGCATGAGTTGCACCATGGGCCTGAAAAGGTTAAAATACTAGTGGAGGCCATTTCGGTGAAAGATGCAAAGGGATATATAGCCTATACCAAGGCAAAAGGAAGAGTAACAAAAAAATGATACATTAAAAATTGGACCAGTGGATTGAGCGAAGAGAAGTGAGCAAGTGCAGGGGCAAAAAGAAAAACAGACTGGAACAATCTCACTTGCCTGAGGTCAGTCTGGAGCCCTGTAGCTGATCTGAGAATTACTAAAGTACAAAGCCCTTTCATTCTGCTGAAGTCTTGCGCTCTTGCCTTAAAGGTTCTGAAAAAATAGAAAAGAAAAGTTCCAATTGATGGCTCAAACAAAAAAGACTCAATGGATCGGTAAGGTTTCCTGGTGCGCAGTGCTGTGGATGCAGTGGTGCAGTGTGGTGCAGTGTGGTGACGGTGCTGTGTCCTACAGTGTAGGTGGGTGGTGGGTGAAGGCTGATGTGTTAGATGGCTGTTGGCTGCTGGCTGGTTGCTGGTGGATGTTGGCGGTTGGCTGCTGGTGCTCACTGCTGGCTGCTTGCTGCTGGTTGCTTGTTGGCTACTATATGCTACTGGTTGCTTGCTGTTGGTCGCTGGCTGCTAGATGTTGGTTGCCGCTGTAGCTTCTCGCTCGCTGCGGGCTGCTGTCTGCTGGCTGTTTGCTGTTGGCTGCCGGGTGCTGGCTGTTGGCTGTTGCTGCTGCTTGTCGCTTCCTGTTGATTGCTGGCTGCTGGTTTTTGGCTGCTGGTTGCTGGATGCTTGCTGCTGGCTGGTTGCTGGGTGCTACTTGCTTGCTGATGCAGGGTGGGACGGTGCTGTCGAGACAGGCCGAAGGAGTGTCGAAAGAGGGAGCAGGAATTCGGGGAGGGGGATAATATTTGGGGTGTTTGGGGTGTGTGGTTGGGGGGGGGGGGGTGTTTGCTTGTTGTTGTCGCTGGAAGTGTCCTACTTTGGAAGGTAGGCGGTGGGTGGTTGATGTGCTGGCTGTTGGCTGTTGGCCGCTGGCTGCTGGTTGTTGGTCGCTGGCTGCTGGTTGCTGGCTGCTGCTGCTGCTTGTTGTTTGCTGTTGGCTGCTGGCTGCTGGCTGCTGGCTGCTGGTTGCTGATTGCTTGCTGCTGGCTGACAAGACGAGAGTGCCGCTGTTGAAGCGAGTGTATGCGCTGGAGGTGAGAGATGTGACTTGAGGTTAAGTGTCATTTGGAGGAGGTATGCGGTTGATGATGTGAGGATGTAGTGGTTGAGGCAAAAAGTGTTGAAGTTGTATGGCTGAGGTTTTGTTGGGGGGTTTGGGTTTTGTGGTAGGGCGTTTAGAGTGAGGTTGTTTGTTGGTTGGTTCTTTGTTGATAGGGGATGGAAAGTGCAGTGGGTGGGGAGCGGTGGATGATGTACTGTAAATGGAAAAAGGTTCCTTCCAGAGGTTGGAGGTAGCCGTCAGAGATAACTGATGAAGGTTTGAGATGGGGTTGTCGATGGGCCATTGTTTTGGTTTTGTTGAGGAGGGTGGTGAGAGGCTTTTGTCGATGTTCTAGGGCTTGATGAGGACATTTGATGTTGGAGTAATAGGTTGTGTTTGGTGGGGGTGTGCGTAATTGATTGCTGAGTGTGTCGGGTATGAGGGTGCGAATGAAGTTGCAGCGGTCGCCTTTGGAAGCTGTGGCCCACCAAGTGGTGATGGTGTTGTGGAAGTGCCCACTCCAAGTGTTGAAGAACTTCTTCCGTATTGCGTTAGTGGTGTGGCATTCGGTGATGAAGGTAATGGGGTCTAAGGGGTGGTGATGGTTACAAAGAGGGCAACGGTAGGTGTTGAGGATGAAGTGGGGGTGGTAGCCCTTGCAAAAAAAGAGGCCATTCACCCACTTAAAGGTGAAAGTGGAGAACCACGAGGATTTGAGAAAGAAGTGATTACTAAGGGAGAGGTAAATGTTGTTGTGTTGATGGGTTGGAAGTTTATGTTTCGTGAGTTTAGAGGTTTTTTTGCCGGGGAGTGGAGTTTGGTTAATGGCCAATTGCGTGGAAGTTGTGGGGGAGAGAAGATACTCGAAATGGGTGGTGCTCCATTTGGAGACACTGTCCGCCGCGTCATTGCCGGGGATATTGGCATTTCCTTTGATCCAAGTGAATAGGATGGTGACGTGTTTTAGATGTTGGAAAAGATGCCATATGAGGTTGTACCAAAGAGCAAAGGAGTTGTTGCTGGTGGTGAAGGGGGGAGAGTGAAAGTGAAGGAGGGTGTTTAGAGTGAGCCATGTGCTCAAGTTGTCGATGGCGAAGATGATGGGTTGGGGGAGGGTGGTGAGTTGAGGGTAGAGGAGGGAGATGATGATGGCATACATATCTGCGGGGTATGATCCCTTGAGGGGAGAGCGGGAAGTAATGATAGTGTGGTTGTTGGGTTGAAGGGAGATAATTGCGGCTGATCCGGAGGGGTTTGAAGAGTTGGGGTCCTCCAATCCGTCAGTATAGATGATGGAGTAGGTGGTGTTAGATTGGAGAGCGTTGAGTAAGTCGTGACAGCCCCAATAATCCAGATGTGAAACGTTGGGAAGGGGAATATTATGGTTGGATTCGAGCTGGAAATAATATGTGGTTGATAGGGTGGTGGTATGTGGGATGGGGAAGTCGTGTAGTGTGGTTGGGCATATTGGATGTGTGGGGGTAATAATAATGGAAGAGAGTTCAGTGCCCTTTTGAGTGATGAAGGAGAAGTGGTGGGTGTCGTGAAGGTGGAAGATGTTGTCAGAGAATTTGACTGACGTGGTGTGGAAATTGTGCTGGATGGTTGTGCCTGGGTACCAGAGATTTGAATTATCGTTGTTGTGGTCGAGGAAGGCGACTTGGATGGCTGAGTTGAGTGGAAGCGATCCGACTTGGCAGGGTTTGTGGTGTGGAATGTTGTGTGTTTGGATGGAGGAGTAGTGGGCTGAAGTGATGAGCATGTCTTGCAGGAGATTAGAAGCTGGACCGCGGTGAAAAAGAATGTGTTGGATAGAATGGTTGGATGTGGGGGGACCTTCGTTTGATGTGTAACGAAGGAAGTGGTTGATGGCTTGAGTGTGGGTAACGTGAAATATTTTGGTGATGCCAAGACCAAGAGTGTGGCGAGGAGAATATTTCGTTTTGTTGGGTGTGCGGAGTGAGAGTTTGCCTTGGGATGCTATGTTGACCCAAATGGAGTGATCAAGTGTGTCAAGACGTTTGTTGGGGAGGCAATTGTAGATGAGGCGGTAGGCAAGAATAGGAATAAGTTGAATGTTGCAGAGTTTGATGAGTTTGGTGTGTGATAGGGATAAAGGAGAGAGGTTGGTGAAGAAGGAGTTGACGAGGTTTTTTAGGAGGAGGAACATTTGTTGATGTTGTTGAGAAGTGAAGAAGAAGACCCCTAGGTATTTGTCATATTGGCGTGGTTTGTCATGTTGATTGAAGGTGCTGAAGTGGGTGGTAGAGGAAATGCGGATGGTGAGGTGAGGAGCACCGTTGAGGGCGTGGAGTTCTGATTTGATGGCGTTGAAGGACAGGCCGTATTTTGGGCCTACGTTGAAGAGGAAGGAGAGTGTATTGTGCAGAACTTTGGGGCAGGCAGTTTGTAGGGCAATGTCGTCAATAAAGGAAAACAAAGCGGAGAAGGTCACTTTCTGAGTGTCTATTTTTTTGGATTTTTCTTTTCGCATCATGACTGTTAATATTTGCCGCACCGATCTGGAGCCTGGTCAGAGCTTTCTAGCGCCAGCTGCCAGCTGCACCAGATGCCAAACGCCAGCTGCAGAGCTATCAAATCTGGCGCAAGATCAAAGTTCCTTATCGCCGCAGTTCGAAAAGACTGGTCCACAACCTCTGTCAGTACAGGAAATTTACGTTCTACGCTGCTTTCTACGCTCATACAGACCCACGCGCCGTTTCACCGTCCAAAGCTTTCCCTACCGTGGTTCCGTACCGTGCAAGAATGGTGCAAGTTGCCTTTTTCATCTACAACAGCGCTGCTGGTTTCGACACGAAAATGCTCAAACTGAAGCTCAAACGCAAACAGAAGAATGCGACGAGAACGCCAGAAGTTGCGAGCGGCCCTCTAATGAATACAATGAACTACAAGAACGTGTGCGCCAAATTCTGCCGACAAACGAGTCTACGAAGAACTACGCCGAAGTCCGTGCACACAAAATGTCCGAGAATACCAAAAACGGAAAGTCGCAATTCGAAAGACTCGACGCCGTGCAACCCGTAACAAAGGTATGTAATCCGCACGTCTCAAGGTCCACGTCGCCAGCGCAAATTGAGCTCAAAAGCTCTACCCTGAGTACCAAAGCAGTCGCCTACGACCGCCAGCCTACAAGGAAGGACTACAGCGAAACTGAGTACAACAACCCTATCTCCAGTACCAAAACAGCAGCCTGCGACCGCCAACTCAAATGGGGTGACTACAGCGAAGCCGAGCCGTTCTCTATTCGTCAAGCCGATGACAGAGAAGCAACCTCAACTTCGTACCAAGACCCATCCGGTAACCAAGAGGATCACGAAGCATCTGAATTCATCAAGAGATCGATTGAGCTACAACTGTCGAATGAAGAATTCAACAGGGACTTTATTATCAAGCAACAAGGCAAGGACATGTCGAACCTCCAAGAACTCTTCAACAAGGCCGGTAATGAAGTACAGCGAAAAATATGGACTACCTTAAATCAGGCCAGAGAAATTCGCAAGAGACATGAGAGAAGAGAACGCAAGACTATCGTGCATGCTCGTGACAGGGACTTCGACTCACTATGCGACCTGCACTACCACATCGTCAGTCTCCAAGCGATCGTGTCTCAACACGGAGAACAATTGCAGTCCCTATGGTCCGATTCTCAAAGATGCCGAATACTCCAAGACAGCAATACCTCTCGACAGGACATCATAGACGAAGAAACTGAAGATTTTGAGTACAACTTCGTTACAATGATGTATTGCGAAAGAAGTTTGATTAAACTACCCAATAACACCTGAGCTCGACAGTGCTCCAAAGGCTTATATGTATGGCTGCCCAGGCAGCTTGTTATATATGCAGACCGTCTTATTTGCCCTGTACGCAACTGCTACAGTCGAGATTTTTTTTGGACTTTTCATGAGAGAGTTTCCTTTCATATATATCTGATATTGGCTGCCCCAACAAGACTTCTATGCACTGCAATCAATTGCACTGCAATGTCACCATTGCCTGCTTTTGCTTGCTTGTTTGTTGCCTGCATTGTATGGATCCGGCACTGATTTTCCCCTAGGGTGAGAAATCGGAGTTGTTTTCCAAATGCGGTAAACAGGGAGGTCACAGCCACAACATTTTCAGATATACCTTATGCAGGTGTTGCCAGTTCTGATTTTTGGCATTTCTAAAACTTATCCTTGTATGTTACTAACCTACCGACCTCAAAAACGTCACAATAATTTTTCTTTCGATCTTGTTTATCAATTTTCTTCCAAGTTTACCAGTCTATTATCTTATCACTTCGAAAAATTTTTCCTGGGACCACCTTGGTGAACCAGTGGCCTACTGAAAGCCAACACAGCAACTTACACTCACACCAACATTCATACACCTCCACCAAACCAACACCAACACCCACACACGGTCTCCAACACCGGTCAGCGCAGTTCACATGTATGAACAGGCCATGTAGATAGTATGCACAGCATCTGTGTACATAGCCGGCTCTTATCTAGTCACTGTGAGAACTCTGATAAAGTTTGTGACGTCTTAAAAAACAAAGCGGAGAAGGTGTGAGAAGGGAGCAAGGAAGAGAGTTTGCGGATTATGGGGTCCATGAAGAGATTGAAAAGAATCAGAGACATTGGGCATGCCTGGCGGAGTCCTCTGATAGTCATGGCGGCAAGGAGAGAGAAGCCGTTGACGGTGAAATAGTCAGCGGGATTAGAGTATAGGTTTTGGATGAGAGAAATAATGTGTTTGGGCAAGTTGTAGTTGTGTAGTATTTGCCATAGGGCTTGGTGGGGGACGGAGTTGAAGGCCTTGTTGAGGTCAAGGTAGAGGTGGTAGATGTCACGGTGGAGAGAGATGTTGGAAATCACGGTCAATATGTGGTCTGTGGTGCGCAGATCGGGAATGCCACCGTATTCAGAGTGGTGGAGTAGGTTGTATTTGGTGGCGTAGAAAGTCAGGGCGGTAGCGGCATATGAGGCGAGGATTTTATAAATTGTTTGGAGTAGGGCTATGGGTGTATAATTGATAGGGTTGTGGGGGTCGTGTTTTTTGTGGAGGCGGAAGATTCGAGCGGTAAGCCATTGTTTGGGAATGGGGTTGGTGATGAAGTGGGAGCATATGTGAAAGAGGAGAGATTTTATGTGTTTGGGAGCAAGGTGGAAGAGGTATAGGTTGGTGTTGTCAAAGCCAGGGGCTTTGACTGGGTTAGAGTTAGAGAGCAAGGTGTTGCAGAAGGTTTCAGTGAAGTTGGGGTGAGGAGCGTCCTGAGGGATGGAAGGGGAGAGTTCGATAAGGGAGTTGATGAGTTGGGGTTCCATCTGGAAGTCTGGGGCTCTCCGAGTGCCCGTCCCCAATGGTGCCAATTCCTTTTGCAGTGGCTGCGGCGCCCCTTGGGGTACACATAATGCCCTCACTTCAACCCGGACTCCCCATTAGCAAATCACAACCTTTCAAATGTCACCAGTCAGCAGTGCAGAGGTTTTTGCCCTACCAGCTCGATGCATTGCAAGCAAAAAAAGGCAATGAACCCCCAACGCGTCGAACTTGTCCCTCACAGTTCTCCGAGTGTCCGTCCCCAATGGTCCCAATTCCTTTTGCAGTGGCTGCGGCGCCCCCTTGGGGTACACATACTGCCCGCACTTCAACACGGACTCCCCATTAGCAGATCACAACCTTGCAAATGTCGCCAGTCAGCAGTGCAGAGGCCTTCACCCTACAAGCTGGATGCATTACAAGCAAAAAAAGGCAATGAACCCCCAACGCTTCGAACTTGTCCCTCACAGTTCTCCAAGTGTCCGTCCCCAATGGTCCCAATTCCTTTTGCAGTGGCTGCGGCGCCCCCTGGGGTGGACATAATGCCCTCACTTCAACCCGGACTCCCCATTAGCACATCACAACCTTTCAAATGTCACCAGTTAGCAGTGCAGAGCTTTTCACCCTACCAGCTCGATGCATTGCCAGCAAAAAAAGGCAATGAACCCCCAAAGCGTCGAACTACACATAATGCCCTCACTTCAACCCAGACCCCCCATTAGCAGATTACAAGCTTTCAAATGTCACCAATCAGCAGTGCAGAGGTTTTCACCCTACCAGCTGGATGCGTTACAAGCAAAAAAAGGCAATGAACCCCCAAAGCGTCGAAGTTGTCGGGTCCTCCTAAAGCGGTGAGGCACTGGCCCATGGATTCGCAGAGAGAGTAGGGGTCGGAAGTGAGATTGTTGTTGGTATCGTATAGGACCATGGGTGTGGTGGAGCGGGCGATTAAGATGTTATTGAGAGATTTTTTTATTTTCCGTCCTTTAATGAGAGAGTGATGGAGGCGTTTTTGAGATTGACATTTTTTCTTTTCAGTCCATTTGTCCAGGGTGTGTTGAAGTGTCTTGCCTTGCTTGGAGGTTAAGGTGGTGGCGGGTTGGATATTGTTGAGTTGGTGAGTGAAGGCCTTTTCAATTTTGGTAAGTTTTCTGGGAATGATGCTGGTTGGTGACCAGTTTGTAGGAGTTGACAAGAGAGCAGAGGACGTTGTGTCAGGGTGTTAAATGCTTTGTCGTCATGGCTGCGGATGCCCCCCTCGGAAGGAGGATGGGCAGAGCGGTCAGAGTACTCGCCCCTGAGGGAGCCGAGTCCCACAAGCACCTCTTTCCTAAATCGTGCATCCAGGACGACTGGACTGACGACTACGCCAAGTCTGAGGCCTTTGCGGCCGAGTATAGGGCTGTGACCGACCCTGATGACAGGCAGAAGTGGCCAAAGGGGCTGACGGAGGAGGATGGCAAGCTCTACCAGCATGGTAAGCTGCTGGTCCCGGAGTCCCGAGTGCTCGAGCTGTGTGAGGCTTGGCACCACCACATGATGCACCCAGGGGTCAGGAAGCAAGCCCTGGACATGCAGCGCCGGTATCAGATCGACGGGATCGGTCTCTACAACGCCATCAAGAAGGTCAGGAAGGGTTGCTCGGTCTGTCAGGCCTGCGATCCCGATAACCGGAACGTCAGGGGGGAAGCCCAATGGACTCTGGTACCTGACCAGCCCATGGTGAGCGTGGCCATGGACGTTTTCTCCATGCCCGAAGTTCACATCGGCAAGGAGACCTTTGACTGTGTGGTCCTTTGTGTGGACCGCCACAGCGGCTACGTAGTAGCCGTCCCGGCACGCAAAAAGGGGTTGCTTGCCAAGGAAGTGGCAGTCATGATGATTCGTCATTGGCTGACCGTCTTTGACATTCCCCGCGCCATTTGCGGTGACCGAGGGCCCAATTTTACTGGCGGCTGGTTCAAGGCCATGTGTTCCCTCATGGGAATACGTCATGCCAAAAGCGTCGCCTATCTCAGCCAGTCCAACGGCCAGGCTGAAGTGGCTGGAAGACAGCTGTTCGAGAAGCTACGCAAGATTCACATCACCAACCCACGTCGGAACGGGTTTGAGGAGATGTGGCCTGCTCTGAAGGCCCATCATGACATCCCCACTCTGGGTGGATTGTCCCCTCACCAGACTTTGTTCGGCAGGGACCCCCTGGGTCGGGGACTTCCCTTATCGGGTGATGGTATGGCCATGGACGCCAAGGAATTCTTCGCGCGGCAGGAGGCAACGGCGCGGGACATCTGTCAGGAGCTCGAGAAGGAGCATGCCCAGCGTCAGAAGTCCGCCCCGGGCTCGACAGCGCAAAAGTTCAGGGTGGGAGACCCGGTGTGGGTGATCAGACCCCGCCCTATGGGGACCCACCGCACCAACACCTGGTTCACACCCGGAGAGGTGGTCCGCAGGATTGGTGAGGACACCTACCGCATCAAGGTGGGTCACGGACAGTTCGGGGAGCGCCACGAGAGTCAACTCCATGTGCGGGAACGCGACCTCCGTGGCCAACATGTGTCCCTGGACTACGTCGCACATGAGGCTGATTCGGACGACGACCACGCTGAGCAAGGCAACTATACCGTCGAGAACATCCTGGCCCAGCGTCCGAACGCCTCGGCAGCCTGAGGCCTGGAGTTCAAGGTTCGTTGGCGGGGCTATGGGCCGTCCCACGACACCTGGGAACCCGTCTCCTCATTCGTGCCGCCGATTAACACCCCCTTCATGGACTACATCCGCAAGCACAAGACCAAGCTCCATGTCTCGGACTTGGCAGCACTCACTCGGGCGATTGCAGCCAGAGGCGCTGGATCACCGCCCTGAGCTCTCCCCTGATGAGCATCACTGGTCTTTCCAGTGTGATTTTGGAATCCACGCTCCATGACACTGCAAAGCATATCATTGCAGTTTGAAGGAGCTGGATTGTTTACACGCCGGGTGCTCAGTTCAGGCTTAGATGCTTTCGGCAAAAATTGTCCGTAAGCATTTTCCTGCTGACATTTCCCCGGCGTGCTTGGACGGCCATAGCCCCCTGCTGAATTCGTTGGAAACCAGGGCGGATGGCACCTCTTCATTATCCCACATGGAGGCCTTAAGGCCCATACGACGTTGCGCAACGGATGCCGTCTTCATCGGCATTGCGATTTTTGGGTGTGTGGTCTGGTCCCATGACACTTGCGGGTTCCAGACCAGTCTATGTGTGTCTGCAGACTATATATGGCCTGAACTCAGGCGTTTTTCTGTCCACCCTCCTGCATATGCCTTATCCTGAGCAGGGCGTGGTTTGGCGCTCTATCCAGAGTGTGTTTACATGCCTATTTACCCATTTCTTGCTCACGTTTCCGCCCTCCAGGATATTTGCATCTGTATGTTAAGTGTTAATGGCCCATCCCTGAAGTATGGACCGTTTTGCCCCAGAGGGGACACGAATTGGGATACGGAGGCGCCCTGAGTCGCCGTGTACATGCTCTTACATAAGGTCCAGCCTGGATCAGTACCCAAGTACAGATTGTCATGTTTGAGTGCCCGTGATACCGTGTGCCCTAGTGGCTGTGATGTGCTGAGTTCCTGGTGGCGCCAGGCAGGAAGCCCAGTTGCCTGACTACACTCCCAGTGGTCCGCCACTGTCAGTCCCAGTGTGAGCCTACCGACTCGCAGACGCACTTGCAGTCGGGTGGCGACCTCCGGTGTCCTGACCTCGGTCAGTCTGCCTGGGAAACTGGTGGTTTGAGGAGTCGACGCCTCTGCCCAGACTGCATGGGGACTCCCCCATGCATGGCCTTCGTGGTAATGGGGCGAGGGAAAAGACGGCCTTGATGCCCGATCCCTTATGGAGGAGCTCCTGCGGCTTTACCACTCTGGACTCGCGTCGTGGATATGGACATGGTGCGCCCGGGGGAAGACCCGTGGGGACTCTCCCCCAGTCTGCGGCCTTGGGAAGCTTGGGGGAGCCTGATGGATCTTTGTGGTTGCTTTCGACCTGTGGGACCACCTCGGTCGTCGTGTGACGCCTATGTTGGCCGTGTATGCCACTGCCACTGTGGTAGTGACCGTCGCAGCCGGCACCCGTTGCGCCTGGTATGGGTTAACGGGTCCTTTGGATGCCGAACAATCGCCGCCAGGACCCGAGATTTGATACTCAATACCATGCTTGCAGCTACAGGCACCTACGGCATCATACCTGTCTTACCGTGGGATTGTAATGGGCCACCTAACCCGCAAATTGGCCTGAAGTGAGGATGTGACACCCCCCCCCCTTCAGGGGATGGTCCTGGGTACCCGCTGCCATGCTTGGGTGTTATCGAGCCCCCCCCAGGGTTTGCTCTAAGGAGGGGGGTGAAGCGGTACCCAGAACCTATGGCCCATGGCCCAGAGGCCTGTGAGCCGTCACACCCAAGCGGAAGCCGTTGACACCGGCTGTCAGCGGGATATCCCTGTTCTCTAATCCGCGAGATCTGGAACCCGATCCCTAACCATTAAATCGATGTAGAACTACCATAATTTTACTGTCTTGGTCGATTTTCGGTTAGAAATCGGTGAAATACCCGATTTCTACCGCGATTTCTAATTGTCGTGAAATTGCCGCCTGTTGTCGCCTGTTCGCGTGCTTTCGTCGCTTCTCTGTGGCGAGTTTTGTGATGGATTTTTCTAGAGTACCTTTGAGGTTCTAAAGAAACTTAGGGGCTGGATCTAGAGGGTTTTTCTTGTACTTTCATCTGGTGTGTTCATGAGAATTTTTCGCCGTTGCGTCTGAGAGAAAATCAGCGCGCAAGCTTTTCCATCGATCGCTCGAACTCGTGGTTCTCAAGGACCATGAGTTCGGACGGAACCCTACATTGCCGCCCTATGCCTTTCATTCATGCCCCTTTCATGTGGGCATATCACTTTGCATGGGGAAGAGGGCAATAGGGATGTTTTAGGCAGCCTATGGGTTTCGCAAACCCAAGTCGTTTGCGTGCGCAAACGCTAACTTTGTGGCCTTGTGAGCATGCACGTTAGTAACCGGACACAATGCTCACAAGACCAAAAGCCCTAAGCTATTTTCGTTTTTCGAGCCAACTCAACGATGGCTTCACGCAATTCAATGCGTACCAAAACTCATCTTTTGAAAAAGGGCAAATTTTGGTCGAAAATTAGGCCAAAATGGCCAATCCCCCGAGGCTCGTACTTGAAGCCTATCGGGATTTGAGCCTTGAACCAAGACAATATGTAAAGTAGAGACCACGAAGAACATCGTGCATGGCTTGGTTGATTTTTGCCACCTTGTCTTCCAGTTTATATAACGTCGCCTTGTGAGCACGCGTGCCATACTGCCTCTTGCCACACGCGCTCATGTGCAAACACTAATGACACAAGTGGGCGGAGACAATCAAACAATAGTGTGCACATTTGAAAGCACCTACTATGGGCCTACTCCAAAAGTGTTTACTCATATTTTTGTTCCCCAATGACCCAAAGATATGTACATACCAATATCGCCGATATATGCACTTTTTCCCATAAATAGTGTGCTTCAAGGATTGGGGTGTTAAAAACTCTTCCATTATGCTTTGAACCCCAACCCTTATTGCAAAAGGGAAGCAAAGCTTCAGTTTGCATCCAAGCAAAAGACCGAGGCTCATTTCTGTTGTGATACGGAGATACGATTTTACGAGTGACCACTTTTAGGTGAATTTTGGCCGTTTTGCCCAGAATGGCCACAAACCCCGTCTCCCCCTTAATGTTCGGCCCGAGGTTGCGTGCGCCACTTGACCAAGGGTAAGGGCGATTCGGAGAGGGCACATAAACCCGCATCGAATGGGGTTTTTCCCCATGTGGCCTCTCCTCTTGAGGGGAGAGTTGTGAGTCACCCAATTCGGGGTATGTTGCCATTCTGCCCCATTTGTGTGTCATTTTCCCTCCAATGGGGAAAAATCCTAGAGGCGACTATGAGGGTTGGCAAGTGGCATATATTGGGACCTAAGTCCCATGCATCCATAGCATATTTGGTTGGATGGATCCTCGCCGTGGCCATGGAGATATGGAATCATGAGTGCGGGCCATTTTGGCCAAATTTCGCTGTTTTTTCCATTGTATGCCATGTTGGAACTACCATATCTCCATGGAGCAAGGAACCTAGCCAGGAGCGAAGTGGAATTGTTGTAGCATATGACCGAGGGTTGAACGCCATTGAGTTTCGTGTTTGCTGCTATGGCCCATCCGGAGTTATTCAACTTTTGGTGCGATCCATGATCCCCCCCTTTGCACCGCATGCTGCTTTCTGCCCCGTCTGTGTGGTTATTCCCTCGGTGAACAGTAAGCAGCCAGTGCGACAGCAAGCCAAACCCCAAGGCATGGGACCAAAGGGGATATCAAGGGTTGTGAATCAAGGCTTGGCGTGACGAGATCGCCAAGGCTTCCTACCCTGGACGGTCGCCCGAGGCGGCCGACTCTGCCATTTTGGCAGTTGTGGACCCAGTTTGGGTTGTCACCACGCCGAGTGGCATGGAGATCTTTGAGAGCCAAGTGCATGGGAGTCTTCATTGGACTCCCGGTGGATTGCACGTGGAACTGCGGATCCGATCTCCAAGCAGGCGTGCAGATATACCATTGGGGATACCTTCGATATTGGCTCATTTTGGGTAACCAAAATGATCCCTTTTTGGGACCCCAATTTCACCCCCCCGTGTGGTCAATTGGCGGCCCCATATCTCCATGCCCCTGGGGAGCCCGGAACCAATTTCAAGTTGTGCACTTAGATAGAGGTCGTAGGTCCCCCCTCCTATCCTGTGAGGACTTGGCCTTGCCCTGGCCGAGAGAGCCATCCGTGAGAGTGACTCCAATTCTGATGATTTTGGCATCATGACCCCACGTGGCGAAGCCGTGGCGCCCTGATGCCGAGGCCTCAGAGGGAACCAGGTTGGGTGAGGGCTCCAGGGAGTTCGTACTTTAAGGGCATAGAGTCAGTTGCCTCGTCCCTACCTCTGAATGGTCCGGACGAGGGGTCAATTTCGGAGATTTTCGAGCTAATATCAGTTTGGGCTGAAACAGCCCATTTTCAGCTACCAACTCCTAGGGGATAATGGCGGGGCCTTATCTCTGGCTCAGAGGGGAGTTGGGACCTGCCATTGAGGGAGCATGGGGAGCCACTGTTGGTTGGCCTTGGAGCACCTTGGTTCCCAGAAACTGGTCTGTGGCTGGGCGAGACACCCTCCCCCGCTGGCAGGGTTTCAGGGTCCAGACTGGGCAGGGCATGGGTTGTGTTTGAGCCCCCGCCCCTGCCAGCCACTGAGAGGGTCGGACCTGGGACTGGGATATGAGTTGGGACTGAGTGTCTAATGTCCTGTGATGCCCTTACCGCAGTCCAGTCTTAACCTTATGTGTACATATCCTGATGTGTTTCTGTACATACTTTTGTTCCCTTGTTTCAGAGTGGCAAGGATCCTGAAACGCTTTGTCACATGACACGAGCATGAGGATGCACCTGTGATCGCAGTGCTTTGCCTGCCTGCTTGCTTGTGCGTGTCCACCGCAGCCTCTCGTGGCCAGGCCCCCCACCTGGGCCTGGTGGCCTTCCCACCAAGGCATCCTAGACAATCAAAGAGCAAATGCCTCAGCAGAGCGGGGATGGCAAGCGTAGCCCCTGCTTCCGTCTCCTTTGCCTTAGACCCAGCATCACCGCCGGACGCCGGCCTTGACCTTCCTATCAAGAAATGTCCATGCCTCCTAAGGAGGATGGCATACGACATCCACCTACTTCAACCCGGACTCCCCATTATCACATCACAACCTTTCAAATGTCACCAGTCAGCAGTGCAGAGGTTTTCACGCTACCGGCTGGATGCAGTGCAAGCAAAAAAAGGCAATGAACCCCCAAAGCGTCGAACTTGTCCCTCACATTTCTGCGAGTGTCCGTCCCCAATGGTCCCAATTCCTTTTGCAGTGGCTGCGGCGCCCCCTGGGTGCACTTCAGAAATGCTGAAATCGAAAACAAATTGACACTAAGAAAGTGTTATGAAGTGTGGAAATGTTTGTATCATCGACGTGCTCACAGATCGTACAGCTTGCCATCCGCGATATTGTAAAGTATGAATTGCCCGATCTATTTTAAAGCTGCCACACGTGATACCAGGAATCTTTGGCTTCATTGCCACGTTTTTGCTTGACTACCCCAAGACGCATTCACAACTGTGTATCGAGCTTCGTCTGGCAAGCTTTTTGCTTTGCGTTCGTACCGAGTATGCTTTGCACAGCTTGCACTCGGGGTCCTCTTCCACAATCCGCAGAACGAGGTGCAGTGGCTCGGCAAATGTCGCAGTCGGGAAGTTTCTTTTCAAGACAAACGTTCCCTGGCGGCTACATCTTCTTAGCGTCTTTCTTTTTTCACTAAAAGAGGCACAAGGTATACAAGGACGGCTACGGCTTGGTCTTGTCGCATGGTAGAGGAGAGGGGTTGGAGAGGGCATCATGGAAGATCTCGTGCCTGATCTCTTGACAAAGGAAATCAACACGGCATGGGTTATCCGGTCAAGGTAGTTGCGAACCTTCAGCAACGCTTCCCCGTAGCCTACCAACCCGAAGCTTTTTCTGAAGCTCAACAGCTTTTTGGCCATATCCAAAGTGTTGCTGGAATCCAAGGTGGCTGTGTACCGCGTCGCCAGCTGGGCGCTACCCTAAGGCCGTGCGTTATCATCAAGTAAACCCTCCGCCTGATGAAAATCACGCAGAAAAAAAACAATCACGCATGCTTGATTTTATTGAAAACGGTAGAAATCAAAACACGCACCATTTTTTGCAGGTCAAATGCTACAAACAGCAACCAATCCCCGAGAATAAGAGCAAACAAAACACAGAGGGACACTGCAACAGGTTCAGGAACTTGTTCGGGAACTGGCTCAACGACAGGTTCAGGAACTTCTTCAGGAACGTGAACAGCGACTGCTTCAGCAACTTGTTCAAGAACTGGTACAGCAACTGGTTCAGGAACTGGCTCAACACGTTGTTCAGCAACCGGGTCTGCAACATTGCCAGTCGCCGTCCGTTGAACTTGCCGTAAAACAATCAGAAACTCTTTTAGCGGCCCGACAATCATCAACCTCGAACTCATCATTGTCACGTGCATCAGCAAGAAACGAATGGAAAGCAAAATCAATGGTGTCTGAGGCAAGTAGAAAAAAAAACACGCAAGGTTTAAATGAAATCAAGCGCCAACTAAAATCACGCAGAAAAAGTAAAATTGCGCGCATTATTTTAAATGGGACGGCGGTTTACCACATTTCTAACAACAAGCTATGCAATGTTTCCAAGGTGGCCTAAGATAGCACAATATGAGGAACAGTGCGTAGTAGTGGAGGGTAGAAGTTGAGTTCAATTGCATTCGTGGTATCCCGGGCCTCTGTGGCGAGTTGCCAAGCTAGGTTAAAGGTTGTGTTAAAGGTTGTTAAAAACAGCAAACATGGGAAAATTAGCAAGGTGTGTGACGGTAGCAATAGAATTTTGTAATTATGGCAAGCTGATTCGGCTGAATCGTGTAACCATCATTGTTTTGCATCCAGATATGGCACAGTGAAGTGGTCGCAAATGCAGGCTAGGGAATCAATTGGAGTCATTTTTATTGATTAATGCCTTTGTGTTCGACATCAGAACACCATTGTTCACCGGTACCACGTAGGTACTACCAAGATGCAAGGCAGAGTGCTTTTCCTATGGAGCATAAAGAAGAAAAAGAAATCATTGCCAGTGCTTTGTCCAATGTCCAGTCATTATTTTCTCACAATTAGTGGCTCATTAGAATGATAGCAATTGTTCATCGCTGCCAAGAATTGACAACAACCATGTATCGGACCACTCTGCACATGCACTGACAGCCAAGGCATTGTGTGGTATATTTGATTGCAGTAAAAAAAGGCAGTTTTTCTTATGGCCGGACACAGTAGTGAATACAAGAGTGCTGCGCCATACCATACAAGAAAGTGCAGCACTGTGTGGTATAGATACCGTGCAGATACCATACAATACATGTGCCGTATGGTACCAATTTTCATATCTTTGGGTCGTAAAGCTCAATTGCAATTTCCTGTGTTACTTAATTTATTGATGCGCCAATTGGACTACGAAATTGGGTTCATTTTTGGGTGATTATATGCCTTGCAATTTTGGTGCTACGATTTTTGGTGCATTTTGCGTACTGTTTGATGCATCATTTTGGTTCAAATTTGATGCAACACAACGGCCAGTGATGGTGTATGGAACAATTGTATGCCCGTGAATTCAAAAGTTAAATGAATGTGAATCTTCTAAAGCAAGGTAGATGGAGTGCAACTTTGTGGTTCTGAAACAGGCACAGGTACAGGGCAAATCATCGTGATATCTTGGAATCTACATGTGCACAAAAAGAAGTAGTGGATGTGCACAAATAGTGACAAATATTCAACAATTAATACATTTATGTATCCGCGATGCGAATGCGCGCACTTGTCTGGTTACACCCCCCGACTTGACACAACCCAGGGTGGCACACCATGGGGCCGTGGCCGACAAACCACAACAAGACAAGCGAGTACAAAAGAAAAAAAAAAGAGGGTTAAGAGCAACCCCAAGGGGGAAGAGAATGGGGTTACGCCACTACAGCATATTCCTGCCCACCCTATAAGGGAGATAGGGACTCCTGCAACCTAGGCCGTGTAGACTCAACTACTTCCCCAAGGGGAGAGGTACCAAGGGGTGAATGCCGCCTAGGAGCCTCACATGGCTTCTCTGCCCACCAAAACACAAGAACATGGGAAGGGAAGCCTACAGATAGTAGCGGCTCTACTACCCAATACAATGGCACAAAACTCAGCAACCCCCCCACTAAGCTGAAACTCAGGGGGTTGGCTGAAAATCAGAACTGATTTCTGAAACAAAATGCAAGACTCAGAAGTGCATGATGAGATGATGCTAATCATGGGCTGTGGAGGGGGGTTTCTTCTGATGTCCCCACCAATCCAGCTCAGAACTCCCCAAAATCTCTGATTAGGGTGTCCGTTCATAGTTTTGGAGCCAAAGAACAAGGCTGAGCTCCAAACTCCACAAAACAGTGTTTTTAGCTTTCGGGACCCCGATTGACCTGCTCTGTGCGCCAAAAACAGAGAAATGGCCCTGCCAAAAGGCAGAAAGGCTGCTACCAGGCACCTGTAACCCTGGGCCACGGGCACTAAACTGAAGTCCCTGGATCTGAAATTTTCAATTCCACTGGGGGTGGGGCTGTGAGTGGCAGCAGGGCTCTACCAGCCCCAGATGGCCCTGACGAAGGCCATTACTGTACAAACAGTTAGAAAAGACCTGAGATGGCAGTTGCGATGCGAAGTGGCAGACCTGTACTGAGAAATGGCCACTTGTCAAGGGAAGGACAGACAAGTGTGGACAGCGTCAGTGCTGGCTAAACAGACAGTGCAATGGATCAAAGAGGTGCAGTGCTGTGCTGACAGTGTGACTGACTGAGAACAAAACAAACAAACAAGGGCAGGGCAAAGTGATTTTTCCACAGCCCCAAACGATGACTCTCTCTCTTTCTCTCTCTCTTTCTTTCTCTCACGTTTTGCAACCGAGCAAGGCCAGTGCCCAGAACTCGGTGCACTGCAGAAGGGAAAGTGGCTTCAGCACACTGTTCCCGAAAACCAATACCATCAGAGGGTCAAAGTTAAGTACCAGAGTTTAGGAACTAAGTTAGTTTCTACCCACAAGTCTAGGAGGGTTCCTATAGCCCAAAAGCCTGGGAGGGTTCCCACTAAACATCCGGCTCGGCTAGAAGGGTGTCTACCCACAAGCTTGGAGGGTTCCTGTTATACCCACAAGCTGGGAAGGTTCTTGCGCAATACCCTATCCTACTAGACCCAACTTCCCACGAAATCTCTTAGATGAGGTTTGGACTTGGGCTTTAAGTCCAAGTGCTTCGTGCACGTCTGCACCCAACCCAACTCTCACACGGTGCAACGCCACCTACAGTGCTGTACCATGAGTGGTGCTTTTCCCTGGAGGTTATTAGTTGGTCTTGCCTCTCTCCACCTCCCTCTTTTGTAGGGAAGTTTTTTTTAACACAGTTTTTTACACCCCCCCAGATTGGCTACCTAGGCTGGAAACTGGGTGGGGTTGATCAAAGCAATATTAACCTGTTTGCTCCCTGGGAGGAGTCCAAACAGGAGCCTGAGCACTTGGCATAAGGCTATCTCCGTTAAATTTCCAGCCTCAGCCGTAGGCTGAAGGCTGCCCTTATTTTCTCTAAAGGTCATTGTTACCATAGTTGCTCTAGTGCAGCTCATGGTAGATGTTGGTGTGCGGAGGGTTTCCCAGCCCCCCCCCCACCAAAAAGAGAAGGTGGTTAGTTGTCACTGTCTGTCTGCACAAAACGAAACGAACAACCTGTAACCCTCAGAAGGAAACCAAGTCACCAACTGACCCTTGCAACATAGAGCATACGCAGGGAAGGGTACGATGTCAGCCCTCCTCACCACCAAAGGATACCATGCCCCCCCCCCCCCCCCCTGCCAAGGGCCAAGAATACACACAGACGCAACCCAAAGAGCAAAAGCAACTTGCACGAACGTAAACAAGCCCCAGTAAACACACACTGGGTGCCAGGTGCGTGATGTGTGGGCGTGGTGGGTACCCAACCAAACACATATACAGTTTCAACCATTAGACCCATTTTTGACTCAAAACTTATCTCAAGCTCCGAAGGGAGCACAATTTGAACCAACTCGATGAGAAAAGAGCCAGAACGAGTCGACGGACGTCGACTCAACAAAAAACGAACCGAGATTACACCACCGACCAAGCCCATGCACCTGCCCCCCAAGCCACCGTGGCGGCCAACACCCAAACTGCCAGAAGAAGGCAGCGGGGCCTAAGATGACTTGTAAAACAGGTTTCGTAAGCTCCAAACCGAGCAAAACTCGACGAACGAAACGAGGAACGCGTCGAAACTCGACGAAACTTGACAACGATGACGAACGAAAAAAATGAAACTGCACTGATCCTACACTAATCCTAGGTCACACTAGCTCATACCTTGCCTGAACCTTGCAGCCAAGAAAAGGGAAATGCGCAATTCAGCGTCGACCCCGGGGGCTTCGCTGTCCCCCTGGGGACAAACACAGCCGCCGGAGAACAAGACAAAGCCGAGGAGGCGCGCCTGGCCTCTCTGGGCACCAGATCTAGCCTCTTTATCTGCTTCCGGGCAAAAACCTCCAATAATTCAAAACAAGGCCCTTCAGGGCCACCACTCAAATTCAAGGTCTAAAAAGGTAAAGAAGGTCCCTACCAGGACCGGCCCCCGCTGTGCCCCTTCCGCCTGTAACCCCTGCTGATTTACTCCGGATCAACGATTGCATTCCTCAATTTCCAGGGTCCAAATCCAAAAATATAGAAAATAAAATCCTCCTTCAACCCTGAATGGCAACCAGATCCCACAAGTACAGCAATAACCCAATTCACAATCCAAATCAGGCTGCGGGCTTTCGTTCAGCACATCGATTGTCTCACGATGGCGGGCATGTACAAGAATTGCACCAAGGTAGAAAGCCCTGAAATTGGCATATGAACACAAATGAAGCAAAGCTGGGGAAAGAGGTAAACATACACATTCACAGCCATAAACCCATCATTCCCTGGACTCAAGACCTTCCCTTGACTCACCAACATATTACCCTGAACCAGGTCAAATGATATGGTTGAATGCCATGTGTCACAAGTCAATACAAAAACCCCAAAAATGTGTTCACTCCCAAACCTATATATCCTAGCCCAATAGGGAAGGTGGCGTGTCATGGCCTAGAGTGGCACTCAGGACCATGCCCTACCCTGACATAACCTTGGTTGGACTTGGAGTCGAATGGGCTTGGAGAAATGACCTATGAGTTTGAACTCATAACATGCCAAAAAACTGCCAATTCACACCATATTGGCCATATATCAAAAATATGCTCAAAATTGAAGTTACTACTTATCCGAAGGCTCCAAGCATGCATGGAATCGAAGTCTACTATTCATGGAGGATAGAGACCAAAGGCCAATGCCCATGTACATCCCCATTTTACCCTCGAAACCCTTTCGGATATGGGCGCCACGCACTGCCCAAGTCAGCCCATGATCTTGCGACCAATTCTTGAAATCCTTCGTGCGCCAAGCCAAATGGAGTACACGATCCGGCATATGGTGGTGTTCAACTCCAAAGCATATGCCAACATATGAACAACATACCATGGTTCGACTCTCCATAGGCTTCTTGCTGTTAGCTGACCAGGTGAGTACACAAAACGCAAAAATGAGCAAAAATTGAGGTCAAAAACATGAAAATATGACCAAATACAAAGTTATCATGATAGTATATCTCTATGCTCACCCATGATATCCGCTCATGATTCAATACACAAATGATTGGAACCATTTGCGAACAATTCCCCCACTTGGATCCCCAATCGGGCGCATGGAGATACCTTCGCCACTAATATCTACATGCCCCATGAAAATGGGAGTGCACCCATGGATCTCATTGTCAAACATACCATGAGCAATACATACGCGGTAGACTTGGTCTAGCGCTTTGAATTCCACAATTGGGACATGGGTGAAGCCCTTGTCGCGTATGGCTCCCCATCTCTTCGGCCACACGAAGATATATAACATGGGCGTGAGCATATCAAACATATACCATGCATACCACACATACCCTCAAAATACGGCTCCCACCATGATATGCCATGTCCCTCCATTGACATAACTTCACGTTAAAAATACGTAGGAACCCAAGGAAAGTTGCTATGCAACCCCAACACTCATGCGGTACACTCGAAAGTCGCATTAAAATATTCGGTTGCACGTTCCAAGAGTTATATATCAATTTATACCCTCTTGACCATTATCCCTTGCAACACCGGGCATGTGTACGCACCAAAGACGTTTGACGCTTCCTAAATTAAGTTGAGACCAAGGCAGTTCCAACCCAACCTTCCTTATTCTCTTTCCTCACACTCGCGCGTAGATATGGCACTTCAAAGTGGTCCCACGATTCGCTTTTGTTTCCCTTATATCTCCAAGTCAAATGGGTGGCAAGTATAAGGGAAACCTGATTCGGGCATAGGGAAAGGAGTATGATCAATCGAAGAAGTCCAAATCAAGTGCGGCGATGTCGAAGTCGAAAATCCGATTTCGACATCACGAAAAATTCTGATTAGAATTTCGAGTGCTTATTTAGAAAATTGCGGAAGCAACGAACCCTTTACAGATGAAATCTGACCCTTCAGAAACGTTTCCGCCAAAATATCTGGAAATAACAGTTAACCAAACAGTTAACGCAAAATCGCGAGCCAACTGACAGTCGCCGATACATGGACTATCAGAACGAAAGGCTGAAAAATTACGGAAACGTTATGATAATAAAACCCTGTTGATTCCTGATATTCCGATATATAAATCTCCGCTGGCGGCGCCTCGGTTCTGAATATGGCCGCTCATAGCCGGAATGGCCAAACCTATCACACTATCACATCGGGTTAGATCAGGTGGATGGGAGAGTATGATATCAGCCAATGGCGGCTTGCCGGCACATAGATACACACCCCAAGTGACCCCAAGATGGCCACGGGGGTCCGTTACGGAAACATTATGATAATAAAACCCTGTTGATTCCTGATATTCCGATATATAAATCTCCGCTGGCGGCGCCTCGGTTCTGAATATGGCCGCTCATAGCCGGAATGGCCAAACCTATCACACTATCACATCGGGTTAGATCAGGTGGATGGGAGAGTATGATATCAGCCAATGGCGGCTTGCCGGCACATAGATACACACCCCAAGTGACCCCAAGATGGCCACGGGGGTCCGAACCGGCTTCACCCCCCTTCTCAGAGCGTTGTATCCGCTCGGAAACCAATGAAGAGAGGACGGGAGGACCCCAATGGGCTCCAACCCCCCCCTCCATGTCCCAAGGACACATGGAGGCCCCACACACGTCGTAGGCGTCCCCCATGCCCCAAGGGAGGGGTGAGGACACTGATAATCAGCGCCCTACGCCATATCCGGTCTCCTCTTGATCTACAACATGGACCAAGGGGATCAAAGATAGAAAAACGTCGTCGGTCGACCTAAATAAGTATACCACAATGAAATATATATGTGGAGATCGAGTGAAGGGGGTATATGGCCGATTAAGGCCGAAAAACCCCCGGATGAACGCCCTCACTTGTCTCCCCATTCACAGAAACAAACAAAATGCCAAGGGGGGATACATTACGGCGCTACAGCAGCAACCAAATGGACCAATACGTCCTTGACATCCAAAGAAATACCCTTTTTCTTTAGGTAGTCCATCCAGACCGTGGTATACCTCGGCACGAAACTGCTCGGAGGTTCCCACGAATCTCTGGAGGCGGCGAATCCCTTCCATCGGACTTTATAAAGCCTTCCCCAGGCGTCCCCGGGTCCGGCTTGTCCGCCAGGATCTTCTCCGCGGTGAAATCGTCGTCCTCACCCTCGTCGTCCGAGTCCACATCGCCGGCTGTGAACTCGAAGGTGACGGGACGTCCGCTGGGGTCCGGTGCTCGGGGACGAAGCTGGGTATGGTCGCGGTCCAGGATCTTGTTCTCCCCCACACGAACCGCATACACATCCTGCCCGACCTTCCGCACGATTACCCCCGGCACATACCAAGATGCCTGCCGATGCCTGGACAGGACATCCTTGTGGTGCCGTTCCACCCACACGGTGTCTTGGAGAGCATACTTCTGGACCTTTCCCTGCTTGAAGTACTTGGCCCTCTTGTCGTGCTCGTCCCGAAGTGCCTTACACACCTTGGCCGCCGTGTCGTCCGCCTCAGCCATCATGGCATTCGCATCCCGGGCCACTTTGCCATGGTTCATCCACGGGAGAGTGCGTGACACTCGATCCCGTAGGAACAGGATGCGATGGGGCGACAGTCCAGTGGGTCCCGAAAGGTCGTGATACGCTTGGAGCACTCTCCACAGCGAGTTATACCAGTTCCGGCCTGGTTCGTCAATGTGTAGCTGGCGGAACTTCTCGAACATCTGCCGCCCGGCCACCTCAGCACGGCCATTCGACCGGCTGTGGTACGCCACGGTCTTGGCGTGCCGAATCCCCATGTGCTTGCACATCGTCTTGAACCACGTCCCCACGAATTGACTGCCCCGATCGCTGCAGATGACAGCTGGGACATCGAAAATCGTCAGCCAATGCCTGATCATGGCATTAGCGACGGTCTTGGCCTGCAGCCCTACTCCATGCTTGTCCTTCTTGTCCTTCTTCTTGGACTTCTTGCCCGGGACCGCCACGATATACCCACTGTGCCTATCCACCGCCAGGATGACACAGTCGTAGGTCTCCCCTTCCACGGTGACCTCAGGCATGGCGAATGCATCCATGGCCACGGACCGCATAGGGGCCTCCGGTATAGCCGTGTACACCGGGTTGCCCGCTGTGGAGTGGTTGGGGCTCTTCGTGGCCCGACACACGGCACAGTCGCTGCAGTACCTATCCAGGATGGCGTAGTACCCCGGAGGGAACTTGAAACGCCACTCCAGGTCCTGCTGCATCTTGTCTCGGCCAGGGTGCATGAGCTGGGCGTTGTGCCAATGGTCAATGAGCTCCTCAACTCGGTTTTCGGGCACCAGCAGCTTGTCCTTGAGGAACAACTTGTCGCCATCCTCGGTCAAGCCCTCGGGCCATTCGTCGTCCGACGGGGCGCTCACGGCATTCCAGTACTTGCTCCAGTGCTCGGATGCCGCGTAGTCATCCGACCAGTCCTCTGTGAGCACCGACTTGACTAGCTCAACAGGGGCCACCATCCACTGCTCGAGGGTTTCTTCCCGAATAGCTTGGACGCGGGCGCCCCGGAACTTGGCCAGGTCTGTACGGTTTGCCATCACCACAAAACACTTGACCCCCTCTTGCTCCATGACCTTCTCCATCTCGATGATGCGCTTGGCCTCCTTGGTCTCCTCGGCGTCGCCATGGCTGGATATATCCATCCACGCCTTGCCCGCGGGGTAGGCCCAGCGACTGAGGCAATCTGCCACAGTGTTGTCCTTCCCCGGGACGTACACGACGCTGAGGTCGAACTTGGCGAACGTCTCGTGCCATCGGGCCCTCCTAGCCGCTGGTCCTGAGGGGGTGTCGACATGCTCCTTGTGCCAGCTCTGTAGGGACTGGTGGTCCGTGCAAACCACCACCGGCTGCAGTCCGATGTGGCCAGACCACTTCCTGAGCGCACATACAATGGCATATGTCTCCTTCTCCCTCGCGGTCCACGTTCGGCGTTGGCCCTCGGCCAGGATCCTGCTCCAAAACGCCACGGGAACATGAGTCCCGTCGTCCCGGACTTGCTCGAGGACTGCCCCCACGGCATAGTCCGAGGCGTCTGTTTGTAGCACGAATCCCTTGTCCGGGTCCACCAGGAACAGCCCCAACTGCCCCAGGTGTCGCTCCTTCAGGCTGTTGAACGCATCCTCAGCCTCAGGGGTCCAGGCAAGCTTCTTCTTGCTCCCCTTCCGGCCATCGAACTTGCCCACTTGCAGCATCTTATGCAGCGGCCCCGAGAGTTCTGCATACATCCGGACGTAGCCCGAATAGTAATTGCAGAACCCCATGAAGGACCGGAGTTCGCTGATGGTCTGGGGCTTCTCCCAGTGGTGCAGGGACGCCAGCTTCCCAGGCATGGGACGGCGTTGCCCGTGACCAACCACGTGACCCGCGAATTCCACTTCCTTCACGAATAGCGAGGCTTTGGTGGGCTTGCACACCATGTTGTGCTTGTCCAACTCGCTGAGCACTCGGCGCAGATCCTTCTCATGCGCGTCGATGAGCTCGTCCTCCGTCATGTTCTCCGTGCCGGACCCGATGATGATATCATCTACGAAGGGATCGGCACAGTCCCGGACAGGACCGAGTAGGTCCTCCATCATGCGCTGGAAAGCGGCGTTGCCATTCTTGGCACCCATAGGCACCACTTTCCACTGCATGGGCCCCAGCGGCGTCGACATCGCTGTGCAGGGCCTGGAGTCCGGGTGTAGCGGCATCTGGTGGTAACCGTGTTTCAGGTCCAACACCGTGAAAATCCGCTTTTTCTGTTGCTTCTGGAGGATGGAGTCGATCAGGGGAAGCGAGTACGAGTCGTGCTCGGTCTGCTCGTTCAAACCTCTGTAATCAACCACCAACCTCCACTCGCCCTTCTCCTTCTTGGGTACGATGAAGGCTGGGCTGGCCCACTCACTGTCGGAGGGTTCGATCCATCCCCGCTCAATGAACTCGGCCAACAGCTTCTTCATGGCCTCGGCCCGATCGCCCTGAAGTTGGTACTCCCGATGACGATAGATCTTCGGGTTCGGCTTCAGCTTGATCTTCGCTGTACCAAACCTCCCACGATCTGGAGGGTTCTTGTTGGCGACGCCACTGAATAGCCGCGGATAGGCATGGATCAGCCTCTCCTTCAGCTCGGCGACCTTCGGGTTCTCCTGGGCCTCTTCAGCCGCTTGCTTCGGTATAGACACAACCGACCGCACTGCGGTATAGGCCTCTTCTGGGTCCGAGTCCGACTTCTCCTCGTCCGATATGCCGTCTTCATCGTCGTGGGGCGCGCTTCCCACCGATAATCTTCGAAAATTTGCGGCCTCGGGCTGGTGCTCGTCGCTACCGGTTCCCACTCTTGGAAAACCCCACGTTGGTGGGTCCGACCCAACCAGACCATCGTATTGGTCCGCGATGTGATCCATGACCCTCGCCACGAACTCATCCTTCTCGTACTTGCCGGTGACCAACATCTTGTCATCCCACCAATGCGGAGATGTGACCATGGCCCGCCTCTTCTTGGCTGCCACACGGTCGTGCATCCCCATCCGCATGTAGTTGACGACGTCGTCGATCTCGGCGTGGGACAGGACGTCAATGCCATCAATAGGCTGATCCGTCCCCTCTTTGGGCTCAAACATGACCTTCATGGGCACCGCCTCCACCCTACGGACGAATGCTTCATCACCCGTGGGCTGGGCTTGCGCCCCATCCACCAGGAAAGCCTTGGTGCCCCACGCTTGACCCGGGGAGGGCATTGATACACCCTTGGCGTCGATGAACAGCTCCTCCTCTGGCCCGAATGACATCTCGTTCAGGGTGATGGAGTCCAGCGTCGACTTGAGACCCTCCAGCGGACATGGGCCGGATCCTATGCCGGTTATGACCAGGATCCCCTTCGCCCTATCCGCGATGATCTTCTCCACCGTACGTCTGGTGTTTTCTAGGGAGCTATGCCAATACATGGGTCCCCACTCCTTCAAACCCCAATGCCTGTGCCAGGCTGAGTCTCCTCGATGCCAATGCCTCCGACACTTCCGCAGAAGTGGGGCATCCCGGGAAGCGAAGACGTCCGTCTCGGGCGCTTCAGCTCCCAGCGTCTGGATCATCCTGGTATACACCTGCGGCGCCATTCCATACTCCGTGAGCTGAACTCCACGATCTCCTCTGGACTTGGCACCCACAGCTTGCACCGCTCGGACGATCCGATCCTCTTCCTCAGCATTCCATTGGGATGACCCGCACGCATAATCCGTGGACAGCCATGTGAGGCATTCGTCGTCCTCCCGGACCAGCGTTGCGCGATTGGGAAGGGCTCCAATGGCGTTGGCCACCATGAAGTCATACCCCATGATCATATCCCAATCGGTAATGTCGGCCACATAGAAGTTCCCGGATAGAGTGCTTCTCTTCGCCTGATCAGGGCGGTTCAAGCGCTCATGCTCCCAGAATTCCATACTGATAGTGGCCTCATGGGTGCCCCCACCCATAATCTCTCCGTTGGCGACCTTCAGGCGGACCGGTCTCCGGCTGGGCTGCAGGAATTCCTCCTTGAACAACCCTCTCCGGACCAGGCTCACCTGGGCACCCGTATCCACCAACACATCCACCACCTTCTCCTCTCGTCCGCACCGTACTCGCACTTTCAAGTGCAACTGCCGCTCGTCGCCATGAGGTGTATGGACGACTCTCACGGCATGCAACTCTAGCACGTCCGGGTGCATCAGGACTTCAAGGGTATGGTCAGGGATGGTGTAGATCTTGGGTTGGTCCTGCCCGTCCACGGGGCTCTCCGTGGTCGCTCCATCCTTCTTGCCATGTCCCGTACCCACATGTACTTCCCTTGGCAGGGCGCTCCAGGGGTTGGGAGTGGCGAAACTCGGTGGTTTTGGCTCTTCCGGAGCCTTCTTCGGCACCCGATGTGCCTTTGCTTTCTCAGGGATTCCACTGATTTTCGTAGGAGAGACCTCCGAGGTCCCACTCCCGTGGGGGCTCCTCTAGACTTGGCTTCCCGCAGCCCCTTCCGGCTGCGATCCGCCAGGACTTTGTCCTCCACGTTGCTGGGCTTTGAGTTCCTCCAACGTCCTCAACATGTCCTCAGCAACTTCCTCGATCGACCTCACTCGTCGGTCTTGACCAGGTCCACCACCATAGCCTCTTCCTCCGCCTTTTCCTTGGCCTTTGCCTTGGCCTTTTCCCACGTCTCCGCCCTTCGCCTTCCAATCGGAAATCCGCTGCTCCTTGGGCTTCTTCTCGGGGTGGGCGGCGAAGTAGGCCTTCTTGTCCGCCTCATACACCTTGCACTGACGATGGTCGTGTGCATGGTTGTTTCCCTTACCATAACAGACCCAGCACCCGTCGTGCTGAGACCTGTACTCTCGGAACGAGAGCGGTGGGTTCCCGATCCTCCTTGGCTCTTTGCCCTTCTTGGGTCCCACCTGGCTCCATCTGGACCGATCCTGCCCATTGTTCTTCACGTTGTGCGCCACAAACGCGAAGAAATGGGCCTCCTCGTGATCCTCCCGGGACCAGTGGTCTTGGCCACTTCCACTTCCATCCTCCGCGGAGTTGGCCGTGTCCTCCTGGATCTCCCGATGATGGCGGTCGTCTCGGTGTCCTCGTTGTCCCTGACCATGTCGATCCTGCACGTGGGCCTCGTTCTTCGCATTGAGCTTCAACTCCACCGTGATGTACTTCACGATCTCGTCAAGGCTCATGCGCGTGAAGATGACCTGCATCCTCAGCGGCTCCCCGCGCCTCCACTCCACGTTGTTGAGGCGCAGCAACCTTTGCCCCATGGAGTCCCCGAATACCTCCACGTACACGGCGTTCTTCAGGCCCAACATCCGGTCGGGTTCGCCCAGGTTCCTCCTGAAGAACTCCATGATACCCGCATGGGTATCCTCCGCCGCCATGATCCTCACCGCCACCCGTCTCTTGGCGCGCTTCTTCTCCTCGTCCTCCACTCTCCTCTTCCAGCTGCCGGAGAGGACGTCCTTCAGCAAGTGGCGGATCTCACTGGCCTCGTTCCAGTCTTCCACCAACTTGAGGCATCTGCGGTACTTCCGCAGATACCGGTTCCACTCCCGGACCCGCAACTCACCGCGGTCCAGCGGCAGTGGAATGGACCACAGGTCCTCCAGCTTCTGGTTTGGAGCATCCACCCGCTCCTCGTCCTCCAACCACTGGAGGCAGGCCTGCTCCGTCCGGATCAATCCTTCCCGGATCTGATCCCGCAGCTCCTCCTTGAGGTCCTGCGCCAGCCGGTGTGGGAATGTCCGGCATACCCACTTGTCCCGCGGCGCTCCCCTCATCTCGCCGACGACCTCCTCGGCGAAATCCTCCCAATCCAGGATGAAATCATCCAGGTTGGAGGGGTTGCCATCGTAGTAGGGGATTTTGATTCCCCTGAGGTCGTCAATCCTGATGGCGTCTCCGACGTCTCCAGCCACCACTCCACCGAGACGGATACCACCTGTGGCCGGGGGGTGTGAGTACACTCCCCGTACATCCCTCTCCTCCATGGAGTGCGGTCCAGTTGGGCCTGAACCCATGGGGTTTGGAATGCGGGAAGGATTTGCCCCATCGGCCGTCCATATCCCCGTATTGGGATCCTTCGCCCACAGGTTTCCGCTTGGATGGCCTCGACCATGTCCGTCGGCGCTTCCCATGGTTCGCCCCTGCATGGTCTGGTTCTGGATCTCGATCTTCTCTTCCGCATAGACTGCCATATTCGTCGTGAGCGGTACATCCTGGGCGGCATGGGACATCTGCACCGTCAGGCTCCTCGGGTCCGTGGCCACGTGCCCTTCCCGCCTGGACCCAGCCGGTGCCGTGTGTTCCCCGAGCATTGTTGACTCGCTGAACAGGGGAACAAACGGCAGCGCACCCGGGTCAACACGCGGAGGCGCGTAGGGTGCCTCTGCAGGGCCGCCCATGGGTTTCTCCAAGGCGCTCCTGAGGGTCTTAACCCGCTCCACCAGCTCCACCGCGGCCGGCTTTGCCGGGAGCTCCGGACCCGAGGCGAGGGGCTGTCGCTCCTCTAGCCTTCTCAGGCGTCCCGACATGTCCTCCACTAAGTGGAGGAGGCTGTCCACCACTTGCTGCTGCTTCTGCAGGGCCAGCTCCAGATTCTCCCGGTACCGGGCCTGATCCGCTCGCAGCTCCTCCATGTGGTTCTCCGCGGCCGACTGGTCATCCAGAATTCCCGCGACGTCCTCCTCTAGAGCATCCTTGGCGTTGTCCAGGCGGTCAAGATGATTCACGATGGCGTCCATCCCCATCTTTGGGTACTTGCCCATGAGGAAGGACACGTGCTCGCAGTGGCACGTAGCGTGCTTTCCGCCGGATTCAGCGCATCCCGCGGTTCCCGGCACCTCAGACTCATCGCCCATAGGCGTATCGCCTATGGCGTCCGTCTCTGGGCCCGTGTGCCGGGGCACAGGTGCCGTCCGGGCCCTGGCTGGCCTCTCCAAGCCCTCGGCGTCGTGCTGCAGGGCGGGCTCGGGGGCCGTATGCGCCCTGGCGATCGGCGCAGACATCTCCGCCTCCGAAGGTGGCTCGTGGGCTGTCCGATAGCCCTCGGAGTGCCCCTCGGATTCCCACAGCCTGACCGGGCTGGGGTCCGTGTCCATAGCCCCGGCGTCCCTTGCCGCGGACTTGGGTGACCCGCGCTTCCGGTAGCGCCGGGCCCGTCCTCCACTGCTGCCTGAATGGCAGGCCTCATCAGAGTCCTCCGCGGCGGAGCGGAGGTTGCATGCCTTTCGGCAGCGACGCTCACACATGGAGACCAGGACCTCCATGTCACGTCCTCCTCTTCCCGAGTGTCGTTCTTCTCTTCGGGCTTCAACTTCCGGAGTTCGCCATGCTCTTGAACGTCTCGGTCCTTCTATGGCTCCAATCTCCGGCGTGGTCTCCACCGAGTCCACGATACGCACCCGGGGCGTACTTGGGCAGGGCTCATAAGGGCCCAAGTCCCCGGGTCGGCGGTTGGTAGGGGCAGCAGGTAAGCCTCTGCTACCATAAAGAAGGTCCCTACCAGGACCGGCCCCCGCTGTGCCCCTTCCGCCTGTAACCCCTGCTGATTTACTCCGGATCAACGATTGCATTCCTCAATTTCCAGGGTCCAAATCCAAAAATATAGAAAATAAAATCCTCCTTCAACCCTGAATGGCAACCAGATCCCACAAGTACAGCAATAACCCAATTCACAATCCAAATCAGGCTGCGGGCTTTCGTTCAGCACATCGATTGTCTCACGATGGCGGGCATGTACAAGAATTGCACCAAGGAAGAAAGCCCTGAAATTGGCATATGAACACAAATGAAGCAAAGTTGGGGAAAGAGGTAAACATACACATTCACAGCCATAAACCCATCATTCCCTGGACTCAAGACCTTCCCTTGACTCACCAACATATTACCCTGAACCAGGTCAAATGATATGGTTGAATGCCATGTGTCACAAGTCAATACACAAACCCCAAAAATGTGTTCACTCCCAAACCTATATATCCTAGCCCAATAGGGAAGGTGGCGTGTCATGGCCTAGAGTGGCACTCAGGACCATGCCCTACCCTGACATAACCTTGGTTGGACTTGGAGTCGAATGGGCCTGGAGAAATGACCTATGAGTTTGAACTCATAACATGCCAAAAAACTGCCAATTCACACCATATTGGCCATATATCAAAAATATGCTCAAAATTGAAGTTACTACTTATCCGAAGGCTCCAAGCATGCATGGAATCGAAGTCTACTATTCATGGAGGATAGAGACCAAAGGCCAATGCCCATGTACATCCCCATTTTACCCTCGAAACCCTTTCGGATATGGGCGCCACGCACTGCCCAAGTCAGCCCATGATCTTGAGACCAATTCTTGAAATCCTTCGTGCGCCAAGCCAAATGGAGTACACGATCCGGCATATGGTGGTGTTCAACTCCAAAGCATATGCCAACATATGAACAACATACCATGGTTCGACTCTCCATAGGCTTCTTGCTGTTAGGTGACCAGGTGAGTACACAAAACGCAAAAATGAGCAAAAATTGAGGTCAAAAACATGAAAATATGACCAAATACAAAGTTATCATGATAGTATATCTCTATGCTCACCCATGATATCCGCTCATGATTCAATACACAAATGATTGGAACCATTTGCGAACAATTCCCCCACTTGGATCCCCAATCGGGCGCATGGAGATACCTTCGCCACTAATATCTACATGCCCCATGAAAATGGGAGTGCACCCATGGATCTCATTGTCAAACATACCATGAGCAATACATACGCGGTAGACTTGGTCTAGCGCTTTGAATTCCACAATTGGGACATGGGTAAAGCCCTTGTCGCGTATGGCTCCCCATCTCTTCGGCCACACGAAGATATATAACATGGGCGTGAGCATATCAAACATATACCATGCATACCACACATACCCTCAAAATACGGCTCCCACCATGATATGCCATGTCCCTCCATTGACATAACTTCACGTTAAAAATACGTAGGAACCCAAGGAAAATTGCTATGCAACCCCAACACTCATGCGGTACACTCGAAAGTCGCATTAAAATATTCGGTTGCATGTTCCAAGAGTTATATATCAATTTATACCCTCTTGACCATCATCCCTTGCAACACCGGGCATGTGTACGCACCAAAGACGTTTGACGCTTCCTAAATTAAGTTGAGACCAAGGCAGTTCCAACCCAACCTTCCTTATTCTCTTTCCTCACACTCGCGCGTAGATATGGCACTTCAAAGTGGTCCCACGATTCGCTTTTGTTTCCCTTATATCTCCAAGTCAAATGGGTGGCAAGTATAAGGGAAACCTGATTCGGGCATAGGGAAAGGAGTATGATCAATCGAAGAAGTCCAAATCAAGTGCGGCGATGTCGAAGTCGAAAATCCGATTTCGACATCACGAAAAATTCTGATTAGAATTTCGAGTGCTTATTTAGAAAATTGCGGAAGCAACGAACCCTTTACAGATGAAATCTGACCCTTCAGAAACGTTTCCGCCAAAATATCTGGAAATAACAGTTAACCAATCGGTTAACGCAAAATCGCGAGCCAACTGACAGTCGCCGATACATTGACTATCAGAACGAAAGGCTGAAAAATTACGGAAACATTATGATAATAAAACCCTGTTGATTCCTGATATTCCGATATATAAATCTCCGCTGGCGGCGCCTCGGTTCTGAATATGGCCGCTCATAGCCGGAATGGCCAAACCTATCACACTATCACATCGGGTTAGATCAGGTGGATGGGAGAGTATGATATCAGCCAATGGCGGCTTGCCGGCACATAGATACACACCCCAAGTGACCCCAAGATGGCCACGGGGGTCCGAACCGGCTTCAAAGGCCACAGGTGCGCCACTCAAAGGTAAACTAGCCCCTTTATCTGCTTTGGGGCAGCTGCAAATGCCACTCGTGGGCCATGGATACAATGATGCACAAAAGAGGCCATTCAAGGGACATGGCATGCTATGCAGCAAAAATGCAAACAAGTGTAACACAAAAACAAGATTGTGTTGCCTCCTTATTATTGTATCCTTGCCACTCACCGCTGGGAAGGCAGCCCACACCAACAAGGGACGAGGAAATCGACTCTTGCCCCCATAATACCCGCGAAGTACCGGAAGGCAGTGCAGTGGGCAGCCAAACCAAACATGTCTCAGTCACCATCATAGTCACCAGGGTACTCACCAGGTAGGTAGTTGAGGATGGAGGCCTCGGAGGTGAGGATCAAAGGGCCCCAAGGCTGGATGTGGGGCCAAGCTTGGCAAGGATGATGAAGTCGATCATAATGCAGTCCCAACAACTGCGGTTGGCTGGGAGAAGGTGAAGGAGAGGTTGAAAACCCTAAATGCCCCAAATAACGCCCAAGGTGAAGGTAGGGGCACCAGTAGCCCCAAAGTCCAAATAAGGCCGTAATGGCCATAGCCCTGGCTAGCCTGCTGCAAAGTAGCGCAGCAGCAGGACCGTAATCAGCAAAAAACAATTTGTTGTGGCCTCTGCACCATGAAGCAGGCACAGGCACAGGGCACATCATCATGATATCTTGGAATCTACATGTGCACAAAATGAAGCAGTGCATGTGTACAAATAATGAATGACAAGTATGCAACAATTAATACATTTATGTATCCGCGATGCGAATGCGCGCGCTTGTCTGCTTACAGTTCCTTCCGCAACCTATGAAAGATTGATGGTACAAAAGGTTGTGTTGATTGTCATGTGATTTGTGCCAATAAAATATGTCAATCGTCATACCGATGAATTTAGGTTTTTCTTCAGCAACAATGGGCAAAAATTCACCGCGCAAGAAAGCGCATCGAAAATGGAACAACAAATGGTGGAAGATGAAAAAGAACCATTTGACTTCCATGCGGGAGGGGGACACAGCTTCCCGGACGTTCCTAACGCATCATTTAGCATGTGAAGGCTTTTTTTTACAATACGATGATAGGAGCACGGCAACTGCTAGCCAAATTGCTTGCGACGCTCCGCCTTGGAAGGCTCATATGGGGCTGGCGGCGACCGCACCATCGAACTTGGATCATGTGCATATGCCCCATGCACAAACTGATGCCGCGCAACATGGTTCGATTGCCCAAGATACACGGGTGGTGGTGATAAACACCCAACAGTTGCCAATGGACATGCAAGGAGAGCCTTGTTGGGCACCTGCGGACATACAGGGGGCGGTAATAGTTCGTAAGCGAAAAGGTTCCGTTTGTACCAGTTCGTTTTGGTGGCATTCTGAACTGCTGTATGTAGAAACCTCCAAATGTTACAAACCGCTGCGGCAACCAACTAAAACCGCGGAGATGCGTTTAAAACAGAGATGGGATAAAATACAGTAGGTATGTTTTGAAAAATGTCATTTCAAAATGAACTTTTGTGGTAAGTGTTTCGATTTTTGAACGCGTCGTTCCAGAAGATTTGCCATTCGCCCTAGTAAGAACAAGCCAAACAGACGCCGCCGCCGCTGCCGCCGACAACAACGACAACATTGCAGTGTATGTTGTGTTTGTTGTTGCTTCTGCCGTGTGTGTCAAAGTGTATTTCTGTACCCTGTGTGTGTTTCGGCGTGTGCATTGAGTGCAAGTGTGCGTTTCGTGCACGCTGTGCGTGTCCTTAGGTGTGCTGCGCACTAATGGGTGTCAGTGTGTGCTTCCAGTGCCCTCTGTGTGTTTTAGCGTGCACAATGAGTGTCAGTGTGGGTTTCGTGCACCCTGTGTGTGCTGCGCGCGCTCTGGGTGTAAGGTAAAGGAGCCGGTTTTTGTACAAGGCACTAGTTGTTGTACCACCATAAGTTTTTCACACTTTTCACATGAAAACTTAGTGTTTTTTGTAGGATTTAGCAATACTAAAGGGTACCTTACCATTGGGGTGTGCTTGGTTGCACCTAAATCCAATTGTCTAACACAAGTTTGGGTCAAGCAAGCTCCTAGGGGGCCCCTATAGCAATTTTCCCTTTTTTTGCTCCCACCAAGAAATCAGGCAAAATTTGGATGTTTGTTGGAAATGAGGTCCGCTAGGCCCGTGAAACTCCTTTTCATAGTGCCAACGCCTTTGCATCACCTATTTGTATCCCATGCCCAAAGGAAAACCATGTTTCTTTGCCTAGCAATGTGTTTTTCTGCGTATGCATCCCGTTTTTCATGCACCAAAAATTTCGAAAAAAATATTTTTTTTCAAAAAAAATTTCTTTCCTAAAACTTTTTTTTGTGAAAAGTTGTGGTAGCCTTACTGCCGTTGGGCAAGGTGGTACCTTTTCTTTTGCGCTGTCAATCCCTTTCACAGCACTGCCAATGCACTGTTGTTGCACCATTGCCGATCCGTGTTCATTTTGTTTCGGTGGTCCGCGTTGACAAACACTTTCCACCCCAAAGACACTAACAACTACTTTGGTAGCTAACATACAAATCAAACGGATCTCCTGCGCCATGCCCTTCGTCGGAGGAAGACTGTGCTTCGTCAGGACCAGGGGCTGCTGCTGGGGCAGGGTCATCAACCCTTCGGCGTTTCTCAGCTCTGGGTTTTGGGGCTGGTTTGGCAGGACGTTTTGCTGCAGGCCTGTCAACCCGTCTCAGAGGCTCCCCCACTCGCCGTGCCCTCCGTTTGGGTGCTGGTTTTGCGGCAGCACCATTCTCTTTTTCACTGACCTTATCTCAAAAATCCTGGGCTGTCACAAAGCCCCCGAGGCGCAGCGACCAAGGATCGTCCCGCGTGGCCGCACTGATGGCCCTGCCACTGCACTGTGTTGAAGCATCGCTTTTTGATGACACCTGACAGGGAGCTGCTGAAGAGTTTTGCGAAGAGCCTTGCGAAGAATTTTGTGGAGGATCTTGCGATGCAACAGGCCTGTGAGTAGGGCTGGTAGGGCATGCAGGGAGGTCCTGGTGCTGGATGCGCTCACGGGGACAGTGTTCCAAAAAATATTCGGGATCAAACAGACTGATGCCCCAGGACCTAAAGCCTGACAGAATATTTCGTGGTGTGACTACATCAACATATGCATCTGCCCACAGCTCCACAAAGTCTGCAGGGGACGGGGCTCTGTGATGGTTTTTCCTTTTCCAATGTTCTTCCTTTTTGCGAAACGAGGCTTTCAGTGCCCTGAAAACGGCTTTGTCGAGTGGCTGGATGACATCTGTCAGATGGGGGGGGAACACAACCACCTCTACACCCCAGGACTTCATTTTTTGCAGACCCTGCAGTGTGAGGTGCGTTTTGCTGCCATCCACCAGTAACAAAATGCATTTCTGAGGGTTGCTGGGTGGTTGTGTTTCTTTCACGAGTACTGTTTCCACCCACTTCAGGAAGACCTCTTGAGAGGACCACCCATCAGGCGTTCCTTTCAGTGTCACGGGGCACTGTGCACGGAGGAACATGTCGCCTCTTATTTTTTTTGTGTTCCATAGGAGTGCTGGTTTTGTGGCGTGGCCCTGTGCATTGACAGCAACTATGGCGGTAATGTGCTGCCGCTGTCAGCCACGGTGTCGTGCCACACTTTTTCTTCCCTTCCTCACCCACACACGCTGTCCCACGGTGGTGAACTGTCGAAAAAACCCTGACTCATTCTCGGGTCCAGATATGGCAGGGGTTATAGGCAACTTTTTCTAAACCTGCCTTTGAATGATTATTAAAAAACTCTGTCCACTGCTGGGGGCTCAAACGGGCAGAGGCACGCTGCGATTCAACATTTTGAGAAAGTCTTGAAACAAAGTCCCTGTTGCGACGCTTAAACAGTTTCCGTCATGTCCTACCAAACTTACAAGGGAGAGCTGGGTTCTGCACACTCGTCTTCTTTTTTGCCATGGCTATCGCTTCATCTTTGATCTCAGTCAATGTATGACACACCATTTGATCCACACACTCATCCATCCAGGTTGTCAAGGGCAACTCCACCAAACAGGGCTTTGGGCCCCTCTTCACCTCACACGGCTCGTAGCGACTGCAGCAAAGAGGACAAAGTAAAAAGCGCGACGCGCGCCACTTTTTTCTCTCTTGCGCGTCGCGTCCTGTTGGTTGCGCGGCGCCCTTTCACACTGCGTTACAGTTAACGCAGCACACCTCATTCGCCCCATGGCGTCAGTTAGGGTCTGGCTGTGGACTCTCAACTGAGTCGCACCCTTGCGAACGCTCTTGGCTTTGATAAGGCAGTCGACGCCATGCGTTCCATGTCTGACGGCTTTTCCCATAGTGGAAGGATGTATAGGACCTGGGAGGGAGGCTTCGGGACCGCGGTCTTCTGGCGCGTGCTTCCTGTGCTTCGTGTTTTCGTTTTTGTTACCTCCGCAATCCACTGGCGCGCCCTTCTTTTGCAGTCACGCATCTGAACACATCCATCCAGAGAAAAATTAATTTCCAAGATTTCTGTCTAATTCATTATGAATTTTGTCGTAAAATACCTGAGATCTTCTCTCTTCTTTGTTGGCACAGAAACAGGCGCGACCGCGATCCCGTGATCTCTGCGCGGCCCCCTCTGGCACTGATTTCTCCAGTACCAGTTAGATTTTGCATATTGAACCAATAACATTTTAAAACTTCATTGATTTTACCTAAAACGTTGTCAATTTATAGCTGCCAGCTTTCATTGCGGCCTATAAGTTTAGTAGCATTGATTTGGTACAGTAATTGGCTACTTTACCTTAAGTGTGTGTTTCTGTGGCGATGTGTGTGTGAGAAGGCGTCTTTGCCGTGCGCCCTTTGGATTCTTGCGGTTAGAAATAGAGAGCAACATCAAAAAACAGATGTAAGAAACGAAGAAGTAGAAGACAAACAGTACAACAAGAACACAACGAAGAAGACGAGAAAGAGGAAGCCAAAACAAAAAAGAAAAGGTGCCGCTGTATGATTGTATGTGTGTTGCTACTACTGCTGCTGCTGCTCTTGCTGCTGCCACTGCCGGCGCCACCATTGTTGCATGCTGCTGCTGCCATGCCCTTTCTCATGTGGGAATCTGATTGGAATCTGAAATTCGAAATGTGGTCTTTGTTTGTATTTGGCTTGGTGTGCTTCCCTTTGTGTTCCAGTGTGCATATGAATGAACACCTTTGCCTTGCTTTCGGTCTCTCCTCCGGTTTTGTCGTGTTTCTTGACTGCCTCAGTTTGGTAGCTCTATGTTATGTTGTACTACAGCATGACGGTGTATGCATCGCATGTGGATCCTGTGTTGCTCGCGCGCTATATTGGCCTGTTCTCTGTTTTTTGCACTTTTTCTCACAGGCAATCGATGGCAGTGGCGGAATGTTTTAAAGTTGGAGCATGTCTATTGTTCCCCCCCTTGTTCATACTAAGTAGGAAGTCAGAATTGTACCGTTCGTGAAAAAAATTTGGCACTCCACTTTTCTTGCCCTGCCCTCCTGTGCCTGTTGGGTGTGTTTTGGGTGAACCTGGCAATGCGTTCATTCTGAAAACCTTTTATTTGTCGTTCGTATTGCTTGAAACCTTTTGCGGCTGGTATGTCATTGTCGATTGGTTCAGAGATCTTGATCGCAGTGTGGTACTGCTTCTGTTTGTCATAATTGGACAAAGCTTGCCCGCATATGACACAGGTTAGGAGTCCAAAGTTAAAAAAAAAAGTGTGTAGTGTTTTGCAAAAACAGGGACAGAAAAATAGTACAAGTGTTATACAAATGACAACGCTAGAAGTTTTCAAAGAAGAAGTAATGGTTCTACAGTAGAAGAATGATTCCTACAAAAGAAAAAGAAACATTCAACCAAAAGAGAACGTTCCGGTTTTTCAAACGGGACATAATAATGAATTAGAAATCGAAAAAAACAAAAAAACGTTAAGGTAAAGAAAAGAGGAGCATGTTGGTACCAACTTTTTCATGGAAAAACACCAGCCTGTTACCAACCGCTACATGAAAAACACATCTAAAATCACCTTTTACCAACTGCTGCATATATGAACTATTGCCACCCCCTGTATTGGACGCGCAGTTCGGACACGATAAACAAGAGGTGAATAGTTGCAACGTCGAAAAGTCAAAACTACGGCCGTATGATTGTTGGCCGCGTCCGGTGTGGTGATTCTACACACAAACGTCGTCACATATAGACTTGAGAACATTTTCAAATCCATCGTCATTGAAATTTTCTTTTGAATGCAAAGAAGGTGGCATCTTGTCCAGCAACCTTGGGAATGGATACAATGTGGCCCCGGCTGAAATGCTCCGTCGCCGGAAGCATTATCGCTTCTGATGTCATCCTTACAAAGGGAAGACAATCCCGTATACCATACAGTATGGTCTCCTTTGGGATTAATAGATTCGCTTCCCAAACCCTTATATAATTTATGGCAATGGTTGTCATGTCACTTGCAATCAATCAATTTGCAATCACTCCTAATCGTATTCTATCCTCATGGCCGTGGAATAGGGTGGCATACCAACTTGTATCCACAAAAACGGAAATAAAGATACGGCAAACACATTGTGGGGGTGTCTTTGCTAAGCGACACCGTTTTGCGGGTTCGCAATCGCGATGGGCACGAAGTGAGTGTCTTTGTTCTCCGTAGGACAATGTACCTATTTTGTGGTCCTCTTCGTTATGATTATTACGCCACGATACGCGCTCACTTTTCCTGATGATTGGGGTGCATGCTTGATGTGTCCGCTCAAAGACTGCGGATGAGCCGTTTCATCATATATCTCTATGTACGGTGGCGACCATCGCCGGGTTGAAAAAGAATTATTTCTTCCAATTATTTGTGTGACATGATGGCTGAACATTTTTTTATATCATTCAATCACCTAAGTAAGTGCTTGCCGCATGGTTGTTTGGCTAAGGCATTAGGAAAAAGAGTTGATTGAAAAAGATAGCACGGGAGATTGAAAACTAAAAATGGCAAATCAAAACAAAAACATACTTTTCATTGCGGTCTTAAAATAAACGCAATGATGTTGTTTGCAAACCAAAATTACACCCAAGTTGCATGGCTATAAGAGCTTCAAGTTTGATGTTTTCGAAACAAAATATCTTCTTAATTGACAATGGTTACAAAAGAAACCTTGAAGCAAAAAAAACAAACGTCTAGTACACTTTCTAGAGCGCAATGCAACTTTTGGATTGTTGGTAATCTTGCACGAATGATGCGGAGCAGATGTCGGAATGATGCCAAACAGTAAGCAGAAAATGAAAATCACGTAGGTTTGTTCTAGCTCTCCAAAAGACACGGACAGTGCTCCTCCGGAGCAAAATTGCTCTTTAGAGGCAATGGTGGTTCTTCTCACGATCAATCATCCAAACAAACGAATTGGTTCACTTAAAAAAAAAATGGAGCACATCTCTAGTTCAACCTCCAAAGCTAACAAAAATGCAACTTTGATCTGCCTTGCTGGCAATCTTGCATGCACGGTGGGCACCATGTACGAAAAACGTACACATAAATAATCAAAAAGTGGGAACAACTTTTTTTGTTTTGGCTCCTCAGGGCCGCTTTTCTTCGAAAGCACAATTGTTCCTAACGAGCAGAGGTGGGTTCCTGAAGATCAATCATGCGGACATTAGTAAAGCCTCTAAGGCTCCAAAAATGCGACTTTTATCCAAGTTGTTGGTAACTTTGCAGCCACAATGGGCACCCTTTGTAGAAGACATGCAAAGTACTGAGCAAAAAGTGAAAAAATAACCTTTTTCTGTTTTGGCTCCTCAGGAGTCAGGGTCGGTGCTCCTCAGGAGCCAAGTTGCTCCTCAGGAGCCCCCTCAGGGTTGGAGCTCCTCAGGAGCCAGGGTCGGTGCTCCTGAGGAGCACCCCAGGGTCGGAGCTCCTCAGGAGCCAGTGTCGGTGCTCCTCAGGAGCAGGAGCCAGGGGCGGCTCCTGCCAGGAGCGGCCATCTCCCACCACCCTCATGTTTTGTCCCCTTTAGATACTGTGTAGCGTTTCGGATGCAATTTCAACATCTTCGTACATCTCTCAACTTATGAGAAGCCCCTCAACTGTGATCATCCAGCCCCAAACCCTGTTCCTTTTTAGAAAGCACAGATGCAAATCCAAAAGCAATATTTACTTAGAGCTGCTATGACACAACCCACTTTCCACCCATGTGACCCTTCAAGCTGGTCTGGCCCATTTCCCCTCCATCATATCAGCTGAGCCTGAGGGCCATTGCCCATCCGCAATACAGTGATAGCACATACCACATCCATCCATCAATCCATCCACTGGCCGAAGTGCACCCCTTGACCCAACTGCCCAACAACTCAGTCATCCTCCATCAACCTGATCCACCACATCCAGCCAGCCTTCCATGCATGCATACAAACTGAAGGACAGACTGCCGTATTTATGTACGTACACACGTAGTACGAGCATGCGCATGGATGCAATATAATTGAAAAGAAAATCAAGGCGCACATGGGACAGAATGAGCTGCACAACAAGTGGCAGGCTGGCCTTGGATAGTCCAAAGGGCTTTTAAGCTTTCAGCAACGTGTTGCCTTAAGATCCTCCCCATCAGTCTCCAAACCCCTAAAACAATAAGTCTTATGTATTCATGCCGCTTGGGCACTGTCAATCAGCCTCCAATCATCGTTCTGGAAGAAACACGACGACTGTGGGGTTTGAACCAGCAGCCGCAAACTGTCGTCGCATACCCTTATGACAAAATTGCCATGAACCAATGGCAACCTAGCATCCATTCCAGTGTCCACATCTGTGCCCCAGACTTGGCCTCAAATACACCATTAGGGCACCTGCACATTTAACTGCTCGCATCCCCCCTTCGTTTCGTGCCATTGCAAATGATCCCACAACTGCCATCATCATCTTGCGGCTGTCATAGACTACTCCCAAAGCACGACATTGGCCGACCGGCCTCAAAAGAGATCCCCCAAATTGTGCCAAACCTCCAACAGTCGTGTCTGCAACCCAACTGCCGTCAACCAGTCCCCAAGCATCATCAATTAATACCAAACTGCCGACAATCACCATTGCACGTGTCTGTGTCAATCTTGCTTCAACAAACTTCAACTACCATTTAGCGAAATGCCGGTGACATTTACTACCCATGGCTGCCCTTGTCCAATGCGCACGGGGGCATGGCATGGGAGGGAGGTACCTAGAACTTAAATGCAGAAGGCAGCGCCAATTGTCGTGTGCCTATGTTGTCCACTGCGAGGCAAAAAGCGGCCCCTACTCTGCCAATTGCAAAGCACGCATGTACAAATGCAAAAGTTTGCAGGCACGCGCGCACACACACACACACTTGTGCAGGAACCAACAAGTAAAACCACTGATGTCACCAGAGGGCGGCACGACCCGGGCACAGCGGATGTGTTGTTAGCACCAGGAACACCTTGTCAGGCCAGTGAGCAATCAAAACAGAACAAAAGCAATAATCATTGATCGTGTCATGATGTCAAGGCTAGGCGCCTTTCTGAAGGTGACACACACACACACACACACACACACACACACACATGAATTCCAAAGACCCAGCATCCAATTCAAGCACCCAACAAAGGAAGCAAGCAGGAACAGTGCCGCAGTATGAGGGGTCCTGCGTGTCTAATGACACACACACACACACACACACACATACACGAAGACACTCAACGACAAAACAAAAGTGGGTCCACCGGCGAGAAATGCAGATATGCACAAACACAGTCCGTGCAAACAACGAACCCCCGCACCCTGCGCCCCCCCTTCTCTTTCTATCTTTCTCTTTCTCTCCATACTCTTACACAATGGGCCGCAGAGAATGACCAACTGGAACAGAGCTGCTGCTGGTGCCAATGCCAGGAGAAGCGAGGCACAGCCAGCATTCTGAGATTGAACGGGGGCACGGACAGCTGCTGCCTGTATTTTGGCGAAGCTAAGTGTAGCCATAGCTGTCCATCATCCCAAAAGTCTCATCATATGTTGCATACTGGGCGTCAGGGTAAAACGGACCAGGCTGGTACTGCGTCATCTGTGGCTGCACATAGAAACCACTTTGAGGGTCAAACTACAGACAGGTAAATGAACAGGGCAAATATGTCAATTATTGCTAAGAAAGACAAACAGAAGGCACCGAGGATTCACTGTCATCGGGAACCACTTCCTTGATGCAGCCCTGCCTTGGTCTATGCACCACAATGTAGTAAGAGTATCACCTCTGGAAGTACTTTCATGTTTCAACATTAAACAAAACACACCCCTTGTAGAGGTGGGATCAAACCAAAATTAGAACGCGCAAATCCATTAGAACGGGAACATCTTCTTGTTTGCGGGGGGGTCCTGCGATTCTACATCCACCATCCAATTCAGCACCAACATGTACACTGCACCCTGCACGCAAAGCTTTTCCCCCTTGCCGCCACTGTCCAGCCCTCAAGATATGCTGGACCGCTTGAACAGGATCTTTTTGCACGTAAGTCCGTTTCTAAATGAGAGTACCATATCGTCAGCGCGCTCCAAGTGGAGAGAGCGGGGGGTGAAACTGCGGGAACATGTCCATGCCCCACATGACCACAACATTTGCGAGATTCTTTGTTCCACCGTGAAGCTCTATCTCTTCTATCTGTCTACCGATGATCTGCAATGCCTGTAGTGCCCAGCTGCGCCTCGTTGCGGTTTGGGCAGAGACAACCCCAAGGGAACCTTGTGATTCTCCATCATTTTGCTATTTTTGCACATTTTTCGGGTGTGTTGCAAGCAAATGGTGTTGATGTATAAAACACACGCTCCTTGGTACTACATATATAAAACTGACTCATTCGGTCTTATGGTGTTGATTACATATGACACAACATAAGTTTTTACCCACAAAGGGCTGTTGTCGCTACCACCTTAAGGTGTGGCTTGGCCAACAAGGAACGCAAATTTAGTGTGGTATTATTGAATCATTGCCCAATATTGTACCTAAACATTGTTGTTGTGCTTTGGCAACAATTGATGCTTTATTGTGGGCTCTCATCCACATTCTTTTGGTAATCACTGTGCCCGCCCGATATTGCATGGTAACAATGTTTACAGGTGTGTTTTTCTTGTGAAGCTCCAATGGTGTTCTTCTAGAGTGTCCAACTTCAACTCCTACCTCTTGCCTCATACTCCCTGTTGTGCTAGTACACGTGCTATCACACCCCCAGCCGGGTCTTGTTCTCGGGGGGGGGGGGGGGGGACGCTACCCCCGCAGCTTGTTGCCGTGGCGCGCCTTGCGCGCACACCACGTCCGGAATGGGGGAAGGGGCCCCACAACCGCCTCCCAAGGGAAAGCTGATCCCCATACATTGTCCCATACGATTTGACATCTCAGTTGACTCACTAGCAATATTTGTGCACCGGATTTACCGGTGTGCAGAAAAAACTCCAACCAAAGGGCTGTCATTTTCATATGGCACAAAGGGACTCTTTTTTGGATGTTCAAAATTTCGATTTCTGCAATGTGTGCATGCTCTTATGCGGATCCTGCAATGCCAATCGCTGTCCAAATTAGGACTTCGCTAGAGTTCACGAAAATTGGACTTGAGATCACCAATGTAAAGGGTTGTGAAAGCCTGACTCTGCTACAAAATTGCTTTTTCGCGAAACCGTGTGCATCACTAACCAGCACCACGGATCGTCACTTTCAGCGATGTGTCAAAAACTCGCTAGATTTCGCTTTTGGTTTGTCCAAACTCGAGGTGGCCGGGCATACAAGTTTCTCAGCTTTTGATACCGAACGCTCAACTTCGCCATTGTGGCTTGTTTAATACACCTACTCTAGCTTAAGTGTTGGACTCTAGGACTAAAACAAGTTACTTACCAAGTGGACTTGTAACTACATGATGTGCAAAACATCAAGGTTGCTCCCTCTAGCCTCCTTTTCCCACGTAGAATGAGGGCACCAAAGTCGTAGAGAGTGGTATTTAGATTGGTTCGGTTGTCTTTGTTGCACATCTTTGCCAAGGTGGTATATCCTGGCCTAGCGATTGAACCCTTGCGTTCGCCAGTCCCATGTGGGACGTACCGGACGGGTCAACGCAATTTTGCATGGCTATGGCTTGAGAGAACACAAATGCCAAAACTCAAACATACAAGCTTTTTATGCTATCTTTTGTGGGTACTTCCATAACACCAGCCTACCAAAATCATGGGTCTCTCATAAGTCTCTCCCATAGTGTTCCGATTACATTACGTCTCTAACTCTTTTTTTTATTTTGCAAAAATCACATATTCGGTGGCCGTTGTGGGATACAATCATAACCATTTTTTTTGTGATTTGACCTATGCAAACGTGTACCTCCGTCCACATAGTGTGGTGAGAAGACTTAAGTGATTTAGATTTAGAGGTCCCTATGTGGACCCATGTTGGCCTATTGTTTTATGGGTGGGAGGTTTGACATTTTGGCCCAAAATAGCAATTTTGTTTGCACAGTCCATGGTATCGGGTGCGGCATCCAGGCACATCGTTGCAATAGAAGGGCAACTTGGGCTCGTTTGAGAGGTCCCATTCTCGACTTCATCGGCAAGGTTGAAGCTCACACTTTTAGCTTTGAAGAAAACTATGAAAAAGGCCCACTTTGGCACCCATTTTTGCAACAAATTTGAGCGGACGTTTTGCCACGGTTTTTGCTATAAATTCAACGCTTTTGTGTATTGTTTCTCTACCTTTCGCGGCGTACCCTTGGTGGGACGGAGCGTAACGACATTCCACCAAGCCTTCCAAATCAACAACCCCAAGGGAACCTTTTGATTCTCCATCATTTTGCTATTTTTGCACATTTTCTGGGTGTGTTGCAAGCAAATGTTGTTGATTTAAAAAAAAATACGCTCCTTGCTACTATATATTCCCTTGGCTATGGTTAGGGTTAGGGTTAGGGGGCGCGTAGGACGCCGGAGACACTCTAGAGGCAAAAGTGGAACTTGGGGTTTTCGAGGGTGCCCGTCGCAATGGTTTAGTCTGTTTTTTTTTCCAATTTTGAGGTTTTCCAGGGGAGAACAACTTTTGGGGGCTGGCTCCAGTGTCGTGCATGTCCGGGGTGTTATGTTTTTGCCTTGTGTGTGCCTTGCATGTCGCGGGCGTTCCGGACGTCGCCCGTTGGCTCTGCTTGTGGCTCTGGAGTAAGATTTTGTGCTCTGGGTGTCTTGCGTGTTCTGCAGTGTGCAATGAAGGGCAGGGGCCGGCAACACTGAGGGGGGGTGGCGCACCTGAGACCTGAGGGCTATTGGTAGGCCTTGCAGGGAACGGTTGCCACCGGCAGGTGTGTCCTTTTGTAGCATAATTTCTTTGCTCTCATGGCCAGAGGAAAACGTAGAAGCCGGAAGCGCCGAAAGCAGGTGAGGACGGCAGAAGCGGTGGCCCGGAGGCGGTAGGCACGTGCCGCAACGTTGCAAGCCAGGCTGTGGGCTGTTGTGGGAAGGGTGCCAGTTCGTTGTGTCATTATTCGGAACGGGGTGCGCTTGTATCCAAACAGCTTTGTCACAGGCAAATGGGGCACCCGTTCTGGCTCGTGCATCGAAGGACATTGCGCATCGTCTGAAAGGGATCGCTGGACAATGAATCTCAGATGAAGGCAACTCAAATGTGAAAGTTGCTGGCAAACACGCGTGCAATGAGGTTTGGGAAGTGAAGGTTGGCATGGAGCGCGCAGTGCTGTTGTTCACCCATTTCAACGCCGGATGTTTGAACCAAATTCCTTACATCTGGGTGCAGGGTCCAATGGCCCTGGCTGTCAGGATTGCCCACTTGTTTAATGCCTGACTTTGCCGGCGCTTTGGCCTTTGTGGCTATCCAGCGCTGGCGGATCTTGGGCATGGTGTTTTTGCGTGTCTTGCTGCCCAGCTGTTTCTGATGTGAGGATGGCGACTCCGTTGTATCCCAAAGAATTTCAACTGGCAGGGAGACATTTGGAAATGCTGGACCCCAGCATAATGGAGACAGTGACGCCGGATTGCAATGCTACGGTGGTTTTCCACATCCGGCAACAGACGAGTATGTGCCACGGGGCTGTGGGTTGGCCCCGTACATATTCTTGGTGTTGCATGTCCTCCGCGTTCTGGATGCCTGTCTCTGCACTGTCTCTGGGGCCACTGCTGCTCGTCAGGGACGTCACGCACGTCGCGCACGTTGTCTCCAAGTGTGGCTCGGGAACTCGATGCATGTCGGGTGTGTCTTCGCCGTTCTGTTTCAGCCGTGAATCGTCTGACACAGGTGGGTACCATGCAGGCTGGCTGCAGCACCTGCATACAATGAATGAAAAGGCAAAGAAGGTGACCGAGATGATCCTGCTGAAGGCGTGCACGTACTAGGTTGATAATGCCAAGAGTCAGGTGAACAATTTGAGAACCCTGGGAAATGTGAGGATCCGCCTGGCCAAGCTCAAGAAGGGGTGTTTTGGGGGATTTGTGGCAAATGAGGATGACAAGGAGGACAAAAAGAAAAAGAAGAAGAAGAAGGCCGAACCAGCAAAGCCGGAAGAGCAGCCAAAGAAGGTGAAGGCGTAAGATGGAGCAAGCAAAGCCACCAAAATCAGCATTAAAAAAGCCGAAGATGGAGGAGGAGGACAACGAGATTAAGCCAATGCGCAGGGCTCCACGGTCCACGGTGCTGGAGAAGGAGGACGATGCCGATGATGAGGACCAAAGTGAGGACAAAAGCACATCATCACCCAGTGGAACGTGCAGCTCATCATCATCATCATCGCCCAGCGACACAGGCACTTCCTCCACTGGGACGGACTCCCCTTTGCTTCGGGCTAATGAGGCGGCGGTTTGCGTAAAGCAGGAGAAGGCTGCCGAAAAAGCCAAGAAGCCGCACTTCAAGGTGGAAGGCCGTGCACTGGGTCTGCCTGCAAGGCCCACCCCAATGGAGAATGCGCAACGACAAATGGTTCTGGGACAGCTTGGAGCTGTTGGAGGATTTTTTGCAGTCAGATGCCGATGGAAGTTATGTTGGTCGCCTTGTCCACCACTACAAGAATTGCCTAAAGAATGCAGCAAGTGTCCTGGGCGTCATGCATGTTGCCTCCGTGTTGGCTTCAGAACCGTGCCCGGTTGTCCCGGACGTCGCGGATGTCCTGCAAGTTGTCTCTGCTGTTGGCTGTGGAGCTGTCTCCCCGTCCTACGTGTTGTGCACGTCTTGCTGCGTAGACCGTCAAGACCTGGGTTTGTCTGTGGTGTACCTCTCCAAGGCAGAGCGGCAGTGCATTCAATCGGTATTGGAGTGCGGAGTCAAGAATGCCCAGTTAGCAGAGAACCCCCCGTCTGGGGAGGTTGATGCGGGATTGTAGGGGGGCATGTTGCGCGACAAATTTGGGCCTAGCCCAGCGTCCATCACTGAGGCCCAGCTAAACCACGCTACAAGATTTACGATCGTTGGTATTGAGGCGGACTACGAGTGCGGTATGCGCTCGATTAAGAGCCACACCGCGAGGTGGTGGAAATAATTATGTTCTTCTAGAGTGTCCAACTTCAACTCCTAATTGTTGCCACATACTCCCTGTTCTGCTACTGCACGTTCTATCACACCCGGAGTCGGGTCTTGTTGTGGGCGGGGGGGGGGGGGGGGGGCTATGCTACCCCCGCAACTTGTTGCCGTTGCGCCCCTTGCGCGCACACCACGTTCCGGCATGGGGGAAGGGCCGGCACAGCTGCCTTTGGCGTGAAAAACTAACCCCCATTGATTATGCCATGGTATTTGGCCTCTCAGTTTACTCTCTAGCAATACGTGCGCACCGTGTTTAACAATTCGGGTGTAGGGGGTCGGCAAAAAAGGCCTAAGACAGTGTATGGGTCGATTCGTGGAAGGGCATTTTCCGACATATCAAAGTTGGACTTGAAAGATAAAAAAGAGCCCTAAAGCGATAATAGGGTCCATCACAAATCGTCTCTAACTCTGTATTTTATTTCGCAAAAATCGGACACTTGCTGCTGACTTTGGCATAAAATCATCACCAATTTGTTTTGGTGATTTGAACTATGAAAAGGTGTGCCACCATCCACATAGTATGATGAGAAGCCCAAGTTATCAGATGTTCACCCAAGTAAACTTGGGTCATTTGGATTTAGAGGTTCCTATGTTGGACCATGCTTTCCTATGCTTTTTGTGGTGGAATATTTGGCATTTTGGCCAAAAAAAAAATAGCAACTTTGCTTGCACCGCCCATGGTATCGGGTGCGGCGTTGGGGCATGTCGTTGTAATAGAAAGCCAAGTCGGGCTTCTTTGAAAAGTCGCATCCTCTACTTCATGGGCAAGGTTGAGCCCACACTCTTAGCTTTGAAGAAATCTATGAAAAATGCCCACTTTGGCACCACTTTTCTGAAATAGTCTTCTGCATATTTTGGGCAGGGTTTTTGGTATTTTTTCCATGCTTCTGTGTACTTTTTAGGAATGTAGGCTTGCTGGGATGGAGCGTAGCAACATTCCACCAAGTTTTCCAAATCAGCAACCCCCTGGAAACCTTTTGATCCTTGATTATTTTGCTATTTTTGCAAATTTTTTGGGTGTGTTGCAAGCAAAGATTCTTTGTGTCACAAACAATCTCAGGTCATTTCATTGAGTCGTACGGTGTTGATTGCATTTCACACAAAATAAGTTTTTACCCACGAGGGGTTGTTTTCGCTACCACGTTAAGATGTTGCTTGACCAACGTGGAATGCAAATTGGGCGTGGTATTATTGAATCATTGCGCAATATTGTACCCAAACATTGTACACTTTGGCAACAATTGATGCTTGATTGTGGCCTAATCCACAATCTTTGGTAATATCCGTGCCGGATATTGCACGGCAAAGGTGTTTATGTGTGTGCTTTTTCTCGTGAAGCTCCAATGGTGTTGTTCTAGAGTATTGAACTTCTACTCGTACCTGTTGCCTCATAACCCTCGCTATCGTGGTACAGGTGCTCTAACACCCACACCCGGATGTTGTCGTGCCTGGGTGGGCTAAACTACCCCTGCAGCTTGTTGCCGCGGTGCACCTTGCGCGCACACCACGTTCCGGCATGGGGGAAGGGACCCCAAAACTGCCTTGGAAGCGAAAATGAATCCCCATACATTATCCCATGGTATTTGACCTGAAGATAGCTCATAGGGTAGGGATCCGTGGCGGGTTCACAACATAGAGATTTGAGGCTAGTTTGCACAATGCAGATCCACGCTGGTTCACAACATGAATCCAACACCGCTTTGCACAATGGAGATCAGAACCCGTTTTACACGATGGAGATCCAAATTGGTTCACACACTAGAGATCCAAGCCGGTTCACAAGGTGGAAATCGAAGACAAGTTTACACAATGGAGATCCAAAGCCGCTTTATGGAATAGAGATCCGAAGCCGTTTTACGAAATGGAGATGCGAAGCTGGTGCATACAATGGAGATCCAAGGTGGTTCACACGATAGATATCCAAGTCGGTTCACACGATGGACATCGGAAGGCGGTTTACACAATTGGAGATCCGATAGTTGTTTACACAGTGCAGATCCGAAGGCGCTTCACGATGGAGATCCAAGCCGGTGCACCCAATGGAGATCCGAAGTTGGTTCCGAAGCTGAGATTCGAAGCTGGGAAAGTGGAGATCCGAAGCCGATCTACACAATGGGGATCCCAATCCGGTTCGCACAACGGCAATTCAAGTTGGGTCACTCAATGAAGAGCCGTTGCTGGTTTACACAATGGAGATCCGAAGCAAATTTACACAATTCAGATCCCACGCTAGTTCAGACAATGGAGATCCAAAACAGTTCCCATGGCGGAGATCCAAGGAGGGTTCACATAACAGAGATCCTAAAGCGGATCAGACCGTGGAAATCCAGAACGGTTCACATAGTGGACACCCAAGGCCGGTTTACATAATGGAGATCCCCACCATGTTTACCCAATGCAGATCCAACGCCGGTTCAAAGAATGGAGATCCAAGAAGGTTCACACAATGCACATGCAACGCCGGTTCACACACTGGACAACCAAGCCAGTTCACACAATGTAGATCCAAGCTGGTTCACACAATGGCATTCCGAAGGTGGGTCCAATAGTTGAGATTCGAAGCGGGTTCACACAATGGAGATCCGAAGCCGCTTCACAGCCGGAAGATACGAAACCGGTGCCCACGATGGATACCCGAAGCCACTTCACACAATGGAAATCGAAGCCGGTTCACACAATGGAGAGCCAAGTTGGTTCACACAATTGAGATCCAAAGCCACTTCACACAAAGGTGATGTAACTGTTTCACAAAATGGAGATGCGAAGCTACTTCGCACAATCGAGATGCAAGCAGGTTCACATAATGCGAATGGAAGGCCAGCTCATGCAGTAGAGATCCTAAGATGGTTCACACAACCGGGATCCAAGCCGATTCACAAAATGGATGCCAAAAGCTCATTTACGAAATTGAGAACGCGAATTCCGACGATGGAGATCCGTACACAACGGTGATTCAACGCCATTTCACACAACAGGAATGTAAAGCGACTTCGCACGATTGAGATGCAAGCAAGTTTACACAATGCCAATTCAACGCCCGTCCACAAAATGGAGACGCAAGCCGCTGCACACAATGAATTTCGCAAGCCGGTTTAGGTACTAGAGATGCGAAGACAGTTCCAACAATGGACATCCGAAACCGCTTCCCACAATGGAGATCGAAACCGGTTCACGCCATGAAGATCCAAGCTTCTGCACACAATGGGTATCCAATCCGGTTAAAAGAATAGAGATCCAAAGCCACTAAACACGATGGAGATCCAAAGGTCGTTCAAGGCAAGGAAATCCAAAGCCTATTCACATAATGGAGATCCAAAGCCGTTTGGCACAATGGTGATCCCAAGCCCGTTCAGACAATAGAGATCTCACGTGGTTCACACAATGGAGATCCAAACAGTTCACACAATGGAGATTGTAGCCTGTTCACAAGGAGGAGATCCACGGCCCATTCACACAATGCTGAACCCAGCCGGTTTCCACAATGCTCAATGGATAACCAACTCGGTTCACACAATGGACATCCGGAGGCGGCTCACGCAGTGTCGATCCGAACCTAGGCTACACATTTGACATCGAAAGACGGTTCGCACAGTGGAGATCCAAGCTCGCTGGCACAAAGCACATCCAAGCCGGTTCACACAATGTAGATCTGAAACCGGTTCACAACATGGAGATCCGAGCCGTTTCACCTAATGGATGTGGCAAGCTGATTTACATGATGCAGGTCGATAGCCACTTCCGATAAAGGAGACTGGAAACCGCTTCACACAATGGAGATCAAAGGCGGTTCACACCATGGAGATCCAAGCTAGTTTGCACACTGGGGATGCAATCCGGTGCAAACAGTGGAGATCTGAAGCCGGTGCAGACGATGGAGATCCACACCTCGTTTACACTAGGGAGATCCAAAGCCAATTCACATACTGGAGATCTGAATCCGCTTCACACAAGGGAGATCCGAAGCCGCTTCACACAATGTAGATGCAAAGCCAATGGAGATGCAAGCACATAGACATAATGCGGATCCAATGCTGGGTCACAAAATGAAGATCCAAGCCGCTTCACATAATGGATACCGCAAGCCGGGTTGCCTTCTGGAGGTATGAAGCCAGTTCCGGCGAAGGAAATCCAACACCGCTTCACATAATGGAGATCCAAGGCGGTTCACCCCATGCTGATGCACACAATGGGGATAAAATCCGGTTCAAAGAAAGGGGATCCGAAGCTAGTGAACACGATGGAGATCCAAAGCTCGTTTACACCAAGGAAATCCAAAGCCAATTCGCATAATGGAGGTCCCAAACCGGTTGACACAATGGTGATCCCAGGCCCGTTCACGCAATAGAGAGGCACGATCGGAGGGACTTGGCTGTATCCCCCGCTGTGTGGGAGTGGCTTGACCCTGTACATATGTTCTCCCACGAGGCGGCCCAATCCCCCTGGCAGCCCACGCAGGACCGGAGGGGCTGTGGGGGAGGGGCCCGATCCTGTGTGTACCTGATTGTCCCGCAGGGCGTCCCTATGCCTAGGCAGCCCTCACAAGACAGGGACTCGGGTGTATCCGCCGCTGTGTGGGAGGGGCTGGATCCTGGATCCTGTGTATACTTGATTGACCGACGAAGCGTCCCTATCCCCCAAGCCGTTCAGGAAGGAAAGGATGGAGTCGGGTGTGTCCGCCGTTGTGCGGGAGTGGCTAGATCCTCTTCTATACGGGGTTCTCCCACCACGGCGTCCCTATCCCCCAGGCGGCCCAAGCTGGACCGGAGGGACTCGAGTGTATCCGTCGCTGTGCGGGAGGGGCCAGATCCTATGTATACCTGTTTCTCCAACAGGGTGTTCGCATCCCGCAAGCGGTCCATCCACGACCTGAGGGACTCGGGTGTATGCGCCGCTGTGTGGGAGTGGCTGGATGCTATGCATACCTAGTTCTCCCGCGGGGCGTCCCTAACCCCCGGGCGGCCTTGGCAGGACCCGAGGGACTTGGCTGCATCCGCCGCTGTGTAGGAGGGGCTGGATCGTGCGTATACCTGGTTCTCCCACGCGGCCTCCCTATCCCTCAGGCGGCCCAGGCACGACCAGAGGGAGCCGGGTGTATCCGCCGCTGTGCGGGAGGGGCCGGATCCCATGTCTACCTGTTTCTTCAACGGGGTGTACGCATTCCGCAAGCGGTCCATCCACGACCGGAGGGACTCGGGTGTATGCGCCGCTGTGTGGGAGTGTTTGGGAACTGTGCATACGTGGCTCTCCCGCGGGGCATCCCTAACCCCCGGGCGGCCCATTTAGGTCCGGATAGACTCGGGTGTACCGGCCGCTGTGTGGGAGTGGCTGGATCCTGCGCATACCTCGTACTTCCACAGGGCGTCCCTATCCTCCAAGCGGCTCAAGCGTGTTCGGAGGGACTCGGGTATATCCGCCCTTGTGCGGGAAGGGTTGGATCCTGTGCATACCTTGGTCTCCGATGGGGCGTCCCTATCCAACGGGCGGCCCAGGCAGAGTCGGAGGGATTTGGGTGTATGGGCCGCTATGTGGGAGGGGGCGAATCCCGTGCATACCTAGTTCTCCCACGCGGCACCCCTACCTCCCATGCAGCCAAGGCGGGATAGGAGGGACTCGGGAGTATCCGCCATTATGTGGAAGGGCCTTGACCCTATGTATACGCCGTTATGAACGCATTTTGCTCTTGCTAGGGTACCGATGGGCTATTTTTGTTCAAAATTGGGGGGGTTGGGTCAACGCCCTTGAGGGCAGTTTTTTTTGTCGTTTTTTGTGGGTTTTTTTGAAAAATTGCGATTTTTTCCTGTTTCTGAAAATTATGAAAACATCCTCCCCTGTTCATAATTCGGTTCATAATTCAGAATTCAGTTTATGAATGCGCCGAGCTTTTAATGAACGCGTTTTAGGACCGCATTTTATGAAAAGATGCACACGCACACAAAAATTGCTCAATTTTCAATCTTTCCTGTACTTGCTTGTCCTTGCTTGTCCTTCCTTGTCCATGCCGCCCTAAACCTCACGGCTGGGGCCTGTTGGGTCCTTCCAAAGGGGGGCCGTGGTCTGGGTTTCGCGCCCATCCGGGGTCTGGCCACGGGTTTGGGCAGGTGGTTGGGCTGTCGGTTTGGCCGAGGGGTGCGCTTGGGCATCCACCTCCATGGGTGCTGCCTCACGGGCAGCTTTGGGCTTGGGCTGAGGGGCCTCCTTAGCCTCAGGCTTGGGTTCAGGCTTAGCTGCCTTGGGAGCCGGCTCAGCGTTCAATTTGGGGTTAGGCTTCTGTTTGGCCTTGGCGGCCTTCTTACCTGTAGGTGCAGCCTTTTGCTGCTCCCCATGGGTCACTGCTGCAGCATGAGAGGCATACAACAGATGCCTCTCAACCTGAAACATCTCCTTTTCCCCTAGGTGTTCAACCCACACTGTCCCCCCCTGCCCCGCTGCACCCGAGGTTACAACCCCCGGGTAGACAACATTGGTATAGGGCACATACACCCGTTCACCAAGCAGGGGGTCAGGTGACTCATTCCCCTACAAAGAGGGGGGTTCGTGGCGCCGCTTTTGCTGCTGGGGTTGCTTCCCCTTCATCCCCTAGCCATGTCCACGGGGGTGTGCCTGGGCGGAGGATGAGCTGCTGCCCGATTGGAACGACTTGCGCTTCGAAGGGGGGGGCTTTTTGGGTTGCGTGGGTTGGGGGGGGGGGGCAGGGGGTTTGAGTTTCTCGGCGGGGGGGGGGGGCTTTGCTAGGGAGGTGCTGCGCGGGCTGCCGGGTGGGAAGGCTCAACCCACAACTGGACATCAGGATCTCCTCATCAACACACCCCTCCCACACCAACTCCCCCAGGCTCGCCCAGCAAGGCGTATTCGCCGCCCAGGTGTCTATTAGGCGGCGGGAGCGCTACCACTCCCGCAGCCCAGACAGGATGGGGCAGCCCCATTGGGGGTTGAGGAGCAGCAGCTGGTAGAGGGCAGACAGGGCGATGCTAAACTCGGCGGTGCCCAACCGGTACCGGATGCGGACCCCCGCGACGTCCGCCAGGTTCACTTCCACGTCCACGACGTGTGACAGTGGCGTTCATAAAATGCGTTCATAAAACGTGTTCATAAAACGCGTTCATGGTTGATAAGCGGGCAGTGAAGGGTCGCTGAATTGTGAACGCCAAATTATGAACGAATTATGCACGCACATACTGCAAAATCTGGCTCTGGTCTGATGGTCCCCATGTGCCCAGGGCGGTCCGCACATTCGTAGCTGCGCTGGGAGGGGTGCCTTGGGGGGCACTGGTGGGGGCCTTGGTGCTGCGGGTGGCCGGGGCTGCGCGGCCAAGATGCTTGATGGGGCGGGTGATGGTGAGGCACTCCACGGCCGCCTCGCACGAGGCCTCCTGCCCCGGGTCATATACCCCCCCCAAAATGGATTCCCACTGGGGGAAGCACTCCAACGTGCGCCCGGAGCACTGCAGCTTCACCCAGCCCCTTTCCTCCCAGTGAAGGAAAATCAGCTCCCAATTGGAGCACGGCATCAAGGCCCCAGGGGGCCCCGAAACAGCTTTGGACTGTGTCAAATGCCCAGCTCCATTTGGTTCGGGGATGGGGGACAAGGGCTTTCCCGGCAGGGGCATCCATGCCCATGCCCCCCCCCCCCCCCCTGTACCGCCAGGCCCCCTCCTCACCCTTGTTGCGGATGCGGTGCCGCAAAAGGCGGCAAAATGCCCAGCGCAGGGTGACGTAAGTCACCTCGGGGCTCGAAAAAAGGGGGGCATCGGGGGAGTACCCACTGTCTAGCGCTCCTTGCACCCAGGAGGGTCAGCACGTTGCGCTAGTTGGCGTGGCTAAGGCCCCATGCATGGCCGCCCTCCCCCCTCAACCACGGGGTCACAACCAGATTGTCCTCCCCCCCCCCCGCCCTGCGTCTCCCTCCACTGCCATGTTCTCGATCTCGGCCTTCACCTCCTCATTGTTGGTCGCGGCCTCCTCCTCTTTCACAACCCTCCCCCCCGCTGCCTCCTTCTTCTTCCTCTTCTCCTCCTTGTTCTTCTCCTTCTTCCTCTTCTTCTCCTCCGTCTTCTTCTCTGTCTTCCTCCACTTCCTCTCCTGCTCTAAGGAGCCTGTTAACTCCTCACTCGAAGAGTCGGCGACGGGTTGGGAGGCGGGGTGAGCGGCGTGGGGTTGGGGGTGGGCTTGAGGAGGCGGAGGAGCTTCAAGTGGACGGAGCTTGAGGCTGAGCTGGAGCTGGAGTATGGGCTGCCAGTTGATGCTCCTGTGGACATGGGGGATGCTTTTCATAAATCGTTCAAAAAAGCTATTCATAATTCATCACTTCAAAAATCGGTTCATAATTCATTTATGACAGCAGGTTCCGTGTTATGAACGCGGAATTATGGACGCAATGTGAACGCAAACAACAGCACGTAGACAGCATACCACCATGGCCAGGGTCGCCTTCTGGCTCTCCTCCAGCAGCTTCCTTAGCTCGGCGGCGTCCATGGATGGGCGAAGCTTAATAAAGCTGGGTCGCAGAGGGCGCGTGGGTGGAGGGTGCTTGGGGGGTGGTGCTTAGAAGTGATTCGGGGCCGCACGCCGCGGTGCGTGGGGTGTTGTAGTGCAATAATGCAGGTCAAAGGTTAGAAACCACCATTCCCAACCCTGCTCAACGACCATTGCTTCCCGTTCCACTGCACTCTTACCCACACCTCCACTCCTGGAACTATGCCCATTGTATCCCTTCTTCAAAATGTAATTTGGGCTCTCCACACCGTCCCCCGACAAAGCAGCCAATCCCACCCCACATGCATCCGCACTCTCGAGCATGGCATCACAGTCCTATTTGAGGAACAACAAATAGTGCGACCCCGACTCCCCGCAGCAGTGTTCCCGAAACGCAGCAGCAACATGTCGGCACGAAGGGCGTGGCACAACCGGAATCGGCGAGTACAAAGTGCGTAGCAATGTTCGCAGCCCTACAACCGCTTGCCATGTGGGGTCCTCCTCGACGTCTGCAAGGAGCGGCGCAATCTGCTCCCACGCCCAGAACAGGTTGTGGACCTCCTCCCCGTCCAGTGCGTTGTGGGCCCCAACCGCACGCCACACCGGTTGCGTCACAGAATTTTCTGTACCTCCCCTGCAACCTCAAGGGGATGATTTCGCACTTGGGCCTCTAGGAAGGGCACGAAGAGCCTCCCGAAGGCCATGCAACGGTGCAAAATGCACAAAAATACCCGGTTTCTAGCTATGACCAGCAACGGCTCGCCGGTGCATCCTGCCGCATCCAAATTTTTGCGGGTCACCTGATAGCGACCATGATTGTTCGCATGCGACCGCGTTGTCCTCCGAGCAGCGACGCCATTCCAACACTTGGCCGTGTTGTCACCCACGGCCTCGTTGAAAATGCTCGCTACTTGCGGAGCCCGGCTGATGCCCAGCAACCTCGAGCCATGGCCGGTCCCCACCAAGGAGGACCGCTGCCGGCGCCCAGCTGTCGCAGCAGCAAAATTTTTTTGCAGTCAATAATTGACTGTAGGACCTGTGTTCATAAAAGGTGTTCATAATTGGTGTTAATAAATCGCGTTCATAATTCATAAAGCGGCAACACGGCGTTTTATGACAGCAGTTTTCGAATTATGAACCCGCGAATGATGAACAACTTATGAACACGAAAATGCAGACTACAAACTTGTAGCACCTGAGCCCAAATTTGCCCCAGGGCAACCATATCCTTGTCCCCCGTGACGGCCATGCCGATGACCCATAGGAAGGCGGGTGTGTGCACCTTTTCCCCATGGTTTAATAGCCCCACCGATAGCTGCGACCAACTGCCACCGGCGCAAAGGATACCCGTCACCCCGCACACAAGGGTGAGGGGGCGGGTCCAATCAATAGACTGGCACGGGGCTGGCCGGGATTACACGCATTGTGCCCACGACCGCAGGGGCCAGCATCGACCCGACGATGCGGGGTCGGCACATTCCAGCGGGGGGGACAACGCAAGCGGAGCAGTCAATGACTTCCACGTTGCGTCAAATTGGTCATGTGTCAGGATGGGCCGTGGGAAGGGTGCCCGGGTGCGGGCGGTGTAGGCGTCGCCCCGGCAGGTGATGTACTCGGACAACACGCGGAAGCCGGACCGGGTGGCACCCAACTCCAAAAGGAGCCCTATCAAATAGGGTGCAAGAAAGAGGGCCTCCGCATATGTACGGATGGCGCCTTGCTTTTGTGGACCACCGGGAGGGGAGCGTGGTCCATTGCATCCGTAAAAGAGACCCGGATAAGGGGGGATGATGACATCCATTGGGCCAATAGGTCGGAACACTTGCTGACCCGAAGACTGCTGGCACCACTGAGCCGAACAAGCATCATGTTCAGCTCCGTGAAGACGGAGGGAGGGTAAGACATAAAAAAATGTGTGGACAAAGAAGCGTTCATAAAACCTGTTCAAAATTCATGGTTCATATGTGAACCGTTCATATATGAAAAATGAATTATGAACAATACTACTTTTCATACAGGTACCTAGGGCAGCGGCTGAGGCAACGCCGCAGGAACTCGGGTGTATCCACCGTTGTGCAGCAGTGGCTGGATCCGCTGCATACCTGGTTCTCCCACACGGCATCCCTATCTCCCATGCAGGCCAGGTAGGACAAGGGGGACCCGGGTGTATACACCGCTGTGTGGGAGGGGCTGGATCTTGAGCATCCCTAGTTCTGCAACGGGGCGTCCCTATCGAACAAGGCGGCCCATGCAGGCCCCGAGGGACTCAGGTATATCCGCCGCTGTGTAGGAGTGGCTGGATCCCGTGTATACCTAGTTCTCCAACAGGGCGTCCCTACCCCCCAACCGGTCCAGGCAGAACCGGAGGGGCGCGAGTGTATCCGCCGCTTTGCACGAGCTGCTTGATCATGTGCATACCTCGTTCTCCAACGGGGCAATTGCATCCCCCAAGCGGATCAGACAGGACCGGAGGGACTCGGCTATATCCGCCACTGTGCAGGAGTGGTTGGATCGTGTGCATACCTGCTCCCAAGGGGTGTCCCTATCCCCCAAGCGGTCATGGCAGGACCGGAGGGACTGGGGTGTATCCACCGTTGTGCAGCAGTGGCTGGATCTTGTGCATACATGGTTCTCCCATGGGACATCCCTATTCCCCAAGCGGCACAGGCAAGACCGGAGGAACTCGGGTGTATCTGCCGCTATGCGGGAGGGGCTAGATCCTGTGAATATCTCATTCTCCCATGGGGGGTCCCTATCCCCCAAGCGGTCAAGGCAAAACCGGAGGCACTCGGGTATATCCGGGGCACTGCGGGAGTGGCTGGATCCTGTGTATATCTTGTTCTCCCACAAAGCATCCCTACCCCCAAGGCCGTCCACGTAGGACCAAAGGAACTCGGGTGTATCCGCCGTTGGCGGAGTGCCTATATCTTGTGCATACCTCGTTCTCCAACGGGGCGTCACTATCCCTCAAGCTGTCATGGCAAAACCGTGGTACTCAGCTGTATCCGCCGCTGTGTGGGAGTGCTGGATCCTGTGCATATGTGGCTCTCCCACAGGCCATTGCTGACCCCAGGTGGTCCAGACAGGACCGGAGGGAGTCGGGTGTATCCACCGCTGTGCCGGAGGGGCCCGATACTGTGCAAACCCGGTTCTCCCACGGGGCGTCCCTATCCCCTAGGCGGCCCAAGCAGGACCGGAGGGACTCAAGTGTATCGGCTGCTGTGTGGCAGTGTCTAGATCCTATGCATGCCCGGTTCTCCCACAGGGCGTCCCTATCCCAAGGCGGCCTAGGCAGGACCGGAGGGATTTGGGTGCATGGGCCGCTGTGTGGGAGAGGCCGAAAACTTTTGCATGCCTGGTTCTCCCACACGGTGTCCCTATCCCCCCCCGCGGCACAGGCAGGACCGGAGGGACGCGGGTGTATGCGCCGTTGTATGGGAGGGGCTAGATCTTGTGCATACCTGGTACCAAGGGGGGGGGGGGTTCTCAGAAATCCGATATCATGCTTGAAAACCCCCCAGGGCCAAATTTAAAAAAGGGGGGGGCTTGGGGGGGGCTTTAAGGGGGTTTTTCGCTACGCGGGGGTATTGTCCGCGGGAAGGGCACCCTGGCCCCCCAAACCCCCCCCGCCAATGAAATACGTAGTGTCGGGCACCTCTGAACGGTTGGGTATGCGGCCCAGGTGTGATCCGTCGGCTTGGGTATTTCCGCCCGTGGGTACCAGAAACCTCGGGACTGTGGGTCTCCGAGGCGGTCATGGGGTTCGAAATACACCATGGGGTTAGAATTGCAGCATGGGGGTTGAAACGCATGAATGTCAATCATGGGGTTCGGAATGCATCATGGGGTTAGAAATACACCATGGGGTGAGAAATGCATCAAGGGGAGGGCATAAAAGAAGGGGGGGGGGTGACTATACTGGTCGGCCGACGCAATTCGGGAGGCCCTTAAGGCCCTGGCGGGCCAGGCCTCCCTCACCGTGCCATTGTGCGGGGCTTCCAGTCCTAGTGTGCATGCTACTACAAGGGAAGAAGAGGGAGAGCGAGGAGATGTAGGGGGTGGGGGAGGTATCCGTTTGTGACGTGTGTGTGTGTGTGTGTGTGTGTGTGTGCGTGTGCACGTAGCTCCGCCTACTTCTTCCGCCCTGACGTCTTCGCCGTGCAACGCTTCTTCGCAGTTTGCTTGGTAGCGGTGATGGGTCGCTTTGTGCCCTTGCCAAGCACAACTTTCTGTTGGGGAGAACTTCCACACCGGTTGAAGACGTAGAAGAGGAAGAAGATGAGGAAGAAGAGGAGCTAATACCATCCTCGGAAGTTGCGGAACTCTCGTTACCGCTGGACGAATCGTTATCTGCGAAAGACCCGGATTCGACGCAGCTTGGATCCTCCCCCGGTTTCCACTCCCAGTCGGAGCGTCCAAAAGAAGCTTTAGAGAAGGACGCACCATAAACCCGTGCACCGTCAAGAACGAACCATGAAAAACTAAATGTGCCCACGGAACACGTCGGTTGCGAGCTCCATATGAAGGTCAGAAGTGCAAAAAAGATAGCACCCACGGTGACCACGTCCTCATCAAAATTGCAATTGTCAGGCAATGCAACATTGTATGCATGCGTGGGGTTTTGACCAAACCGGGCGGTTTGTGCCGTGCGCCGCAACCGATCGGGTGACGCATGTTCAACCTTGCCGTTGAAATACTCATTAACAAAGTGTGTAATATGCACGGTGTGTCGATCGGCGCATGGGACATAGGCTCGATTTCGGTCAGAAGCATGACAACACAGCCAAGATTCCAGGGAACAAGCGCTGTAGGAAGCCCGCCCCGCCAACCCGCGACGAGACCCGGCGGGAGAGGGGTAGTTAGGGCTATTCACTTCCATGTCACATGCCCAAAGCCATTGATACAAGTGTACCCTTCGCGTCTTCATTAGAAGAACCATGCCCATAGTTGAATTGAATTATATCATGTTGTTTTAGTAAAAATAATCATCTAAATGGAAAAAAAAGAATGCATAATTCATAGCTCTGGTTCATTGTGAGACATATTGTGTTAGATCATACTTTTCTTCCATAGATTGATTTTAGTGCAGATTATATTTTTTCTTCCCCGTCCAAAAATAAAATGACGGAAAACAAAGGACCCCCGTATCTAACGTCGTAGGGCCCGGCGTGCCATCCACAAATGTGCCTTTGGTTCGTCCAAAAACTCGTCCGTTGCCAACAGTACGGCAGGGCAAATCCGCAAACATAATCATCGGGGTCAGCTGTACAGCTGAGCGTCGCTGGCGGCTGTGTGGCCCCTCCCCCGCGGCCGGACAGCGTAGAGCGGGCCTTGCGGCCCTGGGGCAACAAGCGCGGTAGGAGCCGGGCCCGCCTACCCGCGACAAGACCCGGCGGCAAAGGGGTGGAGGTAGTGGTACGTAACACCAGCAGTTGTGGTGGTGGTAACTGGTAGTAGTGGTGGTAGCAGCATATCTACAATTGTACCATCTCGCTTGTTTCATTTTCTAAACCGCTGACACCATTTAATAGACCTGCGTCCTATTCTTTGACAATACCTAATCACCACATTGGACGGATAAATATACTCAGTTCATAAGTCTCGTTCATGGGATGTACCTAATGGTATTAAATGACACTTTGCGTCATGAATGAATTTCAGCGCATATTACATGCCATTATCACGGCAACAAAATTGTGCGGCACATGGAATATCAGTTTATGCCACATTAGCTATGCACAACGTCACCTTTCACCTCTTTGCGACCAAAGGGGAGAAAAAAGAAGAACAAGAAAATAACATATCGAACAACAATGCTTTACCCATTGTACACGAACAAGAGAAACGAAACAAAAACGACAAAAAAAATAAAAGATAATCCAACTGATGTCATTAGCTTTGTGACTAGGCTTGGGAAGGACTCGCTATGCTCCTCCTTCCCAAGCCTAGAAACGCCGAAAGCATCAAAAGTTTTGGTGCGTACGAACAAGTACACGGTTGATTATGCTGATTTTATCCGAAAACCATGACTAAAAACCAGCTTTTCACGGAAAATGGGTGCAAGCTAGCATATCACAAGTCCTCATATCCTTTTACGATATGTCTTCATCTTTCAAAGAAGCCAAACGGTTCGTTCCAACTCAACGGTATGTTGGAGAACGACATCCGACAAATGGGAGCATGACCTGCAAATTGCTACTTTTGACAAAAATGCAAAATCCCCAACGCTTACAACTCCGGGCCAACAGGGCTTCAATGGGCAAACAATTGACCTTTTGCATTCTTATAGGTCTGAATAACTCCATTATGATTGGTTGCGGGATTGGTAACCTATGTGCTTCCTACTCGACTACGTGCCGACGGGTACACGTTTTGACGTGGCAGGGTATGCACAACATGCATCGTTTGGGTGCAAATGAACTTAGATTGCCACTTTGGGCGCCGCTAGACCCTCGTGGTTTCGCTACCACAGGCCTACAAAACTGGCCATAATGGCCAAACTGAGCCAACTGTATCAAAACTTCAAAAAACCATATCTTTGGCCTACCGGGTCCAATTTTGATAAAGCGAAAGCTAAATGTGGGTAGTTTTTGACGCCGAACACGAATGTTTAGTCAGAATCGCGGCGTCTAATATCGTGATTGCGCAAATCGACGATCGGTGTTACAGAACACTAATTCGTGCAGTTTTGCGAAAAAGCGATTTGACAACATTATTCGGGCTTTAAAATCATTCACATTTCTGGTCTCAAATCGAATTTTCGTCCACTCTAGCCAAGGGCTGAGTTGGACAGGCCCAAACAAAGATCGGCAACGTCGGCGACTAGCACCGGTCACGCGTGCGCACCAATTGTCAACCATAAATCGGGATTCGGGCCAAGAAAAAAAAAGTCCCCTATATAACCTTTTAGGGCCCGACCTACCATCCATAAATATGCTTTCTGTTCATCCGAAACCTCGTCCGTTGCCAAGAGTGAGAGAGCGCTACTCCGCCAACATAATCATTTGGGTCGGCTTTACAGCTGAGCGTAGCTGGGGGCCGGGTGGCCCCTCCCCCGCGGGCGGACAGCGTTGAGCGGGCCTTACGGCCCAGAGCACACACAGTAGGATCGCTATCCTCCATTCCTTTGGTGCCCGGGGCGGTCCCCAAAAATTCGTCTTCTTTGTCCCACACAAGGGGTGCACCACATGGTTTCAAAAGGGTTGCACCGCCTTGGTAAACAAATTCCAAGACATTGTGCGGAGATGAGCCAATATGTGGATGTTGCTCAAGGATGGTTGTGGCAGGCGTTGTACGCCTTTCCCAAACCTTTTGGAGATCAACACTTTGCACACTACGATCTGCAGTGTACTCGAGTGGAGTCAATCGATCAGTGGCGTGGCCTCATGCCGCTTGCACCCGTCAGGATGTGCCAAAAAACTGTCTTGAATGTCCAAAAAAGCCTGCAAGCGGTCCCGCAACGGCAATATATCAAAGTTGCGTTTGTGGTTTAGGGTGCCGGTGATGCAAAACAAGTTCTCGGCCGGTTGAGACCCCAATTGGCATATGTACAAGGACACAGTTGGGTCGGGGACCTGCATCGCCTTTACCGTTTACACCTAGGGGGTCCCCACCGCTTCAGAGCAAGGGGCAAAATCAGAGGTTGCCCAGGAGTGGGCAAGTTGGCTACATCATCCCTGCCTCTTGGGGGGTCCCCACTCCTTCAGAGCGAGGGGCAAAATCAGAAGTGGCCCACAATTGGGCAAGGTGGCTACATAACCCTTGCCGCCTCGGGGGTCCCCACGACTTCAAAGCGGAGGGCAAAATCAGAAGTGTCCAAACAAGCGCGGAAATGCAACGTCACCCAGGCATTATGGGGGGTGCCTAGCTAAGGGGACAAAATCCAAAGTGGATGAATTGGGGGCAAAGACGTAACTTTGGATGTGCAATCCAAAAGAATACAACCAAAAAATTTCTTTGCACAAATGGTGTGTCAGCGTCGAAAAACACCCTTAAAACTCCCCCACGGACCATTTTTAAAAAAGGGGGGGTTTCAAAACCCCCCACGCTATCGGATTTCTCAGAACCCCCCCCCCCTGCTTGGTTCTCCCACGGGGCGTCCCTATCAGCCAGGCAGTCCATGCACGACCCCAAGGATTCTGATGTATCAATCGCTGTGCGGGAGTGCCTCGCTCCTGTGCATACGTGGTTCTCCCAGGGGGTGTCTTTGTCCCCGAGGCGGCCCAAGTAGAACGGGAGGGAGTCAAGTGTATCCACCGCTGTGTGGGAGCAGCTGGATCCTGTGCATACCTGGCTGTCCCGGGGGGCGTCAGTATCCCTCAGGCGGCCCAGGCACGAGCCGAGGGACTGGGGTGTATCCGCCGCTGTGTGGGAGTGGCTGGATCCCGTGCATACGTAGTTCTGCCACTGGGCGTCCCTATACCCCAAGCCGCCCAGGCATGACCAGAGGGACTCGGGTGTATCCGCCGCTATGTGGGAGTGCCTCGATCCTGTGCATACCCGGTTCTCCCAAGGGGCATCCCTGTCCCCCAAGTGGTCCACGCAAGGCCGGATGGACAGGGGAGTATCCGCCGCTGTGTGGGAGGGGCTAGATCCTCTGTATATCTCATTCTCCAACAGGGGGGTCCATATCCCCCAGCGGTCTAGGCACGCCCACAGGGACTGGGGTGTATCCGAGGCTGTGTGGAAGGGGCTGGATCCTGTGTATATCTCGTTCTGCCACGGGGCGTCCCTATCCCCCAGGTGGGCCAAGCAGGACCGGAGGGACTCGGGTGTATCCACCACTGTGCGAAAGTGGCTGGATGCTGCGCATACCTAGTTCTTCCACAAGGCGTCCCTATCCCCCAAGCGGCCTAGGTAGAACCGGTGGGACTCACGTGGATCCGCCGCTGTGTGGGAGCGGCTTGATCCTGTGAATGCCTGGTTGTCCGACGGGGCGTCCCTATCCACCAACGGCCCCAAGCAAAACCGGAGGGACTTAGCTGTATTCGCCCTTGTGCAAGATTGGCTGGATCTTGCACCTACTTGGTTCTCCCACAGGGCTTCCCTATCCCCCAAGAGCCCCAAGCAAAAGAAAGGGACTTAGGTGTATAGGCCATTGTGCGGGAGTGGCTGGTTCGTGTGCATACCTGGTTGTCCCAGTGGGCGTCCCTATCCCCCAGGCGGCCCAAGCAGGACCGGAGGGATTGGGGTGCATCCACCGCTGTGTGGGAGTGGCATGATCCTATGCGTACGTGGTTCTCCTACGGGGCCTCCCTATCCCCCAAGCGGTCCTGACGAGACCGGAGCAACTCACGTGTATCCGCCGCTGTGAGGTACTGGCTGAATCTTGTGCATACCTGGTTCTCCCACGGGACATCCCTATCCCCCAAGCGACCGAGGCAGGATCAGAGGGAGTCGGGTGTACCCGCCACTGTGTGGGAGTGGCTGGATCCTCTGCATATCTGGTTCTCCCATGGGGCGTCCCTATCTCCAGGCCCTCAAGTCACGCCCAAAGGGACGGAGGGACTCGGGTGTGTCCGCCGCTGTGCGGAAGTGGCGGGATCCTGTGCATACCTAGTTCGCCCACAGGGCGTCCCTATCCCCCAGGCGGCCCAGGCGAGACCAGAGGGACTCGGGTGTATCCGCTGCTGTGCGGGAGTGGCTGGATCCTGTGCGTACGTGGTTCTCCCACGAGGCTTCCTTATCCCCAAGCAGTCACAAGGCAGGAGGGACTCGTACGGATCTGTCGCTGTGTGGGAGTGCCTGGATCCTGTGCATACATGGTTCTCCAACGGGGCGTCCCTATCACCCAAGCGGTCCATGCAGGCCCGGAGGGACTCGGGTGTATACGCCGCTGTGTTGGAGTGGCTCGATCCTGTGCATACCTGGTTCTCCCACAGGGCGTCCCTATCACCCAAGCGGCCGACGCACAACCAGAGGGACTCGGGTGTATCCGCCGCTATGTGGGAGTGGCTAGGTCCTAAGCACACCTGTTTCTTCCGCGGGGCGTCCCTGTCACCCAAGCGGTCCATGCAGGTCCGGAGGGACTGTGGTGTATCCACCGCTATATGGGAGGGGCTAGATCCTGTGCATACCTGGTTCTCCCATGGGGCGTCCCTATCCCCCAAGCACACCAAGCAGGACCAGAGGGACGCAGGTGTATCCGCCATTGTGTGGGAGTGGGTGGATCTTGTGGAAGCGTGGTTCTCCCACGGGGAGTCCCTATCCCCGAGGCGGCGCACGCAGGACCAGGGGGACTCGCGTGTATCCGCCACTATGTGGGAGTGGCCGGATTCTGTGCATACCTAGTTCTCCCACGGGACATCCCAATTCCCCAAGCGGCCCACGCAGCCACGGAGAAACTCAGATGCATTTGCCGCTGTGTGGGAGTGGCTGAATACTGTGCATGCCCGGTTCCCCCACGGGACATGCCTATCCCCCAAGCGGTCCAGGCAGGTCCGGAGGGATTCGGATGTATCAGCCGCTGTGCAGGAGTGGCTGAATCTTGTTCATACTTGGTTCTCCCACACGGTGTCTCTATCCCCTAAGCGGACTAGGCAGGAAGGGAGGGATGCGGGTGTATTTGCCGCTGTGTGAGAGAGGCATCATCCTCTGCATACTTGCTTCTCCCACGGGGCGTCCCTAGCCGCCAAGCGGTCGGGGCTAGTATGGAGGGACTCCGTTGTATCCACCGCTGTGTGGAAGGGGCTAATCCTGTGCATACCCAGTTCTCCCAAGGGGCGTCCCTATGCCCTAGGCGGCCCGGGCAGGAAGAAAATGACTCGGGTGTATCAGCCGCTGTGTGGGACGGGCTGGATCTAGTACATACCTAGTTCTCCCACGCGGCGTCCCTATCCCCCAAGCCGCCCAACCAAGATCGGAGGGACTCGGATGTATGCGCCGCTGTGCGGGACGCGCTGGATCTTGTGTGTACCTGGTTCTCCCACAGGGCGTCCCTATCCCCCAAGAGCCCCAAGCAAAAGAAAGGGACTTAGGTGTATAGGCCATTGTGCGGGAGTGGCTGGTTCCTGTGCATACCTGGTTGTCCCAGTGGGCGTCCCTATCCCCCAGGCGGCCCAAGCAGGACCGGAGGGATTGGGGTGCATCCACCGCTCTGTGGGAGTGGCGTGATCCTTTGCTTACGTGGTTCTCCTACGGGGCGTCCCTATCCGCCAAGCGGTCCTGACGAGACCGGAGCAACTCACGTGTATCCGCCGCTGTGAGGTACTGGCTGAATCTTGTGCATACCTGTTTGTCCCACGGGACATCCCTATCCCCCAAGCGACCGAGGCAGGATCAGAGGGAGTCGGGTGTACCCGCCACTGTGTGGGAGTGGCTGGATCCTCTGCATATCTGGTTCTCCCATGGGGCGTCCCTATCTCCAGGCCCTCAAGTCACGCCCAAAGGGACGGAGGGACTCGGGTGTGTCCGCCGCTGTGCGGAAGTGGCGGGATCCTGTGCATACCTAGTTCGCCCACAGGGCGTCCCTATCCCTCAAGCAGTCCAACTAGGACCGGAGGGACTCGAGAGTGTCCGCCACTGTGCGGCAGAAGCCAGATCGTGTGTGTACCTCGTTCTCTCAAGGGGCGTCCCTATCCCCCAGGCGGCCCAGGCGAGACCAGAGGGACTCGGGTGTATCCGCTGCTGTGCGGGAGTGGCTGGATCTTGTGCGTACGTGGTTCTCCCATGGGGCGTCCTTATCCCCAAGCGGTCCAGCCAAGGCAGGAGGGACTCGTACGGATCTGCCGCTGTGTGGGAGTGGCTGGATCGTGTGCATACATGGTTCTCCAACGGGGCGTCCCTATCACCCAAGCGGTCCATGCAGGCCCGGAGGGCCTCGGGTGTATACGCCGCTGTGCTGGAGTGGCGCGATCCTGTGCATACCTGGTTCTCCCACAGGGCGTCCCTATCACCCAAGCGGCCGACGCACAACCAGAGGGACTCGGGTGTATCCGCCGCTATGTGGGAGTGGCTAGATCCTAAGCATACCTTTTTCTTCCGCGGGGCGTCCCTGTCACCCAAGCGGTCCATGCAGGTCCGGATGGACTGTGGTGTATCCACCGCTATATGGGAGGGGCTATATCCTGTGCATACCTGGTTCTCCCATGGGGCGTCCCTATCCCCCAAGCACACCAAGCAGGACCAGAGGGACGCAGGTGTATCCGCCGCTGTGTGGGAGTGGGTGGATCTTGTGGAAGCGTGGTTCTCCCACGGGGCGTCCCTATCCCCGAGGCGGCACACGCAGGACCGGGGGGACTCGCGTGTATCCGCCACTATGTGGGAGTGGCCGGATCCTGTGCATACCTAGTTCTCCCACGGGACATCCCAATTCCCCAAGCGGCCCACGCAGCCACGGAGGAACTCGGATGCATTTGCCGCTGTGTGGGACCGGCTGGATACTGCTTAGGCGGCTCTATACGCACGTAGCAAAATTGCCACAGCTCAATTGTAGAGAGGTCTGCTTCATCACCGCGCACGGTCGTGCTCTAGAGAGGGGTGGCATTCATCATGTCAACCATTATACTACACACAGACGACCAAATTGCATCGAGCGACAATGCCCCTACTAGAATATTGGTGCCAAAGTGTTGAAGATCTAGCACAACACTTATACGGGGTGTACTTCATCACCGTCGAATGGGGAAGAAGAATAGAGGGGGGTATTTGATCATGTGGACGATTACATTGCACATACCTAGCATGAATTGTGGCGAGATCCGGTAATGCTTGCCATAGGGGATCGGACTATGAGGCATGCACTGGACAAGACATTAGAGACCTCAAAATATTCATTTCCTAAATTTTGGGAACTGCAGCGCCCAAATGAACCCAAAGCCCATTTGCATGATCATCTGGGCGGAACGCTGTCAATATTTTTTGCAAGATTCTGTACATGCATGATGGAGCAGCATTGTGGTAGCAGGAGGACAGATAGTGTGTCTATCTCTCCGTCCATCCGCCTGTCCATCCGTTTGTCTGTCTTGTTTCGTATGTCTATTTGTCTTCCGTGTGTCTATCTCTGTGTCTCTCGGTCTATCCCTCCGTCCGTCCATTTGTCCGTCCGTTGTCTGTCTGTGTGTCTATTTGTTTGTCTGTTTGTTTGTTTGCCTGTCGGTCTGTCCGTCTGTCTATGTGTCCATCTGTCTACCTGTCTGTCCGTCTCCCAGGGTGTCTGTCGGACTGTCTGTATGCCTCTCTGCGTCTATATGTCTGTTTGTCTGCTTGCCTGTCGGTTTGTCTGTCTCTCCGTAGCCAAAAAATATTTGGTACCATGAATGCCACCCAACGCAACGCAAGCACAGGTGTTGGCCTTTCTTGCCCTTCGAGGAACCTATGCACCACAATGAATTGAAGCGGGTAAATTTGCCAACTGTTTAAAAATTTGGGCACTGCAATGCTCAAAAGTAGTGAAAGTCAAATTTTAGCCCATACTGGGTACATGAATGTGAGAGTTCCGTTTCAATACATCGTACAAGCGCCTATGAGAACAACAACAACACGTTACGACCCGATTGACAAGAGGGGGGCAAGCGTGGAATAACTTTGTGCAATGTGGATTCACCTATAGAGACAACTAGGCACACACTTTCAATGACCCCCCTAAAAAGTACAACCAGAAGGTTTGGCCACTGCAGTGCCCAAAAATTTCAAATGCTAAGATTCCAAGCCCTGAAGCGGGGGTGTATATGTGCAGCTCTAAGAGCAACAAAAGGCGAGGTTGTTGTATCCCACGATGAAAATCCACGTGGGGTTGGCCGAAAAAATGATATGCTTTTTTTGGGTGCAAAAAACGGATGTTGAAATCGCCATGAATCGTGCCTTTTAGCAACGAAGTCTACGTGCGTATAGAGCCGCCTAAGTACTATGCATGCCAAGTTCGCCCACGGGACATGCCTGTCCCCCAAGCGGTCCAGGCAGGTCCGGAGGGATTCGGATGTATCAGCCGCTGTGCATGAGTGGCTGAATCTTGTTCATACTTGGTTCTCCCACACGGTGTCTCTATCCCCTAGGCGGACTAGGCAGGAAGGGAGGGATGCGGGTGTATTTGCCGCTGTGTGAGAGAGGCATCATCCTCTGCATACTTGCTTCTCCCACGGGGCGTCCCTAGCCGCCAAGCGGTCGGGGCTGGTATGGAGGGACTCCGTTGTATCCACCACTGTGTGGAAGGGGCTGATCCTGTGCATACCCAGTTCTCCCAAGGGGCGTCCCTATGCCCTGGGCGGCCCGGGCAGGAAGAAAATGACCCGGGTGTATCTGCCGCTGTGTGGGACGGGCTGGATCTAGTACATACCTAGTTCTCCCACGCGGCGTCCCTATCCCCCAAGCCGCCCAACCAAGATCGGAGGGACTCGGATGTATGCGCCGCTGTGCGGGACGGGCTGGATCTTGTGTGTACCTGGTTCTCCCACGGGGCGTCCCTATCCCCCAAGCGGTCAAGGCACGACCGGACGGACTCAAGTGTATCGGCCGCTGTGTGGGAGGGGCTTCATCCTGTGCATACCTGGTTCTCCCATGGTGGGTCCCTATCCCCCAGGCGGCCCAAGCGGAACCGGGGGGGCGCGGGTGTATCCGTTCCTGTGTGGCAGGGGCTGGGTCCTCTACATACGTGGTTCTCCCACGGCGTGTCCCTATCCCCAAAGCGCCCCAAGCACACGTGGAGAACTCGGATGTGTTCGCCGCTTTGCAGGAGTGGCTGGATCTTGTGCATACCTAGTTCTCCCATTGGGCATCCCTATCCCCCACACGGCCGAAGCAAGACCGTGGGGACTCGGGTGTACCCGCCGTTGAGCGGGAGTGGTTGGATCTTGTGCGTAACCAATTTGCCCACGTGGCGTCCCTCTCACCTAGGCGGCCCCGGCAAGACCGGAGGGACTCCGGTGTATCCTTTGCTGTGTGTGAGAGGCCCGATCCTCTGCATATCTGGTTTTGCTAAAACCAGAAGCAAACACGCAACCATGAGGCAAAACTGGCACGACTCTGGTAGTACATCTCGTCAGTGTGCCGCCTCCTCGTGTTCAGTCACAAAAGCCCGCTATGGGCAATAGAAGTCGCAAATAGCGTCATTGGGCGGGACGGGTGGGCTGCTGGCAACAAGCAAAAATGCTCTACAAGTACAAAGGCTCACTGCACACACGCACGCACACACACACACCACCCGACGAGCAAAAGCAGAGCTCAGGTACGGCTGAGCTAAGATTTTGCTAAAACCAGAAGCAAACACGCAAACATGAGGGAAAACACGCACGACTCTTGTAGTACATCTCGTCCGTGTGCCGCCTCCTCGTGGGTCTCGTTCATGCCAAACTGCCGCATAACCCCCCCCCCCAAACAATCGGCGCAGGTCTGAGACCTAGCGGCTCCAGCGCGCGACGCACGCCACGCCCACGAAGCATACGGTCGCCCAAAACACAAAGCGCCACAGGCGCCCTGCACACACCGGCACGTCGCGCCAGGCTTCAGGCGTCCGCAGACCAAGCCTAAGAGAGCGTGGACGACCCCTGCCACCGCCAATGAGGAACTGGCGAATGTACAGCGACCGTCAGGCACCACTGCCCGGGCGAAGAGCAGCCCGGTCAGCCAAAGCAAGCCCCCCAGGAGACCCGCACCAGATCCCAAATCAGTGGGCCAGCGCTCAACCCAGCACAAAGCCTAAGAAAGCATGGACCCCGGACCCACAGCAAAGTGGAAGTGGCGTAGGCCAAAGGACCAACGCCCGGCACACAACCACGAAGACAGCCTTCAACATCCACGCACGGCAGAGCCTCCTCTACAGACAATTGCCTGGAGGGCCCCCGCCTGCTCATACTGGACCTGCCAAACGCAGAGAGAAAACGTCCCGCGCACAACAATTACAACACCGGCGCGGCCATGGAAACCAAAAACGCCTGCAAATGCGCGAGCACCGCCCGGGCGCAAAGCAGCCCGGCCGCCCCAGGGTAGCACTCAGAGACCTGACATAGACGCAAAAGCAATGGGCCAGCGCTCACTCCCACCCCAGCCCCCGAAGATAGGCGTACCCCCCAATAAACAGACTACACCAATGGCCTGAAGTGGCCAGCTATTCTCACCACCAAGGGGTAAGACCCATGCACCCACAAATACGGCATGGGGGTGCGACGACCCCCGTTCCAGTCCGTCAGTGACACAATCACCCTCTGTCCTCCCCCCGTCCCAGCCACCACATCCCACATCCCCCCGCAAGTGTGTTTGCCCCCCGGCTTCACCGTGGGGTCCCCGACCGCGGTGGTGCGCCTTGTCGCCCGACCCCGAACCCTCTTGGCGAGGTCCATGGCCGCGGCAACCAGGAAGTCATCCCTTTCCCCGGGATCGTCAGGCACGCCATACGCGACGTACAGCCGCACCCCATTCCAGAGGAGCACCCGGTGACAGGCTCTGCGGCCCACCAAGGCACCCAACTTCTCCCGCAGCGCGGCGCGTCGCCGCGACGCGCGCCGCTGAACGGCCTCCTCCGAACGCTTGCGCGAGCGGCTCTTGCCCCGCCTCCGCCTGCCGCTGCGCGCATGGCGGTTACGGCGGCGCCGGGTCATGATCACATGTACCAAGAGAAACGAGTGCTACAAGCAAGCGCCGGCACTACACGACATCAAGTCATCGCACCCACCGATTCCTCCAAGCGGTACTGCAAAACGACCTTGTGGAACTCCGCCCCCCCCTCACAACCCCCCGGGGACCACAGGCCCGCCCTCCACCAACGCGGCAGCACAAAGGGTCCCATAGGTACCCCTAGGGTCCACAAAAAAACTGTGTGCCTATCGTGGAAGGCCCAGAGATCCCCAACCCTGCGCGTCGCCACCTCGCGCGCCAAACCCAGATCTCCATTGAAGTTGTCACACGACCTATTGATAGGATCAGCGGGATTATGGGAACCATGCACCGAGTGCATGTAAACCGTGAAGCCCGGGCACGAAGCCCACAAGTAGCGGAAACGCTTCAGAACTAACAGTTGGAACTTACGCCCTACTTTGGCTTTACACCTAAGGAACTGCACCAGCGCCGCCGCATTATCCCCAAACAAATGGGCCTCACGAACGCCTACATTGAGTATGAGCTTCAAGCCCCAGAGCAGCGCCGCGGCCTCCGCACACTGCTGGTTGGGCGGTTGCTCCGCGGGCACAACCGACCGAGAACCCACATCCATGGAAAACAGGCCCAACCGGTATTTACCCGCGTCCGGCGCCGCGTCGACGTAAACAACCAACGGCGACCGCTTTACCACCCTGGGGAGGGACACCACTGACCATTGCCTCCTGGCCAGCACGCACGCCACGCACATAGACTTAAGCAAACGCACAGGGGTAAACGGCAGCCGGGGGGGCGCCCAGAGCACATGAGCCCACACACCAGATAGATGCGGACTATGCCCAGAACCCGGGCGACATGTCCACTGCGCCTGCCCCAAGAACTGCTGCAGCCGTTTTACCCTACAGGGCCCCACATACAACCTCAACCAATGCGCAAACAGAGCCTCCCACGCGTTGCCAGCAGTCCGCACCCCCCCCCCCCTTTAAATCAATATCCTTCCCCAGCCACTCCAGCCGATGCACAGGCTCCAACGTACTCTTCGGACTGACTACAGCCCCAGCACGGCGCAACGCCTCCGCCGCTTTTGCCGTCTGTTCGCGCACACGCACGCGGCCGCGCCCCACAACCAGAACATCATCCAAGTAAATTAAAACCAGCACCCCCGACAGCCCCGCGTCGGCCATCAGTCCCTCTAACACTCGCTGGCACAAGAGGGGGCTGTACTTCCACCCGAAGGGCAAGCACCGGAAAGCCAACACCCCCCCCTCTCCATCCGAGACGCGAAAGGCCCCCCAGAGCTCGCGCGGCAGCTGAAGACACCAAAAGCAATTACTCAAGAATGTGGCACATGCAAAGCTCAGCCCCCCCCCCCCCCCGGCAGGGACAGAACGTCCCACACCGGCCTCATGCAACGCGCCCGGGCATAAAAAGAGGGGAGGAAGAAAGAGGACCCTTGTTGTGCCACCTGCGCCAAAAGGGCCAACACCTCCACAGAGGGGAGGGAGAACTTCTCCTGCCGAGACCGCATCTCCTCATTAAGGGGCACCAGATTGACAATCAAACTGCATTTCTCCTCCGTTTTGGGAATAGCAAAAAGACCCCCATTGGGCCCAGGCGACCCTGGCGGCAGGGGGAAAAGCAAACCCTGGCCCCGCAACGCCCGCATCATGACCACCGCCTCATCCGACGGGGGTACTATCCCAGAAAACTGCCTGCCCGCCAAGTCCGCGAAGCTGTCCGGCACACAACTATCCCAGACCTCACGGGGGATACCCACTCGCCCCACCAACCCCAAGCCCCGCGCCAAAACCTCCTCCCTGATACGCTGCATAAGCAATTTTGGCGACGTCGAATCATGCAAGAGAGACTCCCAAACCTCACGGCTAAATGAGGACAAAGCTACAACCAAGATTCGCAAAAAATCCGGTTGCCTGAGATCCCGGGCAGCCTCAATGCCCCACTCCACAAACTGCAGTAGGCGACGCTCCAACAAACCAGGCGGCGCGCGGGGCAGACAAGCACGCAGGGAGCACAACCAGGCGTCCCACTCACCGGTCTGAAGGCGCTCCCGCACCCACTGACCCAGCTCCGACGCGGCGGGAAATTGCTCTTCGGGCAGCGGCACCCACCATCCTGCCCGGGCCTGCGGCCTTCCGCTTGCCCAAGACGGACGCGACCTCACCCGACGTGCGGGCCGCGATGCGCAACTGCCTGATGGAGGAGCCTGCTGCAGAGGAAGGTGGGGGGTCCGCATCCACGTCAATGACTTCCCCCCCCCGTCTCCCCGCGGCTAGCGCCCGCAACCTGAGGACCCCTCAATAGCCGTAAGGGCCGGAGGGGCCCCCGGGTCTCCTGCACCAGCCCGGTCCTCCCTCCCAGCAGCCCCCGCAGAGGCAGAGCTTGCGGAATCCCCTGGGCACGATCCACCCCGACCCCCCGCCGACCCATCTCCATCATCTCCCCATTTGGGGGGCTCATTGGCGTCAGGGGCACAGAGCTCCAGGAGCTCCCTTGGGAAAACGTCCCGGAGGGACACGGCGCGCCATACGAACTCTGCCGTCGGGACGTCAAAGGGCCAAGGCAGGATAGCCTCGGTCGTGACGACGAAGTCGTCGGGCGCGTCGGCGTAGTGGACTGCCACTGTCTCCGACAGCCACCGCCCCCACCAAGCCAGCCACTTGATGGGTAGCCCGAGGCATCGCAGGGCCGCAGCGCCCCCCCGCCTCCATGCGTGCCACCTGGCGTGGGGGTTGTCGCTGCCCCCCATCGCGGCAGCCATGACCGACTGCATGAATGCTGGGCCCTGCGGACAGAATTGCGCGCCAACGACTGCGGACGTGGCCCCCTTGGCATCGAGCCAGCCCGGCCACGCCTGGGCATACTTCTCGAGTCGCCTGCGCACGATGCGTGGTGCCACCTTGACCGTGCGGAACGCCAAGCCCCGACACCGGGAGCCCCCCCGACGGAGGGGCGCGGCTTCACCCACCCGCAGAAGGCAGGTGAATGCCAGGACCGCCATCCCATAGACGGTCCACCGCGGTCGCTCCGTGCAAGCCAGCGCGAAGTTGCGGAGGTCGTCCAAACCCACGTAGGGCCGTAGGGCTCGCTCCGTGGGCGCCCATTTGGCACAGCGCCAGACCCGGCGACTGACGAACGCGGGCAGCCATCCCATGTCCTCCGGCGCTCGAAATGCCGACACTGCGACCTTGAGGGAGCTCCCCGAGTACCCCAGTCCCCATAACTGGAAAATGTAGCGGCACGCGGCTTATTCGAGCTCTGATGTGGGCGTGTAGCCCACCCAGAGGGCCATCTTGCCGAAGTGGGTACAATACGTACCCATGGTGCTTTTTGCCCAGGAGGATGCCTGCAGGGCGTCCACGGAGGTGATTTCATCCTCCTTCCATATCCGTCTCCACGCTGCCCACACCAGGCGCCAGACCACGTCCTCGCCATCCCGGAAGTCCGACGGTCCGAGGACCACCACGGCCCCCCGGGGCTCTGGAGGGACGGGCCGGATGGGGCAGCTTCCCCATCAGTCAAAGCCGGGGCACTCGTGAAACCGATGCCGTCTCACTCCCCTCCCGGCGTTCTTGCATGCCCTACACGCTGTCACCGGGGCATTGGTGACGTCCATCGGCTCGGCTCCAGGCTTGGCGCTGTACAGACGGCGGCCCCCCTCAACGCGGAACTTACCCTTCATGCCTTGCAGCCGCCGTCCCACCACCTCCCCGTCCGCCGCCCCCGTACAACCTGCGGACAGCACAAGCACATCGGATGCATCCTCGGCCGCATCCGACCCCTCACCGATCGGCCCGGGGTCCAAGCCCTTCTTGCCCCTGTACGCCGACAGGCTAGTCACCGTGAACGTCCGGACCGCTTGGACAAAACCCCGAAGGCACGTAAATTCATCATCATCCATGGACTCTAGCTGCCATACTTCCGTGTCCGCGGAGTCCAGGTCCACCACCGGCGCCAGCTCGTCCAAGGTGGCGTCCGTGAACTTCTCCTTGTCCTTGTACTTGGAGACGTACTCGTGTTGGGGCACCTCCCTGCGCCACAACAAAGTGGACAGCGCGAGGAGGCTGGCGAAGACCCACTGGGGCTTAGAATCCAACTCCCTCACCTTCACGACTTCCGCTTTACACAACGGCGAGACCTTCGCCATCTTCCTCTTGGACTCCGCCTCGGCCTTGGCACTGACCGCCTCCAACTGCTTGCGCGGCCCTTCCATCACGACGGCCTATCCCTGAACCAACTGCTTCAGCTCCAAAAGTTCCGGCAACAGCGCCTGCGGCTGTTGGGGCGGTACTTCCATCTTGACAAAGCCCAGCGACGCCACGTCCAGATCGCACTGGGCCATGATGCAGAACGAGGCGATCATCTTCACAAGCCCCACCTCCCCCAATTCGATTCCGTACTTGGCGGCGAAGTTAGCTTCCCACTCTGACCTGCGCTCCAGCAGCACTGACAGCTTCATCTCCAGCTGCGAGGCAGCCCTGGCTATCTCCAGTATGGGAACGCTATTAATGAACTGGGAACAAATTGTTCCCTTTGCGAAAACGGCAAAATCGTCAACAGACATATCCACAGACCGGGTCGTTCCAATGTGTCACGGAGTAGGCTCTACGTGTGACCACCTATGGTCTGCTGGCAACAAGCAAAAATGCTCTACAAGTACAAAGGCTCACTGCACACACGCACGCACACACACACACCACCCGACGAGCAAAACCAGAGCTCAAGTACGGCTGAGCTAAGATTCTCCCACGTGGCGTCCCTAGTCCCGAGGCGGCCTAGGCACGACTGGGGGGACTGGGGTGTATCCGCCGCTGTGCGGGAGTGGCTGGATCTTGTGCATACGTGGTTCTCCCACGGGGCATCCCTATCTGTCGATTGGCCCGAGCTGGACCAAAGGGACTCGGATGCATCCGCCGGTGTGCGGGAGTGGCTGGATCCTATGCATATCGTGTTCTCACACGAGGCGTCCCCATCTCCCACGCGGTCCCGACACGACCGGAGGGACTTGGGTGTTTCGGCCGCTTGGCGGGTGGGGCTGGGAGCTGTGTATACGTCGTTCTCCCTCAGCGCGTCCCTATCCCCTAGGCCGCACAAGCAGGACTGCAAGGACTCGGGTGTATCCGCCGGTGTGTGGAAGCGGCATTCCTGTGCATACCTCGCTATCCCCCGGGGCTTCCCTGTTCCCCCCAGCGGCCCAAGCACGACTGGAGGGACTCGGGTGTATCCGCCGCTGTAGGGCAGGGGCTGGGTCCTGTGCATAGCTACTTCTCCCACGGGGCGTCCCTATCCCTCAAGTGGTGTAGACAAGACGGGAGGGACTCGGGTGTATCCGCCGCTGTGCAGGAGTGGCGGGATCCTGTGCATACATCGTTCTTCAGAGGGGCGTCCCTGTCCCCCAAGGCGGCCCAGGCAGTACCGGAGGGACTCAGATGTATCGGCCCCTGCGTGGGAGTGGCTGGATGCTGTGCATACCTGGTTCCCCCACGGGGCGTCCCTAGCCCCGAGGCGGCCCAAACAAGACCACAAGGACTGGGGTATATCCGCCACTGCGTGGGAGGGGCCGTATCCTGTGCATACCCCGTTCTCCCATGAGGCATCCCTATCCCTCAGGCGGCCCAGGCAGTACCGGAGGGACTCAGGTGTATCGGCCGCTGTGTGGGAATGGCTGGATGATGCGCATACTTGGTTCTCCCACGGGGCATCCCCATCCCCCAAGCGGCCCAAGCAGGATCGGAGGGACTCGGGTGTATCCGACGCTGTGTAGGAGGGGCTGGATCTTGTGCACACGTGGTTCTTCCACGGGGCGTGCCTATTCCCCAACCGGCCCCAAGCAGGATCGGAGGGACTCGGGTGCATCTGACGCTGTGTGGGAGGGGCTGGTGCCTGGACCTACTTGGTTCTCCCACGGGGTGTTCCTATCCCCCAGGCGGCCCAAGCAGCACCGGGGGGACTCGGGTGTGTCCGCCGGTCTGTGGGAGGGACTGGATCCTGTGCAAACCTGGTTCTCCCATGGTGCGTCCCTATCCTCTGAGCGGCCCAAGCAGAACCGGGGGGCCGCGGGTGTATCTGTTCCTGTGTGGCAAGGGCTGGATCCTCTGCATATGTGGTTCTCCCATGGGGCGTCCCTATCCCCCAAGCGGCCCAGGATGTCTTCGCCGCTGTGCAGGAGTGGCTGGATCCTGTGCATACCTAGTTCTCCCATTGGGCAGGCCTATCCCCCACTCGGCCCAAGCAGGACCGGGGGGACTCGGGTGTATCTGCCGCTGAGTGGGACCGGCTCGATCTTGTGCATACCCAGTTCTCCCACGGGGCGTCCCTATCCCTTAGGTGGCCCCGGCAAGACCGAAGGGATTGCAGTGTATCCGACGTTGTCTGGGAGAGGCCTGATCCTCTTATCCAACGTGGCGTCCCTAGTCCCTAGGCGGCCTAGGCATGACTCGGGGGGATCGGGTGTATCCGCCGCTATGTCGGAGGGGCTGGGTCTAGTACATACGTAGTTCTCCCACGGGGCGTCCCTATCTCTCAAGCGGCCCCAGCTGAACCAGAGGAACTCGGATGTATCCGCCGCTCTACGAGAGTGGCTAGATCCTATGCATACCTGGTTGTCCCACGGGGCGTCCCTATCCCCCAAGCGGTCCACACACGACCATAGGAACTTGGGTGTTTCGGCCGCTTTGCGGGTGGGGCTGGACGTATGTATACCTCGTTCTCCCATAGGGCGTCCCTATCCCCCAAGCGGCCCATGGCTGGAGGGACCCGGGTGTATCTGCCGGTGTGTGGAAGGGGCTAGATCATGTGCATACCTGGCTATCCCCCGGAGAGTCCCTATCCCCTAGGCGGCCCAAGCACGACCAGAGGGACTTGGGTGTATCCGTCGGTGTGCGGGAACGGCTGGATCCTGTGCATAGCTGCTTCTCCCACGGGGCGTCCCTATCCCTCAAGCGGTCTAAGCAAGACAGGAGGGACTCGGGTGTATCCGCCGCTGTGCGGGAGTGGCGGGATCCTGTGCATACCTCGTTCTCCCAAGGGGCGTCCTTATCCCCCAAGGCGGCCCACGCAGTACCGGAGGGACTCAGGTGTATCGGCTGCTGTGTGGAAGTGGCTGGATGCTGTGCATACCTTGTTGTCTCATGGGGCGTCCCTAGCCCCGAGGCGGCCCAAACAAGACCACAGGGACTGGGGTATATCCGCCGCTGTGTGGGAGGGGCTGGATCCTGTGCATACCCCGTTCTCCCATGAGGCATCCCTATCCCCCAGGCGGCCCAGGCAGTACCGGAGGGACTCAGGTGTATCGGCCGCTGTGTGGGAATGGCTGCATGTTGTGCATACTTGGTTCTCCCACGGGGCATCCCCATCCCCCAAGGGGCCCAAGAAGAATCGGAGGGACTCGGGTGTATCCGACGCTGTGTAGGAGGGGCTGGATCTCGTGCACACGTGGTTCTTCCACGGGGCGTGCCTATTCCCCAAGCGGCCCAAGCAGGATCGGAGGGACTCGGGTGCATCTGACGCTGTGTGGGAGGGGCTGGTGCCTGGACCTACTTGGTTCTCCCACGGGGTGTTCCTATCCCCCAGGCGGCGCAAGCAGCACCCGGGGGACTCTGGTGTGTCCGCCGGTGTGTGGGAGGGGCTGGATCCTGTGCAAACCTGGTTCTCCCATGGTGCGTCCCTATCCCCCGAGCGGCCCAAGCAGAACCGGGGGGGCGCGGGTGTATCCGTTCTTGTGTGGCAGGGGCTGGATCCTCTGCATACGTGGTTCTCCCATGGGGCGTCCCTATCCCCCAGTGGGCCAGGATGTCTTCGCCGCTGTGCAGGAGTGGCTGGATCTTGTGCATACCTAGGTCTCCCATTGGGCAGGCCTATCCCCCACTTTGCCCAAGCAGGACCGGGGGGACTCGGGTGTATCTGCCGCTGAGTGGGACTGGCTCGATGTTGTGCATACCCAGTTCTCCCAAGGGGCGTCCCTATCCCTTAGGTGGCCCCGGCAAGACCAAAGGGATTGCAGCGTATCCGACGTTGTGTGGGAGAGGCCTGATCCTCTTCTCCCACCTGGCGTCCCTAGTCCCTAGGCGGCCTAGGCATGACTCGGGGGACTGGGGTGTATCCGCCGCTGTGCGGGAGTGGCTGGATCTTGTGCATACGTAGTTCTCCCACGGGGCGTCTCTCTCCCCTAGGCGGCCCAGGCAGGACCCGAGGGACTCGAGTGTATCCGACGCTATGTGGGAGGGGCTGGGTCTAGTACACACGTAGTTCTCCCACGGGGCGTTCGTATCTCTCAAGCGGCCCCAGCTGAACCAGAGGGACTCGGATGTATCCGCCGCTCTACGGGAGTGGCTAGAACCTATGCATACCTGGTTGTCCCACAGGGCGTCCCTATCCCCCAAGCGGTCCACACAAGACCATAGGAACTTGGGTGTTTCGGCCGCTTTGCGGGTGGGGCTGGACGTATGTATACCTCATTCTCCCATAGGGCGTCCCTATCGCCCAAGCGGCCCATGGCTGGAGGGACCCGGGTGTATCTGCCGGTGTGTGGAAGGGGCTGGATCATGTGCATACCTGGCTATCCCCCGGAGAGTCCCTATCCCCTAGGCGGCCCAAGCACGACCAGAGGGACTTGGGTGTATCCGTCGGTGTGCGCGAACGGCTGGATCCTGTGCATAGCTGCTTCTCCCACGGGGCGTCCCTATCCCTGAAGCGGTCTAGGCAGGAAAGGAGGGACTCGGGTGTATCCGCCGCTGTGCGGGAGTGGCGGGATCCTGTGCATACCTCGTTCTCCCAAGGGGCGTCCTTATCCCCCAAGGCGGCCCAAGCAGTACCGGAGGGACTCAGGTGTATCGGCTGCTGTGTGGAAGTGGCTGGATGCTGTACATACCTGGTTGTCCCATGGGGCGTCCCTAGCCCCGAGGCGGCCCAAACAAGACCACAGGGACTCGGGTATATCCGCCGCTGTGTGGGAGGGGCGGGATCCTGTGCATACCCCGTTCTCCCATGAGGAGTCCCTATCCCCCAGGCGGCCCAGGCAGTACCGGAGGGACTCAGGTGTATCGGCCGCTGTGTGGGAATGGCTGCATGTTGTGCATACTTGGTTCTCCCACGGGGCATACCCGTCCCCCAAGCGGCCCAAGAAGAATCGGAGGGACTCGGGTGTATCCGACGCTGTGTAGGAGGGGCTGGATCTCGTGCACACGTGGTTCTTCCACGGGGCGTGCCTATTCCCCAACCGGCCCAAGCAGGATCGGAGGGACTCGGGTGCATCCGACGCTGTGTGGGAGGGGCTGGATCTCGTGCACACGTGGTTCTTCCACGGGGCGTGCCTATTCCCCAACCGGCCCAAGCAGGATCGGAGGGACTCGGGTGCATCCGACGCTGTGTGGGAGGGGCTGGTGCCTGCACCTACTTGGTTCTCCCACGGGGTGTTCCTATCCCCCAGGCGGCGCAAGCAGCACCGGGGGGACTCGGGTGCGTCCGCCGGTGTGTGGGAGGGGCTGGATCCTGTGCAAACCTGGTTCTCCCATGGTGCGTCCCTGTCCCCCGAGCGGCCCAAGCAGAACCGGGGGGGCGCGGGTGTATCCGTTCTTGTGTGGCAGGGGCTGGATCCTCTGCATACGTGGTTCTCCCATGGGGCGTCCCTATCCCCCAAGCGACCCAGGATGTCTTCGCCGCTGTGCAAGAGTGGTTGGATCTTGTGCATACCTAGTTCTCCCATTGGGAAGGCCTATCCCCCACTCGGCCCAAGCAGGACCGGGGGGACTCGGGTGTATCTGCCGCTGAGTGGGACTGGCTCGATCTTGTGCATACCCAGTTCTCCCACGGGGCGTCCCTATCCCTTAGGTGGCCCCGGCAAGACCGAAGGGATTGCAGTGTATCCGATGTTGTGTGGGAGAGGCCTGATCCTCTTCTCCCACGTGGCGTCCCTACTCCCTAGGCAGCCTAGGCAGGACTGGGGGGACTCGGGTGTATCCGCCGCTGTGCGGGAGTGGCCGGATCTTGTGCATACCTGGTTCTCCCACGGGGCGTCTCTTTCCCCTAGGCGGCCCAGGCAGGACCCGAGGAACTCGAGTGTATCCGACGCTATGTGGGAGGGGCTGGGTCTAGTACACACGTAGTTCTCCCACGGGGCTCCCCTATCTCTCAAGCGGCCCCAGCTGAACCAGAGGGACTCGGATGTATCCGCCGCTCTACGGGAGTGGCTAGAACCTATGCATACTTGGTTGTCCCACAGGGCGTCCCTATCCCCCAAGCGGTCCAGACAAGACCATGGGAACTTGGGTGTTTCGGCCGCTTTGCGGGTGGGGCTGGACGTATGTATACCTCGTTCTCCCATAGGGCGTCCCTATCGCCCAAGCGGCCCATGGCTGGAGGGACCGGGGTGTATCTGCCGGTGTGTGGAAGGGGCTGGATCATGTGCATACCTGGCTATCCCCCGGAGAGTCCCTATCCCCTAGGCGGCCCAAGCACAACCAGAGGGACTTGGGTGTATCCGTCGGTGTGCGGGAACGGCTGGATCCTGTGCATAGCTGCTTCTCCCACGGGGCGTCCCTATCCCTGAAGCGGTCTAGGCAGGAAAGGAGGGACTCGGGTGTATCCGCCGCTGTGCGGGAGTGGCGGGATCCTGTGCATACCTCGTTCTCCCAAGGGGCGTCCTTATCCCCCAAGGCGGCCCAGGCAGTACCGGAGGGACTCAGGTGTATCGGCTGCTGTGTGGAAGTGGCTGGATGCTGTACATACCTGGTTGTCCCATGGGGCGTCCCTAGCCCCGAGGCGGCCCAAACAAGACCACAGGGACTCGGGTATATCCGCCGCTGTGTGGGAGGGGCTGGATCCTGTGCATACTCCGTTCTCCCATGAGGAGTCCCTATCCCTCAGGCGGCCCAGGCAGTACCGGAGGGACTCAGGTGTATCGGCCGCTGTGTGGGAATGGCTGCATGTTGTGCATACTTGGTTCTCCCACGGGGCATACCCGTCCCCCAAGCGGCCCAAGAAGAATCGGAGGGACTCGGGTGTATCCGACGCTGTGTAGGAGGGGCTAGATCTCGTGCACACGTGGTTCTTCCACGGGGCGTGCCTATTCCCCAACCGGCCCAAGCAGGATCGGAGGGACTCGGGTGCATCCGACGCTGTGTGGGAGGGGCTGGTGCCTGCACCTACTTGGTTCTCCCACGGGGTGTTCCTATCCCCCAGGCGGCGCAAGCAGCACCGGGGGGACTCGGGTGCGTCCGCCGGTGTGTGGGAGGGGCTGGATCCTGTGCAAACCTGGTTCTCCCATGCTGTGTCCCTGTCCCCCGAGCGGCCCAAGCAGAACCGGGGGGGCGCGGGTGTATCCGTTCCTGTGTGGCAGGGGCTGGATCCTCTGCATACGTGGTTCTCCCATGGGGCGTCCCTATCCCCCAAGCGACCCAGGATGTCTTCGCCGCTGTGCAGGAGTGGCTGGATCTTGTGCATACCTAGTTCTCCCATTGGGCAGGCCTATCCCCCACTCGGCCCAAGCAGGACCGGGGGGACTCGGGTGTATCTGCCGCTGAGTGGGACTGGCTGGATCTTGTGCATACCCAGTTCTCCCACGGGGCGTCCCTATCCCTTAGGTGGCCCCGGCAAGACCGAAGGGATTGCAGTGTATCCGATGTTGTGTGGGAGAGGCCTGATCCTCTTCTCCCACGTGGCGTCCCTACTCCCTAGGCAGCCTAGGCAGGACTGGGGGGACTCGGGTGTATCCGCCGCTGTGCGGGAGTGGCCGGATCTTGTGCATACCTGGTTCTCCCACGGGGCGTCTCTTTCCCCTAGGCGGCCCAGGCAGGACCCGAGGAACTCGAGTGTATCCGACGCTATGTGGGAGGGGCTGGGTCTAGTACACACGTAGTTCTCCCACGGGGCGTTCCTATCTCTCAAGCGGGCCCAGCTGAACCAGAGGGACTCGGATGTATCCGCCGCTCTACGGTAGTGGCTAGAACCTATGCATACCTGGTTGTCCCACAGGGCGTCCCTATCCCCCAAGCGGTCCACACAAGACCATAGGAACTTGGGTGTTTCGGCCGCTTTGCGGGTGGGGCTGGACGTATGTATACCTCGTTCTCCCATAGGGCGTCCCTATCCCCCAAGCGGCCCATGGCTGGAGGGACCCGGGTGTATCTGCCGGTGTGTGGAAGGGGCTGGATCATGTGCATACCTGGCTATCCCCCGGAGAGTCCCTATCCCCTAGGCGGCCCAAGCACGACCACAAGGACTTGGGTGTATCCGTCGGTGTGCGGGAACGGCTGGATCCTGTGCATAGCTGCTTCTCCCACGGGGCGTCCCTATCCCTCAAGCGGTCTGGGCAGGAAAGGAGGGACTCGGGTGTATCCGCCGCCGTGCGGGAGTGGCGGGATCCTGTGCATACCTCGTTCTCCCAAGGGGCGTCTTTATCCCCCAAGGCGGCCCAGGCAGTACCGGAGGGACTCAGGTGTATCGGCTGCTGTGTGGAAGGAGTTGGATGCTGTACATACCTGGTCGTCCCATGGGGCGTCCCTAGCCCCGAGGCGGCCCAAACAAGACCACAGGGACTCGGGTATATCCGCCGCTGTGTGGGCGGGGCTGGATCCTGTGCATACCCCGTTCTCCCATGAGGCATCCCTATCCCCCAGGCGGCCCAGGCAGTACCGGAGGGACTCAGGTGTATCGGCCGCTGTGTGGGAATGGCTGCATGTTGTGCATACTTGGTTCTCCCACGGGGCATACCTGTCCCCCAAGCGGCCCAAGATGAATCCGAGGGACTCGGGTGTATCCGACGCTGTGTAGGAGGGGCTGGATCTCGTGCACACGTGGTTCTTCCACGGGGCGTGCCTATTCCCCAACCGGCCCAAGCAGGATTGGAGGGACTCGGGTGCATCCGACGCTGTGTGGGAGGGGCTGGTGCCAGCACCTACTTGGTTCTCCCACGGGGTGTTCCTATCCCCCAGGCGGCGCAAGCAGCACCGGGGGGACTCGGGTGTGTCCGCCGGTGTGTGGGAGGGGCTGGATCCTGTGCAAACCTGGTTATCCCATGGTGCGTCCCTATCCCCCGAGCGGCCCAAGCAGAACCAGGGGGGCGCGGGTGTATCCGTTCCTGTGTGGCAGGGGCTGGATCCTCTGCATACGTGGTTCTCCCATGGGGCGTCCCTATCCCCCAAGCGACCCAGGATGTCTTCGCCGCTGTGCAAGAGTGGTTGGATCTTGTGCATACCTAGTTCTCCCATTGGGCGGGCCTATCCCCCACTCGGCCCAAGCAGGACCGGGGGGACTCGGGTGTATCTGCCGCTGAGTGGGACTGGCTCGATCTTGTGCATACCCAGTTCTCCCACGGGGCGTCCCTATCCCTTAGGTGGCCCCGGCAAGACCGAAGGGATTGCAGTGTATCCGATGTTGTGTGGGAGAGGCCTGATCCTCTTCTCCCACGTGGCGTCCCTACTCCCTAGGCAGCCTAGGCAGGATTGGGGGGACTCGGGTGTATCCGCCGCTGTGCGGGAGTGGCCCGATCTTGTGCATACCTGGTTCTCCCGCGGGGCGTCTCTTTCCCTTAGGCGGCCCAGGCAAGACCGGAGGGACTCGAGTGTATCCGACGCTATGTGGGAGGGGCTGGGTCTAGTACATACGTAGTTCTCCCACGGGGCTCCCCTATCTCTCAAGCGGCCCCAGCTAAACCAGAGGGACTCGGATGTATCCGCCGCTCTACGGGAGTGGCTAGATCCTATGCATACCTGGTTGTCCCACAGGGCGTCCCTATCCCCCAAGCGGTCCACACACGACCAGAGGGACTTGGGTGTTTCGGCCGCTTTGCGGATGGGGCTGGACGTATGTATACCTCGTTCTCCCATAGGGCGTCCCTATCCCCCAAGCGGCCCATGGCTGGAGGGACCCGGGTGTACCTGCCGGTTTGTCGAAGGGGCTGGATCATGTGCATACCTGGCTATCCCCCGGAGAGTCCCTATCCCCTAGGCGGCCCAAGCACGACCAGAGGGACTTGGGTGTATCCGTCGGTGTGCGGGAACGGCTGGATCCTGTGCATAGCTGCTTCTCCCACGGGGCGTCCCTATCCCTCAAGCGGTCTGGGCAGGAAAGGAGGGACTCGGGTGTATCCGCCGCTGTGCGGGAGTGGCGGGATCCTGTGCATACCTCGTTGTCCCAAGGGACGTCTTTATCCCCCAAGGCGGCCCACGCAGTACCGGAGGGACTCAGGTGTATCGGCTGCTGTGTGGAAGGGGTTGGATGCTGTGCATACCTGGTTGTCCCATGGGGCGTCCCTAGCCCCGAGGCGGCCCAAACAAGACCACAGGGACTCGGGTATATCCGCCGCTATGTGGGAGGGGCTGGATCCTGTGCATACCCCGTTCTCCGATGAGGCATCCCTATCCCCCATCCGGCCCAGGCAGTACCGGAGGGACTCAGGTGTATCGGCCGCTGTGTGGGAATGGCTGCATGTTGTGCATACTTGGCTCTCCCACGGGGCATCCCCATCCCCCAAGCGGCCCAAGAAGAATCGGAGGGACTCGGGTGTATCCGACGCTGTGTAGGAGGGGCTGGATCTCGTGCACACGTGGTTCTTCCACGGGGCGTGCCTATTCCCCAACCGGCCCAAGCAGGATCGGAGGGACTCGGGTGCATCCGACGCTATGTGGGAGGGGCTGGTGCCTGGACCTACTTGGTTCTCCCACGGGGTGTTCCTATCCCCCAGGCGGCGCAAGCAGCACCGGGGGGACTCGGGTGTGTCCGCCGGTGTGTGGGAGGGGCTCGATCCTGTGCAAACCTGGTTCTCCCATGGTGCGTCCCTATCCCCCGAGCGGCCCAAGCAGAACCGGGGGGGCGCGGGTGTATCCGTTCCTGTGTGGCAGGGGCTGCATCCTCTGCATACGTGGTTCTCCCATGGGGCGTCCCTATCCCCCAAGCGACCCAGGATGTCTTCGCCGCTGTGCAGGAGTGGCTGGATCTTGTGCATACCTAGTTCTCCCATTGGGCAGGCCTATCCCCCACTCGGCCCAAGCAGGACCGGGGGGACTCGGGTGTATCTGCCGCTGAGTGGGAATCGCTCGATCTGGTGCATACCCAGTTCTCCCACGGGGCGTCCCTATCCCTTAGGTGGCCCCGGCAAGACCGAAGGGATTGCAGTGTATCCGATGTTGTGTGGGAGAGGCCTGATCCTCTTCTCCCACGTGGCGTCCCTACTCCCTAGGCAGCCTAGGCAGGACTGGGGGGACTCGGGTGTATCCGCCGTTGTGCGGGAGGGGCCGGATCTTGTGCATACCTGGTTCTCCCACGGGGGCGTCTCTTTCCCCTAGGCGGCCCAGGCAGGACCGGAGGGACTCGAGTGTATTCGACGCTATGTGGGAGGGGCTGGGTCTAGTACATACGTAGTTCTCCCACGGGGCGTCCCTATCTCTTAAGCGGCCCCAGCTGAACCGGAGGGACTCGGATGTATCCGCCGCTCTACGGGAGTGGCTAGATCCTATGCATACTTGGTTGTCCCACAGGGCGTCCCTATCCCCCAAGCGGCCAGCACACGACCAGAGGGACTTGGGTGTTTCGGTCGCTTTGCGGGTGGGGCTGGACGTATGTATACCTCGTTCTCCCATAGGGCGTCCCTATCCCCCAAGCGGCCCATGGCTGGAGGGACCCGGGTGTATTTGCCGGTGTGTGGAAGGGGCTGGATCATGTGCATACCTGGCTATCCCCCGGAGAGTCCCTATCCCCTAGGCGGCCCAAGCACGACCACAGGGACTTGGGTGTATCCGTCGGTGTGCGGGAACGGCTGGATCCTGTGCATAGCTGCTTCTCCCACGGGGCGTCCCTATCCCTCAAGCGGTCTGGGCAGGAAAGGAGGGACTCGGGTGTATCTGCCGCTGTGCGGGAGTGGCAAGATCCTGTGCATACCTCGTTCTCCCAAGGGGCGTCCTTATCCCCCAAGGCGGCCCACGCAGTACCGGAGGGACTCAGGTGTATCGGCTGCTGTGTGGAAGGGGCTGGATGTTGTGCATACCTGGTTGTCCCATGGGGCGTCCCTAGCCCCGAGGCGGCCCAAACAAGACCACAGGGATTCGGGTATATCCGCCGCTATGTGGGAGGGGCTGGATCCTGTGCATACCCCGTTCTCCCATGAGGCATCCCTATCCCCCATCCGGCCCAGGCAGTACCGGAGGGACTCAGGTGTATCGGCCGCTGTGTGGGAATGGCTGCATGTTGTGCATACTTGGCTCTCCCACGGGGCATCCCCATCCCCCAAGCGGCCCAAGAAAAATCGGAGGGACTCGGGTGTATCCGACGCTGTGTAGGAGGGGCTGGATCTCGTGCACACGTGGTTCTTCCACGGGGCGTGCCTATTCCCCAACCGGCCCAAGCAGTATCGGAGGGACTCGGGTGCATCCGACGCTGTGTGGGAGGGGCTGGTGCTTGCACCTACTTGGTTCTCCCACGGGGTGTTCCTATCCCCCAGGCGTCGCAAGCAGCACCAGGGGGACTCGGGTGTGTCCGCCGGTGTGTGGGAGGGGCTGGATCCTGTGCAAACCTGGTTCTCCCATGGTGTGTCCCTATCCCCGGAGCGGCCCAAGGAGAACCGGGGGGGCGCGGGTGTATCCGTTCGGGTGTGGCACGGGCTGGATCCTCTGCATACGTGGTTCTCCCATGGGGCGTCCCTATCCCCCAAGCGACCCAGGATGTCTTCGCCGCTGTGCAAGAGTGGCTGGATCTTGTGCATACCTAGTTCTCCCATTGGGCAGGCCTATCCCCCACTCGGCCCAAGCAGGACCGGGGGGACTAGGGTGTATCTGCCGCTGAGTGGGACTGGCTCGATCTTGTGCATACCCAGTTCTCCCACGGGGCGTCCCTATCCTTCAGGTGGCCCCGGCAAGACCGAAGGGACTGCAGTGTATCCGACGTTGTGTGGGAGAGGCCTCAACCTTCTCTCCCACGTGGCGTCCCTAGTCCCTAGGCGGCCTAGGCAGGACTGGGGGGACTCGGGTGTATCCGCCGCTGTGCGGGCGGGGCTGGGTCTAGTACATACGTAGTTCTCCCACGGGGCGTCCCTATCTCTCAAGCGGCCCCACCTGAACCAGAGGGACTCGGATGTATCCGCCGCTCTACGGGAGTGGCTAGATCCTATGCATACGTGGTTGTCCCACAGGGCGTCCCTATCCCCCAAGCGGTCCACACACGACCATAGGAACTTGGGTGTTTCGGCCGCTTTGCGGGTGGGGCTGGACGTATGTATACCTCGTTCTCCCATAGGGCGTCCCTATCCCCCAAGCGGCCCATGGCTGGAGGGACCCGGGTGTATCTGCCGGTGGGTGGAAGGGGCTGGATCATGTGCATACCTGGCTATCCCCCGGAGAGTCCCTATCCCCTAGGCGGCCCAAGCACGACCACAGGGACTTGGGTGTATCCGTCGGTGTGCGGGAACGGCTGGATCCTGTGCATAGCTGCTTCTCCCACGGGGCGTCCCTATCCCTCAAGCGGTCTAGGCAGGAAAGGAGGGACTCGGGTGTATCCGCCGCCGTGCGGGAGTGGCGGGATCCTGTGCATACCTCGTTCTCCCAAGGGGCGTCCTTATCCCCCAATGCGGCCCAGGCAGTACCGGAGGGACTCAGGTGCATCGGCTGCTTTGTGGAAGTGGCTGCATGGATGCTGTGCATACCTGGTTGTCTCAGGGGGCGTCCCTAGCCCCGAGGCGGCCCAAACAAGACCACAGGGACTCGGGTATATCCGCCGCTGTGTGGGAGGGGTTGGATTCTGTGCATACCCCGTTCTCCCATGAGGCATCCCTATCCCCCATCCGGCCCAGGCAGTACCGGAGGGACTCAGGTGTATCGGCCGCTGTGTGGGAATGGCTGCATGTTGTGCATACTTGGCTCTCCCACGGGGCATCCCCATCCCCCAAGCGGCCCAAGAAGAATCGGAGGGACTCGGGTGTATCCGACGCTGTGTAGGAGGGGCTGGATCTCGTGCACACGTGGTTCTTCCACGGGGCGTGCCTATTCCCCAACCGGCCCAAGCAGGATCGGAGGGACTCGGGTGCATCCGACGCTGTGTGGGAGGGGCTGGTGCCTGGACCTACTTGGTTCTCCCACGGGGTGTTCCTATCCCCCAGGCGGCGCAAGCAGCACCGAGGGGACTCGGGTGTGTCCGCCGGTGTGTGGGAGGGGCTGGATCCTGTGCAAACTTGGTTCTCCCATGGTGCGTCCCTATCCCCCGAAATGCCCAAGGAGAACCGGGGGGGCGCGGGTGTATCCGTTCCTGTGTGGCAGGGGCTGGATCCTCTGCATACGTGGTTCTCCCATGGGGCGTCCCTATCCCCCAAGCGACCCAGGATGTCTTCGCCGCTGTGCAAGAGTGGCTGGATCTTGTGCATACCTAGTTCTCCCATTGGGCAGGCCTATCCCCCACTCGGCCCAAGCAGGACCGGGGGGACTAGGGTGTATCTGCCGCTGAGTGGGACTGGCTCGATCTTGTGCATACCCAGTTCTCCCACGGGGCGTCCCTATCCCTCAGGTGGCCCCGGCAAGACCGAAGGGACTGCAGTGTATCCGACGTTGTGTGGGAGAGGCTTCATCCTCTTCTCCCACGTGGCGTCCCTAGTCCCTAGGCGGCCTAGGCAGGACTAGGGGGACTCGGGTGTATCCGCCGCTGTGCGGGAGGGGCTGGGTCTAGTACATACGTAGTTCTCCCACGGGGCGTCCCTATCTCTCAAGCGGCCCCACCTGAACCAGAGGGACTCGGATGTATCCGCCGCTCTACGGGAGCGGCTAGATCCTATGCATACGTGGTTGTCCCACAGGGCGTCCCTATCCCCCAAGCGGTCCACACACGACCATAGGAACTTGGGTGTTCCGGCCGCTTTGCGGGTGGGGCTGGACGTATGTATACCTCGTTCTCCCATAGGGCGTCCCTATCCCCCAAGCGGCCCATGGCTGGAGGGACCCGGGTGTATCTGCCGGTGTGTGGAAGGGGCTGGATCATGTGCATACCTGGCTATCCCCCGGAGAGTCCCTATCCCCTAGGCGGCCCAAGCACGACCACAGGGACTTGGGTGTATCCGTCGGTGTGCGGGAACGGCTGGATCCTGTGCATAGCTGCTTCTCCCACGGGGCGTCCCTATCCCTCAAGCGGTCTAGGCAGGAAAGGAGGGACTCGGGTGTATCCGCCGCTGTGCGGGAGTGGCGGGATCCTGTGCATACCTCGTTCTCCCAAGGGGCGTCCTTATCCCCCAATGCGGCCCAGGCAGTACCGGAGGGACTCAGGTGTATCTGCTGCTGTGTGGAAGTGGCTGGATGCTGTGCATACCTGGTTGTCTCAGGGGGCGTCCCTAGCCCCGAGGCGGCCCAAACAAGACCACAGGGACTCGGGTATATCCGCCGCTGTGTGGGAGGGGTTGGATCCTGTGCATACCCCGTTCTCCCATGAGGCATCCCTATCCCCCATCCGGCCCAGGCAGTACCGGAGGGACTCAGGTGTATCGGCCGCTGTGTGGGAATGGCTGCATGTTGTGCATACTTGGCTCTCCCACGGGGCATCCCCATCCCCCAAGCGGCCCAAGAAGAATCTGAGGGACTCGGGTGTATCCGACGCTGTGTAGGAGGGGCTGGATCTCGTGCACACGTGGTTCTTCCACGGGGCGTGCCTATTCCCCAACCGGCCCAAGCAGGATCGGAGGGACTCGGGTGCATCCGACGCTGTGTGGGAGGGGCTGGTGCCTGGACCTACTTGGTTCTCCCACGGGGTGTTCCTATCCCCCAGGCGGCGCAAGCAGCACCGAGGGGACTCGGGTGTGTCCGCCGGTGTGTGGGAGGGGCTGGATCCTGTGCAAACCTGGTTCTCCCATGGTGCGTCCCTATCCCCCGAGCGGCCCAAGGAGAACCGGGGGGGCGCGGGTGTATCCGTTCCTGTGTGGCAGGGGCTGGATCCTCTGCATACGTGGTTCTCCCATGGGGCGTCCCTATCCCCCAAGCGACCCAGGATGTCTTCGCCGCTGTGCAGGAGTGGCTGGATCTTGTGCATACCTAGTTCTCCCATTGGGCAGGCCTATCCCCCACTCGGCCCAAGCAGGACCGGGGGGACTAGGGTGTATCTGCCGCTGAGTGGGACTGGCTCGATCTTGTGCATACCCAGTTCTCCCACGGGGCGTCCCTATCCCTCAGGTGGCCCCGGCAAGACCGAAGGGACTGCAGTGTATCCGACGTTGTGTGGGAGAGGCCTCATCCTCTTCTCCCACGTGGCGTCCCTAGTCCCTAGGCGGCCTAGGCAGGACTCGGGGGACTCGGGTGTATCCGCCGCTGTGCAGGAGGGGCTGGGTCTAGTACATACGTAGTTCTCCCACGGGGCGTCCCTATCTCTCAAGCGGCCCCTGCTGAACCAGAGGGACTCGGATGTATCCGCCGCTCTACGGGAGCGGCTAGATCCTATGCATACGTGGTTGTCCCACAGGGCGTCCCTATCCCCCAAGCGGGCCACACACGACCATAGGAACTTGGGTGTTTCGGCCGCTTTGCGGGTGGGGCTGGACGTATGTATACCTCGTTCTCCCATAGGGCGTCCCTATCCCCCAAGCGGCCCATGGCTGGAGGGACCCGGGTGTATCTGCCAGTGTGTGGAAGGGGCTGGATCATGTGCATACCTGGCTATCCCCCGGAGAGTCCCTATCCCCTAGGCGGCCCAAGCACGACCAGAGGGACTTGGGTGTATCCGTCGGTGTGCGGGAACGGCTGGATCCTGTGCATAGCTGCTTCTCCCACGGGGCGTCCCTATCCCTCAAGCGGTCTAGGCAGGAAAGGAGGGACTCGGGTGTATCCGCCGCTGTGCGGGAGTGGCGGGATCCTGTGCATACCTCGTTCTCCCAAGGGGCGTCCTTATCCCCCAATGCGGCCCAGGCAGTACCGGAGGGACTCAGGTGTATCGGCTGCTGTGTGGAAGTGGCTGGATGCTGTGCATACCTGGTTGTCTCAGGGGGCGTCCCTAGCCCCGAGGCGGCCCAAACAAGACCACAGGGACTCGGGTATATCCGCCGCTGTGTGGGAGGGGTTGGATCGTGTGCATACCCCGTTCTCCCATGAGGCATCCCTATCCCCCATCCGGCCCAGGCAGTACCGGAGGGACTCAGGTGTATCGGCCGCTGTGTGGGAATGGCTGCATGTTGTGCATACTTGGCTCTCCCACGGGGCATCCCCATCCCCCAAGCGGCCCAAGAAGAATCGGAGGGACTCGGGTGTATCCGACGCTGTGTAGGAGGGGCTGGATCTCGTGCACACGTGGCTCTTCCACGGGGCGTGCCTATTCCCCAACCGGCCCAAGCAGGATCGGAGGGACTCGGGTGCATCCGACGCTGTGTGGGAGGGGCTGGTGCCTGGACCTACTTGGTTCTCCCACGGGGTGTTCCTATCCCCCAGGCGGCGCAAGCAGCACCGAGGGGACTCGGGTGTGTCCGCCGGTGTGTGGGAGGGGCTGGATCCTGTGCAAACCTGGTTCTCCCATGGTGCGTCCCTATCCCCCGAGCGGCCCAAGGAGAACCGGGGGGGCGCGGGTGTATCCGTTCCTGTGTGGCAGGGGCTGGATCCTCTGCATACGTGGTTCTCCCATGGGGCGTCCCTATCCCCCAAGCGACCCAGGATGTCTTCGCCGCTGTGCACGAGTGGCTGGATCTTGTGCATACCTAGTTCTCCCATTGGGCAGGCCTATCCCCCACTCGGCCCAAGCAGGACCGGGGGGACTCGGGTGTATCTGCCGCTGAGTGGGACTGGCTCGATCTTGTGCATACCCAGTTCTCCCACGGGGCGTCCCTATCCCTTAGGTGGCCCCGGCAAGACCGAAGGGACTGCAGTGTATCCGACGTTGTGTGGGAGAGGCCTGATCCTCTTCTCCCACGTGGCGTCCCTAGTTCCCAGGCGGCCTAGGCAGGACTGGGGGGATTCGGGTGTATCCGCCGCGGTGCGGGAGTGGCCGGATCTTGTGCATACCTGGTTCTCCCACGGGGCGTCTCTTTCCCCTAGGCGGCCCAGGCAGGACCGGAGGGACTCGAGTGTATCCGACGCTATGTGGGAGGGGCTGGGTCTAGTACATACGTAGTTCTCCCACGGGGCGTCCCTATCTCTCAAGCGGCCCAAGCTGAACCAAAGGGACTCGGATGTATCCGCCGCTCTACGGGAGCGGCTAGATCCTATGCATACCTGGTTGTCCCACAGGGCCCATCCGGCCCAGGCAGTACCGGAGGGACTCAGGTGTATCGGCCGCTGTGTGGGAATGGCTGCATGTTGTGCATACTTGGCTCTCCCACGGGGCATCCCCATCCCCCAAGCGGCCCAAGAAGAATCGGAGGGACTCGGGTGTATCCGACGCTGTGTAGGAGGGGCTGGATCTCGTGCACACGTGGTTCTTCCACGGGGCGTGCCTATTCCCCAACCGGCCCAAGCATGATCGGAGGGACTCGGGTGCATCCGACGCTGTGTGGGAGGGGCTGGTGCCTGGACCTACTTGGTTCTCCCACGGGGTGTTCCTATCCCCCAGGCGGCGCAAGCAGCACCAGGGGGACTCGGGTGTGTCCGCCGGTGTGTGGGAGGGGCTGGATCCTGTGCAAACCTGGTTCTCCCATGGTGTGTCCCTATCCCCCGAGCGGCCCAAGGAGAACCGGGGGGGCGCGGGTGTATCCGTTCCTGTGTGGCAGGGGCTGGATCCTCTGCATACGTGGTTCTCCCATGGGGCGTCCCTATCCCCCAAGCGACCCAGGATGTCTTCGCCGCTGTGCAAGAGTGGCTGGCTCTTGTGCATACCTAGTTCTCCCATTGGGCAGGCCTATCCCCCACTCGGCCCAAGCAGGACCGGGGGGACTCGGGTGTATGTGCCGCTGACCGGGACTGGCTCGTTCTTGTGCATACCCAGTTCTCCCACGGGGCGTCCCTATCCCTTAGGTGGCCCCGGCAAGACCGAAGGGACTCCAGTGTATCCGACGTTGTGTGGGAGAGGCCTCATCCTCTTCTCCCACGTGGCGTCCCTAGTCCCTAGGCGGCCTAGGCAGGACTGGGGGGATTCGGGTGTATCCGCCGCGGTGCGAGAGTGGCCGGATCTTGTGCATACCTGGTTCTCCCACGGGGCGTCTCTTTCCCCTAGGCGGCCCAGGCAGGACCGGAGGGACTCGAGGGTATCCGACGCTATGTGGGAGGGGCTGGGTCTAGTACATACGTAGTTCTCCCACGGGGCGTCCCTATCTCTCAAGCGGCCCCAGCTGAACCAGGGGACTCGGATGTATCCGCCGCTCTACGGGAGCGGCTAGATCCTATGCATACCTGGTTGTCCCACAGGGCGTCCCTATCCCCCAAGCGGTCCACACACGACCATAGGAACTTGGGTGTTTCAGCCGCTTTGCGGGTGGGGCTGGACGTATGTATACCTCGTTCTCCCATAGGGCGTCCCTATCCCCCAAGCGGCCCATGGCTGGAGGGACCCGGGTGTATCTGCCGGTGTGTGGAAGGGGCTGGATCATGTGCATACCTGGCTATCCCCCGGAGAGTCCCTATCCCCTAGGCGGCCCAAGCACGACCGGAGGGACTTGGGTGTATCCGTCGGTTTGCGGGAACGGATGGATCCTCTGCATAGCTGCTTCTCCCACGGGGCGTCCCTATCCCTCAAGCGGTCTAGGTAGGAAAGGAGGGACTCGGGTGTATCCGCCGCTGTGCGGGAGTGGCGGGATCCTGTGCATACCTCGTTCTCCCAAGGGGCGTCCTTATCCCCCAAGGCGGCCCACGCAGTACCGGAGGGACTCAGGTGTATCGGCTGCTGTGTGGAAGTGGCTGGATGCTGTGCATACCTGGTTGTCCCATGGGGCGTCCCTAGCCCCGAGGCGGCCCAAACAAAACCACAGGGACTCGGGTATATCCGCCGCTGTGTGGGAGGGGCTGGATCCTGTGCATACCCCGTTCTCCCATGAGGCATCCCTATCCCCCATCCGGCCCAGGCAGTACCGGAGGGACTCAGGTGTATCGGCCGCTGTGTGGGAATGGCTGCATGTTGTGCATACTTGGCTCTCCCACGGGGCATCCCCATCCCCCAAGCGGCCCAAGAAGAATCGGAGGGACTCGGGTGTATCCGACGCTGTGTAGGAGGGGCTGGATCTCGTGCACACGTGGTTCTTCCACGGGGCGTGCCTATTCCCCGACCGGCCCAAGCATGATCGGAGGGACTCGGGTGCATCCGACGCTGTGTGGGAGGGGCTGGTGCCTGCACCTACTTGGTTCTCCCACGGGGTGTTCCTATCCCCCAGGCGGCGCAAGCAGCACCAAGGGGACTCGGGTGTGTCCGCCGGTGTGTGGGAGGGGCTGGATCCTATGCAAACCTGGTTCTCCCATGGTGCGTCCCTATCCCCCGAGCGGCCCAAGGAGAACCGGGGGGGCGCGGGTGTATCCGTTCCTGTGTGGCAGGGGCTGGATCCTCTGCATACGTGGTTCTCCCATGGGGCGTCCCTATCCCCCAAGCGACCCAGGATGTCTTCGCCGCTGTGCAGGAGTGGCTGGATCTTGTGCATACCTAGTTCTCCCATTGGGCAGGCCTATCCCCCACTCGGCCCAAGCAGGACCGGGGGGACTCGGGTGTATCTGCCGCTGAGTGGGACTGGCTCAATCTTGTGCATACCCAGTTCTCCCACGGGGCGTCCCTATCCCTCAGGTGGCCCCGGCAAGACCGAAGGGACTGCAGTGTATCCGACGTTGTGTGGGAGAGGCCTGATCCTCTTCTCCCACGTGGCATCCCTAGTCCCTAGGCGGCCTAGGCAAGACTGGGGGGATTCGGGTGTATCCGCCGCGGTGCGGGAGTGGCCGGATCTTGTGCATACCTGGTTCTCCCACGGGGCGTCTCTTTCCCCTAGGCGGCCCAGGCAGGACCGGAGGGACTCGAGTGTATCCGACGCTATGTGGGAGGGGCTGGGTCTAGTACATACGTAGTTCTCCCACGGGGCGTCCCTATCTCTCAAGCGGGCCCAGCTGAACCAGAGGGACTCGGATGTATCCGCCGCTCTACGGGAGCGGCTAGATTCTATGCATACCTGGTTGTCCCACAGGGCGTCCCTATCCCCCAAGCGGTCCACACACGACCATAGGAACTTGGGTGTTTCAGCCGCTTTGCGGGTGGGGCTGGACGTATGTATACCTCGTTCTCCCATAGGGCGTCCCTATCCCCCAAGCGGCCCATGGCTGGAGGGACCCGGGTGTATCAGCCGGTGTGTGGAAGGGGCTGGATCATGTGCATACCTGGGTATCCCCCGGAGAGTCCCTATCCCCTAGGCGGCCCAAGCACGACCGGAGAGACTTGGGTGTATCCGTCGGTTTGCATGAACGGATGGATCCTCTGCATAGCTGCTTCTCCCACGGGGCGTCCCTATCCCTGAAGCAGTCTAGGTAGGAAAGGAGGGACTCGGGTGTATCCGCCGCTGTGCGGGAGTGGCGGGATCCTGTGCATACCTCGTTCTCCCAAGGGGCGTCCTTATCCCCCAAGGCGGCCCAGGCAGTACCGGAGGGACTCAGGTGTATCGGCTGCTGTGTGGAAGTGGCTGAATGTTGTGCATACCTGGTTGTCCCATGGGGCGTCCCTAGCCCCGAGGCGGCCCAAACAAGACCACAGGGACTCGGGTATATCCGCCGCTGTGTGGGAGGGGCTGGATCCTGTGCATACCCGTTCTCCCATGAGGCATCCCTATCCCCCATCCGGCCCAGGCAGTACCGGAGGGACTCAGGTGTATCGGCCGCTGTGTGGGAATGGCTGCATGTTGTGCATACTTGGCTCTCCCACGGGGCATCCCCATCCCCCAAGCGGCCCAAGAAGAATCGGAGGGACTCGGGTGTATCCGAGACCGTGTAGGAGGGGCTGGATCTCGTGCACACGTGGTTCTTCCACGGGGCGTGCCTATTCCCCAACCGGCCCAAGCAGAATCGGACGGACTCGGGTGCATCCGACGCTGTGTGGGAGGGGCTGGTGCCTGCACCTACTTGGTTCTCCCACGGGGTGTTCCTATCCCCCAGGCGGCGCAAGCAGCACCGGGGGGACTCGGGTGTGTCCGCCGGTGTGTGGGAGGGGCTGGATCCTGTGCAAACCTGGTTCTCCCATGGTGCGTCCCTATCCCCCGAGCGGCCCAAGCACAACCGGGGGGGCGCGGGTGCATCCGTTCCTGTGTGGCAGGGGCTGGATCCTCTGCATACGTGGTTCTCCCATGGGGCGTCCCTATCCCCCAAGCGGCCCAGGATGTCTTCGCCGCTGTGCAAGAGTGGCTGGATCTTGTGCATACCTAGTTCTCCGATTGGGCAGGCCTATCCCCCACTCGGCCCAAGCAGGACCGGGGGGACTCGGGTGTATCTGCCGCTGAGTGGGACTGGCTCGATCTTGTGCATACCTAGTTCTCCCACGGGGCGTCCCTATCCCTTAGGTGGCCCCGGCAAGACCGAAGGGACTGCAGTGTATCCGACGTTGTGTGGGAGAGGCCTCATCCTCTTCTCCCACGTGGCGTCCCTAGTCCCTAGGCGGCCTAGGCAGGACTGGGGGGGCTCGGGTGTATCCGCCATTGTGCGGGAGTGGCCGGATCTTGTGCATACCTGGTTCTCCCACGGGGTGTTCCTATCCCCCAAGCGGCCCAAGCAGCACCGGAGGGACTCGAGTGTATCCGACGCTATGTGGGAGGGGCTGGGTCTAGTACATACGTAGTTCTCCCACGGGGCGTCCCTATCTCTCAAGCGGCCCCTGCTGAACCAGAGGGACTCGGATGTATCCGCCGCTCTACGGGAGTGGCTAGATCCTATGCATACCTAGTTGTCCCACAGGGCGTCCCTATCCCCCAAGCGGTCCAGACACGACCGGAGGGACTTGGGTGTTTCGGCCGCTTTGCGGGTGGGGCTGGAACCTATGTATACCTCGTTCTCCCATAGGGCGTCCCTATCCCCCAAGCGGCCCATGGCTGGAGGGACCCGGGTGTATCTGCCGGTGTGGGGAAGGGGCTAGATCATTTGCGTACCTGGCTATCCCCGGGAGAGTCCCTATCCCCTAGGCGGCCCAAGCACGACCAGAGGGACTCGGGTGTATCCGGCGCTGTGCGGGAACGGCTGGATCCTGTGTGTATCCGGTTCTCCCACGGGGCGTCCCTATCCGCCAAGCGGTCCACGCAGGACCGGAGGTACTCAGGTGTATCGGCTGCTGTGTGGAAGGGGTTGGATCGTGTGCATACCTGGGTAACCCCCGTGCCGTCCCTATCCCCCCAGGCGGCCCAAGCACGACCGGAGTGAATCGGGTGTATCTGCCACTGTATGTGAGGGGCTCGATCCTGTGCGAAGCTGCTACTCCCACGGGGCGTCCCTATCCCTCAAGCGGTCCAGGCGGGAAAGGAGGGACTAGGGTGTATCCGCCGCTGTGCGGGAGTGGCGGGATCCTGTGCATACCCCGTTCTCCCAAGGGGCGTCCCTATCCCCCAGGCGGCCTAGGCAGTACCGGAGGGACTCAAGTGTATCGGCCGCTGTGTGGGAGTGGCTGGATGTTGTGCATACCTAGTTCTCCCGCGGGGCGTCCCTAGCCCCGAGGCGGCCCAAACAAGACCAGATGGACTCAAGTATATCCGCCGCTGTGTGGGAGGGGCTGGATCTTGTGCATACCCCGTTCTCCCACGAGGCGTCCCCATCCCCTACGCGATGCAGGCGGGACCGGAGGGACTCGGGAGTGTCCGCAGCTGGTCGGTAAGGGCTGGATCTTGTGCACACGTGGTTCTTCCACGGTGCGTGCCTATCCCCCAAGCGGCCCAAGCAGGATCGGAGGGACCCGGGTGTATCTGACGCTGTGTGGGAGTGCCTGGATCCTGCACCTACTTGGTTCTCCCACAGGGTGTTCCTATCCCCCAGGCGGCCCAAGCAGCATCGGAGTGACTCGGGTGTATCCGCCGCTGTGTGGGAGGGGGTGGATCCTGTGCAAACCTGGTTCTCCCATGGTGCCCCCCCCCCCCCCCAGCGGCCCAAGCACAACCGGAGGGACGCGGGTATATCCGCCCGTGTGTGTGAGGGGTTCAATCCCATGCATACGTGGTTCTCCCATGGGGCGTCCCTATCCCTCAAGCGGTCCAAGCAAGCCCGGAGGGACTCGGGTGTATCAGCCGCTGCCGAGGAGGGGCCGGATCCTGTGCCAAGGTGGTTCCTCCACGCGGCGTGCCTATCCCCCAAGCTGCCCAGGCGGGATCGGAGGGACTCGGGTGTATCCGACGCTGTGTGGGAGTGGCTCGATCCTATGCATATCTGGTTCTCCCACAGGGCGTCCCTATCCCCAAAGAGGTCCAAGCAGGACCGGAGGGACTCGGGTGTATCGGCTGCTGTGGCAGAGGGGCCGGGTCCTGTGCATACCTCGTTCTCCCACGGGGCGTCCCTATCCCGCAAGCGGTCCAGGCAGGACCGGGGCTCGGGTGTATCCGCCGCTGTCTGGGAGTGGGTGGATCCTTGGCCTAGGTGGTTGTTTAGTCCTATTACGGAGGAAGGCTGTTCAAGGATTGTGCCGATGTGGGTGGGCCGCGACCCGGTGCCGCGGGTCCCTGTGACCGTGCGAGTGGGGGACACAGTGCCGGTGCCCCCTTCACCAGAGGGTCCTAGGTGGGTTCCTATGCACGGTTGTTTGGTCCCTGTGGAGGAAAATGAAGAGGTGTGGGTGGGGCTATATTATCACGGTTGAGTGTCTTGGTTGTGTGTTGCCCCAAAGAGAACCCCTTAGCCAGTGGTGGCTAAGAAAGCACGTCTCCAAAGGGGGTTTGGGGCTATCACCCGTTTCTGAAGCCTTCCCGAGGCTGTCCACCGGAGGTGTACAACACTGCGGTTGATTGTTGATACGACGTACATTACTTGATACATACACGTCCCACAGGGCAACATATGGTCTCCCTTGGGGGGATGGCGCCCCCCGATCACATGGGCACGTGGCTTGGGGGGCCTCCCCTTACTTCACGAAGTCACCCGACAACCCTGTCGGTGGCAGGAGTGGGGGGATAACCCCCCCCACTGCCACGCAGGCCATTACCTGGGCATGTGGCTTGGGGGACCTTCCATTACTTCACGAAGTCCCCTCACATCCTTTTCTCTGGCAGAAGTGGGTGGATGGCGCCCCCCACTGCCAAGCAGGCACGACCGAGGGGGTGCCTCTTTTGTCACGTCGTGACCTTAGCCCTACTGAGCGTGGGGGGCCTCCCCTTATTTCACTAGCTCACACTCATTGTCCCCGCTGCAAGAAACCGCTGCACGAAACGGGGCACGCCTCCCATTGGTACCCTATCCTTGGCCCCGCGTCGGAGGGGCCGTGAGGGCCGCCACGCCGTCGCACTCGGTCCCAAGCCCAGGATGCACCTCTGCAAGAACAGAGCGTGTGCAGGGGGGTGGGTGGGTGATAGAGTACAATCCCTGGGGCGGGCTGGGCCACAGGGAGGCCTGGAGAATCCACGCAATCCGCCACCCCCCGGGGGAGCCCGCCCTGTACCATCATGGCTCCCCCACGGTTGCCGGCGAGGGGTGGGGCACGCGATCTCGCAACCGAGCCGCCGCGGCTAGACTGGGTCGCCCCCCAGATTGCGTGCCAGCCCGTAGGACCCACCCCCCTCGTTCCACCCCCACACCACGGTGAGGCCACGCGCCCCCAGGCGGCCGTCGGGGGTCCAAAGGCGGATCACGCAATGGAGATCCACGCCGGTTCACACAATAAGATCCCAAGCCGGTGTACACAATGGAGATGTGAAGCCGTTATACACAACGGAGATACAACCCGATTCACACCATGGAGATCCAAACGCGCTTTACACAATCAAGATCCCAAGCCGGTGTACACAATGGAGATCCAAATGGGTTCACACAATGGAGATCCTAGCCGGTTCACACAATAAAGATCAAAGACGGTTCACACAATGGAGATCCAAGCCGGTTCACACAATGGAGATCCAGCTTAGCTCACAAGACTTTTGTGCCACTCCCATCCAAATTGCATGGCCTTCGCCTTCTCCCGAGCCGTGTCTTGAACAGAAGGCCTTCACATAGCCACGTAGCCCTTGCGGTGCACTTTTCCTTTGATACACCAGCATTTACGGCTAGAGCACTGGAGCTAGATGACGACCTTGATGATGAGGATGTGCGGGAGCTTGAGTTGGACGAATCGGAGGCTGGGGCATGATTGGCAAGACGCACCACTTGGATGACACTGCGCTTTGGCGTTCTTCACCTTGCGCATTAGAAGCTAGCAACACCAATTGGTGTTCCCACAAAAACCACATGGCAGTGCCATGCCAACTGGGATCTCCCCTCGACCAACGTGATACGCCATGTGTTGAAACAGGTTTCAACATATGGCGCATCACATTGGTCATCCATGTGACACACCATGCAAGTACGTTGGGCCTCCTTGCTTGGTGCCATCGTCTCCCCTATGAATCGGCATACAGCTTACAGCCGGAGGAACCACTAGGTGGTGTGGCAGCATGCACCGTAGGTAGCGCAACTGGTTGCATTTGCACCGGTGCCATGGTGCGCAACATGGTGCGGCAGAGGGAGTGGCAATGATATGTGCCGATAGCACCGTGGGTGCAATGGCTACACAATCATGGGTAAACTTCTGGCGGACATCTTGAACGGTACACCAGTCAAGTGCGCCCTTGGTGACCGCACCTCGCAAAATTTTGGCCCTTACCGGATTGTCTAGATGCGGCATGCTTGGGCTTCAACAGGTGAAGTGGCAATCTGTGCCAAACCATTGGAAGCAGCACAATGTCGACAACCCAGCAAGAGTGGAAAACTCAGTTTACAATGCCCAACCACTTGGAGCCTGGGGTGACCCTTGCATATCAACATAAAACCACCGGTCACGTCTGCTCCCTACGACGATCAAAAACCCCTCGTACTTCAGCAAAAAGCACATGCGAGCGGTTGGCGGGGGAGGGTTGGTTGCAAGGCAGCACAAAATTTTCCTTGACTTTATCCCAGTGAATCAATTCCGTGTCCGGAAAAGTGGTGAAATCCAACAACTTGGCTGTACCAATGCAACTAGCACGCAACACACAACCTCATGTAATCCAATTTCTGCCCCAAAAGCAACTCAAATGGCCGCTAGGAGTGTGTACTCCATGACTAGCATAGGCGTTGAGGACAACACCGTTGTCAACAATGTCGTGGAAGTTTTGTATGAAGTAGCAGTGCCCCAGATCGGAAGATCCAACACACTATAAGGGCTCATAAGGCCAGTACATTGCACTCCACCAATGTCCAATAGGCCTAGACTCGGGCTCGCCATTGGTTGCGGAAAACTAGTTCAAAGGCTGCAAATTCAACTAGATTTGGACCAAAAAAAAGAAAAACAAGGGAACAATACAAAGCAGCATGGCATGTAGAGGAGGGGGCCCTAATCCTCACCTATGCCACAAGTAGTATGCAACCCATGCTATTGCTAGTATTCCTAGAAAAACCAAAGGGTCATTTTGACCCATTTTACCCCAAGCCAAAACTCTTGGGGCCCCACGGCCATCACCCTCCCTTTGTGGTGGCTGAACTTTAGGCCGACTGGGATGTGCATGGCTATCAAAGTTGTACTATTAGCATGGGAATTGTTTGGGGACTGGAATTGGCCCAGAACATGTGTACAACCTACTTCATGCTGCGGAAAGAATCAGCCGTTATTTGGGGAACGGGGGAGCGCGGAAACTTTTTTATACAATGGGGGGGATTTTTTTCGCCCCCCCCCAAAAAAAAAACTTGTTTTTGCACGCCCCCCCCCCCCGACCACCCCATTACAAGTAGAATGTACCAGTCAAATTGGTTCCCGCAACACCACAAGCAGACTGAAAAATCTTATGTTCCGCTAGACAGTACAGCCTACCATGTCAATCCGGTTTTGTCAATGTTAGATTTCTCATGGAGCACAATAGCATGACGGGGCATAGAAAGTAGATTCGGGTCATGCTCATATATTCATGGTCTATGCAACAACTGGCGTTAGATTTGCATGCATCTGGCAACTATTGTCTGTCAGATTTCTGACAGCCGACGAACGTACCTGTCATGGGTGACCCATCATCTACACATTCCATACGTCGACATCCCAATTCACATGTTTGTGGACACGCTCCCCTCCATATTTTACCTAAGCCGTCATTGGTCCGCTGTCACAAATTTGACAGATTTAAACGTTGCAGTGCTCAAAACCCTACGTTTAAAAGCCCCCCTCCAAAAAAAAAGGTGTGCAAAAAAAAAAACCCTACAAAACACACTCAAAAAAGAGGGGGGGGACCCTTTTTGGGCACCCCACTATGGGGTCCCCAATACAGCAGAATTTATCTAACATTCTCAATTCCTCTGGTCCCATGGTCCCAGGATCCTGATACAGAAGGGGTTATGGAGCCTACTGGATTCCTCCCCGCTTTGGGGGGCCTGAGACGGTAGAGGTTATGTATCACAGTAGAGGTTGGTTGCAACCAGTTGGAACCAAATACGTGCAGGTCTGGCTGCTATCAATCAGCCCCCAGTGAGCCTCGATCCTTTGCACAGTACACTGAGCCTAACGTAGCGACCAGCCCTGTAATATGCACTTACAGAAGAACACACGGTCTTGAACAGGAGTAGAAAACTGATGCATGATTGCAACATTACGTTTCTGGATAACCTGCAAGCGAGCCTGTCAAAAAAGGATGGAACCCTGAGCCCAAATTAAATTGGCTGTGACCACCGTGCTGGAGCACCAAATAACGTTGCTTAACAACTTTCACCCTACAGACTTGGAGGCATGCTGAGCCATTTCACAACCAATTTGCCATTCAGGACCCCCAGGCACAGCCTAGACCTTAAGAATGAGGGATGAGCACAATCATGTTGCAAATGTGTCCCACCACTGTATTGAACAACCCTCCGTGGGGCAAGAGATTTGAGCTGCACCTGGTTTTCCATGGTCTCGTAACCCTTGTGCATCTGCTGCTGCTGCTGCATGTGCTGGTGCTCCTGGAAAAGCTGTTGCACAGTGGTGTGGCGCCCCCCTGCCTCATTGGGGCTCCAACCATAGTCTTGCTGTGTAGGGACGAAGAGCGGGCTATGGGCCAGTGTGGACTGTGCAGGGGCTGGGTTGCTGTAGTTGCTGGGGCCTGCCTGTGTGGTGGTCCGTGTGGTTGGTGGTATAAAGGGCTTGGCATTGGTGTTCAGGCTTGAAGCAGGTGCAGCAGGGCTCCGTGTAATAGCTGGTGGGACGAAGGGTTTGGCATTGGTGTTCAGGTGCCCCGGGGGCTTTGAAGGCCTCAATGGGGGTGTGTCATCCTCCTTCTCTTTCTTCTCACGCTGGGCTTGCTGAGTGGGAGAGCAAGTAACAGGGAGGGAGGTGACCGGGGGAAAGGGGGGAGAGCACATATCCAGATCGTCCCCAGAGATACGGAACCCCATTTTAAAACCTGCATGGGTTGACCGCATGCACACTTGTGTGTGCACCGGTATGCACACCTGCATCTGGCCAATTTTGGTCATCTTTTGAACAGGCATTCCTTTACAAAGTGGGCTCGCTGACAGCAATAGAATTTGACTGGTGCAAAAATTTGGGAGTGAGGATACCATGACGGCACCTAATTTCGGAAACGTGTTTACAGCGTGTCCACATGTATGGGGCACGTGGAGCAACAGTTTTGCAGGTGCGGGAGGGATTCATACCGTGTATGTTGGAGGAGGGCTATGCCTTGTGTGCCGGCATGGTTGCGTGGTGTGAGGTTTCAAGGCGGTGGATGCTGCGAGCCCGATCGATTTAACATTCAATTCAATCACACACATACATGAGTTGGGGGGGGGGGGGGGCTGCCAGTCTGCTTCTCGGGCGGTGGACAACCACCTGCAAGCCCAAGTCCCATGATACATAATGCCGAATGCACTTTACACCCTCAGACCAGGGCCCCATGCAACCCTCGGATGGCTCTTTGGGGTGCGAAAGGGGGAGATCATCCCACCTGGCGCTGGGATCCTTTCCTGCACAAGGCAGGAAACCCCTGTTGGGAACGCACTTCGAGAGAGGATTTGGAGGGGTGTTCTGGCCCCTGGGTTCCATCTCCCCTTCGTTGCACACTCTTCAGTACAAAGGTGCCCTCAGGGTGATTGCTGCCGACCAGCTGCCTCATCCTAAATCAATAATGGGTTTTCAGCAATCCCATAGTCGGCCATGGAGGACATACAAGGGACGCACTCTCTATTCTTCATGCTCCTCGGTCCTTTCACCGGTGGTATGATCCATGTCAGCACATGCATGAGTGGAGTATGGTTTTAGCAGGTCTGGTTTGCAATATGGGTTGCAGTGTGCATGCACACATTGCCGATTCATGCCGTCGTTGCACCGCATGCAAGGGGTATCATCCAAAAGTGGTGTGCAGTGAAGATTGCATCATTTGAGCCATGAAAGACATGGCAGCAAAAAGTGATTACTTTGGTGAGGACATGCATACCTGCCGTTCCTTCATCAGCTGCTGATAGTGCAAACGGCGTTTCTCATGGGCAGACAGCCCACCGCCCAATCCTGTGACCGCTGTGGGCAGACCATCTCCTGGCAGCAACCTGTGGTGCGTTGAATGGACACACCCAAATGCATGAACACAGGAGTAGATCACTTGCAAGCAGAACTAGTGACTTTCCGAGAGCAACATGCAAAACAAAAGCATGACAACATCATGTATGTGCACAACAGCATACTCCCATTGCACACACGTGACTACCCCTTCTGAAAATCAAACCCTCATCTGGCTTTGAAAATGCCCCTGTCATCCCTTGCTGGAACCAAAATTCTGTTGAATCCAGGGTGGAGCAACTTGCTCAACACAGAAATGAGATTTGGGTTCAATGAAAGCTCCCACAGGGCTTACCACGGATGCTGTGATAGGGGTGTGATGCATGCGTATCATGGCTGCCACAACCCTATGGTGCATATGTTGGTCAGAGAATCTCGAATTGTGAGAAATTGACTCAATCACAGTGTGACACCACATGCAGCACACGGGGGCAGGGAGCAAAAAAAAAAATTCACGGCACACAAAAGCACACCAATTATCGCGGTTCCCCTTGTCATACACTTCCTGCAAAACTTTGTCGAATTCCTTCGAATCCCTCAGCTGCAAATACTTATTGTACAATCGCATGGCCTGCGTTCGTGTGTGTGGCACCAAATAGAGACCACCATAAATCATGACTGCAACTCAGCTGCTTTCAATCCCACCGGCCTGCGCAATGCTCAATGCAAGCCACGGCAACACCCCAAATCCAATATCACACCCAACAACAACCTCTTCATTGTCAAATCAAAGCGATGCAGGGGCATCTCCCAGATCGTTTGCTGAGCAGACTCATCTTCCGCTGAAGAACTCCTGTCCTCAGGTGCCAATTTTGATCATGGGAATTTTTGCTGGGTGAGCGCCCCGAGCAACACTAACCTTGCTGCAAAAATGCCAACTCACATTATGGCCTGCCATATCTCTCAGGGACAGCCGTCATATGCCAACACAGAGCAAATTTACAGTCGGTTGGCTTTTTTGCACAATTTGTTCTGTTACGAAAAAAGTTTGTCCCCCTAATGGGGGGTATGTGTATGTAGCTGAGGTTTGTCTCACCGATATGTCGGAATTCCGGGGTGGGCGTAAAATCGTTTTGGTTTCAGAGGCCCCAATTCTGCTGCTCAGGGAAGGCGCCCACCCAAGACCCTTCCCAGAGTCTTATCTCTGACATATTGGCACTTCAGCTAATTTTGCTTAGACAGATACAACCAGACCCCAGCATGCGAAGGGTGATGGTGGCACACAGGGGGGGGGGGGGGGGGGATGTTTGGGTTTTGGAGGCCAAAACACCCCCCCCCCACTACCCCGCCACCAACTGTTGGCCGGAGGCCCTTTTGGGGGGGGGGGGGGGGGATGGATGAATTAATGGACGGGTCCTCGTTTTGCTGAATACACCCAGCTTGGTAATCAAGACTTATACTAGGACCGAGCTGGGTAGTAGATGTCATTGCTGTATTTGAGACACTTGGCTGAGACACTGGTGATCGTCCTGAACTTTCAGGACGATCATCCTGAAAACTGGCTCAAAACTAGCTCAAAACGGCCGTTTTTTGACACTAAATCAGCCATAGAACGGCCTAGGCGGCTCGAAATAGCCGAAAATTGGTTTGTGATGATGCGCATTTGCTCCCTGGTCAGCTACTTGGATGCCAACGGTTAGTCTGATGATGGCGCCTTGTCTGTCTCGCTTGTCTTGCTGCGTCTGTTTGTGAATTTGGGGGAGTGGGTGGCGTCAGTGTGGTCCGTTTTTCACTAGATGCTTAGGCAAGGTGTGTTTCATGTGTCTCAGGGACACAGGAAATATGCCAACGTGGAGTGTTTTTCAGGGTTAATGTCATTGTTGCCTTGTTTGTGTGGTATGTGGGGTGTATTCAAAAGGCCCTTGAAAAAGGGTTTTTGGAACACCCCAGGTCTACACAACGAATTGATGATATGGTGGAGAAATTTATCTGGTTTGGATGGTGCATAATCTGCTTGCCGCATTTCAGCTTGCTGCAGGCCAGGCTCCAGACGGGGCATCTCAACAAACATATTATCATATTGCCAGTTGGAGGTCAGGTCATTTGGGGTGGATTTGTTGCATTTGATGTGCACAAGCCATGTGCAAAGTGGCTCCCCTCAACTCAAAGATATGTTGGCTAATTGGACCGTTAACATACTGGGTCATCCCTGTGCAATGTGGTGCTACTAATCATTGTCCACTTTGCATCCTGCTACTGAGACAGTAAGTCGTGAATTTGTCAACCATGTTGTTGAGATAGAACCTGAAGCCTGCACCCCTGCATTCACTGGAAACTGCATCTTTTCCCTTGTGACGATTGTCCTGAACTGTCAGGACGATCATCCTGGAAACAGCCTCAAAACAGGCTGAAAACGGCCGGTTTTGGACACTTAATTAGCCATAGAACGGCCCAGATGGCTCGAAATAGCACAAAACTTGTTTCTGGTGATGCGCATTTGCTCCCCGGTCATCTTGAGCTACTTGGATGCCAACTTTGAGTCACAGTGACGATCCTTCTGAACTTTCACGACGATCGTCCTGAAATCATTCTCAAAACAGGCTCCAAACGGCCTTTTTTTAGACCCTAAATCAGCCATAGAACGGCCTAGACGGCTCAAAATAGCACAAAACTTGTTTGTGGTGATACGCATTTGCACTGCGGTCATTTTCAGTTACTTGGATGCCAACTTTGAGTCATAGTGACGGTCGTCTGGAACTTTCAAAACGATCGTCCTAAAAACTGCCTGAAAACAGCCCCAAAACGGCCGGTTTTGGACACTAAATCGGCCCTAGAACGGGCTCGACGCCTCTACATGCCATAAAACTTGATTGAGGTGATGCGCATTTGCTCTGCAGTCGTTTTGAGCTACTTGAATCCCGGTTTTGAGCCACAGTGTCCACAAAAAAAATTTTGTTGTGTCTCTTGCTTGCTGTTGCTGCTGCTTGCTGCTGCTACTTGCTGAAATGTGTTGCTCATCCTTGGACCCTAAGTAGGGTTGTAAAACGTTGACAGGGTAAACCCAGCTCGGTAATCAACACTTCTACTAGGACCGAGCTGGGTAGTAGATGGCATTGCATGGCTATGACGATATCAAGGCCGAGGCGGAGATACCGAACATGGATATCTCGTGAGCGTCAGCTGGAAATGGTAGGTCCACGGGAAGTTTCGATCAAGAGGTGATGATCAACGGAATCACTGATTACGTGCAGTTGGAGGCTACTTGTGACCCTTCTGCAAAAGCAGTGGCACTGTTAGTGTTCTTACACGCCGGTGGAGGGACTAGAAAGAGTCGGGTGGCACGGGAGATCCATGCAAGACTGCGGCAATCGTTTGGTTGGAATGTTGTGCGATTTGTTGCTCCATCCAGAATAGCAGCAAGCAACCTTGCAAAGGGGTCTACTATCCATCATGCATTGGGTCTCGGTGTTTTTGATGGAGATAGTGAAATAACACAATTTGAGAGCGACAAAGCAAAGTTGCATTGCTTGTGCAAATCTTTTGAAGGCTGCAAAGTATTGATAGTGGATGAAGTCTCAATGGTTGGTTGCTGCATGCTTCGGGATATTAATAGCCGTTTTTGTGAGATCATGCAATGCCAAGATACACCTTTCGGTGGCATGTGTGTCGTGTTGATGGGTGATGTTGTCAATTGACACCTGTTGGCCAAACGGAGTTGTTTGGGTCCGTGAAAGCTCAAGTTAGTGGACAAGACTTGAATGACAAAGTTGGCCGGGAATTGTTCCAAAAGTTCGAAGAGGTAAGTCTCGTCAAACGACATCGGGCAACAGATCCGCATTATGCAACGGCCGTTTCTTCTTTCCGGGAGTGGACACCAAGTGCTCTAAAGACACACATGGATTTTTTGGATACCGTCTCTGAAATTACGAGGAAGAATTCAGCGATCCCTCTTGGCAACAAGCCACAATTGTTAGCACAGATCAGAAGACAGTTCATGGTGTGAATCAAGTGATGCTTAAATGTTTTGCCATTGCGCAACAATTGCCCATTGTTGCTTGGAGATTGCCCATGGTGGACAAATATGAAAAAAAATGGAAATAATGCGGATTTCATGTATGACACCGTGAAGGACATGACCGCTGATTTTGTTCCGAACGCACCTTATTGCCTCACTAGCAATTTGAGGCCACAAAAGGGTTTGTCAAATGGCACCCAGGGAGGCTTGCATAGCATTGTTTTGCATCCCGATGAAGTGCAAAATCTAGCGCAAGAAATCCATGATGCACGTCTCGGTCATGTAGTTATGCTAGACCACCCACCATTTTGTGTCACGGTTTCTGTGGATGCTTCCGTCTTGAGCGCCACTGGAATGCAACATCACGATGCATCCAAGGTGATTGTGCCTCTCATGCAAGTGCACCGCAAGATCAACATTCATCGGTACACTGCTGTGCGCACCAGAGGTGGTGGATCCTTGTACACCCAAGCACATCCCTTCCGATTGACATTTGGATCAACATATCATGGGGTGCAATGTAGGTCAATGGATAAAATCATCTTGGTTGTGGATGACAGTAGCTTGCCTGCCTTGACGTACAACGCTTTCTATGTGGGCATAAGCCGGGTTCGTACAGCTGCAGGTCTTCGTGTCATTCGCTTGCGGAACCGTGAAGAACCAACGGAAGATTGGCTGGCCCAATTGAAATCACTTATTCCCAAAGTGATGGTCGTGCAATATATGTTGAAAGTGGGTTGTGAGGAAGCACACACATTGTTGAACAACATGTACCGCAAATTTGGGATTGACTACGATAAAAGAGGCCAAGACAAAACAGTACATGGCAAGCCATCCAAGAAAGCCCCTAAGAAGGGAACTTTTTCTTGCATCAAGCAATGCGGTCGGATATTTGCCACTGCGCATCATCGTCGACTCCATGAAGCATGTTGCAAACATCACCCAGGCAATACAAGCCAAGAGGAGGATGTACTGGATGTTTCCACACTCAATAACAAGCCTCACTCAAGTGGCAAGAGACCAAGCAATGCATGGAAAACAGCAGCCCGTAAAAAGCAATGCACTAATGAACATGCAAACCAGCGTGAAGTGCACAATGTGCAAGAGGCAATCATAGACACAGTGCTGCAACCAACCTTGGATGAAGACACCTTCATGCACGCCGCTACAGAAGCAAGAACGTTGCTTGATGAACATGGACAACAAAGACTAGAACGGAAAGGAAAGCAACGTGTACGTGCCAATGATGCCTCACCGAGTTCACCTTCAAAGCGTAGACACCATTCTTCTTCATCAACACCGTCAACCACATGCCGTTCAACTTCACCTCCTAAAGCCTCCTCATCATCTCCATCTTTCTCTTCAACAACATCTCCTTTAGCTTCCACACCGGTAGCATCGTCATCATCATCTTCTTCTTCATCAAGGAATGTACCGCTTACACACTGGGTGCCTTGTCACATTTCTGCCGTGCCGGGATCCAAATTGGTTGAAGTTGGACCACTATTGCCGAAGTCCAAGGACAAGGTCACCATGGCTTTGACACTCCTGGGGGCCATTGGTGCTCAAGATGTTCGCAAACATTACTTGAAACTAAGTGTGCAGCTCCATCCTGATAAGTCTCAAGACTCTTGGGCAACGGATCGCTTTCAATTGCTTTTGAGGGCATATAATCTCTTGAAGGACAAGTATAAGTTGCATTGAAAAGCTTAACATGTGTTTCACCTCAGGTGACCGGACTCAAGTAATAGCAATGGCTTGAGCTTCGCAGCCCGTGGCGCTGGCAACAATATAGTCATTTGCGGTTGCTTGCCAAAGGCCGAAGGGTGATTCATGTTTTGCTACAAACTTGGCTAGAATTCCAACAGGAAAGCATGTGTACAGTGCGCAATTCCATGGGCATGGTTTGGTCATGCCCATGAAAAAAAGATCTCAAGTGTGGAATAAAAGGAGGCGGCAGAATGAAGGTTCCAACCACCTCAGTCGGCAAGTGGCATGGTCAAGTACTGCCCATCAAGAAACAATTGCGACGGTGGAACTGTGAAGCGGCCTAATGAAGGTTACAACCTCCTCAAGTGGCAAATGGCATGGGTTGGTCCTGCCCATGAAGAAAAAGTCTCGACAGTGCAATTGAATGAAGTTGCGGCATGAAGGTTGCAACCATCTCAAATGGCAAGTGGCATGGTTTGGTCCCGCCCATGGAAAAGGGGTCTCAAGGATGGAACAAAAGGAAGCACCGGCATGAAAGTTACAACCTCCAAAAGTGGCAAATGGCATGGTTTGGTCCTGCCCATGAAGAAAAGCTTCAAGTACATCTAATGGCAATACGATGGGTGTCGTTTGGTCCTACCCATCAAGTGGCAATTCTATGGCTCTGGTTTGGCCCCGTCCATCAAGCAACAAATCGGAAAGTTACAAGCTCTTGAAGTGGCCTACCCACAAATAAAATTCTCAAGTCGAGCACACAAGTGAGTGGCCCATCAAAAAAAGGTCTCAAGGGTGGAACAAAATGAAGCGCCGGCATAGAGGTTATAACCTGCGCAAGTGACAAGTGGCATGGTTTGTTCCTGCCCATGAAGGAAGGGTCCCAAGAGTGGAACAAAGTTCGGCTGCGGCACGAAGGCTACAACTTCCTCAAGTGTCATGTGGCATGGTTTAGTCCCACCCATGAAGAAAGGGTCTCAAGGGTGGAACAGAATGAAGCAGCGGCATGACGGTTACAACCTCGTGAAGTGGCAAGGGGCATGGTTTGGTCCTGCCCATGAAAAAAAAGACTACAAGTATATCAACCTCAAGTGGAAATCCTATGGGTGTGGTTTGGTCCTGCCCAACAAGTGGTAATACTCATCAAGTGGCAATTCTATGCGCGTGGCCTGGAAAGAGTCTAAAGGGTGTAACAAAATGAACCGGCGGCATGAACATTAGAATCTCCTGAAGTGGCAAGTGGCATGGTTCAGTCCTGCCCATGAAGAAAAGACTACAAGTACATCGAACGGCAATCCTATGCGTGTGGTTTGGTCCTACCCGTCGAGCGGCAATTCTATGAGTGTGGTTTGCTCCGCCCATCAAGCAATCGATCCAAACGATGCAAGCTCTTGACGTGGCCATTCTATGGGCATGGTTTTGGTCCCACCCACGAAAAAAGTTTTCAAGTCTACCACACAAGTGAGTGGCCCATCAAGAAAAGGTCTCAAAACTGGATCAAAATGAAGCGGTTGCATGAAGGTAACAACGTCCTCAAGTGGCAAATGCATGGCTGGTCCCTGCCATGAAAAGAAGGTTTCAAGGATGGAACACAGTGAAGCAGCGGCATGAAGCTCAGAACCTCCTCAAATGGCAAGTGGCATGGTTTGGGCCTGCCCATGAAGGAAAGGTCTCAAGGGTGGAAGTAACAAATTGCAAGAACAAGACATCACGTGGCTATTCCATGGGTGTGGTTTGGTCCTGCCCAAACAAAGAACTTAATCCAAACGCCACACGTTCCTCAACCAGCAATCCTGTGATGGCAAAGAAAGTGGGGGAGGCAACGATCATTGGGGCAAGAGTAACAAATTTCTCAAAGAAGTACAAGGTGCCATGTGAAGAATTCAGCTGGTGCAAGATCAAATGTTGCATGTGGTTTGGCGCAACCATCATGTTTCACCTTGAAGAATTTCAAAGCACTAGGCATTGTTCGGTCCCGCCCATAAAGAAAAAACCATCACAGGTACAAGATTATTCCATGGCACTTTGGTCTTGCCCATCAAGACGCAACTGGATCATGTCATGGCATGGCAATTTGGTCCCGCCCATCAAGATGTAACTGGCAAAGCTACAAGGTCATCACGCTCATGAGGGTGGTTTGGTGCTGCCAAGTGCATTACAATCTTGTGAGTGTGGTTTGGACCTGCTCATGAAGAAACAAATTCATTCCATGGGGCAACAAGTGGTACCCATCAAGACACAAGTGGCAAGGCTACAAGCTCATCAACTGGCACTCTCATGGGTCGGGTTTGGTCCTGCCCAAAAAGTTGGAATTTTGTGGGTGTGGTTTGGTCCTACCCATCAAGAGACAAATGTTGTAGCTGTCCCACAATCGTGGAGGGCAACGGGTGCTACGCTTTTGGCCGTTGGGAAGCGCCTCCACCGGTATAAAAAACTACCCTTCGGAGCAGCGTAGCACCTAAGACCGGGGGATTTACTCTAGTCGAGGGAGTAGAGTTAGGTCATTGCGACCTTATGGGCTGTATCTCGACATCATTACCATACAAATCTTGTGTTTTCCGATTTTTTCCCATTTTCAAAAGCATTCCACAATGTACAAATTTTAGATGCCCAAAAAGGCAAGGGTTGAGCAACCACACTTCGTTTTTATCCCCACATTGACTTTGGGCACCCCTGAGTACACGTGATTTGCAATTGCTCACTCACAATTTCGTGGAGAAATTCAAAATGGGTGAAAAACACAAAAAAATTGGAGATGCAAGGAGGAGGTGTGGGGGATGGCAAGCAAGCAAGCAGAAAGCAGCAGCAGAAAGCAGGCGGTGAAAAAGTCCTTTTGTGGATACCGTGTCTCAAACGAGGCATGTAAGTAGCTCAAAACGAGCAGAGCAAATGCGCATCTAGAGAAACAAGTTTTGTGCTATTTGGAGCCGCCTAGCCCGTTCTATGGCCGATTTAGTGGTCAAAAATGGCCATTTTCAGCTTGTTTTGAGGCAGTTTTCAGGACGATTGTCATTGTGACTCAATAGTGGCATCCAAGGCCCGGGAGCAAATACCCATCACATGCAACAAGCTTTGTGCCATTTCGAGCCGTCTAGGTTGTTATATGGCCGACTTAGTGTCCAAAAATGGCTGTTTTGAGCCTCTTTTGAGGCTCGTTTCACGACGATCGCCCTAAAGGTTCAGGACGATGGCCATTTTCAGGCAGTTTTAAGGACGATCGTCCTGAAAGTTCAGGACGATCCCCACTGTGCCACGCTAGTGTCTCAAATGCAGCATCGTAGTTTTGCTGGGTGTACACCCCTTGCAGTGAATCATGGAAAGGTTTACATCCTTCAAGGATTCACCAGGTCCTGCAGATGGGTGCAAACTATGTGCGGTGAATCATGGAGGCGTCGACACCCTTCAAGGATTCACCGCAGCCCCTGCAAATGGGTGTACACCCCCTGCCACGAATCGTGGAAGTGTCTACACCCTTCAACAATTCACCACAGCCCCTGCAAATAAGTGTACACCACCCGCGGTGAATCATGGCAGGGTCTACTCGCTTCAATCATTCACCACAGCCCCTATAGAGGGGAGTACGCCCCATAGGGTGAATCATTGAATGGTCTACACCCTTCAAGGATTCACTGCAGTCCCTGTAGATGGGTGTAGACCACGTGCGGTGAATCATGGACGGGTCTACACCCCTCAAGCCTTCAGCGCAGCGCTTGTAGATGGGTGTACACCCCTTGCGGTTAATCGTGGAAGGGTCTACACGCTTCACGGATTCACCGAAGCCCCTGTAGATGAGTGTACACCCCCTGGGGTGAATCATGGAAGGCTCTACACTCCTCAACGATTGCCAGCAGCCCTTGTAGATGGGTGTACACCCCCTTGGGTGAATCATAGAAGTGTCTACACCCCTCGAGGCTTCACTGCAGCCCTTGTAGATGGGTGTACACCCCATGCGGTGAATCATCGAAGGGTCTACACCCTTCAAGGATTCAGCTAAGCCCCTGTAGATGAGTGTGCACCCCCTGCCATGAATCATGGAAGGGTCTAGACCCTTCAAGGATTCACCGCAGCCTCTGTAGACGGGTGTAGGCCACCTGCACTGAATCATTGAGGGGTCTACACCCTTCAAGGATTCACCGCAGCCCCTTTAGATGAGTGTACATCCCATGCGGTGAATCGTGGAGGGTCTACACCCTTCACCGCAGCCCTTGTAGATGGGTGGACACCCCCCGCGGTGCATCATTGAAGGGTCTACACCCTTCATTCACCGCAGCCCGTTCAGATGAGTGACCACCTGCCGTGATTCATGGAAGGGTCTACACCCCTCAAGGATTCGCTGCAGCCCTTGTAGATGGGTGTACACCCCCTTCGGTGAATCATAGAAGGGTCTACACCCTTCACGGATTCACCGCAATCCCTTTAGATGGGTGTAGACCATGGGCGGTGAATCGTGGAACGGTGTACAACATGCACGGATTCACGGCAGCCCCTGTAGATGAGTGTACACCCCATGCGGTGAATCATGGAAGGGTCTACACCCTTGAAGGATTCACCACAGCCCTTGTACATGAGTATACACCCCGTGGGGTGAATTATTATGGAAAGGTCTACACCCCTCAAGGCTTCACTGCAGCCCTTGCACATGGGTGTACACCCCCTGGGGTGAATCATGGAAGGGTCTGCACCCCTCAAGGATTCACCGCAGCCCCTGCAGATGGGTGTAGTCCGCCTGCGGTGAATCATAGAAGGGTGTGCATCCCTCAAAGGATTCAGCGCCGTCCCTGCCGATGGGTGTACACCCCCTGCGGTGAATCATGGAAGGGTCTACACCCCTCAAGGATTCACTGCAGCCCGTGTAGATGAGTGTACACGCCCTGCGGTGAATCATGGATTTACACCCTTCAAGGATTCCACAGCTCGTGCAGATGGGCTTAGACCACGTGCAGTGAATCTATGAGGAGTCTACACCCTTCAATGATTCACCGCTGCCCCTGTAGATGGGAGTACGCCCCATGCGGTGAATCATGGAAGGGTCTACACCCCTCAAGGATTCATAGCATCCCCTGTAGATGAGTGTACACCCCCTGGGGTGAGTCATGGAACGTTCTACACCCCTCAAGGCTTCATCGCAGCCCATGTAGATGGGTGTACACCCCCTGCAGTGAATCATGGAAGGGTCTACACCGGCACTGGTATCCTTTGGCAACTAATTGTTGGCCAGAGGCCCGCTGTAGGGCGGTGGGGAGGGGGGGCGAGGGGGGGCTCTGCATATTTGGACCGGCGGAGCCCCCTGTGTGGTGGTGGTGAGGGTTGGAAAAGGCTGGCTCAAGGGCAACAGACGACGCAACGCCTCATAATACCACTGGCCCCAGCCCCAACATCCAACATACGATGGTGGCATCTTCAATGCTGTTGTGTGTTTCTTGCTGGATGCGCTTGCCCAACAGATGGTATGCCAAGAACTTGAGCGAGATCTTGCGCTGCCGTGGGCGGTGGAAAAGATCTACGGTGTCAATGACTGTGACAACAGACAACAGTGTACACAGTCAATAATTGAGCAAATAGGGCGCCGGGGTGTCAACCGGGTGGTTGACACCCCGGGGCTCACAGAACTCCCACAACGCCAAACACTCGAAAAAAGTGCCACCCGTGGGTGTGAACTTGGCAGCGTACCACGGGGCGACACACAAACACCAATTCTAAGACATTCCAAACGAAAGGAATTGTCAAGCACTGCAGACATCCCCCCCCCCCTTGTGAAAAGCGTCTTTGAGAGGGGCTCTTGGAACAGAGCCCTCTTGCCACAGATAAGCTGCACCGAAGGCGGTGGAAGAGACAAAAGAATGGTGGAAAACGTCTGGCACAGGAGAAAGCGGGTGGGCAGGACCTGATGGTGCTGCACACCTCTTGACCGTCCACCCTTCTCATGCACCCCTGCTCTCTAACCTCAGTCACAGCCCTAGCCACAGCCCCCCATCAAACCCGACACCAGCACCGTTCAATACATACTCTGGCTCTTTGGAACATGCAGATTGATGATGCGAAAATCCTTTTTCAAACCATGACCCACAATGATCACCCCTCGGTCCACCAGTGACCTACATACAACAGACAGTAAGAATGAGCATGGTTGCAGAGGACACCAGAAATGGAATGGAGTGGAGGAGAAGGTGAGATCGTAGATGTACCAGAGGGTGTGCCAGGTTGTCGGGGCAAGGTCATGGTGTGCTTGAGGGTGAGGGTGCGTGTGCATGCGCAAACAACTGCTCAGTCTGTAGCAATTTTCTGGGCTTTGACCTTTGATATGCAATCGCTCTTGGTTGATGTTTCCTCGGCATTGTGTAGGGGAGGAGCGTGCACTACACCGCCAGGGGCAGAGGATGTGATACAAGACGGCGTGAAGGGCACACCGCAGCTTAAGATATGTGTTCTTCAAAGTAGTGACGTGATGCACGGAGACAGTAGGGTCCAGATCACCAGGGATGATGCCTGACCTGCAGGACAGCACAGGTACTGTGTGTGCATGGAGTACTGCAAGCATAGACAACGGGGTCATGGAGAGCGGGTGGGATGTTGCAAAGGCACAGGTGTTGGGTGTGAAAAATTGATAGAGTAAGCCACAGGAAACTTCCAGGGCATTGGGGGGTAGGTTGCGGGTGCCAGTGCATTCCATTGTGAGGTATGGAGGTCTCAGCAGGGACATTAGAGCGGAGGGGGGGGGGGGGTGGACCGGGGGGCAGGGGGGCTCCTCCTCGCCAAATGACGTCCGACAATTTTGGGCGCTGAAGGCGCCGAAAATTTGTTCTTCAAAAATGGTCCACAAAACACACAAAACAGTGGCACCAAAGGCGCCGGAGATCTTCAGGTGACCTGGACTGCGGGGGAAGGGGGGGTCTGGACCCGGGGGAGGGGTGGGGGTCTGGACCCAGGGGAGGGGGGGGGGGGGGAGTGGAAACCTCCTCCTTAAAACATTTTTATTCCACTGCGTCCCTGAGTTCCAGATATGGGGTCCTGGAAAAGTGAGGGCTGTGTTGTATGAGATGGGGAAAAAGCATGCATCAAAGGACATACCATCGGGTGAGGTAGTCTTCAACTCGCTCTTCACAAGCAATGTAGTCATCAAGGAATGGCTCTCCATTTGGCCGGCAAACACTGACACGGGCTAAGCCAAGCACTGGCACCACTTGGCTCACATTGGACCTCTTGGAATCCCAGTCTGCCGTGAGACAGCAATGTTTACAGCAGAGGTACAATAAGGCATGGATTATGACAACCGGGGATATTGGGTGGTAGTAACATGATATCACACCATTTACAAAGCACATGAGGGGCACTTCAACACACAGCAAAAAGCCAACCCTTAAACTGCAAGGATGTGTTTAGTTGGAAAGAAGGCCTTGCAGCAGCGGCAAAATTGGCCAGATGAAAACATCACCATTTCAGGAAAGCATTCAAACCACAGTGAGACACATACCAGCCACACAGGGGGGGCTCAGTGTTACATGTAGCTCTTGTAGATGTTGGCCAACAGCCCCTCGAGGGGCAGGGGGGCTACCCGGAGATGGAGAGGGACCACAGGAGGTTAGCACCTAAGACCCTGCGCACTGCACTGCAAACTCCTATTTTTGACCCTAAATCCCTTACCACTGCACGCACCACACAACATTAAACTGTCGGTTGATATGGATCTGTTGAAACGTTCTTTTTCGGGGCCTAAAACTCAAAATTGCCCATTTAACCCAACTCTAGCATGCAGAAAATGCACCACTCCTGAGTGTCACTAGGGCTTCACACAGGACTAACGGCTCAGGGACTAACGGCTCCACCAATGTTGTGTGCACAATGTCTCCTGTGGTGTGCTGCCTGGAGCAATAATTTTGCGTTTTTGGTTGCACAAACTCCTAGTGTTGCTTACTCTTCCTAGAGCATCTTTACATGTAATGGGGGTCAGGGGTCAAAAAAAGTAAGCATGACAAAACGAAAGACCCGCCCCCAACACGTTGTTTTTGAACAAAAAGACCCTGCCCCCCCCCCCCCCGCCCTGGACACACACTCATATACATAGGACACTACTCTACAATGCCCCACTCCTCAAATTGAAGCAGGCCCGGCTACCATGGCCAGGCGTGGCCAATCACATGTTCCCGATCCTGGGTACGACTCACAGAGCGTCGGGTTGCCCTCCCCCCACCCCCCACTTACACCCCCCCTTGCCCTGGCCACCAACCCAGATATTACTGTACAATGCTCCGCCACTCCTCAAAGCGAAGCTACCCTGGCTACCATGGCCAGCCGTGGCCAATCACAGGGTCCTAATGCTGGACCCGACTCGGATCCCTACTCACGGAGCGCCACCCCCCCCCCCCCCCCCCGCACACCCCGTACTTTCAAAAATTCATTCTTCCATGGGATGTGGTGGTCTCCGGGCACTCAAACGATGACATCGGGGGCGACGCTGGCCGCCATGCACACGAAAAGTGCAAACGGAGATTGAGCAAAAACAGGCATGGGTACCGAGACCTCGGCGGGACCACCGTTCTCATCAGTTCTCAGGGCTTTGCAGGGTCCCATGCAGCATCACTCGCCAGCCTCCGCGGGAAGGGGGGAACAAGAAAGCTGAGCTTGGCCCCACGAAGCCGCGGACCGGGGTACGATGCTGCCTCCAATCTAACAGCACCGTACAAATAACTCTCCACAAACGCTGCTCCCCCACCCGCCACTACCACGAGGGGAACCCCTCCGCACCCAAAACTCGCGGCCACGTGCCGGCCATGTGCCGATTACTTCCTGCCTGGGCAACAAAATGTACCAAACTTGCCAAACCCGCCCAACCCTACCTAGAACCAGCCCCACTGCCTCCGGTATATCCCGGGCAGTCAACATATTATCAAGTCAGGAGCCAAATATATACCCCCAACTGTTCAACCCCACCACATGGCCCGACTCCGCAGACACGATCCCGGCCACATAACCCTCCACCAAAACCAAGCGCCGCAGCGGCACCTGATCCCAGCCCGGCATGTGGGTGCCCGGCGACCTTGGCGGGCCGGAACCAGCCCCACATGCAAGAGGGGAGTAAGCGCGTGCAGCACATGCATGCTCGCACCCTCACTCCAATGCAGCCGCCAACACCGGCATGCACTAGTCTCCCCGGATACCGCCACTGCAACGCATCCAAGAGGGCGGGCACCGAAATCCCCAGCCCATGGGGCGTATTGAAAATTGAAGCCCTGGGCTCCACCGCCCCGGTGGCGAAGAAGAGCTCGAAAGCCCCTATGAGCACGTCCTCCGGGGTCAGGACGCCCGGTGCAAGCGCCAGCAGTGCCCACAACAAGCATGCTCGCTCGGGCACCCGAGCGAGCCACCGGGTGAGTCGCCGTAATTTCGCGCACCCAACTGCAGACGACCGGGACTGGGTGCAACCGCTGCTCCAAGACGTCCATGGCCGTCCTCCACTCCGCCCAACGCGCTTCCCACCCCGACCAGGGTGCCGGGGGGGGGGCAAGGGTCGGTAAGTTGGCAGCAAAACAGAGACCGGCATAAAGCAAAATGGGGCAGATTTCCCTCTGCACACCGCCGCGTGGCCCCACACGTCATCACTCCCCAAAACGACGCCGCAACAATCAACGAACCAATGCCAACAATCATCCAAGCCGACCCGCGCCACCACTCACCTTCCACAGGGCTGTGGCGGCCTCTCCGGTAACGAGACCCAAACCCCCTTGGACCCTACGAAGCGCATAAACCCACCCTCCCTCTCCACCTGTCTCGAAACCAATGATCAACCAAACAGCCACACAACCCCAGCCCCATCCCCCTCCAAGTCCCTCGGCAATGGAACCACCGGTCCCAAATCCCCTTGCACATACCGAGCCGCAGACCCAATGTGCAGCGCACACGACACACTGTCCCCGGCACGCGGTGTCAAGCGCTTGAGACCCCGCACAACTCTTCTCACCTAGAGACACGGTCTACCGGCTGCAGCAAACTAGGGACAAAGACGAAGTGCACCACCCGTGGGTGCCGAAACGGGAGCAAATTAACCCGCCGTAAAACCCACTGTTGGACCCACAACCCCACAGACACCCTCCCCTGCACCCCTTGGTAAATGGCCCTAGCATTGTCAAAAACAGAGTCACCCCCCCCACCCCAAATGGCACGCCAAAGGCACGGCCGACAACACCCCCAAAGCTTAGCAATGTGCTGGTTCAACTGCCTACTGCGGGTACCCAAAGAAACAGCCGTCACCCACCATTCCACGCTCGTACCCAGGTGGGGTGAAAAAAGTCCCACCCGGTACCCCTCCTCCCCCCTCAAAGAATCCCAAGCGGCATCCATGAACAAGTGAGGGTAATCCATCACCGGATGATCATATCCCATCCCACAGGGCGCCAGAACCCCAACCAACCGCCCAAAACCCGAACTAGGTCTCACCCCCCCCCCCCCAGTTCAGCCGAGAGTCCCCCCCGCAGGCCTCCACGGCAACATCACGTGCCCCAAGGCCTTGGCTGGAGCCTCACCCACCCCAGCAGGCAACCCGTCACAACTCTCCCTACCCCAAACCACCCATGCAACAGCGCCCGCAACCATTGGGCCCAAACCCGTACGTGGCTGCATTGCCCACTACACTGACCCAATAAACGACTGCAAACACGTCTAGGTATATAGAGCCACACTCAGTTGCATCCAAGCCAAAACCAGTTTGGCCAGATGAAATTGGGTGTTGGCAATGACCCCCGCCCGCCCACATCAAAAATGCTCCCAAAGGAGTGAAGCGAGTCCGTAGGCTCCAAGGCACTTTTGGGGCTCACATGGAACCCCGACTCCCGCAACCTCGCAGCTACCCTTCCCGTCAAACCCGGCAACCGGCTGCTGTACCTGCCAATTAAAAGATGATCATCTAAATAATGAATAAGCAAAATGTCATAGGGGATGAGGTCTTGCACCAAAGGACCCAGCAACTGCTGGCATATAACCTGAGAGTATTTCCACCCAAACAACAACCCCTTTACATCCCACAACTGCCCCCCAAATCTAAACCTAAACATACCCTCAGGACCCGCAGGAAGCAAAAAGATCCAAAACGCATTGGACAAATCAAAATGCGTCATGCACAGATCCCCCCCCCCCCCCCGTAGACCCGCAACCACTCCCCCAAAGCCGTCCAAGAAGCCAAAATGAAATGGGGGGGCGGCTCCGGATCCGCGGCGCTTCCCAGGGTGCAATCCACGATCATTGACGCCTTAATGTCATTCTTGGGGATGACAAAAGGGGTACAATTGGGGCCTCCTTTCTCACCATGCGCTTATCCTGCCACCTCCCAAATGACAGGAACCAAGCTTCCGGCGGCCCGCGGGCCCATGCCGCTGCGGCGCCCCTGCTCCCGTGACCGTGCCATCGCCCATCCGCCCACTCAGTCCGCTGAAGAAACCCCGCCAAAGCCGTCTCATAGACCGGCGGCCCCCCTGGCGTCACACTCCCACCCCTTGGTGTAATCCCGGAGGTATCACCCCCAGGCCCCCGACCACTCTGACCACCGGTGCCATCGTCAGCCAATCATCCCCCTCTTGGTAGCCCAAAATCCGAGGGCCTTTCCCCCCCAAATATCCGCCACTCGGATAGAGGTGGCCTCAAAGTAAACCAGGATAGGCACGTGAGCACCACCATGGGTCTCCAACCCGGTGCCCCCCACCCTCCGTGGGCTCCTCATGGCGAACTTCCACAACTTCCCCAAAGTCCCCCCCCCATCTCTTGGAGGTGCGGTCAGCAACGGAATGAACCGCGAGCGCCTTCGGGCTATTCACCGGTTCTTGCGCCTGCGTGTCCCAGAGTCGCCCCAAGCAAACCTATACCCCTCCGCCCACCACTCCTCCTCGCCGTCTGTGCCCCCCCCCCCCCCCCGCGCGCTCTCGTCCCCCCCGCCCACGGATTCCTCAACAGCAATTCATCCCGTCCAATGGGGACAATACATCCTCCAATGGAGGGCCTGTTCCCGGCTCACCCTGGATGCAGCGCTGGCAGGGCTAGTTGGGCTTGCCCGACAACGGAACCCATTTGGGGTTACTTCTCAGGGTCTTGAAACATAATTCCCCCTGATGCAAGGCCACTTCCACCTCCCTGTAGAGCCCTGGTTGTGAAATGGCCACCACCCCTCCTCCCCCCTCCGCACCCCCCTTAGCCTTCGACGGCTACTGCGAGGCAGTCTTTTTGAGCCGCCCCACTTGGCCTCATACTCGCGTTGATTCCGAACCATCCCAATGCAAGCCCCCACGCAAACTTATCCCCTGGGTCCCCCCGTCCTCCGGATCCGTTAGGTCAATGTCAACATCCAAGTTATCGGTCCATGCTCCTCCCACCACCCCTTCCATGTCCTCGGCCACCCACTCCTCCCCCAAACCTCCCAAAATGTCGTTTATGAGCTTGCATTGCCCCGACATCCAGCGCGGTAGATGCGGAGCGTTCTCCATCTTCTCCACGTTGGCCACCAGAACGGCGGGATGGTCTCCTCCTCCTCCTCGCGTTGCTGCTCCTTCCCCTTGCCGCTCTTCCAGTCCTCCTCCTACTTCCGCAAGCCGCTCCTACCAGCGGCCAGGATCTATAGCTACTCCCCCTGCAGCCTCATCATCTCCATCATCCTCTCGAGAGTCCGGCCCGTCCCCCCTGCACCGCTGGGCGTTCCGCCTGGCACCACACGCTGCTCTGCCTCAATATCCCCCCCTCCTCCCACTCCACGGAAACAAACCTAGATGTGGTCCCCCGGGCACAAGCCATGTAGTGAAACCGAGAAGGGGGTAGCGGGAACCCGCCCCCCTCTCGGATTGGGTTGACCCCGACTCCAAACCAAACACATGTAGGTGGTCCAATTGGACAGCGGTGTTTGCATAGCCTCTTGGGTCCCTACATGTGGAAAACTTTCGGTCCAAGTCCACACGGCCCAAATGGGCCGTTTTTGTATTTGCCTTCTCGAACCTCCCCGGGGGGTTCCCAGAGGCACTTTCGGATTGGGAACCCCTTCTCAAAATGACTTCTCAGCCTACAGTCTGATCAAAAACCCCTTCTCAAAATGGCTTCTCGGACCCCCTTCCTGATTTTGAACATGCACAAGTGGCGCAATAAAAGACCCTTCCCCAAGGCCATGTTATTCACTCCTGTTCCTCTTTTGCCCTCTTCCTGTCCCAGTAGATTGGCTCCCAACACGTTTTAGCCCGACATCCAATCCATACATGTTGAGCAAATACCGCATGCCCCTCACGGAGACACGTGGATTCATCACCGACCACCCACGGAAAGTATTTCAAATGCGCACTTCATAGGCCGAGTTCCTCCTCTCGGTGGGCACCAAACTAAAGAAGTACATTGTGCGGTACTTCCGCACAAACCATCCACTATGGCACACCGTCCAATGCACCCATACCGTTGTCTTCCACCCCATCAACTTCCAACAGTGCCCCAATTTTTTGGCCCATCTTTCGGCTTCCTCAACCTCAACATCTGAAGGGCACACATTTTTCCTCCACAACGTGTGAAGGTGGGTTAGGGCAAGCAACATCGTGTGCACTACGGTATACACCTTTATTGCCGCATTGGGGGCCTTACGATTGGGGTAGTATTCCTTGAGTAGGTCAACTACTCTTCGTTGGTATTGAGTGTCATCTAGAAAGACACGCGCGGAAGTTAGGTCAAAGACGTCCTTGTTTGCTGCACGCAAGGCCACACGGTCCGCTTGAGGGATGTTTTGTGAGGCTAGCATCAAGTCGCCCCGCAAATCCTTTAGGCGGCCAATCACTCCCCGACTGTCTCCTTCTTGCACCCAAGAGGAGACATCTTGTTGCAACCTGTTTGGGGCCGGATGGCCCGGAGGAAGGCCCCCCGCCTCACTTGTTCATTAACCCCCTCTACCGAGTCCAGGTTGTCATGGTCGTCACACCACCAACACTTTCCGTCCGGGGAGTAGTTAGCGATCTGCATTCCCTTGCCGTCGCCCGTCATGGCCACCTCATACCCCAAAACCGTGCCGTCCTCCAAGGGCATATTGCAGTTCCACTGCAAATGTTCAATTTGGGCGTTGAGCCCTGCCTCGGCGTCCATTGCACATAGACGACCACGGTCGTCACTTCCATCCATGACCCACCACGTTACCCAATTCTCTGGGTTCCCCGCACTGGCCGGGCCACCAAGGCAAACCCCAACAAACACATCGCAGCGGGTGGCAGCGGCCCGCCACAACGGTATGGCACCCGTGCATACCAACACGGGGATCTTGTTCGTGCCCCTTGGGGGGGGGTGAACACCCCTTGTTCTTGTGCACGGCGCACGTGCTCAACTACAAGTTCCGCCACAGACACCGCAGACGCCGCACTTTTCTTGCCCGTGTTTCCGCGCACACTCACGGCCACAGCATCGTACGGTGTTATCGCACGCCTTGCCTCATACAACTCATCACGAGTGCACCTACGAGGCAACCGCAATGTCTGTCGCATAGACAGTTGCATGGCGCAAGCAGGGCGCAACACATCAACGGCATATCCATTGACGTCTGCAGCTGCTGCGATCACCTCCCCTGCATTGTCCATACTGCCACCCACTAGGGAAATCATACCGGTGGCATCACGCCGAAAAGACACCTCTGGATCCCGGACGTTTGCCCGCACCACGCGCTGCACCAGTGCCAACCGCTCACGTTGCTGGTCTGGCCGAGGTTCAAAGTAGGGCTTGCGCAGCATTTTGCCAGCCTCAGCCTCAATGAAGGCCACCATGTGGTCCATCTAGAAAACATAGGCACATGGTGTCTAAACAGAAAGTGCATGGGAACCCCGTTTCGGGAACCCCTTTCTGATCAGGAACCCCTTCCAAGATTGACTTTTCGGGTAACTTTTTTTATCACGAACCACTTCTTAGATTGATTTCTCGGATAACTTTCTGATTTGCTTAGGCCACGCTAACTGCCCACCCCCCTACCCACAGGCTGGGCTCCACGGGGCCATCCTGTACCTCCCCCCCAAAAAAAACAGGGTATGAATTTTGCACCTAGGGAACCCCTTGCTCTTCAGAGGAAAAAATGTGTATCTCTATTTACCTAAAATGCCATTGTCATGTAACCACATCGTAGTTGTCAAAGCACAATAAGCATGTATGCATACTGGAAAAGCACAGGAAGAATGCATGTTTCTTCAATACAACAAAGCTTTCTGTGTGACACACAAATGTATCAACCTACGAAGCAATGCAGTGTAAGAAGTAGGGTAGCACACACTTGGCAAAGGTGGCAGCACCCTGTGTGTGCCCAAAAAACTGTCAATTGACAGTCACTCAAATTCATGCATCATAATCAAGGTCTCTATTTGCCATTAATGAGACCTCTGGGCGAAATTTAGTCCAGCTTTGCAAAAATGTAAAAACCAACCGTGTATTCCAAGAAAAACCTGAACCTGGGCGAAATTTCTTCCGGCTTTAGTAAAACACAAAAAAACAGTGCTCAAGACGTCAATGGTATCTGCAGAGATAGCGCACAACCCCATTGTGACGTGTAACAGGGAAAACATACATCGGCAAGGTCTTCACACACTCGGTCCCACTGGATTGGTGCCACAGTGTCGCAGTTCGACACAGGAGCCCTCAAATCAGTAACAAATGACTCAGGAATAGACTTCTGCTCAGACAGGTATGCAACTGCAATGGTGACAGGAAACATGCTCTGAATGGCCGGGGCTGCAGAAAAATCTGGCTGCTGTGTGCAGACCATTACCCATGTACTATTCTGCTGAATCAAATCCAAAGCATACAGCAAATAACAGAACACTTCGACAGGAATGGCAGTCGTCAGGGGGCCGTGGATATAAGAAAGGTATCGAGGTAGGCGTGCCGAAAACTTATGCAGACTACACAGTGCAAGAGCAGTCTGTCCCATGCTATTCAGTGCTGATGGCTTGGACAGGTTGTACACACATACATCAGCATGGAAACATTCCTCAGCACAGGCAGCTTTCAGGTTGCTAACACAGGCCCGAACATCAGCAGTCTCACCAGTGACTGCCACCAAAATACCATTCAACACAAATTGTGCCACAATATTGTGCAGTGGCAACGCCCACACACGTGGGACCTCAATCAGGATGCAAACAAATGGTAGTGCACTAATAAAGCTGGGAACAGGGCAGCCTGCCCACAAAGGGAGTAGCTCAACTCTACCCTCCTCCTTTAGAACTTTCCCTGTGTCTGTCTGAATAATGGTGTCACCCAACTTAAGACTCATATGCCCACCGTCAGCCTTTTCAATATTTGGTGTCACACGGGGCTTGCGAAGCCTGTCACGTAACCCTTGGTAAAGGTCGGAGGTCCAAAAGACTGCCTTGACAACAGAAGCCCACGGCGGCCACGGCGACTCGGTACTCCACACCCGGCTGCCATACAGGACCCGGATATGGGCCATAATACGACATTATTCTTTGCACATGGTCACAGTACCCACATTTGCTGCAGAGGGCATACATAGGACACAAATGAGACAGTTCAAAAATGGTATGCTTATGAACGAGAATCGAGGGACCTGGGCGAAATTTAGTCTAGCTCAGCGTCAGCAACGAAATAAACAGGTCGAAATCACTACCACTGACAGTGCAGAATATTGCAGAAAAAGTCGGCATACCCCTAGACTCGTGCACAAACCCCTCTGTGACTGCATCCGGATGGAGCACATGCCAGCTCCACAACTGCTCAACTCTGGCCAACTTTATTTCACGTTTGATACCCAGTACTGAGCTTTCAGTACCCGACATGTGGAGGACCATGCCTGACAGTCTGTCTGGCATCCATCCTTCGCACTCTTTGAAAACCCCAAGCACCGGTTCAACATCTCGCTTCTCCACCCCATAGACTGCGTCAACAGCTGGCTGCCCAATGACTTCGACAAGCTTGCCCAACCCTGCCCAACGCCTAGATACAGTGACCTTCAGACAGCAAGAGACAAGTAAAAGTACAACACCGCGCCCCGGGCCGGCTCGATGCGCACACTGAGGCTGTGCTCCTCTGCGTGCTCGCGAACCTGGGACCCATTCAGGAGGCGGGCATGGACCAGGGTGACCAGCCCTCCCCCGGGGAAGAGGGGCCCCACGCACACTCGGTACGGCAGGCCGGCCAACCACGCGGCGGCGAACTGAGTGCCCGCCTCCTGCAGGTGGGCGATGTCGGGCACCGCACAGGCCAGGTATGTGCTGAGGCCTACAGTAAGGTATAATGGATACAGTCGAAACGTTGAACACACCACGTTGCCGTCATCATACCAATTTGAGCCAACATGTTCTGAGTATGGGTGAGAAGGGGGGCATCTGGATCCTCCGCAATATGCTCTAGTAAGAGTGCCATCCGCTCACTGGTTGTTGACACACTACTGCTTGTGGTCTGCACTTGATGAAGCCCTGCTAGCTTTCTCCGTATGGGCAAAGGAGTGTCTCTTCTAACCTCAAAGCCTTCAACCTCTGTGGTCCATGTAGGCAGGGAATGATTTTTGGATTTTTTTTCCTTGCGATGTTGCATAGCAGCCGTGTAGATGTGCTGGCCCCCAATGGCATACCAAAACCCAGCTGTACATGAGGTGACAGGCAGTACAGAGTAAAATCAAATGGCACTGAAGATCGAGTAGATCGAAACAGGACAGGGCAGAACATACGCACGCCAGGTACCAGCAGTAAATAATCAATACAATCAGGTGGTGGTGCCCGTAAAGAATCATCATAGCGGGCCTGGACTCGGTCGGGGTTCAGCCCACGAACCTGGCCTTCAGAGCGATCTCTATCAATCAGGGTTTGATCCCATCGGACACGAATGTGTTTTGTGGAAGTGAGGTAATCTGCCAGATTGACGTCTGCCTTTTCTTTGGGTTTGGTACGTAGTATTGGTAGTATTCAGTGCCCAGCCACTTCTGAGAGGGTATGATATTCATCATCAAGACAATACTCATTCCAATGCATTCTTTTGCGGCTGCACTGGAATTCAGAGAGCGACCGTTCGGGTTACATTGACGCACAAGAACCCCTAGTGCCAAAAGTGCTGGGCAGTACGAATACAACAGGGCCTTAAGGGCTAACAGACATTTCAGACCCAGTCTTTGAGCATCAAACAACTCAGCAAGATTACCCATAAGGACCTGGGTAGTACTATCAAGCCGTGCTTTGTTAGCAGCTGTAGCCAGGAACAAACCAACCATGGTTTTTTCCATGTGACGCAGTTTGACTTTCATGGGCACCACAGCTCCAGCCTTCAAGTCCCAACCCTGCTCAAGAAATCTAATAATAGGGGCAAATGCCTTGTAGGTTATTTCCACAGAATACTTATATGGGTGACAGACACCGTAAAGCAAGTGCCAGGGGGCATAGCTTGCTCCGAACGACATTTTCAGGAGTGCATAAAAAATCTTCATGTCAATCAGAAATGGCACAGTCCGTCTCGTGTTCACGTGCAAGCATTCTAGGCCCCTGACAAACTCCTGTAACTCAACATGACTTCGGCATTTCACGTGTGATAACAGAAAGGGCCTCCGGTTGAGGGATACCACAGCATTGCGAGCATAGTCGAGAGGTGCACGAACCCAGGTCCGCAGAATAGGCCCATCTGGGACGGTACTTCTTTGCAACAGCAACCCAACACAGCAAACTAGGTAGTCGACAACCCCGGGTATACATTGTGCAACAGCATCCGAACCGGGCACACCGTGGTACTGGGGCTGCTCAGTGGTGTGCAACACACCGACAGCAGTCACATTCAAAGTCTTATCACGGCTATGGGGGTTGACCCAATTGATGTAGCGACGGTAATTGTTGAACCACAGGGTAATTTGCTGTCTCTACAGGTGTGAAGCTTGAACACTGGCCTAGGCCGAGATAGTAGGGGCATTGATAGTGCATTCCCCTGCCATTGCCAGCTTACGGCGGATGGACTGGGTCATTGTACCGCGATATGAGGCTCCAGTGGCTCTCTCAGCACAGGGATATGTGAGCACTCGCACAATGTTATACAGTGAGAAAACTTGCTTCTGCAGGACCAACCACCATCTTGGTACACGACTAGAACTGAAGGCAGCCCGCACATGCCCAACATTACGTCTAGTCTTTCTATTGTGACGCAAATCCAGTGCCAGCTGCAGCAGCGGGAGTGTCTTCCCTTTGTTCAATGCCACCCGAATGAGAGCCTTCGGGGTACGAACGCGAGTACCCCCCACGGCTGTTTGAAGAAAGCGCACATGAATCATGTCTCACAGCCACATTGGCACAAGCACCCCTAAGAGTCAGTGAACAGAACCCAACAGGGGTACCACCCTGTAGGTAAAGGGTGTCAAGGCAAGCTGGAAGAAATTTCGCCCAGGTTCAACTTTATCGACTGGTGGGCCTAAGCGACAGGCAGGCAGAGGGCAACATATCATGCATAGCACAGGGAAATAAGCAACAGGGGGGGAGGGGGGCTGGAAGAAATTTCGCCCAGGATCACTGATTGGTGTTTTTAAGCTATATATTTTGCAGAACACGCAGAGTTGGGCGAAATTTCGCCCAGGGTCATCAAACCATCAAAAGATGTATACCTTTTTTGCTATCCGGGGGAGGCTGGGGGAAATTTCGCCAAGGTGTTGCTAAATTGGCAAATAGAGACAGTGCATTTGAGTTTCAAAGTGTGTATGCATAGTACACGCAATAAATGTACAGCTATTCATCACTACCTATTACAGCACAGGTAACACACGGAAAACGTAGGCACAAAAACAATACACGGAAAAGGCAACAAAGTGCACATGTTTGGGTTGTAAGGGGCGGGTAGTTAGCGTGGCCTAAGATTTGAGGCCATGCCCTATTTTTGAAGACGACTGCTTCATGTTCCGCATACATTACCACTGTGCATGAGACACGTACACACAAGGGGAGCCCCCCTCCCCCCCCGAACAGACTCCCTGGAACAAACAGGCACAACCATCCTTCACCTCTTTGCTTGACGATGGTCCACTGTTTGCCCAAAGGGAGCCGTGTACAAAACAAATAGACAGTGGAAGCCAGCCGCAACAAACTTGCTGCAAGGCGGGCAACGTTGCGCACAATATGCGAGGGGGTATATACATGGGCGTACTTGTGCGCGCACTTCGCTGCCGCGCACCGTGTGCTCAACGGCTACCTAATGACGCAGAAGCGCGATTCCCCTCACCAAAACCTGTGACTGCCGCAAACCCCCCTGTCCACGAAGCATGACATGCACATGCGTATGCCGCCGCTGCACTGTGCACCACCGTTTTCGTGTTCGCACTGCGCGGGGGGGGGGGGGGGTGGAGACTTCATGCACATTATACCGCTAATTCTTTCGCTGACCCTTGGGCGTTGGTGAGGGGATCACGTTCTGCGTCTCAAGGGAGCTGCCGAGGCCCATGCCAAGACTGCCGCTGCCCATGGCTTGGCTGCCCCTCATGGCACTATTACCACCAACACGGTCCACCAGTTGCCACAGCCGGGTCGCGTCTGCTAGAGCCCGCTCTCGCACCTGCACTACATTGTCACGTTCCGATCGCAACCCTGAGTTTTCCTCCGCGAGACACACCACATCCGTCCGAAGGCCCGTTGTCTCTGCCTTTGCCTGATCCGCTGCTTGCTGCAATACGTCCACGCTGCTCTGCAAATGATCAACCCGTTGTTGGAGAGTGTCCTTCTCCTTGCCGAGACGCGCAATCTGAGCCTCTGGGGACCGAGGGTTGGGTCTAACCCCCTGTTGCACAGCCGCCCTTGCGGCAGAGGACAGCTATGCCGCACAGGTCATTCAAAGTGCGCCGGTCAAGGGTCACAGCAACCTTGCCCACCTTGTGATCATGCTCCAGCTTGCTCCGTTTGCGTGCTGCCCGCATTGCAAAGGGCGGTGCATCGTCCCCTTCATCCTCCATAGTCACAGACGTGCAGCCGCCCAAACACCCGAATTCCCGCTTGTGCTTGTACTCAAACTCCTTGTGCTGTGAATGTTGCAATGCCGGCGCGGACACCTCTGCACCACCCACAAAAGATAGGGAGCTGATCATCTTTGCGGACCTGCCGCCCATCCTCCCAGCAAATGTGTTCATACTTGCCAAGCTTGCCATACGCAAACGTTGTGGAGAGCCAAGTACTTGTCCCTGGGGCATTGGTGCTCTCGTATACCACAGGCATCACACAGTTGAGCTCCATGAGGTGTGACTTGCCCTCCATCCGCCATTTGACACGTAATGTGCACTGCTTGTACCACTTTGTGTTCTACTGTCCCATGATGCACTCTGACACAGTGTGGATCATCACTAACGCATTCGGCGGTGTTGCCAAACACACAAGGGGGCCTGGTCCAACCCTGTGATCTGCATAAGGGGCACTTGCTGCCCTTTCTGGTCAACCCTCTGCTGCAGGCCCATCGCCCATGAGTGATTGATGATCCACCACCAGTGTCGGCTAGACGTCAACAATGACCTACAGGGGCAAACCGGCGTGACAGGGAATGCACGGGGTTCTGGAATGTGATCACGAAGCCCACCAAGAACCCCTTCCTGATCAGGAGCCGGGCCGAGAACCCCATTTCAGGAACACATGGCCCTAGAACACACAGCATAGAAGGTAAAAAATGGCAAGAAAAAGCTGGGCATTTTGCAGGGGATTTTTGCTAACGCTTAGCACTTATGGTCACCAAATGGGACTCGTATCCCGCGGTAAATTTGAGAAATCGGCACCAAAATTTGTTCCGAGCTACCCGGGGACGGTTGGCTGGATGGTCCATAGAACACTCCAAGCGATATTGGTTGCGTTTGGGCCCCGAGCTGGCTGCCAAAACTTCGGAGCATTTTTCCGGGCAACTTTGAAAACTTCCAAGCTAGTTTCAATTGAAATTTGCTACCTTGAGAGAGGGCAATGTTGTCCACCCATATACCTGACCTCAGCAAAACAGCATGCAAAAAAGAAAAGACGACCGGTCTCGAATTGGAACAGTGATACATTGTTGGTAACGCTCATGCTGAAAAAAATTGTAAGACTTGTCCTAACTTGACCTTAATTGGAACTGTGAATGCTCTACTTCCCTTCACGGAGCATGCACGGGACAACCATCACTTGACATGGCGTCCACATCCAACACCAGCTCTCCCTGACTATGTACTGCCGTACGCCGATACTTCTTGGGTTGCGTGCGGTTGAGGTTCCGGGCTGTCATGAGATGATGATGAAGAATGCGACCATGCGGCACTTATTGTAGAGCCGCCACACACGTACACATCATCGTCCTCAAAATCATCATTCTGAGGCCTGCTGCTACTCCGACTGTCACTGTTGCTGTTGTTGCTGCTGCTGCTACTACTGCTGCTGCTGCTGCAACTGCTGTTGCTGCTGCTACTGCTGCCTTGGGAAACACAAATTGTTGCTCTATGTCGCTATCAACAATGGGGACACGCAACAAGTTTGCCTGCCTTATTGGTTGTACGCGATGGTGGTCGCTTACATCACTTGGACCTTGAAATGAGGCAACACTGTCCTCCGCCTCCAAAGCACGAACAACAAGAACGGAACCGGGGTTAGAATCCACTGGTGTGTTCATCGGGCCCCACATCAAATTTACCCTTACCCTTACCCTTGCCCTTGAGGAAAAAATGGGCCCACTGTTTCAGAGTTTTTCAACCAAGCGTTTATGTAATGCCCCGACCTGTAGCTGTCATCAGAACCTGTTTTTGGTTGATTTGGTCACAGTAGCTCAGATATCTAGGCCCTCCAAGTGTGCTCCACTATCCACCTCCAAAAAAGGGCCCACGGTTTCAGATTTTTGGTAACCACGCATATATGTAATGCCCCGAGCTGTAGCTTTCACCAGAAGCTGTTTTTGGGTGATTTGGTCATAGTGGCTCAGAGATATAGGCCCTCCAAGTGTGCTCGACTATCCGCCCCAAAAAAGAGCCCACTGATTTAGATTTTTTTCAACCAAGCATTTATGTAATGCCCCGAAGTATAGCTATCACCAAAACAGGTTTTTGGTCGAATTTGGTCACAGTAACTCAGAGATCCAGGCCCTCCAAGTGTGCTCAATTTCCGCCCCCAAAAAAAGAGTCCACTAATTCAGATTTTTGTCAACCAAGCATTTCTCTAATGCCCCAACCTCTAGCTTTCAGGACGACCTGTTTTTGGTTGATTTGGTCACAGTAGCTCAGAGATCCGGGCCCTCCAAGTGTGCTCGACTGTCCGCCCCCCAAAAAAGGCCCAGGTTTTTAGTTTTTTTTAACCAAGCATTTATGTAATGCCCCGACCTGTAGTGGTAGTTGTTTTTTGTCGATTTGGTCACGGTAGCTCAGAGATCCAGGCCCTCCAAGTGTGCTCAACTGTCCGCCGTCAAACAAAGGCCGCCTGTTTCAGAGTTTTTCAAACCAAGCATTTGTGTAATGCCCCGATTTGTAGCTTTCACCAGAACTGGTTTTTGGTTGAATTTGGTCACAGTAGCTCAGAGATCCAGGGCCTCCAAGTGTGGTCGACTGTCCGAACGCAAAAAAGGGCCCACTATTTCAATTTTTTTTTTCAACCAAGCATTTCTGTAATGTGCCAACCTGTAGCTTTCAGCAAAACCTTTTTTTGGTTGGCTTAGTCACAGTATCTCAGAGATCCATGCCCTCCAAGTGTGCTCGACTATCCACCCCCCAAAAGTGGCCAACTGTGTCACATTTTTTTCAGCCAAGCATTTCTGTAATACACCGACCTGTAGCTTTCGCCAGAACCTGTTTTCGGTCGAATTTGGTCACAGTAGCTCGCAGATCTAGGCCCTCCAACTGTGCTGGACTATCCGCCCCCCCCAAAAAGGGCCCACTCTTTCAGATTTTTTTTAACCCAGCATTTCTGCAATGCCCGGACGTGCAGCTTTCACCGAAACCTGTTTTTGATCGCTTTGGTCATACTAGCTCAGAGATCGAGGCCCTCCAAGTGTGCTCGACTATCCGCCCCCCCCCCCCCCCCCGAAAAGGCCCACTGTTTCACATTTTTTTCAACCAAGGATTTTTGTACTGCCCCGACATACAACTTTCACCAGAACCTGTTTTTGGTGAATTTGATCACAATAGCTCGGAGATCCAGGCCCTCCAAGTGTGCTCGAACTATCCGCCCCAAAAAAAAGGCCCACTGTTTCACATTTTTTTCAGCCAAGCCTGGTCGTAATGCCCCGATGTGTAGCTTTCGCCAGAACCTGTTTTTGGTCGAATTTGGCCACAGTAGCTCGGAGATCCAGGCCCTCCAAGTGTGCTGGACTATCCGCCCCCCCCAAAAAGGGCCCACTCTTTGAGATTTTTTGAACCAAGCATTTCTGTAATGCCCCGACGTGCAGCTTTCACCAAAACCTGTTTTTGATGGATTTGGTCATACTAGTTCACAGATCCAGGCCCTCCAAGTGTGCTCGACTATCCCCCCCCCAAAAAAAAGGCCCACTGTTTCACATTTTTTTCAACAAGCATTTCTGTACTACCCTAACATGCAGCTTTCGCCGAAATCTGTTTTTGGTCAATTTGGTCACAATAGCTCGGAGATCCACGCCCTCCAAGTGTGCTCCACTGTCCGCCCCCAAAAAAGGGCCCACTGTTTCAGATTTTTTTCAACCAAGCACGGCTGTAATGCCCCTACCTGTAGCTTTCACCGGAAGCTGTTTTGGGTCGAATTCGGTCATAGTAGCTCAGAGATCCAGGCCCTCCAAGTGTGCTCGACTATCCGCCCTCCCAAAAAAGGGCCAACTGTTTCAGTTTTTTTTTTCAACCAAACGTTTATGTAATGCCCCGACGTGCAGCTTTCACCAGACCCTGTTTTTGATAGATTTGGTCATACTAGCTTAGAGATCAAGGCCCTCCAAGTGTGCTCGACTATCCGCCTCCCCCACAAAAAAACCCGCCATTTCACATTTTTTTCAACCAAGCATTTATGTAATGCCCCGACCTGTAGCTTTCATCAAAACCTGTTTTTGGTCGATTTGGTCACAGTAGCTCAGAGATCCAGGCCCTCCAAGTGTGCTCGACTATCCCCACCCCCAAAAAGGGCCCACTCTTTCAGATTTGTTTAACCACGCATTTCCGTAATGCCCCGACGTGCAGCTTTCACCGGAACCTGTTTTTGGTCAATTTGGTCACAATACCTCAGAGATCCAGGCCCTCCAAGTGTGCTCAACTGTCCCCCCCAAAAAGGGCCCACTGCTTCACATTTTTTTTCAACCAACCATGGTTGTAATGCCCCAACTTGTAGCTTTGACCAGAACCTGTTTTTGGTGAATTTGGTCACAATAGCTCGGAGATCCAAGCCCTCCAAGTGTGCTCGAACTATCCGCCCCAAAAAAGAGGCCCACTGTTTCACATTTTTTTCAACCAAGCAATTCTGTAATGCCCCGATGTGTAGCTTTCACCAGAACCTGTTTTTGGTCGAATTTGGCCACAGTAGCTCGGAGATCCAGGCCCTCCAAGTGTGCTGGACTATCCGCCCCCCCCAAAAAGGGCCCACTCTTTCAGATTTTTTGAACCAAGCATTTGTGTAATGCCCCGACGTGCAGCTTTCACCAAAACCTGTTTTTGATGGATTTGGTCATACTAGTTCACAGATCCAGGCCCTCCAAGTGTGCTCGACTATCCCCCCCCCAAAAAAAGGCCCACTGTTTCACATTTTTTTCAACAAGCATTTCTGTACTACCCTAACATGCAGCTTTCGCCGAAATCTGTTTTTGGTCAATTTGGTCACAATAGCTCGGAGATCCACGCCCTCCAAGTGTGCTCCACTGTCCGCCCCCAAAAAAGGGCCCACTGTTTCAGATTTTTTTCAACCAAGCATGGCTGTAATGCCCCTACCTGTAGCTTTCACCGGAAGTTGTTTTGGGTCGAATTCGGTCATAGTAGCTCAGAGATCCCGGCCCTCCAAGTGTGCTCGACTATCCGCCCTCCCAAAAAAGGGCGAACTGTTTCAGTTTTTTTTTTCAACCAAACGTTTCTGTAATGCCCCGACGTGCAGCTTTCACCAATACCTGTTTTTGATCGACTTGGTCATACTAGCTCACAAATCCAGGCCCCCCAAGTGTGGTCGACTATCCGCCCCGCCCAAAAAAACGCCCACTGTTTCAGATTTTTTTCAACCAAGCATTTGTGTGATGGCCCGACCTGTAGCTTTCATCAAAACCTGTTTTTGGTCCATTTGGCCACAGTAGCTAAGAGATCCAGGCCCTCCAAGTGTGCTCGATTATCCGCCCCCCCCAAAAAGGGCCCACGGTTTCAGATTTTTGGTAACCACGCATTTCTGTAATGCCCCGACGTGCAGCTTTCACCAGACCCTGTTTTTGATAGATTTGGTCATACTAGCTTAGAGATCAAGGCCCTCCAAGTGTGCTCGACTATCCGCCTCCCCCAAAAAAAAACCCACCATTTCACATTTTTTTCAACCAAGCATTTATGTAATGCCCCGACCTGTAGCTTTCATCACAACCTGTTTTTGGTCGATTTGGTCATACTAGTTCACAGATCCAGGCCCTCCAAGTGTGCTCGACTATCCCCCCCCCCAAAAAGGGCCCACTCTTTCAGATTTGTTTAACCACGCATTTCCGTAATGCCCCGACGTGCAGCTTTCACCGGAACCTGTTTTTGGTCAATTTGGTCACAATACCTCAGAGATCCAGGCCCTCCAAGTGTGCTCAACTGTCCCCCCCAAAAAGGGCCCACTGCTTCACATTTTTTTTCAACCAACCATGGTTGTAATGCCCCAACTTGTAGCTTTCACCAGAAGCTGTTTTTGGTTGATTTGGTCATAGTGGCTCAGAGATCCAGGCCCTCCAGGGCTCCACTCTCCGCCCCAACCCAAAAAAAGACCCACTGTTTCAGAGTTTTTCAACCAAGCAATTCTGTAATGCCCCGACCTGTAGCTTTCACCAGAAGCTGTTTTTGGTCGATTTGGTCACAGCAGCTCAGAGATCTAGGCCCTTCAAGTGTGCTCCACTATCCGCCCCCAAAAAAGGGCCCAATGTTTCACATTTTTTTTCAACCAAGCAAATCTGTAATGCCCCGACGTGCAGCTTTCACCGGAACCTGTTTTTGGTTGATTTGGTCATAGTGGCTCAAAGATCTGAGTCCTCCAAGTGTGCTCGACTGTCCGCCACCAAAAAATGGACCACTCTTTCGGATTTTTTTTCAATCAAGCATTTAGGTAATGCCCCAACGTGTAGCTTTCACCAGAACCTCTTTTTGGTTGATTTGGTCACAGTACCTGAGAGCTCCAGGCCCTCCAAGTGTGCTCGACTATCCGCCCCCCTTCAAACAAGCACACACACACAGAAACAGCAGGAGAGGTGGAAGATGACATCTGCAAGTGATTCGTTGTACATGGCATATAACCATTCCGCAGGGTGAACTCATAACATATATTTCCATTCGAATCATGCTCCTACTGCGAGGTTCAACATCCCTACATCCTACATCATAACATATATACATATATATGTACATTAATCAGAGTCCTCCTCCTCCTCAGCTTTGTGGGACCCTGTGCCTTGGGTCCGTGGAGGGACCATCAAAAGGATGAGCTCCCCGTGACCCGCTGGGCTCCCATGCAGCAGCGGGAAGGGCTACCTCCAGGACTTGGGGCGGTGCCCCGTGCCACGCACTTAGTCCAGCAGTGTGCGGTGCTGCGGTGCAGGGACAAACTGAACCGCAACCCCTACAACCTCAGGCACCTCCTCAACCAGACAGTCATCCCCGCGGGCCCCCCGGTAGCCCTGCACTGGCTGTGGCTCTGGGTCGCCCTGACGGCCGCGTGGGCCGCCACGAGCTCCCAGGAACCGGTCTGGGCAGGGGTCCCAGACGCCAACGGTTACCCCTTCGACTGCCCCGTGGCCCCGCCGCACCTGACGGGCCTGATCTCCGGCTCCCTGCGCCAGATGAAGGCTAGCTCGGCGCTCCCTGAGCCACCCCAGCCGGGAGCGCCCCCCGCGGCGCAAGCGGGCACCGCGCCGCCCGAGCTACCCGGGGCGGTCGCTGAGCCGCCTCAGGCGCCCCTCGACGTCCGGGCAGCAGCACCAGCCCCAGGCTCCCTGTCGGCAGCCGGGCCGCCTCGGGACCTGGGCCCGCCGCTAGGCCTCTCGCCGGGAGGGCCCCTGTTTGCCCCCCTCCGTGATGCAACAACTATCGCGGATAGCATCCGCCGCCAACCCGATCCGCCCTCCGCGGGAGGGGGCCTCAGCCCGGGCCAGGCGCCGTTCCTCCCCCATCTGCCACTCCACTGCCCCCAAGCGGTGCCCATCGGAGCGGTTCCAGCGCCGGCGGCTCCAAGCCGCCCGCCGCCCTTGTAGCACTACTCCCCAGCGGCGCACCATCCAGCCCCCCTGTATTCCCCCCACCCCCAACCGGCCCACCCTGCGCACGCCCGGTCCCCCTATGAGGGCCACGCAGTGGACCACCGTGCCACGCAGTGGGCGGCCGAGGCGTCCAGGCTGATAGCTCCCCCCCGCCTGCCCACCGCGAAGGACAACCTATACCTCCGCATGGCGGCCATCTCCTCAGCCCTTGGCATCCTGTCGGCGCTCCGCGCCACCCAAACGGGCGACCACGTCGCGAACGTCCTCATCGCCAATGCTGCTCGCTGGGGGGCGGAGGGCCCGGCACTCGCCGCGGCGCTAGCCGACTGGGTCCTGTACCTGGAAGCCGGTGACTTTCTCACCATGGCGGACGAGACCCGCCAGCGGTGCGCAGACCGGCTGTGGCAGTCCGTGGCGGCCCTCCCCGACACTACGCCCTTCGCAGCGGTCGCCACGGCCATCGCGTGCTCGGCCGATGTCCCGCCCGACATCCGCACGGCCCTCTTGCAGACTGCCGATCGGGGCACCTTCTGGGCGGCCCTGGTGGGGGCCGTGGCGACCGCCGCCCGCCCGGAGGACCTGCAGGCGATCGAGGCGGCGGTCAAGGACCAAGCGGGCGTGTCGTCGCTGCCTGCATGGGCCCGAGCGGCCACCCGTCACGTGCCGGGTGCAGCGACCACCCCCTCGGCGATCCCCCGCCCGGCTTGGGCCCTGGAGGCCTCAGCGCGGGTATCGGGGCCCGCCGCCGCGGCGGCAGCTGCCGAGCAAGCAGCCCCGCCTCCGTCCCAATACCCGCCCGGCCACACACCACACCTGGCGCCGTTCCCGATGCCCTGGCCGACGGGCCCGGCCCCGGCCCCATGGGCTCCGCCGGCTACCCCAGCCCACACCCCCCCGCCAGCCCCGTGTCCAGCCCCAGGCCCCCGTCGCCACGTCTCCCTGGCAAGCGACGGGGGCGGCCCAGCCCCCCCCCCCCCCGAGACGCTCATGGGCTCCCCAGCCTCCCGCCAGCTCTCCGTCCGGGTCTCCGGACTTAGCCCGGAGACCATGACCAGCGCGGCCGTCCAGGACGCCCTGCGGGCCCACCTGGGGTCCGCCCGGCAGATCCCGATGCTCAGCCTCCAGCGGGGGTACGAGTACGTCCCCTGCTTTGAGGCTCTGTGGCGGGCGTTCCCGGGGGACCAGAGCCGCGCCTTGATGCCGGCCATGACGGCAGCAGGGTACGTGTCGGTGACGCTGTGGTCGCACCGGGCCGACGGCACCCTCCTTTCCACCCCGCCCAAGCAGGGCCAGCCCCCCAAGAAGAAGGCACTGGTGCAGCCGCCCCCGCGGCTGCCCCCGCCGGGCCAGCCGCAGACGGCCCCAATGGTCCTGTCACCGCCGCCCGCGGCGTTCCCACCACCGCCCGCCCTCCCGCCCCAGGGCTCCCCCCGGGCGCCGTCCTGGTCTCCAGCACCGCAGCCCGCCGTGCACCCCACCATGCTCCCGACAGCGCCGACGGCGTGGCATCCCCAGGGGGCGGCGACCCAGGCACCCGGGGCGCCGGGAGGCCGGACGGGGGGGTACTCACTCCCCCTCCACCTCCCCCAGGGGGTCCGCAGCCCGGGCCCGCTCAGGGGCCTGGTAATGGCCCTGCTGCCCGACCCCACCCCAGCCCAAGTGTGCGCCCTAGCCAGCGTCCACAACAACCTCATCCGGGATGCCCCCCCCGCACCTGCCGACCCCGGGCAGCAGGGGCCGGAACGGGCGGGACCCTGTCTGCCTCCTCTGTGGCGCGTGGTACCGACGCCCGGCAGCGGGTGAACCTGCGGGCTGCCCAGCGTGCGGCTCCCAGGAGGCGCTCCACCTCCCCGCTGCGGGAGACCAGCGCCGCGAATGGTGCCAGGCGTTTGGCGACCTTGCCCTGGCCCGCCTGCGGCCCGCCGGCGCCCTCGGCCTCGCCCCCCCGGTCCTCCACGCCCTGCTCAGCCTCCTCCGACCCTGGGTGCAAGTACTGGGCCGCTCCCTGCACCGACTCAGTACCACCGCCCCCTCCTACCCGCTCGTCGTGGCGGGTGTGGTCCTATGCGCCTGGCGCCCAACCGACTCGGGCCCCCTGCTCGACAGCTCAGAGGGGTGGCACTATGATGCCGGGGACCACGGCCGCCTGCGCCCCGGTGCCGAACCCCGGGGCCCCCAGCAGCCCCGGTACGCCATGGGTCTGCAATGCTCCAGCTGCGGGAGGCTTCGAGCGGCCGGGGTGTGCGAAGCCTCGGCCCTTCCCCTGGGGGCCCCGCGGCCGGCCCTGTTCTGCACCCGCGTTGACTCGGCCACTCCGGTCACCGTGGAAATGGCGTCGCGGGCCGTTGTGGCGCTCGATGATGTCGCTCACCCCGGGGCCCTGCCAGTGGGCCGGCTGCAGGGTTCGCGCTGCGAGCGGCCACCCCCGGAACCGGGCCCTCCGGATGAGTATGCCTCGTACGTGCTCCGCCTGCCGCACGACCCTCTGGAACACCTACAGCGCAGCCCCCCGGACATGGGCCGCCTCCGTGTGGTCACGGCCAACTGCGGCGGCCTCGGATCAGACCCCCGGAAAGTCCCACGCTTTGGCAGCAGTCAACCTGCACCTGCCCCCCGCCCTGCCGGCAGCTCGTCGGCGAGCCGTCGTCAGTAGTGCCTCCGCCTTCCTCCACACGGCGGGGGCCTGTGTCAAAGTCGTGGCCGGCGACCTCAACAAGGCCCAAGGCCCCCGAGGAAGGGGGTGGCTCTCCAAGGCCCTGGGCCCCAAAGGCCCGCTGGCCGGGTTCCGGGCCCCGTACCAGCGGGGCAACCCGACGAACGTGGTCTGGCTTGCGGGGCGCCCCTCTGAGCGCGAGCTGGACTGGGTCCTTGTGGGCGCGGAAACCCCGTGCGTGGGGGCCGACAAAGTCCTGCTCCCCGGCCTCAGCACCCACCGGATAGTGCAGTGCGACCTAGAGTTCGCAGACCATGTCTTCGCGGCAGCGGACCGTCCTGCCGCCGCTTCCGCTGGTCCCAGCTTCGGCCGGAGCAGCAAGCTCCAGCAACGGCGGCGGCCTCGCTGGCCCTGTGGTGGTCAGCCCACGCTGGCCTCACCCCGGACGAGACGGTCTAGGCGGTGTGGGCCGCCCTGGACGGCCTGGGGCCCTCCCAGAAAAATTCCTGGCGCCCCCCAGACCGCGACGTCCTACGGTTGGCCCAAGAGCTGGACGCCGGCTCGGGGTCTACAACAGCGGACGACGTCCAGGCCTGGTGGCAGGAGCGCCAAGACGCGGCGTACGGAGCACTCCTGCGCGTGGAGCAGGCCAAAACTGGAAGGAGTAACCCTGACGTCCCAGACGATGCGGACGCTGCGGCTCCGGCCGGCCAAATTTCGCCTCCTCACCGAGGTCAGCCCGGACGGCGTCCAGTTCCCGGAGACGCCGGAGGCCTTCCAGGCAGAACTGCTCCGCCAGGCACAAGAGCTGCACTGCAGTCACGCGGGCCTCCCGCTGCACCTCTCGCGCCTCCAGGCCCCCGTGCGCCCGGACGACCCCGCGGACGACCCGGACTTCGTCTCGCGCATGCGCGCGGCGCTGCCCCGGCCTCCAGAGCCGCCGGTCGCGGGGGCCCCGCCAACGTACCACGACATGGAGCTAGCTGTCCGGAAAGGCTCCCCGGCCACGTCCCTCGACGAACTGCCGCGGCCCCTAGTATCCACTCTACCGGGCTTCGGCCTCGAGTGCTGGTGGGTATCCTGGAGGACCTCGCGTCCGGAACCCCCAGACAGCTGCTGTCAGCGGTGCTCCACCTCTGCCTCGCCAAGAAACTCCCGGCTTGGCTGGTGCGCAACAGCGAGCCGGTCATGCTGGAGCCCTACCTCCGGAGGCTAGAGACAGGCGTCGTGCAGGATCGCAGGGTCACCCGCCGCGAACTGAGGCGGGCCGTCCCCCCGCAGCACTTCGCCTACCGGCGGCAACTGTCCGGCCAGTCCTAGCCCTGGCCTGCCGCGGGCTGCTGACCTACTGGGCCATCAAGCACGGGGAAATCTGGTCGGATGACTGGGATGAAGCGAATGCCATCTGCAACCCCGACCGGGAGGCGGCGGGGGTGTGGGATCACGAGGCCACGGAGGAATCTCTGTCGCCCTGGCTCCAGCGCCTCTACGATGGGCTCCACGTATGGGTGGCCTCCCCATACGGGCTGGCGGGCCCGTACAAGCTGAGCCACAGCGGAGCCCAGGGCGACAGCCAGGGTGTGGGGTGCTTCTCCAAGGTCTCGGAGAAGCGGTCGGAGTACCTCCGCCACGCGGTCCGCGAGGGGCTCTACCCCAAGAACGGGCGACCCGGGGCGCCGGACCCGGCGTCCTACGTCCCGCAGCAGCCCGCGGCCCCCCACGGCTTCCTCCCGGAGGTCGCCTTCAGCGACGACCGCCGCCACCTCGCCCTCTCGGGGTGGGGCCTAGCCTGGCTGATGGGCATCTGCGCGGTCACGTGCGCGGCAGCCTGCGGCTCAGTGCAGGTGGGGAAGCTGAAGGTGTACCGCCTGTTCCTGCGCCACCGCCGGCTGCACTACGCCTCGGGCACCCTGCCCACGACCCTAGGCCCACTCCAGTTGCAGTCCGGGGGCTTCATGCTCACCGGCATACCCGTGGTGATGGGCGAGTACCCGGCCCCGCAGGTCGCCAAGGCGGAGGCCAGCCTGGCGAAGGTCGGGCGCGCGCTCTACCGCCTGCGCCCGGCCTACGTTCTCGTCCTCCGCATCGTCCTCGCGTACGTCGTCTCGGCCCTGAACTACATCTATGACGCGATGCCACCGTGCCCGACACGCCTGCGCCGAACCCAGAGAGCGGTGGACAGGGTCCTGACCAGGGCACTGCGGGTGCCGCGCAACGTGCCTAGGGCCCTCCTGTGGATGCCGGTACCCAGCGGGGGCTTCGGCTTCCCCCACTTGTACAGCCGGATGCGGCTCCGGCACGTTCGGGGGTACCTCAGGGCCATGGACTCGCGCAGCGTGCTCGTCCGCGAAAATGTCCAGGCCCTCAGCCGCCCGGCTGCTGGCAGGGCCTGGAAGGTCCGGACCAGGAACGCTCCTTCCAAACAATGGCCGAGGTCAGCCTGGAGGTGTGCGTCCTGCCTGCAGCCGCGGCGCAGCCCACGGCCGTGGACACCCAGGTGCGCCCGCCGTACAGTTCCGGAGGGGTCCTCCTGGTGGCGGATGGTGCAATGGAGACCACGCCGGACGGCGACACCCTGGGCTGGGGCGCGGTCGTGGCGGACGCCCGCGGGGTGCTGGCGACTGCGGCCTCCAGCGTCCTGACGCGGGCCGCCAGCCCCTGGGTAGCGGAGTGGGCCGGCAAGCTAGAGGCGTGGCGCCTCGCCGCTTCGCTGGGGGTTGCCCCTGCGGCAGTCCAATAGGTCAGGGCGGACTGCACCTCCGCCACCCTCGGCAGCGACGGGGGCGTCCCCTCCCAGTCCCCCTGGTTGGACAGGGTGCGGGTCACCTTCGCGGAGGCCCTTGGGCGCGGCCGCCCCGACCTGTACATCCCCGCGCAACACAACACCCAGTGGGCCGGCCTTTTCTCCGACTTCCAGGCGCAGGCCCATGACCTGGCGGCGCGGGGCCTGGGTATGGCGCGCGAAGGCACATACCCGCTGCCAGACGCGCTGGACGGGACGGCCCAGCTGTTCTCGTCGCGCCGCCTGGTGACAGCGGTCCCCCACGAGATGGACCGCCTTTACATCCAGCTGGCGGCCCCGTCCGTCACCTTCATCCGGGGCCCGCCTGGGGACGACCCGGCCTTGCAGGCCTGGGCCCAACTCGTGACCGAAGGGGCGGTGCCGACAGAGGGCCTCAGGTTCGCGGCCTGGGTGCGCATGGCGCCCTCGACCCGTGCCTCGGCGCGCGCAGAGTTCCACTGCGCTTATTGCTCGCAGCCCTGCAAAGGGTGGGGGGATCACATGGTTCGCTCCTGCCCGGTGGTGCTAGCGGCGGCGCTCACTGGCTTCAGGGCCCTGTGCGCCAAGTTGCAGGCCAGGGGCTACGCCGTGTGCTGGCGCGATTCCCTTGGGGCCACAGTCTACAACCGGACTGGCCGCACCGCGAGTTGGCGGCTAGTGCGGGACGAAGACGTGGTCGTTCAGTGCGAGAGCGCAGCCTGGGACGTGGCGGACACGTGGTCTGGGGTCCTGTGGGCGGTGGCCCTACAGCCCTGGCCAGCCTGCGAGCGCGCCGCCCTGACGTCCGGTTACCTGCGGGCTGTAGCGGCATGGGTGGTGCTCAGACCGCCCGCCCGGTGGTCGCACCTGATGAGGGCCGGGGAGCGCGAGTGGCCAGTAGGCCTGCCCCGCCCCCTCGCAGACGCGGGCACCCTGCTGCGCTATGCCATGGGCGAATCCGCGTGCTCGGTAGCGGGGCCGCGCCCGGAGCTAGTGGGCCGCGCCGTCCCCGTGTCCGTGCTGGACCCCGCGGACCGCGGCGCGTGCGCGGACGTGGTCCTCACCGTCGGCGCCCTGCCGTCCCTGCGGGGAGCCGTCCCGGAGGTGGTCCTGGCCCCGCCAACGACCAGCCGGGCGCTATTCCCGGGCAACACCATCGAGCCACTTGGTGAGGGGCCCCTGCTGGCGTTCCCAGCGGGTGCAGCGCCGCCCGGCCTCCTCGAGGCCCTGGGAGCCTTCTTCCCCGTGGAGGACGCGCCCCCGCAAAACCAGCCGGAGGCGCTCGACGAGCCCAGGCAGGAGGCGGACGACCTCAACCTGGGCCTGGAACTCGGCGCAGACGAGGACGACGAGTACCTGCTCAGCTAATCGCCGCCCCCCTACTCTCCCACCCCCCTGCCCTAGCCCCCCCCCCCCCCCCCCCCGGGAGCCCAGGCAGGGCACCGCGGGGGGCCGCCGGCTTAGCCCGCGGCCAGGCACCCCTGCCGCCCTGGGCCGGGATCTCAGGTGCAGCGCAAGGCCCCAGAGCAACCCAGCCGCCGGGACCAACAGGGCGGTGCACCTCCGGCGGGCCATGACCTCGCCCCCCCGGGTGGCGACACACCGGCCCCAGCACAGCACTCCCCTCCCTGACCGGCAAGCCCTAGGGGCGGCCCAACAGCACGCGGCTGGCCCAGTCTGAGCGGGCACCAAGAAACGCCGTCCGCCTCCTCCAAAGGCGGACGGCGGCGCCCACACACGGCGCCGCGGACAGCAAGCGACACGCAGCGAATGCAACGACTTGTGCCCGCTCTGCTGCCTACCTGTGCCTCTACTAGTGCCTCTGAGGACCAGCGACGTGGGGGCAGCGACCAGCGCGGGCGACGGGGGGCAGGAAGAGGGCGGGGGTGCGGATGGGTGACGCGGAGTACGGGACGGCCGCGCCTAGGGCGGGGCCCGGCCGCGGGGCGGGAGGCCGCCAGCCCCCCCCCTCCCCTCCCCGGGGTGGCCCGGCTGGGCGCCCCCCCCCCCCCCCTAGGGCAGAGACGGGGCGACGGGGGGGGCAAGGCCGCCGGTGCCGGCCAAGGAGCAGCGAGGCCCGCGGCGCGCACGGGGAGGAGCAGGACCGGACGCACCGGGCGGCGGCGCGCGCGGTATGGGCGCAGGGGACGGGGGGCGGAGAGCCACGCCCGGACCCCGGGGGGCGCAAGGACGTCGCCCCCCCCCCCCCCACTAGCGTCGGGCGCGGCCCGGCGCGGCCAGGCAAGGGACCCAGGGGCACGGCCAGCCCGGGAGGGATGTTCGGGCAAGGTGCGACCGTAGTTGTGGACCCGGGCGTGCCTACAGGGTCCCCCCCCCCCCAGGTGGTGCGGCGCCGGCCCTTTGCTCTGCTCGGCGCAGTGACCAAGCAAAATGCCTCGCCGCACCATCGCGTACCCCCCGTACCACGCGCTCCCGCCGCCATCCCCGTACCGGGTGGGCAGGCGCGGGCTGCAGCCACTCTCCCGCGGCCGCCGGCTGGCCTGGGAGCAGCAGATGCGCCGGTGGGTGGCGCGGAGCGACCCGGCACCGGCCATCCGCCGTTAGCTGGCCCAAGTGAGCCGCTCGCTGCCCCCTCGCCACCCTTGCTCGGAGGACGGCCTCGCGACCGTCGCCTGCGCCCGCTACGCCCTCGAGGGGCCAGCCCCCCTGCTTCTCCATCTGGAGGACATCCTCATGGGATGCTTCCTCAGCTGGACGGGCACGGGCGCGCAGCCTAGGTGGGGGCTGTCGCCCCTGTACTGCGTGCCCCAGGGCCTGGCGATATCGGGCCCCGCCCTCCACGAGGCCCTCGGCTGGTGGTACGGCCGGGCGGCCCCCCTCTGGTGGTCCCCCCGCCTCCAATGGAGGGAGGGCGTGCGGATTTGTAGGGTTGCCCCCCTGCTGGCGCCCCTCTGGGACCTGGGCCCCCTCCCGGCCCGCCGAGCCGGGGCAGCCGCCCCGCAGCCCTGGGTCGACGCGCCCCAGCGCCGGGCGCTCCTCGTCGAAGGGTGGGGCGACGAGGCCGAGGGCTCCGGGGGCCATTGGGTGGGTATCACCCACGACGGCTCCGTCCGGTGCCTCTTGCGGGGCGTCGGGCCCCTCGCCCCGTCCAGGGACGCGCGCGCAGCGGCGGCCGAGGTGCTGGCCTCCACCCCACGGGTGTATGCCGTGTGGTACGCGGTGCTGCCGGCCCCGGGAGCACCGGAGCAGCCCCCACAGCACCCCCGCGCAGAGAGCGACGCCCACGCTCGGGCGTGGCTCGCGATCCGCGAGCTCGTGGCGGCGTGGCGGCGGCGCCACGGGGTTCACGTCGTGTTCGAAACGCCCTAACCCAGGTGTACGGCCACTTGGCAGCCCTGCCGGTGAGGCCGCCGAAGCCCTCCCCCCCCCCCCCCCCAGCTTCCTTTCAGCCCTAGCCCCCCCCTCGCCCCCCCCCCCCCCCCGGCCCGGCGAGCGGGGGAACGAGGCGGGCGGCGGGTCTGTGCACCCCCCCGCGGCCCAGCGGCGACAGGGCGCGGCGACCCTCCCCCCCCTCCCTCCCGCCCTCCCCCCCACCCCCCTCCCCGCGCAACCCGCGGCACGGCGGCGAGCCTGCCCCCCCCCCCCCCCCCAGCCCGCAGCGGCGGTTGGGGGCGCGCAGCATGCATGGCCGGCCGATATGTAGAGTCGTCGGGACGGCCATCGAGCGCACCCCTTGCGGCCTCTGAGCCTCAAGATCAGCCTTCAATTCAAATCAATTCAAATCCAGCAGTGTGCTGGGCGACTTCAAAATCCTAAGGGGGAGTGCCCCCCTGCCCCCCCCCCCCCCCGCGCTGTCCCTGACCCACTCCAGGAAGTGTAGGGGCTGAGGGCACCAACCTCCTTCTTCTTCTTCCTGTGCCCCGTGCCCTGTGCCCTCTTCCTCTTCCCCTTCACCCCTGTAGAGGACACAGGGGCATCGGGGTACCCCTCAGACTCAGAATCAGACGGAAGTCTTAGGGGGGGGGGGACTGGTGGAGCACCACCAGGGGAACCATGTTCCCTGTGAGGGGGCAAAGGGCACTGGCCCTTTGCCCCCCACAGGAGGTGGCAGCTCCTTTACCACCTTCGCGAATTCCTTCGGCGCACTGGGAACCCACCCAGTGCGCCGAAAGTTAATGATCCCAGGTACCTTAACCAAGGATGCTGCGGCATCAAACATGGCACTACACTCCCTCCCTAACATGGCAAATTTTCTAGGGGGGGGGGGGGGGTTACCCCACTTCGTTGTGGGGAGTTGCACGTGCCACAGCACCACCCGCACTGCAATATACATACAATTTTTTTGATTGTAGTGCGGGGGGCTGGTGTGCAGGGCAACCTCAACACCCCCAGCGCGAAGTTTCGCACACGCTGACGTGGAGGCATTAGTGCCTCCCAATTAGAAAATTTCAACCCCCCCCAGCATGCGCGGCAACAACGATAACGTGCAACTGCGCATCCCTCCCCCCTCCCCAGTCACGTCCCATTTGCCAAAAGGAGGGAGGGTGGAGGCAGGCATTACGGGCAGGGGGGACTTGAGGAGATGGCTCTTTTTGGCTTCCCCCCACGAGGCACGCATCTGCACTAGCAGCCCCTTCGCCTTTTTGCCGTGGGCAGTGGCAGTGTCCCTGAGCTTGCGCTCCTTCTCCTTGAGGCCAGCCCCCCCCCTGCCTCTTCCCCCCGCACATTTCCTTAACCTTAACCGCTGCAGCCTTAAACTTCCTAACCTCCTCCTCAAACTTCCTCCTCAGCACCCCTACCTGCTCAGCCGGCTGCCTGAAGTGCCCTACCACCCAGTCCCGCACCTGGGGAGTCACCCCCAAAAAATAACAAACCCCCACGCCATTTTCCCGAATGGCCTACTCCAGCAGGGCCACCGGGAAGGCAGGGCGGGGGACCCCAAACTTTTCAACCCTCCCCAGGGTTCGCTTACTGGTGATGGCAGCCTTGGTCTGCCAAGCCACCCCAAGGCCGGGGTTGAACCCAGCCTGGACTGCCACCCAGTCTCTGCTCTTCTTGGTGCAGAGGTGCAAGTAGTACTGCACTTGCACCGCTGCCACGGCCACGCCCGCCACTCCCGCCACCAATGCTGCTAATGCTCCTGCTTCTTCCGCCGCGACCTCCTGTGGTGCAGCGGCTTCTCTTGCTGCTTCTTCTTCTGCTGCTGCCCACGCTTCCTCTTCTACAGCCGCTGGCGCTGCTTCGGGGGCGGGGGGTGCCCATAGGGGGGGTGACCCCGACGGCGAACGGGATGAAGAGGGCGATTGGGAAGCGGCCAGAAGGCGGCCGGAAGTAATTGTTGGCCCGGTGCCAGCAGCAGAGTTGGAGCGCGCAGCCATGGCAGCACAGATAGCAGACATTTAGAGAAGTGGCCTTACCAACAACGTATCTTTGCGTGAAATGGCATACTGCTTAGGTGTGACCGTATCTAGAAAAACGCTTAACATTTGGGGCTCAATTGTCTCAGACGGCTTATGCCTCAGACATGGTGCCGCCAAGTCATCTTGAAGACGGGACTGCAAGTCCCCGGGTTTGGGTAATTCCACATTGACCACGTCAACATCACTCATCTCTGCCTCAAACTGCAAACTTCCTCCGTCCCTGGGGGCCCTTGGGGTCCTGGGGGCCCGAAGAGGATGCACCGCCCTGGTTGGCGTTGGACATGTCTATTGCGAATGGCGGAGGAGAAAGTGCACAGTCACACAAGAGCACAAGGTCTAGAGAGGCGCAAGCAACACAATGGACACAAATCTTGTTCACGAATATTTGTAAGTACCGGGAATGGCACGCAAAGCACGTGATAGCAAAGAAAGAAGGAAAGCCCCTGAATGCCTCCTTCTCGAGCCGGGGAGTAGCTCAAGGCAGGGATCTTCAGTAGTCTTATCGGATTCCGCCTAGTGTTATCTGACATAGGAAACAGACATCTATAGAGTGTGCAATTGACAAAAGACACAAATCTTGTTCACAAAGATTTGTAAGTGTCGAGAATGGCATGCAAAGCACGTGAAAGCAAAGAAAAAATGAAAGCCCCTGAATGCCTCCTTCTCGAGCCGGGGAGTAGCACGAGGCAGGGATCTTCACTCGTCTTGCCGGATTCGACCTAGTGTTCTCTAAAATTGGTAATGGACATCCACAGAGTGTGCATTTGATAGTGGACACTGGACACAAATCTTGTGAACAAATAGTGTTCATGGACCACCTTGCAGGCAAAGCAGGCACCAAGCATCCTACTAAAGTTCCAATAGGTTCAGGTTCCATACATGCCACCAAAATTTCTTCCGAGAGTTCCATGGAACCTCGACTGGAATGTCCCTAGAACATTCCAAGCGATATTGGTTGCGTTTTGGGGCTGGAGCTGGCTGCCAAAACTTCCGAGCGGTTTTCCGGGGGTCTTACCCAGCCGTATCTAAAATGGGGGAAGCGAGCCCACCGAAGCATATCGCACGCACCTTGCCGGGTATCCCCCAAAATTGCCCCCGGTGATGGAAGAGTATTACTCTCTCTTACAATGTTCTATGCTAGTCACCGGTGGTACATGTGACCCCTTTCTGATCAGGAACCCCTTCTGGGACGCACTTCTCACCCGACTTTCTAATCAGGAACCCCTTCGCAAAGCACCTTCCTGGCGGACTTCTTGATCGCATTGCAAACCGATGTTCCGCACTAAAATTAAGCATCTTGCAGGCACGGAACCCTCCTGCATATCATGTCAGGCGCAGGGCAGTACGGCAAGGCAATACAGTCCATACCTGCCTGCATCTGCACCATTAGGCTCCATCCTTCGATGTCTCTGTCAGCCAGCCACACATCAGCCCCATGCGGGGGTCAAGCATTGGCTGCAATGGATGTCCCATGTCCTATCGCACGATGGAGGCCTGCTCGTCGTCTCGGCCAATGCCGAAGCCACCAAACCGGCACCTCAGTGCCATGATGTACCCGGGAGGAACCCTGCTCACCGTGATGTTGTGCTCCTTGGCCGACTCCAATGTCTCGGCCTCGTGTGCCCATGACCCGAGCGGGCACTCATCCCACCTGACATTACAATGATCATCTAGTCGAAAAGGGTTGGGAGGGGGTGCTGGCAGGGGGTGCAAGGCAAGGTGCAATGTGGAGGTCCGGACGGGAAGCAAACAAGTGACCCCGGCTGGAAACCCTAGCGCCTCAGGAGCACTAGCCGCCGCACTCGCCTTACTACCGACACTAACCCGCGAGCACCCTGGGCACAGCTCCCCCTCGTGAGTGGCACAGAGCCTCGGCACCCCGCAACTAAAGCAATCCTTTGTGGCTTTCTTCCGACAACCCGAGATAGTACAGCGCTCCGGCCCATCAACGCCGCGGCATTCCTCCAAACCCCAAAAGGGAACGCAAACTCCGACCATGTACGAGTACGTGACGGGAATAGTGGCAATGCCCAAGAGAAGCACCACCATGACTCCGGCTTGGAAAGAGGTGTATACCCGCCAGCATGGACTAAGTCGCTGTACAAGGCGAACAAGTCACCGCGTCACAGCAGAATGGGAATAGGGTCCCATGGACGGGGCAAACCCTCACGGCTATGTGGCAAGAAGACGGTGTCTGTGCCATCAACGGAATACAAGTCCTCGTCCAAGGCCGCAAAGACGGACACCACCCTCTTCCTGTCGTCCCATCAGGAACCTTCATCATGTCGGGATTGTAGGATTGCATTTCACGACCCTTCACACCTATTGCGGCTGCTTGGTACGCCTTGTGGTCCCCAGTCCATGTGTTGTTGAACAAGCCGAAAACGAGGTTTGTGAATGACATGCGGGCCTCACATTCGTGGTATCCAACACCCGATACTTCTACGCCAACGTGAGGAAGTCATGGGGCAAACATCCTTCAACTGCCCGAGTTTGGACCGCAGTGACCCCCGGGAAAGTCATTGAATACGGGATCCGAAGTGTCACATGGTCGAGTTTCAAGGGCCTCTACAACCTTATCAAGCATTTCCATGGGCACCACTCCTTTCCACAACAAGTGTGCCGTCCCATCCAATTTGCTTGGGTCTTCGTTGAAGGTGAACTCGGAGCGCATATACACCAACCATGGGTGGGTCTCCCACCCCAACCCATGGCAACAAACATTGCCTCGGTAGTGCCACAATTTTCGCCGCCCTACGGGATGGGGTGGCAATGCCCTCCACCGGATCCGCAAAGGCAAGTCCGGAATTGGTTGTCAAACTCCGAACCGGAAAGGTGTCCATCTTGGAGGCCGGCAATACACGCTCCTTGGGGCACTTCCAAAGGCACGACATGTCATCTCTGAGGGGCTCGGCTTGGTGCTTGTGAAAACCACACAATCGCCCGCATCCTCTCCAATCCAATAAACCACATCCTCCCGGGCCCGACCGGTGGGTTCCTTTTCCTTGGCCTTGTCCTTCAGCTTTGGAACGTGCGGCAAGATCCCCACAAGAAGGCTCGTAACGTCCACACTATTGAGGTGAATCAAAACGGCCCAAAGTGTAGGGTTGCGCGTGTAGGTGGTGTGGGACCCATGGGTGTCACAGCCCCATCGCTATAAGAACACTCCGCGGCGCATCGATACGACCCAACGTAGTCCCCGGATTGAACTTGGCCCTCGTGGGTAGCCTGTCGATACAGATGGTCTCCTCCATTTCCGTAGAAGCGGCGGCGATAAGACTGGTGCCCAAGCGATCATTGGCTTCACGCAACCAACGACCAATGAGGGGGGGCACGGGCATGGGGGTAACTAATGGACCAAAGGTGCAAAGGAGACGAAAGGGGACAAGTGATGGACACACACACCAAATCAGAAACCCCCCCGAGAAGTCATTTTGAGAACCCCTTTCTGATCATGAACCCCCCTAAGAAGTCATTTTGAGAACCCCTTTCTGATGAGGAAGGTAAGCCGAGAAGTCCCGAGAAGGTGTCCGAGAAGGGGTTCTCGGGTTCTCGGAAAACCACCCCTATGTTGTTTTACCCTAAACCCAGGGACGCCCCCCCGTAGTTTTTATCCCCCGAACCCCTCAAGTTGTTTTGGGCCGGCTATACCTCGATGGGGGGGGGGGGGTCCCCGGGAGGCCCATTCTGGGGGAGGGGTTCCTGGTACTAGCTTCCCGGTTGCACCACACAGCCTGCCCTTCGCTCAGGGCCCTACCCCCCCTAAGCAGCCACAATTTGTCCCCAGGCGCCCCCCAAGTCTCCATCACCGCGAGTTTCGGGTCTCCCATACCCCTCACCTGCCGCTAGCACCATCCCCTCGGCCCCTGCACCCATACCAGGGTTGACCGACCCGGACTCCCACAGCGGTTCACAGGGGTTTGAGGTAAGGCCCGGCGCCTCCGCCCCCCTCGGCTATGGCGGTATGCCCACCGGCGTGCTTGTGTCGCTTGCCATCAGTGCAGCTTCCGTGCCTAGCCCTTTGCTCTCAGTCCCCATCCCCACCCTGGCTATCAGTTCGGTGTTCTCTTACCTTAGCTTACAACGTCCTTGCAGGCACATGTGCCCCCCTCGTCCATTCCGTCCCAACCCCGTCCGCCCCGCTCCACGCCCCGCGCGCCGTTGGCGACGTTCTCCACGCGAACTCCGCACTGGCTGCCGTCAACCGTCTCGGCAGTCCCGACCGCCGCCGCTCCTCCCGGGCGTTCTTCAGCAGCTTGTCTCTCCACAAAGGCGGCCGCTGTGCCGGTCACGTAAAGGCCCCGGAAGTGGGCCTGTCTGATTTGTCCCGCGCCTCTCACGGCACCGGGGTCCCAAGCAACGTGCCGGGACTTGAGGCTCGGTTGTACCCCGAGGGCCATACAATGTGCAAAAAAACTCATAGGTTAGAAAACCTAACACCAAGCAGCAAAGGTCCCACAAGCCCTCCTAGGAAAACAACAGTTCAGCAAAAGCCAAACTGTCGTTCTCAGCACGGGGAGAAAATGAGAAGTGGCCCAAATTTTGGGAGAATGGCGACATAACCCCTGCCTTCGCGGGGGTTTCCTATGCTCAACATGGGGATGGGAACTAGCCGAAATTTGGCCAAAATGGCGACATAACCCTTACCTTCTTGGGGTCCCTAGTGCTCGGCACGGAGATCAGAATCAGAAGTGGCGATTGACCCTGTGCCGTCTTGAAGGGCCAAATCTGGGCAAAATGGTTGCATAACCCCTCCTGTCTTAGAGGGCCCCAACGCTCAGCGCATGGATCAAAATCACAAGTGTCCCAAATCAAGGTGAAATGCCTATACAACCCTTGCCCTCTCGAGGCTCCCCAGTGCTCAGCACAGGGATCAAACTCAGAAGGGGCTACTGAACCATTGCCGCCCTCGGGGCCCAAATCTGGGCAAAATGGCTACAAATCCCCTGCCTTCTCGCGGTCGCCAACGCTCAGCGTAGGCATCAAAATCAGAACTGGCTACCCAACCCCTGCCATCTCGGGGCAAAAAATTGGGCAATGGCCACATAACCCCTACCTTCTTGGGGGTCCCCAACGCTCATTGCGGGCAGACAATCAGAATTGGCCCAAATCTGGGCAAAATGGCTACATTCCCCCAGCCTTCTCGGAGGTCTCCAGTGCTCATCACAGGGATCAAAATCAGAAGTTGCCACTTAACCCCTGCTGTCTAGGGGGGCCAAATCTGGGCAAGGTGGCTACATAACCCCCGCTGCCTGGGGGGGGGGGGGGCAAATCAGGGACAAAATCAAAAAGTGCCAACATAACCCTTGCCCTCTTGGGGCCCACACGTGAGCAAAGTGGCTCCATAACCCCTGCCGTCTAGGGGACCCACATGTGGGCAAAGTGGCTACATAACCATTGCCGTCTTGGGGGTCCCCAATTTGGGAAGGAAACGATTACTTTTCTTTTTCCATCACTTAGAAAAAAATTTTACCAAGTTTTTTTGTTGGTAAAAAAGTTTTTTTCCGCCAAGTTTTGGAACTTAGTAAAAAACCCACCCGCAGAGGAAAAACTTAGTAACAAAAGATTTTTACTCAGTTTTACCACAGATCCTTCTGCATGATGTTGCACTGTTTTTTGGGCCCCAAGTCTCGGAAGGGACGAGCCTCTGAAATCCAAATCCACAAGAAAAAAATGTTCAATGCCAACGGTTTAGCTTGCTAAGCATTCTGCTTATAGTGATGTGCAAATAGGCAATACCTAGACACACAAATTCAGCATCCAACGACACCATGTCGCGCTGCTTGGGAAGCTCGGCTATCGTCAGTGGATTGAAACTGCGCTGCTGGCGGTTCACTGTCATGCAGCCCTCGTCGAACAGCAAAAGCTGCTCAACAGCTGTATTAGCCATGTTCTGTTGCGTGACCTGAGGAATGTCTGTGATCTCCAGCTTGTGTGAGGACTGCACAGAAGATGCATGTGGAGACAGCAGAGTATGGCATAGAAAACATGTCAATGACGGAACAGACGATGTGCGTGCGGACTGCATAGAAGATGGCTGTGAGGACAGTACCTAAAATGTTCGTGACCTGTGCAGAAGCAGAAACTGGATACCGATGTAATGGGGTTGCACTTGTCAAATGCAGCAGAAATGTTCTCCAACCAATATTATCCTGTTGACACCTCATTTTCAGTCAGCTTGCCCAAATGACCAGCAGACCACATGGAAAGTGCTTGATGCACGAGCAGACCTGCACTGCTGCAAAATGTTTAGCGGTTATAAGGCACAGGCGTGAAGCCTGCAATGCCAAAAGATCCGTCGGCGTCAGCCACTACATCTGCACCCTCTGGTACAGCACCCCTGGTACCTTAAGGACACTCTGGTTTCAGCTGGTGCACACTCTTGGGGGGGGGGGGGGTATGTGCTCAGCCGCAACAGAAAGAAATGTGGTAAAAATGTGGTGGTATTATGTGGTAATATGTGATAAAATATGTGGACTTCTGGCCATCAATTTTTTTTCCAAACACATGGCCCTGGATGGCCAGTTTTATTTCTTGGTGTTGCTTGGATGGATGCCATCAATTTCTGAGGGGTTCCATGCATGCTATGAATCTCTGACGTTCAATGGACACAAGCAAACCACAACACTTTCAGTCTATGTGAATCCTTCCAAATCTCCATTATACTGTGTCATGAAAGCTTGCCGGCGGCCATTGTCATCCAGACCATGCCCACGCTTCTGCTTTATGGCCTCATTGCTGGACCGCGACAAATAGTCATCATGAGTCGGGGACTCTGGGGATTCCATGTCGAGTAACTGGAAAATGCAAAGAGTTTTAAAACAACTGTGATACATGGCATGGAACATTTGACGCAATAAGCAAACAGTAACAAACAGTAAGGACCACAGCACTGCTCACAAGCACAACGGTAACCATCATTCCTCAGTGACTCTAACCTAAGGGACCATCAAGAAATATGTGCAAAATATGTGCAAATATGTGCAAATATGTGCACCACATAATCCCCCCCCCCAGCACACTCCAGTGGAGCTGATGACTTGGACCTTGTCGTCGACATTTACTGCTGCCGTCAGCAGCCGGTGCGCCAGCAGCCGCCATACAGCAACACCACGTGTGCAAACAGGACTGGACCCAACCAAGCTTCAAATGAATTTGGATGACAGCAATTCTGCCACTCAAGAAACTTATCACAAACACAAACATGTGCAATGACAAACCAGAAACACAAAGATGTGCAACCACCATCAAATCCTTAACAATACCTCCTTGTCAATATGAACATAAAAGGCGACCATTGGCGTCTGCCAGTCCAAAGTAGATGCGGTCTGTTTGCTGTCATCCCCACTGGTTGGCATCTGTGGCAGGAGGCAGTGCTGTCAGGGCTGATAGACACAGAGAAGCCATTCTGTTTTTCCTCAGTGTACCCGTGCGCACCGCGTGCACTGCATGCTGAGTGAGGCAGGGACGTGGTAGCATGCATCAACGGTCCACTCCACTCCGCATTTGCTGTGCGGTCGTTTTGAGCTACCTAGATGCCGGTATGAGCCACGGTGTCCCGAAAAAGAGTTTTTACCCACTTGCTGCTTGTTGCTGCTGCTGCTAAAATGTGTTGCTCACCCTGGACCCTAAGAAGGGTTGTAAAACCTCTACTGGGAAACCCAGCCCGGTGATCAAGACTTAAGACTAGGACCGAGCCTTTGCAATTATTTGATTGCCCAATCACTATGGAAGAAGAACGGCCCTCATTGGAGACACCGGCGATCTTCCGGAACTTTCAGGGCGATTGTCCTGAAATCCAGCTGAAAACGGCCATTTTTTGGACATTAAATTGGCCATAGCACAGGCTACACGGCTCAGAATGGCACAAAAGTTGTTGCAGGTGATGCACATTTGCCCTAGGTGATGAGCATTTGCCCTGCGGTTGTTTTGAGCTACTTCAATGCCGGTTTTGAGTCATGGTGTCCCAAAAAAGACTTTTTTAAGTGCCTGTTTGGGAATCGATGGTTGCAGCCGCCCGCACCCCCTGCTAGGGAGGCAGTTCTGTGGCTGAGGGGGGCAGACACGGGGCGGCAGGTGGGGACGCACAGCGTTCAGAAGCGGGAGGCTCCACGCGGACAATGGGGAAGGTGAGATGCTTCACGGGGCAATCACGGTAAAGCTGCGTATGGCCTGAGCACTCATAGCTGATCGCGACACACTCCGGGAAGGATGAGAGGCCTACAACAGTGGTAGGCACACACTCCCCTACACTCCCATATAGTGCCTCTCACGTAAAAGACTTTTTTTGGTTCACACCTAGGTAAACTGGCAGAGCCCGCTTACCAAATGGTACTCAAGAGAGTTCTCGGAATCAGCAATGAGAGCAGACCAGTGCTACAACTGTCCCACAGCTCAGTGTGGTAGCGAACATGACACGTAGTTAGGGCCAGCTAAATCAGAAACCAGAAGATGCAGCGGGAACTGCCATGCCCGCAGACATCCCAACCTATTAGGCAGAAGACATTACTCCACGGCGCCAAAAATTCAGCATTCGTTGCCATGTGCACTGCGGCAAGCAAAGGAGGCAAAACATAGTCAGACCGATAATTTCCAATGCACAAGGTGCCCTGCTGCCCACTCATAGACCCCAACATTGTTAATTCCACCGAAACACAACAATTGGCCACCCATTTGTGATGCTACGGCCCCTGTGACCGCTTTTGGGCAACATTCCATGGTAACACCGTTCTGCGCCAACCGGACCTCAGCGCACTGTGCACACTGTGCGCGAGGCACCCTCTCAGCGTCACCTTCCCAACCCACTCCTTTTGTGGTCTGTGCACTCAAACGGGCCCACTGCTGCACTGCTAATGGCTCAGAACATATGCGAGGCACTCCTGCACCCAACCGTAACCCTGTGTCATACTTGGCCCATGGCCTCAGCCAATGAAGACTGTGACACACAGAAATCATTGAATAAATACCAGGAATCCTTCTCAGTTTCATGCACTCGCACATGAGACACCAAATGGCCCTCTTTGCGTGACGCCTGACTTGGATCCTGCAGAACACAAAATGACACGGTGCCACCCACAAGCCACACAGGGCATAGGAGCAAGCATATGTACAGCCATGGCGAGGACATGTCATACCTTGATATGGGAGATCACTGTAGTCAACTGGTACACATGTGTCATGTGGGCCTGCTTCTGCAAAAGGAGGTCTGGGGCGTGCCGTACCCTCCACTCAGGCAGCCCAATAGCCCTACGTAGGTCAAGAGCAACGATTGTGCATTGGAGAGGAATAAGCAGGGGTTTTGAATAGGTACATACATAAAAAAATGCACATATCCAGAGGCAATGGACCCCAGCAGGGCCCCAAGCGGGAATTCGACCATGATGGCGAGGGAGGGGCTTCCAAAAGCAGTGCAGTCTCTGGTTTGTGTTCCCAGAAACTGAAGAATTGACCTTTCCACCGTGGCTAGGGGTGTTTGAGTGAACTTTTGCCCACCTCCCTCAGAAATGCCCATTCTATCTTACTTCTACTTCAGCTTCTCCCACTTTCCTTCCAGTTGCTACTGAAAATGCTGGTACTGATGGGACTGCATTGGATCCATAAAGCTTGACAGGGTGTGCGGTGGACAAGCCATGATGACAACTGCCAAGGCACTAGATACTGACCCACGCCCAGTTACACCACCCTTTCTTCCCACAAAATCATCCGAATGTGCAGCATTTCCCCACATTTCCCCACGTTTTCCCCAATGCTGCCCACTTTCAGACACTCCCCCATTGTTTCCCACCTAGCCAATTCGCCTCAGGAGGCTTGTCAAGAAGCTTGTTGCCAGCCGAGTCAGGAAGTTCTAGTCCTTGCGGTTGGATTGGTGCATGGGCTGTAGTATTGGTGCAGTGTACGCTCATGCGCACCATTGTCGGTTTCGCAAGCGTCTCAGTACTTCAACAATTTTCACTCAGGCCATGACCCAACTTTTTCCCGTTAACCACACCCCTGCACCAACCTGCTGTTGTCATTTCAGGCCCCAGGTGCCCCCCCTTTTCATGGTTTGCCCATAATCAGATTGTCCTCCGGTGGAATTCCAAAAATAGGAAGTTCAAAGCACTGCGACAGTCCTGGAATTTTGAAAAATGGCAGCACAACACCACATAAACATCAGTTGAAACCTCTCTCACATACATACACAGTGGAAATACAAACAACAGACACACCGATTCTCTTCTGATGTGTAAAGTTTGTAAATAAACAATTTGGCAGGGGGCGTGTACTTCCTGATTTCCGTCAATTCACTGATGGTACTCAGCCCAGAGTATGGTGACTGCTGGTAAGACGGGAGTGCAGCAGGGCTGGCACCTGCGTACAAATGACGAGGGCGTCAGGGAGGTCAGGGAAAGAAGCATAAACGTTCTCAGGGGGAAAATGGTGACGTAGAATTGATTATCGTGTGATTGGGATGGGTAGTCAGGTTAATGGATGGGGGCAATAGACGCCATTAGCAGAGGGTAGTAAACGGGGCAGATGCTGTGAATTCAGTGGAATGTGGACATGGCAGCAAAGCTTAAACCCCTACCTGAATAATCAGCTGGTAAGGAAGCAAAAGAGCAGAACCATAGGTGGAGTAGTTTGCCAGTGTTTGATGCACTTAGGTGCGGTGTGTGGAGGTGTGCCTCCAGACTGTGCGCGGTGGTGGCATATCCGGCATAGACACATACCACCTAGCCCATCTATCCCCCTGCTCACAGTTGCAGCATCTGCTCCCCTGCCTGCGTTGACAGGCTTCACAGTCATTTCCAGGTTGTGACATTTGTCTCGTGCTTTCCATCTGTAGGAAATTGTAAGGGCCAGAGGGTTCCGGATCACCAAGTGTCACATGGATGGGGCGCTGCACATAGAGACATTTTGCCTGAGATAATGTTTGACCAACGCTGGGTTTGCATCCGTCTAGAGGGTCCCAAATGCTTAGGACTAGGGGAGAAAATCAAAATTGGCCAACAAGTGGGCAGATTGGCTACACAACCGCTAGTGTCTAGGGGGTGCGAAAGGCTTCAAATCAGAAGTGGACCACAACTTAGTAGAGTGGGTCCATGTCCCTTACTCTCGGGGGGGGGGGGTACCCGACTCTTCAAAGAGAGGGGCAAAATGACAAGTGGCGCACAAATGGGTACATTGGTTACATAACACGTCACCTCTACGGGATTTCCAATTTTTAGCGCAAGGTACAAAATTAGAAGTGGCCCACGAGTCGGCGGTTTGACTCCACAACCCTTGCTTTTTGGGGGGTCTCAAACGCTTCAAAGGGGGAAACAAAATCAGCGGTGGCCTGGCAGTGGGCGGATTGGCTACATGACCCCTGCCCACTATGGGGTCCCTAATGCTTCAGTGTGAGGTAGAAAATCACAAGTGGCCCACCAATGGGCTGTGTGGCTAATTAAACCTTGCCGTTTGGGCGGTCCCCAACACTTCAAAGTGGGGGACCAAATTAGCACTGGCCAATAGGTGGGCAAATTGGCTCCATAACCCTTGCCGGTTGGGGGGCCCACAACGCTTCACAGCCATGGGGAGAAAATCAGAAGGGCCCGACAAGTGGGCGGTTTGGCTACATAATCCTTGCCATCCGGTGTTCCCAACACTTCACAAAGTACGACGAAATTAGCAGTGGCCCTGAAAATGGGTAGATTGCCTGTGTAACGGTTGCCATCTAGGGGATCCCGAACACTTTAGAGAGAGGGGGGGGGGGGCTGAGATGAGGCCCAAACATGGACTTTTGGGCTGCATTTGGACGGGCCGCAAGCGAGGCCCCAAGCGAGCGGTCCGACCGATCGGAACGAAGTGCCGGAGATTGCAGCAAGGCAAGCTCAGGTGGGGGGCGTGGGCGCGGGGCCGGGCGCGAGGTGGTTATCCCCATGCCTTCGCGCGAAGACTTGGGGACCGCCCACCTCGACACCCCCCTGGCCTGGGTCACCCTGACCGCCAGGCAGCCAGAGCCTGCCTAGCCGCAAAAGCTTGTGCCCGGCCCTAACGGGCGGCAGAAGCATCTTTGTGCTATGTGGGAGCTGGCCGTGGAGGCCCGGTGGGTGCAAGGACCTTCGCATCCCCCTCCCCTGCCCCCTTGTGGTCAAGAGGGGTTCCAACTTGGCCGAGGGGCAAACGCTGGAGGGCATGTTTGCCTACAGGCTAGCGAACAGGCACTGGCGCGTGCAGGCGGGGATGGCGCGGATGGGGGAGGAGGGGACTGGGACTGCGGCCACCGTCCTTCGGCTGGCCGCGGTCGTGGGGTGGGAGCAGCGGAGGGCGGAGTGGGTGGACGTGGCATGGCTTGCCATGCGCGTCCATGTGGGGAAGGTGCGGGGTGGGGGGGGGAGGGGGGCGACGTCATTGCATCAAGGGGGACGATGTGGACGCCCCACCCACCCCCCGAGGCCCAAAGCGGACAGCCCCCGCCCCAGCAGACGCAAGTCCCCCCCCCAAAGCACCCCTGCAGAGCACGCGGCACGTGAGCGGGCGGGGGGGGGGGGGGGAATGTGGCCCAATGCCTGGAGCAACAGCAGCAGCAGTCGCAGCCGTGGTAGGTCCGGGGGATCGGCGCAGAGGCCGCCGTCAGGGACATGGAGCCAGGGGGAGGGCGGAAGAAAAATTCCCCCAGGAGGCGAAAAAATTTGTTTTCAACCGCGACACTTGTCCCCCCCCAACCCCGTATACAAAAATTTCTACCCGCGGGGGGCTTTTTCTACCCTAACCCCCCATTGTCCCCACTGGGCCCACAGACCCGCCCCTTGAGCCCCCCCCCCCTTGGCCCCCCCAACCCCACCCCACCCCCCTTGCTCCGCCGCCTCCACAGAATTTTTGTGGAGGCTGCCCTGGCTACCATGGCCAGGCGTGGCCAATCACATGCCCATGATCCTGGGGCCGACTCACGGAGCGCCAGGTTCCAAGCACAACAGCACCAACTGTCAGATGGATTGTTCACATGTATATGTACAGGAGCACATTGATCTTTTGACACCATCGCTCTCTCAAAGAGAAGAGACTACGACCCCGGCTCAATGCGCAAAAGCGTAGAAGGGAATTGCACCCTTCGGCATTGCGTCGCACTCGGTACTCGCACGCACAACGCTTGTGACTTGCATCCTGCACACACTGTGCCGGGGCGCCAACACACCTATTTTTGTTGAATGCCTGTCTTCAGCGCCATGCGAAGATGCCGTCTGGTGGTCGCAGTAGCCTTGGTTGTTGGCACAGGTGCTGGACTTGAGCCTTTCACGGTGATTCACAAGTGCAGAATACCGAGGGGCCTGCAGAAAAGTGGCATGCACAACACACCTGCTTTTTGCCCGTCTTCGGCGCCATGCGGAGATGCGCTGCCCATGATGCGGCCATTGTCAACTTGCGGCTCAAGGTCTTGGTGTTGCTCCACAAAACCTTGATACCTGCAGAAAAGTGGCAAGCAAAACACACCTGTTTTTTGCCTGTCTTCAGCGCCATGCACAGATGCGTTGCCCATGATGCGGCCATGCTCAACTTGAGGTTCAGGGTCTTCTTGTTGCTCCACAAATTCCTGATACCTGCATAAAAGTGGCATGTGTGCCGGGGCACCAACACACCTGTTTTTTGGAATACCTGTATTCAGCGCCATGTGAAGATGCGGGCTGGTGGTCGTGCACGCTCTTTGACTGGCGCGCAGTCTTGCCGCAGTAGCATCCGCTTTTCTTTTGAATTGTGCCTTAATACCTGCAGAGAAATCGCACACACTTGTTTTTTGCCTATCTTCAGCGCCATTCAGATATGCACCGGCCTTCTTGTTGCCTTGCCCACCGGCAGATCAGCTTGGACACTCCTTCACGCATCATCCTTGAAACCTGCAGCGAAATCACATTCACAACACACCTGTTTTTTGCCTGTCTTCAGCGCCATTCAGATCTGCACTGGCCTTCTTGTTGCCTTGCCCATTGGCAGGTCAACTTGGGTACTCCTTCACGCATCATCCTTGAAATATGCAGAGAATTCGCAACCACAACACACCTGTTTATTGCCTGTCTTCAGCGCCATTCAGAGATTGTCCACACAATCTTGATACCTGCAGACAGCTTCCGGAGCAAACATGGACGATATGCACGACAAGCACCCCACCCCTCCCCTCTGCTCCGCCACCTCCACAGGAACTGCACTGAATTCCTGTGAAGGCTGCCCCGGCTACCATGGCCACGCGTGGCCAATCACATGCCCCCAATTGCGGGGCAGACTCACGGAGCGCCGGGTTCCCAACCCCCCAGCCCGCCGCCATTCCCCCTGCCCCCTTCCCTCTGGTCCCTCTGTCCACCATCTTCTCCACCCTCTGTCGTTGGCGGCGGGCCTGCCCCCTCCCTCCCGTCTTGCCCTCCTCCCTCTCGTCCCTCTATCCTCCCTATTCTTTGTTGCCTCACCTTCTCGCTGCCACCCATCTCGCCTCCTTTCCTCCCTGTTGTGGGTCACGGTCACGGTCACTTGGCCTGTTTGCCTCCCTGTCTGTACCTTGTCCTGGTGAGCCAGCCCTGTCCTGCGCAGCAGTTGGTAAGACTGCACAGGCGCATTGTTCTCCTCCTCCCTCCTCCCTTTCCACCTTAGGTCAGCTCCTGATCCGTGTGGCTGCCAGGGTACGGCCCACGGGGTCCTCCGCGCATCGCCGGTGTGGCGCCCTTGCATCGCGCTTGCATCGCCCTTGCATCACCGCTTCTTTTGCTTCTCTGGCTCCCATGCCCCCAGCGGTTCTCATCTGCACCCGTGTCCTCCCCCTCTTGGTCCCGCTGCCACAACACTGGAACCACCCCATGGCGCACGTCGCTTCCCCAACATTGGCCGTGGTCCCACCATCACACACCGGCGGGCCTGCCACCTCCACCGGAGTGTGCGCGCAGTGGAGGGGGATGTCGTTGTGGGGGTCTACGCGGTTTGGCCCCCCCGAACTAGACAATGGCGGGCTGCACGAACCAACGCTAGATCCACGCCGCACGCCACAGAGCAGTCACTAGTGCCGTCGTGCGCTGGCCACTCTCCCTGTCCTCCATCTGGGTGCCCCTTCAGTACTTTCTTGTTTTCTGTGTAGGCTCCTCCTCTTCTTCTTCCTCCTCTTCTTCTTGCTGCGCTTCTTCCTCCTTTCTCTTGCTTGCCTGCTTGGTCTCTTGCCTCCTTGATCGCCCAGGCGCCCGCATGCCGACGACCGTGTCACTCTCCGTCTCCGTGACCATCAGCACCAGCCACCGCATCTTTGCCACCGTCTCCTCCTTCCGGGTCTTGCTCCTGCTCCAGTGGCGACTTGGGTGCGCCAAGCCCAGCAACCCCAGCGCTCGCGAGGTACTGCAGTACCTCAACTCCATGTCCGGGGCGCCGGGCATCAACACCGGTTCGGGGCCGGCCGCCACGCTCCTCATCGCGTCAGGGGCCCGTCCACTTTGCCTCGCCACAACCGCCATCATCGCCTCCTTGCTTAGCACTGTGTACCCGCACGGCCGCAGTCCTTCTTGCAGGGTGGTCTCCGCAGTGCTGACGATCTGGGGCCGCTTGGGGACGTTCTTGCCCCGTCTCTTGGACTGCTCCTGCACCTTGATCTGGCTCCATCTCTGCAGCCATTCCAGCGTGGAACGCTGCTCTTCCCGGTGCTGCTCCGTCATGGACTTGTTCTTGTCGAAGAGGTCGCCGGGTTCGGGGATCCTCCACTCGTCCGTGGCCTTGTACACGAACGCGCTGGCGGCTTTGACCGCCAGGTAGGAGCAGTTCTGCTTCTGGGCCACCCTCTCCGGCAAGAGCTCCTGCCTGGCATGCACCGTGAATCCGGCTCGCTGGAAGCTCACTGCCAGGTACTGCGCCGGCTGCAAGTGCAGCGGATCCACAATCCACGTCTCCTCGCCCTCCCGGTCCACAGCCACCACAAACGAGTGGCGGCTGGGCCGGGAGGGTTGGAGGGCCCCTTCATCCCGGGGGCTGTGGTGTGCCACCGGATAATCAGGCAGGTGCCCGGAGCGCCCTGCAGGCAGTCAGCTTGCGCGCCTCATGGCCCCTTGCAGCCTCCACAACGTTCGCCGCCTTTCCTGAAACTCGGCCAGGGCGGCGTTGGAGCTTTGCGGCTGCCGATTCCTTTGCGCGCCCGATGGGGCGCGCACATTGGCGACATTCTCAACCCACCTTGTGGACAGCGTCACCACTTGCTCCCGTTCTGTTTCCTAGATCCGTGTCATCCACTGCATCTCATTCTCCACTGCTTGCCTCTTGTACCGCCGCTTCAAGCCGTCGAAGACCTTCTTGTCCTCCACCTTTCTTGCTTCCATCTTTGTCGGCGCCTCCTCTCTGCCTTTCTGTCTCCGTACGGGGTCAGCTTCCGGGTTTGGCCTGTGCTCTCGTACTCGGCTGGCAATTGTGTCCGACTCCACCGACTCCTCCGACAACTCCTCCGAACTGTCCGCGTCCGAGTCACCAGCCACGAGTGGTTGGCCCACAGATGAGCGGGGCGCCTTCTTCATAGCGGGTTCCACCGTCCGCGCCCCTGGTGGGGGTCCTGGTGTGCTCCACAGCTTTTGCGTCGATCTTCCGGATCCTTGTGGTGCCTTCTCCCCCTTCCCTGGTTGCTGTTGCTGTACTTGTGGCTGGTCCGCAGCGTGTCCCTTCTCCGCCTGCGTTGCCTTCTCTCCTGATGCCTAATCCGCGGCATGTCCCTTCTCTGGTTGCGGCTGGTCCGCAGCATGTCCCTTCTCTGCCACTGCCTCTGCCTCTGGTGCACTCTGCTGTCTCTCCAGCCATTCCTCTACCCCGATAAACTCGCTGGGCTCCCAGGCCGTCCTCATGGTTCCTTCGATGTAATGATACACAGCCGGTGCGGTTGCGTTCGCCACTCTGTCCTTTTGCGTTGTGACCGTAAAATGGACGGGCTTCCCGTCCTCGTCCACCAACCCGGCTGCATTCGCTGCGGCAATGCGGTACTCTTTGCAGTACAACCTCCGCCACTCCCTGTCTTGCCAACTACGTCCAACTGGGGCAATCCATGTTTTCCGTGGGACATCCTAGTCGCTGGGATTCGGTGGTGGTGGTGGGCCCCCGGTCCTATAGACTGCCACTTCCACGTCTGTCAGTTGGGCGATCTCCCCGGCAGAGAAGGTGGCAGAGTGCCCGCCTGAGGAGGAGGAATCATCCGACTCTGCTCCCGAGCCGGGTATGGAAACCCGGGCTTGCAACCACTCCTCTACAGGCTGCTGTCCTGCCTTCTTTTTTGCCTCCCGTGGCGCTTGCGGCTTTGCCTCCTTCCTTCCCGGTGCCTTCTGGGGTGCTTGTGGCTGTGCATTCTTTGTTGGTGCTGCCTTTGCTGGCTACTTTGTTGCCTCCTTCGGCGCTTGCGGCTGTGCTTTCTTTGTCGGTGCTGCTTGTGCTGGCTGCTTTGCTGCCTCCTTCGGCGATTGCGGTTTTGCTTTCTTTGTTGGTGCTGCCGCTGCTGGCTGCTTTGCTGCCTCCTTCGGCGCTTGCGGCTTTGCGTCCTTTGGCGCTGCGGCCGCTGCTGGCTACTTTGCTGCCTCCTTCGGTGCTTGCGGCTTTGCTTCTTTTGGCGCTGCTGCCTCTACCGGCTGCGCTGCTGACTCCTTTGCCGCTTGCGGCTTTCCCTCCTTTGGCACTGGGCCTGCCTCTGCTGCCTCGTTTGGTGCCTCTGCTGCTTGAGCTTCTGGTTTCTTGGGTGCCTCTTTTTGGTTGCAGCTTGGGGGCCATCCCCTCAACGCTTGTCAGCAACACGTGTCTGCACAGAAGGAGGCAAACAGGCCAAGGCGCCGAACTTGTCCCTCACAGTTCTCCGAGTGCCCGTCCCCAACGGTCCCAATTCCTTTTGCAGTGGCTGCGGCGCCCCCTAGGGGACACTCAATGCCCTCACTTCAACCCGGACTCCCCATTAGCACATCACAACCTTTCAAAGGTCACCAGTCAGCAGTGCAGAGGTTTTCACCCTACCAGCTGGATGCATTGCCAGCAAAAAAAGGCAATGAACCCCCAAAGCGTCGAACTTGTCCCTCACAGTTCTCCAAGTGTCCGTCCCCAATGGTCCCAATTCCTTTTGCAGTGGCTGCGGCGCCCCCTTGGGGTACACATAATGCCCTCACTTCAACCCGGACTCCCCATTAGCAGATCACAACCTTTCAAATGTCACCAGTCAGCAGTGCAGAGGTTTTCACCCTACCAGCTGGATGCATTGCAAGCAAAGAAAGGCAATGAACCCCCAAAGCGTCGAACTTGTCCCTCACAGTTCTCCGAGTGCCCGTCCCCAATGGTCCCAATTCCTTCTGCAGTGGCTGCGGCGCCCCCTGGGGTACACTCAATGCCCTCACTTCAACCCGGACTCCCCATTGGCAAATCACAACTTTTCAAATGTCACCAGTCAGTAGTGCAGAGGTTTTCACCCTACTAGCTGGATGCATTACAAGCAAAAAAAGGCAATGAACCCCCAAAGCGTCGAACTTGTCCCTCACAATTACCCGAGTGCCCGTCCCCAACAGTCCCAATTCCTTCTGCAGTGGCTGCGGCGCCCCTTTGGGGTACACATAATGCCCTCACTTCAACCCGGACTCCCTGTTAGCAGATCACAACCTTTCAAATGTCACCAGTCAGTAGTGCAGAGCTTTTCACCCTACTAGCTGGATGCATTACAGGCAAAAAAAGGCAATGAACCCCCAAAGCGTCGAACTTGTCCCTCACAGTTCTCCGAGTGCCCGTCCCCAATGGTCCCAATTACTTCTGCAGTGGTTGCGCCGCCCCCTGGGGTACACTCAATGCCCTCACTTCAACCCGGACTCCCCGTTAGCAGATCACAACCTTTCAAATGTCACCCGTCAGCAGTGCAGAGGTTTTCACCCTACCAGCTGGATGTGTTACAAGCAAAAAAAGGCAATGAACCCCCAAAGCGTCGGACTTGTCCCTCACAGTTCTCCTAGTGCCCGTCCCCAATGGTCCCAATTCCTTTTGCAGTGGCTGCGGCGCCCCTTTGGGGTACACATAATGCCCTCACTTCAACCCGGACTCCCCGTTAGCAGATCACAACCTTTCAAGTGTCACCAGTCAGTAGTGCAGAGCTTTTCACCCTACTAGCTGGATGCATTGCAAGCAAAAAAAGGCAAGGAACCCCCAAAGCGTCGAACTTGTCCCTCACAGTTCTCCGAGTGCCCGTCCCCTATGGTCCCAATTCCTTTTGCAGTGGCTGCGGCGTCCCATGGGGTACACTCAATGCCCTCAGTTCAACCCGGACTCCCCATTAGCAGATCACAACCTTTCAAATGTCACCAGTCAATAGTGCAAAGGTTTGCACCCTACCAGCTGGATGCATTACAAGCAAAAAAAGGCAATGAACCCGCAAAGCGTCGAACTTGTCCCTCACAATTCTCCGAGTGCCCGTCGCCAACGGTCCCAATTCCTTTTGCAGTGGCTGCGGCGCCCCCTGGGGTACACATAATGCCCTCACTTCAACCCGGACTCCCCGTTAGCAGATCACAACCTTTCAAGTGTCACCAGTCAGCAGTGCAGAGCTTTTCACCCTACTAGCTGGATGCATTACAGGCAAAAAAAGGCAATGAACCCCGAAAGCGTCGAACTTGTCCCTCACAGTTCTCCGAGTGCCCGTCCCCAATGGTCCCAATTCCATTTGCAGTGGTTGCGGCGCCCCCTTGGGGTACACATAATGCCCTCACTTCAACCCGGACTCCCCATTAGCACATCACAACCTTTCAAATGTCACCCGTCAGCAGTGCAGAGGTTTTCACCCTACTAGCTGGATGTGTTACAAGCAAAAAAAGGCAATGAACCCCCAAAGCGTCCAACTTGTCCCTCACAATTCTCCGAGTGCCCGTCCCCAATGGTCCCAATTCCTTTTGCAGTGGCTGCGGCGCCCATTGGGGTACACATAATCCCTCGGTTCAACCCGGAGTCCCCATTAGCAAATCACAACCTTTCAAATGTCACCAGTCAATAGTGCAGAGGTTTTCATCCTACCAGCTGGATGCATTGCAAGCAAAAAAAGGCAATGAACCCCCAAAGCGTCGACATTGTCCCTCACAGTTCTCCGAGTGCCCGTCCCCAATGGTCCCAATTCCTTTTGCAGTGGCTGCGGCTTCCCCTTGGGTACACAGAATGCCCTCACTTCAACCCGGACTCCCCATTGGCACATCACAACCTTTCAAATGTCACCAGTCAATAGTGCAAAGGTTTTCACCCTACCAGCTGGATGCATTGCAAGCAAAAAAAGGCAATGAACCCCCAAAGCGTCGAACTTGTCCCTCACAGTTCTCCGAGTGCCCGTCCCCAATTGTCCCAATTCCTTATGCAGTGGCTGCGGCGCCCCCTGGGGTGGACATAATGCCCGCACTTCAACACGGACTCCCCATTAGCAGATCGGAACCTTTCAAATGTCACCAGTCAGCAGTGCAGAGGTTTTCACCCTACCAGCTGGATGCATTACAAGCAAAAAAAGGCAATGAACCCCCAAAGTGTCGGACTTGTCCCTCACAGTTCTCCAAGTGTCCGTCCCCAATGGTCCCAATTCCATTTGCAGTGGCTGCGGCGCCCCCTTGGGGTACACATAATGCCCTCACTTCAACCCGGACTCCCCATTAGCAGATCGCAACCTTTCAAATGTCACCCGTTAGCAGTGCAGAGGTTTTCACCCTACTAGCTGGATGTGTTACAAGCAAAAAAAGGCAATGAACCCCCAAGCGTCCAACTTGTCCCTCACAGTTCTCCGAGTGCCCGTCCCCAATGGTCCCAATTCCTTTTGCAGTGGCTGCGGCGCCCATTGGGGTACACATAATGCCCTTGGTTCAACCCGGACTCCCCATTAGCAAATCACAACCTTTCAAATGTCACCAGTCAATAGTGCAGAGGTTTTCATCCCACCAGCTGGATGCATTGCAAGCAAAAAAAGGCAATGAACCCCCAAAGCGTCGACATTGTCCCTCACAGTTCTCCGAGTGCCCGTCCCCAATGGTCCCAATTCCTTTTGCAGTGGCTGCGGCGCCCCCTTGGGTACACAGAATGCCCTCAGTTCAACCCGGACTCCCCATTGGCACATCACAACCTTTCAAATGTCACCAGTCAATAGTGCAAAGGTTTTCACCCTACCAGCTGGATGCATTGCAAGCAAAAAAAGGCAATGAACCCCCAAAGCGTCGAACTTGTCCCTCACAGTTCTCCGAGTGCCCGTCCCCAATTGTCCCAATTCCTTATGCAGTGGCTGCGGCGCCCCCTGGGGTGGACATAATGCCCGCACTTCAACACGGACTCCCCATTAGCAGATCGGAACCTTTCAAATGTCACCAGTCAGCAGTGCAGAGGTTTTCACCCTACCAGCTGGATGCATTGCAAGCAAAAAAAGGCAATGAACCCCCGAAGCGTCGGACTTGTCCCTCACAGTTCTCCAAGTGTCCGTCCCCAATGGTCCCAATTCCATTTGCAGTGGTTGCGGCGCCCCCTTGGGGTACACATAATGCCCTCACTTCAACCCGGACTCCCCATTAGCAGATCACAACCTTTCAAATGTCACCCGTTAGCAGTGCAGAGGTTTTCACCCTACTAGCTGGATGTGTTACAAGCAAAAAAAGGCAATGAACCCCCAAAGCGTCCAACTTGTCCCTCACAGTTCTCCGAGTGCCCGTCCCCAATGGTCCCAATTCCTTTTGCAATGGTTGCGGCGCCCATTGGGGTACACATAATGCCCTTGGTTCAACCCGGACTCCCCATTAGCAAATCACAACCTTTCAAATGTCACCAGTCAATAGTGCAGAGGTTTTCATCCCACCAGCTGGATGCATTGCAAGCAAAAAAAGGCAATGAACCCCCAAAGCGTCGACATTGTCCCTCACAGTTCTCCGAGTGCCCGTCCCCAATGGTCCCAATTCCTTTTGCAGTGGCTGCGGCGCCCCCTTGGGTACACAGAATGCCCTCACTTCAACCCGGACTCCCCATTGGCACATCACAACCTTTCAAATGTCACCAGTCAATAGTGCAAAGGTTTTCACCCTACCAGCTGGATGCATTGCAAGCAAAAAAAGGCAATGAACCCCCAAAGCGTCGAACTTGTCCCTCACAGTTCTCCAAGTGTCCGTCCCCAATGGTCCCAATTCCTTTTGAAGTGGCCGCGGCGCCCCCTGGGGTGGACATAATGCCCTCACTTCAACCCGGACTCCCCATTAGCAGATCACAACGTTTCAAATGTCACCAGTCAGTAGTGCAGAGGTTTTTGCCCTACAAGCTCGATGCATTGCAAGCAGAAAAAGGCAATGAACCCTCAAATCGAACTTGTGCCTCACAGTTCTCCGAGTGCCCGTCCCCAATGGTCCCAATTCCTTTGCAGTGGCTGCGGCGCCCCCTTGGGGTACACATAATGCCCTCACTTCAACCCGGACTCCCCATTAGCAGATCACAACCTTTCAAATGTCACCCGTCAGCAGTGCAGAGGTTTTCACCCTACTAGCTGGATGTGTTAGAAGCAAAAAAAGGCAATGAACCCCCAAAGCGTCGAACTTGTCTCTCACAGTTCTCCGAGTGCCCGTCCCCAATGGTCCCAATTCCTTTTGCAGTGGCTGCGGCGCCCATTGGGGTACACATAATCCCTTGGTTCAACCCGGACTCCCCATTAGCAAATCACAACCTTTCAAATGTCACCAGTCAATAGTGCACAGGTTTTCATCCTACCAGCTGGATGCATTGCAAGCAAAAAAAGGCAATGAACCCCCAAAGCGTCGACATTGTCCCTCACAGTTCTCCGAGTGCCCGTCCCCAACGGTCCCGATTCCTTTTGCAGTGGCTGCGGCGCCCCCTTGGGTACACAGAATGCCCTCACTTCAACCCGGACTCCCCATTGACACATCACAACCTTTCAAATGTCACCAGTCAATAGTGCAAAGGTTTTCACCCTACCAGCTGGATGCATTGCAAGCAAAAAAAGGCAATGAACCCCCAAAGCGTCGAACTTGTCCCTCACAGTTCTCCGAGTGCCCGTCCCCAATTGTCCCAATTCCTTATGCAGTGGCTGCGGCGCCCCCTGGGGTGGACATAATGCCCGCACTTCAACACGGACTCCCCATTAGCAGATCGGAACCTTTCAATTGTCAGCAGTGCAGAGGTTTTCACCCTACCAGCTGGATGCATTACAAGCAAAAAAAGGCAATGAACCCCCCAAGCGACGGACTTGTCCCTCACAGTTCTCCAAGTGTCCGTCCCCAATGGTCCCAATTCCATTTGCAGTGGTTGCGGCGCCCCCTTGGGGTACACATAATGCCCTCACTTCAACCCGGACTCCCCATTAGCAGATCACAACCTTTCAAATGTCACCCGTTAGCAGTGCAGAGGTTTTCACCCTACTAGCTGGATGTGTTACAAGCAAAAAAAGGCAATGAACCCCCAAAGCGTCCAACTTGTCCCTCACAGTTCTCCGAGTGCCCGTCCCCAATGGTCCCAATTCCTTTTGCAGTGGCTGCGGCTTCCCCTTGGGTACACAGAATGCCCTCACTTCAACCCGGACTCCCCATTGGCACATCACAACCTTTCAAATGTCACCAGTCAATAGTGCAAAGGTTTTCACCCTACCAGCTGGATGCATTGCAAGCAAAAAAAGGCAATGAACCCCCAAAGCGTCGAACTTGTCCCTCACAGTTCTCCGAGTGCCCGTCCCCAATTGTCCCAATTCCTTATGCAGTGGCTGCGGCGCCCCCTGGGGTGGACATAATGCCCGCACTTCAACACGGACTCCCCATTAGCAGATCGGAACCTTTCAAATGTCACCAGTCAGCAGTGCAGAGGTTTTCACCCTACCAGCTGGATGCATTACAAGCAAAAAAAGGCAATGAACCCCCAAAGTGTCGGACTTGTCCCTCACAGTTCTCCAAGTGTCCGTCCCCAATGGTCCCAATTCCATTTGCAGTGGCTGCGGCGCCCCCTTGGGGTACACATAATGCCCTCACTTCAACCCGGACTCCCCATTAGCAGATCGCAACCTTTCAAATGTCACCCGTTAGCAGTGCAGAGGTTTTCACCCTACTAGCTGGATGTGTTACAAGCAAAAAAAGGCAATGAACCCCCAAGCGTCCAACTTGTCCCTCACAGTTCTCCGAGTGCCCGTCCCCAATGGTCCCAATTCCTTTTGCAGTGGCTGCGGCGCCCATTGGGGTACACATAATGCCCTTGGTTCAACCCGGACTCCCCATTAGCAAATCACAACCTTTCAAATGTCACCAGTCAATAGTGCAGAGGTTTTCATCCCACCAGCTGGATGCATTGCAAGCAAAAAAAGGCAATGAACCCCCAAAGCGTCGACATTGTCCCTCACAGTTCTCCGAGTGCCCGTCCCCAATGGTCCCAATTCCTTTTGCAGTGGCTGCGGCGCCCCCTTGGGTACACAGAATGCCCTCAGTTCAACCCGGACTCCCCATTGGCACATCACAACCTTTCAAATGTCACCAGTCAATAGTGCAAAGGTTTTCACCCTACCAGCTGGATGCATTGCAAGCAAAAAAAGGCAATGAACCCCCAAAGCGTCGAACTTGTCCCTCACAGTTCTCCGAGTGCCCGTCCCCAATTGTCCCAATTCCTTATGCAGTGGCTGCGGCGCCCCCTGGGGTGGACATAATGCCCGCACTTCAACACGGACTCCCCATTAGCAGATCGGAACCTTTCAAATGTCACCAGTCAGCAGTGCAGAGGTTTTCACCCTACCAGCTGGATGCATTGCAAGCAAAAAAAGGCAATGAACCCCCGAAGCGTCGGACTTGTCCCTCACAGTTCTCCAAGTGTCCGTCCCCAATGGTCCCAATTCCATTTGCAGTGGTTGCGGCGCCCCCTTGGGGTACACATAATGCCCTCACTTCAACCCGGACTCCCCATTAGCAGATCACAACCTTTCAAATGTCACCCGTTAGCAGTGCAGAGGTTTTCACCCTACTAGCTGGATGTGTTACAAGCAAAAAAAGGCAATGAACCCCCAAAGCGTCCAACTTGTCCCTCACAGTTCTCCGAGTGCCCGTCCCCAATGGTCCCAATTCCTTTTGCAATGGTTGCGGCGCCCATTGGGGTACACATAATGCCCTTGGTTCAACCCGGACTCCCCATTAGCAAATCACAACCTTTCAAATGTCACCAGTCAATAGTGCAGAGGTTTTCATCCCACCAGCTGGATGCATTGCAAGCAAAAAAAGGCAATGAACCCCCAAAGCGTCGACATTGTCCCTCACAGTTCTCCGAGTGCCCGTCCCCAATGGTCCCAATTCCTTTTGCAGTGGCTGCGGCGCCCCCTTGGGTACACAGAATGCCCTCACTTCAACCCGGACTCCCCATTGGCACATCACAACCTTTCAAATGTCACCAGTCAATAGTGCAAAGGTTTTCACCCTACCAGCTGGATGCATTGCAAGCAAAAAAAGGCAATGAACCCCCAAAGCGTCGAACTTGTCCCTCACAGTTCTCCAAGTGTCCGTCCCCAATGGTCCCAATTCCTTTTGAAGTGGCCGCGGCGCCCCCTGGGGTGGACATAATGCCCTCACTTCAACCCGGACTCCCCATTAGCAGATCACAACGTTTCAAATGTCACCAGTCAGTAGTGCAGAGGTTTTTGCCCTACAAGCTCGATGCATTGCAAGCAGAAAAAGGCAATGAACCCTCAAATCGAACTTGTGCCTCACAGTTCTCCGAGTGCCCGTCCCCAATGGTCCCAATTCCTTTGCAGTGGCTGCGGCGCCCCCTTGGGGTACACATAATGCCCTCACTTCAACCCGGACTCCCCATTAGCAGATCACAACCTTTCAAATGTCACCCGTCAGCAGTGCAGAGGTTTTCACCCTACTAGCTGGATGTGTTAGAAGCAAAAAAAGGCAATGAACCCCCAAAGCGTCGAACTTGTCTCTCACAGTTCTCCGAGTGCCCGTCCCCAATGGTCCCAATTCCTTTTGCAGTGGCTGCGGCGCCCATTGGGGTACACATAATCCCTTGGTTCAACCCGGACTCCCCATTAGCAAATCACAACCTTTCAAATGTCACCAGTCAATAGTGCACAGGTTTTCATCCTACCAGCTGGATGCATTGCAAGCAAAAAAAGGCAATGAACCCCCAAAGCGTCGACATTGTCCCTCACAGTTCTCCGAGTGCCCGTCCCCAACGGTCCCGATTCCTTTTGCAGTGGCTGCGGCGCCCCCTTGGGTACACAGAATGCCCTCACTTCAACCCGGACTCCCCATTGACACATCACAACCTTTCAAATGTCACCAGTCAATAGTGCAAAGGTTTTCACCCTACCAGCTGGATGCATTGCAAGCAAAAAAAGGCAATGAACCCCCAAAGCGTCGAACTTGTCCCTCACAGTTCTCCGAGTGCCCGTCCCCAATTGTCCCAATTCCTTATGCAGTGGCTGCGGCGCCCCCTGGGGTGGACATAATGCCCGCACTTCAACACGGACTCCCCATTAGCAGATCGGAACCTTTCAATTGTCAGCAGTGCAGAGGTTTTCACCCTACCAGCTGGATGCATTACAAGCAAAAAAAGGCAATGAACCCCCCAAGCGACGGACTTGTCCCTCACAGTTCTCCAAGTGTCCGTCCCCAATGGTCCCAATTCCATTTGCAGTGGTTGCGGCGCCCCCTTGGGGTACACATAATGCCCTCACTTCAACCCGGACTCCCCATTAGCAGATCACAACCTTTCAAATGTCACCCGTTAGCAGTGCAGAGGTTTTCACCCTACTAGCTGGATGTGTTACAAGCAAAAAAAGGCAATGAACCCCCAAAGCGTCCAACTTGTCCCTCACAGTTCTCCGAGTGCCCGTCCCCAATGGTCCCAATTCCTTTTGCAATGGCTGCGGCGTCCCATGGGGTGGACATAATGCCCGCACTTCAACACGGACTCCCCATTAGCAGATCGGAACCTTTCAAATGTCACCAGTCAGCAGTGCAGAGGTTTTCACCCTACCAGCTGGATGCATTACAAGCCAAAAAAGGGAATGAACCCCCAAAGCGTCGGACTTGTTCCTCACAGTTCTCCAAGTGTCCGTCCCCAATGGTCCCAATTCCTTTTGAAGTGGCCGCGGCGCCCCCTGGGGTGGACATAATGCCCTCACTTCAACCCGGACTCCCCATTAGCAGATCACAACGTTTCAAATGTCACCAGTCAGTAGTGCAGAGGTTTTTGCCCTACAAGCTCCATGCATTGCAAGCAAAAAAAGGCAATGAACCCTCAAATCGAACTTGTCCCTCACAGTTCTCCGAGTGCCCGTCCCCAATGGTCCCAATTCCTTTGCAGTGGCTGCGGCGCCCCCTTGGGGTACACATAATGCCCTCACTTCAACCCGGACTCCCCATTAGCAGATCACAACCTTTCAAATGTCACCCGTTAGCAGTGCAGAGGTTTTCACCCTACTAGCTGGATGTGTTACAAGCAAAAAAAGGCAATGAACCCCCAAAGCGTCCAACTTGTCCCTCACAGTTCTCCGAGTGCCCGTCCCCAATGGTCCCAATTCCTTTTGCAATGGCTGCGGCGTCCCATGGGGTGGACATAATGCCCGCACTTCAACACGGACTCCCCATTAGCAGATCGGAACCTTTCAAATGTCACCAGTCAGCAGTGCAGAGGTTTTCACCCTACCAGCTGGATGCATTACAAGCCAAAAAAGGGAATGAACCCCCAAAGCGTCGGACTTGTTCCTCACAGTTCTCCAAGTGTCCGTCCCCAATGGTCCCAATTTCTTTTGAAGTGGCCGCGGCGCCCCCTGGGGTGGACATAATGCCCTCACTTCAACCCGGACTCCCCATTAGCAGATCACAACGTTTCAAATGTCACCAGTCAGTAGTGCAGAGGTTTTTGCCCTACAAGCTCGATGCATTGCAAGCAAAAAAAGGCAATGAACCCTCAAATCGAACTTGTCCCTCACAGTTCTCCGAGTGCCCGTCCCCAATGGTCCCAATTCCTTTGCAGTGGCTGCGGCGCCCCCTTGGGGTACACATAATGCCCTCACTTCAACCCGGACTCCCCATTAGCAGATCACAACCTTTCAAATGTCACCCGTTAGCAGTGCAGAGGTTTTCACCCTACTAGCTGGATGTGTTACAAGCAAAAAAAGGCAATGAACCCCCAAAGCGTCCAACTTGTCCCTCACAGTTCTCCGAGTGCCCGTCCCCAATGGTCCCAATTCCTTTTGCAATGGCTGCGGCGCCCATTGGGGTACACATAATGCCCTTGGTTCAACCCGGACTCCCCATTAGCAAATCACAACCTTTCAAATGTCACCAGTCAATAGTGCAGAGGTTTTCATCCCACCAGCTGGATGCATTGCAAGCAGAAAAAGGCAATGAACCCCCGAAGCGTCGACATTGTCCCTCACAGTTCTCCGAGTGCCCGTCCCCAATGGTCCCAATTCCTTTTGCAGTGGCTGCGGCGCCCCCTTGGGTACACACAATGCCCTCACTTCAACCCGGACTCCCCATTGGCACATCACAACCTTTCAAATGTCACCAGTCAGCAGTGCAGAGGTTTTCACCCTACCAGCTGGATGCATTGCAAGCAAAAAAAGGCAAGGAACCCCCAAAGCGTCGAACCTGTCCCTCACAGTTCTCCGAGTGCCCGTCCCCAATGGTCCCAATTCCTTTTGCAGTGGCTGCGGCGTCCCATGGGGTGGACATAATGCCCGCACTTCAACACGGACTCCCCATTAGCAGATCGGAACCTTTCAAATGTCACCAGTCAGCAGTGCAGAGGTTTTCACCCTACCAGCTGGATGCATTACAAGCAAAAAAAGGCAATGAACCCCCAAAGCGTCGGACTTGTCCCTCACAGTTCTCCAAGTGTCCGTCCCCAATGGTCCCAATTCCTTTTGAAGTGGCCGCGGCGCCCCCTGGGGTGGACATAATGCCCTCACTTCAACCCGGACTCCCCATTAGCAGATCACAACGTTTCAAATGTCACCAGTCAGTAGTGCAGAGGTTTTTGCCCTACAAGCTCGATGCATTGCAAGCAAAAAAAGGCAATGAACCCTCAAATCGAACTTGTCCCTCACAGTTCTCCGAGTGCCCGTCCCCAATGGTCCCAATTCCTTTGCAGTGGCTGCGGCGCCCCCTTGGGGTACACATAATGCCCTCACTTCAACCCGGACTCCCCATTAGCAGATCACAACCTTTCAAATGTCACCGGTCAGCAGTGCAGAGGTTTTCACCCTACTAGCTGGATGTGTTACAAGCAAAAAAAGGCAATGAACCCCCAAAGCGTCGAACTTGTCTCTCACAGTTCTCCCAGTGCCCGTCCCCAATGGTCCCAATTCCTTTTGCAGTGGCAGCGGCGCCCATTGGGGTACACATAATGCCCTTGGTTCAACCCGGACTCCCCATTAGCAAATCACAACCTTTCAAATGTCACCAGTCAATAGTGCAGAGGCTTTCATCCCACCAGCTGGATGCATTGCAAGCAAAAAAAGGCAATGAACCCCCAAAGCGTCGACATTGTCCCTCACAGTTCTCCAAGTGTCCTTCCCCAATGGTCCCAATTCCTTTTGCAGTGGCTGCGGCGCCCCCTTGGGTACACAGAATGCCCTCACTTCAACCCGGACTCCCCATTGGCACATCACAACCTTTCAAATGTCACCAGTCAATAGTGCAAAGGTTTTCACCCTACCAGCTGGATGCATTGCAAGCAAAAAAAGGCAATGAACCCCCAAAGCGTCGAACTTGTCCCTCACAGTTCTCCGAGTGCCCGTCCCCAATGGTCCCAATTCCTTTTGCAGTGGCTGCGGCGTCCCATGGGGTGGACATAATGCCCGCACTTCAACACGGACTCCCCATTAGCAGATCGGAACCTTTCAAATGTCACCAGTCAGCAGTGCAGAGGTTTTCACCCTACCAGCTGGATGCATTACAAGCAAAAAAAGGCAATGAACCCCCAAAGCGTCGGACTTGTCCCTCACAGTTCTCCGAGTGCCCGTCCCCAATGGTCCCAATTCCTTTTGAAGTGGCCGCGGCGCCCCCTGGGGTGGACATAATGCCCTCACTTCAACCCGGCCTCCCCATTAGCAGATCACAACGTTTCAAATGTCACCAGTCAGTAGTGCAGAGGTTTTTGCCCTACAAGCTCGATGCATTGCAAGCAAAAAAAGGCAATGAACCCTCAAATCGAACTTGTCCCTCACAGTTCTCCGAGTGCCCGTCCCCAATGGTCCCAATTCCTTTGCAGTGGCTGCGGCGCCCCCTTGGGGTACACATAATGCCCTCACTTCAACCCGGACTCCCCATTAGCAGATCACAACCTTTCAAATGTCACCGGTCAGCAGTGCAGAGGTTTTCACCCTACTAGCTGGATGTGTTACAAGCAAAAAAAGGCAATGAACCCCCAAAGCGTCGAACTTGTCTCTCACAGTTCTCCGAGTGCCCGTCCCCAATGGTCCCAATTCCTTTTGCAGTGGCAGCGGCGCCCATTGGGGTACACATAATGCCCTTGGTTCAACCCGGACTCCCCATTAGCAAATCACAACCTTTCAAATGTCACCAGTCAATAGTGCAGAGGCTTTCATCGCACCAGCTGGATGCATTGCAAGCAAAAAAAGGCAATGAACCCCCAAAGCGTCGACATTGTCCCTCACAGTTCTCCAAGTGTCCTTCCCCAATGGTCCCAATTCCTTTTGCAGTGGCTGCGGCGCCCCCTTGGGTACACAGAATGCCCTCACTTCAACCCGGACTCCCCATTGGCACATCACAACCTTTCAAATGTCACCAGTCAATAGTGCAAAGGTTTTCACCCTACCAGCTGGATGCATTGCAAGCAAAAAAAGGCAATGAACCCCCAAAGCGTCGAACTTGTCCCTCACAGTTCTCCGAGTGCCCGTCCCCAATGGTCCCAATTCCTTTTGCAGTGGCTGCGGCGTCCCATGGGGTGGACATAATGCCCGCACTTCAACACGGACTCCCCATTAGCAGATCGGAACCTTTCAAATGTCACCAGTCAGCAGTGCAGAGGTTTTCACCCTACCAGCTGGATGCATTACAAGCAAAAAAAGGCAATGAACCCCCAAAGCGTCGGACTTGTCCCTCACAGTTCTCCGAGTGCCCGTCCCCAATGGTCCCAATTCCTTTTGAAGTGGCCGCGGCGCCCCCTGGGGTGGACATAATGCCCTCACTTCAACCCGGCCTCCCCATTGGCAGATCACAACCTTTCAAATGTCACCAGTCAGTAGTGCAGAGGTTTTTGCCCTACAAGCTCGATGCATTGCAACCAAAAAAAGGCAATGAACCCCCAAAGCGTCGAACTTGTCCCTCACAGTTCTCCGAGTGCCCGTCCCCAATGGTCCCAATTCCTTTTGCAGTGGCTGCGGCGCCCCCTTGGGGTACACATAATGCCCTCACTTCAACCTAGACTCCCCATTAGCAAATCACAACCTTTCAAATGTCACCAGTCAGCAGTGCAGAGGTTTTTGCCGTACCAGCTCGATGCATTGCAACCAAAAAAAGGCAATGAACCCCCAAAGCGTCGAACTTGTCCCTCACAGTTCTCCGACTGCCCGTCCCCAATGGTCCCAATTCCTTTTGAAGTGGCCGCGGCGCCCCCTGGGGTGGACATAATGCCCTCACTTCAACCCGGACTCCCCATTAGCAAATCACAACCTTTCAAATGTCACGGGTCAGCAGTGCAGAGGTTTTTGCCCTACCAGCTCGATGCATTGCAACCAAAAAAAGGCAATGAACCCCCAAAGCGTCGAAGTTGTCCCTCGCAGCTCTCTGAGTGCCCGTCCCCAATGGTCCCAATTCCTTTTGCAGTGGCTGCGGCGCCCCTTGGGGTACACATAATGCCCTCACTTCAACCCGGACTCCCCATTAGCACATCACAACCTTTCAAATGTCACCAGTCAGCAGTGCAGAGGTTTTTGCCCTACCAGCTCGATGCATTGCAAGCAAAAAAAGGCAATGAACCCCCAACGCGTCGAACTTGTCCCTCACAGTTCTCCGAGTGTCCGTCCCCAATGGTCCCAATTCCTTTTGCAGTGGCTGCGGCGCCCCCTTGGGGTACACATACTGCCCGCACTTCAACACGGACTCCCCATTAGCAGATCACAACCTTGCAAATGTCACCAGTCAGCAGTGCAGAGGTTTTCACCCTACAAGCTGGATGCATTACAAGCAAAAAAAGGCAATGAACCCCCAACGCTTCGAAGTTGTCCCTCACAGTTCTCCAAGTGTCCGTCCCCAATGGTCCCAATTCCTTTTGCAGTGGCTGCGGCGCCCCCTTGGGGTACACATACTGCCCGCACTTCAACACGGACTCCCCATTAGCAGATCACAACCTTTCAAATGTCACCAGTTAGCAGTGCAGAGCTTTTCACCCTACCAGCTCGATGCATTGCCAGCAAAAAAAGGCAATGAACCCCCAAAGCGTCGAACTTGTCCCTCACAGTTCTCCGAGTGCCCGTACCCAATGGTCCCAATTCCTTTTGCAGTGGCTGCGGCGCCCCCTTGGGGTACACATAATGCCCTCACTTCAACCCGGACTCCCCATTAGCAGATCACAACCTTTCAAATGGCACCCGTCAGCAGTGCAGAGGTTTTCACCCTACCCGGTGGGTGTGTTACAAGCAAAAAAAGGCAATGAACCCCCAAAGTGTCGAACTTGTCCCTCACAGTTCTCCGAGTGCCGTTCCCCAATGGTCCAAATTCCTTTTGCAGTGGCTGCGGCGCCCCCTGGGGTACACATAATGCCCTCACTTCAACCCGGACTCCCCATTAGCAGATCACAACCTTTCAAATGTCACCAGTCAATAGTGCAGAGGTTTTCACCCTACCAGCTGGATGCATTACAAGCAAAAAAAGGCAATGAACCCCCAAAGCGTCGAACTTGTCCCTCACAATTCTCCGAATGCCCGTCCCCAACGGTCCCAATTCCTTCTGCAGTGGCTACGGCGCCCCCTTGGGGTACACATAATGCCCTCACTTCAACCCGCACTCCCCATTAGCAGATCACAACGTTTCAAATGTCACCCGTCAGTAGTGCACAGGTTTTCATCCTACCAGCTGGATGCATTGCAAGCAAAAAAAGGCAATGAACCCCCAAAGCGTCGACATTGTCCCTCACAGTTCTCCGAGTGCCGTTCCCCAATGGTCCCCATTCCTTTTGCAGTGGCTGCGGCGCCCCCTGGGGTACACATAATGCCCTCACTTCAACCCGGACTCCCCATTAGCAAATCACAACCTTTCAAATGTCACCAGTCAATAGTGCAAAGGTTTTCACCCTACCAGCTGGATGCATTGCAAGCAAAAGAAGGCAATGAACCCCCAAAGCGTCGAACTTGTCCCTCACAGTTCTCTGAGTGCCCGTCCCCAATGGTCCAAATTCCTTTTGCAGTGGCTGCGGCGTCCCATGGGGTGGACACAATGCCCGCACTTCAACACGGACTCCCCATTAGCAGATCGGAACCTTTCAAATGTCACCAGTCAGCAGTGCAGAGGTTTTCACCCTACCAGCTGGATGCATTACAAGCAAAAAAAGGCAATGAACCCCCAAAGCGTCGGACTTGTCCCTCACAGTTCTCCAAGTGTCCGTCCCCAATGGTCCCAATTCCTTTTGAAGTGGCCGCGGTTCCCCCTGGGGTGGACATAATGCCCTCACTTCAACCCGGACTCCCCATTAGCAGATCACAACGTTTCAAATGTCACCAGTCAGTAGTGCAGAGGTTTTTGCCCTACAAGCTCGATGCATTGCAAGCAAAAAAAGGCAATGAACCCTCAAATCGAACTTGTCCCTCACAGTTCTCCGAGTGCCCGTCCCCAATGGTCCCAATTCCTTTGCAGTGGCTGCGGCGCCCCCTTGGGGTACACATAATGCCCTCACTTCAACCCGGACTCCCCATTAGCAGATCACAACCTTTCAAATGTCACCGGTCAGCAGTGCAGAGGTTTTCACCCTACTAGCTGGATGTGTTACAAGCAAAAAAAGGCAATGAACCCCCAAAGCGTCGAACTTGTCTCTCACAGTTCTCCGAGTGCCCGTCCCCAATGGTCCCAATTCCTTTTGCAGTGGCTGCGGCGCCCATTGGGGTACACATAATGCCCTTGGTTCAACCCGGACTCCCCATTAGCAAATCACAACGTTTCAAATGTCACCAGTCAATAGTGCAGAGGCTTTCATCCCACCAGCTGGATGCATTGCAAACAAAAAAAGGCAACGAACCCCCAAAGCGTCGACATTGTCCCTCACAGTTCTCCAAGTGTCCTTCCCCAATGGTCCCAATTCCTTTTGCAGTGGCTGCGGCGCCCCCTTGGGTACACAGAATGCCCTCACTTCAACCCGGACTCCCCATTGGCACATCACAACCTTTCAAATGTCACCAGTCAATAGTGCAAAGGTTTTCACCCTACCAGCTGGATGCATTGCAAGCAAAAAAAGGCAATGAACCCCCAAAGCGTCGAACTTGTCCCTCACAGTTCTCCGAGTGCCCGTCCCCAATGGTCCCAATTCCTTTTGCAGTGGCTGCGGCGTCCCATGGGGTGGACATAATGCCCGCACTTCAACACGGACTCCCCATTAGCAGATCGGAACCTTTCAAATGTCACCAGTCAGCAGTGCAGAGGTTTTCACCCTACCAGCTGGATGCATTACAAGCAAAAAAAGGCAATGAACCCCCAAAGCGTCGGACTTGTCCCTCACAGTTCTCCGAGTGTCCGTCCCCAATGGTCCCAATTCCTTTTGAAGTGGCCGCGGTTCCCCCTGGGGTGGACATAATGCCCTCACTTCAACCCGGACTCCCCATTAGCAGATCACAACGTTTCAAATGTCACCAGTCAGTAGTGCAGAGGTTTTTGCCCTACAAGCTCGATGCATTGCAAGCAAAAAAAGGCAATGAACCCTCAAATCGAACTTGTCCCTCACAGTTCTCCGAGTGCCCGTCCCCAATGGTCCCAATTCCTTTGCAGTGGCTGCGGCGCCCCCTTGGGGTACACATAATGCCCTCACTTCAACCCGGACTCCCCATTAGCAGATCACAACCTTTCAAATGTCACCGGTCAGCAGTGCAGAGGTTTTCACCCTACTAGCTGGATGTGTTACAAGCAAAAAAAGGCAATGAACCCCCAAAGCGTCGAACTTGTCTCTCACAGTTCTCCGAGTGCCCGTCCCCAATGGTCCCAATTCCTTTTGCAGTGGCTGCGGCGCCCATTGGGGTACACATAATGCCCTTGGTTCAACCCGGACTCCCCATTAGCAAATCACAACGTTTCAAATGTCACCAGTCAATAGTGCAGAGGCTTTCATCCCACCAGCTGGATGCATTGCAAACAAAAAAAGGCAATGAACCCCCAAAGCGTCGACATTGTCCCTCACAGTTCTCCAAGTGTCCTTCCCCAATGGTCCCAATTCCTTTTGCAGTGGCTGCGGCGCCCCCTTGGGTACACAGAATGCCCTCACTTCAACCCGGACTCCCCATTGGCACATCACAACCTTTCAAATGTCACCAGTCAATAGTGCAAAGGTTTTCACCCTACCAGCTGGATGCATTGCAAGCAAAAAAAGGCAATGAACCCCCAAAGCGTCGAACTTGTCCCTCACAGTTCTCCGAGTGCCCGTCCCCAATGGTCCCAATTCCTTTTGCAGTGGCTGCGGCGTCCCATGGGGTGGACATAATGCCCGCACTTCAACACGGACTCCCCATTAGCAGATCGGAACCTTTCAAATGTCACCAGTCAGCAGTGCAGAGGTTTTTGCCCTACAAGCTCGATGCATTACAAGCAAAAAAAGGCAATGAACCCCCAAAGCGTCGGACTTGTCCCTCACAGTTCTCCAAGTGTCCGTCCCCAATGGTCCCAATTCCTTTTGAAGTGGCCGCGGCGCCCCCTGGGGTGGACATAATGCCCTCACTTCAACCCGGCCTCCCCATTAGCAGATCACAACCTTTCAAATGTCACCAGTCAGTAGTGCAGAGGTTTTTGCCCTACAAGCTCGATGCATTGCAACCCAAAAAAGGCAATGAACCCCCAAAGCGTCGAACTTGTCCCTCACAGTTCTCCGAGTGCCCGTCCCCAATGGTCCCAATTCCTTTGCAGTGGCTGCGGCGCCCCCTTGGGGTACACATAATGCCCTCACTTCAACCCAGACTCCCCATTAGCAAATCACAACCTTTCAAATGTCACCAGTCAGCAGTGCAGAGGTTTTTGCCGTACCAGCTCGATGCATTGCAACCAAAAAAAGGCAATGAACCCCCAAAGCGTCGAACTTGTCCCTCACAGTTCTCCGACTGCCCGTCCCCAATGGTCCCAATTCCTTTTGAAGTGGCCGCGGCGCCCCCTGGGGTGGACATAATGCCCTCACTTCAACCCAGACTCCCCATTAGCAAATCACAACCTTTCAAATGTCACCAGTCAGCAGTGCAGAGGTTTTTGCCCTACCAGCTCGATGCATTGCAACCAAAAAAAGGCAATGAACCCCCAAAGCGTCGAAGTTGTCCCTCGCAGCTCTCTGAGTGCCCGTCCCCAATGGTCCCAATTCCTTTTGCAGTGGCTGCGGCGCCCCTTGGGGTACACATAATGCCCTCACTTCAACCCGGACTCCCCATTAGCACATCACAACCTTTCAAATGTCACCAGTCAGCAGTGCAGAGGTTTTCACCCTACAAGCTGGATGCATTACAAGCAAAAAAAGGCAATGAACCCCCAACGCTTCGAAGTTGTCCCTCACAGTTCTCCAAGTGTCCGTCCCCAATGGTCCCAATTCCTTTTGCAGTGGCTGCGGCGCCCCCTGGGGTGGACATAATGCCCTCACTTCAACCCGGACTCCCCATTAGCACATCACAACCTTTCAAATGTCACCAGTTAGCACTGCAGAGCTTTTCACCCTACCAGCTCGATGCATTGCCAGCAAAAAAAGGCAATGAACCCCCAAAGCGTCGAACTTGTCCCTCACAGTTCTCCGAGTGTCCGTCCCCAATGGTCCCAATTCCTTTTGCAGTGGCTGCGGCGCCCCCTTGGGGTACACATACTGCCCGCACTTCAACACGGACTCCCCATTAGCAGATCACAACCTTGCAAATGTCACTAGTCAGCAGTGCAGAGGTTTTCACCCTACAAGCTGGATGCATTACAAGCAAAAAAAGGCAATGAACCCCCAACGCTTCGAAGTTGTCCCTCACAGTTCTCCAAGTGTCCGTCCCCAATGGTCCCAATTCCTTTTGCAGTGGCTGCGGCGCCCCCTGGGGTGGACATAATGCCCTCACTTCAACCCGGACTCCCCATTAGCACATCACAACCTTTCAAATGTCACCAGTTAGCACTGCAGAGCTTTTCACCCTACCAGCTCGATGCATTGCCAGCAAAAAAAGGCAATGAACCCCCAAAGCGTCGAACTTGTCCCTCACAGTTCTCCGAGTGCCGTTCCCCAATGGTCCAAATTCCTTTTGCAGTGGCTGCGGCGCCCCCTGGGGTACACATAATGCCCTCACTTCAACCCGGACTCCCCATTAGCAGATCACAACCTTTCAAATGTCACCAGTCAATAGTGCAGAGGTTTTCACCCTACCAGCTGGATGCATTACAAGCAAAAAAAGGCAATGAACCCCCAAAGCGTCGAACTTGTCCCTCACAATTCTCCGAGTGCCCGTCCCCAACGGTCCCAATTCCTTCTGCAGTGGCTGCGGCGCCCCCTTGGGGTACACATAATGCCCTCGCTTCAACCCGCACTCCCCATTAGCAGATCACAACCTTTCAAATGTCACCCGTCAGTAGTGCACAGGTTTTCATCCTACCAGCTGGTTGCATTGCAAGCAAAAAAAGGCAATGAACCCCCAAAGCGTCGACATTGTCCCTCACAGTTCTCCGAGTGCCGTTCCCGAATGGTCCCAATTCCTTTTGCAGTGGCTGCGGCGCCCCCTGGGGTACACATAATGCCCTCACTTCAACCCGGACTCCCCATTAGCAAATCACAACCTTTCAAATGTCACCAGTCAATAGTGCAAAGGTTTTCACCCTACCAGCTGGATGCATTGCAAGCAAAAAAAGGCAATGAACCCCCAAAGCGTCGAACTTGTCCCTCACAGTTCTCCAAGTGTCCGTCCCCAATGGTCCCAATTCCTTTTGAAGTGGCCGCGGCGCCCCCTGGGGTGGACATAATGCCCTCACTTCAACCCGGACTCCCCATTAGCAGATCACAACGTTTCAAATGTCACCAATCAGTAGTGCAGAGGTTTTTGCCCTACAAGCTCGATGCATTGCAACCAAAAAAAGGCAAGGAACCCCCAAAGCGTCGAACTTGTCCCTCACAGTTCTCCGAGTGCCCGTCCCCAATGGTCCCAATTCCTTTGCAGTGGCTGCGGCGCCCCCTTGGGGTTGTCCCTCACAGTTCTCCGAGTGCCCGTACCCAATGGTCCCAATTCCTTTTGCAGTGGCTGCGGCGCCCCCTTGGGGTACACATAATGCCCTCACTTCAACCCGGACTCCCCATTAGCAGATCACAACCTTTCAAATGGCACCCGTCAGCAGTGCAGAGGTTTTCACCCTACCCGCTGGATGTGTTACAAGCAAAAAAAGGCAATGAACCCCCAAAGCGTCGAACTTGTCCCTCACGGTTCTCCGAGTGCCGTTCCCCAATGGTCCCAATTCCTTTGCAGTGGCTGCGGCGCCCCCTTGGGGTTGTCCCTCACAGTTCTCCGAGTGCCCGTACCCAATGGTCCCAATTCCTTTTGCAGTGGCTGCGGCGCCCCCTGGGGTACACATAATGCCCTCACTTCAACCCGGACTCCCCATTAGCAGATCACAACCTTTCAAATGTCACCAGTCAATAGTGCAGAGGTTTTCACCCTACCAGCTGGATGCATTACAAGCAAAAAAAGGCAATGAACCCCCAAAGCGTCGAACTTGTCCCTCACAATTCTCCGAGTGCCCGTCCCCAACGGTCCCAATTCCTTCTGCAGTGGCTGCGGCGCCCCCTTGGGGTACACATAATGCCCTCACTTCAACCCGCACTCCCCATTAGCAAATCACAACCTTTCAAATGTCACCCGTCAGTAGTGCACAGGTTTTCATTCTACCAGCTGGATGCATTGCAAGCAAAAAAAGGCAATGAACCCCCAAAGCGTCGACATTGTCCCTCACAGTTCTCCGAGTGCCGTTCCCCAATGGTCCAAATTCCTTTTGCAGTGCCTGCGGCGCCCCCTGGGGTACACATAATGCCCTCACTTCAACCCGGACTCCCCATTAGCAAATCACAACCTTTCAAATGTCACCAGTCAATAGTGCAAAGGTTTTCACCCTACCAGCTCGATGCATTGCAAGCAAAAAAAAGGCAATGAACCCCCAAAGCGTCGAACTTGTCCCTCACAATTCTCCGAGTGCCCGTCACCAATGGTCCAAATTCCTTTTGCAGTGGCTGCGGCGCCCCTTGGGGTACACATAATGCCCTCACTTCAACAGGGACTCCCCATTAGCACATCACAACCTTTCAAATGTCACCAGTCAGTAGTGCAGAGGTTTTCATCCTACCAGCTGGATGCATTGCAAGCAAAAAAAGGCAATGAACCCTCGGAGCGTCGAACTTGTCCCTCACAGTTCTCCAAGTGCCCGTCCCCAATGGTCCCAATTCCTTTTGCAGTGGCTGCGGCGTCCCATGGGGTTGACATAATGCCCGCACTTCAACCCGGACTCCCCATTAGCAGATCGGAACCTTTCAAATGTCACCAATCAATAGTGCGTTGGTTTTCACCCTACCAGCTGGATGCATTACAAGCAAAAAAAGGCAATGAACCCCCAAAGCGTCGGACTTGTCCCTCACAGTTCTCCAAGTATCCGTCCCCAATGGTCCCAATTCCTTTTGCAGTGGCTGCGGCAGCCCCTTGGGCTACACATAATGCCCTCACTTCAACCCAGACTCCCCATTAGCAGATCACAACCTTTCAAATGTCACCAGTCAGTAGTGCAGAGGTTTTCGCCCTAACAGCTGAATGCATTGCAAGCAAAAAAAGGCAATGAACCCCCAAAGCGTCGAACTTGTCCCTCACAGTTCTCCAAGTGCCCGTCCCCAATGGTCCCAATTCCTTTTGCAGTGGCTGCGGAGTCCCATGGGGTTGACATAATGCCCGCACTTCAACACGGACTCCCCATTAGCAGATCGGAACCTTTCAAATGTCACCAATCAGCAGTGCGTTGGTTTTCACCCTACCAGCTGGATGCATTACAACCAAAAAAAGGCAATGAACCCCCAAAGCGTCGAACTTGTCCCTCACAGTTCTCCGAGTGCCCGTCACCAATGGTCCCAATTCCATTTGCAGTGGCTGCGGCGCCCCATGGGGTAGACAAAATGCCCTCACTTCAACCCGGACTCCCCATTAGCAGATCACAACCTTTCAAATGTCACCAGTCAGTAGTGCAGAGGTTTTTGCCCTACCAGCTGGATGCATTGCAACCAAAAAAGGCAATGAACCCCCAAAGTGTCGAAGTTGTCCCTCACAGTTCTCCGAGTGTCCGTCCCCAATGGTCCCAATTCCTTTTGCAGTGGCTGCGGCGCCCCCTTGGGGTACACATAATGCCCTCACTTCAACACGGACTCCCCATTAGCAGATCACAACCTTTCAAATGGCACCCGTCAGCAGTGCAGAGGTTTTCACCCTACCAGCTGGATGTGTTACAAGCAAAAAAAGGCAATGAACCCCCAAAGCGTCGAACTTGTCCCTCACAGTTCTCCGAGTGCCCGTCCCCAATGGTCCCAATTCCTTCTGCAGTGGCTGCGGCGCGGCCTCAAGTACACTCAATGCCCTCAGTTCAACCCGGACTCCCCATTAGCAGATCACAACCTTTCAAATGTCACCAGTCAGTAGTGCAGAGGTTTTCACCCTACCAGCTGGATGCATTACAAGCAAAAAAAGGCAATGAACCCCCAAAGCGTCGAACTTGTCCCTCACAATTCTCCGAGTGCCCGTCCCCAACGAACCCAATTGCTTCTGCAGTGGCTGCGGCGCCCCCTTGGGGTACACATAATGCCCTCACTTCAACCCGGACTCCCCATTAGCAAATCACAACCTTTCAAATGTCACCCGTCAGCAGTGCAGAGGTTTTCACCCTACCAGCTGGATGCGTTACAAGCAAAAAAAGGCAATGAACCCCCAAAGCGCCGAACTTGTCCCTCACAGTTCTCCGAGTGTCCGTCCCCAATGGTCCCAATTCCATTTGCAGTGGCTGCGGCGCCCCATGGGGTACACATAATGCCCTCACTTCAACCCGGACTCCCCATAAGCAGATCGGAACCTTTCAAATGTCACCAATTAGCAATGCGTTGGTTTTCACCCTACCAGCTGGATGCATTACAAGCAAAAAAAGGCAATGAACCCCCAAAGCGTCGAACTTGTCCCTCACAGTTCTCCAAGTGTCCGTCCCCAATGGTCCCAATTCGTTTTGCAGTGGCTGCGGCGCCCCCTGGGGTACACATAATGCCCTCACTTCAACCCGAACTCCCCATTAGCAGATCACAACCTTTCAAATGTCACAAGTCAGTAGTGCAGAGGTTTTTGCCCTACCAGCTCGATGCATTGCAAGCAAAAAAAGGCAATGAACCCCCAAAGCGTCCAACTTGTCCCTCACAGTTCTCTGAGGTTCCGTCCCCAATGGTCCCAATTCCTTTTGCAGTGGCTGCGGCGCCCCCTTGGGGTACACATAATGCCCTCACTTCAACCCGGACTCCCCATTAGCAGATCACAACCTTTCAAATGTCACCGGTCAGCAGTGCAGAGGTTTTCACCCTACCAGCTTGATGTATTGCAAGCAAAAAAAGGCAATGAACCCCCAAAGCGTCGAACTCGTCCCTCACAGTTCTCCGAGTGCCCGTTCCCCAATGGTCCCAATTCCTTTTGCAGTGGCGGCGGCGCCCCCTTGGGCTACACATAATGCCCTCACTTCAACCCGGACTCCCCATTAGCAAATCACAACCTTTCAAATGTCACCCGTCAGCAGTGCAGAGGTTTTCATCCTACCAGCTGGATGCATTGCAAGCAAAAAAAGGCAATGAACCCCCAAAGCGTCGAACTTGTCCCTCACAGTTCTCCGAGTGCCCGTCCCCAATGGTCCCAATTCCTTTTGCAGTGGCTGCGGCGCCCCCTTGGGGTACACATAATGCCCTCACTTCAACCCGGACTCCCCATTAGCAGATCACAACCTTTCAAATGTCACCCGTCAGCAGTGCAAAGGTTTTCACCCTAACACCTGGATGTGTTACAAGCAAAAAAAGGCAATGAACCCCCAAAGCGTCGAACTTGTCCCTCAGAGTTCTCCGAGTGTCCGTCCCCAGTGGTCCCAATTCCTTTTGCAGTGGCTGCGGCGCCCCCTGGGTTACACATAATGCCCGCACTTCAACCCCTACGCCCCATTGGCAGATCACAACCTTTCAAATGTCACCAATTAGCAGTGCAGAGGTTTTCATCCTACCAGCTGGATGCATTGCAAGCAAAAAAAGGCAATGAACCCCCAAAGCGTCGAACTTGTCCCTCATAGTTCTTCGAGTGCCCGTCACCAATGGTCCCAATTCCTTTTGCAGTGGCTGCGGCGCCCCTTGGGGTACACATAATGCCCTCACTTCAAGCCGGACTCCCCATTAGCACATCACAACCTTTCAAATGTCACTTGTCAACAGTGCAGAGGTTTTCACCCTACCAGCTGGATGCATTACAAGCAAAAAAAGGCAATGAACCCCCAAAGCGTCTAACTTGTCCCTCACAGTTCTCCGAGTGCCCGTCCCCAATGGTCCCAATTCCATGTGCAATGGCTGCGGCGTCCCATGGGGTACACATAATGCCTGCACTTCAACACGGACTCCCCATTAGTAGATCGGAACCTTTGAAATGTCACCAGTCAGCAGTGCAGAGGTTTTCACCCTACCAGCTGGATGCATTACAAGCAAAAAAAGGCAATGAACCCCCAAAGCGTCGAACTTGTCCCTCACAGTTCTCCAAATCCGTCCCCAATGGTCCCGATTCCTTTTGCAGTGGCTGCGGCGCCCCATGGGGTGGACATAATGCCCTCACTTCAACCCGGCCTCCCCATTAGCAGACCACAACGTTTCAAATGTCGCCAGTCAGCAGTGCAGAGGTTTTCACCCTACCAGCTGGTTGCATTGCAAGCAAAAAAAGGCAATGAACCTCCAAAGCGTCGAACTTGTCCCTGGCAGTTCTCCGAGTGCCCGTCACCAATGGTCCCAATTCCTTTTGCAGTGGCTGCGGCGCCCCCTAGGGTACACATAATGCCCTCAGTTCAACCCGGACTCCCCATTAGCAAATCACAACCCTTCAAATGTCACCAGTCAGTAGTGCAAAGGTTTTCACCCTACCAGCTGGATGCATTGCAAGCAGAAAAAGGCAATGAACCCCCAAAGCGTCGAACTTGTCCATCACATTCTCCGAGTGCCCCTGCCCATTGGTCGCAATTCCATTTGCAGTGGCTGCGGCGCCCCATGGGGTGGACATAATGCCCGCACTTCAACCCGGACTCCCCATTAGCAGATCACAACCTTTCAAATGTCACTAGTCACCAGTGCAGAGGTTTTCACCCTATCAGCTGGATGCATTGCAAGCAAAAAAAGGCAATGAACCCCCAAAGCGTCCAACTTGTCCCTCACAGTTCTCCGAGTGCCCGTCCCCAATGGTCCCAATTCCTTTTGCAGTGGCTGCGGCGCCCCATGGGGTCGAGATAATGTCCTCACTTCAACCCGGACTCCCCATTAGCAGATCACAACCTTTCAAATGTCACCAGTCAGCAGTGCAGAGCTTTTCACCCTACCAGCTAGATGCATTGCAAGCAAAAAAAGGCATTGAACCCCCAAAGCGTCGAACTTGTCCCTCACAGTTCTCCGAGTGCCCGTCCCCAATGGTACCAATTCCTTTTGCAGTGGCTGCGGCGCCCCATGGGGTACACATAATGCCCGCACTTCAACACGGACTCCCCATTAGCACATCACAACGTTTCAAATGTCACCAGTCAGCAGTGCAAAGGTTTTCACCCTACCAGCTCGATGCATTGCAAGCAAAAAAAGCCCATGAACCCCCAAAGCTTCGAACTTGTCCCTCACAGTTCTCCGAGTGCCCGTCCCCAATGGTCCCAATTCCTTTTGCAGTGGCTGCGGCGCCCCCCTGGGGTACACTCAATGCCCTCACTTCAACCCGGACTCCCCATTAGCAGATCACAACCTTTCAAATGTCACCAGTCAGCAGTGCAGAGGTTTTCACCCTACCAGCTGGATGCATTGCAAGCAAAAAAAGGCAATGAACCTCCAAAGCGTCCAACTTGTCCCTCACAGTTCTCCGAGTGCCCGTCCCCAATGGTCCCAATTCCTTTTGCAGTGGCTGCGGCGCCCCCTGGGGTACACATGATGCCCTCACTTCAACCCGGACTCCCCATTAGCACATCACAACGTTTCAAATGTCACCAGTCAGCAGTGCAGAGCTTTTCACCCTACCAGCTGGACGCATTGCAAGCAAAAAAAGGCAATGAACCCCCAAAGCTTCGAACTTGTCCCTCACAGTTCTCTGCGTGCCCGTCCCCAATGGTCCCAATTCCTTTTGCGGTGGCTACGGCGCCCCCTAGGGGACACTCAATGCCCTCACTTCAACCCGGACTCCCCATTAGCAGATCACAACCTTTCAAATGTCACCGGTCAGCAGTGCAGAGGTTTTCACCCTACCAGCTGGATGCATTGCAAGCAAAAAAAGGCAATGAACCTCCAAAGCGTCCAACTTGTCCCTCGCAGTTCTCCGGGTGCCCGTCCCCAATGGTCCCAATTCCTTTTGCAGTGGCTGCGGCGCCCCCTGGGGTACACATGATGCCCTCACTTCAACCCGGACTCCCCATTAGCAGATCACAACCTTTCAAATGTCACCAGTCAGCAGTGCAGAGGTTTTCACCCTACCAGCTCGATGCATTGCAAGCAAAAAAAGGCAATGAACCCCCAAAGCGTCGAACTTGTCCCTCACAGTTCTCCAAGTGCCCGTCCCCAATGGTCCCGATTCCTTTTGCAGTGGCTGCGGCGCCCCCTAGGGTACACATAATGCCCTCACTTCAACCCGGACTCCCCATTAGCACATCACAACGTTTCAAATGTCACCAGTCAGCAGTGCAGAGGTTTTCACCCTACCAGCTCGATGCATTGCAAGCAAAAAAAGGCAATGATCCCCCAAAGTGTCGAACTTGTCCCTCACAGTTCTCCGAGTGCCCGTCCCCAATGGTCCCAATTCCTTTTGCAGTGGCTGCGGCGCCCCATGGGGTGGACATAATGCCCGCACTTCAACACGGACTCTCCATTAGCAGATCACAACCTTTCAAATGTCACCAGTCAGCAGTGCAGAGGTTTTCACCCTACCAGTTGGATGCATTGCAAGCAAAAAAAGGCAATGAACCTCCAAAGCGTCCAACTTGTCCCTCGCAGTTCTCCGGGTGCCCGTCCCCAATGGTCCCAATTCCTTTTGCAGTGGCTGCGGCGCCCCCTGGGGTACACATAATGCCCTCACTTCAACCCGGACTCCCCATTAGCACATCACAACCTTTCAAATGTCACCAGTCAGCAGTGCAGAGGTTTTCACCCTACCAGCTCGATGCATTGCAAGCAAAAAAAGGCAATGATCCCCCAAAGTGTCGAACTTGTCCCTCACAGTTCTCCGAGTGCCCGTCCCCAATGGTCCCAATTCCTTTTGCAGTGGCTGCGGCGCCCCATGGGGTGGACATAATGCCCGCACTTCAACACGGACTCTCCATTAGCAGATCACAACCTTTCAAATGTCACCAGTCAGCAGTGCAGAGGTTTTCACCCTACCAGCTCGATGCATTGCAAGCAAAAAAAGGCAATGAACCCCCAAAGCGTCGAAGTTGTCCCTCACAGTTCTCTGAGTGCCCGTCCCCAATGGTCCCAATTCCTTTTGCGGTGGCTACGGCGCCTCCTAGGGGACACTCAATGCCCTCACTTCAACCCGGACTCCCCATTAGCAGATCACAACCTTTCAAATGTCACCGGTCAGCAGTGCAGAGGTTTTCACCCTACCAGCTGGATGCATTGCAAGCAAAAAAAGGCAGTAAACTCCAAAGCGTCGAACTTGTCCCTCGCAATTCTCCAAGTGCCCGTCCCCAATGGTCCCAATTCCTTTCACAGTGGCTGCGGTGCCCCTTGGGGTACACTCAATGCCCTCACTTCAACCCGGACTCCCCATTAGCAGATCAGAGCCTTTCAAATGTCACCAGTCAGCAGTGCAGAGGTTTTCACCCTACCAGCTGGATGCATTGCAAGCAAAAAAAGGCAATGAACCCCCAAAGCGTCGAAGTTGTCCCTCACAGTTCTCCGAGTGCCCGTACCCAAAGGTCCCGATTCCTTTTGCAGTGGCTGCGGCGCCCCTTGGGGTACACTCAATGCCCTCAGTTCAACCCTGGCTCCCCATTAGCAGATCACAACCTTTCAAATGTCACCAATCAGCAGTGCAGAGGTTTTCACCCTACTAGCTAGATGCATTACAAGCAAAAAAAGGCAATGAACCCCCAAAGCGTCGAACTTGTCCCTCGCAGTTCTCCGAGTGCCCGTGCCCAATGGTCCCAATTCCTTTTGTAGTGGCCGCGGCGCCCCCTGGGGTACACATGATGCCCTCAGTTCAACCCGGACTCCCCATTAGCACATCACAACCTTTCAAATATCACCAGTCAGTAGTGCAGAGGTTTTCACCCTACCAGCTGGATGCGTTGCACGCAAAAAAAGGCAATGAACCCCCAAAGCGTCGAACTTGTCCCTCACAGTTCTCCGAGTGCCCGTACCCAATGGTCCCAATCCCTTTTGCAGTGGCTGCGGCGCCCCCTTGGGGTGGACATAATGCCCGCACTTCAACACGGACTCCCCATTAGCATATCACAACCTTTCAAATGTCACCAGTCAGTAGTGCAGACGTTTTCATGCTACCAGCTCGATGCATTGCAAGCAAAAAAAGGCAATGAACCCCCAAAGCGTCGAACTTGTCCCTCACAGTTCTCCGAGTGCCCGTACCCAATGGTCCCAATTCCTTTTGCAGTGGCTGCGGCGCCCCATGCGGTGGACATAATGCCCTCACTTCAACACGGACTCCCCATTAGCAAATCACAACCTTTCAAATGTCACCAGTCAGCAGTGCAGAGGTTTTTGCCGTACCAGCTCGATGCATTGCAACCAAAAAAAGGCAATGAACCCCCAAAGCGTCGAACTTGTCCCTCACAGTTCTCCGACTGCCCGTCCCCAATGGTCCCAATTCCTTTTGAAGTGGCCGCGGCGCCCCCTGGGGTGGACATAATGCCCTCACTTCAACCCAGACTCCCCATTAGCAAATCACAACCTTTCAAATGTCACCAGTCAGCAGTGCAGAGGTTTTTGCCCTACCAGCTCGATGCATTGCAACCAAAAAAAGGCAATGAACCCCCAAAGCGTCGAACTTGTCCCTCGCAGCTCTCTGAGTGCCCGTCCCCAATGGTCCCAATTCCTTTTGCAGTGGCTGCGGCGCCCCTTGGGGTACACATAATGCCCTCACTTCAACCCGGACTCCCCATTAGCACATCACAACCTTTCAAATGTCACCAGTCAGCAGTGCAGAGGTTTTTGCCCTACCAGCTCGATGCATTGCAAGCAAAAAAAGGCAATGAACCCCCAACGCGTCGAACTTGTCCCTCACAGTTCTCCAAGTGTCCGTCCCCAATGGTCCCAATTCCTTTTGCAGTGGCTGCGGCGCCCCCTGGGGTGGACATAATGCCCTCACTTCAACCCGGACTCCCCATTAGCACATCACAACCTTTCAAATGTCACCAGTTAGCACTGCAGAGCTTTTCACCCTACCAGCTCGATGCATTGCCAGCAAAAAAAGGCAATGAACCCCCAAAGCGTCGAACTTGTCCCTCACAGTTCTCCGAGTGCCGTTCCCCAATGGTCCAAATTCCTTTTGCAGTGGCTGCGGCGCCCCCTGGGGTACACATAATGCCCTCACTTCAACCCGGACTCCCCATTAGCAGATCACAACCTTTCAAATGTCACCAGTCAATAGTGCAGAGGTTTTCACCCTACCAGCTGGATGCATTACAAGCAAAAAAAGGCAATGAACCCCCAAAGCGTCGAACTTGTCCCTCACAATTCTCCGAGTGCCCGTCCCCAACGGTCCCAATTCCTTCTGCAGTGGCTGCGGCGCCCCCTTGGGGTACACATAATGCCCTCACTTCAACCCGCACTCCCCATTAGCAGATCACAACCTTTCAAATGTCACCCGTCAGTAGTGCACAGGTTTTCATCCTACCAGCTGGATGCATTGCAAGCAAAAAAAGGCAATGAACCCCCAAAGCGTCGACATTGTCCCTCACAGTTCTCCGAGTGCCGTTCCCCAATGGTCCCAATTCCTTTTGCAGTGGCTGCGGCGCCCCCTGGGGTACACATAATGCCCTCACTTCAACCCGGACTCCCCATTAGCAAATCACAACCTTTCAAATGTCACCAGTCAATAGTGCAAAGGTTTTCACCCTACCAGCTGGATGCATTGCAAGCAAAAAAAGGCAATGAACCCCCAAAGCGTCGAACTTGTCCCTCACAGTTCTCCAAGTGTCCGTCCCCAATGGTCCCAATTCCTTTTGAAGTGGCCGCGGCGCCCCCTGGGGTGGACATAATGCCCTCACTTCAACCCGGACTCCCCATTAGCAGATCACAACCTTTCAAATGTCACCAGTCAGTAGTGCAGAGGTTTTTGCCCTACAAGCTCGATGCATTGCAACCAAAAAAAGGCAAGGAACCCCCAAAGCGTCGAACTTGTCCCTCACAGTTCTCCGAGTGCCCGTCCCCAATGGTCCCAATTCCTTTGCAGTGGCTGCGGCGCCCCCTTGGGGTTGTCCCTCACAGTTCTCCGAGTGCCCGTACCCAATGGTCCCAATTCCTTTTGCAGTGGCTGCGGCGCCCCCTTGGGGTACACATAATGCCCTCACTTCAACCCGGACTCCCCATTAGCAGATCACAACCTTTCAAATGGCACCCGTCAGCAGTGCAGAGGTTTTCACCCTACCCGCTGGATGTGTTACAAGCAAAAAAAGGCAATGAACCCCCAAAGTGTCGAACTTGTCCCTCACGGTTCTCCGAGTGCCGTTCCCCAATGGTCCAAATTCCTTTTGCAGTGGCTGCGGCGCCCCCTGGGGTACACATAATGCCCTCACTTCAACCCGGACTCCCCATTAGCAGATCACAACCTTTCAAATGTCACCAGTCAATAGTGCAGAGGTTTTCACCCTACCAGCTGGATGCATTACAAGCAAAAAAAGGCAATGAACCCCCAAAGCGTCGAACTTGTCCCTCACAATTCTCCGAGTGCCCGTCCCCAACGGTCCCAATTCCTTCTGCACTGGCTGCGGCGCCCCCTTGGGGTACACATAATGCCCTCACTTCAACCCGCACTCCCCATTAGCAAATCACAACCTTTCAAATGTCACCCGTCAGTAGTGCACAGGTTTTCATTCTACCAGCTGGATGCATTGCAAGCAAAAAAAGGCAATGAACCCCCAAAGCGTCGACATTGTCCCTCACAGTTCTCCGAGTGCCGTTCCCCAATGGTCCAAATTCCTTTTGCAGTGCCTGCGGCGCCCCCTGGGGTACACATAATGCCCTCACTTCAACCCGGACTCCCCATCAGCAAATCACAACCTTTCAAATGTCACCAGTCAATAGTGCAAAGGTTTTCACCCTACCAGCTCGATGCATTGCAAGCAAAAAAAAGGCAATGAACCCCCAAAGCGTCGAACTTGTCCCTCACAATTCTCCGAGTGCCCGTCACCAATGGTCCAAATTCCTTTTGCAGTGGTTGCGGCGCCCCTTGGGGTACACATAATGCCCTCACTTCAACAGGGACTCCCCATTAGCACATCACAACCTTTCAAATGTCACCAGTCAGTAGTGCAGAGGTTTTCATCCTACCAGCTGGATGCATTGCAAGCAAAAAAAGGCAATGAACCCCCAAAGCGTCGAACTTGTCCCTCACAGTTCTCCAAGTGCCCGTCCCCAATGGTCCCAATTCCTTTTGCAGTGGCTGCGGCACCCCCTTGGGCTACACATAATGCCCTCACTTCAACCCGGACTCCCCATTAGCAGATCACAACCTTTCAAATGTCACCAGTCAGTAGTGCAGAGGTTTTCGCCCTAACAGCTGAATGCATTGCAAGCAAAAAAAGGCAATGAACCCCCAAAGCGTCGAACTTGTCCCTCACAGTTCTCCAAGTGCCCGTCCCCAATGGTCCCAATTCCTTTTGCAGTGGCTGCGGAGTCCCATGGGGTTGACATAATGCCCGCACTTCAACACGGACTCCCCATTAGCAGATCGGAACCTTTCAAATGTCACCAATCAGCAGTGCGTTGGTTTTCACCCTACCAGCTGGATGCATTACAACCAAAAAAAGGCAATGAACCCCCAAAGCGTCGAACTTGTCCCTCACAGTTCTCCGAGTGCCCGTCCCCAATGGTCCCAATTCCATTTGCAGTGGCTGCGGCGCCCCATGGGGTAGACAAAATGCCCTCACTTCAACCCGGACTCCCCATTAGCAGATCACAACCTTTCAAATGTCACCAGTCAGTAGTGCAGACGTTTTCATGCTACCAGCTGGATGCATTGCAACCAAAAAAGGCAATGAACCCCCAAAGTGTCGAAGTTGTCCCTCACAGTTCTCCGAGTGTCCGTCCCCAATGGTCCCAATTCCTTTTGCAGTGGCTGCGGCGCCCCCTTGGGGTACACATAATGCCCTCACTTCAACACTGACTCCCCATTAGCAGATCACAACCTTTCAAATGGCACCCGTCAGCAGTGCAGAGGTTTTCACCCTACCAGCTGGATGTGTTACAAGCAAAAAAAGGCAATGAACCCCCAAAGCGTCGAACTTGTCCCTCACAGTTCTCCGAGTGCCCGTCCCCAATGGTCCCAATTCCTTTTGCAGTGGCTGCGGCGCGGCCTCAAGTACACTCAATGCCCTCAGTTCAACCCGGACTCCCCATTAGCAGATCACAACCTTTCAAATGTCACCAGTCAGTAGTGCAGAGGTTTTCACCCTACCAGCTGGATGCATTACAGGCAAAAAAAGGCAATGAACCCCCAAAGCGTCGAACTTGTCCCTCACAATTCTCCGAGTGCCCGTCCCCAACGAACCCAATTGCTTCTGCAGTGGCTGCGGCGCCCCCTTGGGGTACACATAATGCCCTCACTTCAACCCGGACTCCCCATTAGCAAATCACAACCATTCAAATGTCACCCGTCAGCAGTGCAGAGGTTTTCACCCTACCAGCTGGATGCGTTACAAGCAAAAAAAGGCAATGAACCCCCAAAGCGCCGAACTTGTCCCTCACAGTTCTCCGAGTGTCCGTCCCCAATGGTCCCAATTCCATTTGCAGTGGCTGCGGCGCCCCATGGGGTACACATAATGCCCTCACTTCAACCCGGACTCCCCATTAGCAGATCAAAACGTTTCAAATGTCACCAGTCAGTAGTGCAGAGGTTTTCACCCTAACAGCTGAATGCATTGCAAGCAAAAAAAGGCAATGAACCCCCAAAGCGTCGAACTTGTCCCTCACAGTTCTCCGAGTGTCCGTCCCCAATGGTCCCAATTCCTTTTGCAGTGGCTGCGGCGTCCCCTGGGGTACACGTAATGCCCGCACTTCAACACGGACTACCCATAAGCAGATCGGAACCTTTCAAATGTCACCAATTAGCAATGCGTTGGTTTTCACCCTACCAGCTGGATGCATTACAAGCAAAAAAAGGCAATGAACCCCCAAAGCGTCGAACTTGTCCCTCACAGTTCTCCAAGTGTCCGTCCCCAATGGTCCCAATTCGTTTTGCAGTGGCTGCGGCGCCCCCTGGGGTACACATAATGCCCTCACTTCAACCCGGACTCCCCATTAGCAGATCACAACGTTTCAAATGTCACAAGTCAGTAGTGCAGAGGTTTTTGCCCTACCAGCTCGATGCATTGCAAGCAAAAAAAGGCAATGAACCCCCAAAGCGTCCAACTTGTCCCTCACATTTCTCTGAGTGTCCGTCCCCAATGGTCCCAATTCCTTTTGCAGTGGCTGCGGCGCCCCCTTGGGGTACACATAATGCCCTCACTTCAACCCGGACTCCCCATTAGCAGATCACAACCTTTCAAATGGCACCCGTCAGCAGTGCAGAGGTTTTCACCCTACCAGCTTGATGTATTGCAAGCAAAAAAAGGCAATGAACCCCCAAAGCGTCGAACTCGTCCCTCACAGTTCTCCGAGTGCCCGTTCCCCAATGGTCCCAATTCCTTTTGCAGTGGCGGCGGCGCCCCCTTGGGCTACACATAATGCCCTCACTTCAACCCGGACTCCCCATTAGCAAATCACAACCTTTCAAATGTCACCCGTCAGCAGTGCAGAGGTTTTCATCCTACCAGCTGGATGCATTGCAAGCAAAAAAAGGCAATGAACCCCCAAAGCGTCGAACTTGTCCCTCACAGTTCTCCGAGTGCCCGTCCCCAATGGTCCCAATTCCTTTTGCAGTGGCTGCGGCGCCCCCTTGGGGTACACATAATGCCCTCACTTCAACCCGGACTCCCCATTAGCAGATCACAACCTTTCAAATGTCACCCGTCAGCAGTGCAAAGGTTTTCACCCTAACACCTGGATGTGTTACAAGCAAAAAAAGGGAATGAACCCCCAAAGCGTCGAACTTGTCCCTCGGAGTTCTCCGAGTGTCCGTCCCCAATGGTCCCAATTCCTTTTGCAGTGGCTGCGGCGCCCCCTGGGTTACACATAATGCCCGCACTTCAACCCCTACGCCCCATTGGCAGATCACAACCTTTCAAATGTCACCAATTAGCAGTGCAGAGGTTTTCATCCTACCAGCTGGATGCATTGCAAGCAAAAAAAGGCAATGAACCCCCAAAGCGTCGAACTTGTCCCTCATAGTTCTTCGAGTGCCCGTCACCAATGGTCCCAATTCCTTTTGCAGTGGCTGCGGCGACCCTGGGGTACACATAATGCCCTCACTTCAAGCCGGACTCCCCATTAGCACATCACAACCTTTCAAATGTCACAAGTGAGCAGTGCAGAGCTTTTCACCCTACCAGCTAGATGCATTGCAAGCAAAAAAAGGCAATGAACCCCCAAAGCGTCGAACTTGTCCCTAACAGTTCTCCGAGTGCCCGTCCCCAATTATCCCAGTTCCATTTGCAGTGGCTGCGGCGCCCCATGGGGTGGACATAATGCCCTCACTTCAACCCGGACTCCCCATTAGCAGATCACAACCTTTCAAATGTCACTTGTCAACAGTGCAGAGGTTTTCACCCTACCAGCTGGATGCATTACAAGCAAAAAAAGGCAATGAACCCCCAAAGCGTCTAACTTGTCCCTCACAGTTCTCCGAGTGCCCGTCCCCAATGGTCCCAATTCCATGTGCAATGGCTGCGGCGTCCCATGGGGTACACATAATGCCTGCACTTCAACACGGACTCCCCATTAGTAGATCGGAACCTTTGAAATGTCACCAGTCAGCAGTGCAGAGGTTTTCACCCTACCAGCTGGATGCATTACAAGCAAAAAAAGGCAATGAACCCCCAAAGCGTCGAACTTGTCCCTCACAGTTCTCCAAATCCGTCCCCAATGGTCCCGATTCCTTTTGCAGTGGCTGCGGCGCCCCATGGGGTGGACATAATGCCCTCACTTCAACCCGGCCTCCCCATTAGCAGACCACAACGTTTCAAATGTCGCCAGTCAGCAGTGCAGAGGTTTTCACCCTACCAGCTGGATGCATTGCAAGCAAAAAAAGGCAATGAACCTCCAAAGCGTCGAACTTGTCCCTCGCAGTTCTCCGAGTGCCCGTCACCAATGGTCCCAATTCTCTTTGTAGTGGCTGCGGCGCCCCCTAGGGTACACATAATGCCCTCAGTTCAACCCGGACTCCCCATTAGCAAATCACAACCCTTCAAATGTCACCAGTCAGTAGTGCAAAGGTTTTCACCCTACCAGGTGGATGCATTGCAAGCAGAAAAAGGCAATGAACCCCCAAAGCGTCGAACTTGTCCCTCACATTCTCCGAGTGCCCCTGCCCATTGGTCCCAATTCCATTTGCAGTGGCTGCGGCGCCCCATGGGGTGGACGTAATGCCCGCACTTCAACCCGGACTCCCCATTAGCAGATCACAACCTTTCAAATGTCACTAGTCACCAGTGCAGAGGTTTTCACCCTATCAGTTGGATGCATTGCAAGCAAAAAAAGGCAATGAACCCCCAAAGCGTCCAACTTGTCCCTCACAGTTCTCCGAGTGCCCGTCCCCAATGGTCCCAATTCCTTTTGCAGTGGCTGCGGCGCCCCATGGGGTCGAGATAATGTCCTCACTTCAACCCGGACTCCCCATTAGCAGATCACAACCTTTCAAATGTCACCAGTCAGCAGTGCAGAGCTTTTCACCCTACCAGCTAGATGCATTGCAAGCAAAAAAAGGCAATGAACCCCCAAAGCGTCGAACTTGTCCCTCACAGTTCTCCGAGTGCCCGTCCCCAATGGTACCAATTCCTTTTGCAGTGGCTGCGGCGCCCCATGGGGTACACATAATGCCCGCACTTCAACACGGACTCCCCATTAGCACATCACAACGTTTCAAATGTCACCAGTCAGCAGTGCAAAGATTTTCACCCTACCAGCTCGATGCATTGCAAGCAAAAAAAGCCCATGAACCCCCAAAGCTTCGAACTTGTCCCTCACAGTTCTCCGAGTGCCCGTCCCCAATGGTCCCAATTCCTTTTGCAGTGGCTGCGGCGCCCCCTGGGGTACACTCAATGCCCTCACTTCAACCCGGACTCCCCATTAGCAGATCACAACCTTTCAAATGTCACCAGTCAGCAGTGCAGAGGTTTTCACCCTACCAGCTGGATGCATTGCAAGCAAAAAAAGGCAATGAACCTCCAAAGCGTCCAACTTGTCCCTCACAGTTCTCCGAGTGCCCGTCCCCAATGGTCCCAATTCCTTTTGCAGTGGCTGCGGCGCCCCCTGGGGTACACATGATGCCCTCAGTTCAACCCGGACTCCCCATTAGCACATCACAACGTTTCAAATGTCACCAGTCAGCAGTGCAGAGCTTTTCACCCTACCAGCTGGATGCATTGCAAGCAAAAAAAGGCAATGAACCCCCAAAGCTTCGAACTTGTCCCTCACAGTTCTCTGCGTGCCCGTCCCCAATGGTCCCAATTCCTTTTGCGGTGGCTACGGCGCCCCCTAGGGGACACTCAATGCCCTCACTTCAACCCGGACTCCCCATTAGCAGATCACAACCTTTCAAATGTCACCGGTCAGCAGTGCAGAGGTTTTCACCCTACCAGCTGGATGCATTGCAAGCAAAAAAAGGCAATGAACCTCCCAAGCGTCCAACTTGTCCCTCGCAGTTCTCCGGGTGCCCGTCCCCAATGGTCCCAATTCCTTTTGCAGTGGCTGCGGCGCCCCCTGGGGTACACATGATGCCCTCACTTCAACCCGGACTCCCCATTAGCACATCACAACCTTTCAAATGTCACCAGGCAGCAGTGCAGAGGTTTTCACCCTACCAGCTCGATGCATTGCAAGCAAAAAAAGGCAATGAACCCCCAAAGCTTCGAACTTGTCCCTCACAGTTCTCCAAGTGCCCGTCCCCAATGGTCCCGATTCCTTTTGCAGTGGCTGCGGCGCCCCCTAGGGTACACATAATGCCCTCACTTCAACCCGGACTCCCCATTAGCACATCACAACGTTTCAAATGTCACCAGTCAGCAGTGCAGAGGTTTTCACCCTACCAGCTCGATGCATTGCAAGCAAAAAAAGGCAATTATCCCCCAAAGTGTCGAACTTGTCCCTCACAGTTCTCCGAGTGCCCGTCCCCAATGGTCCCAATTCCTTTTGCAGTGGCTGCGGCGCCCCATGGGGTGGACATAATGCCCGCACTTCAACACGGACTCTCCATTAGCAGATCACAACCTTTCAAATGTCACCAGTCAGCAGTGCAGAGGTTTTCACCCTACCAGTTGGATGCATTGCAAGCAAAAAAAGGCAATGAACCTCCAAAGCGTCCAACTTGTCCCTCGCAGTTCTCCGGGTGCCCGTCCCCAATGGTCCCAATTCCTTTTGCAGTGGCTGCGGCGCCCCCTGGGGTACACATAATGCCCTCACTTCAACCCGGACTCCCCATTAGCACATCACAACCTTTCAAATGTCACCAGTCAGCAGTGCAGAGGTTTTCACCCTACCAGCTCGATGCATTGCAAGCAAAAAAAGGCAATGATCCCCCAAAGTGTCGAACTTGTCCCTCACAGTTCTCCGAGTGCCCGTCCCCAATGGTCCCAATTCCTTTTGCAGTGGCTGCGGCGCCCCATGGGGTGGACATAATGCCCGCACTTCAACACGGACTCTCCATTAGCAGATCACAACCTTTCAAATGTCACCAGTCAGCAGTGCAGAGGTTTTCACCCTACCAGCTCGATGCATTGCAAGCAAAAAAAGGCAATGAACCCCCAAAGCGTCGAAGTTGTCCCTCACAGTTCTCCGAGTGCCCGTCCCCAATGGTCCCAATTCCTTTTGCGGTGGCTACGGCGCCTCCTAGGGGACACTCAATGCCCTCACTTCAACCCGGACTCCCCATTAGCAGATCACAACCTTTCAAATGTCACCGGTCAGCAGTGCAGAGGTTTTCACCCTACCAGCTGGATGCATTGCAAGCAAAAAAAGGCAGTAAACTCCAAAGCGTCGAACTTGTCCCTCGCAATTCTCCAAGTGCCCGTCCCCAATGGTCCCAATTCCTTTCACAGTGGCTGCGGTGCCCCTTGGGGTACACTCAATGCCCTCACTTCAACCCGGACTCCCCATTAGCAGATCAGAGCCTTTCAAATGTCACCAGTCAGCAGTGCAGAGGTTTTCACCCTACCAGCTGGATGCATTGCAAGCAAAAAAAGGCAATGAACCCCCAAAGCGTCGAACTTGTCCCTCACAGTTCTCCGAGTGCCCGTACCCAAAGGTCCCGATTCCTTTTGCAGTGGCTGCGGCGCCCCTTGGGGTACACTCAATGCCCTCAGTTCAACCCTGGCTCCCCATTAGCAGATCACAACCTTTCAAATGTCACCAATCAGCAGTGCAGAGGTTTTCACCCTACTAGCTAGATGCATTACAAGCAAAAAAAGGCAATGAACCTCCAAAGCGTCCAACTTGTCCCTCGCAGTTCTCCGAGTGCCCGTGCCCAATGGTCCCAATTCCTTTTGTAGTGGCCGCGGCGCCCCCTGGGGTACACATGATGCCCTCAGTTCAACCCGGACTCCCCATTAGCACATCACAACCTTTCAAATATCACCAGTCAGTAGTGCAGAGGTTTTCACCCTACCAGCTGGATGCGTTGCACGCAAAAAAAGGCAATGAACCCCCAAAGCGTCGAACTTGTCCCTCACAGTTCTCCGAGTGCCCGTACCCAATGGTCCCAATCCCTTTTGCAGTGGCTGCGGCGCCCCCTTGGGGTGGACATAATGCCCGCACTTCAACACGGACTCCCCATTAGCAGATCACAACCTTTCAAATGTCACCAGTCAGTAGTGCAGACGTTTTCATGCTACCAGCTCGATGCATTGCAAGCAAAAAAAGGCAATGAACCCCCAAAGCGTCGAACTTGTCCCTCACAGTTCTCCGAGTGCCCGTACCCAATGGTCCCAATTCCTTTTGCAGTGGCTGCGGCGCCCCATGCGGTGGACATTATGCCCTCACTTTAACACGGACTCCCCATTAGCAGATCACAACCTTTCAAATGTCACCAGTCAGTAGTGCCGAGGTTTTCACCCTAGCAGCTGGATGCATTACAAGCAAAAAAAGGCAATGAACCCCCAAAGTGTCGAACTTGTCCCTCACAGTTCTCCGAGTGCCCGTCCCCAATGGTCCCAATTTCTTTTGCAGTGGCTGCAGCGCCCCATGCGGTGGACATACTACCTGCACTTCAACGCGGACCCCCCATTAGCAGATCACAACCTTTCAAATGTCACCAGTCGGCAGTGCAGAGGTTTTTGCCCTACTAGCTAGATGCATTACAAGCAAAAAAAGGCAATGAAGCCCCAAGGGGTCAAACTTGTCCCTCACAGTTCTCCGAGTGCCCGTGCCCAATGGTCCCAATTCCTTTTGTAGTGGCCGCGGCGCCCCCTGGGGTACACATGATGCCCTCAGTTCAACCCGGACTCCCCATTAGCACATCAGAACTTTTCAAATATCACCAGTCAGTAGTGCAGAGGTTTTCACCCTACCAGCTGGATGCGTTGCACGCAAAAAAAGGCAATGAACCCCCAAAGCGTCGAACTTGTCCCTCACAGTTCTCCGAGTGCCCGTCCCCAATGGTCCCAATTCCTTTTGCAGTGGCTGCGGCGCCCCATGCGGTAGACATACTGCCCGCACTTCAACACGGACTCCCCATTAGCAGATCACAACCTTTCAAATGTCACGAGTCAGTAGTGTAGATGTTTTCATGCTACTCGCTCGATGCATTGCAAGCAAAAAAAGGCAATGAACCCCCAAAGCGTCCAACTTGTCCCTCACAGTTCTCCGAGTGCCCGTCCCCAGGGGTCCCAATTCCTTTTGTAGTGGCTGCGGCGCCCCATGCGGTGGACATACTGCCCGCACTTCAACACGGACTCCCCATTAGCAGATCACAACCTTTCAAATGTCACCAGTCAGCAGTGCAGAGGTTTTCACCCTACCAGCTGGATGCATTACAAGCAAAAAAAGGCAATGAAGCCCGAAGGCGTCGAACTTGTCCCTCACAGTTCTCCGAGTGCCCGTCCCCAATGGTCCCAATTCCTTTTGGAGTGGCTGCGGCAACCCCTAGGCGACACTCAATGCCCTCACTTCAACCCGGACTCCCCATTAGCAGATCACAACCTTTCAAATGTCACCAGTCAGCAGTGCACGGGTTTTCACCCTACCAGCTGGATGCATTACAAGCAAAAAAAGGCAATGAAGCCCCAAGGCGTCGAACTTGTCCCTCGCAGTTCTCCGAGTGCCCGTGCCCAATGGTCCCAATTCCTTTTGTAGTGGCCGCGGCGCCCCCTTGGGCTACACATAATGCCCTCACTTCAACCCGGACTCCCCATTAGGACATCACAACTTTTCAAATATCACCAGTCAATAGTGCAGAGGTTTTCACCCTACCAGCTGGATGCGTTGCACGCAAAAAGAGGCAATGAAGCCCCAAAGCGTCCAACTTGTCCCTCACAGTTCTCCGAGTGCCGGTACCCAATGGTCCCAATTCCTTTTGCAGTGGCTGCGGCGCCCCATGCGGTGGACATACTGCCCGCACTTCAACACGGACTCCCCATTAGCAGATCACAACCTTTCAAATGTCAGCAGTAAGTAGTGCAGACGTTTTCATGCTACCAGCTCGATGCATTGCAAGCAAAAAAAGGCAATGAACCCCCACAGCGTCGAACTTGTCCCTCACAGTTCTCCGAGTGCCCGTACCCAATGGTCCCAATTCCTTTTGTAGTGGCTGCGGCGCCCCATGCGGTGGACATACTGCCCGCACTTCAACACGGACTCCCCATTAGCAGATCACAACCTTTCAAATGTCACCAGTCAGTAGTGCCGAGGTTTTCACCCTAGCAGCTGGATGCATTACAAGCAAAAAAAGGCAATGAACCCCCAAAGCGTCGAACTTGTCCCTCACAGTTCTCCGAGTGCCATTACCCAATGGTCCCAATTTCTTTTGCAGTGGCTGCGGCGCCCCATGCGGTGGACATACTACCCGCACTTCAACGCGGACCCCCCATTAGCAGATCACAACCTTTCAAATGTCACCAGTCAGCAGTGCAGATGTTTTTGCCCTACTAGCTAGATGCATTACAAGCAAAAAAAGGCAATGAAGCCCCAAGGCGTCGAACTTGTCCCTCACAGTTCTCCGAGTGCCCGTCCCCAATGGTCCCAATCCCTTTTGCAGTGGCTGCGGCGCCCCCTTGGGGTGGACATAATGCCCGCACTTCAACACGGACTCCCCATTAGCAGATCACAACCTTTCAAATGTCACAAGTCAGCAGTGCACAGGTTTTCACCCTACCAGCTGGATGCATTACAAGCAAAAAAAAGGCAATGAACCCCCAAAGCGTCTAACTTGTCCCTCACAGTTCTCCGAGTGCCCGTCCCCAATGGTCCCAATTCCTTTTGCAGTGGCTGCGGCGCCCCTTGGGGTACACTCAATGCCCTCACTTCAACCCTGGCTCCCCATGAGCAGATCACAACTTTTCAAATGTCACCAGTCACCAGTGCAGAGGTTTTCACCCTACCAGCTGGATGCATTACAAGCAAAAAAAGGCAATGAACCCCCAAAGCTTCGAACTTGTCCCTCACAGTTCTCCGAGTGCCCGTCCCCAATGGTCCCAATTCCTTTTGCAGTGGCTGCGGCGCCCCCTAGGCGACACTCAATGCCCTCACTTCAACCTTGGCTCCCCATTAGCACATCACAACCTTTCAAATGTCACCAGTCGGCGGTGCAGAGGCTTTCATGCTACCAGCTGGATGCATTGCAAGCAGAAAAAGGCAATGAACCCCCAAAGCGTCGAACTTGTCCCTCACAGTTCTCCGAGTGCCTACCCAATGGTCCCAATTACAGTCACTAGTGCAAAAGTTTTTGCCCTACCAACTCGATGCATTGCAAGCAAAAAAAGGCAATGAACCTCCAAAGCGTCGAATTTGCCCCTCACAGTTCTCCGAGTGCCCGTCCCCAGTGGTCCCAATTCCTTTTGCAGTGGCTGCGGCGCCCCCTGGTACACATAATGCCCTCACTTCAACCCGGACTCCCCATTAGCAGATCGGAACCTTTCAAATGTCACCAGTCAGCAGTGCAGAGGCTTTCATGCTACCGGTTGGATGCATTGCAAGCAAAAAAAGGCAATGAACCGCCAAAGCGTTGAACTTGTCCCTCACAGTTCTCCGAGTGCCTACCCAATGGTCCCAATTCCTTTTGTAGTGGCTGCGGCGCTCCATGGGGTACACATGATGCCCTCACTTCGAACCGGACTCCCCATTAGAAGATCACAACCTTTCAAACGTCACCAGTCAGTAGTGCAGAGGTTTTCACCCTACCAGCTGGTTGCATTGCACGCAAAAAAAAGGCAATGAACCCCCAACGCGTTGAACTTGTCCCTCACAGTTCTCCGAGTGCCCGTACCCAATGGTCCCAATTCCTTTTGCAGTGGCTGCGGCGCCCCATGCGGTGGACATACTGCCCTCACTTCAACCCGGACTCCCCATTAGCAGATCACAACGTTTCAAATGTCACCAGCCAGCAGTGCAGAGGTTTTCACCCTACCAGCTGGATGCATTGCAAGCAAAAAAAGGCAATGAACCCCCAAAGCGTCGAACTTGTCCCTCACAGCTCTCCGAGTGCCCGTCCCCAATGGTCCCAATTCCTTTTGCAGTGGCTGCGGCGCCCCCTGGGGTACACATAATGCCCGAACTTCAACCCGGACTCCCCATTAGCAGATCACAACCTTTCAAATGTCACCAGTCAGCAGTGGAGAGGTTTTCACCCTACTAGCTGGATGCATTGCAAGCAAAAAAAGGCAATGAACCCCCCACGTGTCAAACTTGTCCCTCATAGTTCTTCGAGTGCCCGTCCCCAATGGTCCCAATTCCTTTTGCAGTGGCTGCGGCGCCCCTTGGGGTACACATAATGCCCTCACTTCAACCCGGACTCCCGATTGGCACATCACAACCTTTCAAATGTCACCAGTCAGCAGGGCAGAGGACTTCATGCTACCGGCTGGATGCATTGCAAGCAAAAAAAGGCAATGAACTCCCAAAGCGTTGAACTTGTCCCTCACAGTTCTCCGAGTGCCCGTACCCAATGGTCCCAATTCCTTTTGTAGTGGCTGCGGCGCCCCCTGGGGTACACATGTACCCTCACTTCAACCCGGACTCCCCATTAGCAAATCACAACCTTTCAAATGTCACCAGTCAGTAGTGCAGAGGTTTTCACCCTACCAGCTGGATGCATTGCAAGGAAAAAAAGGCAATGAACCCCCAAAGCGTCGAACTTGTCCCTCACAGTTCTCCGAGTGCCCGTCCCCAATGGTCCCAATTCCTTTTGTAGTGGCTGTGGCGCCCCCTGGGGTACACATAATGCCCGAACTTCAACCCAGACTCCCCATTAGCAGATCACAACCTTTCAAATGTCTTTAGTCAGTAAATAGCGCAGAGGTTTTCACCCTACCAGTTGGATGCATTGCAAGCAAAAAAAGGCAATGAACCCCCAAAGCGTCGAACTTGTCCCTCAAAGTTCTCCGAGTGCCCGTCCCCAATGGTCCCAATTCCTTTTGCAGTGGCTGTGGCGCCCCATGGGGTGGACAGAATGCCCTCACTTCAACACGGACTCCCCATTAGCAAAGCACAACGTTTCAAATGTCACCAGTCAGCAGCGCAGAGGTTTTCACCCTACCAGCTGGATGCAGTGCAAGCAAAAAAAGGCAATGAACCCCGAAAGAGTCGAAGTTGTCCCTCACAGTTCTCCGAGTGTCCGTCCCCAATGGTTCCAATTCCTTTTGCAGTGGCTCCGGCGCTCCCTGGGGTACACATAATGCCCTCACTTCAACCCGGACTCCCCGTTAGCTGATCACAACCTTTCAAATGTCACCAGTCAGTAGCGCAGAGGTTTTCACCCTACCAGCTGGATGCATTGCAAGCAAAAAAAGGCAATGAAGCCCCAAAGCTTCGAACTTGTCCCGCACAGTTCTCCAAGTGCCCGTCCCCAATGGTCCCAATTCCTTTTGCAGTGGCTGCGGTGCCCCCTGGGGTACACATAATGCTCTCACTTCAATCCGGACTCCCCATTAGCAGATCACAACCCTTCAAATGTCACCAGTCAGCAGTGCAGAGGTTTTCACCCTACCAGCTGGATGCATTACAAGCAAAAAAAGGCAATGAACCTCCAAAGCGTCGGACTTGTCCCTCACAGTTCTCCGAGTGCCCGTCTCCAATGGTCCCAATTCCTTTTGTAGTGGCTGCGGCGCCCCATGGAGTACACACAATGCCCTCGGTTCAACACGGACTCCCCATGAGCGGATCACAACCTTTCAAATGTCATCAGTCAGCAGTGCAGAGGTTTTCACCCTACCAGTTAGATGCATTGCAAGCAAAAAAAGGCAATGAACCCCCAAAGCGTCGAACTTGTCCCTCACAGTTCTCCGAGAGCCTGTCCCCAATGGTCCCAATTCCTTTTGCAGTGGCTGCGGCGCCCCCTTGGGGTACACATAATGCCCTAACTTCGACCCGGACTCCCCGTTAGCTGATCACAACCTTTCAAATTTCACCAGTCAGTAGCGCAGAGGTTTTCACCGTACCGGCTGGATACATTGCAAGCAAAAAAAGGCGATGAAGCCCCAAAGCTTCGAACTTGTCCCTCACAAATCTCTGTGGCTGCGGCGCCCCCTAGGGTACACATGATGCCCTAACTTCAACCCGGACTCCCCATTAGCAAATCACAACCTTTCAAATGTCACCAGTCAGCAGTGCAGAGGTTTTCACCCTACCAGCTGGATACATTGCAAGCAAAAAAAGGCAATGAACCCCCAAAGCGTCGAACTTGTCCCTCACAGTTCTCCGAGTGCCCGTCCCCAATGGTCCCAATTCCTTTTGTAGTGGCTGCGGTCCCCCGTGAGGTACACATAATGCCCTCACTTCAACACGGACTTCCCATTAGCAAATCACAACCTTTCAAATGTCACCAGTCAGCAGTGCACAGGTTTTCACCCTACCAGCTGCATGCATTGCAAGCAAAAAAAGGCAATGAACCCCCAAAGCGTCGAACTTGTCCCTCAAAATTCTCCGAGTGCCCGTCCCCAATGGTCCGGATTTCTTTTGCAGTGGCTGCGGTCCCCCGTGAGGTACACATAATGCCCTCACTTCAATGTGGACTTCCCATTAGCAGATCACAACCTTTCAAATGTCACCAGTCAGCAGTGCAGAGGTTTTCACCCTACCAGCTCGATGCATTGCACGCAAAAAAAGGCAATGAACCCCGAAAGCGTCGAACTTGTCCCTCACAGTTCTCCGAGAGCGTGTCCCCAATGGTCCCAATTCCTTTTGCATTTGCTGCGGTGCCCCCTGGGGTACACATAATGCCCTCACTTCAACACGGACTCCCCATTAGCAAATCACAACCAATCAAATGTCACTAGTCAGCAGTGCAGAGGTTTTCACCCTACCAGCTGGATGCATTGCAAGCCAAAAAAGGCAATGAACCCCGAAAGCGTCGAACTTGTCCCTCACAGTTCTCCGAGAGCGTGTCCCAAATGGTCCCAATTCCTTTGTAGTGGCTGCGGCGCCCCCTCGGGTACACATGATGCCCTCACTTCAACCTGGACTCCCCATTAGCAAATCACAACCTTTCAAATGTCACCAGTCAGCAGTGCGGAGGTTCTCATCCTACAAGCTGGATGCATTGCAAGCAAAAAAGGCAATGAGACCCCAAAGCGTCGAACTTCTCCCTCGCAGTTCTCCGAGTGCCCGTCCCCAACGGTCCCAATTCCTTTTTCAGTGGCTGTGGTGCCCCCTGGGGTACACATAATGCCCTCACTTCATTCCGGACTCCCCGTTACTAGATCACAACCGTTCAAATGTCACCAGTCAGCAGTGCAGAGGCTTTCATGCTACCAGCTGGATGCATTGGAAGCAAAAAAAGCAATGAACCCCGAAAGCGTCGAACTTGTCCCTCACAGTTCTTCGAGTGCCCGTCCCCAATGGTCCCAATTCCTTTTGCAGTGGCTGCGATGCCCCTTGGGGTACACATGATGCCCTTACTTCGAACCGGACTCCCCATTAGCACATCGCAACCTTTCAAATGTCACCAGTCAGCAGTCCGGTGGTTTTCATCCTACCAGCTGGATGCATTGCAAGCAAAAAAAGGCAATGAAGCCCCAACGCGTCAAAGTTGTCCCTCACAGTTGTCCGAGTGCCCGTCCCCAATGGTCCCGATTCCTTTTGCAGTGGCTGCGGCGCCCCCTGGGGTATACATGATGCCCTCACTTCAATCCGGACTCCCCATTAGCAGATCACAACCTTTCAAATGTCATCAGTCAGCAGTGCAAAGGTTTTCACCCTACCAGCTCGATGCATTGCAAGCAAAAAAAGGCAATGAAGCCCAAACGCGTCAAAGTTGTCCCTCACAGTTCTCCGACTGCCCGTCCCCAATGGTCCCAATTCCTTTTGCAGTGGCCGCAGCGCCCCATGGGGTACACATAATGCCCTCACTTCAATCCGGATTCCCCATGAGCAGATCACAACCTTTCAAATGTCATCACTCAGCACTGCAGAGGTTTTCACCCTACCAGCTCCATGCATTGCAAGCAAAAAAATAGCAATGAACCCCCAAAGCGTCAAACTTGTCCCTCACAATTCTCCAAGTGCCCGTCCCTAACACCTGGATGTGTTACAAGCAAAAAAAGGCAATGAAGCCCAAAAGCGTCGAAGTTGTCCCTCACAATTCTCCGAGTGCCCGTCCCCAATGGTCCCAATTCCTTTTGCAGTGGCTGCGGCGCTCCATGGGGTACACATAATGCCTTCACTTCAACCCGCACTCCCCATTAGCAAATCACAACCTTTCAAATGTCACCAGTCAGCAGTGCAGAGGCTTTCATGCTACTAGCTGGATGCATTGCAAGCAAAAAAAGGCAATGAAGCCCAAACGCGTCGAAGTTGTCCCTCACAGTTCTCCGAGTGAATGGTCCCAATTCCTTCTGCAGTGGCTGCGGTGCCCCCTGGGTTACACATAATGCCCTCACTTCAATCCGGACTCCCCATTAGCAGATCACAACCTTTCAAATGCCACCAGTCGGCAGTGTAGAGGTTTTCACCCTACCAACTGGATGCATTGCAAGCAAAAAAAGGCAATGAACCCCCGAAGCGTCGAACTTGTCCCTCACAGTTCTCCGAGTGCCCGTCCCCAATGGTCCCAATTCCTTTTGCAGTGGCTGCGGCGCCCCTTGGGGTGGACATAATGCCCTCACTTCAACCCGGACTCCTCATTAGCAAATCACAACCTTTCAAATGTCACCAGTCAGCAGTGCAGAGGTTTTCACCCTACCAGCTGGTTGCATTGCAAGCAAAAAAAGGCAATGAACCCCCAAAGCGTCGAACTTGTCCCTCACAGCTCTCCGAGTGCCCGTCCCCAATGGTCCCAATTCCTTTTGCAGTGGCTGCGGTGCCCCATGGGGTACACATCATGCCCTCACTTCAACCCGGACTCCCCATTAGCAGATCACAACCTTTCAAATGTCATCAGTCAGCAGTGCAGAGGTTTTCACCCTACCAACTCGATGCATTGCAAGCAAAAAAAGGCAATGAACCCCCAACGCGTTGAAGTTGTCCCTCACAGCTCTCCGAGGGCCGGTCCCCAATGGTTCCAATTCCTTTTGTAGGGGCTCCGGCGCTCCCTGGGGTACACATAATGCCCCAACTTCAACACGGACTCCGCATTAGCAGATCACAACCTTTCAAATGTCACGTGTCAACAGTGCAGAGGTTCTCACCCTAGCAGCTGGATGCATTGCAAGCAAAAAAAGGCAATGAAGCCCAAACGCGTCGAAGTTGTCCCTCACAGTTCTCCGAGTGAATGGTCCCAATTCCTTCTGCAGTGGCTGCGGTGCCCCATGGGGTACACATCATGCCCTCACTTCAACCCGGACTCCGCATTAGCAGATCACAACCTTTCAAATGTCACGTGTCAACAGTGCAGAGGTTCTCACCCTAGCAGCTGGATGCATTGCAAGCAAAAAAAGGCAATGAACCCTCAAAGCGTCGAACTTGTCCCTCACAGCTCTCCGAGTGCCCGTGCCCAATGGTCCCAATTCCTTTTGCGATGGCTGCGGCGCCCCATGGGGTGGACATAATGCCCTCACTTCAACCCGGACTCCCCATGAGCAGATCACAACCTTTCAAATGTCATCAGTCAGCAGTGCAGAGGTTTTCACCCTACCAGCTCGATGCATTGCAAGCAAAAAAAGGCAATGAACCCCCAAAGCGTCGAACTTGTCCCTTACACTTCTCCGAGTGCCCATCTCCAATGGTTCCATTTTCTTTTGTAGTGGCTGCGGCGCCCCCTGCGGTGGACATAATGCCCTCACTTCAATCCGGACTCCCCATTAGCAAATCACAACCTTTCAAATGTCATCAGTCAGCAATGCGGAGGTTTTCACCCTACCAGCTGGATGCATTACAAGCAAAAGAAGGCAATGAACCCCGAAAGCGCCGAACTTGTCCCTCGCAGTTGTCCGAGCGCCCGTCCCCAATGGTTCCAATTCCTTTTGTAGTGGCTCTGGCGCGCCGTGGGGTACACAGCATGCCCTCACTTCAACCCGGACTCCCCGTTAGCAGATCACAACCTTTCAAATGTCACCAGTCAGCAGTGCAGAGGTTTTCACCCTACTAGCTGGATGCATTGCAAGCAAAAAAAGGCAATGAACCCCCATAGCGTCGAACTTGTCCCTCACAGTTCTCCGAGTGCCCGTCCCCAATGGTCCCAATTCCTTTTGCAGTGGCTGCGGTGCCCCCTGGGGTACACATAATGCCCTCACTTCAATCCGGACTCCCCGTTAGCAGATCACAACCTTTCAAATGTCACCAGTCAGCAGTGCAGAGGTTTTCACCCTAACAGCTGGATGCATTACAAGCAAAAGAAGGCAATGAACCCTCAAAGCGTCGAACTTGTCCCTCACCGTTCCCCGAGTGCCCGTCCCCAATGGTCCCAATTCCTTTTGCAGTGGCTGCGGTGCCCCCTGGGGTGCACATGATGCCCTCACTTCAATCCGGACTCCCCATTGCAGATCACAACCTTTCAAATGTCACCAGTCAGCAGTGCAAAGGTTTTCACCATACCAGCTGGATGCATTGCAAGCAAAAAAAGGCAATGAATCCCCAACGCGTCGAACTTGTCCCTCACAGTTCTCCGAGTGCCCGTCCCCAATGGTTCCAATTCCTTTTGTAGTGGCTCCGGCGCGCCCTGGGGTACACAGTATGCCCTCACTTCAACCCGGACTCCCCGTCAGCTGATCACAACCTTTGAAATGTCACCAGTCAGTAGCGCAGAGGTTTTCACCCTACCAGCTGGATGCATTGCAAGCAAAAAAAGGCAACGAAGCCCCAAAGCGTCGAACTCGTCCCTCACAGTTCTCCGAGTGCCCGTCCCCAATGGTCCCAATTCCTTTTGCACTGGCTGCGGCGCCCCATGGGGTACACATAATGCCCTCACTTCAATCCGGACTCCCTATGGGCAGATCACAACCTTTCAAATGTCATCACTCAGCAGTGCAGAGGTTTTCACCCTACCAGCTAGATGCATTGCAAGCAAAAAAAGGCAATGAGCCCCCAAAGCGTCGAACTTGTCCCTTACACTTCTCCGAGTGCCCGTCCCCAATGTTTCCATTTCTTTTTGTAGTGGCTACGGTGCTCCCTGGGGTACACATGATGCCCTCACTTCAACCCGGACTCCCCATTAGCAGATCACAACCTTTCAAATGTCATCAGTCAGCATTGCAGAGGTTTTCACTCTACCAGATGGATGCATTGCAAGCAAAAAAGGGAGGCAATCAAACCCAACGCGTCAAAATTGGCCCTCACAGTTCTCCGAGTGCCCGTCCCCAATGGTCCCAATTCCTCCTGCACTGGCTGCGGCGCCCCCTGGGGTACACATAATGCCCTCACTTCAATCCGGACTCCCCATGAGCATATCACAACCTTTCAAATGTCATCAGTCAGCAGTGCAGAGGTTTTCACCCTACCAACCGGATGCATTGCAAGCAAATAAAGGCAATGAACCCCCAACGCGTCGAACTTGTCCCTCACAGTTCTCCGAGTGCCCGTCCCCAATGGTCCCAATTCCTTTCGCAGTGGGTGCGGTGCCCCGTGGGTTACACATAATGCCCTCACTTCAATCCGGACTCCCCATTAGCGGATCACAACCTTTCAAATGTCACCAGTCAGCAGTGCAGAGGTTTTCACCCTACCAGCTGGATGCATTGCAAGCAAATAAAGGCAATGAACCCCCAACGCGTCGAACTTGTCCCTCACAGTTCTCCGAGTGCCCGTCCCCAATGGTCCCAATTCCTTTTGCAGTGGCTGCGGTGCCCCGTGGGTTACACATAATGCCCTCACTTCAATCCGGACTCCCCATTAGCGGATCACAACCTTTCAAATGTCACCAGTCAGCAGTGCAGAGGTTTTCACCCTACCAGCTGGATGCATTGCAAGCAAAAAAAGGCAATGAACCCCCAAAGCGTCGAACTTGTCCCTCACAGTTCTCCGAGTGCCCGTCTCCAATGGTCCCAATTCCTTTTGCAGTGGCCGCAGCGCCCCATGGGGTACACATAATGCCCTCACTTCAATCCGGACTCCCCGTTAGCACATCACAACCTTTCAAATGTCACGAGTCAGTAGCGCAGAGGTTTTCACCGTACCAGCTGGATGCATTGCAAGCAAAAAAAGGCAATGAAGGCCCAAAGCTTCGAACTTGTCCCTCACAGTTCTCTGAGTGCCCGTCCCCAATGGTCCCAATTCCTTTCGCAGTGGCTGCGGTGCCCCCTGGGGTACACATAATGCCCTCACTTCAATCCGGACTCCCCATTAGCACATCACAACCTTTCAAATGTCACCAATCAGCAGTGCAGAGGTTTTCACCCTACCAGCTGGATGCATTGCAAGCAAAAAAAGGCAATGAACCCCCAATGCGACACTCGTCCCTCACCGTTCCCCGAGTGCCCGTCCCCAATGGTTCCAATTCCTTTTGTAGTGGCTCCGGCGCTCCCTGGGGTACACATAATGCCCTCACTTCAACCCGGACTCCCCATTAGCACATCACAACCTTTCAAATGTCACCAGTCAGCAGTGCAGAGGTTTTCACCCTACCAGCTGGATGCATTACAAGCAAAAAAAGGCAATGAACCCCCAAAGCGTCGAACTTGTCCCTCACAGTTCTCCGAGTGCCCGTCCCCAATGGTCCCAATTCCTTCTGCAGTGGCTGCGGCGCCTCATGAGGTACACATGATGCCCTCACTTCAACCCGGACTCCCCATTAGCAAATCACGACCTTTCAAATGTCACCAATGATAGTGCGGAGGTTTTCACCCTACCAGCTCGATGCCGTGCAAGCAAAAAAAGGCAATGAACCCCCAAAGCGTCGAACTTGTCCCTCACAGTTCTCCGAGTGCCCGTCCCCAATGGTCCCAATTCCTTTTGTAGTGGCTGCGGCGCCCCTTGGAGTACACATGATGCCCTCATTTCAACCCGGACTCCCCGTTAGCACATCACAACCTTTCAAATGTCACGAGTCAGTAGCGCAGAGGTTTTCACCCTACCAGCTGGATGCATTGCAAGCAAAAAAAGGCAATGAACCCCCAAAACTTCGAACTTGTCCCTCACAGCTCTCTGAGTGCCAGTCCCCAATGTTCCCAATTCCTTTTGCAGTGGCTGTGTTGCCCCCTGGGGTACACATAATGCCCTCACTTCAATCCGGACTCCCCATTAGCAGATCACAACCTTTCAAATGTCATCAGTCAGCAGCGCACAAGTTTTCACCCTACCAGCTCGATGCATTCGAAGCAAAAAAAGGCAATGAACCCCCAAAGCGTCGAACTCGTCACTTACACTACTCCGAGTGCCAGACCCCAATGGTCCCGATTCCTTTTGCAGTGGCTGCGGCGCCCCATGGGGTACACATAATGCCCTCACTTCAACACAGATTCCGCATTAGCAAATCACAACCTTTCAAATGTCACCAGTCAACAGTGCAGAGGTTTTCACCCTACCAACTGGATGCATTGCAAGCAAAAAAAGGCAATGAACCCCCAAAGCTTCGAACTTGTCCCTCACAGTTCCCCGAGTGCCCGTCCCCAATGGTCCCAATTCCTTTTGCAGTGGCTGCGGCGCTCCATGGGGTAAACATAATGCCCTGACTTCAACCCGGACTCCCCATGAGCAGATCACAACCTTTCAAATGTCACCAGTCAGCAGTGCAGAGGTTTTCACCCTACCAGCTGGATGCATTGCAAGCAAAAAAAGGCAATGAACCCCCAAAGCGTCGACATTGTCCCTTACACTTCTCCGAGCGCCCGTCCCCAATGGTTCCATTTCCTTTTGTAGTGGCTGCGGCGCCCCTTGGGGTACACATGATGCCCTCACTTCAACCCGGACTCCACATTAGCACATCAGAACCCTTCAAATGTCACCAGTCAACAGTGCAGAGGTTTTCACCCTACCAACTGGATGCATTGCAAGCAAAAAAAGGCAATGAACCCCCAAAGCGTCGAACTTGTCCCTCACAGTTCCCCGAGTGCCCGTCCCCAATGGTCCCAATTCCTTTTGCAGTGGCTGCGGCGCTCCATGGGGTAAACATAATGCCCTGACTTCAACCCGGACTCCCCATGAGCAGATCACAACCTTTCAAATGTCACCAGTCAGCAGTGCAGAGGTTTTCACCCTACCAGCTGGATGCATTGCAAGCAAAAAAAGGCAATGAACCCCCAAAGCGTCGAACTCGTCCCTTACACTTCTCCGAGTGCCCGTCCCCAATGGTTCCATTTCCTTTTGTAGTGGCTGCGGCGCCCCTTGGGGTACACATGATGCCCTCACTTCAACCCGGACTCCACATTAGCACATCACAACCTTTCAAATGTCACCAGTCAGCAGTGTAGAGGTTTTCACCCTACCAGCTGGATGCATTGCAAGCAAAAAAAGGCAATGAAGCCCCAAAGCGTCGACATTGTCCCTTACACTTCTCCGAGCGCCCGTCCCCAATGGTCCCAATTCCTTTTGCAGTGGCTGCGGCGCTCCATGGGGTAAACATAATGCCCTGACTTCAACCCGGACTCCCCATGAGCAGATCACAACCTTTCAAATGTCACTAGTCAGCAGTGCAGAGGTTTTCACCCTACCAGCTGGATGCATTGCAAGCAAAAAAAGGCAATGAACCCCCAAAGCGTCGAACTCGTCCCTTACACTTCTCCGAGTGCCCGTCCCCAATGGTTCCATTTCCTTTTGTAGTGGCTGCGTCGCTCCCTGGGGTACACATGATGCCCTCACTTCGACCCGGACTCCACATTAGCACATCACAACCTTTCAAATGTCACCAGTCAGCAGTGCAGAGGTTTTCACCCTACCAGCTGGATGCATTGCAAGCAAAAAAAGGCAATGAACCCCCAAAGCGTCGAACTCGTCCCTTACACTTCTCCGAGTGCCCGTCCCCAATGGTTCCATTTCCTTTTGTAGTGGCTGCGGCGCCCCTTGGGGTACACATGATGCCCTCACTTCAACCCGGACTCCACATTAGCACATCACAACCTTTCAAATGTCACCAGTCAGCAGTGTAGAGGTTTTCACCCTACCAGCTGGATGCATTGCAAGCAAAAAAAGGCAATGAACCCCCAAAGCGTCGAACCTGTCCCTCACAGGTTCCCGAGTGCCCGTCCCCAATGGTCCCAATTCCTTTTGTAGTGGCTGCGGCGCTCCGTGAGGTACACATAATGCCCTCACTTCAACCCGGACTCCCCATTAGCAAATCACAACCTTTCAAATGTCACCAATGATAGTGCGGAGGTTATCACCCTACCAGCTGGATGCCGTGCAAGCAAAAAAAGGCAATGAACCCCCAAAGCGTCGAACTTGTCCCTCACAGTTCTCCGAGTGCCCGTCCCCAATGGTCCCAATTCCTTTTGTAGTGGCTGCGGCGCCCCTTGGAGTACACATGATGCCCTCATTTCAACCCGGACTCCCCGTTAGCACATCACAACCTTTCAAATGTCACGAGTCAGTAGCGCAGAGGTTTTCACCCAACTAGCTGGATGCATTGCAAGCAAAAAAAGGCAATGAAGCCCCAAAGCTTCGAACTTGTCCCTCACAGCTCTCCGAGTGCCAGTCCCCAATGTTCCCAATTCCTTTTGCAGTGGCTGTGTTGCCCCCTGGGGTACACATAATGCCCTCACTTCAATCCGGACTCCCCATTAGCAGATCACAACCTTTCAAATGTCATCAGTCAGCAGTGCAAAGGTTTTCACCCTACCAGCTCGATGCATTCGAAGCAAAAAAAGGCAATGAACCCCCAACGCGTCCAACTTGTCCCTCACAGTTCTCCGAGTGCCAGTCCCCAATGGTCCCAATTCCTTTTGCAGTGGCTGCGGCGCCCCATGGGGTACACATAATGCCCTCACTTCAACACGGATTCCCCATTAGCAAATCACAACCTTTCAAATGTCACCAGTCAGCAGTGCAGAGGTTTTCACCCTACCAGCTGGATGCATGGCAAGCAAAAAAAGGCAATGAACCCCCAAAGTGTCGAACTTGTCCCTCACAGTTCCCCGAGTGCCCGTCCCCAATGGTCCCAATTCCTTTTGCAGTGGCTGCAGCGCTCCATGGGGTAAACATAATGCCCTCACTTCAACCCGGACTCCCCATGAGCAGATCACAACCCTTCAAATGTCACCGGTCAGCAGTGCAGAGGTTTTCACCCTACCAGCTGGACGCATTGCAAGCAAAAAAAGGCAATGAACCCCCAACGTGTCGAACTTGTCGCTCACAGTTCTCCAAGTGTCCGTCCCCAATGGTCCCATTTCCTTTTGCTGTGGCGCCCCCCGGGGTACACATAATGCCCTCACTTCAACCCGGACTCCCCATTAGCAGATCACAACCTTTCAAATGTCACCCGTTAGCAATGCAGGGGTTTTTTCCTTCTTTTCGCTACCTATCCACCATCCGCGGTAGTCTATTCATGTGTGGCACCATCCGCAGCACCGCTTTTCCAGGTCATGGTGGGAGGGATGGTGGTGTTCAAAAACACCGTTGTGGCACCGTGGCTCCTTGGAGCTCACTCGCCCGAGGAAGGGGCGAATGATCCCCCGGCCGGCCCGTCGGTAGGCCGACAGGCGGGGCGCGGTTGGGGCTGCCGGGGCGACCCCAACCTCGTCGCTGGGCATGCTGCCCAACATCCGCTCGCCAAACAAACTGGCGAGGGTCTCCTTCTTCTCCTCCTTCTTTGCCTTTCCTTCAAAGGGGATGATCCTCTGCACCTTCTTCGGCTGCTTTTCGTCCTTCTGCTCCTCCTTCTTTGCTTTCCCTTCAAAGGGGAAGAGCTGTTCTTCCTTCTCCTCCTCCTTCTTTGCCACCCTTTCAAAGGGGATGAGCTTTTCTTCCTCCTCCTCTTCCTTCCTAGCCTTCCCTTCAAAGGGATGATCCTCTGCACCTTCTCCTCCTCCTTTTCCTCCCTCTCCTCTTTCTTCCTCGCCTTCCCCTCAAAAGGGATAATCTTCTGCACCTTTTCTCGCTCTTCTCTTCCTTCTTCTTCTCTTCTTCTCTTCTTCTCTTCTTCCTCTTCTCCTTCTTCTCATGCTCTTCCTTGCCCTGATATGGGGTGATCTTTGGGGTCCTGCGCCTCTTCTTTTCTTTACCGGGCATTGTATAAGCAACGTGTAGGAGTACTACAAAAGGGAGTGGAGAGGAAAAAGGGCTCCTTCCAAAACAGTCCTCTGATTGCCACTACTTCAAATGTTGTGCGCCTCCAACTCCAAAGTCCAATGCTCCTCCGTTTCACCGTACCAGCTGGATGCATTACAAGCAAAAAAGGAAAAAAAACCCCAAAGCGTCCAACGTATCCCTCACTGATCTCATAGTGCCCGTCCCCAATGGTCCCAATTCCTTTTGCAGTGGCTGCGGCGCCCCCTAGGGTACACATAATGCCCTCACTTCAACCTTAACTCCCCATTAGCAAATCACAACATATCAAATGCCATCAGTCAACAGTGCATGGGTTTTCAGTCTACCAACTGGATGCATTGCAAGCAAAAAGGAAGGCGCGGAACCCCCCAAAGCGTCCAACTTGTCCCTCAAAGTTCTCCGGGTGCCCGTCTCTAATGGTCCCATTTGCTTTTGCAGTGGCTGCGGCGCCCCCTGGTGTGTACAGAATGGTGTGATACATGCATGAAGTACCTGTTGGCTGGGCCCATTTCGTCAAGTACCATCAGTCAGCAGTGCAGGGGTTTTCAGTTCTGCCCGACTCGCTGGTGGTGTTGAAAAATACCGTAAAGATCCAGTTCCTCAGGCGTTGCCCAAGAGCTGAAAATTGGAACGTCTCGCCGCAGTCTGGGGTCGCTGCGGGGGGGCATGCGCAAGGAGCAATGACCCAAATTGGGGCCTTTGCGGTGGGGGGGAGGAATGAGAGGCTCGCCGCTTGAGCAGCGAACCAAACTGCGGGGTGGGGCACGGCTGCTTTGGGGCGGGAGCCCGTCGGAGTAGTGAGGAACGGCAGTGCCAGCTATGTTGGGTCAGTGTCATCTTATCACTCACTGGAGGGGGCGGTGGCCAACAAGGCACAGGTTGTGGGGGCCTCTTGGGGATATGGGAGGGGGTTTGGGGTAGCACACAGGATTTCAAGCACCACTGCAACATGCTCCTCGTCCCTACTGAGGAAATGCGAAGGGCTAATTCGCATGCCCTCCTGCCACACCCGCAGGGGGTTTTTCTTGGGCTGCTAAACCGCAAACTGATACATCGCTCGGCGGTTCAGCACCCCATCTACGAAATACTGAACCCCAACCCCGTGATTCTCCCGGATGAGCTGCACTGTTTTGGCATTGTAGGGTCCGTGAACACTACCTTTGGAGGGGGTGGGGGGGTCCTTGGGTACGTACTTGTGGGGGGGATGGCGGTGGCACTGCAGTGCACATCAGGGCCTCCTCCACGGCTTCCATGGGGTACGTGGTATGGAGTTGAGGGAACGTGGGGTGTGCGCCGAGGACTTACTGGCGTTGAAGAGGTTGTTGGTGTGCGACTGGATGAAGGGGGAGAAGGGGGCGGTGTCAGCAATGGAGGCTGGGGCGAGGCTAGTTCGCTGAGACACTTCTCAGCATGAGAGTCCCACGGTGGCGATGGGGGTTGGTCTCCAAACCGCAGGATCTCCGGCAGATCTCCCCTGCCGCATTCCTCGTCCCGGAAGGAAGGGCTGGAGGGGACAGAATAGGCCAGGCTGAGGGGGCTAGACCACATGGCGGGCTTAAAAGAGAGGGTCACGAGTGCGAGACGCCTACTTGGCACTCAGGCAGCGTGGGGGTGAGGGAGCACTATTGGGTTGGGGCGGGGGGCGACCCCGACTACTAGTGCTAGACACTGAGATAGTAAACCGAGCCGGCGACGGGTCCCTTCGGCTGGCAGAGGTATAGGAAAGATTTCTACTTCCCCCAGCAGAGGACTGGGATGCCTGTAGGTCACCCTCCCCTGAGGCAGACCCATTAGACGACCCCTTAGAGGAGGAGGAATCGGAGGACGAGGACTCGACTGGCACGAAGTCCTGCTCCTGTGCCTCTGCCCGCCTCAAATTGGTTCGACCCGGGTGTGATCCCCTCTAAAGGACCACCGAGGCCTCAGAATCCTCCTCCTCAACCCGCCGCCTAGGCGGCGCAGGACGGTCCCCCCCTCCTCCCCTCTGTCACCCCGCACGGCATCGCGGAGCGCAGTGCGCATTTTTTTGCGCTTCTGCTTCCTTTCTGGCTGCGTCCACCGGGATTTTCCCTTATGGTCCCGAAAGGCCCCCTCCCCCTCCCCTAGGACAATCATCTCCTCCGGGCCCGAGTCCCATTGCGCGGCGTGCTCATCAGGCAGCTGATGGTCCGGGTGTTGCTACTCACAGTGGCGGCGCATGTTGTGCCGCCATTACCAACCGCACCCCTAGACGGGGCACTCAATAGGCAGTGCCTGCACACCCTACTTGCGGGGTGTCCGCATGCTGAACTTACAAAAAACCCGTTTTCGGACGAAACCGGCTGCGCCTGTGCCCCCCCCCCTTTTACACGACGCATACGGAGGACACAGCCGGTTTCTGCGCAAAATCCACAGCAAGGGGGGTGGAGTGTTTCTGAGTGCAGGTGGAGCGCAATGTGAATGCGCATCCTCCCCGGCGGTACTGTCTGCCCACAACCAAGCACGCGGCACACAACCTCGCCATCATGCCTACGAACCATTGCAGGGAGCAGTGTAACCCCCTCGTAGGCAACAGCCTGCCTGGGCACGAGTGGAGCAGCTTGTGTTTTGGGGGTTAGCTGTTGCGCCCCGCTTGCAAAACGCAGACCCCCTTTTCAAGGTCAGGGTTCACCCACTCACAGGCAGTGTATTTCACCTGCATCAGTTTCTTGCCCGCCCCTTCCCATACCAGGATCCCATCCCCCTCCCTGCAAACAAATCTCTGCAGCATCCCTATCACGAACGCCGCGCCCGTTGCGAGCTCCTAGTGGGAGGGGTCAGCGACACTCCGGCCCCCAGTGAGTGAAGAGGAAAAGGTGAGCAAAAAGGGCGCACTTTGTGGTGGTTGCCCTGGCAGGTTCAAAATTGCCACAAACGGGCAGCCCTTCCACGACTGCGCCGTGACCATTGTGGGCTCCGCCCCCCCCCTTACAACCGAAATGCCGGCAGTCGTGACAAGGCGGCTAGCCGACCGCCGGACAAACTTCCCGTTGATGCGCAGATTTACCGCACTCATGATGTGCATGTCGCGCCTCTGATACACAATCCGCCCCCCTTGAGCTTCCCAAAATAGCTCAGCGCGTGTATCCACATCGTACTCTGTTTCCCCACCCCCACTGTCCCCTGGGGTCACCCATATATAATCAGGGTCAGCATGCAGAAGGCCCTCCCGGAACGGTTCGAAAAAGTTGCGCTTCTTACGGTCAGGGTACGCTGCACCGGACCACCACAGACGGACAACATCCAAAGCCTTGTCGGCAGCCCTCTGGCACACCAAGGGCAGGTCTACCCGGCTGATGTCCATGTCCGCCGTGTAGTGACGCGGCCGCCCACGGTCAATGGACGAAAAGCGAGACCGCTTTTGCTGCCAGATTGGGGCGCGGTTGTAGATTGTGGCTACAACCACTGCAACCGACAACGGTACTGCCAGCTCAGCCACCGAGCAGTTGCGGTCGATCACCATCGTCCTCACAAGACAGAAGCCGTCCTCTACCCTCTGGTTGCCACAGAGACAAGCAAAAAAATTTTTGTGCCCCATTGTGATTTTGTTCCCCGATGTGAGATTTTGCGGATCCCCCAAGAAACAAGGATTATGCAGCCAATCAGCCTATTTTCGGCCTCTTTTTACTTTCACCCCCTCTCTAAAGTGTTCAGGATCCGCAAGATAGGAACACTTATGTTGCCAGTTTACCAATTCGTGGGCCACCGCTATTTTTGTCCTCCTCCCTTAAGCGTCGGGATTCCCGGATGGAAGGGTTGTGTAGCCAAGCCGCCCACTTGTTGGCCCATTCTGATTTTCTCGCCCGCTCTAAAGCATTGTGGACCCCCAAACTGTAGGGGTTACGCAGCCAATATGCCTATTTGTGGGCCAATTCTCATTTTGTCCCCCGCTCTGAAGTATTGGGGACCCCTTGGACGGCAAGGGTTTTGTAGCCAAACTGCCGACTTGTGGGCCACTTCCGATTTTCTCCCCTGCCGTGAAGCGTTTGGGACCCACTAGACGGCCAGGGTTATGTAGCCAATATGCCCCCTTGTGGGTCACTACCGATTTTGTCCTCCACTTTGAACTTGTGGGCACGCCCCAAACGGCAAGGTTTTATGTAGCCAACCCGCCAACTTGTGGGCCCATTGTGATTTTCTACGTTGCGGCGAAGCATTGGGGACCCCGTAGACGGCACGGCTTATGTAACCAATGTACCCGTCTGTGCACTGGTTGTCTTTTGGTCCCTCTATCTCGCGGAACCCGCCAGGAAGCACGGGACTTGGAGCCACTTTGCCTCGTTATGGCCCACTTTTGATTGGAAGCGTTTGGGACCCCCTGCCACCAAGTAGATAGTTGGTTGGGGCTGGCGGTCCCATCCAGCATGCAATGAACATACACGGCCTCATGCCTTGATGTGGCATCCACTGCAATATGCAAGCAATGCAGCCCTTGGTGCCCGGGCTTCATGATGTCTGAAGGTGGCGGTGGTCGACACTTGTACAAGTAGCTAATGCGGTCGGGGAGGTAACAGGCCTCACCGTGGATGGCCGTGTCTCTCCCGTATAGGCAGTGAACGCCCTGGACTCCGGTGAAGCTTGCTTCCGAAGCATGCCGTACACTTTCTCCCATACCACACTGTATGCCATGCTCCCGCGCCTCTGTCCTAGAGACTTGCCACGACCGGATCCGCCAAACGGCCATAATCAACCTCTCCTGCATGCTGGGCTCCGACTGCACAGTCTGTGTAACTCTTGTCTCCGCGATAAGGACTATTTGCCCAGTGTCGGGTAGGTACTTGACGGTGTAGGGTGCTGCAAGCTCCCTGCTAACAACTTGCTGGAGGTCTTGTAGGCGCCTCCGTCGCGTGCGATCGGCTACCAAATGGAACGGGTCCTTGGGCCGTGCCCCGTCACAACGCCCCATTGCGTGTGGAGACGTCCTTGTGGAAATCGGGCGGGTTTTACGCAATACCCTACAGCCCCGATGCACAAGGTGACTAAATTCCGTGAGATTCGCACGAAATTCGCAAGAAATTTGCATGATTTCACCAGATTTTGTTGAACACTTGAAAGTAAGTTGCCACAAATTTTGTCCAAATTTCGTGCGAATCTGACCGAATTTATTTTTTTTCATATGAAACATCCCGCGGCTCGTTTCCAATCTTCCAATGTCAAAAGAATCCAACCTCCTTGTGCACTAGGCCTCTTGCCACCCACAACACAGCACACTCTCGACACGGCAGCAGCAGCAGAACAAGACGGGATGTGCACATAGCAGGCACAGAAAAGTGTGATGTCACCTCCGTCGCAAACTTTGCAAAATGGGGGGGGAGTACCCCACATGTACTTCAACCCGCCAAGTGGGGGGAGGTTCGGGCGGTACTTGTATGTACGTATATACATATATACATATGTACAAATAGCATTTGTGCAGGTTACATGGGACCTGAGGTCCCGAGGTCAAGGGCACGACTACACACCCCCCCCCCCTTGCGGCAGAACTCAGGCCGGCAGTGTCATGGGAGCTATGCTCCTCCGCCGCGAAGTTGGCGTCCAATGCCACGGCCGTGAGGCGGCAAAGGGGGGGGGGGTACTGCTGCACGAGCTAATCGCGGGCCTTTGCGACCCTGGCGAGATCGGGAGCGACCCTCCCAACCTCCACGTCCATGTGGTTCTGCAGCACTGCCATGCGCAGACCCGTGGCGACGGCCAACATCTGTCCGCGCGCCGCCTCGGCGTGCGCATGCTATTCCCACGCCCCGGCCAAAAGGAACCGTGTGCTGGCGGGGTTAGGTGCCCCCCCCACAACCACCCTGTCGGCCGTTGAGCCATCGGCTCCCCCTGTGCCGTCGGTCCGGGAGCCGTGCCCCCCCCCCCCCCCCCCGGGCCCTCGCCCGCTGCACCTCACGGTCCAAGGTTTTCACCTTGGCGTTGAGGCGCTCCTTGTGGGGGCGAAGGGTATCACACTCCACCTCAGCGGCCTGTCTGTCATTGTTCGCCTTAGCAAGGCGCTGCTCCATGCAGGGGGGGGGGGGGGGCGAGAAAAAATTCACCCCGTCAGGCAAAATTTCAAGCTAGTAGGGGGGGGACGAGTGTCGCGGTTGAAAAAAAAAGCACCCAAAGTTGAAAAAGTTCCCGGTTGGGTGGGGTGTCTGTTGGGGACCGCTGTTGGGGTTGAAAACTTGCATGATAGTGGCACAAGTTAATCGCCCCCGAGTGATTGCGGCATAGGAGGTCCTGGTGGACGGTTCATTAAACAGGGTGACTCTCCCTGAGCTTGGAGGCTTAGAGCTGCCAATGCAGCTATGCCGCATTCCAAAAATCCCCTGCTTGGGTAGTACGGTATGTTTTTTTATGGCGTACTGCCCAAACAGGGGCCCCCGGGGGCGCCGTCCAGAATTGTGCGTCTTGCTCATAGGTCAGGGACTGATTCTGGTTTCACATCTGCAAAATAGTTGCCCAAATGTTGCTTGTTTGCGCTGATTCGTGTTTTGCTGGAGTATGACCGGGCTATGTGGTTGTACCCATGGCCTGTGGGAGCTCCGGGACAGTGCGACAGTGCGAGCCTTGCCGTTGCCGTTGCCGTTGCCACTGGACCCCCTCCTCCCCGTTTCTGTTGCAGATACAATACCATCTTGCATTTCCTCACAATGGCTGATATGTGTGCATCTCCCCCCTTGCCTCCCATCAACGTTGCCGCAGGATGGCGCAACCGCGAAATCCCGACAAAGAAATGGCAGTGCCCCTGTGGCAAGGTCCTACCCATTGTGGAGAACCCATAGAGCAAGGCATTTAGCATCCATTGCTCCCAGCATACCGACTAGGTACGGCAAAGTCGTGCCGGAGTTCTTTCAAGGTAGCATCAGCTGAGACACTCCCCTACTGAGAATGCTGATCCGCGTAGACAAGCATCCGCAGCTCCTAGGGGCTGTCCGGCTTGCATCTACATCGGCCGCAGCTTATGCAGTCGCTGTAGCAGAACTGGGGCCCATTCTCCAGGTGCCAAACCTAGATGTAGACTATGCAATGGCGATGGACCTTGTCCTTGTCGCTCCGATTCCTCTGCGCGAGCGCAAGTGTCCCGGGGTTCTCCCCAGGCAAGCCCCCACCCTGCAGGAGCTGCGGCGGACGTACCATGTCATGCGGGGCAACTATGAGAAGCCGCGCTGGGAGTTCTTTGACCGCCGAGGGCTATTCGCCCTGGATAGCCGCACAGATGGTCGTTGGGACGACATACGGGGCCGCTATGGCCCTCGTCTGCCGTGCCTCGATTTGCTATCCGGGAAGCATGCGGCTAGTATGAACAGCTAGATGAACACCGCCATTGACCCAAAGGACAGAGAGCCCCAGTACCGGCAACGGCCCCACGTCTTGTCCCGCCGCCTCAACAAGGCTAACGACATTAGTACGTTGCCCCAAAGACCCTGGGCTAGTTGCAGGAGGACCTGCACAAGTTCTGGCAGCGTTGCGAGACCCACAAGGCGCTCGTTGTAGCTATTGCGGAAGACGACCGTCCGCTTGCCGGGCGTCGTGCAGCACGGCTTTTGCAAGCCGGGTGGGCTGCAGCCAAAGTGTTGGGGCACCTCTGCCATGCCTGGAGCGTGCAATCCTAGGATGCCCAGGATAGGGATGCTGCGGCGCTAGCAACAATGGGCGTTGGGGGCCCAAGCTGTTGCAGGCACTGAACAACGTTGGGTACCTGCCCAGCTACGACACGGGCCAAAGGCACGTCGAAGGAGCCCCCTGTGTTCGTCCGAACGAACCACCAGGTTTGCCCTGGCTGCTGGAGGCCCTAGGCCACATCGCGGGTGTGGCACCTTTGCATCAACAAAATCCATGTGGCGGACGTCATCACTGTCTCTCGCGAGGCACTCGCACTCAGATGGTGCGCTACGTGCTGCTGGCACCCCATGCCGCTGGCTAGTGGCGCTCATGTGGAGGCTCTGGCACAGCGGTTGGAGCAGGATCCAGATGCACACCACGCCGCCAACCAGGCGACGGTGATGTTTCTGGCTCCTCATACAGAGGAGGGGTGCTGTGCCATCCCTGTGTGGGTCATCCCCACGTGCGTAAGATTCAAGGCAGAGCATTGCCATGCTGTTCGGAAACACATGGCTAAGCTGTGCGGCAATGCACCATTTCGGGACCGCCGCGGTTTTCTCAAGTCCTCAGATACGGACGGTGACGCACGGCGGTCCCGCGGCATTGTATGCCGAGGGTGCTAGCACCCTCTCCCGGATGCATGAGATTCCACACATTCCATTCCAAACGGATGAGTTCGGAATGTGTGGGAACTTCCACCCCCCCCCCCACTTGATGAAAGGGGTGTCCCACATGTTGGGGGGCACTTCCCTTGTTTTGTAGGGAGAGTTCTCTTATGGTGTGATGCAGGAGCTGCATAACCATTGTGACGACCCCACGCCTGTCTTGTCCCCCGTGCCACAGGACAAACCAGAGGTTGAGCCCGTGTTTGACGTCCGGAAATCCATGGCTGATATAGGCCGCGCAGCCTACGACAACCTTAACCTGCTTGGTCAATGCTGCGAGCGAAGCCGTTGTTCTTGGTACGGCACTAGAAAAAATCATAGGGGTGGTTTATAACACAGAGCTGCCGCCAACGGTAGCACCGGAAAACATCGCGGAAGCTAGATACATCATTTATCTCTTCCAGCTTCGGTGTCAACCATTCCGGGATTGCTCGTACTTGCATTTCGTTCCTGGTGATTGCCGCCTTTTTGCAGTGGCTGGCGAAAAAGGGGCATGGGCCCACCATTGGGCTGATCGGCTACATAACCCTTACCTTCTAGGGGGTCCCAAACACTTCAAATCAAAAGTGGCGGATAACTGGGCAAATTGGTTCCATGTCCCCTACCCTCTATGGGGGCCTTCAAAGTGAGGGTCAAAATGACTACTGGCACACAAATGGGTAGAGTGGTAACATAACCTGTGCCGTCTGCCGGGTCCCGAATGGTTCATCACGAGGTAGAAAATGACAAGTGGGCCACAAGCCGGTGCTTTGGCTACATAAACCTTGCTATTTGGGGGATCACCAGCATTTCAGGGACAAAATCAGAAGTGGTCAACAAGTGGGCAAACGGGCCACATGACCCCCGCCATTCTAGGGGGTTGCTAACTTCATAGAAAGAGGGACAAAATGACAATTAGCGCAAAAATGGTTGGACTGCTCACATAACCCCTAGCGTCTACGGGGTCACCATGCTTCAACGCGAGGTAGCCCTAGAGACTTATCCCTAGAGACCCAAATTAAATCCAATGTACTTAATTTTTGGCCAAAAATTAATTGATTAAACCAAAGCTGCCGCTTTTCGCGGGGGGTTAGGATGCGTCCCCGGGATTAAAAATTAAACCAAGAAAATTGAAGCTAACTTTCCAAAAATGAAATTTCCCTACACAAGCACAAAAACACATAGCCCTTATACCACCCCCCCCCCCCGCCTTATTCACACACACACACACACACACACACACACACACACACACACACACACACACATACACACACACACACACACACACACACACACACACACTTTGTGAGGGAAACAAGAACCAACCCAATGTGGACACAAACACACACCACCATCTTACATTATACCTCTCTCTTACCTTATACCTCCCCGACCCCTCCTCCACCCGTTATGCACACACACACACACACACACACAACGATTAGGGTTTGGGAGGGTATGCCCCTTTCTTGTTGCAGGTGGACGGAGCAGCCAATTGCAAAACCAAGAGAAAGAGGTTGGAGGTATGACTGTGTGTGCATGTGTGCATGTTTGTGTGTGTGTGTGTGTTCATTGTGGCTAAGCCCCAAAGCACGTTAAGGGGCTAGTTCACACGTTGCTTTGCATTATCGTGGCGTTTGGGGTTGTGGTGTGTGGGTGGGGCGTGGGGCTGTGGTGTCTAGGGGTGTGGTGTGCGGGGTTGTGGCGTGTGAGGGTGTGGTTTCTAGGGCTTTGGTGTGTGTAGCTGTGGTTTGTGGGGCTGTGGTGTGCGGGGGGGGGGGGGGTCCCTAGGGCTTTAGTATTTGGTGTTGTTGTTTATCTACACAGAAATGGGTACAGGGCGTCACAAAGGGGGGGGTAAATGAATTTTTTGGACCACATTTTTGAATTTTTTCGTTTACATTTTAAACTTAAATTTTGGGATTTTGAATTTTTCTGTGCTGGCATCCCAAATTTTAAATGTTAAACCAAAGAATTTAAACGAGGCGGTGCAAATTCTCAACGAAGGCACGCAAACATACCTCTCAAAAATTTTGACAGCCCTGGGCCTGGCGGACGTCCATGGCCAGCCGAAAGTTGAAGGGGGTGTTCGGGGGTGGGAGTGGGGGGCTGTTGTGTGTGGCATCCACCACAATTGCTACAATACAGTACAGACAGTACAGCACAGTACACGGTACAGCACAGCACAGCACAGTACACAATACAGTACAATACATGACAACACAGCCCCGCAGAGTGGAGTACAATACAGTGCAGTACAACACAGCACTGCTTAACCCCCCCTACCCTCCCAAGTGCCTTTGCTTGTACCTATGCCTCCTTTGCCTCCTTTTCCCTCCTCCTCCTCTCCCTTTCCATCTGCAAGAAAAACAGGTTAAAATTTAACAACTGGTCTAAAATCCTTGGTTTAAATTTTAATTGCGGCGGTCTGGCGTAAATTTTCAATGTTAAGGACTGCCGCATTTAAATTTTAAACCGAATCCATGCTGCACACACCACAACCCCCCCCCACCAACACCAAAGCCCTAGGAACCACACCCCCACACACCACAGCCCTAGGAACCACACCCCCACACACCACAGCCCTAGAAACCACAACCCAATACACCCCAGCGCCACACCCCACACCCCACAACCCTAGAAACCACACCATCACACCCCACACCCCCACACAGCACAACCCCACACACCACAATACCAGGGGCAACCTACCACCCACAACCTAGCCACAAAGAACACATAGACACACACACACACACACAGGAACATACCGCCAACCCTTTTCTGTTAGTTCTTTCATCGTTGCATTTTAGCCTCCACCTGCAGCAAAAAAGGGGCATCCCCTCCCAAACCTCAAGTGTTGTTGTTGTTGTTGTGTGTGTCTGTGTGTGTGTGTGTTTGTGTGTGTGTTTGTGTGTGTGCATGAGTGTGTACATAGGGGGCTGGGGGTTACTAGTACGGTGGCCCTAGGGATGATTTAGAAGCCGAAAATGGTAATGAGGACCCCCCCGCCCGTCCAACGAAACATTTCCTCTAGGAACAAATAAAATTTTGTACTAGGCAGGCCATTTTGGGGCCATTTTGGGTCTACAGAGCCCACTATGGGCAATGTGGTGACATCTCTAAGGCGACATACAAGGGGGCGGTCAGCCCTAGTAGGGGGACTTCACCGGGCACGAAACGTGTTGCTCAATAGTCAAAAATTGATTGCAAAGCCTACGAAAAAATGTGTGCATTGATTTCTGGGCACATCTTTTTCGTTTAAAATTTAGCTTAAATTCTCGGATTTTTTAATTGTTAATCGATTTTTCGGTTAACGAAGCAAATTTGAAACGAAATGGGCTAATATCAATGCAACACAAGAGGGCCAAATACCGAAGGGTTCTCAGTCCATCCAGTGGCCAAAGCAGATATATCTTTATCCCCGCACACGGCCGTCCCAATTACCCACAAATAGGCGGGTGGACGCCCCCATTTTCCATGGTTGAGGAGCTGAGTGGATAATGGGGTCCAACTCCCACCCGCACGCGTATATGCATCCCCGCATACAATACACGTGAGGGGCCACCCCCAACCAATGGTGTCCAGTCGTGGTGGAATGTACTAGGCCCACAAGTGGACGGGCCAACTATGGCCACTAGCAAGGGGGGGGGATAGTCACGGGCGCTCACGGGCTTCACCGCCTCTACTTGCTTGGTGCAAACAAGGGAGGGGTAGCCAACCTTGGTGGCCTCCACCCGTCGGGCCAAAGGTGATGATGCCACACACCCACCGAGGAGTTGGGAGATCAATAGGTCCCGCAGACTCTTGGCTCCACTCAAACACACAAGCGTCATACTAATCTCGAGAATGGTATCCCGGGAGAAAGGCATAACAAACAAGAGCTACACAATAGAAAAGTGGGTGCGGAGTGGGGTTGGAGGTGGACCCAAGGAAAGGGGGTAGGGGTTGAAAACCCAACTCCTAGGCAATGTAACATCTCTACAAACCCATTGTCCAACATTGTACCACATAAAACAACCACGGGACCCTAGCATACGCATGCAAATAGCATTGCAAAGGTTTAAAATTTGGAAATTTTTGGTTGAACATGTTAAAAAATGTCGTTTAAGCTTTCATGACCTTCAAAAATTAAAATTGAAAATTTGACATATTGGATTCAACGTGGGTCTCTAGGGATGTTACATCCAATATGTTAAAATTTAAATTTGAAGTTTTAAAATGCGTTAAAAGATAAAGAAATAACTTTGCACGCGTCAAACAAGAATACGTCGAATTTTGTAGATGGTAAAGTCATTTGCGTGCGTATGCTAGGGTCCCGGGGAGGGGGGGGGGGGGTATGTGGTAGAATGTTGCACAACGGGTTTGTAGAGATGTTGGATTGCTTAAGGGTTGGGTGTCCGACCCCTAGTCCCTTTCTTGAGTCCACCTCGAACCCCACTCTGCACCCCCTTTTCTCTTGTGCTGCACTTGTTATGTCTTTCTCTCAGCACAATATTTTCAAGCTCAGTATGACCCTAAGGCATTTGAGTCTTGCCAAGAGTTTGTGGGAAGCAATACGCCTCCTTCCTTTTTCCCGCGCCCGAGTATATTGGGCTACTCATGGACCTCACTGTCACCAAGACGGGCTTCCGCCACCTCTCCGAGTTCATGACCTGGTGAGGGATTGACTGTACGGCAACTACCGGCCACATTTTCCCGCGACCCATCCACAAGCCGCAATCCTTCTTGGACACGTGGAAGGATATGGCTGAGCCGCTAGGGTTGTAGCCCCCGCGGACTGTGGCCCACCCTCCAGCTAGTGGGCGCGGTTGGTCCGTGCATTCACGGGCTTGCTACATTCAATCGCGTCCACCACTAGTGGACACCATTGATTGGGGCCGGCCCCTCACCTTTGTTGTACCCGGGGATGCGTACCCGTGCGCTGGTGGGGATTGGGCCCAATTATCCATTGGGTTGCTCAACCACGGCAAACGAGGCTGCACACCCACCTATTTGTGGGTCATTGGGACAAACAAATGGCCACGGTGGCCACTATTTGCGCTGAAAACCTTGAAGTACTTGGCCGTTTTGTGTTGCATTGAATTTGTGCTCGTTTCGTTTCAAATTTGCTCGTTTAAAAACGAAAATTGGTTTGAACTTAACCGGAATGAAATTTTAAGCTAAAATTTAAACGAAAAAATTCTGCCCGGATGTCAATGTATACACTTTTCTGTAGGTGTCGCAGTCGATTCACGACTGCAAAAGTTTTTGTTGGGCAACTTGTTGGGTGCCGGCTGCGCTGGTCCTTGCGGGGGACCAGCCGTTTTTTCGCCACCTCGTCGGGGTGTCCACGTCGCCCAAAGTGGGGTCAATTTACAATATGGATATGACTATGATAATGGGGGGGGGTGCATAGTAGAACCTCACATCGTGGTCGACAAGTGTTTGGTTTTCCTGTGCATCCTCCATTATTACATGGCCATGGGCCGCCTTCAGGTTGCTTTCGTTGAGACGCGCCTAGAGGCACTCCCCAAGGAGAACGCCAATGCCTTGCAACAGGTGTTTTACCGGGCGCCCACGGGGATTCATTCAGCTGGTTTTGCAAGTATGAGAGTGGTGGTTCTTGAAATTTGATCTCCCCCTTAGGACCCTAGGAACCCCCCTTTGGCCCCATGCACGATGGCCGCGCTAATGTCTACCCAGAGCGCCCCCACCCATGTCCTTTGCCCATTCACCCCCCGCTCGTTTGTGGTGTCCCCGGGAAGGCGGTAGCGGGAACCCCCTCCCCCTTTTGGGGCCCAACTTCCGTTTGAGCACACGGACCAAGGGCGGGGCCGTGCACAAAAAAATAAGTGTTTTTGTGTCCAGGGGATCATGTTTTGTTGGAAAAACATCTGCTTCACCCCAAGTGGCCCGTTTGGGAGTGTTTGCCATTTTGGTTCCTGGGACGTATGGGATACTTCCCGGGGGTACATGCAAACCAAATCGGGGTCCCTGAATTGGGATGTAGATCGCACATACGGAGCATGAACCCCTTGCTGATTGCACGTCCCGCTAGGGTTCCTAATTTTGGGTGGCACACAACAATGGGCACAAAAAACAATCCACAACACAATGGTTCACTTGTACATTGTTGTTACTCCATTCTTTGCCGCTTGTTACTTTCATCCTTCGCTCCCCCTGTCTTTTGTAACGCCTTCAACCCCTCATCCAAGGCATACATCTCTAGGATATGTGCCATCCCCCTTTTGCTAATTCGGGGGTGATCCATGGTTACGCATGGATCACCCCCGGAAGTAGTTTTGTAAGTGTGTTTTGAATGGTGAGTTCCGCTGTTCCATTGGTACGGAAGTGAACATGTACATTCTCCTATATGTCCTAAGAACCCATGTGCCTTGTCCAAGAAGCAATGCGCATACTCGTCCACCTTGGCGGAATGCGTGTAGCGCACGAAACGTGCTACATGCTGCCCAAAAACCACCGGGTCCCGGTCGCAAAGCCAAGGAAGGGGACATTGCAAAGGGATGCTCACAACTGTCCCGGAAGCATGCGCCGGTGTGGTGAATCCTTCAACGCAATCTTGGAAGGCAATGGGACTCCATGTTGGTAGTGACTGCACCGGGTACAATTTGTTGTGCTTGGCAGGCGGTACGCGTTCGTGAAAAACCAGCCGTGCCTTGGTGAATCCTCAAGCTTGCGTCGCCGAGGGCGACGGCTTTCCACTTGCGAATAGCAAGTTCTCACCATCCGCTTTGCCAACGTAGTACCCGGTGTCTGATTTGTCGTGCTTCTCCTTTGGTACGTATGGATCAACCCTGGCACCGACCCTCTCAATGTCAGCATTGTTCTACTTGAGGACCACTGTCTTCAACGTGGGGTTGGTATGGAACACGGAGAGCAAGAAGTTGGATACTATCCCCAGTTGCAAATCCATCAACACCGAACGCTTGGCAAAGATGCGTCCGGCGGCGGTCCCGGGTTGAAATGTGACACGAGTGGGAAGCGTCACGAGTTTAGCGGTGTCCTCCTTATTCCCCTGCCCCAGGGAGATGGTGTGGGTACCGGCGCGCTCCGTGGTGGACGCGAGTCAATGACTGATGGTGCGCGGAATGGACATAAGATGGAGAGCCCTCAGAGGGCAACTGTACCAATTGCAGTGTTGTTTGCGTGTATTTGCGTGCTTGTTTGCATACGGTGCAACGTTTTGCAGGTGCTTATTTGACGGGAGAATTCATGAGCCGCAGAAATGCGCACAGCGAAGCAAAAATACAATCAGCAGGTACATCAAGAAGTGCAATCCGGAAGTGGCTTCTGATCACAAAGTATGGTCAGTATCCCCATTCTGCAACACCTTTATGATTTGCAAAGTAGTCAGCAAGTGGTGAGCAAGTAGTCAGTATGTGGTCATGGACCTGAGACCAACTTGTGTTACATGGTGATTTGGAGGAAACCCAGACGCGGCTGTGCATTGTTTTTATTGTCCATGTGGCATGTGACACTTGTGTTGCTATTTCAAGAGGGGGGGGGGGGACTCAACTTTTTTTTGGGTGGGAGGTTCCTGCTACCCCCTTCTTGGGGACACCACAATATTCATCCCCTATCCATAGATCCCATGGCGATGGAGGCGATGTTGAAGAAAATAATGGACAAAATGACCAACAAACTGGCATGTGCTTGTGTCTGTGTGTATGTGTTTGCTTGCATTTCGTGTGCATTTGGTGTCGGTTTTCTTCGTTAAAATTTCAACAGCGGCGTCGCTGTTTTTCGTTCAATTATAACGCCGGGGGTCCTTTAATATTTAAGATTTAAACCAGAAATTAATAATTAAAAATTCCACCACGGATTTGAAAACCTAGGACAGTTTTTATTATGTTTTTGTCATCGAATGCAACGCGTCAAGGACTGGCAGCAGTGGGCTGCACCACCCCCTGGGGGGAGCAGTAGTAGGTCCAGTTGCACCTCAACTAGCCGCTCAAGCAGCAATAGCCAACGGTCCGCGTCGCCCGGAAGGGGGGGTAGGGGGCTATCCAGTGGTGCCTCCTGTGAGAGCCGACGCAAAGAGAAGGAGGATGGACGGTGTGAGAAATAGGAGTGGCGCAAGGAGAGGGAGGACAGGAGTAGGGTGAACGACAGGAGGAGGGGCGCCCAGGAACAAGGAGGTGGTGGTGCCAGAGGGGGAGGACTGACATGGGGATGAGGATGGCGAGGAGGTACTGGAACAGCCCCCCTGCCCCCTCCCTTAGGCGTCACAAGTTGCCCACCCCCCACCTGGCGCTATGGCCCACGGAAGTCCATGTTGTAATGAGGGGAAAAGTATGTGAAAAGGGGTGTTATTTTTTTGGGTATCCAAACCCCCCTGGTGGCAACATGCAAAAACAAGGTGTGTATTTCAAATATATGCCATTATTTGCATTTCTGGAAACACACAGATTTTCAAAATAAAGACATTCAATCACCAAAATATAGTGTTGTTTTACATTTAGACCACTGCATTCCAGTGCGGGGGGGGGGGGGGCTGCCTATTTTTCTCTCCCCTTTGTTCCAGGTTGATCACAGAACCCCCCTATACACCACAGATGAGGGAACCCCAAACATACCTTTCATTGAAGCACACAGAAAACTATCCCAAAGCATGTACTTGCATTTCCTATTTTAACCAACCTGGCCAAAATTTCGGCCAGCTCTTCGAAAAATGTCCAAACACATGGTCCTATTTGACAAACAGGCCTAAGCTGGCCGAAATTTCGGCCAGGTCCATCGAAACTCCAAATATGATCACTGAAATGGGTAACTAAGACAGTAGACATGAGCAAGGAACACAGGAGCAGTGACATTTGAACAGGGTGTGCAACATAATATACTCAATTACAAGCAAATACTTGCCAAGTGACGAATAAAAGCAGACTTTTGCGGTGCCTATGGGGAAACACAATAATAAAAGGCCGAAGAGGCTGAGGACTGCATGCTGGCCGAAATTTCGGCCAGACTTCATACTGACAGGCAATATAAGCAGCAGGACTGGCATTAGCGCTTGCGCAGACCAGATGCACGGGGCTTCTTAGCACCTGTGTTAGCAGGAGGCTTGGCAGGGGTGGCAGCACCAGGCTTGGCAGTGGCAGACTCCTGTGACTATGTGTTTCCACCCTGGGATGGTGAAAAATGATCACAAAAGTATTCATACCTTTGCCAGTAGGGGCAACAGTGCCTGAGGAGGAAAGTGGGGTGGCCTCAGCGCACTGCGTGCCACTGGGTGAGGGGGCAGGGGCAGTTTTGGGTTTCTTCTTTGGAGTGTGTGTCTCTGGTTGCGACTCTGCCTCCCCATCTTGCTCCTCAGGATCCTAATCTACATACCTAACCCCAGAACAATCCACAGGAAAACCTGCCCCCAAATCGTGGTACACATCCTCCCATGACTTGGGGGGGCACGTGTCGGCGTTAGTGATAGCTGCTCTGATGGACTGAACAAACTCATCAGGCACAACAGTCTCCTCACCCAAAAGGGCACACACAACATTACAGTCCTTGGAAAACCTGGTAGACATCATGCTTGCAAAATACACAGACAGAGTCCCCAGCAAAAACCAGTTGCCTGCCCGTTCTGGGACCGGAACCAGGCTCAAAAGAAATGAGAATATCTCAACAGGCATCACAGACGACATGGGTCCTTCAGTAAAAGTCACGTAACAGGGCAGCCTGTTATCAAAGGCAGTGGCAGAACAAATGGAAACCAGATGGGACGTAGAAGTGTACAGCGGGGTCTTGCTCGACAAATTGTAAATTGCAACATCACACTGATACATATCCTCAGCCACAGTGGCCTTCAAAGCAGCAACAGTGGCTTTCACATCAGCAGACTCACCCGCAATGAACATAGGCACACCGGACAAAAGCAGCTGCGCAACCAGGTTATGCAATCCAGCTGTATGGAGGCGGGGCACCTCAATGACACAAGCAGCAGAGGGCAGTGAACTAATGATACTGGGAACAGGGACTCCACAACGCATTGCCATCAGTTCCACACGGCCTGACTCTGCAATGAGTTTGCGTGTGCTTGACTCAACGAGGGACTCCCTAGCACACTGGATACTGACCAGACCAGTATCAGATTTTTCACAAACAGGCTTAGCAACAGGCTTCTGCAACAATCCCCGCAACCCCTCATATTTGGGTTCCTTCCAAAGAGTGGCCTTAATTACTGCTGACCACGGTGGCCAGGGGTTTTCTTCAGTCCAGGTCCAACTGCCTTAGGCTACCTTCAGGTGTGATGCAATAGCGCACTGCCTTTTGGCCATCTCGATAGTACCAAGTGTAGCTGCAGACAGGTGGTGTCACACAGTGGGCTCCTATTGTGCATTAATTGAACGACACACAAGCTGGCCGAAATTTCGGCCAGGTCGGTCGATTTTTTCGAATACAAACCCCTGTTTGACCAAAACATACCTTTGGTGTTGTTCACAAGCCCATTGGTAACCGCCTCGGGATGAAGAATGTGCCATGACCACATCTGGGCCTTTTTAACATCTTTTATAATTTTTTTGAGACCAGGTAGGGTACTTTTTGTCCCATCCATGTAACCTACGATGTCGCGAAGTCGGTCAGGCGTGATGCTCTATGTGAGCGAAAGATGTCATCTGCAACCTTTGGTACCCTGGCCTCAATTTCGGCCAGCTCCGGCAGACCCCGGTATGCAGGTAGGGCAGTAGTGTGCAAAACAGCAACAACTGTACAGTTTAGGGTTAAGTCGGGTGAATGGGGATCAGCTCCCGACCTGTAACGCCTCAGGTTATCAAACCATATACAAACTTGCCTACGGTGCATGGTGTTCCACAAGTTGTGTGCTGCTAGTCCAGCACGATGGTGAATGGACTCGTGCTTAGTGTTACACTGACCAAGGACTCCTACCTTACGGCGTTGGCGCCAGGACATAATACCCCAGTTGTAACCAGACCCACAATTAGAGTATGGGAGGGCCATACGACGCAGCAGGCAGTATAGGGCATGGAACTGTGACAAAAATGTCATGTACCATCGTGGGGGCTTCTTCTCAGTGGCGGCAGCCTTCAACTGTGTCAAGGAGTGCCGGCTCCTGCGATTCTTCCGCAACATGAGGCAGAATTGCACAAGCTTTTGCAGAGTCCCACCACGTAATGCATTTCGCAACAGCCCTTTGGCTGTAGTAGCAAAAGCACCAGTAACTGCAGCATGTACAACATTGACAGTAATAGCAGAAGACATTAGTGCTGAGACAAGAAAACAGTTATGTAGGAGTGTATGGTGTAATACTCATGAACAACGACAATTGCAAGCTGGCCGAAATTTCGGCCAGGTGTGTTCAAAGGGGAAATAATTGCTTAAATGTTCAAAAATAGGAAAAGCTGGCCGAAATTTCGGCCAGGCCGCCCAAAAAACAAGAATATAAGTGCTTGAATAGTGCACAGACCAAAAAGCCGGCCGAAATTTCGGCCAGCCCTAAGAAAAATGAAAAAAACTATGCCTATTCACTAGGAAACCAAAAAGCTAGCCGAAATTTCGGCCAGAAGGGTCAAAAACTGCATATACACATAGTTGTTTGCAATGTTACCCAAAACCTGGCCGAAATTTCGGCCAGCCTCAGAAAAACGTCAAATACAACACACTAGAAGACGGGGATACACAAAGGCTAACACATCAACACGTATTTCAACGGGTGTCACACAGCTCTGCCAACAACTTTGGTCACATACGTCAAATAACATACTCAAAGTAGAAATGTAGAATATTGTCAAATCGCGCGTATACCGGTCCTAGAGGGTGGGCAACTTGTGACGCCGAAGCCTCCTACCCCCCGTTTTACCCCGCCCCTAGTGGCTACAAAAGGCCTTGGTGAAAGACGCAGCGGCTTGCCGCAGGGCCGCCACCCCCCCTAGTCTACCCAAGTCCTGGAGCAGGGCTGTGGACAGGACCAACCCATTTTTTGTGACCCCAACAAGGGCCCCTACACCTTGCGGAGGATCATTCGCCGACTTTTCCGGGGCCTAATTGGGAAACCGGAGAGGGCAAGGGGGATTGGCGGAAAAATCCTGCCAAAGGGGGCGCCTGACACTGGCTGCCAGTGCTCGGCAGTCCCTTGTGTCCGTTGGGGGAGAGGGACAGTTCGGCGGCAATGGGGGGCCTCAACCTCATGAGCGACCCACGGGGGGTGAGGTCCCTACCTCGTGTGCTTGTAGCACTGGGTAACCCTTGGCCGGTGCTAACAATGGCGGAAGGGCGAATCGCTGCAATTTGCACCGGTTTGGCCTGCCGTGCTGCCCTTGCCCGCCCTACCACCCCGGGTCCCAGCACACCTACAAAGGGCTAGTGCCTGGGTCGAGGAGAACCTGAGGTTTGGCCGCCGTGACTCATACGGCAGCCCCTATGGCCGCCGCAAAGCCCGCTACTGCCACCGCCGACCGTGTGACCCCCCACCTCCAACTTCCGGTTGCCCAAGGGGGTGCTACATGCCCAGCGGGGTGCAGTTTCATAACGTATGGGCGTATGCTTGTGAACTTCCGCTTGTTGAATTTTTCGGACGCTTCCTGGTAAACTTGTGGTTTCATTTTAATTTAAATTTGGTTGGGCGATGCAAAAATTACAAATTGACGCTAAAAATTAAACCAAAAAGTCGTCAGAAAATTGGTTTCCCACACCATAGCCTCCACGTGTTTTGTTGAAGATGAATGACATCGTGGGATGCGGGGACGATGTTCGCCCCATACGTGTCGTGCGTGTCGAGCGACAAGGATGGAGAGAAGAGCATGGGGTTGGAGGGCATGCAGCTCCTCACCCAAGACCCCTCGCTTGGTGGCCCGTCCTCCGCGGCCTGAAGGAGTGGGAGCATGGCCGCTTGTGCTCCGAGTTGTGGGGCCCATCAAGGCTGTTTAATGCCACCCAATGGGCACACATGGCGGAGGTGGGGTGGTTGGGGTGTGAGGATGGGACGATTTGGCGGGAGATGGGAGGTGGGGAGACAAAGGAGGTGAAGGGGGAAAGGGAGGGCGGGGGCACGCCCCCTCAAGCCCCCACCACCAACAAAGCCAAGGGTGGCAAAGCCACCGGTAAGAGGAAGAAGTGGGAGTCAAACTCGGACAACGACTCCGACCACCCCGATTCTTCCTCCTCGTTCTCCTCCGGCGAGGACTCCCGCGATCCCTAAAGAAACCCCCCCCCCCCAAGAGAAAGGCCGTCCCCGCCCCAAATAAGAAGGAAGGGGAGAAGAAGGAGGGGGGGGGGGGGGCAACAATCCCCTCTTGGGGACCACCGCCCACGTCCCATACGGGGAGGGGGGGTAGAGGTGGGCACCGTCACAAGTACCCACACCCGAAAGAACGGGAAAGTTTGGGTGAAATACCCCAACAACGCCAAGGTCTATGAGGTGGAGCGCCACCTCATCTTCGGCACAGCCGAAGCCGCGGAGGCGCGACTCCAGAAGGTGCGCAAGGGGAAGACCCTCCCCAGCCCCCCCCCCCCCCCCCCCAACGAAGCTAGCTAACCCCCCAACTAATCTCCAAGAAAACCTTGAACCCAACCAAAGAACCCCCACCAATGCACCTAACCTAGGCACCGCAACCCAAGGGCTCCGGCAACATAAGACCCGGAAACGGGGTCCCGAGAGGTGTAACGTGTGAGCGCGTGAACAATAGCCCGGATGGCCAAGTACCTTAGCCGCGAAGGCTAATTGGTATCTGCTATGTTTTCTTTTGGTTGTGTAGGGAGGTTTCTTTTTCGCAAAGAGAGTTCAAATTTTCTTGGTTTGATTTTGATCCCGGCGACGCTTCAACATCTAACATCTGCAAATTTTAACCCAAAAAGTAAACCCAAAATCTAAAGCCGAGAGCCATTTCAATATTTGTACACATCAACACGGATGGACCCCCCCCCCACCCTACCCACGGGGTAAAATGGTGGCCAAACACACAAGGCGCACCATGGGGATGGAAATTTTCCCAAGCGATGCCGCTAACCCCCCGCAAAAAGCGGCACTTTTGGTTTGAAGAATCAATTGTTGGCCAAATAGTAAAAATGTTCGGTGAAACGTGGGTCTCTAAGGAAAAAATCAAAAGTGGCCACCAGTCGGCGGTGTGGCTACATGAACCTTGCCATTTGGACGGTCCCCAACGCTTCAAAACGGGGGACAAAATTGGCAGTGGTCCACAAATGGGCAGATTAGCTACATCACCCTTGCCGCCTAGGGCCCCCAGACGCTTGAGAGGAGGGGAGAAATTCACAAAGTGCCAACAGGTGAGCGTTTTGGCTACAAATGCCTTGCAGTCCACACGGTCCCCAATACTTCACATCAGGGGACAAAGTGGGAATTGGCCCACAAATCGGCTTATTGGCTACATAACCTTGCGGTTTGGGGGTCCACAACGCTTCAAAGTGGGGAAGAAAATCAAAAGGGGGCAACAAGTGGGCGGTTTGCCTACATAACCCTTGCCATCCAGGGTCGCCAACGCTTAAGAGAGCAGGACAAAATTAGCAGTGGCACACAAATGCGCAGATGGGTTTCATACCCCTTGCCATCTAGGGGATCCCGAACATTTTAGAGAAGGGAGGGGGACTGAGAAGAGGCAGAAAAATGGGCAGTCTGGCTGCATAAGCCTTGCCTAAAGTTTTTTTGAGGTCCCCAATGCTTCAAAGTAGGGAACAAAATCAGAAGTGGCGGACAAGTGGGCAGATTGGCTACATAACCCCTACCGTCTAGGGGGTCCCAAACACTTCAAAGTAGAAATGGCCGACAAATGGGCAAAATGGCTCCTGTCCCCTGCTCTTTGGGGGGGGGTCCCCACGACAGAGGTCCAGAATGACAACCGGCGCACAAATGGGTAGATTCGTTACATAACCCGTGCTGTCTTCGGGGTCCCGAATGCTTCAGCGCGAGGTACAAAATCAGAAATGGCCCACAAGTCGGCGCGTGGGCTACATAAACTTTGCTTTGTTTTTTGGGGTCCCCAACATTTCAAAGTGGGGGACAAAATCAGCAGTCCACAAGTGGGCAGATTGGCTACATAACCGTTGCCGTCTAGTGGGTTTTTGGGGTCCACATTGCTTCACAGTGGGGGAGAAAATCAGAAGGGGCCAACAAAAGGGCGGTTTGGCTACAGATGCCTTGCCGTCCACGGGTCTCCAATACGCCAAAGCGTGGGACAAAATGAGAACTGGCCCAAAAATGGGCAGATTGGCTACATAACCCTTGCGGTTTTGGGGGTCCATAACGCTTCAGAGTGGGGGGGGGGGATGAGAACTGGCCAACAAATGGGCGGTTTGGCGACATAGCCCTTGCGGTTTGGGGGTCCACAACGGTTCAGAGAGGGGGAGAAAATCAGAAGGGGCAACAAGTGACCGGTTTGGCTATTTAACCCTTGCCATCCGTGGTCCCCAACACTTCAGGGAGTAGGACAAAATTAGCAAGGGCCCACAAATGGGTAAATTGGCTACCTAACCATTGCTATCTAGGGCATCTCGGCCAATTCAAAGAGGACAGGAAAACTGAGAAGAGACCCAGAAATTGGCACATTGGCTGCATAAACCTTGCCGTTTGGGGGATTCCCAATGCTTCAAAGCGGGGAACAAAATGAGAATTGGCCCACAAAAGGGCAGATTGGCTACATAACCCCTACCATCTACGGGGTCCCAAACACTTCAAATCCAAATTGGCTGATTACTAGGCAGATTGGCTCCATGTCCCCTACCGTCTGGAGGGTCCCCACTATTGACAGAGAGGGACAAAATCACAATTGGCCCACAAATGGGTAGATTGGGTCCATAAGCCCCTTCCGTTTGCGGGGTCCCCATTGTTGCAGTGTCAAGTAGAAAACCTGGAAAAGGGCGGTTTGGCTACATAAACCTTTGGGTGGTCCCAAACACTTCAAAGTGCAATGGGCCACAAGTGGGCAGATTAGCTAAATAACCCTTGCCGTTTAGGGGGTCCTGTTCGGTTCAGAGTAGGAGAGAAAATCACATTAGCCCAAAAATGTGCTTATTTACTAAATTGCCCTTCCCAACTGGGGTCCCCAACGCTTCACAATGTGGCCAATTTGGCTACATAACCCTTGCGGCCCAAGGGGTCCCCAATACTTCAGAGCACGGGATAAAATGAGAACTGGCCCATAAATGAGCGGATTGTCTATATAACCCTTGCGGTTTGGGGGTCCACAACGGTTCGGAGCGGGGGAGAAAATCAGAAGGGGCCAACAAGTGGGCGGTTTGGCTACATAACCCTTGCCATCCGGGGTTCCCAACGCTTCAAGGAGTAGGACAAAACTAGCAGTGGCGCACAAACAGGCATATCCGCTACATAAAACTTGCCATCTAGGGGATCCCGAACACTTTAGATAGGGGGGGGGGGGCTGAGAAGAGGCCCAGAAATGGGCTGATTGGCTGCATAAACCTTGCCATTTGGAGAGTCCCCAACGCTTCAAAGCGAGGAACAAAATCAGCGCTTCAAAGCGAGGAACAAAATCAGAAGTGGCCCACAAGTGGGTGAATTGGCCACATAACCCCTACCGTCTCGGGGGTCCCAAACACTTCAAAGTAGAAATGGCCGATAACTGGGCAAAGTGGCCCCATGTTCCCTGCTCTTTGCGGGGGTCCCCAGCTCTACAGAGAGAGGGACAAAACGACAACTGGTGCACAAATGGGTAGATTCGTTACATAACCCGTGCCGTCTTCGGGTCCCCAATGCTTCAACGCGAGGTACAAAATCAGAAGTGGCCCACAAGTCGGCGGTTTGGCTATGTAAACCTTGCCGTTTGGGCGGTCCCCAACATTTCAAAGTGGGGGACAAAATCAGCAGTGGTCCACAAGTGGGCAGATTGGCTACATAACCGTTGCCGTCTAGTGGGTCCCAAACACTTGAGAGCAGGGGAAAAAATCAGAAGTGGGCAACAAGTGGGGGGTTTGGGGACATAACCCTTGCCATCTAGGGTCCCCACGAGTCCCCAAGTGTTGCAAAAAAATTAACAGTAGCCCCCACATGGGTAGAGTGGCGACATAACCATTGCCATCTAGGGGATCCTTAACACTTTAGAGAGGGGGGGGGGGGCGGGATTGAGAAAAGGCCTAGAAATGGGCTGATTGGCCGCATAATCCTTGCCGTTTGGGGGGTCCTCAACACTTCAAAGCAGGGAACAAAATCAGAACTGGTGCACAATTGGGCAGATTGGCTACATAACCCTTGCCGTCTAGGGGTCCCAAACACTTCAAATCAAAAGTGGTTGATAACTGGGCAGATTGGCTCCATATTCCCTACTCCTTGGGGGGCTCCCCGGTTCAACAGAGAGAGGGACAAAACGACAAGCGGCGGAAATGGGTAGATTGGTTACACAACCCGTGCCATCTACGGGGTCCCCACATGAGGTAGAAAATCAGAAGTGGCGCACAAATCGGCGTGTTGGCTACATAACCCTTGCTATTTGGCGGGTCCCAACACTTCAAAGTTCGAGACAAAATCAGCAGTGGTCCACAAGCAGGCAGAATGGCTCCATAACCCTTGCCGTCTAGAGGCTCCCAAAGGCTTCACGGCGGGGGAGAAAATCACAAGTGGCCAACAAGTGGGGGGTTTGGCGACACAACCCTTGCCGCGCACAGGCTCCCCAATACTTCAAAGCGTGGTCAAAATGAGGACTGGCCCACAAGTGGGCAGATTGGCTACATAACCTTTGCGTTTGGGGGTCCACCACACTGCAGAGCGGGGGAGAAAATCAGAAGGGACAACAAGTGGCCGGTTTGCCTACATAACCCTTGCCATCCGGGGTCCCCAACACTTCACGGAGTACGACAAAATTAGCACTGGCCCAGAAATGGGCAGATTGGCTACATAACCCCTGCCATCTAGGGGGTCCCAAACGGTTCAGAGACGGGGGGAAACTCAAAACAGGCCCAAAAATGGGCTGATTGGCCGAATACTCCTTGCCATGGGGGGGGGGGGGTTCCCCAACGCTTCACAGTGAGAGACAGGATCAGAAGTGGCGCACAAATGCACAGATTTGCCACACAACCCTTACTGTCTGTGGGCGTCCCAAACGCTTCACAGTAGGGGACAAAATCAGCAGTGGTCCACAAGTGGGCAGATTGGCTACATAACCCTTGCCGTTTGGGGGGTTCCTCAATGTTTTAGATCGGGGGAGAAAATCAGAAGTGGCCCACAAGTGGGCGGATTGGCTACCCAAGCGTGTAATGGGTGTAAAATTCTGCACTTTTTTGCGGTAAATTCATGTAATTTTTTTGGGCGGCAAATGCGGGCACAAAAAAAATTGTCATGTAGCGTATTTTTTTTTGTGGTAAACACGAGTACAAAATTGTCATGTTGCGTAATTTTTTTTGCTGTAAACGCAACTATGGTTTGCTCACAATTATCCCCCAAAAAATACAAGAATTACAACATACAGTGGTGTTGCTGGGGGGTGGGCATCGCGTACCAACAGATACGCCAATGAGATAACTAACCATGACCAGGGAAAAGCCAGCTGAATGGTCTCCACTTGGATACAACACCCAAGTCATGGGCAGCAACCACCCGGGGGTGGTTGTAACATAAAATGCATGGATCATAAACTGATTGCAGAAACCCAGGCTAGTGAAAACCGTCAATTGACCCAACACCCCGTCCAAGAAAAAGGGTTTTTTAGCAGGGCCGGGCTGGTGTGTGGCGGGGGGAGCAGGGGTCCCCAACCATGAAATCTTTGGGGCATCTCAAAACTTCTGGGAACCAATTTCGCAGCGCACCCATGCCCACCTCGTACGGGGTCGATGCAGCACAGATGCCGAACACCTCGGTGAACATTGGCTTGTGTATCTGACCCTCCCAAACACTGGTTCCAGACTGAAAATTGCCTGCCTGTGACCGAGCAAGTGTGTTTTGAGGGGGTGGGACAGGATGGGATATGGTGGGATGGGATGGGATAGCACAAAAAGAGGGCCATGGTCAGACCAGGTGAGAGCGGCATAAATGGCGTTACAGTGGCCAGGGATAAAGGAGATGCCATAAGGGTTTGAAGGGGGAAAAAATCACACCATCGTTATCCCCACGCTGAGTGCACCACCAAATGGGGTCCTCACGCTCCCCGGACTGAGGCATGTTCAAGTTCATGCACATCGCAAAGGGAAGCTGCGAAACAACTTTGTGGGATTTCATGACCTGCACACCAAAAAGTACAGTCACGGAGAGTGATAAGGCAATGCACTATGGCCCCTGACATGTAGGTGCTGACAGCTACGTTCGTGGGCCAAGGTCTATGTGGTGTGTCTGGTTTCCTGCTCCATTGCTGCTAGTCAGATCACAAAGGCTTACCTGCCAGTGATGCGCTGCATTTCCAGGCATTTTGCCCTTGGTGGTGTACCTCCTGAGCTGGATGGAATGCAAAAGGGGCGCACATGCCAAAGGGTGTAGAGACCTTGCAGGGGTTACATGTGACATTCAAGGGGTCTGAAAGAGGTAGGCCCAAGAATGTACTTCAATAGTCTGAGGCTCCCTGACGCGGTGCACTTGGCTGATCAGATACCCAATTCATCCAAAGTTGTCAGAACCTAACAGAAACTTGGCCCAGCATGAGCTTATGATGAAGCAAGCACAAACCATAATACAAAATTTACAAAATCTAAGCGCACTCCCGCACACTGAGACCCAGCGTTTGCATGAACATTGCAACGAATTCAGCGCGTGGTAAACTGCAGACATCTTGAGAGGATGACACTGCTTCAAAGCATGCGACCTTTAGAGTCGATGTTTGCCGCAGGGGTTGGGGGAGTTTGAGGGTGTTTACTGTGTGACACAACAGGTGTCTACTGCTTTGTCTTTCGTGTGACCTGCTTGTTCCTCGACGTGTCCACCAGGAGTAGGGGGGAAGGGGTGTCATGTTGTGGGTGAGAGAGGAATGTTTGTCCCACTGCTCACAACGGCAGCATGCTGCCCCTGTGGCATCCACTCCCCTGCTGGCGCCACCAGGCTTCACATGGAGTCATTCTTAGGACATTGGAGTTTGAAGGTCCTCTCTGATACTGATGGGCAAAACGTGACACAAGGCCCGTCTCACCCATCAGTGTGTTTCCCAGCAGTGGTGTGCTGCATTTCCGCCATCTTCCCCTTGGTTTTGCGGGTGGAGTGTGGTCCACTCTAGGAGCTACAGACACTCCTAAGGAGGCACCCATAGCCATGGAAGAGAGCTAGAGGCAGGCCCCCTTCTCATGCCCCCTTCTTGCAGAAAAGTCCTCGGCAGCCCTGCGAACCAGCCCCCCCGTGTGCGAGGTATACTGTGAAATGTTCTGTTCCGTTACCGGGACCAGCTCGGTCCCAATACTCAGTCCTCGTCAGGGTTGAAGACCGAGCTGATGGGCACGTGCATTCCAGGCTTGTTGCCAGCCGCTGCCTGCTCATGGATGTGCACTCAGGTTGCAGGTCCCATGGATTATCAGCCCGAGTATAGACAAGAGGAGGTTGGCCCTCAGAAATGGTGGCGACCTGAAAGCGAGAACACCGCTGACACCACTTTCGTACAGTGGTCGCCTGGGAATTTACATTCGGGCGGTTGTTCAAGCACTCCTCCAATTCCACCTCAAAAGAATGCTCAGGCATAGCTTTGACTGCAAGATAAAAAGGAGGGTGCTTGGAAGCCCATACGTCAGTTTTTGGTGGCAAAGGCCTATCTGATGACATACACTCCAATTCCTCGAAAGAGAAGATCCGCCCCTTCCCTCGGGAAACAAACCTGTTTGCTATGGGGGGAAACTGATCCTCAGCAAAAGAACCAGTGTTGATATCTAGAGCTTGTTGCTTACGCGGCGTTTATGCCACGCTCCTTCCCGTGCTAGCGGTGGGGGAGGGGAGTTTGCCCATGGACCAAGGTGAATGTGGCTGCGTACAATGGACCAAAACACATGAGAATGCATGGCCTGTCCCCCGGTCAAGTGCTCTAATCAGATCGGTTTGTTAGTTGGGGGTTTCGTAGAAGTTGCAGTGAATGGTGCAAGCTGTGGATCATGGACCCGGAGATGAACGACCACTGCATAACAATGCGGAAACTGAAAAGGACGTAATTAGAAGCCATAGGCTGTTGGTGTCACCAAGTGCTAAAGATGGGACAAAAAGAGCATTTGGTGCTCTAGGAAAAAATTCATTTGTGAATCCAATTTTTGAGGCTTGATTTTGCAAACATCATGGTCACCGAAATATAGTTCCCCCTCCACCTCACAGAGTTGATTCATTGCATCCAAATGATGAACATTTGTGGTATGACTCTACCGGTGATTGCAGAGGTCTTGGATACAAGCTTTCAGCATCGCAACTTCAATTGTGGTAAAAAAAAGAGGTGTACAAATTGTGTAGCGGCCTGGACCAATTACGGCATGAAAAAAAAACATTCCTAGGCTTGGGGAGGGGGAGCATAGCGAGACCTTCCCAAGCTTGGCCAAAGCGCTAATGTCGAAAATGGGCGAAAAAAAATTTAATTCCCTCTGATTTGCTTTGGTGGGAACCATTTGTGCAAATTTATGTAGTTGTACGGAGAAACTTATATGATGTTGCTGTGTTAATTTTGCTATGCGCATATAAGTCGGAACAAGTATGTAGACATGTACGAATGACACGTATGCAAAACTACAACGTTGTTTCAAGTGTGTTTGGTCAGAACAAATATTGTTTGGTTGCAGCAGGAAGTTGTGGCGGTACAAAATATGGGAATGGCTTTTTGTTTAAATCCATACATTGATTTTGAACAATGTGTGGTTATGGTAATCTGCCGATGCACATATAGGTGAAAAGGAAAGGAGGCACGGTAGGACCCTTCTTTCGTTGTTTTAAGAAGCCACCGGACAAGATGATTTTGATAGCACCATGGTGTTCCACCGTGGTATCTACCACTACGAGTACCACTTAGTGTGCACGTCTTGCAGCAAGTGGGCGGGCCGGGCAAACCATAGGCCGTTGTTGCTGCCGCGGCCTTTATGCTGCGCTCTCTCCCGTGCCCGCGGCGGGGGAGGGGCCCCGCGGCAACCGATGGTCAAAACACATCATTGTCATGTGAGAAAAGCTTTCTAGGGTTTTGCTTATTTAGAACGCCGTTGCGGACCAACCAACCCCACATTGATGGATGGCAAGCCAAGGCCTACAACAGTATCTAAGTCCCCCAAAAAACACTACCAAAAACGAATTTTCACGAAATCCGAAGCCGACTGCAAATTTGTGAACGGCATTGCAAAATGATACATATAGCAGTTGGAATTTGGAAGAACCGATCCAATTTGGCCGTTTGGAGAAGTGTTCAAGCTGGGAAATAAGGGCAAATTTCGAGACACGCGTCAACTGGCAACGGAAATTGCTAGGCACTTGTGGTTCATTTGGCCCGGATTCAAGCATCACTACATTCGGGCGGCTCCAAGGGTCGCAATAAAAAATAATTTAGCTCCAAACGACCGAGATACGGCCGTTGGAGGGAGACCGGTTTTGGTGAAAAAGTGCATTTTGTCAGTTGTGTATCTTGTGGAATTTGGCGCCACCCGAATGCGGTGTTGAGGTACACAGCCCCTTGAGGTACACAGCCCCTGCCCGGCCAAACCGAAGCTCTACTGTTGCCCTTCAATTTGTACTATGCGGTTTGGTGCTTCCTTTCGTATGGTCATAGAATAGGAGTTGTCTTGTCAAGGTTTTCGGAGCATGTTGTTAGCACCAAAAATTGCCCACGCTTTTTGGCCATCATGGGTCTACCTGGGAGTGTTAGTGCAAAGAGCCCCGAAACAAATGGAACAAATATTGTTTGGTTGCAGCAGGAAGTTGTGGCGGTACAAAATATGGGAATGGCTTTGTGTTTAAATCCATACATTGATTTTGAACAGTGTGTGGTTATGGTAGTTTGCCGATGCACATAAAGGTGAAAAGGAAGAGAGGGACGGTAGGACCCTTCTTTGGCTGTTTTAAGAAGCCACCGAACAAGATGATTATGATAGAACCATGTAATCCATGGCGGCATCTACCACTACGAGTACCACTTAGTGTGCACATCTTGCAGCAAGTGGGCGGGCCGGGCAAACCATAGGCCGTTGTTGCTGCCGCGGCCTTTATGCTGCGCTCTCTCCCGTGCCCGCGGCGGGGGAGGGGCCCCGCCGCAACCGATGGTCAAAAGCCATCATTGTCATGTGAGAAAACTTTTCTAGGGCTTTGCTTACTTAGAACACCATTGCGGACCAATGGACCCCACATCGGTGGATGGCAAGCCAAGGCCTACAACAATATCTAAGCCCCTTTTGAAAATCACGCCATAATCCTAGGATCCCGAAAAAAAATTGCCAAACATGAATTATCACAAAACCCAAAGCCGACTGCAAATTTGTGAACAGCATTGCAAAACGATACATATTGCATTTGGAATTTGGAAAAAGCGATCCGATTTGGCCGTTTGGAGAAGGGTTCAAGTTGGGAAATAAGGGCAAATTTCGAGACACGCGTCAACTGGCAACGGAAATTGCTGGGCACTTGTGGCTCATTTGGCCCAGATTCAGGCATCAGTACATTCGGGCGGCTCCAAGGGTCGCAAGGAAAAAAAAATTAGCTCCAAATGACCTGATGGTGCCGAGATACGGCCGTTGGAGGGAGACCGGTTTTGGTGAAAAAGTGCATTTTCTCAGCCGTGGATCTTACGGAATTTGGCGCTGCCCGAATGCAGTGTTGAGGTACACAACCGCCCCCCGGCCTAATCGAAGCTCTAGTATTGCCCTTCAATTTGTACTATGCGGTTTGGTGCTTCCTTTCGTATGGTCATAGAACGGGGGTTGTCTTGTCAAGGTTTTCGGAGCATGTTGTGAGGAGCAAAAATTGCCTACGCTTTTTGGCCATCATGGGTCTACCTGGGAGTGTTAGTGCAAAGAGCCCCGAAACAAATGGAACAAATATTGTTTGGTTGCAGGAGGAAGTTGTGGCGGTACAAAATGTGGGAATGGCTTTGTGTTTAAATCCATATATTGATTTTGAACAGTGTGTGGTTATGGTAATCTGCCGATGCACATAAAGGTGAAAAGGAAGAGAGGGACGGTAGGACCCTTCTTTGGCTGTTTTAAGAAGCCACCGAACAAGATGATTATGATAGAACCATGTAATCCATGGCGGTATCTACCACTACGAGTACCACTTAGTGTGCACATCTTGCAGCGGGTGGGCGGCCCGGGCAAACCATGGGCCCTTGTTGCTACCGCAGAATTTATGCCGAGCTCCCTCCCATGCCCGCGGCGGGGGAGGGGCCCCGCCACAACCAATGGTCACAAGCCATTATTTGTCATGTCAGGGAGATAGGGTTTTGCTTATTTGGAACGCCGTTGCGCACCAACGGACCCCATATCGGTGGATGGCAAGCCAAGGCCTACAACAATATCCGAGGCTTTTTGAAAATCACGCCATAATCCTAGGATCCCGAAAAAAAATTGCCAAAAAGGGATTTCACGGAATCCAGATTTGACCGCAAATTTGTGAACTGCATTGCAAAACGATACATATTGCATTTGGAATTTGGAAAAAGCGATCCGATTTGGCCGTTTGGAGAAGGGTTCAAGTTGGGAAATAAGGGCAAATTTCGAGACACGCGTCAACTGGCAACGGAAATTGCTAGGCACTTGTGGCTCATTTGGCCCAGATTTCAAGCATCATTACATTCGGGCGGCTCCAAGGGTCAAGGGTCAAGGCAAGAAAAAATAATTTAGCTCCAAATGACCCCATGGCGCCGAGATACGGCCGTTGGAGGGAGACCGGTTTTGGTGAAAAAGGGCATTTTTTCAGTTGTGGATCTTACGGAATTGGGCGCTGCCCGAATGTAGGGCGGGAAGAAAATTGCTTTGCGGGGGGGGGGATGGCACGGAAGCCCATTTGCCCAACCCCCCCCTCCCCCTCCTTGGTCGCCGTGCCGGGAGGGGGGTTTGGGCTGGGGCTGCCCAGCCTGCCGTGCCGGGGGGGCGGGGGGCCTGACCCCAACATACATGGCTCAAAATGATCCCCACGTCACGCTGATCATTTTGACTACACATATGTGGGGGAAATTTTTTGAGTGAAAAACTTTTTCCAGGCCAAAATTTGTGTTCCGGCGCCTTTGGTGGCAACAACCGTCCTTACACAAAACAAAGGGCCCGGCACGGAAGCCCATTTCTGGAACCCCCGCCCCCCCCTCCTTCGCCGGGCGCCCATGCCATCCCCCCCCCCCGCAAAGCAATTTTCGGGCCGCCTAGTGTTGAGGTACACAACCGCTCCCCAACCAAATCGAAGCTCTACTACTGCCCTTCAATTTGTACTATGCGGTTTGGTGCTTCCTTTTGTATGGTCATAGAACGGGGGTTGTCTTGTCAAGGTTTTCGGAGCATGTTGTGAGGAGCAAAAATTGCCTACGCTTTTTGGCCATCATGGGTCTACCTGGGAGTGTTAGTGCAAGGAGCCCCGAAACCATGTACCTTCAAACCTTTTTAATTGAGGTCCTTTGTGGTGCATAGCACGTGTTAGGTAGGCATTTGGGTTGGTGAGGGGACGTAATGCAGCTGGTTGGCGCATTGGGGGGTTGACATTTTGCAATTCTTTTCAGTTGCACAGTCGCGTGTTTTGGGCGGCATTTGGACATGTCGTGGAGTTAGGCCTCGGGACAAAGCTCCGAACGTTCCTTAAGAGTTGAGAGTAGAAGAGAACGACTAGGGGGTAGTATTTGGCAGCTCCAAATGTTCGTCGGAAAAAATAGGCGAAAAGGTACTTTTTAGGTGTTAAAGATGGGGTTGTGTTGTTAGCTTTTGTGTGGATTATTTGAGAGATTTAACATGTGGTTCCGTGGAGATGTAGAGTTTGCCCATGGACCAAAGCGAATGTGGCTGCGTACAATGGACCAAAACACATGAGAATGCATGGCCTGTCCCCCGGTCAAGTGCTCTAATCAGGTCGGTTTGTTAGTTGGGGGTTTCGTAGAAGTTGCAGTGAATGGTGCAAGCTGTGGATCATGGACCCGGAGATGAACGACCACTGCATAACAATGCGGAAACTGAAAAGGACGTAATTAGAAGCCATAGGCTGTTGGTGTCACCAAGTGCTAAAGATGGGACAAAAAGAGCATTTGGTGCTCTAGGAAAAAATTCATTTGTGAATCCAATTTTTGAGGCTTGATTTTGCAAACATCATGGTCACCGAAATATAGTTCCCCCTCCACCTCACAGAGTTGATTCATTGCATCCAAATGATGAACATTTGTGGTATGACTCTACCGGTGATTGCAGAGGTCTTGGATACAAGCTTTCAGCATCGCAACTTCAATTGTGGTAAAAAAAAGAGGTGTACAAATTGTGTAGCGGCCTGGACCAATTACGGCATGAAAAAAAAACATTCCTAGGCTTGGGGAGGGGGGGCATAGCGAGACCTTCCCAAGCTTGGCCAAAGCGCTAATGTCGAAAATGGGCGAAAAAAAATTTAATTCCCTCTGATTTGCTTTGGTGGGAACCGTTTGTGCAAATTTATGTAGTTGTATGGAGAAACTTATATGATGTTGCTGTGTTAATTTTGCTATGCGCATATAAGTCGGAACAAGTATGTAGACATGTACGAATGACACGTATGCAAAACTACAACGTTGTTTCAAGTGTGTTTGGTCAGAACAAATATTGTTTCGTTGCAGCAGGAAGTTGTGGCGGTACAAAATATGGGAATGGCTTTTTGTTTAAATCCATACATTGATTTTGAACAATGTGTGGTTATGGTAATCTGCCGATGCACATATAGGTGAAAAGGAAAGGAGGCACGGTAGGACCCTTCTTTCGTTGTTTTAAGAAGCCACCGGACAAGATGATTTTGATAGCACCATGGTGTTCCACCGTGGTATCTACCACTTAGTGTGCACGTCTTGCAGCAGCCGGGCGGGCCGGGCAAACCATAGGCCGTTGTTGCTGCCGCGGCCTTTATGCTGCGCTCTCTCCCGTGCCCGCGGCGGGGGAGGGGCCCTTTCGCGACTGATGGTTGCCAGCTGCAATTGCAATGCCAGGGAATTTTTCTGCATCGTTGCTAATCTAGAACGACTTTGGGGAGCAAAGGACCCCACATCCGTGGATGGCAAGCCAAAGCCTACAACTCCATCAGAGCCCTTTTTGAAAATTCCCGCATAATCCTAGGATCCCCAAAAAAAATTGCCAAACATGAATTTTCACGAAATCCAAATCTAACTGCAAATTTTTGAAGCGTATTAAAAAGCGATCCGATTTGGCTGTTTGGAGAAGGGTTCAAGTTGGGAATTAAGGGCAAGTTTCGAGACACACGCCAACTGGCAACGGAAATTGCTGGGCACTTGTGGCTCATTTGGCCCAGATTCAAGCATCAGTACATTCGGACGGCTCCAAGGGTCGCAAGGAAAAATAATTTAGCTCCAAATGACCCGATGGCGCCGAGATACGGCCGTTGGAGGGAGACCGGTTTTGGTGAAAAAGTGCATTTTCTCAGCCGTGGATCTTACGGAATTTGGCGCTGCCCGAATGCAGTGTTGAGGTACACAACCGCCCCCCGGCCTAATCGAAGCTCTACTGTTGCCCTTCGATCTGTACTATGCGGTTTTGTGCGTGCTTTCGTATGGTCATAGAACGGGGGTTGTCTTGTCAAGGTTTTCGGAGCATTGCTGGCAGCGTTGTTCTGAGACGGCCATGTACACATTGGGCCTGGCAGATTGAGAAAATAGTGCACAACTTTGCTGCATTTTTTTTTGTTTTAGGGGCTGGCTGCTGCAGGGAAAGGGGGGGGCGGAGGGCAGGGAGGAAGGAGGCTCACAACAGGTCGGCGCAGGGTCTGGACCCTCGCCAAGGTTTGGGGAACAGTTCCAGGGGCAAGCAGACCCAGAGTACATTCCATTTTTCCCTCTGTACTGGGGATGTTAGTGGTTGTCATGGACACTTTCAGAAGGTGACCACCAATAATATGAAAATCCTTGGGCAAAGGACCCCCACCCCTGCCAATGGAGTCAGTGGTTGCAATCAAGTGGCTCTTGGCAGGCAGCTGCGGTAAATAAGGTATGTCTACCAGATGTGCCACCTACACCTTCGCTCAACTTCGTAGGCTTTACCCCCCCAGAAGTCTCCCTCAGTTGGTAAGTGGCAGGAAGCCATGCTGATGATGCATTACCTCATCAAGGGCGTTGAGCGGCTTGGTCACTCTGGATGCCATGCCCAAATTGCATATAAAACACCAGGTGTTCGCTGTCCGCACGTTCATCTTACTCCTTCCCTAGGCCGAGAACTGGATAAAACACCACAGGACCCTGCATCTTGCTGTCCTCACATTCACATCCATCCCTCACCAGCTCGCACTGCATATCCAACAGGCTGAGATCTGGGAAATGGGCGGCCCTGAGCCCGCCGTATCCCTGCAGTGCTGTGCTAGACCTGCTGCTCTCAAGTGCCAGAACAGCACAACCCAAATCAAAAACATCTCTGCACATTCCTTGCATAGAATGATACCTGGGGTGCCCAATGTGTAGCTGCTCACAGATGGACTGCCTCCCAAAATTCCAGGCGAGGTGGCCCCAGAATACCGGGTTGGAGTAGTAAGAGCATCTCGTATAGGGCTGTTCATGGGGCTTGTGAGGTCAATTTCGGCCACATCATGAGAAGGGCGACGTCCCTTCCTGTCGCCATTCAGGGTGCACACGTCAAAATGGTAGGAGCTCTGCGTAGGGTGGAATAATGTGGACAACGGCGTGGCAAGCCAATGCTGCTATTCGGTTGACATCCATTGTCCAGTGTAGAGGTATCATGTGGTGCAGTGTGGCACTGTTTTGTGTTGCAGTGCCGTGCAGTGTGGTGTGGTGTGGGCTGGTGTGGTGTACCGAAGGTGCTGTTACCAAATGGCAATGACCGGGATGTCTTGCACACAGGAAAATGCATTACAGGTAGGCTCTGAACCTGTACCCTAGAACCAACCGTAAGCCCTTTGCACCTGCAGCAAGGGGGCCTGCGCCCCCTCACAAACTTCAGGCGTCAGTTCAGGGCTCCCCTGGGACGCCCTGCCGCTCAGCCTGCAGGTACAGTTGAAGTTCTTGTAACACCCCGCCTTCATTCCTGTGGGCCCTACTCAGGCCTTGATGATGCCAGCGTGCCCCCTGGCATGGGCCAGCCAGACCTTCATTCAGCATTTGCCAAATGAACTCTGTCCCCATGTTGTGCAGCCCGGCCAACCCCATGTGTGCCGCATGCAGGGACGGCGTTGCGATGCTTGCCACCCACTGCTTGAGGACGGCGGAGTCCCATGGGTGGCCTTGCATTGGCGCCATCCTGGCCCCACATGGCTCCACAGCCACGTGTGCGGCCGGCCACCACACATATCTAGCGCGAGGCGGTGACCACGACGTTGATCGCCACTTTTGGGGTTCAAGCAGGCAACCCCTAGGGTGTGCACATACAAGTGGTGTATGCCATCCCCGCAGTGCCCTGATTCTTGGCAGGTGTGGCACCCACGGCTCACCCGAAGTCCGGGAAGACCCAACAAAATCCCTTCTGCACTGCCAACTGGCAAACACAAAAGTCATTTCTTACAAGGTCCCCACCTTGGGTGCCACCTTGGTGCTGCCCAGGCGCATGCTTGTATGCAAGCACCATGGCCATTCCCGCAGGGATGGTGCCCGCATCCATCGCCATGATGGTGGCACCTTGGATCGTGGCCAGCAACGGTAGGTTGTGCAACCACAACCCAGCTTTTGTGTGCGCCTATAGGTAGAAGGGGCCCTCTATGGGCCTCTATGGTCCCCAAATGCTCCCGCGGGTGGGTCGGCAGCACTGGACCAAACTCCTTAGACAGCCTAATTGATGCGCACCTGGGAAATTGAAAAAACTATGTGTTGTAATTTCTTCTGGAAATTGATGTTTGATCGCAAGGCCATATGAAATTCAAATGCAACCTCAAAAAAACACACCCCTGTTTCTAAGTGTGAAAATGTCCCCCGAACATGCAACCTCTTGCTTCGGCACCCTCTACTATTGTCCATGTTGAGTAGAAGAAAGGAATGCCATTCAAGATTTCGGATTATAGTCTGTGATACAAAAATTCGACTCACCAAGATCACCGTTCCGGGTTCTAGGCAGAAAGTTTAGGCACAAGGACATCCTTTGGTTTCGGTTTGGGCGCACGTTTTGGGAGACTGTGAACAGAAGACAAGGCACCATACTCCTTCTCTAATGGGGGTCGGGTAGCCAATTTTGGTGTGTGCTGAGGTCTGGGTTTTAGGAAAGGTGGATGGTAGGGATGTGGTGCATGAAAGCGGCTGGATTCTTGTCGCATTGCCCTAGGCGGCCTAGACAAGAGGTTGTGTCCTACCGCGTCCCTGGCAACATCACAGGCTGTTCTTTTGGAGACATGAGCTATTTATAATTCGTCTCTAGCTACGCATGCACTAGTGCTCTTGGTTGTGAGTCGCAACACATGGTATAGGCATTGTTCATACAATTGTGACCCACAAACTTAGGCGGCCCTATTGGTTGGTGCCAAAATTGCCGCAGCTCCAAAATGGGTACCACCCCAAAACGGGGGCAAAAAAACCACTTTCAAAAATTGCAGTTTTGCCCTGTGCAACACACACCTAACCATGGATTTTGCCCTGTACGGCTGTGTGGGTGGGGGGTTCAGAATTGACAGTCAAAACCCATGTATACCCTTCATTCTTGTACGCTGTAGCGCACAAGTGTAGGAAAATCCAACTTTGATATGGCCCCATGTCATGTCCTTCAGATGGTGTCCCGAAATGCAACCTAAAAAATGTAGCAGGGATGCAGACAAGCAAGCACATGCAACAGTCTGGTCTTTATTTTCTTGGAAAAACAACTGACCCAGTCGCTGTGACGGTATGCGAAGCGTGCTCAAGGTCTGCACCATTATTGCAAGCAAGGAGGTCCTGGTAATAGGTACCTACAAATATGGTGCGAAAAACAAGGGGCAGCAAAGCCCATACAATAAATGGCCCTGCAGGGCACAAAAAATGGCGACGCGTCGAGTTTGGGCACTGCAGCTCCCGAAAATCTCAAAACACGAAAAATGGCATCAGTTCGACACTTGTTTGTCACACAGCAAACCATGGACCCAACACAGGACATTCACAGAGATAGGTGGTGGTCACAACGCAAACCACACTACTTCTTGGGGGTTGGGTTCTTGCCCTTGGCTTGCCCGACTTTGGCGTGGAAAGTATTGAGGGGGGCACTGTCCTTTGCCTTTCTGGTGGCCTTCTTCGGGGGGGTCTCCTCCTCACTATCCCCATCGTCCTGGGAGACCTGTCGCTTCTTCAGGGGGGTGGTATTGGGCCTGTCCGCACCCTCCCCCCCCCCCGACGTGCTCTACCTTGTCCTCACTATCTGATTCGGGCTTATCCATCCCCCCATCATCGTCACTAGGCTTCTGGACACCAAAAGGAGAATAGTCCCTAATTCTTGGGAGCCAAGCATCCCAATTGGCAAGATACACACAATCCATCTCCTGGACATAAGCGGCCAATTGTTCGCAGAACTCACCAAACAAAACCTGACGTCCTGTAAAACATGCAGCAATGCAGGGGCTCTCCGGAAGGCAAGACCGAAGCTGAGCTGGCAAAACGGCCGATGCTGTGAGAATGAGCAGCCAAACTTCGTCCTCGGTCTCCCTGCTGCTTCGGGGAGCCACGCCAAGGACCCACAGCACCCAACCAGCCATCACACTCATGGTGCTGCTGTATGCACCCCGACCGCAAATAAAAATGTTCGGGACCTTCACTCGGAACTTGTCGGGCATTCAGCAACAAATCGTCCTTTCCTCAAATCGATACGCTGGGTGTCCACATTGCTCATCAAAAAAGGAGGTCATAATATATTGCCGGCCCCCACACTCCTCGGAGTCACGCAATTGAATAACCACGAACGGCCTGCATTCCTCCAATTGCCACCGGGACTGACTTTCCAGCAACCTTCAGGACCAAGGGGTGGACATCCTCCAGCTGGTTCTTCGTACACTCAATGAAGACCTGGTGAAAAGTACAATTCATCACAAATGGGCACTGCAGCTCCCAAATCGTTCGACATTGCATAATGTGACTCCATGTGACCCCATTTTGCCGCCTAACGAGTACATACCATTTTGTAATCCTTCAATGTGACTGCATACGGAATTGCCCTGCCAGTAGCGATTGCAACTGACTCTGCCTGAGCTCCGTGTGCTTCTGCTCCATCCTGGGGCTTGTTGAGCCAAATATTTGTCGATTTATCCCCATCCAAAGTGCTGACCACTAGTTCTTTGACTTGTCCGGCTAGTGCAATTCGCAGGTCGGCCCATTCTTCATTTGTCCATAGCAACGCTCACTAGACACACTCCCAGCTCGGCATAGGGTCTGCAGCAGTCCAGCTCCACTTTTCCAGCGACAGCTTTGATGCCCTTGGCGACTTGGCAAGCAATTTGCGAACCTGTTGCATGTCTTGGATGCTCGCAGGGGACAGGAGGCCACTAGTACCACAGGCACCCAAACAGTAGTGCGTCCGCCGGGCGCGGGGGGGGGGGGGGTCGAACCAGGAAAGCAAGCATCTGGTCGCCGTGCAGACCCGTCAACGGCCTCAGAGTGTAGGGGTTGATCGCTGCAGGGCAATAAATTGGTTTAGACGAAATTTTGGGCACTGCCGCTCCCAGCACAGGCGAAATAGAAAAAAAAAACACCAGAAAGGCGACAAACCTTCTTCGGAATTCTTTTGGAAGATGTCAATGTACTCGGCCACACGCCCAACAGACAGCTGCAGCAGGGTCACCACGGGTCTCCATTTCTTCCACACAGTGTCCTGCAGAGGGTACACAGAGAATCAGCACACATAGACATAGGGGGACAAGTGCAATGATGTCTGGAGGCTTTTTTGGCGCGCTGTGTATTCCACACCATTGTTGTCTTCTCCCCGAGCCTCCCAGCCTTTCATAGTGCCACCAATAGCATCTCCTTTGGCTTGCCCTCTTGTATCGCAGTCCATATCCGTGATGCAACTTGACCCATGCTCAGTTTGGTAACAAAGTTTGAACCGCATTGTGGTCCCCTCCAATAATCTATATGATGGCAAAAGGGCACTGATGCTTGATTTCTTCGGAGTAGACATGATTGAGCCAGTCCACTAGCTCCCGTGAATTTGAACAATACTCCCGATAGAGGAGTTGGAGGGTTGTGAGGATATGTGCTCCACCCAGGCAGTATGGCACTTGCGCTGAGATAACAATGGCACACAGCACGCTCAAAATTACGGGAAAACGAACGAGGTGGCACTGCAGCTCCTGAATGATGACATTCTCCCAAAACAGGGAAGGCACCTTCATCTCACCATATGAGAGCATCAGTGTGCAGGGTGGGTTGGTCCTCAAGCTGGCCATGCGTTGTAGTACTGCATTCTCGCTCGTGGTTCTTGTGTGGCCCCAACTCATCTCCACGTCAAATCTGATCTTCATGACTTGGATCTTGACCAGCCCCTTCTTGACCCATGTGGTTCCGAAGGTCTCTATCGCCTTCTGGTTCGCCGACCGCTGTCCTGGAGCGTGTTCCGCTTGAGACCTTGCTCTCTCTGCTGTGTGGACGGCCTGCGACGCAGTCTCGTGCTCAACCCCTTCCGGCACTTCCTCTTCCAAAGGCATAGCTAGGCAAAGGGGCTGACAAAGGATGAATCAACACAATCCAATTGGAACCATTACACCAAAGATAAGATTTAGACTTTGACTTGCAACGCTCCACGGTTGAACACACAGGACAGAGTTCACAACCCCTCAGACGCACCTAGCAAAAAACGGGGGTCAAAGTCCTTTAGCTCAGAAAGCGCTCCCACAGGGGCATCCGAGTCACCACTGTTAATGAACATTGCTTCTGCGGGGAGGGGGGGGGGTCGAAGTCAGCTCCATCGTCACCCACAAAATTAGCACCCAAAGCCCACACCTCCAATTGCAGCCAGGGGGGGGGGGGTCACTATCACTGTCATCATCATTATTTTCAGGGGCGGCACGCGCACGGGGGGGGGGGGGGCAGGTTGCGCAAGGGAACGTGCTGCGGGACACCGCTTGTACCCCTGGGGTGTGTTACATGCCTGGAGCATGTCCTGTGCTTGTGCTATTGTGCTGGCGATATCTCCGGGTGGGCGCTGCGGCACATGCCTCCCCAACTCAACCATTACCTCCGGATCAACCTTGACTGGCTTCACAAGGGTTTGCAAGGTCTTAGTGCACAAGCCATTTGGTAATGCTCTAAAGCGAGGACGGTGTCTAGGGAACAAGGAAAATCCATCCTGGCCGGATCCCATTCAGCTAGCACAAAACTGGTCTTCTGGTTGGACCAGGGGGGGGGGGGGTAGAAAAAAAATTCCCCCAGGAGGTAAAATTTTTTTTTCAACCGCGACACTTGTCACCCCCCAACCCCGTATACAAAAATTTCTACCCGCGGGGGACTTTGTCTACCCTAACCCCCCATTGTCCCCATTGGGCCCACAGACCCGCCCCCCTTGAGCCCCCCCGTTGCACCCCCCTCTAGCCCCCCCAACCCCACCTCACCCCCCTTGCTCCGCCGCCTCCAAAGAAATTTTGTGGAGGCTGCCCCGGCTACCATGGCCAGGCGTAGCCAATCACATGCCCCCGATCCTGGGGCCGACTCACGGAGCGCCGGGTTCCAAGCACAACAGCACCAACTGTCGGATGCATTGTTCACATGTATATGTACCGGAGCACATTGACCTGTTGACACCCCAGTAGGTTGTGTACCAATCCCGTGGGAGACCCCCCCCCAACCCAATACCCAAATAGGGTGAGAAACATGTAAATACGGCCTAAAACATGCTTTACATAGCTGGGATGGTCATATTGGGTGGTCACAATATCAAAAAAACAAGTTTTGAAAACTTCCATTTTTGAGCTGTCCAGGGTGAAAAGCTGCATCAGCAGGCTGTGTACCAATCCCTTGGGAGCCCCCCCCCCCCCCCCCCCCGCCCGCCCGCCAACCCAATACCCAAATAGGGTGAAAAACACCCAAATACGGCCTAAAACATGCTTTACATAGCTGGGATGGTCATTTTAGGTGGTCACAACATCAAAAAAACAAGTTTTGAAAGACTTCCATTTTTGAGCTGTCCAGAATGAAAAAGTGCCAATCCCTTGGGACCCCCCCCCCCCCCCAACCCAATACCCAAATAGGGTGAAAAACATGTAAATACGGCCTAAAACGTGGTTTAGATAGCTGGGATGGTCATAGTGGGTGGTCACAATATCAAAAAAGCAAGTTTTGAAAACTTCGATTTTTGACATGTCCAGGGTGAAAAACTGCATAAGCAGATTGTGTACCAATCCCTTGGGAGCCCCCCCCCCCCCCCCCCCCCAACCTCATACCCAAATAGGGTGAAAAACATGTAAATACAGCCTAAAATATGCTTTAGATAGCTGGGATGGTCATAGTGGGTGGTCAAAATCACCTCGCAGAGGTTGTTAGATCAAAGCCAGGCAGGCGTATATAGGGGAAAACGCCACATACCCCCCCATTTTGGCCATTTTGGGCCTATTCGCGTACCCTACCCCAAGGGGTTGAATTGTTACTTTAACCCCTGGTAAAATCATTATTTTGTCCAACAAACGCATCCCCCAATGAGTTTTTGGTCCGGACCCCCCCAGACCCCCCCCACTTGAAACCCACTTTTTTGAGGTTTTTAGGGAGGTGGGGGGGTGGGGGGGGGTGGGGGGGGGGTCAAAAATGTCGAAAATATGACCCCCCCCCCTTTTTGGGACGAAAATCATGAATCTTTTGGTTTTTTTTCGATGTTGAGCGGAAAAGTGTTTCCGGTCCCGACGTTGTATGGGCCGAGTGGGACGACGGCTCATGCAATTTATGCACTTTTTCAGCATTTTTGGTATGTTGGCTGTTTTGGCGACCTCGGTGACCCCGTGGTACCCACTTTGAGGGGTGCGAGTGGGGATGGTGTGACAATATATGCCTACTGGGATATGGAAGGACGTTTTTTGCAGTCTTTAGCCTTGCTTAGGGCGTTCATAACCCGTGCCAAAGACGCGAAATGACTGTTTCCACCAATAATGGCCTAGTGAATGGGCCGGTACACAACCTGCTTATGCAGTTTTTCACCCCGTAGAGCTCAACAATCGAAGTTTTCGAAACTTATTCATTTGATATTGTGACCACCTAAAATGACCATCCAAGGTGTGCAAAGCATAGTTTTAGGCCGTATTTTTATGTTTTTCACCCTATTTGGGTATTAGATCTGGGGGGGGGGGGTCTCCAAGGGATTGGTACACAACCTGCTTATGCAGTTTTTCACCGTGGGCAGCTCAAAAATGGAAGTCACCTCGCAGAGGTTGTTAGATCAAAGCCAGGCAGGCGTATATAGGGGAAAACGCCACATACCCCCCCATTTTTGGCCTGTTTGGGCCTATTCGCGTACCCTACCCCAAGGGGTTGAATTGTTAGTTTAACCCCTTGTAAAATCATTATTTTGTCCAACAAACGCATCCCCCAATGAGTTTTTGGTCCGGACCCCCCAGACCCCCCCACTTGAAACCCACTTTTTTGAGGTTTTGAGGGGAGGGGGGTGGGGGTGGGGGTGGGGGGCGGGGTCAAAATGACCCCCTTTTTTTGGGTCGAAAATCACGAATCTTTTGGTTTTTTTCGATTTTGAGCCGAAAAAGTGTTTCCGGGTCCCGACTCTAAGGGGTTTGTATGGGGTGGAGTGGGACGAGCGCTGATGCAGTTTATGCACTTTTCAGCCATTTTTGGTATGTTGGCGGTTTGGGCGACCTCGGTGACCCCGTGGTACCCACTCTGAGGGGTGTGAGTGGGGATGTTGTGACAGTATATGCCTACTAGGATACAGAAGGACGTTTTTTGCAGTCTCTAGCCTTGCTTAGGGCCGTCCACAACCCGTGGCAAAGACGCAAAATGGCTGTTTCCACTAATAATGGGCTAGTGAATGGGTTGTTGGTACACAACCTGCTTATGCAAGTTTCACCCTGGACAGCTCAAAAATCGAAGTTTTCGAAACTTATTCCTATGATATTGTGATCACCTAAAATGACCATCCAAAGGATTGTAAAGCATGTTGTAGGCCATATTTACGGTGTTTTTCACCCTATTTGGGTATTAGGTCGGGGGGTGGGGGGGGGGCTCCCAAGGGATTGGTACACAACCTGCTTATGGTAGTTTTTCACCCGGGGCAGCTCAAAATCGAAGTTTTTGAAACTGAATTTTTTGATATTGTGACCAGACAATATGACCATCCAAGGTATGTAAAGCATGCTTTAGCCGTATTCACATGATTTTCACCCTATTTGGGTATTAGGTCCGGGGGGGGGGGGGGGGGGGGTTCCAAGGGATTGGTACACAACCTGCTTATGCAGTTTTTCACCGTGGGCAGCTCAAAAATCGAAGTTTTTGAAACTCGTTTTTATGATATTGTGACCACACAATATGACCATCCAACGTATGTAAAGCATGTTTTGGGCCGTATTCACATGATTTTCACCCTATTTTGGGTATTAGGTCTTGGGGGCGGGGGGGGGGGGCTCCTAGGGATTGGTACACAACCTGCTTATGCAGTGTTTCACCTAGGCAGCTCAAAAATCGAAGTTTTTGGAACCTTTTTTTTTTTGATATTGTGACCACACAATATGACCATCCAAGGTATGTAAAGCATGTTTTAGCCCGTATTTATGTAGTTTATACCCTATTTATACCCTATTTTGGGTGTGTGTTGCTTGGGATAGATTCTCTGCGAGGTGACTTGCCAAAGGCAATAGAATATCAAAAAAAAGTTTTGAAAACTTCCATTTTTGAGCTGTCCAGAGGGGAAAATCTGCATTAGCAGGTTGTGTACCAATTCCTCGGGAGCCCCCCCCCCCCCCAACCCAATACCCAAATAGGGTGAAAAACATGTAAATACGGCCTAAAATATGCTTTAGATAGCAGGGATGGTCATGGTGGGTGGTCAAAATATCAAAAAAAAAGTTTTGAAAACTTGGACTTTTGAGCTGTCCAGAGGGAAAAGCTGCATCAGCAGGTTGTGTACCAATCCCTTGGGAGCCCCCCCGCCCCCCAACCCGATACCCAAATAGGGTGAAAAACACCCAAATACGGCCTAAAACATGCTTTACATAGCATGGATGGCCATTTTAGGTGGTCACAATATCAAAAAAACAATTTTTGAAAACTTCCATTTTTGAGTTGTCCAGGGTGAAAACCTGCATAAGCATGCTGTGTACCATTCTTTTCGGAGCCCCCCCCCCCCCCCCCCCAACCCAATACCCAAATAGGGTGAAAAACACCTTGCTTAGGGCCGTTCATAACCCGTGCCAAAGACGCGAAATGACTGTTTCCACCAATAATGGCCTAGTGAATGGGCCGGTACACAACCTGCTTATGCAGTTTTTCACCCCGTAGAGCTCAACAATCGAAGTTTTCGAAACTTATTCATTTGATATTGTGACCACCTAAAATGACCATCCAAGGTGTGCAAAGCATGTTTTAGGCCGTATTTTTATGTTTTTCACCCTATTTGGGTATTAGATCTGGGGGGGGGGGGGGGGGGTCTCCCAAGGGATTGGTACACAACCTGCTTATGCAGTTTTTCACCGTGGGCAGCTCAAAAATGGAAGTCACCTCGCAGAGGTTGTTAGATCAAAGCCAGGCAGGCGTATATAGGGGAAAACGCCACATACCCCCCCATTTTGGCCTGTTTGGGCCTATTCGCGTACCCTACCCCAAGGGGTTGAATTGTTAGTTTAACCCCTTGTAAAATCATTATTTTGTCCAACAAACGCATCCCCCAATGAGTTTTTGGTCCGGACCCCCCCAGACCCCCCCACTTGAAACCCACTTTTTTGAGGTTTTGAGGGAGGGGGGTGGGGGTGTGGGTGGGGGGGGGGGGTCAAAAAATGACCCCCCCTTTTTTTGGGTCGAAAATCATGAATCTTTTGGTTTTTTTCGATTTTGAGCCGAAAAAAGTGTTTCCGGGTCCCGACTCTAAGGGGTTTGTATGGGGTGGAGTGGGACGAGCGCTGATGCAGTTTATGCACTTTTCAGCCATTTTTGGTATGTTGGCGGTTTGGGCGACCTCGGTGACCCCGTGGTACCCACTCTGAGGGGTGTGAGTGGGGATGTTTGTGACAGTATATGCCTACTAGGATACAGAAGGACGTTTTTTGCAGTCTCTAGCCTTGCTTAGGGCCGTCCACAACCCGTGGCAAAGACGCAAATGGCTGTTTCCACTAATAATGGGCTAGTGAATGGGTTGTTGGTACACAACCTGCTTATGCAAGTTTCACCCTGGACAGCTCAAAAATCGAAGTTTTCGAAACTTATTCCTATGATATTGTGATCACCTAAAATGACCATCCAAAGGATGTAAAGCATGTTGTAGGCCATATTTACGTGTTTTTCACCCTATTTGGGTATTAGGTCGGGGGGTGGGGGGGGGCTCCCAAGGGATTGGTACACAACCTGCTTATGGTAGTTTTTCACCCGGGGCAGCTCAAAAATCGAAGTTTTTGAAACTGAATTTTTGATATTGTGACCACACAATATGACCATCCAAGGTATGTAAAGCATATTTTAGGCCGTATTCACATGATTTTCACCCTATTTGGGTATTAGGTCCGGGGGGGGGGGGTTCCAAGGGATTGGTACACAACCTGCTTATGCAGTTTTTCACCGTGGGCAGCTCAAAAATCGAAGTTTTTGAAACTCGTTTTTATGATATTGTGACCACACAATATGACCATCCAACGTATGTAAAGCATGTTTGGGCCGTATTCAC